>CM066330.1:167881482-169121482 GCA_033807585.1 Hydrophis major
TTTACAGTGGTTTCAGATTTAAATTTGGGGCAGCCTATTGCTGTGAAACAGCAAACTCCAAGACCAATAAACACAGACCAAGACTCTCAACCAATCAGGATGAGGAAAAAAACCATTCTGTCACAGCAATAGGCTGCCCCAAATTTAAATCTAAACCACTGTAAAAGTCTAACTCACAGACGAACACTATACAGAAGCCTGATGATGGCAGATGAGATTCTGCTGAAACGTTGCTACAACTTTAAAAGCACCACTACTATGACGTGGGAAAATACCCGAACAAAGCTGAATGCCAGACATATATATGTATATATATAATTTTATATTTGTTTTCTTAAGTTTTCGCGGGTACTTACATGTCTGGCATTCAGCTTTGTTCGGGTATTTTCCCACGTGGTGCTTTTAAAGTTGTAGCAACGTTTCAGCAGAATCTCATCTGCCATCATCAGGCTTCTGTATGGTGTTTCTCTGTTTATATATATATATAATATATATATATATATATATATATATATATATATATATATATATATATATATATATATATAAAATGTATTTATATATATATAAAATGTATTTATATATATATATATTATAGATATATATAGATATAGATATAGATATTATATATATATAAGATATTAGAAGCAGAACACAGCAAACTCCAAGACCAATAAACACAGACCAAGACTCTCAACCAATAAGGAAGAAGAAAAAAACCATTCTGACACAGCAATAGGCTGCCCCAAATTTAAATCTGAAACCACTGTAAAAGTCTGACTCACAGACGAGCACTATATAGAAGCCTGATGATGGCAGATGAGATTCTGCTGAAACGTTGCTACAACTTTAAAAGCACCACTACTATGACGTGGGAAAATACCCGAACAAAGCTGAATGCCATACATGTAAGTACCCGCGAAAACTTAAGAAAACATATATCCATATCCATATATATATATATATATATATATATATATATATATATCGTAAAATCGTAAAGGTTTGCATCCCGAGATAGAAGTTCAGAAGAAAGAGAGATTGCTCTTCGGGAAAAGTTTTTTATTTTTGTTCAGAATTTTCAGACTTGGTGTCTCAAGTCCGTCCTCAGTGAACAAGTAGTTGGAAATGTGTTGGGGAAGAAACTTTGGTCGTTATTTTTGTCGTTGATGTCAGCGTTCTGTAGATTGGCAGCGCGGGTATCGATCGCGTGCTTGGCTTGTCAGTTGTTTGTTTTGGGTGCGAGCTGGGTTGTTTTTTGATGTGTGATTCATCCAATTTTCGCGTAATCCTTGGTAGTTAGGGTCAATGTCTTTGTGGCGATTGATGCAGTTGGGGCCGGTGTGCCATGCTTCGATAAATTCACGTGCATAACGTGTTTTGCCTGTGCCAATTACCTTGGCTGCATCCCAGTTAAAACAATGATTGTGCTCTATGCTGTGTATTGCTATTTGTGATAGGGGGTCTCTTCTTTTAACTGCTAGTGTGTGTTCATGGATTCTTTCGTGGAGTTGTTTTCCAGTTTGGCCAATATATTTCTGGGGGCATGTTTTGCATGGTATTTCATATATAACGTTTTTCATTGAGGTGATTGGTAGTTTGTCTTTACCTGATATGAGTGTTTTTCTTAATGAAGTTGTTGGTTTGTGTGCAATATTGATGTTGAATGGTTGTAAATGTCGTGCTATGATTTCTGAAACGCCATGTATATATGGAAGTGAGTACCATTTAGGTGGGTCTTGTGGGTTTTTGTTGTTTGTGTCTGTTTGTTTGTGTGGTTTATGTGGTTTGTGGCGCAGGCAGTCCTTGATAAAGCTTTTTGGGTATCCGTTGGTTGTGAAGAGATTGTAGAGGAAGTTTAATTCTTCTTTTCATGTTTTTTTATCTTGGCAATAAGTGTAAGCACGTTTGAAGAGTGTGGAGATGCAGCTTCTTTTGTGTGTAGTAGGGTGATTGCTTCGGTAGTGAAGTATGATGTCTGCGTTTGTTTTCTTTCTGTATACGCTTGTTTGTAATTTACCTGTTTCAAGAAGTTTCAAGTTGACGTCTAGAAATGATAATTGGGCATTATTCATCTCTTCTCGTGTGAATTGTATGTCTGGGTGTATTGAGTTGATTGCTTTATGTAGTTGTTCTAAATCAGTGCGTTTGACAATGACAAATGTGTCATCAATATATCGAAGCCATAGTTTTGGTTTGAAATTTGCAAAAACGGATTTTTCTAGATCTTGTAACACTATTTCGGCGATGAAACCTGAAATAGGTGAGCCCATTGGTGTGCCTTTCTTCTGGAGATAGAATTTTTCGTTGAATTGGCAGTAGTTGGTTAGGCAAAGTGTAATTAGCTCCATCACTTTATCAGTGGGAATATTGATGGGTTTTTCTTCTAGTTGGTGTTGAATTATATTTTTGGCATGTTCAAGAGGGATCGATGGGAAAAGTGATATAACGTCGAAGGATACCATGCATTCGTCAGGTTCCAATTGTATTTCTTTGATACGATCAAGAAAAGTGTAAGGTAAGGACTTATCGAATTATTATGCAGTTTGGGATAGTTGGTACAAATCGGTAGAATATAGGAATAAGAATTGATGTATAAGTATAAAAGGAAACATTACAAATGACACAATACTGTTAATGTAAATAGAGATTTGTATTTTTGTTTTTAAAAATAACATAAATATTTTTTAAAAAGGATATAATCAGGAACAGTGTTGGAAGTGCAGAACCCATATTCAGACATAATGAATATCTTAAGAACATGGTCTGTTAATACACTTGAGACAATCCCTAAAACTTTTTGATTACACACAGAGATTCTGCAGCTAAGGAGAGAGAAAAATAATAATTCTCACTTAACTTGATTGTACAGCCTGTCCTGGAAGACAAGACTGGTTCAGAACTTTCTCAAGAGGTAGGTATGGGACATTCTTACAGTTGCTTTTTTATAGCAACCATCAAAGTAATTTTGGTTCTCTAGATAAATATGTAGAGGATGAGACAAACTCCTAAAGTTAGCCTCCATCCTGGGTTCCTCATACATCCTCATACATCCACTTCCTAAGCAGAAAACACCATTACAGTCATGTTCAAGAATACTATCCTATATTCCTGAACTGATTTCCTAATGAAATGTTCTGATCAAAAAACAACATCCTTAGAGGCTTTCAACTGTTAGAGCTCTAATCACAAATTGTGAGGACATCACAAAAAGGTAGGGATTGTCTCAAGTGTATTAACAGACCATGTTCTTAAGATATTCATTATGTCTGAATATGGGTTCTGCACTTCCAACACTGTTCCTGATTATATCCTTTTTAAAAAATATTTATGTTATTTTTAAAAACAAAAATACAAATCTCTATTTACATTAACAGTATTGTGTCATTTGTAATGTTTCCTTTTATACTTATACATCAATTCTTATTCCTATATTCTACCGATTTGTACCAACTATCCCAAACTGCATAATAATTCGATAAGTCCTTACCTTTTAATTCTGCCTTTTTCTATTATGTTTATGACCGATAAGAAAAATACAATAGCCAAACTGAAATAATATTTTAAGAGCGGTATATATTCACTAAAAATGAGATTGGGAAGATGTCTTTTATTTGTTGAACATAAGGTTTAGGCCAAACTGAAATAATATTTGGAAATATTGACAGTAGATTAACAGAGGTTGAACAAGAAAAAAATGGGATGTTGAGGTGGGAGATGGAAAGGTCAGAATTTTATCTCAGATTTCAAAATATAGAAGAGGAAAAAGGACAAAATTAGGCTGCGATAATGATAGAAATGTTGGCAGATGCTTTGGAAATTACAGAGGAAAAGATGATGGATGGAGTAGATGAGGTATATCGAGTTTATACAAGATATGCGATGAGAAATAAATTACCAAAGGAAGTCCATATTAGATTTACCAAAAAATCCATCAAAACACAAATATTACAAGTGGTAAGAGAGAAAACATTGAAATACAAAGGTAAAGAGATTGTGGTTTTAAAACAAATACCCAGAAGAGTGAGAGAGATGAGAAGAGAATATCGATTTCTGACCAAAATGCTACTGGAAAACGAAGTGAATTATAGATGGCTGATTCCAGAAGGATTAATGTTTACGTGGCAAGAGCAGAGACATAGAATTGATTCAATTGAGAAAGCAGAACTTTTCCATGCAGAATTTTTTGGAAGAAGAGAGGAGGCAGAGAAAGAGGTCTCATTAATTGAGTTTCAAGAGGAACAACTGGAGACTGAAAAAGAGAAAGGAGCTGTAGGTGGACAGGTGGACAGTAAAGAACAGCGTGAAGTGAGATCCACGAGAGCGGTTAGACCTAAATATAAAGCATAATCATGGAAGAAAGAAAACTGATTACAATGAATATAAATGGACTTAATTCGGCTGTTAAAAGAAGGAAAACTTTTCATAAATTAGAGAAATTAAAATTTGATATAATTTGTCTACAAGAAGTTCATATTAAAAAACAACATGAACAATTGTTAGTACAGCCAAAATTGGGGAAAATATTTACTTCTTTGACTCAATGTAAGAAAAGAGGAGTGGTTCTATATATTAAAGAGGCTATCCCAGCAAAACTGATCTACAATGATGAAGATGGAAGAGTATTAATGGTGGAAATAATGGACAATAATATAAAAATACTCTTGATTGCAATTTATGCTCCGAATGAAAAACAAGAAGAGTTTTATAAAAAGCTACACATGAAAATAACTGGACTGGACTATGTTAATATAATTATGATGGGAGACTTTAATGGAATTGTGGACAATAAATTGGACTATATAGCAACAACAACCAAGCAAAATAGAAAGGCTCTCCCTAAATCTTTTTTTAAAATGACAGACGAACTATCTTTAAAAGATATTTGGAGAGAAAGAAATGTTAAAGCTAAACAATATACTTTTTATTCAAATAGACATTTATCATGGTCCAGATTAGATATGATTTAGATATCAACAGAATTAATATCCAATATTCAAGAAACAAATATTGAAATAAGTACTTGGGCAGATCATAACCCAATGACAATTAAATGGAAGGGACAAAAAAAAGACCGAGATGGACATTAAATAATACTATTTTAAAGGAGAAAGATTTTATACAATGGATGGAGAAGGAATTGGCTTTTTTTTCAGAAAAAATAAAAAAGAATTTACTTCAACACAGAATGTTTGGGATACAATGAAGGCATATGCTAGAGGTCTGATAATAGATTATACAAGAAAAAAGAATATTAGGAAAAGGCAAGCTTCTAAGGCCTTGGAAGATGAGTATAAAAGACTTGAAAAAGAATTACAGAAAATGCCACAGAAAAAAGATATTAAATTGAAGCTGGATGTAATTAAACATAAAATGGAATTAATAGAAAAAGAAGAATTGGCACAGAAAATCAGAAATTCTAAACAGAATTACTTCGAAGATGCGAATAAACCAGGTAGATGGCTAGCATATAAATTGAGAAAGGAGAAGGAATCAAGAAAAATATTGAAGTTAATAGATGATCAAGGCCAAGTTTGTTATGGTAATAAGGAGAAAAAGGAAATTATTCGAGATTTTTATGGGCAACTATATAAACAAGAGAATATTGAGGAAAAAGTCAAACAATATTTACAGAATGCTAATTTACTGAAGATACCTAAAGAGACTGAAGAAATGTTAGAAAGCAATATAACAATGATGGAATTAAATGAAGCATTTAAGAGACAAAACAATGGGAAAGCATCGGGTCCAGATGGGCTTCCGGCAGAATTCTATAAAACATTTCAAGAATCATTGAGTATCCCATTGTTAGAAGTCATGAATGAAGTTATGTTAAAGAAGATAATACCCAAAACATGGTCAGAGGCTTATATCACACTTATTCCAAAAGAAGAGGCTGACCCACTGCAAATTAAGAACTACAGACCCATCTCCTTATTGAATGCAGACTATAAAATCTTTGCTTCAATTTTAGCAGAAAGACTTAAAAATATTTAAATAATTTTATTCACCCAGATCAAAATGGATTTCTGCCAAAGAGACAAATCAGAGACAATATGAGAGTAATCTTGGATACTTTGGAATGCTATGAGGCTCATCCTGAAAAGCAAATGGCTTTGATATTTTTAGATGCTCAAAAGGCATTTGACAACGTGAATTGGAGATTTATGTTATTACTATTGGAACAGATGGATTATGCTAAAAAATTTATTCAAGCAATCGAAGCCATATATAATAAATAGACAGCAAAGGTAATGATGGAGGGGGAACTTACAGATTTTATTAATATAAGAAAAGGCACAAGACAAGGGTGTCCCCTATCCCCTTTGCTATTTGTGTTGACCTTGGAAGTGTTGAATAGAAATATTAAGGATGATAAAAGCATAAAAGGAATGAAAATTAAGAAGGAAGAATTTAAACTACAAGCTTTTGCTGATGATTTAGCTTTTATTCTGGAAGACCCGTTAGAAACAGCTCCAAGGTTATTGGAAAAGATAGAGACATATGGTGAGGTGGCTGGTTTGAAAATAAATAAAGATAAAACAAAGATTTTGACAAAGAACATGCTATTGAGACAGAGAGAAGAACTGGCAGATCTTTTTAAAATCCAAGTTACAAATAAGGTTAAGTATCTGGGGATATATTTGACAGCAAGATGTAGCACATTAAAGGAGAATAATTATATTAAACTCAAACAACAGATAGCTACAGATTTGAAGAAGTGGGAAAACTTGCAATTGTCATTAATAGGGAGAATTTCAACAATCAAGATGAATATTTTACCTAGAATTTTATTTTTGTTCCAAACAATACCAATTAGGCTTGGAAAAGACTATTTTGAAGATTGAAATAAAATCATGTTGAAGTTTATATGGCAAGGTAAAAAAGCGAGAATAAAGCTAAAGCTTTTGCAAGACGTTAGAATTAGAGGAGGTTTTGGTCTGCCTAATTGGGAATTGTATTGTCAAGCTGCAAATTTGATGTGGGTCAAAGAATGGATAACATTAAGAAAGCATAGGTTGTTGACATTAGAAGGGCATGATTTGCTGTTGGGCTGGCATGCTTTTTTATGGCATAAGGGAACTAAAACATAGGGTTATTTTAGAAGACATTATGTACGGGAGTCTTTGTGGTTAAATTGGGAGAAGATAAAAAGACAATGTTATTTGAAAATTCCAGTTTGGTTATCGACCATTGAAGCATTTTCCTATCCTATAATCTACAAGAAGGAACAAACAGTTAGATATGGGGAACTTTTGGATGAAAAGGGTGAACTTAAATCGATCCAAAATTTAGAGGAACAAGGTATAAGGATGAATTGGTTTTCATATGCGCAAATACATTCAAGGTATGATGAAGATTCTAAAACGGAGGGATTCTATGATAAGCAGACTGATTTAGATAAGATCTTGATGGGTACTGATGAGAAGGTGATTAAAAAATTATATGGTTATTTACTGGGAATGAAATTAGAGGAAGAACATGTCAAAGAAACTATGATTATTTGGGGGAAGAATTTTGGATATGGGATTGATCTAGAGAAATGGCAGAAATTGTGGTCTCAAAATTATAAAATGACAATGTCAACAGCATATAAAGAAAACTTGTATAAGATGTTTTACAGGTGGCACTTTCCCCCGACAAGAATAGCAAGAATGTTTAAGAACAAATCTGAAAAATGCTGGAAATGTCATCAGATACCCAGCTCGTATTATCATATGTGGTGGACTTGTGAGGACGCTAGAAAATATTGGACTATAATTCGCATGTGGTTGGAAAAAATGACAAAGAAACACATAAACTTGAAACCAGAGATCTTCTTATTGGGAATTTTACCTGATATATATAGTAAAGATTTGAAGTACTATATGTACTTCAAATGTATTAACAGCGGCAAGGATTGTATTTGCTAAAAATTGGAAGAATGAGAAAATACCATTACAGGAAGAAATTATTAAGAAAATATTGGAATGTGCTGAGATGAGTAGATTGACATTTGAAATTAGAGAGCAAGAGGATAAACAATTTTATGAAATTTGGGATCTTTTTTATCAATGGTTAGATGATAAAATACGATAATAGAATATTTAGAATGCTAGACAGCAAGGAATATCTTTGTTTTGGTATTTTGCTATTATTTTGTTATTTGACATTATATTTATAAAGGGTTTTTTTTAGGATTGATTTGATATGATTATATGATTTGTTATAGAGTAAACTGGTTTAAAGTATTGTTAGCTCATAAAGCATGAATGATTAAAAATATAGTCAAAAACTTCTTTTTATAGTGATATTAGGATATATAAGTTTGGATTGATAATATGAGTTGTTTTGTAACATAATTGTAATTGAGACTACAGAATGAATGCACAAAAATGATGAACCAACTGACACACTGGATGTATATATGAAAGTTGATGTTTTTATGTTTTGTTTGTCTTGTTTGTTTATAGAAAATTAATAAAATCTTTTTCAAAAAAAAAAAAGAGCTTGAAGTAAAGTGCAGGGTTCAGGCCCTGCACTTCTGATTGGCCGATAGTAGCGATATCAGATTGGTCCGTTCAGGGGAATCTGATTGGCTATTAACAAGCCTCTTCCATTGGTTAATGGAGCTAGCGCTCCCTGTGTTTTCATTGGTTAAATAAGTTAAGAGTTGCCTATATAAAGGGGCCCATCGTGACCATCAGTTGAGCTGTTTTCACATGTAAATAAAGAGTTTGAAGTTCACTGTTTCACTGGCTCGTCTCCATCCTTGCACCCATGCTCAGAACATAACACTGGCGACGAGGATGGTATGTGGAAACATCAGAGCTTGCTGAACGACGAAGAACCATAACCGAGCACTTGGCTGAATGCACCAATGGTGGAACCATGTCCGGCAGCGTCATACCACCTGCTCCATTCGACCCGGCACAAGAAGACTGGGACTCATATGTGGATCGCTTCCAGATGTTTCTGGAAACCAACAATTTAAAAGATGCCACTACCGGAAAGAAACGAGCGGTATTCCTAACTCATTGCCGGCCAACAGTATTCAAGATGGCCAAGGCACTAGCAAAACTGGCAGAAGTAAAGTCTATGGACTGGGACGTCCTCGAACCGCTACTAAGGGCTCACTACACACCGACCGTGCCAACGCTTGTGAGAAGGCATGAATTCTATCAGAGAAGTCAGCGGAAGGGCAAAAGCATTGCTGATTTCATTGTGGATCTCCAGGAGGCCTATGCGAGTTTACTGACTTAGAAGAAGCCCTAAGAGACCGAATCATTCTGGGATTAGATGCACCAGGCACTCAGAGTAAATTAATGGCAAAGGGCGATATCACCCTTAAAGACGCCATAGCTAAAGCTATTGCAGTAGAAACAACCAAGAAGTTGGCTGCCCAAATGCGCTGCACACACTCCACGGTTCGCCAATGGGCCAGCGACATTTCACCTCAGTCAGAGGGACAGCTGGAAATGGCCCACCATGAGGACCTCAACTCATCATCAGACAGAGACAAGGAAGAGGTCCATCGACTTCGGTCCGAATGGGACCAATGCCAGAAATCACAGTACCAATGCGCCGGGTGTGGAGCAAGCCACCCCCGGTCAGAATGCAAATTCCTCAACACGCTCTGCCATGTGTGCGGGAAAAGAGGCTATAGAGGACGGGTCTGTCGAAGCAAGCCAGGACCCAGCCAGCCCTTAGGGGGGACTAACTATCGCCAACCGACGGGAAATCATCCCGTGAAGCAAGAACCCATGAGCCACCAATGGAACAACCACTCCTACAGAAACAAAAACCTAAACCACCCAACAAAGCGAGAAGAAGGTCACCAAACGATCACGATCGGTCACGCCTCATCACAGGATGCCAAGAAGATCTGAGTGAAAGTGGCCATCGAAAACCAGCCCTGCCTGATGGAAGTCGATTCAGGATCGTCCTTCTCGATGGTTTCCTGGAAGACCCTCAAGCAGCTCATCTCCACTATCCGTAGGCAAGAACTCCGGTTCCAAAGACTTATACTTAAGGAATATCAAGGAAATCGAATCCCGGTTGTTGGATCCAGCCGAGTACGGGTTTCATTTAAGAACCGTACAGCATTTTTACCCCTGACTGTAATCGACAAGGATCGGCCTAGTTTGCTAGGCCTCCAATGGTTCGCTCCACTTGGAATTGAAGTGGCCAGCATTCACCGAACCTACAGCAGCGATTGGGAAGAAGACCTCATCCATGAATTCCAGGACATCTTCGCGGAAAAATTAGGCGAGTACAAGGGGACCCCGATATCATTTCACCTCAATCCCGAAATAGCTCCCATCTGCCTTAAGCCTCGTCGAGTTCCCTTTGCCCTTAAACCAAAGATTGATGAGCATCTTGATAAATTAATAGCCCAGGGAGTGCTAGAACCAACCGACCACTCTCCCTGGGAAACCCCAATCAGAACGCCCATCAAGCTGGATGGATCAATAAGAATTTGTGGGGACTACCGAGCCACCCTGAACCACGCCCTTCAACAAAATGCTTACCCGGTACCAGTGGTACAACACCTCCTCCATTCCCTGGAGGGCGGAAGAGTTTTCGCTAAATTAGACTTAGCCCAGGCATACCAACAACTGCCTGTGGACAAAAAAACGGCAGAGGCCCAAACAATCGTTATGCACAGAGGTGCGTTTAAATGTAACCGGCTCCAGTTCGGAGTGAGCGTAGCCCCGGGAATCTTTCAAAGCTTAATGGAGAGGCTTTTACAAGGGATAAAAGGTGTTGTTCCATATTTCAATGATGTGTTAATTGCAGCCCCAACCCAGAAAATACTAAAGGAACGCCTGAGGTTGGTTCTCCAGAGATTTAAAGACTCAGGTCTCAAAGTTAAAAAGAACAAGTGTTATCTATGTACAGATCACGTAGAATTTTTGGGATATTTAATTGATAGTCAAGGTATTCACCCCACTGATAACAAACTCAGGGCGATCAAGAACACCCCAAAACCCTGGAACAAAGCCGACCTCCAGGCGTTTCTGGGGCTTATCAATTTTTATAACGTTTTCCTGCCTCACAAAGCAACTGTAGCTGAGCCATTACATCGTTTATTGGACAAAAAAGCAACCTGGGTATGGGGACATAGAGAAGAACAGGCTTTTCGACATGTAAAAGATTTATTGACTTCTGACTCTGTCCTGATGCAGTATAACGAGACTTTGCCTTTAACGATCACATGTGATGCATCCCCATTTGGGGTGGGTGCCATTTTAAGCCACGTTTTGCCAAACGGTAATGAAGCCCCTGTTGCTTATTTCTCAAAGACGTCATCAAAAACAGAACGCAACTGTAGTCAATTTGACAAGGAGGCCCTTGCTATAGTGTCCGCGGTTAAGAGATTTCATGAATATGTGTATGGCTGAGCATTTACCATAGTGACTGACCACAAATCTTTGCTGGGAATAATCGCGGGAGATAGGCCAACACCGTATATATTATCTCCCAGAATGACCCGCTGGTCAGAATTACAACATACAACATTGCCCAGGGAAGGCCATTCCCCATGCTGACGCATTGAGCCGTGCACCTCTTCCAGAGACTATTGATGACCCCGCTCCAACGGTTACAATGCTGCAGATCGAGACACTTCAAACACCGCCATTAACGGCCCGGGATATCGCGATAGAAACGAAACGCGACCCCATTTTAGCACGAGTCCTCAGTTGGGTCGAGCGGGGATGGCCGTTAGACCAAATATCTGACGACTATGCCCCATTCAAAAATCGGCAAACGGAACTATTTTCTCAAAAGGGCTGCATCATCTGGGGTGATAGAGCGGTTGCAACCAGCAATACTCAGGACCTTGCACGATGGCCACCCCGGCATCGTGTGTATGAAAGCCCTCGCACGAAGCTACACGTGGTGGCCTGGCATTGACAAGCAGATAGAGACATGGGTAAAAGCCTGTCGCAAATGCCAAGAAGTAAGCAACGCCCCACCAAAAGCAACCCCAACCAAATGGGAAATGCTGAGGGGACCATGGTCTCGCATTCATCTGGACTTTGCGGGTCTTACTAAGGGACACACATTCTTACTGATGATCAACGCCTTCGCGAACTGGCTTGAAATCCATGAAATGAGGAATACAACGACCGAAGCCATCATCAGAAAACTGGACAGACTCTTTGTGACACACGGATTACCAGACGTTCTGGTATCCGACAACGGGCCTCAATTTACTGCATTGTCCTTCTAACAGTACCTGGCGGACCGCGGTTTCCGACATGTGCTGACTTCACTGGCGCACCCTGCGGCCAACAGAAGGGCCGAGCGCATGGTACAATTTGTCAAGAAAACTTTGCATAAGATGGACTGTGGTGACATAGAAGACAAGATCAACCGGATACTCCTTTTACAGCATATCACTCCGTACAGCGTCACCAATAAAACTCCCGCCGAGTTATTAATGGGACGGAAGCTCTGCTCCCACTCGACCGCCTACATCCAGCATATGAACCTGAGAAGCCACACAGGTCTAGCGGGAAATGTCGCAATTTCCAGGTAGGCGATTTGGTTTTCGCTAGGAACTTTTTGGGCAATCCGTTATGGGTCGAGGCAACTATAGTACAAGTAACTGGCCCTAGATCGTACCGTGTAAAATGCCGCGACAATAGAATTTGGAAACGCCACATTGATCAGCTGCGATCAAGGTTACAGTCGGGCATCGCCGAGCCTCCTGATTTCCAAACCGAGGGGGGAGGAGATAGCAAGGAAGCTGAATTCGAAGCGGCAGAAAGTTTAAGCGGTAGTAATGACCGCTCAGAGGCAGCGCGTGATGAAACCGGAATAGGGGTGGCCTTGCCTCATGGAGATACCGAAAGCAGTAGCGACGACGAAAATTCAAATGCGGAATGGGAGGCACCTTTTTCTCCAGATAACGTCCTACCCCAACAAGACTGTAGCCAAATACCGGGAGGACAACGAAAATCTAATAGACAATCGAAACAACCGGCCTACCTCAAAGACTACGTGACCGCACCCCTTAAATGGAACCCGGGGGGAAGGGGTGTTGTGAATCAATAAATGCTTAATAAAGATCATTAAGAGCTTGAAGTAAAGTGCAGGGTTCAGGCCCTGCACTTCTGATTGGCCGATAATAGCGATATCAGATTGGTCCGTTCAGGGGAATCTGATTGGCTATTAACAAGCCTCTTCCATTGGTTAATGGAGCTAGCGCTCCCTGTGTTTTCATTGGTTAAATAAGTTAAGAGTTGCCTATATAAAGGGGCCCATCGTGGCCATCGGTTGAGCTGTTTTCACATGTAAATAAAGAGTTTGAAGTTCACTGTTTCACCGGCTTGTCTCCATCCTTGCACCCATGCTCAGAACATAACAGGGATCTATGATTGCTGGGCAAAAAATGTAGGTCATAATATTGAATTAGAGGATTGGGGGACAAAGTGAATTAATACATTTGTAAATTGACATTGTCAACAGCATTTAAAGAAAATCAGTACAAAATGTTTTATAGATGGCACCTAGCCCCAGCAAGACTGGCTAAAATATATCCAAATACAAAATCAGAATGTTGGAAATGTAAACAAAAGAAGGAATTTTTTTCCATATGTGGTGGCAATGCCCAGAAGTTAAAAAATATTGGATGAGGATACAAAGTTGGTTATTAGAAATTACAGAATACTAATCAGAACTTAAACTGGAAATATTTTTATTAAGGGAAAATTTAGCAAGTCTATCCAATACAACATTATACATATTATAATGGTGGTGAAAATAGTTTTCGCACAGAGCTGGAAAAAAGAAAATCCGAAGAACTGAAAAAAAAAAATAATGGACTGTGCAGAAATGAATAAATTTTATCCTACATGTTATCCCTACATGACTGCATTCTTTTGTATTGAATATAGTTGAAGGGAACTATAAAATACTACTGCACAGTAGAAGAAATATGGAGCCTTTGAATGTAAGAACATTATTCATAAAGAAAGACAAATCAATACACTGAGACAAAAAAATCAACGACCTAAACCTTATGTTCAACAAATAAAAGACATCTTCCCAACCTCATTTTTAGTGAATATATACCGCTCTTAAAATATTATTTCAGTTTGGCTATTGTATTTTTCTTATCGGTCATAAACATAATAGAAAAAGGCAGAAAGGCTTCCAGTTTGAGCTTCTTCGGCGATAGACCAAAATCTGCAATAATGCGTGGTTTTGATCTGTGCTCACCGCTGGAGCACCCTGAGCCAGCTGGTTTTGGGGCTAAGCCACCCCATAGAGGTGGTGAAGAGGGGGGAGACTGCCAGCAGGGTTGAGGAGAGTCACATCTCTCCTCCCCAGCTGGCCATTACTCCCTTTCCAAAGGTGGTTGCAGCAATGGTCAGAAATGGCCACCTCAAAGAAGAATTTGACTGGAAAAGAATGTGCAGGAGGAAGATAAGAAGAAAAAGTTTTGGCTGACTGGGTCGAACTGAAAAAGCAACAATATAAGGTACCCTGGAATTTGAATTATAAAGAATAACATTGCTCCCAAAGAAGACTTTGAAGTGGCAAATGAGAGAGGGAAGGGAAAGGATTTGGTGTTTTTTTTTCTTTTCTTCCCTATATTAACAACTAAGAGATTTAAGCAAGAAATCAGCAAAAATCCACTTCGACATTAACAGTTATTTAAGCTGAAAATAAATGTCAAAGGGATAATAAAGATTTCTGGATTCTAAAAAACTTTTAAAAGAAGATAAAAAACAAAAGGATGGGATCTAGAAAAAGAGAGGAGACCACCTGGAGGTGAAAGGAATTAACAGTGAAACTTTAACAAGATTCCTAAAAGGTACATTTTAACTGAAACTTTGTAACAAGATAATAGAACCCCAGGAAGAGAAAGTGGAAAAAAGTAGCAAGAAGAAACAGCTTTGGATTATTTGGATTACTTGGTGATTTTTGGATTTTTGGCTATTGGGTCTAAAGGACTAAAATTAATTGGGTGGTTGTTTAAAAGTTTTTAAAATGGCATCACTCTTAGAAGAATTGAGAATGGAACTTAAAAAACAGAAAGAAGATGCACAATAAGGAAGAGGTTCTTTTGGCTTTGTATTTCAATTTTTAGAAATGGAGATTCTGAACTATGAGAAACAACAAGAAATGCCTGTAGAACAAGAAGGGCGGGACAAAGAAGAAGCCATCTTTAATGACCAAGTATTTCTATGCAGGGAAAAGAAAGGAAAGGGGGGGATTTAAGATTTGAAAAAACAACCCCCCAAAAAAGAATAGTTTGAAAAGTAATTACAATATTAGGAAGCAACAGAAGAGACGATTACAGAAGAGAGAATCAGAATTATAGAGAGAAGGGATCAAAAAGGGAAGGGAGAAGAAGAGGGGGGAGAGGGTAAGGAAAAGAAATTATAAAGGACGGAAGCAGGACATAGAGAAACAGGAAAAATGTACAAAGATTAAGGGTATAAGCCTATTTAGAAAACACAGAGATAATGGGTGAAAATTTAATTGAAAGGGGAATTCTGCAAGGGTACATAAGATAGTATTGTTATATTAGAAATAGAAATTAACTTCGAAAATCTGAAACAAGTGTGATTAAAATGATAGATAAAATACTCATTGTAATGTAATGTAATGTTTAATAAATAAATGAAATAAAGAGAATGAGAGAATGGAATGAGGAAAGGAGGGGAACATTTTAATTATCATTAATGTGTTATAAAAATTTAAGTGAAGAGGAATATGAAACAAAATATGAAAAAGTTATGGAAATATTATAAGTGTTCCTAAGGAAGTATGATATCCTATTGAAAAGAAATGTTAAAAATATTAAAGATTATAACTAACATTAATGATAGAGCTGAATTGGAATAGAATAAGTATTTTATTTATTATTGTTATATATATATACTTTTTCTGTAAGAACTTAGTATGTATTTTAAGAATGTACCAAGCAGAATTCGACTGGAAGTTATGTGTTGTATTGAATGTTATAATTGTAAAGGCATAAATTGAAGTTGAAGGGATAAAAATTAAAAGATGTAAAGGTGTCATACTCCAATCAGTAACTAAAGGGGGAAATTTTGTTTAATGAGAAAAGAAAATATGAAATTGAAACAGGACAGACATAAATATAATGATTAGAAAGATATTGAAACTTAGAAAAAGATATATATATATAACTGAATTTAGAAAGGAATGAGATAATTAAAAATAAGATTGAGAAAACTAAGGGAAGGGAAAACTATTGAGAAAATGTTAAAATAGTAATAAGATATGGAATAGAACACAAAGATGAATATGAAATTGAATGTGTGTCTGTATGGAGAAGTGATTACTCGGGACTATGCTATTCTCAAAAAAAGAAATTTTACTTGTATTATGTTTTGTGAAAACCCAAATAAAATTTTTATAAAAAGAAAAAGAAAAAGGCAGAAACAATATTTTTCTTGCACTGAGAAAATATCTTATAAATTCAGTGTACAGTACCTAAGACCATAGTCATGCATTTTTGTTAAAAAAAAAAAAAGTAAAATAAAAAAAAAGTTATCTAAGCAGAACTAATTTCTTTAGACTATGCTAATAACTTGACACATACTTTTTCTCCCAAAGAAAAAGAAAATATAATCCCACATAGAATATAAGCATATGCTTCAAATTGATCAGAATTTTAGTGGGATGAAAGTCTTGAACAAGAATGTATGAATCAGTGTAAATTATCTCAGTTTTAATATCCACATCCATCAGAACAGTATTCATTTCCATTTAAAAAAAACCTGTAAAAAAATTAACACCTATTCTTGTTTTCATAACGTAGGAACCTTTTTCATATAATATCTAATTTACTTAATTTTTAATATAAATTCCCAAAGAAACCAGATTTTATAGAAATTCTTCCCATAAAGAGGATGACACCACCTATCTTGAATATTTCCTGCCTCTCCTATAAGATAGAATGAGTGCAATAGCTCTATGAACTTGAAATTCAAAAATGCCATCAAGCCTGCTTGCCCAGATAAAGGTAGCATACCCAATTTATTTAAGCTAAATTTACATTCAAATCAGAATCTGTGCTTTTCCAAATTGTGCAAGATACTTAATGAAACAGGTATAAAAATGTGTAAAGACCAAAGTTGCGGAAAGTAGGTATATGCAGCTAGGAGAACATACATGTGACAATTCATATGGATTTTTAATGCAAAAATAACTGAGCCTGGATGCAGACATATTTAACTAAAAACCTCAATGACTAAACAAAATAAAAACTTGTCAACTGCCCTTATTCTCTGTTAGCCTAAAAAGTCTGCTTGCTTGTTCTGATTCAAAGCTTTACTTCGAAATTGATCTTTGCTGAAACTCAAGATTTTTGGACCACAAGGTTTCTTTTGCTACCTCATCACTTCTTATGATTTTATGTGCTGCTTGCAAACCATGAAGGATAATTATCTCTACCTTTCTCTGTCTATATTTTCAAATTCTCATCAAAGGAGTCTTTGAAATTCTCCAGATAGGTGCAGCAAGTCAGAGTTCTGCAACCATCTTCTGCAAAGGAGTCATTTTCATTAGCAATGACTTCATTTTGTAATGATCTTTCTCAAAGGGCATTCATTTTGATGCTGTTGCGTCAGTCAGGAATATTGTTTTTTTAAAGTTTGTTAGCTTGTTTGCTCTTGTCAATCTTTTTATAGGGCTCTTTTAGCATAGTTGTGGTGTTTTCACACTTTGGTTGTATATTTAAAGAAGCAGACACAAATATAAACCAAATAAATTAATCCATCACAAGGGCAATAGAAAATGAGGTACTTATTTTTACAGGCAAGTAGAGGCATATCAATTGCCCCATTGGGACATTATACAAAGAGGCAGTTTTGAACTTCAGAAATAATCTGGAAATGTTGCTTCAAATCAAGTTGGGATGAGGATGTCTACACCCATTTCAAGCTATCTTTTCTTCTAAGAGTGTAAGGCTGCCCATTAATTCCTTGCAATTCTGGGAGAAATCATAGTAGCAAATATTTCTTTGGGAATAAAATCTGAAACATTTCACATGATAACATAAAAAACCATTTTCCATCTCCATTGTCAATCCAAAAATATCGGCTTGTACACACATCTATGCATTAACTTGTAATAACTATAAAAAAAAGCATTTGCAAGCATTCTTGTGTATGTGTTGACTTCCATGTGATATGGATCCCACATTATCAGAATTCAAATTCAAGTAGAAATCTGTTGTGTCCGCGAAATGATGCCAGGAGTCGGTGACTTCAATTCATGCTCTTTTATTGAAAGTTGAAACCGAACTGGCGTAAAGGAAAAAGCCCGCGGCTTTTATTCCTTTAGCTGCCACGGCCGCGGCCAATGGCATCGCTTTGAATCTCCCGTGATCCGAATGGACCAATCGCGGGAGATTCTCAGCGAGCCAATCGGCGCAGCTCGCCTGACCAATCAGAGAGCCCCGCGCTTTGGCCAATCAAAGCGCGGGGATCTCAAGAATGCTAATTAAGGACAGAACACCCCTCCCCTTTTGGTTCAGTCCTTACGTCGCGTAGTCACGTAGGTAGGCGGGGCTCCGTCTGAGCCTACTGGACCTGCGCAGCTCAGTCGTAGGTTGGATCCCGGTCGGTTCGGTCGGGATCTCTGCTGCTCCTGCTACTGTTGTGAGAACCGGCTGGTCGGTCGGGCCGGTCCGCTCTCCTTAGCTCCCTCCTGGGCCTCCCGGGTTGGTTGAGCTGCGGGTTTCGCCGCTCCCGCTCGGTCTTTCCGGGTCGGTCGAGCTGGCCTGGCTGTCTCTTCCTGGCGAGGGGTCGTGATGGCTGCTTTCCGGTAAGTACGGCTGGTTTCTTCTTCTTTGGTTTTGGTCCCCGGGGTATTCCCTCCCCCCTTGGTTTGTGTTGTGGGGGTTGGTTTCGCCTGTTTGTGCGTCGGTGGTCTCTTGGTTGGTAGTCCTTGACCTTAGTTGGTCGATGTGGTGTTTCCACGCTCATCCGTCTGCTGTTTGTAGCCAGTACGAGTGTGGGCCTGTTATTTGTGTGATGACGGCTGGTATCCATAGTGGGTCTCCCGTCAGGTTTCTCGCGTATACGGGGTCGCCGGGTGCGAAGGTTCGGTGTTTGCTGTTTGAGTCTGGGGGTTTCTCTGGGTTATACGTGGGGTGTAACTTGTCGAGTGAGGACCTTAGTTTCCTGCCCATTAATAGTTCGGCTGGGCTCTTATTCGTTGTGGTATTTGGGGTTATGTGTTGGGTGAAGAGTAGTTTGTTTATTTTCTCCTGGATCTCCCCGTGGTCTATTTTCCGGATGGTCTTCTTAGTGAATTGGACCATCCGTTCCGCCCTACCGTTTGCCTCCGGGTGTGCCGGTGCTGTCAGCGCGTGGCGGATGCCCCTTTCCACTAGGAATTTTTTGAATTCCAGCGAGGTGAATTGGGGCCCGTTGTCGGAAACGACGACGTCTGGGAGGCCGTGCGTTGCAAAGAGTTTGCAGAGTTCCTTGATCATGGCCTCCGTGGTTGTCGTCTTCATATTGGTTACCTCCAGCCAGTTGGAGTAAGCGTCAACTGTTATGAGGAAGGTGTGTCCTTTTGTGGGCCCGGCGAAGTCTATGTGAATCCTAGACCAAGGTCCTCTTGGGGTTTCCCACTCTAGGACGGGTGCTGTGGGTGGGCTTGGCCTAGTTTCCTGGCATCGTTGGCACCTTGCTACCTAGGCCTCTATTTGTTTGTCCATCCCTGGCCACCAAGCGTAACTTCTGGCCAGGGCTTTAGTCCTAATGATGCCAGGGTGCCCCTCGTGTAGCAGTTCCAGAACCTTCCCTTGTAGCTTTTCTGGAATGACCACCCTATCCCCCCATAGTATGCACCCTTTTAATAACGATAGTTCCATTTGGCGGTTTCGGAATGTTTTGACGGACTTGTCGTCCCTTTCCGGCCACCCTTTCTCTACCCAATGCAACACCCGCGCCAGACGTTTGTCTTTATTAGTCTCTCGGGCAATGTCTGACGCGGTTATGGGCAGGTTGGGTAGAGTCTCTATGCTGAGGGTGGTCGTCGTGGGTGCTGGGTCGGTGTCAGGTTCCGGTAGCGGCGAGTGGCTTAAGGCGTCTGCATGGGAGATCGTCTTACCTGGTCTGTGTATGAGTCCGTAGTTGTAGGCTGCCAGGAACTTGGACCACCTTGTCATTCGGGGAGACAGAATGTTCGAGGTGGCCCGGTTTCCTGCAAGGATTCCCAGCAGCGGCTTGTGGTCGGTTATGATGGTGAAAGTCCGGCCGTAGAGATACTCATGGAATTGTTTTACGGCGGCAACGATAGCCAGAGCCTCTTTGTCCAGCTGGCTGTAGTTCCGCTCTGGTTTGGTGAGGGTCCTTGAAAAGAACGTGATGGGCGCTTCTTTTCCGTCGGGGAGGGTATGGCTGAGGACAGCACCAATGCCAAAGGGTGATGCGTCGCATGTGACGGCCAGAGGTAGGGTCTCGTTGTATTGTATAAGGATGGCGTCCGAAGTGAGGAGGTCCTTTGTTCTTTGGAAGGCGGCTTGTTCGCGTTTCCCCCAAGTCCAGGTCGCCACCTTGTCCAAAGGCTCCGCCGCCGTCGCCTTTTGGGGCAGGAAAACATTGTAAAAGTTAAGTAGCCCCAGGAATGCCTGTAATTCCGTCTTCGACTTGGGTGTGGGGGCTTCTTTGATGGCCTTGATTTTTTGGTTTGTGGGGTGAATGCCGTGACGGTCTAGGAAGTATCCCAGGAATTCTACCCATTCCGTGCATAGCTGGCATTTCTCCCTCTTGACTTTTAGTCCGGTCTCTTTAAATTTGGTTAGGACCTCCCTTAGGCGACCCTCTAGTTTGACTTGGTTGGCTGCCGACACTAGGACGTCATCGAAGTAAGGTACCACCCCCTTGATGCCTTGCAGTAGTCTTTCCATTAGGCTTTGGAATATTCCCGGTGCCATGCTGACTCCGAATTGGAGTTGGTTGCATTTAAATGCCCCCCAGTGGGTGACTATGGTTTGCGCTTCTGCCGTTTGCTCATCGACTGGCAACTGTTGGTATGCCTGGGCGAGGTCGAGCTTGGCGAAAACCTTGCCCCCTCCCAGTGAGTGCAGTAGGCGCTTTGTTGTAGCGCACCATGTAGGGTGGCCTTATAGTCCCCACAGATCCTCACTGACCCATCGGGCTTGATCGGGGTGACTATGGGGGTCTCCCACCGGGCGTGGTCTATGGGCTGTAGGACCCCTTGCTTGACGAGCTTGTCAATTTGCTCGTCTATCTTGGGTTTAAGTGCGAATGGCACCCGCCTTGGTTTCAGGCGTTTTGGGGGGACGTTTGGGTCTAGGTTGAAAGATATAAGGGGCCCTCGGTACTTGCCTAGGTTTCCGTCGAAGACCTCTTGGAATTCCCGGGCCAGTTGCTGCTCTCAGCTGTCGTCGGTGATGTGGTCGACTCCCATGACTGCGATGCCGAGCGGGGCGAACCATTGCAGTCCCAGTAGGCTTGGGCGGTCGCGGTCGACGATTGTCAGGGGAAGTCTTTCGGTGTGCCCTTTGTATGTGATGTTGAAGTGTTTGGTTCTGACTATCAGGATGCGGTTTCCCTGGTAGTCCTTTACAATGAGTCTCTGGCTGTCTAGGCTCCTTCTTTGGAGGGTAGGCACCAGGCGCTTTATTTCATGCCATGCTATCATGGAGAGGTAGGACCCGGAGTCCACCTCCATTTTGCATGGCTGGCCCTCGATGCCTACCTCCACGTGGACCTTCCGGGCGTCATTGGTGATGGCGTGGCCGATGGTGACCATCTGATGGGTCTCCTCTCTTTGCCGGTTATCGCCGCCTTGCAGGGATCGTCCGTTCCAGTCCCATCTGTTGTCCGAGGGGCGATCTCTGGTCCGGGGTGGTGTGCTCTCTCCTCCAGTCGCTCTGGTCCCATCATGCCGGGCTGCGATTCTTCTTTCGGCGGCAGACACGGGCGATGTGTCCCTTCTTGTCGCAATGCCGGCAGATCGATTCGAAAAACCGGCATTCCGACCTGGGGAGGTCGCCGCCGCAACCGGCACAGTTGGTCCTCGACTTACGACCCCGCCAGTTCCGTGGGTCGCAGACTGTCTGGAGGCGATGGACGTCCTCCTTGTCATCTGAAGTGCCTGATGCCGAGTGGAAGTCTCCCTGGTGGGTGGTCGTCTCGGGTTGGGCCTCGGTCGACCTCGCCGGGTTGTTGTTTCCGCTGCGGTCCCCAGTGTTCGGTCTGCGCATGCGGTCAGCGGAAGTTCGGGTTGCTTCGGCGGCTGCGGCTGCGGTGAGGGTGTCTGCTAGGCTAATGTTGCCCTTGGCCATCAGCCGGCTCTGGAGGACGGGGTCCCACAAACCGAGCACGATTCGGTCTCACAGGGCGTCGTTCAGGTTGTCGAATTCGCAAAGCCCCCCTAGGTGCCGTAGTTCGGCGACGAAGTCGCTGAAGCTCTCACCCGACCGTTGGTCCCGACGGTAGAATTCGTTGCATCGGATCAGGATGGGTACCTCAGGAGTGTAGTGCCACCGAAGTATTGGCTCGAGGACGTCCCAGTCCATCGCGGTCGCATCGGCAGGTTTGGCAAGCGCCTTGGCCATCTTGAAGACCTCGGTCCCGCAGTGGGTCAGGAAGACGGCGCGCTTCATGGGGCCGGTGGCGTCCTTCCGGTCGCTGCACTCGAGGAACATGTGGAATCGGTCGGAGTACTATTCCCAGTCCTCGGTGGCGGGGTTAAAGGGTGTGGGGGGTGCGATTTTCGCCATCGTGGTGGTTCGTCTGGCTTCCGTCGGACACATGGTTCGGTTCAGGGTCTGGATCCCATCCTCGTCGCCAGTGTTGTGTCCGTGAAATGATGCCAGGAGTCGGTGACTTCAATTCATGCTCTTTTATTGAAAGTTGAAACCGAACTGGCGTAAAGGAAAAAGCCCGCGGCTTTTATTCCTTTAGCTGTGGCGGCCGCGGCCAATGGCACCACTTTGAATCTCCCGCGATCCGAATGGACCAATCGCGGGAGATTCTCAGCGAGCCAATCGGCGCGGCTCGCCTGACCAATCAGAGAGCCCCGCGCTTTGGCCTATCAAAGCGCGGGGATCTCAAGAATGCTAATTAAGGACAGAACAAAATCAATGATTACTTGATTGTACTGTATGGCATTAATTTTTTCCTGAAGATTTTATTTGAGCTTAATGTACTTAAGTAGAGATTTCTGGTTTAATAAAGCACTATAGTTACTGCTGGATAATGACAATCAATAATGGCAGAAAAGCTTTAGTATTCATTTTAAAATATAGATCATAAACATCAGAAATATTATTCTCACCAAATTAGCAATACACACAGACACACAAACACAGAGACATTCTTCCTTAAAAGTTAAATTGATTGTCACTATGTTCTTATGATTGCTTATGCAAGAAGCAAAAGGCATAATGTCATATGAAAAGAAGACGGATGTTGAAAGTCAATGTACTACTTTTATTCCTACATAAATCAAAGTATAAGAAGCTATTTATCAACTGGTATCTTTTGGGAACTGTTAACCATTTCCAGTATGACATTGGGGCAAACATTTCAATTCTTTATCATGGAACACATCTTAAGATTAATTCTAGTTCTTACCACCATATGAAAGAAATCTATTATCAAAACTTTCTCACATTTTTCTCCTCATAGTGTGGGTAATATTAGCTGGTTGTAGTTATAGATTCTTTGAGCTCTAAGTTACATTTTGACAAATATAGAAAATTTACTCTGTGCTATGTGGATTTCTTGAACTGATCAGCCTAATTCTACAAATCTAGTACAGTGGAGCTTTGGGTCGTAACTGTAATCTGTTCCCTGACTCCGGTCACAACCCAATTTGGTCATGTTTGGAGGCATGACCAACTGTGCAGTCAAAAAAATGAAATGGCACCAAAGGAGAAATCGACATGGAAAAGGAATCTTTCCACGCCAATTTTGTTCACCACCCAATTTTTGAATTGTGACTCAATTTAAAAATCGGGTGGATTTTTTTGTTTGCCACCCAATTTGGTTGTGAACAAGAGCATTTGTGACCCGAGGTTTCACTGTACTGTTTGGAAATTTTATTCAGCATTTTAATGAACCCTTGATCAATTTGATACAAAATTGCTTTTTTCTCCCTTTAACCACAAAGACAGTTACTATGTCATTCTAATTAATAGAGTGCAAGGTTCTTACTCATACCTTGGCTATTATTAAGTGACTTAGTTACAATATTAGATAATAATAGGCTTTGTGTGAATGTCCTGTCTTTTTCTGAACATTTACCTGACTAGGGTTCTGCAACTATCCTGGTTTCAATTAAATCTCAAAGAAAGACAAAAAGAGGGAGTCTTTTAGACTAGAGACATCTTCAATTGCTGCTGTGAAAGTACACTACAGCAGGAATGTCCACCTTTGTGCAACTTTAAGACTTGTGATCTTAAATGATCCCATGCTGGCTGGGGAATTATGGGAATTGAAGTCCACGAGTCTTAAAATTGACATGGTTGGATGCCCCTGCTCTAAAGGAATGTAGGCAATAGTACCTGGGACTGGAGCTCAGCTCAACTCAAGGAATTCTTTCATTTTTATATGGGAAGGAACAGCTTTCCAAAGGATTTAATTGTGTTTTTGCAGACAAACTATTTGTTGCTAGCAATCCATAAGGATGAGTATGTGGAACCTGATCTTTAGTTCCCTGATTTCACTGTATTTTTTTTACATTTCAATCCCTTTCTGCATACTGATTTGTGATGCAGAAGGGGTCTAGCAGCCCTGTGAGTCTGTAAAAAAGTGACGCTAGGCAAGAAACAGATGGCATTGTTAAAAAACTAAGTGATCTATTTTAACAAAGTAAATTGATGTAAATACAAGATATAATTTGTCTGTGCGGTGTAAGTGATACAAACAGTTTTGCAAAGTCTTTTAAAAGCCCTCAGAGCATTCATTGGAACACACTGACTGGTTTCACAGGAAATAGATAACCAGGTCAGTTTAACAAATCAAGGATGTTGGATAAACTGTACATGCAAAGATGATAGAGATGATTTACAGATGAGAATAGATGATAGATAGATAGATAGATAGATAGATAGATAGATAGATAGATAGATAGATAGATAGATAGATAGATAGACAGACATAGACATAGACAGATAACAGACAGGCATGATTGATAAATAAACACAAAGAAAGGTAGAGATGGAGGATTAATAGATAGATGATTGATAGATGATAGAGAGTGGTGATAGACAGAGACAGACAGATAAATATGACTGGCAGAAAGACAGATGATAGATGATATAGGATAGATAATGAATGTTAGATAGATGTTAGATAGAAAGATAGATAGATAGATAGATAGATAGATAGATAGATAGATAGATAGATAGATAGATAGATAGACAAATAGACATAAAGATAAATAGACAGGATTGATAAACAGATAGACAAAGATAGATAGAGATGGATGATAATAGATAAGAGAGAGAGAGAGAGAGATGATAGACCAAGACATATGGATATGATTGACAGAAACAGATAGATTCTAAGCATTCATGACTCGTTTCTTTATAATACCTGTTTCTGAAGTTGTGAAAGCAGCTGCCAATACTATTCTCATACAAAAAAACAAAAAACAAACCCTGAATACATTCTAGTTTATTTAAATCTAAGTTTTAATACCAGCTTGACTGTTAGACTTCTCTTTCATCTTTTCTCCATAAGGCAATATACAGTATATAAGGATCTGCCTTCATTTTATCCTCCCAAAATTGTGAAGGGTAGATAGAGCTGAGATTGGGTGACTGATCTGAAGTCCCTCAGTGAGAGTCCATAGCCGATGGTAGAATCTATTCTAACACCAGCACCGTTTCATCATATAGCCTTTCCCTGCGTAACAAGAATGGGCAACCTATACTTTGTATTCATCCCATCCAATTTTGCAGACTTTGGCACCTGTCTAAGATCCTGATATTAAAATTGGCAGCAAACCAAGGCAATCTGACAATATAACTTTCTGCCTTTTTTAAAAAAGAGAGAGAGAGAGAGAAATATGCAAAATATTTGTGTGATACCTCCAACTGGCATGATACATTTTTTTAAAGTAAGCCTCCAAAAGATTTTCTTAATTTACTCAATGAGATCCACAACTCATACAGCCACATTTACTAGCATTTTAAGGCAGATCTTATTTATTTATTTTTTAAAAGATGTGCAGCCCTCTTTTGAAAAATAGTTGCCTGTCTCCTGTATAGTGTTAGGAAAGCATTTCCCTGTCTAATAATAAATAGCATAGAATCATGCAGTTGAAGAAGTATTACAGACCACTAATCACTGCTCAATGAATAAAATCTATTGTTACAAGCACTCACAAATGAGGATTGAACATCTTCTCTTCAGAAAGGAAGAGCCCATTCATTTTCTCCAGATCTTTTATTCCATTGTCACCCTTTACTCTGATTATGAAGCTCCACTTAATTTTACAATAAAACCTTTGAAAGCCCTTCCAGATCTTTGAAACACGCAATCACATTCTGCCTCATTCTTTTCCTTCTTTGATCGAAACACATGCAGATCCTTCAGCCTTTCTTCACCAAATATTCCTCTGATCATTCCCTTTCTCTGAATCCTTTCCAATAATCACTACCCATCTTAAATTGTGGCATTCAGACATAGTCACAGCGCCATACACAAAGTCTTATTTGTGTAGAATCTAATATGAATTCCATGGTTTGGACACACTAATGCTAACAGCAACTGTATTGGTGATTTTATTTTTTGCCCTCTTTGCCCTGCAATACAAATATTCTTGACCTAGTTGAGAAACACCTGAAAGAAAGTAAATACTGAAGAATATGAAATGGATCTGATGTCAGAGACATTTTACTCTCTGCTATTTTGACAAGGGAAAAATATGTACTTCATTGCTGCTCCCTGTCTTCTCCATAGACTGTTCAATGCCTATGGATGAGCTAGCCACAAATCTTTCAGTTGGCAAGGCATCAAATAATACTCCAAAGCTGAACATTTTTCTAAAACAAGAGTTTCCCAAAACTACTGTCCCTGCTTCTTTTCCAGCATATTTTGGAAGAAATCCAGGGGGCAAAACCTAATATATTATCCAGATTGCAGTTGAAGATCAAAGATGTTCTAGTTGCTGCTTTCTGAGATCTTCCCTTAGGATTAAGTTGTTGAAATATTAAACACTGAGTTGGATGAGGAATAGCTCGGTGGTGAAAGAATGTATAAAAGCTAGAAGTTTTAAAAAAATGCTATACCATAGTATAGTTTATTTTTAATACCATAACAATTATGATAAATATGTTCCATGGGCAAAATTATGCAATATGATGGAGGACCTTATGACAAACAGTCATTGTGCCATTTTATCTTAAGTATAAAGAATATTGTAGGATCTTGAAAATAAAAAATATTAAAAGAGTTTGATGTCATGGAATAAAATCTATTTCATAATACATTTGAAATATAATCCTGAATTACTGGTACATCTGTTCCTGGATTACACATCATGTTTCTAAGACTTTGTTGGACTTTTAAGTTATGTCATAGCAGAGTGGTTAATACTTAAGATTCTCCAAGACTTACTATTTTTCTATAACACTGATCTATCAGTGGCTATAACACTGATCTATCAGTGGCTCTGTAGATCAAAGTCCCAAACAGAATAGGAGGGACAAAAGAAGGAGGAGAAAGAAGAAGAGAAAGTGGTCTCTTGCTTTTCTGCTCTATGGAGAACTTCCTAGCAAATGAAGAGAATGCAGAGGTCAGTTACAAGCAAACTTAATGTCACCAGAGTTGATCAAAGTTACTTTTTTTTTAATTGTTGCATGCCTATTTACAAGAAACTCACTAGACTAGGGCTGTCAAACTCCCATGCCTGGCCATGGCCATGCCTGGTTTAGCAAAGTCCCAATACGACATGTGACACCACTGTGATGATGCGAGTTTGACACCCTTGCACTAGACTGACTACATCAGTAGTGGGATTCAATTTTTTTACTACTGGTTCTGTGGGCGTGGCTTGGTGGATGTGACAGGGGAAAGGATGTAAAATCTCCAGTCAGAGGTGGTATTTGCTAGTTTTCTGAACTACTCAAAATTTCCACTACTGGTTCTCCAGAACTGGTCACAACCTACTGAATACCACCTCTGGACTACATACTGTACCTTTGGTAATGGTCAGATAATTGTCAGACACACTCTGCTAAAGAGAAATTTCCTGAAGATGAGTTCCAGCACAAATCCAAAAACTCAGAAGACAAAACTTCAGATCCCAGTGATTGACCCAGATTGGATCCTGCAACATTATCCTAGGATATATATATATTCACCTTCATTTATGGTCAGAGAAGACTTTAGGGGTTCTATGGAAGATAAAATTAAAAAAAAAAATTCAAGAATTGGTGACCATTCAAATTATTAGCCATTTTTTAAAATGTTATTTTAATTTTCAGTTTAATTTGCAATGGCATACAGTGTTTAAGGATAGAATATATTCCTGGATCCTGCAATGTTTTTAAATCTTGATATAATGTCAAAGAAATAAGGGAACCTATTTCTTTGGCTCTTCTGTTTTCTCTAATAATTTTTTATTTTATTTTTCATTTTATTTGATTTGTCAATTGCTTACAAGATAATAAGTATAAACAAAGTTATAAATACATAGATATATATAAGAAAAATAAAAGAAACAATAGGACTGGGACGGTAGGCATGTTGATGTGCTTATTATGCATGGCCCCTACAGACCTCTTAAGAAAGGGTACATAATCAATAGTAGATAATCAATAGTAAATAATCAATAGTAGATAATCTAAGGTTAATATCACATTTAAATATATAAATTGGTTAAATAAAATAAATAACATAGAGTTTTTGGAAGTTGGTTGTACCAGGATCCCTTCAACAAAGATTCCAAGCAAAACTTTTTTACTGTTTGATTGTGGGAAAATAATATTAGGAATTAATATATAGCTGGAGAAGGATTATTTTTAATAATAATAATTATACACAAAGATATACTGTACACACTTCTGAATTATAGGTGTTTTTTCTGGTCAGTACATTGCCTGTCCATTTAAATATTTGTGTTTAATTTTTGACATTTGACCTGTTAACTGTCACAACACAAGTATTATATAAGTATTCTGTGGATTCCTTATATGATTTAAATGGAATTGTAAATTGGAACCAGCTTGTGATTATCATAATGAATCTAACAAAACATTTTTACTTACATTTCAGTGTTAATTTGTCAGTTTGTTTGCTGTTATCTCTATACCATTTCTTGGCATACCATTAATTGTAGTATGCCAAGCTGAACACTTCTTGTGTTCAGCCATGTAAATTTGATTAAAATGAACAAACAAATAGATATGTTTAAATAAATGAAGCAGGATGTTGTATGTGTCACTGGATACAGAACACCAAACAGACTGATTTTTTTTTTTTTTAGGTCCTACTGAAAAATGCAAAGCTGAATATGGATTTTTACTACAATAGTACTTTTTTTTTCTTCTTACACTTTTTACTTGGGGGGGCGAGTTAAAAAATCAACACACAGCTTTGGACTCCCCTGATTATAAACATATGATTTGGTCATTTTTAGCTTTGTTTGTTTTGCTTTGTTCATTTAGACTTTTTCTAATTAGCCTTGATGAGGACCTCATTCAGTACTCCTGGCTTGGTGAACAATCTCTGCCTAGAGATCAATACAACTATTTGTACTTTTATATCAATACAACTATTTGTACTATTATGCAATTTGCATTTACAGATTTCCATTAATTCCCTCTGTGTGAACTTTGAGGTGCTAATTATTGTGTGGCATTGGAAGTGTGATGCAACAATGAGACTTTGGGGCATTCTCATGACTAGTCTTGAGTTATTCCACATGCTATTTTGCCAGCATGTAACAGAAAGTGCTATCCTTCCTATGCAATCCTGCAGCATTCATCTTAATTAAATGTGATTTCTTTGGTTTTGACTTAGAATGTTGTATATAAATTCAATCACTGTGATTTGCAAAGTGTTGTTATTGGTTTCAAATGTTGGACTAATCCAGTGCTGTTATTTTCAATAAACATGGTTAAAATCATGACTTGGGGCAATGCTTGAGCATCTGATATCATTCAAATGTTCATAATGTTAATCTTTGTATGACATCTTACAGGTTTTTTTTTTACTCACATGAATGCAGTCATATTAAATACTGGATATCAAGTAAGAAGCTGAATCCAGATATGACTACAATTTGGTGGTTTGTTAGTCTTATAGGCTGGGACAGATCTAGCCTAGTCTTGGACTATACCTGAAGCCATTATTATATCACATTTAAATATATAAATTGATTAAATAAAATAAATAACATAGAGTTTTTGGAAGTTGGTTGTACCAGGATCCCTTTGATAGAGATTCCAAGCAAAACTTTTTTACTGTTTGATTGTAGGAAAATAATATTAGGAATTAATATATAGCTGGAGAAGGATTATTTTTAATAATAATAATTATACACACACATATACTGTATACATTTTTGAATTATATATGTTTTTTCTGGTCAGTACACTGCCTGTCCACTTAAATATTTGTGTTTAATTTTTGACACTTGAACTGTTAACTGTCACAACACAATTATAAATATCTGAAGTGATTAGTATTTGAAAAATCACTGCCAAGTTGTAACATGCAAAAAGCAGTAACTAGCAAGGAATTATTCCAAATATTTCTAAAGCTGTTTTACAGCAGACATAAGGATGACATTTATCTGAAAAAAGAAAAAACAGTCTGATCCTTTATAACTTAAAGCATTTTTCTCTTTTCAACTGACACCAGAAAGGCCAGTGGAACCCATCTGATTGACACAAAAATTTTGAATTTTAAGAGTGTTAAGAGGTAGAATGGTCTTGGCTCTCCTTTCCTTGAGTTTGTTCTCAGACTTCTCAGTTCCCACCAACACAATCTGGTGATTATTGTTAAACATTAATTGCTGGAACCTTAAGTATAACAAGACATTAACTCTGTGTGTATATCTGCAACCGTACAAAAGGAATCCAAATAATGTGGAAAGCCAGATTCATCTTGAACGACTCAGAGAGTTGGCAACCTAATACTTTCCAGGTGCTTGAGCTTCTACTCACAGCATCCCCAGTGATATTATGCCCAAAATGGGTCTCAACTAAAAAAATCTTTGCTTCTGTATTACAAGCACAGACAGTAAAGTTTTAATATTACAGGTGAAAATTGCAGTAACATTCTACAGTGTACACAGCTCCCTAATCAAGATTTCATCTTTGCCATTCTACTAGGTCCAGCTTCAACCTCTGAATGTGGTCAATAGTTCATGGTCAGATAACAAATAACAGAAAATTACAGTTTGTAGGGACCTTGTTTGTCATTTCGTCCAACCCTCTGCCCAAGCGGAAGACCCTACACCATTTCTGACAGATGGCAGTCCAATCTCTTCTTGAAAGTCTCAAGTGATGATGAATTCTCAAGTGGTCACTGAATAAGTTCAGTTTTCAATGAAAGGTTTTATCCGCCCACTCTTTTAAATGAAGTTTTTCCCTCTCAGAGATATTTCCGTAAAATTTCAGGGTTGCCTCAGGCTTTGTTGCCTTGATGGGTGCTACATAATCAATGACACTCGCAGCCTGAATTGTTTGAGAAAATGATAATAGACAAACTTTTTTTTTCAAATTAAATGAGGAACACCAAGCAACTAATTTAGCAAGATGTCTCCATCATGCATTGAAACAAGTTTCAAATTTGTGTAACAGTTAATGAGAAAACTAGAGTTCTGTGACTGATTTCACAAAGGATTATTAGGGCCCTCATAAAACTACAGTTGCCAGAATTGTTTAAAGGAAGCAATGATTTCAGTCTAGTTTTCCTACCAGTTAAAAAAGTCACTATTGAATGTCTCTTCAAATCCAGAGGGGTTAAAAACCTAATTATACAGTCTAAAGCAAATTGCACGAAATTACAATTCAAAAATTAATTCTGGGAGAAAAAGCTTGGATAGGGTAGATAATTCCAAGCCATGTGTTTTTAGTTTTAGTTGAAACCCAGAGGCTTCAGTCAACAGTAATGGATGTTAAAAGTTGATTCATCCCTGACAATGCTATCTGAGGCACTTATAAATTGTTGTTCAAAACTCTGGTTGTTCAATCCTGTATTTTAGCATATAGCTCATAATACATCCATTATATAGATAATAAATGTCAGTGTGGTATGGTGGTTTAAGTATTAAGCCAGGAACAGGGAGATACAGATTCTAATCTACTTTTAGCCACTGAAGTTCATTGGGTATTTTGGGGCCAGTCATTTTTTCTTTGCCCAACCTACACCAAGGTGTTCTTGTTATGAGCTATTTTGGGATCTTGCATAATTTTTAAAAGTGAGAATCATTCCTAAGAGAATAAAGTTTAAGAAAACTGTTCAGTCATGAAATAATAATGGAATCTCAAAATCTGTCAGTGTTTCTCCTTGCTACATCTTAAACCAGTGTTTCTCAAACTTGGCCACTTTAAGATGTATGGATTTCAACTCCATACCAGCTGAAGAATTTTGGGAGTTAATGTTCATACATCTAGACAAGGTTGAGAACTTCATCTTATACCAAACAAAATAAAAGGGGGGAGCCTATTAAGTTCTCCAAGATAGAGTATTTTTTTCTGAATGTCTTCCATTAATGATTTTACAAAATAGAAAATAACAGAGTTGGAAGAAATTGGAGATCTTCTAATTCAATCCCCTGCTCAAACATGAGAACCTATACTATTCCAGACAAATAGCTATCCAATCTCTTTAAAAGCTCAGGTGATGGAGCACCCATAACTTCTTGTTACCTGTTAAGTCCTGAGCATGGGCGCAAAGAACGGAGACGAGACATCGAACTGTGACTTCAACTCTTTATTGTGACTTCAGACCAGAGCAAATACTTGGGCAGCAGCAGCTCTTTTATAAAGCTGGTTGCTGTCAAAACAACCAATGATTTGAGTTTACCCTCTAACAAGTGTCCAATCAGAGAGACCCGCTAACAGCCAATCGGACTGGCCAGAATCGACCAATCATGACTCGCTATTCGCAGGCCAATGAGAAGTGCAGGATTACGATCCTGCTGTTAAAGTAAAGCTATTAGGGTTGTTACTGATGCATTGGCTTAGTCCATAACACCCCTCCCCCCTAGGTTCTGTCTAAAGGGTGGGGTGATGTATTCTCGTAAGTAGGCAGGTCGCTTCACCTGTCTGCTTGATCTGTGCTGTTCCACCGGTTTCTATCCTGGCTCTGGTTCCGGTGGGCTGCTTGCTGAGCTGGATGGTGAAAACAGTCTTGTTGTTTTGTCGAATAGCTCTGGGCTGTTCTCTCTGCTCTTGCCAATGCTGACCTCCGGGTTCCCTGGATTTGTTTCCATTGCGGTGCTGTCACGCGGCGAGGCCACTCCCCGGCTCAGTTCTCCTTCTGGCAGTGAGTATCTCTTGGTTGGTTGTGGGGAACGCTGGGTTTCGATTGTTAAATCATCTGTTATTTCTTTTTCGGTCCCCTCGATGTCCCTTCCCCCCCCCAGTTGGAGATTCAGGTGATGAGATGGGATTAGGTGCTAGTCTGGAATGAAGTTGGTCTATGTGGGGCTTCCACATTTTACCATCTGCAGTTTGTAGATGATAGGATCGGGTTCCCATAAGTTGCGTTATGGTAGCAGGGACCCACAATGGATCGCCCAAGAAGTTTTTCGCAAACACGGGGTCACCTTCCTGGAATGATCGACACTTGCTGCTGGATCCTAGGGGTTGTTCAGGCGTGTAAGCAGGGTGGAGGCGATCGAGAGGCGATCGAAGTTTCCGGCCCATCAGGAGTTCAGCTGGGGTTCTGTTTGTGGTGCTGCTTGGGGTAATATGTTGGAGGAGAAGCATCCAGTTTATTTTGTCATCAATGTCACCATGGTCCATTTTATGTAAAGTCTTCTTTACAAATTGAACCATTCGCTCCACCCTACCATTGGCCGCAGGGTGACCTGGCGATGTTAAGGCATGGCGGATGCCTCGGTCCACCAGATACTGTTTGAATGCCAGGGCAGTGAATTGGGGGCCATTATCGGAGACCAGGACATCCGGCCATCCATGGGTAGCGAATAGCTTATTCAGTTTTTTAATGACCACCTCCATGGTGGTGCTTTTCATCTTGTGGACCTCGAGCCAGTTAGAATAGGCATCCACGGTTAGAACAAAAGTGTATCCTCTTGTGGGTCCCGCAAAATCGATGTGGATACAGGACCAGGGACCTCGAGGCATTTCCCACTGAGTTGGGGGTGTTTTTCGAGGAGCAGAGTGAGTCTCCTGGCATTTGCTGCATGTTGCTACCCAGGTCTCTATCTGCTTGTCTAACCCCGGCCACCATGCGTAACTCCTGGCCAATGCCTTCATCCGCATGATGCCTGGATGTCCATTGGGCAACATTTTTAAAACTTTATGTTGTAATTTCTCTGGGATTACAACTCTGTCTCCCCACAAGATGCAGCCCTTTTGGGAGAATAGTTCTGTCTGTTGATTTCTGAATGGCTTGAAAGTGTCGTTGGGTGCGTTGTGCAGCCAACCCCGTTCCACCCAGCTGAGGACTTGTGCCAAAGAAGGGTCCTTTTTCGTTTCTGAGGTTATGTCTTGAGCAGTCAGAGGCGGCGATTTAAGAGTTTCGATCTGCAATACGGTTAGGGTTGGAGCTGGGTCCTCTATGACGTCTGGTAGTGGAGAGCGGCTCAAAGCGTCAGCATGGGGAATGGCTTTCCTTGGGTGGTGTTGCAATTGGTAATCGTAGGCTGCTAAAAATTCCGACCAACGTGTCATTCTTGGTGATAAGATGTGGGGAGTTGGTTTGTTTCCCACCAAAATACCAAGTAGCGGTTTGTGGTCTGTAATTATGGCAAAGGGTCTCCCATACACATATTCATGAAAATGTTTAATTACGGATACAATGGCGAGAGCCTCTTTATCAAGTTGGCTATAGTTCCTTTCAGTTTTAGACAAAGTTCTCGAAAAGAACGCAATAAGTGCCTTTTTACCATTTGGCAGGACATGGCTTAAAATGGCTCCCACTCCAAATGGTGAGGCGTCACAGGTAACCATTAAGGGTAAAGTCTCATTGTATTGCATCAATACAGCATTGGAGGTTAAGAGGTCTTTTACTTGTTGGAATGCCCGTTCTTCACGCCGTCCCCAGACCCAGGAAGCCTTTTTGTCGAGAAGTCTATTTAGAGGTTCGGCTATGGTTGCCTTCTGGGGCAAGAAGATGTTATAAAAGTTAATGAGTCCCAGGAAGGCTTGGAGGTCTGTCTTATTTCTAGATCTTGGGGTGTTTTTGATTGCAGATAGTTTTTTTTCAGTGGGATGGATTCCCTGTCTGTCGAGAAGGAATTCTACTCTCCCAGGAACTCCACTCTCTCCGTACAAAGTTGACACTTGTCCATTTTTCCTTTCAGGCCAGTGTCTTTAAATTTTTGAAGAACCTTTCTGAGTCGTTGTACTAATAACTCTTTAGTAGGGGCAGCTATTAAGACGTCGTCAAAATAAGGCACGATGCCTCTTATGCCTTGTAATAGTCTCTCCATCAAACTTTGGAAAATACCAGGTGCCACGCTTACTCTGAGTCTATTGCACTTGAAGGCACCTCTATGTGTAACTATTGTCTGGGCTTCTGCAGTCATTGCGTCTGTGGGTAGCTGTTGGTACGCCTGAGCTAAGTCCAATTTCGCAAATATTTTTCCACCACCCAGGGAGTGAAGAAGGTGTTGGACCACCGGTACTGGGTAAGCGCTCTGTTGAAGGGCATGATTTAGGGTGGCCCAGTAATCCCCACAAATTCTTAACGAGCCATCTGGCTTCATGGGCATTACTATTGGAGTTTCCCAACGGGCATGGTCAATTGGTTCCAACACACCCTGGGCTATTAATTTATTTAGCTGCTCATCGATCTTTGGCTTGAGGGCAAAAGGCACCCAACGAGGCTTAAGACGAATGGGAGCTACATTGGGGCTGGGATTAAACGATATAGGGGTCCCCTTGTACTTGCCTAATGTTCCTGTGAACACGTCCTGGAATTCCTAGATGAGGGCTTCATCCCAGTCATCGCTTCTGGTTTGGTGTATGCCCGCTAGTTCAATTCCGAGTGGGGCAAACCACTGTAACCCTAACAAACTGGGCCGGTCATGATCGACGACAGTCAGGGGAAGCGTCATAGTGCGGTCCTTGAAGGATACTTGGACGTGGCTGGAACCAACAACCGGAATTCTGTTTCCCTGGTAGTCTTTTAGGATGATTCTTTGAGTGCTGAGATCCTGGCGACAGATGGCAGGGATCAGCTGTTTGAGGGTTTTCCAGGAGATCATCGATAGGGACGACTCTGAATCGACTTCCATCATGCATGGTCGATTCTCAATAGTAACCCTTACACAGATCTTTTTTGCATCTAGAGATGAAGCGTGGCTGATAATAATAGTTTGGTGCGCCTCTTCTCATCTCATTGAAGAGGCAGGTGCTCGATTTCTGTAGTGGTAGTGGTTGTTCCATTGATGGTTCAGGCGGTCCCGATTTCCAGGTGGTTTGCCTGTCTCCCGATGGAGGTTGTTCTCCCTTCGGTTTGGACTGGATCTCTCTTGCTTCTGCAGACCTTTGCAATGTCGCCTCTTTTCCCACAGGAATGCCAGAGTGCGTCGAGGAATTTGCAGTCCGATCACGGGTGGTTTGCCCCGCAACCAGCACAATGGCGCGGAAGTCTCTGGTTCTTTTGCTCTCGTTCCGAGCAGAGCCGGTTGACCGCCTCTTCCTCACTGTCTGAGAGTGACTCGAGGTCTTCGTGATGGGTGGTAATAGCATGCGTCTCAGAGGAGAGAGGACTATTGTTAGCGAGTTGGCGGTGTGGTGCGTTCGCTCGGTGCATTTGAGCGGCTGACTTCCTGGTTGCTTCTGTGGCAGTAGCGTCGGCGATGACATCTGCAAGGCTGAAGTCTCCTTTCGCCATGAGTTTACTCTGCGCTGTGTGGTCATCTAATCCCAGAACTATGCGGTCTCTCAGGGCTTCCTCAAGGTTTGCAAAACCACAGAGGCCTCCTAGGTTCCAGAGGTCAGCTACGAAGTCCCCAACACTCTCATTCTTCCGTTGGTCCCTCTGATAAAACTCGTGTCTTCGTATCAATGTAGGTACTGTGGGTACGTAATGGGCTTGGAGGATTGGTGCGAGGTTATACCAATCCATGGTCTTCACTTCTGCCAGTTTGGTAAGTGCTTTAGCCATTTTGAAAACAGTGGGGCTGCAGTGGATCAGGAACACCGCTCGTTTCTTGCCAGGCGTAGCATCCTTCAGATTGTTGTTCTCTAGGAACATCTGGAAACGGTCTATATACGAGTCCCAGTGTTCGTTTGCTGGGTCAAATGGAGTGGGTGGTATGGCGTCGCTGGTCATTCTGCCGTTTGTTGCGTGTGCTCTTCAGCAACATGCCCTGTCTTGTTCGATGAGTACTTAGTCAGCTGTATCGTCTCCGCATCCCATCATCGTCGGCAGTGTTAAGTCCTGAGCATGGGCGCAAGGAACAGAGATGAGACATCGAACTGTGACTTCAACTCTTTATTGTGACTTCAGAACAGAGCAAATACTTGGGAAGCAGCAGATCTTTTATAGCTGGCTGCTGTCAAAACAACCAATGATTTGAGTTTACCTCTCTAACAAGCATCCAATCAGAGAGACCCGCTAACAGCCAATCGGACTGGCCAGAATTGATCAATCACGACTCACTATTCATGGGCCAATGAGAAGTGCAGAATTACGAGCCTGCCGTAAAAGTAAAGCTATTAGGGTTGTTACTGATGCATTGGCTTAGTCCATAACATTACCCCTTTCCCATTCCAAGAACCAGGTTTATATTCCATCACATTTCTAAGTCAAAAAGCTTGTCTACCCTTTGAGATAGTGTTGGAAGACCCAATCTTATAGCTTTATTTCATCATGACATAGAAATCATGATGGCCTTGGTGAAATCCTCTAGTCTTTCAACTTTATTTCACTGGTGGTGGTGTCCATGAGGAATGCCTCATGGTGTTTCTACAAAACATTGTAGAAATAAATCAGTAGGATGGTAGAAGGAGCACTGCAATTAAAACTGCTCCTGTTTTGAATGTGTGCATATCATGTCATGACACATATAATAGGCTTGCATTGACATCCTCCTTTTGTCATCTTGATGATTTTGATCCCCAGCTTGTTCATACCACTGTCCATAGAATTGTTATGTGACAGGGGAGGCAGGGAGTAAGAATGCCACTCTGGTCGCCTTGAAAACTAAACAAGATAAAAATCAATTGAACAAACTGTTTTGCTTGAATTATCTGACATCAGTGTTGGTCAGCAGTGTCCATCCTTAGCTATTTTAAGACTGGCTGGTTGGAGAATTCTGGGAATTGAAGTCGACAAATCTTTAAGTAGCTGAAATTAGACAACCCTGGTTTACATGGCTTTGTGTCTTCCTTCTTAAATTTGGGTCATATTCAACATTCACATTTATAAAAGTGACAAAAGTATTAATATATCAGAAAGTTAACCAAACCAATTGGAAATCCTGTCTTTCACCATAATCAAGACAAGAATTTTGTCAGTGATACTGTCCTGTGATATTTAGTACTCATTTCATAAGGCCTGCTCTGCATATCAAAGTCTTTTCCTTTAACTCTAACTTAACTACGAATTGTGGGACAATGGAAATCATATTAATTTAATCTGCTAAAGGTTCATAAATGTCTTTACCTGCCACCTTTTCTCAATCTGTTTTAACCTATTGATACCTGTTTGAATTCCAACAGAACATTTGGTTAAAACTGACAAGGATTAAAGCGAAGGTTTCAATATCATAATGGTGTCACTTCAAATACCTGCAAGCATTTCAGAGATCTGTGGTTAAAAGTACAGCTTTCTAACAAGGTAATTTAGTATAAACAATGAGTACCAAAGCCAATTTCAATTTAGACCATTTTAAAAGGAAAAATTCAGGATTCCATGTACATATGTCAAATAAAAGTCAAAAGTCTTGTGCCAAATTCTTGGTTTCTCTGACATGGATATTTCCTTTTGGTCTGTTTTCCCTCATATATTTATTTATTTATTTATTTATTTGATTTGCCAATTGCTTACAAGATAATAGGTATAAGTATAAACATGAGTAAAATACAGGAAATAGGTATGAATAAATGGGGATAATAGGACAGGGACTGTAGGCCTGATAGTGCACTTATGCATGCCTCTTACAGTCCTCTTAGGAATGGGGTGAGGACAACAGTGGATAGATTGATATTAAAGGAGTGGGGGTTAAAGGATGTAACAACAGAGTCAGGTAGTGCATTCCAGGCATTGACCACTGTGTTGCTGAAGTCGTACTTTCTGCAATCAACTCTGAAGCAGTTTACATTGAGTTTGTATCTGTTGTGTGCTCTTGTATTGTTGTGGTTGAAGCTGAAGTAGTCATTGACTGGTAGGACATTGTAGCAGATAATTTTGTGTACTACGCTTAAATTATGTTTACGATAATTTCGTGTGCTACACTTAAGTCCAACCATAGGCGGTGTAGTGCAAGGTTGTCCAAGCCCAAAATCTCAATCTGGTGATATAAGGTATTCTGTTGTGAGCAGAGGAGTGTAGTACTCTTCTCGTGAAATACTTCGGGACTCACTCAATTGTATTAATGTCTGATATACAGTGCGGATTCCAAACTGAAGAGCTGTATTTGAGTATTGGTCTAGCAAAAATTTTGTATGCTCTAGTTTGCAATTCAATATTTCTGAAAGAGAAGCTTTATAAGATTAGATTAGATACTTTATTTGAATTGTTTTGGAAGATGCATTTAGTACTCTGTTGGTTTTTGGTTAAATATAAATTGATCAGCCCACACACCAAAATAATTAGCCATGTAATTTGTCAGTGTGCATTTTCAATGGCAGGATTAACAGTTTTCCAAGCCATATATTTTGTTTAGTTCTTGAGGTGTTTCCTTTTCTCTTTTCATATGAAATTTCATCATAAAAGTTTATCCTCCTTTTTTTCTAAACAACTAAACTTTATTAGTTGTCATTGAAAAGACAGAATGCAAGAATGAAGATATTGTTCAAGGATAAAATACATTTTCAGCAAAGGAAGGAAGGAAGGAAGGAAGGAAGGAAGGAAGGAAGGAAGGAAGGAAGGAAGGAAGGAAGGAAGGAAGGAAGGAAGGAAGGAATTGGAGAGTTTTTTAATTCTGCTTTCAAGCCCTATAATTTATAATATTTGTATATTTCAAATTTTAAAATGGTGATGGAAGAAATGAAATTTATTCAGAGAAAAAATGGTGCCAAACCATTCTCATATTCATGAGATGTCCGAAGAGATAATTTTTGCAATGATTCTGAAAGAGGTTTATGGAATCAAAAAGTGTTTGGATGCATAACTGAAGTTAAATGGCAATGAATGTATTTGTTAGGACTTCAGAACTGAGCTCCAAACAACAGGAACACTTTCTCTAAACCTATTATAATTTGAAACCTTAACTACCATGACTCATCGATACAACTCTGAGGGCAGTTTACTAATTCTACAAGGATAGTTCCTATAGCAACCCAAGGCCACTTTTCATTTGACAATAACATTTTATGATTTTCCCCAAAAACATTTCTGTGGCATTTGCAAAGCAGTACTTAACCATAAAAAATATCAGACTTGAAGGACAAGAATTTAGAGGATACCTGGAATAGCCACTATAGCATGATAAGACAGAAGCAAACATAGGGAATATAATTTTAAATATTAAATTCTTTTTTATTGGCAATTTTAAATTGCTAAGTTCCAATGCTCATAAACTTTCAAAGTTTTGGAAGGAAAATCATCAATCAGTTCAATGAAATTTATTCCTTAGTGTATTTGGTTCAAATATATCAATTTTGATCAAAGTTACAAATTCTACTATTTATGATGCTTGCTTTTTTCCTTCCTATATATGATTTTTAGGACTGGCATAAAAAGGCCAATGAATATTTAAATCTGAACACAAAATACTGACTTTCATTAAACCAGACAACTATTTCGCTAACCAAGGGTTAACTATTCCAGCTTTATCCAGTTTGTTGTCTCCAAATGGTTCCTAGTTTCAAAGCAGCATGAAAGCTTCAATAGAACAATATTTCCTGGAATGTCTGAAGTCATCCTGTTGGATAAAGCCAGACTAATCTATATAAACAGTAGCTTGCCATGATCTCAGGCAGTGGTATTACCACTAGGTGAAGTTCTTTCAGTTGTATTTATTAAGAAGTTTGAACCGAAGTCGGATATTGTCTTTCTGGTCTTCTCAACCTTGTTGTTAAATTATGTTCCCATCTTTTTCTTTTTGCTGTATATATGTAGTTAAAGCCTGACCAATCAACTGTAAATTATAACAGATGAAGGAAAATTTTGTCCAGCATCATTTCATTTTACCAATAGTTTTTTTTAAATTAAGTTATTATGCTTGATGTTTGGATCTTGGTGAGAGGGTTATAAAAGATATTTTAGTTTCTTTTCTTTTCTTTATAAAAAAGTACACTTTTTTCCTAGGATTTTCTTTTTGTTTTGTTTGGATTGGATTTTTTTTTTTTTTTTTTTTTTGGCTAGACAGTCTCCAGTAGACAAAACCATCGAATTGTCACTTAGATAAATCTAAACAACTGCTGAATATTAAGATTATGATGTTAATTCCAAAAGCAAATTATTTTTAAACATTTTGCACTCTCAACCACTGAGTTGCAAGGAAAATGCAAAGAATTATTTGATGTAAAGAGTTTAAGAATCCCAGCAATAATTCTGAAATATGTTTAAAACCAGGGGCTTCACATTTAAAATAACAAACCAATAGTTACAAGTAAACTGCATGAAGACAGCAAAACTGTATTTAGCTAGAGGTGGGAGTTAATGATGATTTAATTGAAGGGGAATGTTTTATTTGGGGCCTTCTGCCCCCCATTATCAAACAAATGCCTGCTTGTTTTTATTAGCTCTTGAACCTCACACTGGAAATATGTGCACTCCAACATCACCCTTTGCTTTGAACTTCTCCAACCATCTGCTGCTCATTAAAAGAACCATTTTGTTAATTACATACAATTATTATCTATTATTATTTGGAGGCAATTGTTATTTTGTTTAATAAACAAATTTTATCCATACATTTAGTCTCTATGTTTGATTTGGAAACAAATAACAGTGGTTATCAATGGCGATGCATATGAAATTAGTTTGCATGAAAACTGACTCCCTGTACTTTTATGAACATCATTTCTATTCAGGGCTACACAATTGGTTTGATAGTATCTTTTTCCAGGGTATTAAGGCAACTTTGCAGTCATATCTAAGATCTTTGTAGTCACTAATTGTCTACCAACTAAAAATTAACTAGAACTGATTTCTCCTCCTCCTCCTCTTCTTCTCCTTCAAGACAGTCTTGATTCCCCTGGTGACTGACTGGATTAGTCCCTCTTGGTAAGAACTCAGAAGTGCTTTGCCATTGACTACTTACTTAAGATTGAGAGAAAAAGGTTTTAGCTTGTTTTGTGCCTAAGGTAGGACTAGAAGTTACAGTCTCTTTGTTTCTTATGCCTTAAACCGTTACACCAATCTGATTCGCTGCTCAGATTATTAGCCCTGGTTCATCATCTTTATTTTTTTTTACCCAATAGTGCACAGTATTTATGTAACACAATCATCACCATAAACAACCTGCATTTAATGAAAAATGGTGGAATCTTTCAGCATTCAAAAATTCAGTTAAGGCACATTGCTTAAAATGCAACTGGCAGGTACTCACTGAAGGCTTACATATCATGTACACTTGCAATGCAGTTTATTTTCTTACAGTAATTTTCCATCAAGTATGTCAACTTTTCTACTACATCAGTATTGTCATCTGTTGGTGATGTATACCATTTGAGGTATTACATTTCATTCAGCTCTCATACTGCAGTTGCTCTAAACAATTTTACACAGAAGAAATACAAAAAGAAATGAAAAAGAGAAATAAATCACTGAAGAATAAGATGATTTTTGTTCATGATTTCTTTCATAAACTAAGTTTTTTTTAAAGTGTTCAATTATTTGAATGGTAGTCATCCAATTCTCATTTGACTTGGGTTAATTAGATGGTATTTGTAATTTAAAAAGAACATTGTAAATAATCCTTTGTAAATACTTGTAAATAATCCTTTGTCTCCTTTCCTTAAAGGTAGCTAAGCAAAAATCAAAGCAAAGATGAAATATATTTTGTTTCATTAAAATTGACTAAGCATTAAGAGTGTTCGTGATTATCTCTTGACAATATATTTTTAAAATAAGAGAAATCAAAATTCTCAGGAGAAATATTTCTATGCTTCATGCAACAGCACCTACAATCTTTTATGTAACTTTTTTCATTCTTAGTTTGTACTGTGAACAGAAGCTGCCAGTGAATTAAACAGAAATATCAACACTTTTAAAATGCACCCATTAAAGTTATATAACACCAAACTCAGGTTAGCATATAAGGGATTTGTTCTGAACTAGCAGGCTCATAAGCCTGCAAACCTGACTGGCCTTTTCACAAGCAGGCTCGAAATCCTGCACATTTGATTGGTCCGTGAACAGCGGGTCATGATTGGTCATTCTGGACTGATCTGGACTGATCTGGAACTGATTCTGGACTGAAGCTCCAAGCGCAGCAAACTTAAACCATTGGACGCTTTGACAGCAGCCAGCTCTATAAAAGGGGCTGCTGCTGCCATACGTGTTGCTCTGTTTTCCCGAAGTCACTAATAAAGAGTTGGAGTCACTATTCAATGTCTCATCTCCATTATTGTGCCCATTCTCCAAGATAGAACACTGGTGACGAGGATGGGATGTGGAGATGATAAGAGCTGACTGGGCACTTGTGAAGTATTGACAGAGCATGTGGCTGACAAGGCGCAGAAAATGGCAGAATGACCAGCAACGCAATACCACCCGCTCCATTTGATCCATCAAACGAAGATTAGGACTCGTATATGGATAGGTTCCAAAGGTTCCTGGAAACCAACAAACTGAAGGATGCTATGTCTAGCAAGAAACGTGCGGTGTTCCTAACGCAATGCGGACCCACCTTCTTCAAAATGGCAAAGGCGTTAACGAAACCGGCTGAAGTCAAAACTATGGATTGGGACACCCTTGCTCCCATTTTCAGAGCTCATTACACCCCAGCAGTTCCAACCCTCATCAGAAGACACGAGTTTTACCAGAGGGATCAATGGGAAAGTGAAAGTATCGGGGACTTTGTTGCTGACCTAAGAAATTTGGGTGGACTATGTGGCTTCGCAAATCTGGAAGAAGCCATGAGAGATCGGATTGCCCTGGGTCTAAGAGACCTCACCATCCAAAGCAAGATTATAGCGAAAGGAAATATCACACTCACAGATGCCATAGCAGATGCTACTGCAGCAGAAGCAACCAGGAAGTCAACAGCCCGAATGCACCGAGTGAATGGGTCCAACCGCCAACTCACCAGTGACATCGCAATACCCTCAGAGAGACACACAACAACAGCCCATCATGAAGACATCGAGTCCTCATCGGAAAGTGAGGAGGAAGAAGTCAACAGACTCAGATCAGAGCGCAACCAGTGAGACCAGCGAGGTCGTAAACTCCATTTTCAATGCGCCGGATGCAGGGGGAACCACTCACGAGCAGATTGCAGGTTCCTAGACACCATCTGTCATTCCTGCAATAAAAGGGGCCACATCACCAAAGTCTGCAGAAGTAAATGAGTTTCCAGCCCCAAGAGGAACGAAAATAGTTTCCGGCAGATAGCAGGCAACCAATATAATGAGACACTACCCTTGACTGTGACTTGTGACGCTTCACCTTTTGGAGTAGGAGCCATTCTGAGCCACGTTCTACCAAACGGTACAGAGGCGCCTATTGCATTCTTTTCAAGAAATTTGTCTAAAACTGAAATGAACTATAGTCAATTAGATAAAGAAGCCCGTGCTATTGTATCCTCAATTAAAAGGTTCCATGAATACGTGTATGGGAGATCCTTTTCCATAATCACAGACCACAAGCCATTGCTTGGTATTTTGTCAGGGGATAAATCAACTCCCCACATACTATCACCAAGAATCACACGATGGTCAGAGTTCTTAGCCGCCTATGACTACCAGTTAACACATCGTCCAGGAAAAAACATTCCTCATGCTGACGCCTTAAGCCGTTCACCATTACCTGAGTTCCTAGACGACCCAGCTCCTACGCTATCATGCTACAAATTGAGATGCTTCCCTCACCTCCACTAACTGCGCAGGATATCGCGTTAGAAGCAAAAAAAAAGACCCTTGTTTGGTGCGAGTCCTCAGCTGAGTGGAGAGGGGATGACCAGAAATCGAACCCAATGACAAATTCAAACCCTTCAAAAGCAGACAGACAGAGCTTTTCTTCCAAAAAGGGTGCATATTGTGGGGAGACCAAATAGCCATTCCAGAAAAACTTCAACGCAGAGTCCTGAAAGTGCTGCACGATGGACACCTGGGCATCGTATGAATGAAAGCACTGGCAAGGAGCTACGCCTGGTGGCCAGGTATGGACAGACAAATCGAAGCCTGGGTTGCCACCTGTAGCAAATGTCAAGAAACACGTGCGGCTCCACCAAAAGCACCACCAATGGAATGGGAAACTCCCAGGGGTCCATGGTCCCGCATCCACATCGATTTTGCGGGACCTACAAAAGGACATACTTTTCTAATAACAGTGGATGCCTACTCGAACTGGCTCGAGGTAAATGAGATGAAGACCACCACCACAGAAGCGGTCATCCAAAAACTGAACAGACTGTTTGCAATGCACGGATTTCCAGATGTCTTGGTTTCCAACAATGGCCCGCAGTTTACCGCCTTGGCGTTTGAGCAATACCTAGCAGAGCAGGGGATACATCACGCCCTGACATCACCTGCTCACCCGGCGGCCAATGGCAGGGCTGAACGAATGGTTCAGTTCACGAAAACAACCCTACACAAAATGGACCAAGGAAACATCCATGACAGAGTCACCAGGATGCTCCTTCTCCAACATATTACACCGAACAGCACCACAAACAAAAGTCCAGCTGAACTCCTGATGGGCAGAAAACTTAGATCACATCTGGACTGCCTACACCCTGCCTACACCCAGAAAAGCCCCTGGGGTCCAGCAGCAAACATCACACATTTAAGGTAGGAGACCTCGTATTCGCAAAGAACTTTACAGGCGACCCATTGTGGGTCCCTGCCAAGATAACACAAATTACGGGCCCCCGTTCCTACCAATTAGAAACCACAGATGGAATATTGTGGAAACGCCACATCGACCAGCTGCGTTCAAGGCTGATAACTACCCCCTCCATGAAATCTGAAATTGAAATCAGAGGGGGAAGGGAAACCAAGGATTTTGAAAACGAACTAACACCTGGTCCCAGACACACAAACGCACAGTCCACACAATCAAGCCCAGCGTACTCACCTGCTGAAGAGGAGCCATGTCAGATGATCATCTCTTTAGGCAACAGCAGCCGAGCGGGTTCAGCAAGTCCAGAGGACCCAGATGAAAGGGACGAGGGAAACGTTGAAGGCATCCCCAAGTCCCTCCAAGGACACCCAGCATAGAAGCCAGGTCACCATTAAACAGTCCACCAGAACCAGAATCCGAGCAAAGGCAGGTTGAACAATGCAGGTCAGGTAGACAGGTGCGAAGACTTGCCTACCTGCGCAAATACATCACCCCACCCCTGAGATGAAACCTAGAGGGGAGGGGTGTTCCGAACTAGCAGGCTCGTAAGCCTGAAAACCTGACTGGCCTTTTCACAAGCAGGCTCGAAATCCTGCACATTTGATTGGTCCATGAACAGCGGGTCGTGATTGGTCATTCCAGACTGATCCGATTGGCTAGTTAGCAGGCTGCCACGATTGGACGCTCCAAGCGTGGCAAACTTAAACCATTGGACGCTTTGACATCAGCCAGCTCTGTAAAAGGAGCTGCTGCTGCCATACGTGTTGCTCTGTTTTCCCGAAGTCACTAATAAAGAGTTGGAGTCACTATTCGATGTCTCGTCTCTGTTATTGTGCCCATTCTCCAAGATAGAACAGGATTTCTATTCCAAAATGAAATGAAATTTATTTTTTTAAGAAATCATATTGATCCAGATTCCTCTGTTTGATTTTATGCATATACTAACATACAAGGGTTTTGGAAGCCTTTGGAAACCTATAAATTAGTATTTATATTGGAAATAGAATATCATACACTTCCAATTGTTGCTGAACTAAATTTTAAGTGGCCCAGTCAGCACTATCAAGAGTGAAGGACATGGGAAACTATAATTGGAAAATCACACACAGATTTTTGATCTTTCAATTAATGCAAATATGACTTATCTATTGACAAATTGCAAAGTCTTGCAGATAAAAATAGTACTGAATCCTTGGTCACCTACAAAATATTTTTTTCAATTTATTATAGGCCAATTGGCAGCCATTTTTGTCTCCTACAAAAGAGTGTGAAAACTCCTGATTTAGAAGCCTGTTTTGAATTTCATCTTGAGTGACCTGATGCATTTCTCTTCTTTTCAAGACTGTTAGATCAATGTAAGTAAATTTGCCAGAAATTTTTCCTCAACTTTTTCAGCAATTTGGACCTAACAATCCAGCACTGGCACAAGGCCAACAAGATACTCATACTACCTCTGCAACCATTTTTGTGGCATCTTGTTGTGACATTTAGAACAGCCTATTTTTAATTAACAGTTCATGGGCCTGAATCAGTTAAGCTGTAGGCTTTGACCGCTAAATTGTTGAACTTAGGACTTTAACTAACTTCTTTAAACTGTAAAGCTTCTTTGGCTTCCTTCCAGATATTACCATCTGAGCCACAGAAAGGTCCATCAAACTCCTAAAATGGCAGGTCATGGCCTTGTGTTGTAACTTTCAAGCCACTTACTTGAGAATAACAGCTGTGATTACCTCTGGGATGGCTGTGGGATAAGTATTGAGGATTGTGGTCTTATTGGCTTCATTCTTACATTCTCTCTTGTCCTTCGCCAGCTTCACAGAAATGTGTTTCTCTTGTTCTGCAGTTGGAGGAATCTTCCTATTATAGACAGATTGGTTGAAATCAAAAAGACATAAAATGCTGTCAAAGGCACAAAAATCCAGAAAATAAAAAATGGTTGTTTTGTTTTCTCACCTTCTTCTATTAAAAACTACAATAACTAAAGATTCTTATACCAAATAGTTTTAAATGGATTCTGTACTTTAAAAAAAATATTTTTTTTAACATCAACTAAAATTAGTTCAAAAATGGAAAACTGTTTTTTATATTTCTCTGCTGTTTTTAAACAAGTATTTATGCTTCAGGATTTACAGCATACTTGAGTAGAAAAGTCTCACCCAAAGAAACTCAGCATGTTCTTTACATTTCTTCATAAAAAGATTCACACAATTCTTCAGATATATTAAAGCAGGCATGGAGCATAAACACACCTTATAAACATGACCTTCTTTTATTGTCTTTGTCTCATCTCCAGCCAAGAAGCTTAATCATAAAATCATCATAGTGAAAATCACTGAATAGATTATTTTGTCCACACATCCACCTTTTTCATAGAATCTACTATGACCACTCTGATGGAGACCATCCAGCTCACGGGTATCAAACTTGCCACATCACATTGCCATCATGTGACATTTCATAATGTTTTTTCCCATTCATGGAGCTGGGGTGGGCATGGTCTGTGTATCTGGTCCAGATACACGCATCTGGCCCAGTTTGACACCCCTGAATTCTAGCTCTATAAGAAGACTCTCCAGCAAAGGGCAACTTACCTTCTGATAGGGCAACTTGTACTGCTAGTGGTCAACTTGTACAGGCTGAAAATTCACTTATTAGCTCTTCTAATATGTAAAGTAGCACTTCTATTTCTTCTCCTTTAAAATATGTGCATCTTTTCCCATGTTGTAGTTGAAAATGTGATCAGAAATTGGGATCTGTCTGATTCCTTTGGGTGACTTTAGACTGCTACTAACATACTTCTTCCATCATTGGGAATTGCTCTTCATGATAATTTTGGCTTGGCTATAGGGATGATCCAACTTTTGGAATCCACAGAGGCATCTGCACCCAAAATATTTGGCCAATTATTTTTCTGAGATTTTATTCTCATCTTCTTTGCGTCACACATTTCCCCTAAAAACAGCCCTTGGGGACCTATGGAATCATGTGGCAGAAAGCATAGTAGCTATATTTCCTTTTCTCCAATACCCAGTCACGTGATTTACCATGGTTATCCTCTGCTAACAGAGCAAGAACTGAAAGAAGTGCAGAAGATGAAACAAGACAGAGATGTCACATAATAACATGTAGAAAACAGGATAAAGCTCCCATACAAGTAGTCCTCAGCTTACAATCAGAATTGGGGTGGGGATTTTGATTGTTGAGCAATGCAGTGGTAAAGTAAGACTGCATCGCTTAGCGCAATCCCACCCCATTCCAAGCAATTCCGGGCTTGGTCCCTTTCAGTTCTGACACTCAATAGGGGAAGGGACTGTCTCAAACTCCCCCACCCACCTATCTCACCCCTCTCTGCCTATTTGCCCATAGTTTGTTCACATGAACCACATGAATCTGGGACTACTTGCCATGCCCTGGGATGCTGCAGCTGCTTCAGTCTACTCCCAATTGCTCTCATCACCCTGCACTCCCTTTCCATTAGCTCACCTTTTGCTGCTGTCTTCTTCCTTCTGCTGCTAACAAAGATAACTGACCTGGCTGCTGGGTTATATGGGTTGGCATCATGCAGTGAAATCCACCTCCAAATCTTAAAGGGCTCAGAGTGCATCAAAATGTCCCCTTTGGTTGCAATCTTGGGATATATGAGACTGGTTTTGCATCACACAAAAATTGGAAGGAAAGACAAAGGCAGCTTCCTCCTCCTTTTTGCAGGGCAAAGCCAGCCCCTTCAGGAGTTCTTTGAAAAGAACATTCAACATTGCCCCCCATTCAACAGATATTTTCTTCACTAAGTTTCTGTAGCAAAGGGAGAAGGAAGGGCAGGCCAAGCCTGTTGCTGCTCAAAAACCCAAAAGAAGATGCTTGATCTGTACAGGAAGTTAACCTAGAGATCCAATCAATGGAACAATTTTTGGTCCTGTCTACCTCTGGCTATAAGAACAGAGCTTCCAATTGGACCAATTTCCTCTCTGGTTTCCTTCTTTAGCTCTTCTTGAAGCAGGTGATCACTTTTCATTTATTTCTTTGAAAGATGTTAATGTATTTTCCCCTTCAGGATGAAGGCGCGGTTCATATTTGTCTCATGATTTTGACTGGTGTTACTATTAGTCCAGCCTATGGGAAATGGAAGGGCTTGGCAATTTTGGAGAATATAAGTAATAAAGTTGTGGCTTACTTTATCATGGTCTTCTCTTCAAGAAATTTGCAACCCTAACTTTTGTTCTCTGCATTGTATCTGGGTTGCCAGCACAAATAGTTCTGACCCCTTTGGGTATTATACCCAGTTTCAGATATATGTATTTTCAGTTATGTGAGCTCTAGAATTTCAGAGAGAAAAGCTCTTTATAAGCACCTGGTCATCTGCAGAAAGTATAAATGACTTGAAAGTCAGTAGATAATTCTTCTTCCAAATGAATTTTTTTCTTGAATAATAAATCACTGATGAAGCACTGCCAAAAAATTCTTTTTTATGGCTTTCAGAAATACTCTTCTGATACTAGAATTCATGAAGACTGGTGGATTCTAAGAGCTATAGGTTTTATACTGAGTGTAGGAAAATGCACTTTCATTACATTTACAATAAGGAATTAACCCCAAGGGTATCTACTTAATTTCATAATATATAGACTGGAACACAAGCAGAGGTGCTATTCGACCAGTTCACACCAATTCGGGCGAACCGGCATAGCGGTTATTTGGCATGGGCTGCCGAACCGGTGGCAATCCCTGGCTGGCCATACCCCTAACCCGGTCACCCAGTCGCTCACTTATGATCGCTCTCCTAGCTTTCTGTTCCCCACGTCCTCTTTCTCCCCCGGGGAAAAGGAAGAAAGGCATGGACGCTGCAAGTATCGCTTTCCTGTGTGAGTTAAAGTGCTGGAGTGAGAAGGAGTGCGGTCTGACAGAGGGGGTGGGGGAATCCACTCAAGCCTTGGAGAAATTTAAAGAAGCTGCCTCCAAAATGCTTGTCTGTTAAGTGCTCTGTGTGTCTGTATGTGTAAGTGTGTATGAGAGAAAGGAAGGAAGGAAGGAAGGAAGGAAGGAAGGAAGGAAGGAAGGAAGGAAGGAAGGAAGGAAGGAAGGAAGGAAGGAAGGAAGGAAGGAAGGAAGGAAGGAAGGAAGGAAGGAAGGAAGGAAGGAAGGAAGAGAAAGAAAGAAAAAAATAGGAAGAGAGAAAGAGAGATAAAATTCTGTGCTATTATTTTTAATTGTTCCATTATTTATCATGTCCCTACACCTAAAGTGATTCTACTGCCTTTCTTTTGCCCAGGGCTAGCACATATTTTTCAGGGTTTACATGCATTCAATGTCAATAGTCCAGAGCATAAAATACACATGTGTTTAACAAGAGTTGAAAGGGACCTTGGAGGTCTTCTAGTCCAACCCTCAGCTCAGGCAAGAAAACTGAGGATGCCAAACTCTGAGTAGAAATCCTGGGAAAGGTGTCAGAATAATACTTAAAAGGGACCTTGGGGTGAACCTTATACCATTTCAGAGAAATGGCTGTCCAGTCTTTTCTTAAAAGCTTCCAGTGATTGAGCACCCAGAACTTCTGGAGACAGAAGTCAGGAAGTTTCTCCTTAGTTTTAGGTTGCTTCTCTCTGTTCAGCTTCCATCCATTGCTTCTTGTTTGCATTCTGTTTCTTTGGAAAACACATTGTCCCCCTTTCTTTCTGGCAGCTCCCTAAAAGCCTGTTGCCTATCACCCTCTTGGGCAAAGCATGTGAGCCATTTCCTCCTTTCAGTGGTCCATGAAAGTACATCTATAGTGTATAGATAATAAAGTCAAAAAAGGTGAACAACATTTTTACAGAACTATAGATAAATTGAGGCTGGGTGACAAGGAATGGCTGGGAGGGGAGGAGCCAGGTGAGGCACCCCTTGATGTGAATGACGTTGAGTTGGCCATGCCCACCCAGCCATATGACCACCAAGCACACCCACCCAGTCACATGATCACAAGCCACGCCCACCAAATAAGCCATGCCCACAGAACCAGTAGTAAAAAAATGTAAATTCTACCACTGAACACGAGTAATGTGAATCTTCTAAAATGCTATAGGGAAGCAACTGACCTTTACTTTCATGAGAAATATACTGCAAAAAGTAGTGAAACAAAAAAATTTGACTTAACATACGCCAAAATATTGCTAATTCTAGTGCCTATATGACACAAGTTTTGATAAATTTTGTACAAAACATTCTTTTTTGGACCATTTCTTTTGAAAACAACAAGAGAGAAGATCAGGAGGGGAGGGAGAGGACTGTTACAGTTGAGATCAGAAGTCCTAAAAGGGAACAGGGGAAACACAATACAAGATACAATCCATTCAGATCTAACAAAACATATGCAAATCTTTGGATAAAAGCAACTTTCAGAAATCCTTGATAAAAATGCCCTCTCTTGCATTCCATATAGCAAAGCCAACAGCAATGAAAGTTGAAACTGACTTCGACACTATTTCTTCTATTTTAAAAAGCAAGAATAGTCACTACACAAGCTTTTCTGCTCTGTACCACCAATGAGTGATGGTGGTGACCCTTGAGGATCTTCCACATCATTACCGGGGCAATGGTCATAAATTAGGTTTCTTGAGTGCTCAGAAATTGATATGTATATAAACTTACAATGGAGATTTCTCCCTGCAAATATTCAAGCTGTTTTTATGATTACGGATATCTAGGAGAAGCAGTAATCAATTTAGATATATAGGTTTTATCCAGAGTATTCAGGTAGGATTATGGGTAAAATCAAGAAAAGTTCCTCCATTTAGGCTACAAACTAGTTCAGGTGGTGAAGGATAGTTGGATTGGCATTTTCTGACCCCCAGCATCTACCACAAGAGGAATTCATTTCATCTGTGTAACAGGAAAGACAAAATTGCTATTCTCGACAAGTTTCAGTGCAACCTTTCTCTGTCCACTGGTTCCAGTAAGCAGAGATCTTCAGTTTTGAGTAAACAAAACAACAGGCAGAGAAACTTTCTTGTTCCATTTTCAAACAATACTCAAGGAATCTGAAATATTGATTTCAGACAATACAAATAGATAGCTTCCAGCTGCAGGACTTTCAGGTTGAAAAATAGATAGCAAATCCGTTCTTTTGTCAGTCAACTGAAGAAAAACCAATGATCTAAATAGATCTCTGTTTTGGCTTGTGGATGATGACTGGAGAGGATAATGGCTGGACACATGGGGTGTTATTTATGAAGCTACAGAGACACTTTGTCTTCTTCATAAAAACCAACTATTGACAACTCTACTATACAGGATCCCTTTGGAGCCTGGTTGGAGCAGATGTCAAAGAGAAGTTACCAAGAAAATGAGAAGTGCTGGGAGAGAGGAGACATCAGAATTGCGAGAGTAATCATTAGATGCATCAGGAAGGCATTAGCTTGATGATTAGTAATTGTGGAGGAACTCCAAGAAAGGGTTAAAGGATCAGGTAAAAGACAGAGAGAAAGTAAGTGTGAATCCTGGAAGAAATATTTCCTAAATATTTCCTTCCTAAAAGAATCAGGAAAAGAAAGTGATATACTGGTAATTCAGAATGAGGATATCTTTCATAGTTTCAGCAAACAGTTTATCAAAAATTTAAAATGGTCAGGTTTACCAATACAGGTAATTGAATATGAAAGCTCGCTGTCTTTCCTTACCTCACTCATTAATCCAAAACAATATTCATATCAATTTGTAGATTGTCACTCCCTTCCACAATGATACTATTTGTTGAAAATACTTAACAAACTATTCTAGAGAAACTGGCCATATGTTTTCTCTGCTGTTGGGGATATAACTCAGATGAACAGAAAAACTTTTAAGATTGTTATATGAATGCAAGGATCCTATGCTATCCTAAATGACAGGATAATAAAAAATATGGACTAAATGTTAATAGCAATAGAACTTAGACACATATATCATTTCATAATGCCTTAAAGCTCCCTCTAAGTGGTTTACAGAGTCAGCATATCTGTTTTCTCATTTTACTGACCTCAGAAGGATGGAAGGCTGAATTAACTTTGAGCCAGTCAGGATCAAACTCCTAGCTATGGGCAGAGTTTGTCTGCAATACTGCATTCCAACCACTGTGCCGCCATGGGTCTAATACTAAATACTGTTAAGTAGAACAGTCAATTGTTAATTAAGCATATTTGATGGATGTGCATATATAGATCTGTATAGGTAGTTCTTGGCTTACAACCACAATTCAGCCAGGCATTATGGTTGCAAGTTCTTGTGGTCATTAAGCAAGAGGCCCATGTAATCACTTTGCTTAACAACCACAATCTTGGCTCTCTTCATTGCAGTCATTAAGCAATCATGCAGCTCATTAAGCACGGGGTGCATGGGATACCTCAATAGTTGGATAGCCATCTCAAATGGCACATTTCATTGCAAGTCCTTCACCAAACAGGAAGCAAGATTAAATGATCTCCATGGTTCTTTGTAGATTCCTAAGGGTCTACAAAGATCTTCAAATTATGACACAGATTTTTTTTAACAGTTTAGGACATTACTGAAGTTTGCTCAATAACTTCTATATTTCACCTCCAACAGCAGGATGGTAAACAAAGTATAAAATAAAAGTATTTAAAACATTAACTGTCAACATTCTTCTTGGGTGCATTCATTTATTCATACACAATATGTTAGCATTTATAAACAAATATGAACTTGTTGGAATACGCATGAGGAATAAAGTAAACCCATTGAAAAAGAAAAGTTGAGATATAAGATATTTATCAATAGACCATACCACTCTTTCCAGAGGCCCATTAAGGGAAATTTTTCTAAAAGTGAACTGGAATCTGAATTAACACTTCTGTAGGCAAGATAAGATATTAAACTGGACAATGGATATCTCATGCATGAGGAGAATTTTACAAGAGCCTTGGAAAATGACATCCTTTCACTCTGAACAAACACAGCATATAATTAACTGTCCACACACAGATTTATGAAATCATGAAATAAAGGGTACATTCTCAACATAATTAAGTGTGAGTCTAATACACATGCAAAAACTCACAATCAAATACTATTTGCAGGATTTTCTTTTCAAAGTCACTTCTTGTTCTTGTAAAACAAATCCCAGCATTTGCTGAAAGACTCCAAAATATAGAACTGTGCAGTTTGTAATCCTCAGTAGTTTCCAATTTTGGGGATTTTCAGGCCAAAAAAGTCTGGAAGAAAATGTCTAATAATAGCTACTAATCATAATAATTAAATAAAATGTTCTGCTCATAGGCTGAATAACCCTGATGCTAGGAGCTAGAGGACAGCTCAAGAAGAAAACTGTTGACTTCAAGCAATGTTTAAGTTTCTCAGCAGCATGACAGCACTAGCACGTACCATGTAGCTTTGATGAATCAAAATGAAGGCATCTCTTTTCCAATAGTTTGTTCACTGTATTGCTAGACAGAAGCTTCTGCCAACCCACAAGCAGGCCATGAAGGTAGTATGATGAGTTTTTGTGCTCCCTGGGCAACCAGTAAAGATACCTGTAAATATATCTTTATGGCCCTTTGGGAAGGTTAAAAAGAAATACCATCACATAGTCCAACTAGTAATGGATCCTAGAGGCATGGGGCTACCATCTGGCTTTTCTTTTTGCCAACCCAACTGTTTTCAAAAGCTGGCAAGCAGAAATGGAGTGAGGTTGGTAGAGTTGAAACCAGTCTTTCAGATAAAAAGTGCAGAGAACGAGGTACAGGAAAAAGTCACAAACTTTTTTGTCAATCTCAAACTCCCACAGGATGAATCCAGCCCATGGGGTGCTTAGATCTGGCTTGCAAGGCCATCTTGGAAACAGTGAAGGACTGACCTGCAGGGCCTCTGCCAGCAAAAACAGAAGGGCTGAACGTGGCCCTCCCAAGCTCAATTTTCTCTGGCAGAGAGTTGCAGGAGGCCATCACAGCCAAAAATGGAGCTTGGAAGCCCATTTTCATTGGCAGAGCACTTGGACCACCCCACGAGTGATGTCAAGCTGGCCATGACCACCCTGGCCCACCCAAGTTTCCCGAGGTCAAACACAATCAGAGGTGTATTCAGCAGTTCTGACCAGTTCTGGAGAACTGGTAGCAGAAATTTTGAGTAGTTCAGAGAACCGGCAAATACCACCCCTGACTGGCCTTGCCCCCATCTATTCTCTGCCTCCCAAGTCCCAGCTGATCAGCTGGGTCTTCTTTTGTTGCCCTGCACAAGAGAATGGACCTGGAAAGCAGGTTAGTGGGGTGGAGAGGGAATTGAGATTTTACAGTATCCTTCCCCTGCCCAGCCCACCAAGCCACACCTACCGAACCGGTAGCAAAAATTTTTGAACCCCAACACTGAACACGATCCTAATGTGGCCCTCAATGAATTTGAGTGACACCCCTGCTTTATAGGATTTAAATAACTGGCAGATGACCTTGAGAATCTCAAACCACAATCTGGTTTACTCTAAGTGTTAAATGACAATGCTGTACTGAAATCTTATCAGGTCATTAATAGTGCAGAGATGAGAAGAGCAAGGGCTACTTTTTTCAGTTCCTACCATAATTTGCAGATTAACCCATGAAATTCAAGACCTAGACAAGGCTGCTACATGCTAATTATCAGCTTGGAAAAAATGAAGAATTTTAATATTATTTTCTGTCCTACAGTGGATGATTTAAGGAGTAAATGCATATATAAAAATATATATTCTACTAACTGATTGTCCATCATGCTCACCATATGTCTTATTATAGTTTATCTTTTTTTTTTCTTATTGGAAATACTGTGTAAATTATATCTTCTGTTGCCAAGTTGGAATCAAAAAATAAATTAATAAGCAAGCAAACATTCAGCATAGACCAATAAAGTCTGACTGGTTTCTGCTGTACCATCTTAGGATGAGTCATTGCAGGGTCTCTGCAACTGACTTAGTATGGGAAGAGAAACAAGTGTTCCATGGTACTGTAGCTGTGGCAATAAATATTATATCCTCAAATAAAAGTATTCCAATCTGTGGAGCTTTTGATCATCTTTTTTTTCCAGAAGATAAAAAGGCACAGGTATACATCAGTAGTAGTAACTTATTTGCTCTTTTGGTAAGAATATTCAAGGCACACAGGAACAGCTGCTTGCCAAATAATAAGACCAATAAGAAAAACTAGCCAGTTCTATTCATCTGACTATCTGACATTTAAATAAATGAAAAGGTATGGTGGTAAATTTGGAAGTGTAGGATACGTTCCATCATGACATATTCCAGTGAGAATTCACGGCCATGCTCAGATCTCGCTCTCTTTTTAAAAAATCCATCATTAAAGAGATATATCCAACCAAACAAAGAAACAAACCACTCACAATTCATTGTGTGAAGCAGAACTGAAATTCAGTGTTCAGACCCCCAGGGGGAGATTAATCAAATTCAGTGACCTTCACTTCTGACTTGAAAAGTTCAACTGATCAAACACATGGGGTGACAAATAAATTAAAAGACCACCACCAACTCAAATGCAAGATTTACTTTTCAATTAAAAATAAAAAAGTGTATACAGATCATCTGCTCGCTGATAAGGGAGGCGGCTGGATTTTGCCTTATTTTTGCAGTATTTCAAATCATCTCCAGCAAAAGTATTGGGAAAGAATACCAGCAGTCAGACTGAACAAGAAGGTCAGCCCTATTTTGGAGCATAATGGATAGGTGAAAAATTATACCTGATGCACATAGCTCTCCAGTATATTTACAGCAGCAACTTAACCATCTTGTGTTGCTGTTTGAAACATTCCCCACAAAGCAATATCCATAAGACTGTCAATCAATGGGAGGGGTGACAATAGGTCACCTTCTTCCTGAGGTTTTTGGCTATTACTGATGGGCAATATTGATCGAAGGAATCAAAGCAGATATTTATCTAAGAAGCATCAAGTCACTGGGTGGTATGGAATTCAAGCAATAAATTCAAAAATGATCACTTGAGCTAGATCTTAAACATTTTTTGGATTTACAACCAGTTCTTTCCCCAGGAATTCAGAGTAATTTATATCCTTTGAGTTTATCTCTACCAAAGTAGACTTTTGTAGGCAGATTAGGCTAAGAAAAAAATAAATCACCCAATCAGTTTCTATTGCCAAGACTGAACTTGAATATGGGACTCCCTAAGTCCAGTGTCTTAGCCAGTATAGCACACTGTCATAGGATACAATAATAATTTCAGATGGGAACAGAGAAAGAATCGAATAGAATGGGATGGGATAGGGATAGGGATAGGGATAGGGATAGGGATAGGGATAGGGATAGGGATAGGGATAGGGATAGGGATAGGGATAGGGATAGGGATAGGAATAGGGATAGGGGTAGGGATAGAGATAGGGATAGGGATAGGGATAGGGATGGGATGGGATGGGATGGGATGGGATGGGGTGGGGTGGAGTGGGGTGGGGTGGGATGGGATAGAATGGGATAGAATGGAATGGAATAGGAATAGGAATAGGAATAGGAATAGGAATAGGAATAGGAATAGGAATAGGAATAGGAATAGGAATAGGAATAGGAATAGGAATAGGAATAGGAATAGAATAGGTTTATTGGCCAAGAATAATAATAATGCAACCCTACTATATGGGTAAATATATTTAGACATAAGACAGTACTGTGGTAATTAGGTGTTCAGCAGAGTGATGGCATGAGGGAAAAATACTGTCTTTGTGTCTTGTTGTTTTGGAATACAATGTTCTAAAGCAGCATCCTGAGGGGAGAAATTGAAACAGTTTATGTCCAGGATGTGAGGGATCTGTAGATATTTTGTCAGCCTGTTTTCTGACCCATGCAGTATACAGGTCCTCAATGGAAGGCAGGCTGAATGCAATTGCTTTTTTTGGCAGTCCTAACCATCAGGAGAAGTCTGAACTTGGCTTGTTTGGTTGAGAGACAGTCTAAACCAAACCAGACGTTTCTTACAGAAATGCAAGATGTTGCCTTTACATTATGTCAAACCAACTTAAGATTGTCTGTTTTGATTGCCAGAATTTTCTGCTGTTCCATTCCTAGTTGGAGATACAGGAGCTGAATGTGGAAACTTTGAATGGCCATAATTGTGTTTTAACCGCACAGCTACACAACCTCTCTCCTTTCCAGGGTTGTCTTTTGATCAACTGTGGTGTTCATATATTCTGCTGAAACATTTTGCGCTCCATATAAAACCATGATAAGTGAGGCTGGGCTCATTGTGACTGGAGGGCAGGGAAGTTCTCCTTTTCAGCCTGAGCACAGGACAGTGCACTAATTTATGAATTTATTATCCTCGTGGCAGGAAAAAATAGTCTTAAATATTTTCTGACCAGCATGGATGATCATCATTCCATTATATTTCCACTGTGGAATTTGTATTGCCATTGTTCTCTCTTCAAGTGAATTAGCATTAGGTCTATTACAGTCTTCTTACAATTTCTAGACATTTGTTACACTCAGCAGAAACATTCTGCTGAATAATGGAAAAGGTTTCTTATCAGTTTTTTAAACAATTCACTTTTTACCTGCTTTCTGCTTTATCTTTTCCTCCTTAGTCCTGAAGGTCAAGCTAGAAGGAGAATGAAATTGGTGCCTCTGCTCTATGTGGATAGCAAATTTCAGAAGCTGTACAGTTTGCGCAAACAGAGGGGATTCTGGAAAAAATATAAAGAATAGAGAGGAAAACAATATGTAAAATGCCAATTGCTTAGATTTTCATGCTTTAGGCTAAAGTTTGACTATTTTTTTGAAGAGAAGTAGAGAATTACAAAAGCCATATGGTTTGCATGTGCAAGGGGGTGAAGAAATAAAAGAACAGAGAGGAAAACAATATGTAAAGTGACATTTTCTTAAGTTTCCATACTTTGGGCTAAGGATAGGGATAACATTGTTTACCCTAAATGGTTTAGGTAAAATAATAAATATGTTATCATGGTTTGTTAGTTAAAGTGTCTGTAACTTTAACTGTAAGAATGTAATTGGGGGAGTGGTTGTAAAAGCACCATAAAGAAGCAAGGCACGGCAGCTTGCTCTCTCTGGCTTGATGATCCCTAATTACTTGATGAATTGAAGACTGCATTTTTCCCTTACTGGAATGGGAGAGAAAAAGAACTGTTGATTTATCAACTGTGAGAAAAGACTGATTTATTGTAAGTGAACTGACATTAGATATTCTACACGGACTTTGCTAACTGAATATCCTTGAATGGACTGACTAAATGATACATGACTAATGGACTGTTATTTTGACTATGCTATGAACTCATAATGGAATAAACTATATTTTTGATAGCACAAGCGTATCTGTTATTTTTACTGTATGTTAACTAACATACAAACTTATCTCACACATTTATCTGTGTGCCTATCTGACTAACGCTGCACATTCTGTTTAGCTTGTTTCCTTAACCCTGGTTGGGAACACAGGCTTAACACTCTTCTGGTTTATTTTGTGTGTGTGTATGTGGGGGGGGGGAGTGGGGGGATTAAAAAAATTTTTTACTATCAGTTCTATGGGTATAGCTTGGTGGGCATGGTGTGCCTTGGTGGGCATGGTTTGGTGGACGTGGCTGGGGAAGCATACTATAAAATCTCAATTCCCACCCCATTCCAGGGGAAGGTTACTGCAAAATCTCATTCCCTCCCCACCCCACTAACTTGCTTTCCAGCTCCGTTCTCCTGTGCAGGGCAACAAAAGAAGATCCAGCCAATCAGCTGGGACTCAGAAGGCAGAGAATACATGGCGTGGGGTCAGTCAGAGGTGGTATTTGCCAGTTCTCTGAACTTCTCAAAATTTCCACTACTGGTTCTCCAGAACTGGTCAGAACCTGCTGAATGCCACCTCTGGGGTGGGGATATTCCTGAAGTGAAATTTGAGTTCCACTTGAAAAAGAGGTAGAAGCTCAGAACCACCTTCTTCTTTCTATTGTTTCAACTTGTCACCTCCCAGCTTGTTTCTCTGGGCACTAATGAACTTTTCAAATCATGAATACTAGAAGGGTAACTGTTAGGGATAACATTGTTTGCCCTAACTGGTTTAGGTAAAATAATAACAAAGTAATCATAGTTTGTATGTTAAAGAGTCTGCAACTTTAACTGTGGGATAGTAATTAAGGGAATGGTTGTGAAAGCACTTTAAAAGAAGCAAGACGACAGCTTGCTCTCTCTCTGGCTTTGATGATTCCTGATTACTGCTTGGAATCAAGACTGCATTGCTCGAACGGGAGAGAAAACAAAGGACTGATTTGTAAGTGAACTGACATAGGATATTCTGCACGGACTTTGCTAACTGAATATCCCTGAATGGACTGACTAAATGATACATGACTATTGGACTGTTATTTTGACTATGCTATGAACTCATAATGGAATAAACTATATTTTTGATAGCACAAGCGTATCTGTTCTTTTTACTGTATGTTAATAAACATACAAGCTTAGCTCACTCATTTATCTGTGTGCCTATCTGACTAACGCTGCACATTCTGTTTAGCTTGTCTCCCTAACCCTGGTTGGGGAAACCAGGCTTAACACTGGTTATGGGCCCAGAGGCTGCAAAGTCAGTTTAACTAGGATAAAACAGATTTATGTAAAAAGTGAGAGTTTGTGTTGTTATACATTACAGTAAACAGACAGCTGTGTTTTATTAATTATAGTTTTATATCCATATAAGAAAACATGGCACAAGTCAATCTACAAAGTTTGTCCCTTATATCCAAGTTGGATGGAACAAACTATGTATCATGGTCTATGAAATGTAGTCTGCTTCTACGAAGAGAAGGTTTGTGGAACATAATTGAAAATCCACCAAACGTAGAGGAATGGGATCCAGAGGATGAAGAAGATAGACTAAAAATAGAAGAATTTATGCATAAAAATCAACAAGATATTTGCATAATTGCTTTAACCTTAACTGACCAACAGCTTGTTTATATCCACGGAGAGAAAATGGCTGTTGGGTGTTGGCAGAAACTGAAGAGGATTTATGTTTGAGATAATGTTGGTGCTCACATAAATCTTACACGGAAGCTTTTCAGTACGCATCTCCAGACGAATGGTGATATGCTGAGTCATTTGAAAACTATGCAAAGCATTTTTCAAGAACTGCAAGAGAAAGAGCTTATTTTCTCTGAACAACACCAAGTCTACATAATTCTATCTTCCCTTAACGAAAGTTATGATAACTACGTAACTTCACTTGAAATTTTGCCAAAGGAAAGTTTAACTTTAACTGATATAACTGGCAGATTGATTGAAGAGGCCAGAAGAAGGCTTGAAAGAAATGAGTTAAGGAGGCAGCAACCTCAAAAAGAAGATAATGAATCTACTACTGCATACGCAATTAAAAAGTGCTTTAATTGTGGAGGAAGAGGACATTTGGCAAGATTTTGTAAAAAGGCAAAGCGCCAGAACGCTGGCCAGAATACTAAAAGTCATCAAAAGATAAATAAAAATTTAGAGTTAGCCATGTATACTAACGGAGCTGTAAAAAATAATTTATGGGTGGTTGATAGTGGAGCATCCCACTGTATAACAAATGATAACAAAAATTTTATTAAAATGTCCAAGAGTACACAGCAGATATCGTTAGCCAATGGCTGGAAACTGAAAGCTAAAGGTCAAGGTATAGCATATTGTTCTTTTATAAAAGAGAATGTAAAAATGTTATATGTACCACAACTTAAGTTTAATTTAATTTCAGTTAGAATTTTGGTTAAACTAGGATATGTAGTTACATTTAGGGGAGATAACTGCATAATTGAAAAAGAAGATAAGTAAATTACTGCATCTTTAAGAGGTGAATTATGTGTGTTAAATGATAATGGTTTAAAGGTGGCTAACACAGTTTATGAAAATAAGAAACCTCATGATGAATGTATTCACTTGTTACATCGAAGGCTAGGGCATTTAAATTTTAAAATGCTTAAGAAAACTGTTGAATTATCTAAGGGAATAAGTTTGAAACCTTGTAATAAGTATTTGCAATGTAATGTCTGTAATCAAAGTAAGAGCAGGGTCACACCGGCTAATAGAGTTGATGGATTTACTACCAAAGAACCTTTAGAGGTAGTATTTGCAGATTTAATAGGTCCGAAAAAACCAAGTGTACGAGTAGCTCGTTACATATTAAGTATAATGGACCACTATTCTAGATATGGGTTTTGCTATTTAATGAAGAGCAAAACTGAAACGTATCAAAATCTCTTTAATTGGATAAAATGTGCTGAAAGGAAAACTAAAAAGAAATTAGTAACTCTTATAACAGATAATGGTACAGAATTTACAAATAATAAATTCCAGAACAGACTAAGAATGTTAGGTATTCAACATAAAATGTCTGCACCATATAGGCCACCACATAATGCCTTTATAGAGAGAAGAGGCCAAACATTACAATCAATGACACGAACTATGATGTCTGATTCAGGATTACCTGACAATTTGTGGGGAGAAGCAATAATGTGTGGTAATCATATATTAAATAATGTTGTTAATTCAACAACAGGTGAATTACCATTCACACTGTGGCATGGTACAAAACCTGATTTAAGTTACATGCACACATTTGGAGCACCAGCATGGGTGCATATCCCTTCACAACTTAGACACAAGGGACAACAAAGAGCTAAAAGATTATATTTTGTAGGATATACATCTAATCATAGATCTTATAGATTCTGGGAACCAGGTACATCTAGAGTTTACACCAGTGCTAGTGCTAAATTCCTAGAACATGTAGGATGGAATAGATTAGAGCAAGATTTAAATAATGAAGTAATTATTGAATCCTACAAAAGGCAGAAAGATCAGACTAGTTATAAGAAGAGTCCAATTAAAGAAGAAGTCCATGAAGAACAAATAGGACCAGAACAAGAGGAAACAGTTGATCAGGAAGAGTTAGATAATCAAGAAGAGTTAATAAATGAAAGTCCACCTGTAAGTCCTGTAATACCTAGACGTACTACACGTATAACTAGACCACCTGATAGGTATCAAGCAAGTATAGTTTGCCAAGTAACTAAAGTTCCAACTAGTGTAGATGAACTTAGGATGTATCCTGCTAAGGATCAGGAGAATTGGCAAAAGGCAATGGAAAAGGAACTAAATTCATTAAAGGTAATGAAAGTTTATGAAGATGCTAAATTATCTCCAGGAGAAAAATCCATTGGGTGCAAATGGATATTTAAAGTAAAAACTGGAAATGATGGGACTGTTACCCATAAGGCTAGGTTAGTAGCTCAAGGATTTAATCAAACTGCATCTGATTACGATGAAGTTTTTGCACCAAGTCTTAAAGCAACATCTTTAAGAGCAGCATTAGTGTGGGCAGCTAAGAAAAACTATGTCATTAACCATTTAGATGTAGAAACTGCCTATCTGCATGCACCATTGCAGCACACTATATATTTAAGAAAACCAGTAGGTATAAAAGACAATAAAGTAAATAGTAATGATTGTTGGAAACTCAAAAAGAGTCTTTACAGGTTGAAACAACCTGGGTTTGAGTGGAACCAATATATTGTGAAAGAGTTAAACAATATAGGTTTTAATCTGGTTTAGCAGATCCATGTGTGTTTAAAAGAGAAAATAATGGAACGGTGTCATTATTGTTATTATTTACAGATGATATTGCTTTGATAACTAAGACTAATAATGAAGCTAATGAGATTATATCATTATTAGCCAAAAAGATAAAATTAAAGCATTTAGGTGAAATTAAAAAGTATCTAGGATTGACAATTAACAAAACAAAAAATGGTTTTAAGATATCTCAAGAAGATAAAATTTGCCAATTAATTAAAACATTTAAAATGGAACTTTGTAAACCAGCAAAGACTCCAATGAGTCAGGAAGTTTGCCAAACTGATGATCAAAGTCCCAAATTTGATTAGTCTATATATCAATCTTTGATTGGTAGCTTATCATATATAAGCAATTGGTCTAGGCCAGATATAGCTTATAGTGTAAATCAGCTGGCACGTTTTAATTCAGATCCACATCAATGTCATTGGCAATCATTAAAGAGAATTTTAAGATATCTTAAAGGAACAATGAACCATGCATTGTATATAGAGAACCAAAGGGTGATTTGAGTCTTAGTGTCTATGCAGATGCAAGTTTTGCAACTGATATAAACACTAGAAAATCAACATCTGGGATGGCTATATTATTTGGTATAGCACTAATAGGGTGGAGGTCAATCAGACAACAGCATATTAGCTTGTCCACGATCGAAGCGGAATTTTCATGTCTGTCATTATTATGCACTGACTTGATTTTGTACAAACAGTTATTATTAGACATGGGTATAACTGTTAAAGAATCCATTATTGTGTACGAAGATAACCAAGCAGCTATAAAATTAGCTACTAGTATTGCTGTAAAAACTAGATCAAAGTATACTGATTTAAGATACTTAAATGTTAGAGAATCTGTAAAGAATGGGCTAATTAAATTGGAATACTGCATGACAGAAGAAAACATTGCAGACCAATTTACAAAAGTTCAAGGAGTAATTAAGTTTAAAGAGAGTTGTAACAAATATGATTTAAAGATGTAAATAGTTATATTATTATTTAACCTAAAAGGGGAGAATGTTAGGGATAACATTGTTTGCCCTAACTGGTTTAGGTAAAATAATAACTAAGTAATCATAGTTTGTATGTTAAAGTGTCTGCAACTTTAACTGTGGGATAGTAATTAAGGGAGTGGTTGTGAAAGCACTTTAAAAGAAGCAAGATGACAGCTTGCTCTCTCTCTGGCTTTGATGATCCCTGATTACTGCTTGGAATCAAGACTGCATTGCTCGAACGGGAGAAAAAACAAAGGACTGATTTGTAAGTGAACTGACATAGGATATTCTGCACGGACTTTGCTTACTGAATATCCCTGAATGGACTGACTAAATGATACATGACTATTGGACTGTTATTTTGACTATACTATGAACTCATAATGGAATAAACTATATTTTTGATAGCACAAGCGTATCTGTTATTTTTACTGTATGTTAATAAACATACAAGCTTAGCTCACTCATTTATCTGTGTGCCTATCTGACTAATGCTGCACATTCTGTTTAGCTTGTCTCCCTAACCCTGGTTGGGGAAACCAGGCTTAACAGTAACCATGAATCCATTCATCCCTAAAGGAAACATATAAAGGTGTTTCTTTTTCCAATGAACTCTGTTTGACTGAGTGTGCACTCCTATATCACTGCTCTGAAAGCAAATCCTAATGAACTCAGTGAGGCATACTCAGAATAGGCATGTACAGGATTGCATCATAATTCCATTAGCCATCAAGCACCAACATTTTTTATTAGGGCAAACCACATGTCTAGAAATAGTGAGCAAACCTTTAGCTTGTCCTCCACAAATGTTCATCACAATGCATATTTCTCAAACTAAAAGGATGCTACATTTGTCCGATGAAGAATTCCAAAGTATGATTAATGCTCATGTCAAAGCAAGCCAGGTGAGTTGGCTAGCATTCAGATCATTGAGTTGGCAGAAAAATGGGCACAGACCCGACTATCTTCTTTGCCTGCTTGCCATATGAATTAGAGGTTTTCTTTTGCAATCCGGATCTTCTATATGTGAAGAGGAGGAAATATTCACACCTGAAAAAATAGGAAATCTGCTCCAAATCTGGAAAAGTATTGAACAATCAAAAGAAAATAATCATAGGGAATAGTCAGATGTGAATGAGGATGCTTTTATTGGGTCATTTTATACCTGCATCTGAGCTGTGTTTTTGCATTCTGAGTCTTATTTTGCTAAACAAGTATAGTATGTGTGTATATTTAGGGATATTCTTACTTTAACTCAACTGTGAATTAAAGCTTACAGCAGGGGTGTCCAACCTTGGCAAGTTTAAAACTTGTGGACTTCAACTCCCAGAATTCCTCAGTCATGCTGGCTGAGGAACTCTGGGAGTTGAAATCCACAAGTCTTAAAGTTGCCAAGGTTGGACACCCCTGGCTTACAGGATTCATGATATTTCCCATTTCTCTTGTCTTTAACCTTCATTTACATAATAAATAACTGGTATCATCTGGAATTAGCACTCTCATTCTGTATGGGAATTTAGCCAACCACATGTTCTTTTAGAAAGAACAGGCAAGGAAGGGCAAGGAAGCTAATAGCTCTCGGCACTTTTTCATTTTCTTCCTCCTGAGCGAAAAGACAGCTAGGATTATTGGTAAAAGGTTAGATGGCAGCAACAAAATAGATGCTTTGACTGGAATGTTTAGGGGACAACAAAAGAGTTGTGAATGGAGGAACCAGAGATGCCAACCTGCCACATTCTTGTTTAGACAAGCACCCACTGCATTTAAAAAAAAAAAAAAAAAAGATCAGCATTTACTGGCCAGATGCCTTTCCTGATGCCTATGCAGAGTTCACAGCAGATACTTTCTCTTTGCACGCTGATAGGGAAAAATCTGCTGCTGTCTAGGATTGAACTCTCAACCTTCTGAGTGGAGGCAAGCATCTTCATGTCTAGGCCACCATGCTGCTCATACGCACCCACTACATTACATAAGCAAAATCACAAGGCTAATAGGTTGTCAGTTATTACAAGTTGATTGTAAGACCAAGATCAATACAGTACAGTAGCATTGATTCTTAAACAAAAAAAATTGTAGCCTGAACAAGTCATTTACTGTTAGATAGTCTTGCTATTACAGTACAGTATGTACTGTACTGAGTGAGAGCAGGCCAAATGAGTGGATGGATTTAATGAAATGCTGTTCCCAGCTCTCTGACTGTGATAATACCCAAACAGGTAGAGCCCACTTTCTAAGTTGTATGGGGCCTCCTGATCACATTGTTAGCAGGTGATAGTTTTACAGACACAGGATCATGCTCAGTGGTGGGATTCATTTTTTTTTTACTATCGGGTCTGTGGGCGTGGCTTGGTGGGAGTGGCAGGAAATGATACTGTAAAATCTCCAGTCAGAGGTGGTATTTGCTGGTTCTTGGAACTACTCAAAATTTCTGCTACCATTTCTCCAGAACTGGTCAGAACCTGCTGAATGCCACCTCTGATCATGCTAGCTCAATCTTACTACCAACTAAACACATTGCGAAGGACATAGAGAAACCACACAATTTTCAAAGGTTTCAAAGCAGCAGCTATTGTGGAAGAGAAAGAGGCTGGACACCCCCCCCACACACACACAAAAAGGATTGATTATTGTAATTACATTTAATTTTGTTCAGCAGTTTCATGTATTTTTGTGGAAGGGGGAAACACTTAACTTTCATCTCAAAGCAAAATCGGACTTGGCTTTGCTTTATTTTATTTTTAAAGGCAATATAACCAATTTGAAAACTTAGACTTAATCAATGACATTAGATTCTTGGCAATAGAGCTTCTCTGGAGAGTGTCTGGCTTTGTTATTCTCAATGCAGAAAGACCGGTTTAATCACTGCATAGTGCTTTTCTTAGCAAATTAAAATATTAATTAAAGAAGCCATATTTTACCTTTCTTCCTGCTAGTTAGTGGAGGAATCATTCCTTCTCTGCTGGAGATTTTCATTATGCAAAGTATCCAGGCTTAGTATGTAGGCATTTTCCCCAAACTTCCACTCCTACCCCAAACAGGTAGTCCTTGATGTATGACCCCAACTAAGTCCAACATTTCTATATCTCAGCAAGACAGTTGTTAAGTGAATTTTGCCCTGATTTTACAATCTTTCTCGCCACAGTTGTTAAATGAATCACAGCAGTCATTAAATTAGTAACACAGTTGTTAAGTGAACCTGGCTTCCCGTTTGACTTTGCTTGTCAGAAGGTGGCAAAAGGTGATCATGTGATCCTGAGATACTACACTCATCATAAATATAAACCAGTTGCCAAGTGTCCAAATTTTGATCATGCAACTGTGGGAATATTGCAATAGTCATAAGCATGAAAAGCAGTCATAAGTCACTTTTTTCATTGCCATTGTAACTTGAAATGGTTGTAAATCAAGGATTATAAAATCACTCTAACCCTTGCAAATTCATGAAAAAAAATAAGCCAGCTGTGATTAGTTCTTCTGGAACAGAAGGAGCAAGAACTTTAATGTGTGTGTTGTGATACTGTATCTGTTCTGCTAATATTATTATTCTATACCAACCCTTACTGTATACAAGTAGCCCAGGTTAAAAAACAAAAAGTCCAATCACTGACCCAGGTACATGATTCCTTCACAGCATCTACAACTCAAAGGCCAGAAGCATCCTTGGGATGGATGAGTGTTTCTTAAAACTCAAGACGATAGCTGTTTACCTCAAGATCAAAGCCCGTTTCTATTTGGACATGCGTACATGGGACAGATATTAAAAAAAGAAAGGTCAGACTTTGATCTTGTGATTTCATTACCATTTTGACTTTGTATATTCTCCCTCTGGGTGTCCCCATTCAAGGTACTTCTACTTTCACTAACAACTCTTCTTCAATCATTTTAATGTGCTTTCTTTCAGTCCTATCATCATCATCATCATCATCAAAAAAAGTAGCTGAATAAATTGTTCCACCCTAGCTACCAAAGCACATTCTTCCTCAGAAACAAGACCAGTGAATGGTCGGTAGGGAGGGTGTTGTTGTTTTTTTGGCCATCTTAATTCAGGACTAATTAAGGAAAATGATAAGTGGAATTCCCTGACTTTGTTTCCTGTCCCAGTGAGTGTCATCTACTGACCAGAAAAACAACCACCAACTCTCTTTAATGTGTGACTGGGTGGGATTGAATAAGCTTGAGTAGATCCCTGCTTTTCAGGTTGCCAGAGTGGTATGTTGTAAATACAGTGAGTCAATTTCCTCAAGCAAGTGAGCAAAAATAATGCTTTTGACTCATTTGTGTAACTGGGTTTTTTTTTTTAATCTATTTTTAGGACTTGGGTGGAGAACAGGTCACATTTTAGGTCATATTTATGCAGAAACATTGCAAATTCACAAACTTTTAAGCCTAGTAGTTAAGCATTAAGTACAGTGATACTTTGTAACCTCTAGCCTATCACTTGACCTAATTTAGCAGCAGATATAAAGGCTTTCAAATGATTTTGAAACTGCTAGTCAGGAGTACATAGGCCAGGGATGTCAAACTCATGTCATCATGGCAGTGTCACATGATGTATTTTTCCCCTTTTGCTAAACTGGGCATGGGCATGGCCAGTGTGTGAGGCATCCAGTCACAGGGCAGAAGTTTAATAGCCCTGACATAGGCAGATAGGTGCTGGGATCTCCTACAGCTCAAGCAAACATAGTTATGGTCTGTCTATGATCAGATAGGAGGGAGTATGTTACCTTATTTGCCCAATAGGTGCTGCACAGATCCCACTCTTGCTGGGCCATCAAACATATCATCAGTAAACCATGGCAGATCAAGCACAGTAATTAGAAAGCAATATTGCAGGCTAACTCTGCTCAATGCCAGGAATTCAATTCTTTAAATCCTGACTGGCTCATGGTTGACTCAGCCTTCAATCTTTCCAAAATCAGTGAAATGAGGGCCCACGTTGTTGGAGGCAACATGCTGACATTTGTAAACTGTTCAGAAGAGGCTGTAAAGCACTATGAAGCAGTATATAAGTCTTAAGTGCTAGTGCTAGTGCTAAAAGGAGAGGGGAAATGCTACTTTAATCTGAATCAGCTAAGAATAGGACCAACTCTCTTCACTAGGACCAACTCTCTTCATACTCTACATAAATGACCTCTGTGATCATATGAAGAGCAACTGCATTCTGTTCATTGATGATGTAAAGCTATTCAACACCACAGACAATACTGCTACCCTTTCAAAAAGACATCGACTATGTATCAGAATGGTCAAACAAATGGCAACTTCAAATCTCAACAAATAAATGCTCTGACCTATATACTGGCAAAAAAAATCAGAAAATAAAATACAAGCTGAGCAGTCAAGACCTTGTTGATGACTCAAACTTTGTCAAGGAGTACTCATCTCAAATGATCTAAGTGCTAGAGCCCACTGTAACTACATAGCCAAAAAGGTATTAAGAGTTGTTAACCTAATCCTGCGTAGTTTTTTCCCCAGTAATATCACCTTACTAAATAGAGCATAGAAAACACTTGCTAGACCAATACTTGAATACAGCTTGTTAGTCTGGAACCTGCATTACATATCTGATATTAACACAATTGAAAAAGTCCAGAAATATTTCAGAAGAATTCTCCGCTCTCTACTCTTTGCAGAATACCTTATGCCACCAGACTTGAAATTTTAGACCTAGACAACCTAGAACTATGCCGCCTTTGGTCTGATCTGAATATAGTACATAAAATTATATATTTCAATGTCCTACCTGTCAATGAATACTTCAGCTTCAATCACAACAATACAAGAGCACACAATAGATACAAACTCAAGGTAAACCACACCAAACTTGATTGCAGGAAGTACAATTTCAGCAACAGAGTGGCCAATGTCTGGAATACTCTACCTGACTGTGGTTTCTTCCCCAAACTCCAAAAACTTTAACCTTAGACTGCCTCCTATTGACCTCACCCCTTTCCTATTAAGAGGTCTGTAGGGGGAGTTGCATAAGTGCACCAACATGCCTACAGTCCCTGTCCTATTGTTTCTTCTTTTTCTTATTCGTATCCATTTCATGTATTCATAACCATGCTTATACTTATTCCTGTTATCTAATAATTGCTTGACAAAATAAATAAATAAATAAAAATAAATAAATAAATAAATGTTATGCTGAGTCTACTGTAGGTTGGAGAAAAGACAAGAACAAGTCCTTTAAAAATAGTTAAGGTTTGTTTGGAGTATGAGGTGGGCAGCATGTAAATTTAATTAATACTACTCATACTGACAGGGACATTTGGATGCCCCCAATTCCCTCCAAAATCTCAGGGCTGAGTCTTCCAAAAGCCAAACAATAAGATGCTTTCCTTCATTTCTTGCAAACACCAGTATTCTTGCAAACACCAGTTTCAGATCTCATCCACAGACAAGTCGCCCAGCTGAGACTGTCTCAAGTGATTGTTTTTAAGAAAACATCAGCCAACTACTTGTGATTCATGGCTGGTGATCAACTGATGAAAGGAGCACCCGCCTGAAATTTGTATAGCTTCATCATATGCCTGTGAATGCCAAAAAACACATGTTCCTTCATAACAGAGTGTTTGGATTCAGAAATGTTTTGCCCTATAGTTACCTCACTCTTCACTAGATCTGAGATTGTAAAACAGAAGACTTTTAAGAATCTAAAAGAATTCCAAGTGGGAGTAGAAATGAGACAGAACACAGAAAAGCAAAAAAAAAAAAAAGTTTAAAGTTGGGAAAGAAAATACAATGCCAATTTTCCAACTTTTGTTATTCTTAAAAGAATCAAATTATGTCATTTTTTTCATTTCTGATTCAGGAGAGAAGTAAAAAGAATATTTTTGTACTTTTGAAAAGTGCTCTATTAAATAATCAGCTCTTGAACTCCTGAACCAATTTATACAAAAGTTTAAGTGGATCAGGCTCCTCAGCTCATGATAAAGTAAAATAACTTAAAAAAAAACTAAGCTGAAAACCTGAAAGCAAATATCCAAGTAATTTGGATTGCCATTAGTCTACAGTAGATTATTTTTTAATCAGGTGGCAATATTACTTTTGTCAATATTAGATTTGGCAAACAAAATGCTTTGAGACACTAAAGTCAAACAAACAGCCATTGTTTTGAGTGAATATCCTGTAGACTATAAGCTACTTAATTGGATGTTACAAAAAGCTTTCTTTTGTAAGATTTATTTTAAAAGAGATGAAATGACCTCTTTATAACATTTAAAATTAGCAGGAAAAACCAGCAATTTCTAGAAACTTTATTTGTGATCTGCCTTGCTATGTTTTACATGGCATATGCTCATATTTTGGGAACTTCATGTATAGATACAAATATAAAAGATTTATAAGCTTCATTTTTCCCCACAGGTGTTTTAAGAGCGCTATTCATGTGGTTAGAACATAAATGAGTGTTCAGGTGAAGATAAATTTGTCTCCAATTTTGTAAACAACAGCAACAGGGAAAGCATAAGAGGACATGAATGACAGAGAGTGATAAAACAACTTTAGAGTGTAAGATAGAAGAGTGAGTGAGAAGATGAGTGAGAAAGAGAAGACAGAAAGATAATGATAGTGTTAGATCTGAGGCGGATCGGTTCGACAGAGACGCGAGACCATTCAAATGATTTCAGCTCTTTATTAGGTATGAGAATAATCTGGGAATGCGAGCCGCGGCAGCCCTTCTTATAAGGCTGGCTCGCGGCTCGGCGGCCAATGGCAGCACTTTGAATCTCCCACAATCGGCACAGCCAATCGCGGTAGATTCCTAGTGCTCCAATCATGGCTGAGCCTTTGACCAATCAGGTCTTCGCCGGTTCAGACCAATCGGTTGCGAGGGTTTCGGAGTATGCTAATATCGTACACCCCTCCCCTCTTGGTTTCGTCCAGCGGTGTGTAGTGATGTAGTCACGTAGGTAGGCGGGGCTTCTCACCTGCCTACTTGACCTGCGCGGTTCAGTTCTGGTGTGGTCGTTGACTGGTTCGGATGCCTTCTCTGTCGCTCCGGTTCCTTGGGATGGAACTGCCTGGAACGTTGAGCTGGGCCTTTCTTGGTAGCTCCCTCCTGGTCTACCTGGGCTGGTTGAACTGCTGCTTCTGCTCCCGCGAAGTTTTTTCTGGCTAGGTGAGCTGGTTTGGCTGCTCCTTTCAGGTGAAGATTCTGGGGTTTCATGTTCCATTGGTCCTGCATCTACAGGTGAGTAGCATCGGTTTATTGGTTTATCTATTCTAGATGGGGGGTGTTCTGCTTGCATTAGTTGGTTCCCTTAGGTTCTTTCTCTATCGCTTGCCAATTCCCCCCCACCTTCTAATTTCTTGTTCCGGTGTCTGGCTGGTGGTGACGGCTATTATTGACCTAAGTTGGTTTATGTGCCATTTCCAGTTTTTCCCGTCGCTTGTTTCCAATCAGTATGATAGGGGCCCGGTTATCTGGGTGATTGTTGCTGACACCCAGAGTGGTTCTCCTGTGAGATTTTTGGCATATACTAGGTCCCCTACATTAAATTTTCTGTGTTTGCTAGAGGAGCCTGGGGGTTTGTCAGGGTTATATGTTGGGTGCATTCTGTCTAGTGTTGAATGTAGTTTTCTGCCCATCATTAGTTCCGCCGGGCTTTTATTTGTGGTTGCGCTAGGTGTAATGTGTTGAATGAGGAGCATTTTATTGATTTTGTCCTGTATATTGGCTGTTTCTATTTTCTGGATGGCTTTCTTCGTGTATTGGACCATGCGTTCTGCCCGCCCATTCGCCGCCAGATTTGCCGGTGTGGTTAATGCATGGCGTATCCCTTGGCCTGCCAGAAATTGTTCAAATGCTAGTGCGGTGAACTGGGGCCCGTTGTCTAACACTATTACATCTGGCAAGCTGTGCGTAGCAAAAAGTCTACTCAGTTTCCTTATCACCGCCTCCGTCGTGGTTGATTTCATGGTGCTTACCTCCAACCAGTTGGAGTAAGCATCTACTGTAATAAGGTACATATGTCCCTTGGTTGGCCCCGCGAAATCTATATGAATCCTAGACCACAGACCTCTTGGTTTTTCCCATTCTTGGGTTGGGGCAGCAGGCAGATTGGATCTGGATTCTTGGCATTGTTTACATTTGGCAACCCAGGTTTTAATCTGTTTATCCATTCCTGGCCATCCATTCCTGGCCATCTGTTCATCCATTCCTGGCCATCCATTCCTGGCCACCGTAGCTTCTGGCCAGGCTTTTCATCTTAACCATCCCCGGGTGCCCCTCATGCAACATTCCCAATACTTTTTCCTGTAATATTTCCGGAATTACCACTTTGTCCTCCCAAAGTATGCAACCCTTTTTGGTAAAGAGTTCAGTTTGTCTGTTCCGGAAGGGTTTGAATAGTTTGTCTATGTCCCCTTCCGGCCACCCTTTTCCCACCCAGCTCAAGACTCGCGCCAGCCGTTTCTCTTTATTTGTTTCTCTGGCAATGTCTGGTGCAGTCACGAGTGGGTTGGATATTGTCTCTATTTGGAGTACCTCTGTTGTGGGTGCCGGGTCATCTTCCTAGTCCGGTAAGGGTGACCGGCTCAGGGCATCTGCATAGGCGATGTCCTTGCTGGGTCGGTGTATCAGCTGGTAATTGTATGCTGCTAGGAATTCGGACCACCTTGTCATTCTTGGCAATAGAATGTTCTGTGTGCCCTGTTTCCCGCCAGGATTCCTAGCAGCGGCTTGTGATCCGTGATGATTGTAAAAGTCCTACTGTAAAAGTATTCGTGAAATTTCTTGATGCCAGCGACGACTGCTAGGGCCTCTTTGTTGAGCTGGCTATAGTTCTGCTCTGGCTTTGAAAGTGTCCTTGATGAGAAAGTGATGGGTGCTTCCCTCCCGTCTTGTAGCTGGTGGCTGAGGATGGCGCCGATCCCAAATGGCGACGCGTTGCAAGTTATCGTCAATGGCAGGGTCTCGCTGTACTGGATTAGTACCGCATCGGATGTTATCAGGTTCTTTGTGTTGTTGAAGGCGCTCTCCTCCCGTGCTCCCCAGGTCCAGGTGGCTGTTTTATCTAACAGCCTATGTAGCGGTTCCGTCACGGTCGCCTTTTGAAGTAGGAAGACATTGTAAAAGTTTAACAGTCCCAAGAAAGCCTGTCATTTTGTTTTGTTTTTTGGTTGCGGTGCTTCCCTTATGGCTCTCATTTTCTTTTCTGTGGGGTGAATCCCTTGTGTGTCTAGGAGGTACCCTAGAAATTTGACCCTTTCGGCCTGTAGCTGGCACTTCCCTCTCTTGACTTTAAGTCCCGAGTCTCTGAATTTCTGCAGTACCTCCCTCAACCTGGCTTCTAGTTGTTTCTCATTTTTCACGGCCACCAAGACTTCATCAAAGTAGGGCACAACCCCTTCTATTCCCTGGAGGAGTCTTTCCATAAGGCTTTGGAAGACCCCGGGTGCCATGCTGACTCCAAATTGGAGCCGATTGCAGCCGAAAGCCCCTCGGTGCGTTACGATGGTTTGGGCTTCTGCTGTTGTGGTGTCGACCGGCAGTTGCTGGTAGGCTTGTGCCAGGTCGAGCTTTGCGAAGATCCGGCCTCCCCCCATTGAGTGCAGAAGATGCTGGACTACTGGGACGGGGTATGCGCTTTGTTGGAGTGCATGGTTTAGGGTGGCCTTGTAATCACCACAAATCCTCACTGACCCATCTGGCTTGATGGGGGTGACAATTGGGGTCTCCCACTGGGCATAATCGATTGGTTTCAGCACCCTTTGCGCGATGAGCTTGTCAAGCTGCTCATCGATCATGGGCTTGAATGCAAATGGCACTCGCCTGGGCTTAAGGTGGATTGGCGCGATACTCGGGTCTATATTAAATGAGATAAGGGACCCCCAGTACTTGCCTAGGCTGTCATCGAAGACTTCCCAGAAGTCCCTCATGAGTGCCGCTTCCCAGTCCGCCTCTCCGATGTGGTGTATGCCGGTTACTTCAATGCCCAGGGGTGCGAACCACCGGAGTCCCAACAGGCTCGGGCGATTTCGGTTGACGATCATCAGGGGTAGCACTTTTGTGTGGCCCTTGAAGGTGACCTTAAAATGGCCCCTGCCGACTACAGGGATTCGGTTCCCCTGGTAGTCTTTGAGGGTTAGAGTTTGGTACTCCAGTTCATGGCGACGGATGGCGGGAACCAGACACTTGAGTGTGTGCCAGGAAACCATGGAGAGGTAGGACCCGGAGTCTACCTCCATTTCGCATGATTGGTCTTCTATTCCCACCGTCACGTATACCTTCCTGGCATCGCTTGTGGAGGAGTGGCCGATGACGACGGTTTGGTGTGTTTTCTCCCTTTGTCTTGTCTCCTGGAGTCGCCTGTTCTGACCTTCTTGGCTCCATTGATTCTCTGTCTGGTGATCATAGTTTCTGGTGGGGGTGCTCTCTCTCCATTGAGGGCTGCCTTCTCGTCGTTGCGGGCTGTAGTGTCTTTTGTTCTGGCATACCTTGGTGATGTGCCCCCGTTTCTCACAATGCCGGCAAATGGTGTTGAGAAAACGGCAGTCCGCCCAGGGGTGATTGCCACCACAGCTGGTACACTGGAACCTTGACTTACGACCTCGGGCCCCTGTGGCTCCCACACTGATTGGAAGTGGTGGATTTCCTCCTCCTCGTCCTCAGTTTCCGAGAAGGAGTCAATGTCACCGTCGTGCGTGGCTGTGTCTCAATGGTCGGTTTCTGGTCACCTCTGGGGGGTTGATGTTGTTTCTCCAGCCGTCGGTCGTGGCATGATGCTCGATTGCCGCATCCAAGCCACTGATTTCTTGGCCGCTTCAGCTGCTGTGGCCTCGGTGAGGGCATCGGCGAGGGAAATGTTCCCCTTTGCCATGATGCAGCTCTGGAGGACGGGGTCTCGGAGTCCTAGGACGATGCGGTCTTGCAGTGTCTCATCCAGGTTAGTGAACTTGCACAAACCACCCAGGTCTCGTAGTGCTGCTATGAAATCACCAAGCCCCTCGCCCTTGTGTTGATCTCACCTGTAGAACTTGTGCCGCTGGATAAGGATGGGCACGACGGGGGCGTAGTGGTTCCGCAGCAGGGGCTCAAGATCTCCCCACTCCATCATCTTGATGTCCTCTGGTTTGGCCAGGGCTTTGACCATTTTAAACACTGCGGCCTCGCATTGTGTGAGAAACACAGCTTGTTTCTTGTGGCCATTGGCATCTTTAAGATTGCTACTCTCAAGAAACATTTGGAACCTATCGGTATAGGATTCCCAGTCCTTGGTAGCAGGGTTGAAGGGAGCGGGTGGTGAGTTGATTCTGGCCATTCTGCTTTCTGCTGCGTGCTGCCTCGCCACGTGCTCGATGGTCTCCTTGTCTCACGATCCCACCTTCGTCGCCAGTGTTAGTTCTGAGGCAGATCGGTTCGACAGAGACACGAGACCATTCAAATGATTTCAGCTCTTTATTAAGTATGAGAAGAGTCTGGGAATGTGAGCCGCAGCAGCCCTTCATATAGGGCTGGCTTGCGGCTTGGCGGCCAATGGCAGCACTTTGAATCTCCCGCAATCGGCACAGCCAATCGCGGTAGATTCCTAGTGCTCCAATCATGGCCGAGCCTTCAACCAATCAGGTTTTCACCGGTCCGGACCAATTGGTTGCGAGGGTTTCGGAGTATGCTAATATCATACAGATAGTATAGGTAAGACAGACAAACGATTGAGGCAGAAAAAGTAAGACTGCTGTATAATGAACTACAGAAAAGTAATTGAATAATAGAACAAGAAAAAAAGAGGCAAAGAAACAGAAAAGATTGTATTCATCCATCCATCATTTGATTTTGATGCCATCTCTCTCCAACCAACTCTCACTGAATACATAAATCTTTGGGTGAGGCAATTTCCCAAGAAAGTTTGAGAAGAAACCTTTCCTGCTTTATTGGGAAGTGCTGCCAATTCCATGGACCAGGTTTTGGCTAACCACACAAGTCAATCTATTTGTCAAAAGGACCACTTCCCCAGTCCCACTTTCAGCCTATAGAGCAAACTCAATTTCATTTAGGACCGCATAAGGGTTGTGTTTGATGTCAAGGGGGGGAGGTGGGTGTCACTCATGTCATCTCAACATCACTCATGTCAGGGGTGCCTGTGGTGGCCTGAGCACTCTGTCAGTGAAAACAGAGCTCTGCAGGGCTGAGCACAGCCCTCCTGAGCTCCATTTTTGCTGGAAGAGGGTTGAAGGAAGCCATCACAGGTGAAAATGGAGCTCAGGAGATCAGCACATAGCTCTCCCAAGCTCTGTTTTTCTGGCAGAGGCATTGCAGGCCGGTCCTTCACTGTTTTCAAGGCAGCCCTTCTGGCCAGATCTAAGCATCCCACAGGTCAGATCCAGTTCATGGGCCTTGAGTTTGACACCCCTGCCATAGAGAGTGATTGATGGAGGTATTTCTTGCCAACAGGGAATTTCCTCAATTATTGAACTTTAATTTAGTCTGCAGTAAATTCCCAGGACAAGCATAAAATGACTGTCTTTTTGCTGTCCACATTCTCAACCCAGAGTAGAGATTAGCTATCAATTGATGCCATCATCCTTTGGGGATGCCTCCTGACTGAAGAAAAACACTCGAAATTGGCTGTACCCTAAGTTGACCAGCATTGAACACAACTGAATAGGCTTACTATGTTGCAAGAACTTCTGGATTTAATGTGATTTAGTTCAAAGCATGCCTAGGTTTTCTTCGTATTTTCCTAGGACAAAGGATTCTGTCAGGGTTTCAGTTTTTCATTTTAGAAGGAAAAAAAAAAGTTAAATCACTAGCAAACTGTGGTGAGAAAAGAAGAGCGCAGCAAAAATCATTCTGGTACCAGATCCTTGAAAATTATTTCTGGGGGGGAGTGATAAAATTATTTCTGGGTGGGAGGGGGGAGCTTAGCAATCTTCCCATTTTCAAGAGAGGAAAGAAATAGAATGTTGCTCTGTATTGCCTTTTCTTTCAATAACAGTGTTTCAGGTTGGTTGTTTCTGTTTTCTAGTGTTTATTTCAAACTGCGTGCAGAAATTCTCAACAGACATACAACCCTCAGCATCATTTCCCCTGTTTGATCACTTTCCTTTCAGCTGCTCATAAATAACTGTGGGAACTTGTTTGCATCCAGAATGTAAAACAACGTAATTTTTACCTTTTCTGTTTTGCAGCTGGCAGCTTCCTTTAATTAGACACAGGAAATCTTTGTTACCTCTCTTGTTCTAGTCTTGCTTCCTAACAATCCCCTGGGGAACAAGTATCATTCAGGAGGCAAACGGAAACCAACCGAAGATAATAAGCAGGTGATGTTGGAAAGCAAGGGAAAAGTTTCATTGAAGATAAGGCTTTATCTTCACTGATGTTCAGACTTGTTAAGTTTGAGCATGGGCGAGAAAGAATGGAGACAAGTTTCTGAATGGTGAACTTCAGCTCTTTATTTACATCGTGACTTTCTCATTTAACATCAGTAAAACCCGCCTTATATAGACAAACCTTGTAACGTTTAATCAATAACAAGCTAGGAACGCTAGCTTTTATAACCAATAAGAACTCTCTGTTAAGGGCCAATCGGATTCCCTGGAATGAGCCAATCCGGTCCGGCCGCTTAACAGCCAATCAGAAGTGCAGGGCCAGAACCCTACACTTACTCCAAGCTCACACTTTATTAATTATTTTGCATACAAAACACCCCTTCCCCCTGGTTCCTTAGTTCAGGGCGCAGTTACATAGTCCCTTAAATAGGACAGTTGTCTTTTTAGTCTCTTTGATTTTCGTTGTATCGGTTGGTTGCAATCCCGCTGAGGTAGATCGTTGTCTGGCAGTGGGGCTGTCTCTGGTTCAGAGTTCACTTCTACATCGTCGCCCACATTTTCCGCGATTCCCTGAGGTGCAAACGTTTCTCCCTCCGGCTCCGCTTCCTGAGTTTCTATTAAATCGTCGTTTCCTTCGAACGGCTTTCCTAGGGCTTCATCTTCTTCCTTACCTCCCTCCCCCTCAGTTTGATCATAGGGGAGTTGCGAACTGGCCACTGCAAGCCACGACCGTAATTGGTCGATATGCCGTTTCCAAAGTTTATCGTCAAGGCATTGCACGAGGTAGGATCTAGGGCCGGTTAAACGTACTACTGTCGCTTCCACCCACAACAGGTCGCCTGATAGGTTTTTTGCATAAACCAGGTCTCCTACCTGGAAAGTGCGACAGCGGCCACTGGATCCTAGTGGTTTCTCTGGTTCATACGCAGGGTGCAACCGGTCAAGGTGGGAGCGGAGCTTTCGTCCCATTAGCAGTTCAGCGCGAGTTTTGTTAGTAATGCTATGTGGAGTGATGTGTTGCAAGAAGAGGATTTGGTTGATCTTGTCATCAATGTTGTCGTAGTCTACCTTTTGCAAGGTTTTCTTCACAAATTGAAACATGCATTCTGCTCGGCCATTGGTCGCAGAGTGCGCAGGTGAGGTGAGCGCATGGCGGATGCCGCGGTCAGCGAGGTACTGCTCGAATGCTAGTGCAGTAAATTGTGGGCCGTTATCGGATATCAGGACGTCTGGTAATCCATGGGTTGCAAAGAGTCTGTTGAGAATCTTGATGACCACCTTGGAGGTCGTAGTCATCATGCGATGATTTTCGAGCCAATTGGAGTAGGCATCGACAGTAAGCAGGAAGGTGTGGCCCTTGGTTGGCCCCGCGAAGTCCAGATGAATTCAGGACCAGGGTCCACATGGTGTCTCTCATTCAGTAGGCATGGCTTTTGGTGGGGCGTTGCTGACTTCTTGGCATTTGGGACAAGCTTTAACCCACTGTTCAATTTGCTTGTCAATGCCCGGCCACCATGCGTAGCTTCGTGCAAGGGCTTTCATTCACACAATGCTAGGGTGGCCATCGTGCAAAGTTCTCAGCAGCGCTTTTCGGAGCCGTTCTGGAATAACGACTCTATCGCCCCAGATGACACAGCCTTTCTGGGAGAAGAGTTCAGTCTGTCGAGATTTGAATGGTGTGAAGTCATCTGATAACTGGTACAATGGCCATCCGCGTTCTACCCAGCCTAGGACTCGTGCTAGGGTGTGGTCGCGTTTGGTTTCTCTTGCGATATCTCGGACGGTCAGTGGCAGCGAGTTGAGCGCTTCGATTTGCAATGTGGTTACCGTTGGTGCCGGATCGTCGAGAGTCTCTGGAAGCGGTGCTCAGCTCAATGCATCAGTGTGGGGAATGGCCTTCCCCGGGCAGTATTGCAGCCGATAGTTATAAGGAGCTAAGAATTCTGGCCATCGGGTCATCCTAGGGGATAATATGTAGGGAGTTGGCTTATCTCTGGCTATTATCCCCAATAAAGGCTTGTGGTCAGTCACAATAGTAAAAACCCTACCATACACGTATTCGTGAAATCTTTTCACAGCTGAGACAATTGCGAGGGCTTCTTTATCAATTTGTCCATAGTTCCGCTCCGTTTTTGACAGAGTCTTTGAAAAATATGCAACAGGGGCTTCGTTCCCATTAGGTAGTACGTGGCTCAAAATGGCGCCTACCCCGAAAGGTGATGCATCACAGGTTATAACTAATGGCAAATCTCGTTATACTGCATGAGTACAGAGTCAGAAGTGAGCAGTTTTTTAACATTTTGGAACGCCTGTTCTTCATGGTAACCCCATAACCAAATTGCTTTTTTATCTAACAATCGGTGTAACGGTTCAGCGACAGTTGCTTTGTGCGGTAAAAATACATTATAAAAATTTATAAGGCCTAGGAATGCCTGGAGATCAGCCTTGTTTCTTGGCCTGGGAGCGTTTTTAATCGCTTTTAATTTACTTTCGGTAGGGTGAATGCTCTGGCTATCAATCAGGTACCCTAAAAACTCAACACTGTCAGTACACAATTTACATTTGTTTTTTTTTAACCTTTAGACCGGCCTCTTGGAATTTTTTTAGGACTAATTTTAACCGGTCCTGTAAGATTTTTTTTGTAGGGGCTGCAATTAATACATCGTCCAAATAGGGGGCCACGCCCTTAATCCCTTGCAATAACCTTTCCATAAGGCTCTGAAAAATCCTCGGGGCTACACTTACTCCAAATTGCAGCCAGGTACATTTAAAGGCACCTCGGTGCGTCAGAATAGTTTGGGCCTGTGCCGTTTTTTCATCTACTGGTAATTGCTGATATGCCTGAGCTAAATCCAATTTAGCGAAAACTTTCCCGCCCCCCAGGGAATGGAGGAGGTGCTGCACCACCGGAATTGGATATGCGTTCTGCTGCAGGGTGTGGTTCAAGGTGGCCCGGTAGTCCCCACAAATTCGGATTGACCCGTCTGGCTTAATAGGTGTTACAATAGGGGTTTCCCACGGGGAGTGATCAATGGGCTCCAACAACCCCGAGCTATCAGTTTGTCGAGTTGTTTGTCGATTTTCGATTTTAAGGCAAACAGAACTCGATGGGGCTTTAGGCGAATGGGAGCTATTTTTGGATCTAAGCTGAATGAGATCGGGGTCCCCTTGTACTCACCTAAGCTGTCCGCGAAGACGTCCCTGAACTCAGAGATAAGGTCTTCCTCCCAGTCACAGCTACCGACTTGGTTTATGCCGGCCACTTCAATGCTGAGTGGCGTGAACCATTGGAGGCCCAGTAGGCTAGGCCTATCTCTATCACTGACCATTAAAGGTAAGTATGCTGTGTGCTTCTTGAAAGAGACTCGGACTCGCAGGACCTGACGATGGGGATTCGATTCCCCTGGTAGTCCTTGAGGATGAGGTGTTGGAAACGGAGACCTTGGCGTTGAATTGTGGGGATGAGTTGCTTGAGTGTCTTCCATGACACCATCGAGATGGACGATCCCGAGTTGACCTCCATGTGGCAAGACTGGTTCTCGATGGCTACCATGACTCGGATTTTCTTCGTGTCCAAGGCTGAGGCGTGACCGATAGTGATAGTATGGTGAGCCTCTTCTCTCTGCAAAGCTCGATTTCTGTAGGAGTGGTTTATTGGCTCTTGCCTTACAGGACGGTTTCCTGTCGATTGGCGATAGTTAGACTCTTTTGAGGCCTGGCTGGGTCCTGGCAAGCTGGCAGACCCGTCCGATGTGGCCTCGTTTCCCGCACTCATGGCAGAGTGCGTCGCGGAATCTGCATTCGGATCTGGCATGGTTGGCTCCACAGCCAGCGCAAGGGTGTAAGGGCTTTGGCCGAGGGTCCTGGTCAGACTGCAGTCGATGGACCCCTTCTTCGTCGCTGTCTGATGATGAAGAGAGGTCCTCGTGGTGCGTTGTCACGAGCTGCCCTTCTGAACTAGGTGAGATTTCGCTGGCCGGTGGTGGTACCGGAGTTCAGTTTCGGCGTAGTTGTGCAGCTGACTTCTTGGTTGCTTCCGCTGCGGTAGCATCAGCAATGGCGTCGGCAAAGCTGATGTTGCCTTTCGCCATCAGCTTGCTTTGGACGCCTGGTGCATCTAATCCCAGAACTATGCGATCTCTTAGTGCTTCTTCTAGATCGGTGAATCTGCAGAGGCCTCCCAAATTTCGGAGGTCTGCTATGAAATCGGCTACGCTCTCTCCCTTTCGCTGGCTTCTTTGATAAAACTCATGGCATCTCACGAGCATAGGCACAGTCGGGGTGTAGTGGTCTCGCAGGATAGGTTCGAGGTCATCCCAATCCATGGCCTTCACTTCTCGGGGTTTGGCTAGTGCTTTAGCCATCTTAAATACGGTTGGACCACAATGCGTCAGGAACACCGCCCGTTTCTTCCCGGCTGTGTCGTCCTTTAAGTTGTTCGTCTCTAGGAACATTTGGAAACGATCCATGTAAGACTCCCAGTCTTCTTGTGATGTATTGAATGGAGCGGGTGGTACGATGCCGCCGGACATGGTTCCATTGTTGGCGTTGTCTGTCACGTGCTCAGTGTTCTTCGAAGTTTCGTTGGTTCAGATGTCTCCACATCCCACGTTCATCGCCAGTGTTAAGTTTGAGCATGGGAGAGAAAGAATGGAGACAAGTTTCTGAACGGTGAACTTCAGCTCTTTATTTACATCGTGACTTTCTCATTTAACATCAGTAAAACCCGCCTTATATAGACAAACCTTGTAACGTTTAACCAATAACAAGCTAGGAACGCTAGCTTTTATAACCAATAAGAACTCTCTGTTAAGGGCCAATCGGATTCCCCGGAACGGGCCAATCCGGTCCGGCCGCTTAACAGCCAATCAGAAGTGCAGGGCCAGAACCCTGCAATTACTCCAAGCTCACACTTTATTAATTATTTTGCACAACAAGACTCTTCCAGACAGATATGGAATTGAGAGATGAGGAAAAGTTTCACATAACATTAAATAAAATAATCACAAACTAGCATACACAGGGCCTGGAAAACTCAGGAACAGGGTAACAAGTGGTACTGAATAACTAAATAATGATCAGCAAGCCCATCCCATAGAAAGAAAACATCATTAATCTAATTAATTAAAGTAGACAAGATGGGTGGCACACACATCTAATAAATAAATATAAGTAAATAAATAATGCCAGTCATCTTTCCATATGGGTGTTTTGTGCTGGGAAGACATGAGACGGACAACCTGAATGAGTGGAAACAGACTGAGGTTGAATCACAGTGAGACCAATTTTTTTTTCCTAATTGAGCTGTCCTACACCTCTAGCATTGTCTCTCAATATGGTGGCACTTGAAGGAGCAAGTCCCAAATTTGGAGAGTCCTTAGATTCAGCAATAGATAGGCATATGGAGGCCCAGCAAGTAAAACTGCCCAACTTTGGCTGCTGGACCAGTTATGATTCTTGCAAAATGAGGAAGACTTCACCACAGTAACTCATGCCTTCATCATTGTCACATATTTCAACTAGAACAAAACCTTCTCCCTAATTCTTTAAAGACCACTTAGAAGCTTCCATTAGTCCAGAAAGAAATTGTATGATTATCAGCTGGCATGAACATTGCACAGAACTCAGCTTATGCCTCACTTTTATCATGTGATGATGCAATTTCAGATTTTAGTTTCCCACCATGTTGACATGGAAAACATTTGAAAATTGCAACACACGTTTCAAAAGAGATTTAGGGGAACTTCCGAAAAACAAAACAAATGCTTTCTCACCTTCTATCCAAAGGAAGTGGGGCAAGAATATCTTAATGATATAATCTCTTTCCTCTCTTTCTGGCATCATGATGTGGTTATTCTTATTTCCCTCTTCCAGGCTTCCAGACCCTGTAGTCTCTTAATTTTAGGCAACTGGATGGAGTTAAGCATTTACTGGCCGGATGGCCTTCCTGACACCACATGGAGTTTTCAGCAGATATATATTCTTTGCACTCTGATAGAAAAACATCTGCCTAGGATTGAATTCTCAACATTCTGAATGGAAAGTGAGAATCTTCATCACTAAGCCACCATGCTGTTCCTCTTACCAAACCACAAGCAATCATAAAGCAATATGAATTTGAAAATCATGCATGCTCACATGAAATGCAACCATTAGAGAAAGCTGCTGAGTGCATTATTTTGCTTGGGTCTCATTTTAAGACATGGTAGGCAAGTGCAATAATAGGTTCAGATTTTTCTCACTAGATCTCTTTCAGATGGGAAGCAGTTTTCATCATATTTTTTTAAAAAATGCAAAGATACTTTTGTTATATGTCTTGCATTGGCAAACCTTTTACTCAGTGAAGGAAGCTGAATGGAAGAATTGAAGGTCCATTTTTAATGAAATTTTGGCAGCTTAATTGCTTCCAACTGACAATCAACCTTGTGACAGCCTCCAATCAATTCTTTCCCTTCACTAAAGAATTTCAGTTCTTCCTTATGTTCTCTGATAGCAGGAAGAGGTCATATACTACCCAACTAATGTTTGGATTCACTGAAATGAATGGTTGTATGTGTGCATGTGTAGTTGCAAATTTTTCATTCTCTCAGATAAAATATGAAAGGAAGGAAGGAAGTTATAACTGAGATAGGAGAATGAAGGAGCATTCTCCAGCACTTTAGGGATATTCACAAAAGAGATAGTAGAAAACTGGTACCTATCTTCCCACTGATTTATTCAATCGTTCCATCATGAATGGTGTGGAAAATCTGGTTTCCTGGAATAATTCATAGAAGGGCTTCAAAGAATAGGGAAAACACATCTCTGTTTTCAGAAAGACATTTTCAGGAGCACTGATTTTCTGCATTCCTTCCCCCCCCCCCCTTTTTTTTTTTTGCTTTGATCTGAAATATATGTATTTACTTAATTCCTCACTCATTTATTTAAAATAGCTGAAATAAATTTGATCCATTCTTTGTTGCAGTTCTGAAACCTTCAAGAAACTGCACAAACCTGACAGGAACTTCTGAAATGACTGACTCAGATAGTTTTCAGAAGTGTCCTTGCTTTGCTTTCATACCTGGTGCAGTTACCCTGGATTTTATCCTCAAGGACTATCCAGGTGATGTTAAGTGTCTCCATTGGAGACAATTTCATTTTCTTTCCCTTTAAAGTTATAATTCAAGTCTTTAGAAGAAACCTCACTTGGTCCTAGATAATAGGACCAATCACCTGTAGGCTAATAACTTATATGTCTTTCCCAGATAAGCTGATAAATTGGTAGTTGAACAACTGCAGTCACTGGCTGGTCATTTCTGTAGTAGCAAAAATTTATAACATTTTATAGCATTGTCCAACCATCCCTGAGGTGAAATATCACTAATAAAGAAAGAGTATATATTGTCACAGCAATGGATGGCTAACGTTACATGATGATATAAATCACTAGCATGAAAATGGTCAGTGTCCATTTCATTTTAAATTGATTTTGGTGTTTGGAACAAAAGCTGCCTTGGTCATCCTGCAGGGCTTTTTTTTTTTTTCTTTAGAGCTAGTCAAGGAAAATATAGGACTCTTGTTCCTTTCTGCAGCTTTCAGGGATCCTATTCTTCTGGAAAAAGTGCTGGGGATCAGGGGTTAGAACATGTTTCTGCTCCTGCTCAAATGGTTATTTGCAGAAAGTGGTTTGGTGCTTATTGCTTAATCCCTATGTCTTCTTCAGGGTCACACAATCTTTTCTCCCTTGCTGTCTAACAGCCATATGAAACCAGTGGGAGATGTTATCCAGAGATTTGGCCTGAGGTGTTTCAATGTGCAGTTGATACCAGTGGTAGGATTCAAATAATTTAACAACTGGTTCGCCCACGGTCAGGTTGGCTGTCATGGCAGCTGTAGCCCATCCACATCCTCCAGTTCTGCTGCACATGCAGGATGAGCCTCCTGTGAAGGCCAACCTGACCCTGAGTGAACCAGTTGTTAAATTATCACCACCACCCACACACTATCAAAGTGGATCCACCGTGCTGCGCTGCAATGGAAAAATGGGAAACAGAGCAGCCAGCATGAGGGAAGGAAGAAGAGCAGGTAGAAGAAAGAGGGAAAGTGGTTCTCTTTCTCTTGCATCAGCTACTCCATTGCCTATTTCTCCATTGCAGCGCAGCACAGCGTCCAGGATCCACTTTGATGGGAGGGGGATTTAATAACCCGTTCTCCCAAACCACTGCAAACCATCTGAATCCCACCACTGGCTGGTTTATTTCAGATTTCCTCCAGAGACCAGTGAAAAGACTGAAGCATCCATATTTAAAGACAAGACTGTAGCAACCTTGTGCTTTCACTTTTTAAAGCTCCACATCTCAACATAGATTAACAACCAGTGGCTCAGAGTAAGATAAACTGGCCCCAAATCACTGATATACAATTGTTTCTAAAACTTCCATTTTTAAAGGGTATGGACATAACATCTTCAGTCCGATGCCCATTTGATCAGTTGCCCCCAAGACCCCCCTGATTTATCACTTATTTTTAATAAGTAAGTAACATTAAAATTGATGGTTTTGAGACTTGAAAGATAGAAGAGGAAAAATGACTTGTTTAAAACAGTTTAGGAAAAGATGATACTAAATGTCATAAAAATAAGGTTCTCATTCTACACTTTGCTTTATCCCTTCCTATTTTGATCCCATCCTCATCCATAAACTTTGGCACCTTTCCCAAGACTACAGTGCCCACAGAGATGTGTACCCATGTTTTTATATTTCAATGCATTAATTTGAACTATTTGGTTAGCTCATTTTTCCCGTCTGTAGATTGCAAAATAAATCCTATCTGATGCTGTCCCTTTTTCATTATGTTCTATTTAAATTCTGCTGATCGATTTCCCGATTTTCCTTTTAGAGAATATGGGCTTTGTAGAAAACCATGCTTTTGGCCCCTAGCAATCTTCTGCTTCATATATCCCACTGTGGTCTGAATAGAATCAACAGCAACTTCCAAAACTTGACAATCGATTTGGAGGAGTCTGACATCTAAATGATTTATAATGATAAAAGGTTTAAAGGTTTCTCCTGTCCAGCCATGACTGATGCTCATCTCCAATTCTCAGGCAAGGGAGCCTGCTTGTTTGAGGGACACTTTTGTTATCATATGGCCAGCTTGAAAATATAGTACATACTAACCTTTCCTGCCAAAGTGGAACCTATTTATCTACTCACATTTGCATGATGCTAGGTTGGCAGGAGATGGGACGAATAATGGGAGCTCATTCCATCATGTGTTGGATTATGGGCTTTCCATTGACAAGCCCAGCTTCTTAACCACTGACCTGTTTGTAATGATATTGTGACTCACGTAGGAAGCTTTATTTGATAAAACTATCTTCAAACTGTTTCATGAGCAGAATTATGTGCACTGCCCTAGTACATCTCCTTCAATATTTTTTTTTAAATACCTCTTGCAGTTTTGATAACTTCTGAATGAAGCCAGATATATGTATCCCAGGATAATGTTGCAGGATCTAATCTGGGTCAGTCACCAGGACCAGAGGTGACCGACTTAGATTGGGTCCTTGATCACTTCCCTTCAATATGTATCATATTACTGAATGGATTTTGCTCATCTTGCACAACCAACTCTCCTCATTTCCCCTCCCCAAATATGTATATTTTCTAAACTGCTGGAGGAAGCTGATTGTGATGTTGGGGGCCAGTTTGCTTACCTACCAGAAAATATGCACTGTATTTTGTCATTTTCCACCAGCTGTTTTATTCTTCCATACCTGTTGAGAAGAATGTGATTAGGCAATAAGCATTAAATTTACCAGCAGAGTTTCAAGAAAGAGCATAGGGACACGGAACAGCATTTACTCCATGATAAGCTAATGAAACGCAGGGGAGAGCCACAGAGATATGCGAACAAGAGCTGACCCATTAATATACAGGGGAATCTGCTTACCTCTCAACCATCAAAGTAGAAAAGTAGAATAATTCTCTACAGTATAAGTCTCTCTCTTGGTTTATGTACGTGAAGAATTAGTGTGTGAACATTTTTGACAGCAAATTTTCATTGATTGTCTCTTTTAAGACTTCTGTGTTAAAGTTCCATTCTGTATATTCGACATCTGGACTTTCTTAATGTGTAAATGTTTTCATACATATCTGGTTTCAGAACAGGTAGTCTTCAATTTATGACCATAACTGAGCCTGTCCATTACAGTTATGAATTGTGATAGTCATAAAGCAGGTTGTGACTGAATCAATTTTACAGTCAGTTTTGCAGGGGTCGTTAAGGAAAATGCTATCATCATTGGGCAAATCTGTAGTCATTTAGCAAACCAATTGTTTGCTATGGGACAGTTTTGGTACAAAATGTAAATGCTGGTTTTCAGCCAAAATATCATAAAATGTCACATGGCCTCAGGACACTGCAAATGGTCATAAATGAAGGCTGGTTGCTGATAATGTGATAATGTGACTTCAGGAGTTGAAAGGCCATTGGAACTTCAGAACCGGATCATAAGTAACCTAGAGCCATTTGTTGTAACTTCGACTGGTCACCAAGCAACTGGTCATAATTCAAGGACTACCTGTATGAATCCACATTTCTCTTTCCTCTCTTTAATTTCTCTTCGAAGACTGGTTGTAGATTTTTTAAATGTATTTATTAAACTTTTTTTTTATTGCTGCCCAACTCACACATAAGTGGTTCCTGGTGTCTTACAACATCAAAAATCCACAACACAAAACCTCCACCCTCCCTCACTCCATCCTCCCACCAGGGATCATAAAATGTCATTAGCCAGTATGATGTCACATGGAAATTTAAATTGAATATTGAAATTGTTCATTGTGCTGGTTTCCAATTCATTTCAGATGCCATTTCATATTTTAACTGTTGACTTAAATGGCTTAGATCCAAGTAATTGGTAGGGATTTTGTTTTGACATATTCCTTTTGTTTTCCACCCCAAAAGATTTGGAGGCCCCTGCTTGCAGTCCTTGTGATTCCAGAAGATGCTAAATCAGCATCTTTTCAGTTGTGTCTTCTTATTATACAAATTCCTACATTTGGAAATGCATTTTCAACCTGGCACTTTTGCTAACTACAAAAGCATTCTTCTTCACTCAGGCCATTCATGTTTTGCAGTCCATTGCTTTGTTGCACAGAACAAGTTTTTTATTATTATTATCCAGGATCATTGCTTTGTTGTTGTTGTTTTTTACTTAAAACCATTCTGTTACTTTTGTACATTGTCCTTGATATTGGTGGTAGTAACACTCACTTAACAATAGTTCAGCATAAGACTTTTGCTCACCTTCAGAAGTAACTAAAGTTTATAGAGTTTTTGAGAGTGTCGAAGAAGCATTTCGGTTTGATAAAGCTTCAGTCAAAATGTCATGTTGCATCAAAGCCGCATTTCTCTTTTAAATGCCATTGTGCTGACCAATTGGCCCTCATCTTCACCTGAATCTTCAATAGATCACTAGAAATGTGCTATGTTCCTTCCTGCTTCAAACATTCTACCATCATCCCAGTGCTAAAGAAGCCCTTCATCAAGGAACTGAATGACTACAGATCAGTTGCTCTAACATCTGTAGTTATGAAAATCTTTGAAAGGCTTGTGCTGTCCCACCTGAAAACCATCACGGATCCACTGTTAGATCCCATGCAGTTTGCATACCGAGCAAATAGATTGACAGATGATGCTGTTAGCATGGCTCTGCATTACATCCTACAACACCTTGAATCTCCAAATACCAACACAAGGGTCTTCTTTGTAGACTTCAGTTCAGCATTCAATACCATCATTCCAGACACTCTTCTAAGTAAATTAAACCAACTAGCAGTTCCTGAACACACTTGTACAGATATCACATCTGATACCTGTACAATCAGCATAGGGGCCGCTCAAGGCTGTGTGCTATCTCCACTTCTCTTCTCCCTATATACCAATGACTGCATCTCAAACGATCCATCTGTTAAAATACTGAAGTTTGCTGATGACACAACAGTGATTGGTCTCATTCAAGACAACAATGAATCTGCATACAAACAGGAGGTTATACAACTTCCTCGTGGTATAATCAGAACAATCTGGAACTGAACACACTCAAAACCGTAGCAATGGTTGTAGACTTTAGAAGAAACCCTCCCATACTACCACCTCTTACAATACTAGACAACACAATATCAACAGTAGAGACCTTCAAATTTCTAGGTTCTACTATATCACATGACCTAAAATGGACACCTAACATCAAAAACATCATCAAAAAAGCACAGCAAAGAATGTTCTTTCTGAGCCAACTCAGAAAGCTCAAACTGCCCAAGGAGCTGCTTATACAGTTCTACAGAGGAATTATTGCATCTCTATAACTATCTGGTTTGGTTCTGCAACCCAACAGGACAGACACAGACTTCAGAGGATAATTAGGACTGCAGAAAAAACAATTACTACCCACCTTCCTTCAATTGAGGACCTGTATACTGCACAAGTCAAAAAGAGGACTGTGAAAATATTTACAGACCCCTCACATCCCGGATATAAACTGTTTCAACTCCTTCCCTCAAAACAATGCTATAAAGCACTGCACACCAGAACAAGTAGACACAAGAACATTTTTTTCCCGAAAGCCATCATTCTGCCAAACAAATAATTCCCTCAACACTGTTCAACTATTTACAAAGTGTATACTACTATTACTGTTAATCTTCTCATCACTCCTTATCACCCATCCCCTCCCACTTGTGATTGTAGGACTGTAACTTTGTTGCTTGTATCCTTACGATTTATATTGACTGTTTCCTAGTATGATTTGATTGTTGATTGTACCTTATGACTATCATTAAGTGTTGTGCATTATGATTCTTGATTCTTAATGAATGTACCTTTTCTTTATGTTTACTGACAGTATTTACACCAAGACAAATTCCTTGTGTGTCCAATCACACTTGGCCAATAAAGTATTCTATTCTATTCTATTCTATTCTATTCTATTCTATTCTATTCTATTCTATTCTATTCTATTCTAGGGGATGCCTAGCTTTATTCAGACCTTTAAAAGAACTTCTGCCCACGCACCACATCATCCCCTTCAGTAGAGGTCAGCTGAACTGAACTACCCCTTTTCCAACACATAGAACTGATACAGTTGGGGGGGGGGGAGACTCCTTTTTTAAAAAAACCCATGGAACAAATTCAATTTATATTAGTCCACGGTTTCATGTCATCCACCTGAAATCGGTGATCTGTTGGGAACAGCTGATATATACCTATGAAGACATCTGAATCACATTTGGTAATAAAGGTGAGGGATCCTGCTTAATTAAATGACAATGATCCCAGGGTTAAAAAAAAAATCTGTTCCGAATTTTATCACCTGGTAAATTGTGCATTGTGCACATTCTGTGTCTACTTGAGAAGATGCCATTGTCAAGGGTAACTCCAGCCCTACAATCTGATTTTTTTGGGAGGGGGGGGGGATTGTTTCTCTCACTATCTGTCCCTCTGTCTGTCTGAATGATTTGCAGTGAAGCTGCTTTTCCCTATTTTTTCCTTTCCCACAAGATGATAGGAAAGGGTGAAGTTGGTACCACCACCTTATACACAGGATTCCTGTTGCTAAAGGAAGGAATTTTGTTGTTGTCATTCATTACAAAATTGATTTTTATTTCTTCTTATTGGCAACAATGCCTTGAATGATTGCATTGAAACACCAGTAGAGCTGGTGCAATTCAGATCTTCAGGGAACTTCATTCCAGAGGGCAAGCATAGTTGAAGAGAAGGCCTGGTTCCAGATTCTAACAGATGGCATTATTTAAGTGAAGGAACCCAGATTGGCAGGACAGTGAGAGAAAGGCTGTTCTTCAAGTAACTAGGTCCTATGCTATAAAGGCATTTACAGGTAATAACCAGCGTCTTGAATCAAGTATGGAAACAAACTGGCAAACAGAGAATCTGGCGAAGTAGAAGTGTTATATGGGCATTTTAAGATATACCCATCCCTGACAATGCTACTGCATTCTAGATTAAATGAAGGTTATGGCTGATTCTGACTTCAAGGGAAGCCGCACATAGAGCACATTGGAGAAGTCAAGCTGTGAGGTAATCAAGACAATGAGTAACTGTCTGAAGGAGACTTGATTTAGGAAATTGTCTGGTGCACCAGATGGAGCTGTTTTGTTATTGGCTTTGCTCTGGCCCATTTCAACCCTGATTTTAACTAACAATATGGGATGAGTAGTACAATATGCATACACACAGTATCCTCTTATGTTACTGATCATGTGGATGGAAGCTGCAAACCTCCCTCCCCTCTATTTTAAATGCTTTGATACACCTCTGGTTAGTCAGGGATGTTGAGTTGCTGAAGCAAGGAAAAGAAAAGGACTGTTTGCTGCTCACCATTTTTCAATCCTAATGTGAGGACAGGAGGAAAAAAAAAGAACCCTCTTTAATGAATAAAGACAAATTGTGGGTGATTATGTCATCTGAATGCATTGGATTACAGCTCTCAACTTTCTCAGCCAGCATTACTGGAAGTTGCAATAATATTGGCTAAGTCAGACTTCGCCCACATAGTATATAATAAAATGAGGAGCTCCTTCTATCATCACACTGAGTAATTAAAAGCCATCTTTTTTTACCCTGCTTGAAAAAAGCAGGAGGATGTGGAGGAAATGAAGAACTGATAGGATGATGACTGATGATGATGATGAGAGAATTATGGCTTCAGCTTTTAACATGAAAATACAGAAGTCATTTTCCTCAGCGTTCAAGGGGCATAGAAAGAGAACAGAGAGCCATTTTTTATCCTTTTGCATAAGAGAACATTCTGTAGCTACTCAGAGACTGGATTCCGTAGGCTTGTGGCAGCACTGAATATGTTTGTTTTAGCCTCTGTATGCTCCCTGCAAGTATTTATTTGGCTTTCAATTATTCGTTTTTGGTCAGAGATCCCTTTTCATAAATCCAAAGCAAAGAGAATAAATTAAAAACCCAATGAGTCAAATAAGATCTAGCATACATCCAAACAGGAAAACCATGAAATAATAAGCAATAAGTCTGCAACTGACATAAAAAGCTATCATTTTAGTGGTTAATCAGTTTAGCCAGGAGCAACTTTCTTTTATTCATTTGTTTATTTACAAGATTTATGGAGTCATCCATTTTGTATCAAACCCTGAGCTGCTCACAACCCAAAGAATACAATGATATCTAAGTACAACAGAAAATATTAAAACCACAAGCAACCAAAGCAAAACCAAGCTTAGTGCCAGAAAGTACAACAGAAAATATTAAAAACAAAGCAAAACCAAGCTTAGCGTCATAACTATAGTTGTGCATGTAGCCCACAAGAACATCATCTGATCCATCTCACCTTCTCCCAAAGCTTGGGGGAGGGGGGGAAGGGAATGGCCAGGTCTTAAGTGCTTTTTGGAAGATTAAAATAGGAGTAGCCTGCTAAGATATTTCAGCACACAGCAGAAAGCATCACAGAAGGGACTTTCCTTAGTTTTCTGGAAAGTAAAGTAAGTGGGTGGGTAGGGGGGAAATGCTTTCAGACTTGTAAGATTCTATTATTGTAACTTTACAATAAAGGTAGCAACTTGTGTTTTTGGTTTCCTGTCTGAACTACCTCAAAAGGGTAGACAGGAGTAGAGCAACATTTTGTAAAGTTTCTGATGAAATTTGCATTAGTGAGAATTGTATAATGTATAATCTCAGACTTGAGCTAATGGATTGTTGATAACTAGTCCAGATATAGCGATTAGTGCAGCAGGACAGTAGCTATTGTTCCAAGGGCTTTATTTTGGGATATGGAGTAATGAATTACCATGGGAGTATTATTGAATTGCTCTTCCATCCAGTTTGAAAGTAGCACACTGAATTTAGGTAATGTAAACACTTTGCTGCTTAATAAGGGAGAAAGTATGATAAAATTGTAGTTTGAAATAGCACAATATAATTTACTTAAAGCCTAATTTATAACTTCAGTTTTGTTTGCTTATAATCTGAGATAAGGCCAGTTTGTCTGAACTCAGAGACACCTTTTTCCAATCCCATCATTGTTGGTCCTTTAACTGAAAGACTGCAGAGGGTGAAATTATTGATTAGGGTTTTTTTTCTTCAATGAAGAAATAAATTTATCTGTAAAACAAACTTGGGGCTAAGAAACCACTTCCATAGTTTACTTTATGCCCCTGTTTTAAACACATGAGCTTATCCATTTATTTAGAATTTGATGGCATCTCACCCAAGTCCCAGACCGAAGGTGTGTTTCCCCCCACTAAAATTCCTTTTTGTAGAGAAGAGCTACATTTGCACTTTAGGCAAGGAAAATCTGAATCCTTCAATGCAATGAAGACTTCCTATTTTGTACAATTTATTAATTATATTAATTACTTTTATCAATTGTTTATTTGATTACTTGATCCAATTTCCTGTCCTTCAACTCAGTTTTAATATAGGTCCTTAAGTTTTCTTTGCTTACCATTATTTTCACCGCTGCACAAACACTGAAGATTTATTCCATTTTTTTCAGCATAATAATCCATGATTGTTATCATTATTATGCTTTCCCTCCTTCCCTATTTAATTCTGGCTTCACTGAATTTGCTTCCTTCAAACAGCTTTATATCCAGGAATACATAATGAGCTATGTAATGTTAATTTGCCAAACCAAATCCATACGTTGATGAAAGGCAGGTATTCTAATTTAATCTTTGCCAGGCTAAGCACCTCTTTTACTCTGCTGTCCTGCTGACATTTCTGTTTGACTTGCATTCAATCCTTCATCAGTAACTCAAGGGCAGAATGCCCTAGGCACAGCAGGATGTCACCCTTGATAATAAATGCAGACCTTGAAAGGGTGACCTGGAAACAGGTTTTGTTTTGCTGAATTTCAGCATTTTAGCCATTGCACCTTTTTGCCAGTTACAGGCTATATAATTTTCTGAGGGGGAAAGTTATGATAGGAAAAGGAGAGAGAGTGGGAGAGGAAGAAAGCATAATAATGGCCAGATGACTTTAAAGCAAAAGCCAGAATTGTGTTTATTAATGCATTAGTTCATTTAATGTTTTACCTGTTGCTGCTATTAAGGATTTATATGAACGAATCCATCCTCAGAATGGACATTTCTGTATTATCAGGTTCTCCATTACTTTCATGTACTGTATTCCCCCCCCCCCCCAAATAAGACAGGTTTTATATTAATTTTTGCTCCAAAAGACATATTAGGGTTTACTTTCCGATTAGGTGTTATTTTAGGGGGAAATGGTATATATGTGGTGCAAAGCAGGACTGAGAGATGAAAGAGACTAGATTTGGTGAATCTGAATAATATTTGGCTGCTCTGAAGAGATTTTGAAGCTCTCAGAAGTACAGTGGGATTTTCCCAAAGTGACAAGAACCAGGCCAGGTTTTTCCAGATCTTTGTGAGCAATTCAGTCATTCAAGGCATTGTTGCCAATAAGAAGCAAACAAATTTTTTTTTTTTGCTTTTTTGTACATGGGAAGGAAGGAGTTGAATGACTTGAGATGGACAGTTGTTTCCAAAATGTGCAACTACAATAGCATATGGCAGCTGATATGGCAGAGGGCAAAAGGTATCCTATTATTTTATTATTTATTCTGTCATGTATTTCACTTCTCAGAGTTCTATTCCATCTTTTCTCCAGGATAGCTTAAGCAGAGCTTTTCTTTTCCTTTATTTCTAGGCCAGAGTTATTGTAAACTTGGCAACTTTAAGATGTGGACTCCAGCTCCCAGAATTCCCCAGCCTGCATGTTGTCAAGCTAAAAAAACCTGAGGCTTCCGTTTGTAAATTTGCTTTAGCAACCAATGGAAGGTATGAAACTCTGGATGTCTGAATCTTGCTTTGGATTCAGCCCAGATTGAACTGCATTGGATTAGATGTCGAATCAATGTTACTGAACAATTGGATTTGTCATTTATTGCTTCAACCTCAAATCAATCCCCTTATTGTTAATATATAACATTGTAAATCCTATGTATGTAAAACTATTGTTATATTATACTGTCATCAGTGCGTAATGCTGTTGATAATAAAATATGGCTATTTTAAAAAGAGATAAAAGATTGGTGTGTGAAACTGGCCATTGTGGATATTGTATATAGCTTCAAGTCACCTTTCAGGTTTTTATGTGCAATGATATTCAGTGATGGCATAGGCATTTCAATTTACACATAATACAACCAATCTAGAATCTTGGCTATAAAGTAGATGAATTATCATAGATATTGTGTTTAGATTTAGAAATGTGTTTAGATCTAGAACACTGATGTGAAAATATTTCAATATCTGCTGTCAGCTGGCTTCCATTAATCAGCAGATGAGAACACATGACCAATCTGGTTTGCACTCAGATGTTAAGCTAGGATATGCCTGTTTAATTTGAAGAAAGCGGAAATAAATTAACCGGCTAACCAAATGGGTTGCAATGCAAAATGGGATTTTTGTTAATAGTGCAGGTTAAATTCTGAAGAACTAGAGAAGAACATTGGATACCAACTCTCTCTCTCTCTCCCCCTCCCTCTCTCTTTCTCTCACTCCCTCTTTCTCTCTCTCTCTGATCTCTGAAATTGGAAGATTTCAAGAGCCTCTACAGCCACAAATGTTGGCACTTTTGGATGTTGTCCAAAAATCTGATGAATTCACCTGTGTATTTCACTTGCATGGTTATTGAAGCATTCTAGCTGTGCATGCTGCTGTAGTTCACAGGTGTCAAACTCATGGCATCACATTGCTGTCATGTGACATTTCACGACATTTTTCCCTTCATGAAACTGGGTGGGTGGCGCCTGTGCAGGATGCATCCAGCCTGTGGGCTGCCAGTTTGACACTCCTTCTGTAGTTTGTGTGGCTTAGTGCTTTTCCTTTCTCTTTTCTTATGATCATGCCCTTCAGAATATATATTTATGCAAAATCTGTTCAAGCAGTATAGCTCTCCTTGTCCAGTCAGAAAAGTTGCACTTAGAATATGCTCTTTTCTTTACAAATAATGAAAGAACAGAATTTTGATTCTCTTTCTCTTGTAACTCTATTTCTTGCTTCTACAGCCACTTTTCCCATTGTGGAAATGATACAGATGTGGATTTCTTTTTCTGGTATAAAGAATTTATTCTTTTTTAGTCTTCAGAAGTGGAGAGGCAAGTATGAAGCATGTTCAGCTACTCCAGTCTTCCCAAACACAAATGTATATACAAATATATATATTCCATATATATCTGGAAATGGGCAAGGTTGAGAAATGCTATCCAACAGATAGCATTTCACTTTGGTTTGCATCACCTTAGCCAAAAGTTAACAAAACTTTTCTCTAAAGGAAACTTTAAAAAAAAAGTATTTGGAGGACGTAGGCTGGGTCATCAATTCTCTAGAGGTGATGAATTTGTGTGTGGATGGGGCTACAAGCATTTGAATATTTTTTTTAAAGACCCAAATCAATAAATGGCATCACCCGAACCAGGCAATTTTCCAACCATTTTCAATAATTCAATCTGGGGAGCTGGGGGCAGCTGGAGAGAGCTGTGAAAATTGTCATCTCTAGCAGTAGATTATCACTGCTCTAAAAAGTATCCCAGTAGCAAACAATTAGTATTATGTGAATGAAACAGATTCAGGATCAGCTCAGGAGGAATTTATGTCACTCATTTAATTGTGAAAATTGGAACTCAAGATTTATAGGCTTCAAGAATTTGCAAGTGACATAAATATATGATTTCAAGATTTCTTTTTCAGTGTCTTTTTTGAAAGATGCAAGTCGATAGTTGTTTACACAAATATTTCCGATATTATTGTATCTTCATTAACACTTGTACTTATGGGACTGTTAGAGATGTCTGAAGCTATAATGAGTCTGCAAGTGAGATTTGCTTTTTTGAAATACCAGGAAAAACAATCCTGACATTCAAAGGAGAAAACATCCTGACCTTTAACAATTCTATGTTTAAGACCACTGTTTTTCTGCGTATGGAGCAACAAATTATTGTGGAAGATAATTATGTCAGCATAAGACTTTGTTAGATGCTCTATCATAGCTTCCCCAAGTTATTGGTGAGTAAGATAAGAAGACATTTCCTTAAAATAAGAGAGCACCTTGAGATTAAAGTTGTTTATTAAAGAGATTCTATCTAACTGCACTGTAACTTTTTCAAAAACTGAATTATTCAAGTAACGGCTAACTTGGGAGATGGATGGTATGGGAGAGAATTCTGCATGAACTCAGTTAACTTAGTCACTTCCTGAAGACCTTCATCACCGAATGAAACTAATTTTTAAAAAGCCATAAAAGTGCTTTGATTTAAATTTGAAAGGTGGCTTAACAACATCCTGGCTCCAGTGAGTTAAGGGAAAGCAATGAAATAAAAGCAAAAATTTCACCCACACTTCATGGAGGAGATCGAAAATATAGGATTATGTAGCCCAATAGGACAATCTTTTTCTCACTCTCAGTGTCTGACTAATTGTTTATGAACCAAACAGAGAAAATAGATTAATATTAATAGATATAAAATCTAGATGAAGTATTTCTTTTTAAAAAAAAAAACACTAGTGTTTATATTCCCATTAAAGACGTGGAGAAAAATATCTGGATAGGAAAAAAGAGAAAGTAAATGCATTATTTAAATAAACACTAATTTGTTACTGATACCTCCCAATTTTAAAGTAACAATTTCAACATGATTTTCAAGGGCAATTAATATAGATTCCAAGAATTTTGTGTTTGAGGGAGATGAATTCTAGACCTCAGTGTTTTAAAATGATGATTTTAGAAGGAATCCTTTAGACTTTCTGTTATTTTTTGCTTTGTTTTATAGGAATATCTCTAATTCAGAACAGAACGGTGTCCCTATATGTTTCGGTTATATTTCCCATAACCGAAATTGCAATTTTTCATGTGATTTTTCTCCTCTTCTTTCCAATTTTGTGCGTATTCCAGTGTCAATGGAAATCATTTCAAGGAGTAGCCACAAATGTGTATGTTATTATAAATTTGATTTATCTTAGTGGGGCAACAGAACTCAGATCTTTTTAGTCAAATTCTGCATGGAGTAGAGATATGAAATGTAAATAAAATATGGCCCAGATTTTTAAGGAATGTTGTAATGAAGTCTTTGGTGTGGCACAGATGACACTAAACAGCATCTGCTAAGCATTCATCTTCCTTAAATTCAAATACCTCTATACCCCAAAGTTTGAATATGATATGTCTGAAAAAGTTCATGTTTCTGAAAAATTGTATTTAGAATAGAGAAGTCTTTTTTTAAAAAATAAATAAATCAGAAATATGTATACAAAACATCATCAAAGAAATGTGTATTAAAAATGAGACAGTAATCCAGTTAATTTGTAGTTTAAAGTTATTCCAACTGGGAAAGCTGCATGCAGAGCCTTGTGTTAAGGAAGATTGAAAATAAATAAATAAATAAATGGATTCTGACTTTTAAAATAATAATGAATATATTAAAATATTGCACTTACTATTGCTAATGTATATATCTATTACTCTACACTCCTTTAATATATATGCTCATAAATCAGTTTCATGAAAACATTAGCCATCACCTATATAAAAGGCAGTCATCATAACACATTTGAATCCCAATTACTATGATAAAACTTATTTCTATGCCTAGTTTTATGGGATTGCAGTTTATACCACCTAGTCTTCCTAGATTTCTTTGTAGATCTACTGCCATTCCTACATGAAATGAGAGCAGGAGCTAATTAAAATTACCAACTAGAGACGGTATGAATTAAGCGAATAAAGAACACTAAAAACAGGAGCTGGGTGTTGGTACAAAAAAAAAAAAAAAAATTCCCTTGAGTTTCTGTTTTACAATTGTACCAGAACTTGTTAGACTAAATGTACAGCATCTATCAGTCCATGCAATAATCACTAGGACAGCATGCAATTAATGCTCTCTTTAACTACACGCAGCAGGTCACATTTTCTCTTTCTTCACTTCAGGTTGACAAGTCATTCCTGAAGAGCCTGCAAAAAAAAAAAAAAAAAAAGCCTGTTTCCATTTTCTGCTTTCTTTAACATCCCCCACCCACTCCGAAGCCTCGAACACACATTAATAGAATGCAGTTTTTAATTCTGTCATCTTGCTATTCTTTGCTGTGTTGAATCAACAAATGGGACAGTTCTGTAGAGAAAGGCAACTCATTTGCTTGCAGATATGCAAGTATTCATCTCCCTCATCTTTTCCAACCTGAGTGCTAGTATTGGGGAAGACCTGGATTCAACCCTCAACCACAAAAAACTTTGGGCTAAATACTCCTTCCACCACAATTCACCTTAAATAGTTGTTGGGGGAGGGAAAAAAAATTAAGAGAAGATATATATACTGCCTTACCTCCTCAACAAAGCAGGAAGGAAATCAAATTGTATTTAGAATAGATAAGTCATTTTTTTTAAAAAAAAATCAGAAATATGTATACAAAACATCATCAAAGAAATGTGTATTGTCATCCTCAGTATGCTTGTCATCCTCAGTATGATTTGGGTTGGTTAATTGTATTTCGTCCATTGCAGACTTGGAAAAGGAGGGCCAGAGAGGAGCTTTCATTTCCCTTGACGGCTGCTCTCTCAATATTGTCTCTGAGTTAAGACTGGAGGAATCTTCTGCCAAGTGAGGATAGAAAGTCACATTGGAAATAAAAGTTACCTCAACTGTGCAGGTGGGGAATGTGAGAGTTCAATTCTATTAAGAAAACTTGTAGCTGAAACTGTCTGATGAATGACTCCGAAAGATTCCTCGGAAGGATTCCTTCAAAAGCTGTTAACGTCTGTCTTTAACACAGAGTGTGGCACATTCCAGAAATAGCAGAAGCAGCCTCTTTCAAATAAATTGCCAGCCATCTTGCATGGCATGCCAAACACAATCTTAAGAGCCCAAGAGTTACTTGGTAAGCAACCCCATTAAAAGATTAACTTCCAGCAAACAAAGCCATCCCATCCCACTCAGTTGGTTCACTACAGCTTAGCCATACCTCCTGGCATATGGCTTATACAATACTAAGGAGGGACAAGCACTTTGGAGAAATCCCGACTGTTTATACAGTGCCCTCTCTAGCCCTATCGATAAATTTAAATGCCAAGAAACAAAATGTTCACACAACAAGAGTAGCTTCCGCTACCTTTACATTTAGATGGTATAATGATACATTTTACCTACAACATTTAGAAGGTTAAAAAGGGAGACATTGTGATCTAGGTGTTAAGCCATCAGGCTAGAAACCAGGACACTATGAGTCCAAATCCTGCTTTAGGCCTGAAAGTAAGCTGGGTGACTTTGGGCCATTCACTTTCCCTCGGCCTTAACTGACCTCACAGTGTTGTTCTGAAAATAGGAGGAAAGAATATTAGGCATGTTCACTGTCCTGAGTAGTAGTAGTAGTAATAGTAGTAGTAGTAATAAAAAAATGAGATAATAATATATAAAAACAAATATGGGTGCCACCATTGTGTTGTCATTCATGAGTCATGAAATCTTTGGGAAAGAGACCTGAGACCCTTTGGTTCATTCCATCTGGTCTGTGATGCTTGTCATCTTTTATAGATTTTATTGCAATGTGTTGAGCTGTCCAAAATCATTGGGTCAGGTGACATACAGGTTTAACAAATTATGATAAGGGTGATGAACCCTGTTCTGTATCTTCAATTTATGAAGATGCTCAACTAGATCCTTCAGGATGGCAAAATAATTCTGTCCTGATATACGACAATGTTTTATATATAGTAAGTTTTGTATGCATTAATGAAATGAGCACCATCATCCCTTCCCTCTCTTTTACACACACACACACACAAAGTTAAGATCTGTGAACACTAGTTACTATACATGATGCATGACAGCCTAAGAAAAATAGCTCATTTTAACTTTTGTAGATTGAGAAAGAGGCAGTGCCCTTCGGGGTTGACTGGACATGTCTAGTTTTAAGATTCAAGACTGACCTGCACTGAACAGGCTCTCTTTGTCTTGCAATCTCTGCCGATGACAACCCGGCTACAGTAGTATGAACAGTAAAGAAAATAGGCAGGATTGACAAACCTAAGCTCTCCTCCAACCTAACTCCTTCATTTATCACTTCAGGGTGTTAAAGACATTTGCAATTAGTAAAGAAATCTCTTTGTTTGAATCTTTAGATAAAATTTCAGACAAGTAAATGTTTGATTTGAAGGAGCAAAACTCCAGCATTTGAAAGTTAAAACCAAGCTTTGCTTTATACCACTCCTTTATACCACTACTTCATTCTTGTCGGTGCCTGCCAGCACAGAAGCTCTTGTAAAGATCCTGATGTTAATGATCTCATTCTGCTTTAAAAAAACAAAACAAAAAAAACAACTTCCTTAAGTTGGCAGCTCTGGGCCACTAACTCTTGATATTTGTGGGATTTCTCTCCCTTTTGTTTATTTTGGATGTTAGTTTCTGGAAGCATTTTTTGATTCTTGAAAAGCACTAAGAGAAATGGTATAGGCATTAAGACTGAACAAGACTTCGGATTCGGTAACAGTCAAAAAGTTTTGTCGGAGCATGTAAGTTTCCCACATAGCACATCTCTGCAGCTTTTTAAATCTACTGCATCCTGAGGTACAACAGGGAAGCATTCCACAGTTTAAAGAATTGCACTCAGGGGCAAATTATGCAAACTCCATGTGCTCTAAATCTAATCCAATCCAAAGTGCTGAGCAACCCTATTAAATAGGCTTTTAATACATCGATAGTATTAGTTTCTCAACCTTAATAGAATTCTGAGACTTGAAGTCCACACATTTTAAAGCTAGTAAGGTTGAGAAACATTGACATGGTTAAATAAAAGACTGTTGAAAATGGCAGCAAATATATTTATTCCACTTTCTAATTTATTTATTTTTATTTATTAAATTTCTGCACCACCCATCTCACCTATGACTCCATACCTTATACCAGGTCTGTAGCAGAAAGAATAATTAATTTCCCCACACAAAAAGCAAATAAAAGTCTTAAAACTCTGAAAGATGCTAATTTGCAAGTCCTTCCTTCACAATAAGGAAGACAAGAAATAGCTAGAGTATTATAAACCATCCATGTATAATAGAACATTAATAAGGGAATAATAAGTTAAAATCTTGCATTAATTTCATGTACTTACAAATTCCTTTTGGTGTTACCAGTTTCCATTAACCTTTTCCATTTTTAAAAAATTTATTGAATCAAGTTTTTTCCTGCCTTGAACCTTCTAACTTTGGTAGACTACAGCAATGAAAAGTGGATGACTGAGAACTGATGTCTAGAGTAGCCAGTAAGTGCCACATTGAAAATACAAACTTAACTTCTATGAAGACTTATTAGTGCATATTGGTCATTTCTCTACATATTTCATAAGAATGAGTGAAGAATTGTTCACATATGTGTCAATCTCAGATTTTCTTTTCTCATCAATATAAAGTTAGACTCAAGACTTTAATCATATCCCAGAATAGAACCATTGAGTTCAATAGAAGTAAAACAAATGAAATGTATAAAAGAGTCCACTTAAATTACAGCTTATAACTGCTACTTGTTAATTCATTCATCAATTGGTTTCAGTAAGGGAACTATTTTCTAGTATAATCTCAGAAACTCAATGTCCTTGCTTAGAATTCCCTTTGATTTATTGCTCTTCTTTTGAAGAGCTCAGTGAACTTTCCAACTGGTTTTTGAGAATTTATTCTGGACAGTTTACAAGCTCATATACAAAACATCTGTGGTCACCCCAAATAAATACGTACTTCCAATCACATTCCATAGGTACAAAAAAAAAATTATCAAAATACAGCTATAGATGCAATGCCAGAAAGACATTTAACAGGAGCAGTATGCATAAGGTCCTGAAGAAGCAGAGAAGAATTCACATGACAGTAGACTGCAAGAAAATATAAATGGAAATCAAGAGCAGATGTGGGAAGAAGCAAAAGACAGTGGCAGGAAGGCAAGAGCTAAGCAAGGGGAACCCAACATATAAGAAACAGAAAGTACAAGTAGGAACACTAAAAGAAGATAGTCTAATGCATCACATACTCCCTGCCCTCTTATCACTTACTAGTAGCAGCTGGTCTATGCAAACACTGCTCAGCAGTGGGGAAGAGCTTGCACCTGCTCTCCAGGCTAGTGCAGTACACTAGAATGTATACACCATTTTGAATCAGGAGGGTGATAAATCAGGAGGGTGATAAATCAGGAGGGTGATAAATCAGGAGGGTGATAAAACCACCTGAGAAAATCATGCTGAAGTAACATGTATATCTCAGCTAATCTTGGTGTACATTTTGTAGTTCTACATCACACATAGCTGCATCAAAAGCTTCCTTTAAATTAAATTTCATCCATCATCATGTAAAGGCTACTACAAAGTTTGGCTAGGCAACTTTCAATCAATTTAGTGGTGCTTTTGCAGAACTTTCACTGCAGATTGCATCCAGTGGCCTTAATTATTAATGAAAATCTTGGCAGGGACTGCCAGTTTAATGTTGGTTTTGTCTAATAGGGCCACAATACACACAACACAAGCTCACAAATAGGAGGAAAAGATCCAACAAATTAGCAATAAGAATGAAAAATCAGCAAATTACTTAAATCTGAGTTACTGAGAATGAAAATTGGAATTTGGAGCGCTGTATACACAATTTAATGTTGCGGAATAAACAAATAAGTTTAGTGAAATTTAAACCCTTTGCTGTTGACACACTATAAAGCTCTGGGCATTGTATCAACTTCCTGCCTTGATTGCCTCTTTGCTAATAGTAGAAATAAGAGTCAGGTTAATTTGCATATCACAAAAATGCTGGAGTTTTACCATTTTTGCAAGGGCTTGAATATTCATGGCATTTTAATAAATGAAGTAATGTATTTTATTTTTGTTCTTGGGAACAAGAGATTATCTTTATCACTAATTGGAGATTTAGCATTTCAGTTGCTTGAAACATGACTGTAGAGTTTTCAAATTTTTCTCTTAATCAATAAGATTGAATGATTTTTTTTTTAAAAAAACAATCTCATATAAAAGGGGAAGTTAAGTTGCTAACTTTTTAACCCAATTTCCTGCTTTTCATCTTGATGACATGTGGAAATAAAGTTGTGGCACAGAACTGACCCTTTCTTCAATCTTCTTCACATAGTCTGAAAACTGTAAAAGGAATGATCCTAAAGCAGAATTTCAGCAGCTCACAGAATCAATAATCGAGCTTATAACCCATAATGCAAGAAAGCGCATTTTTACCTATTTGGAAAAAAAATTCACATTTATTTACTGTCAAACAGGTGTTAAACTTTACATTGGATATTAGTGATGGGCTCATTATTAACAGGTTTACACAAAGGGATTTGGGGGAAAAGAGCAAAAAAAGAAAAACCTGAAACAATATACATTTAATTAGCTCTTTTATCATAAAATAAATTAATTACTAAATATAGGCAGAAAGAATATGGAAGAGTAATATTTATGTTTTCTCTTAGCTTAAAAGGGACAGGCACCTTCCATTCACTAGTCCACCTTCCCTCCTCCTTCTCCAAAGAAAAGAACAAAAGGGAAATGGATCTTTAGCTAGTGAGTGATTGTTCTTTTTTTTTTAATCAAATGTGTGCAAGGCCTGGCATAAATTGGCATCTAAGAGAATTCTTCCCATAAAATATATTCGTTTGGCAGTATCAAGTTTAAGCCATAAGAATAGTCATGTCAAAGCAGACCACTGTTTACAGTGAAAAAGAAGTAGAAAATGGGTAGAGTTTGCATTTTAAACATATTACGGTACTACGGAACCAAGTGTAAGAAGAAACAGCTTGTAGCATATGTGCAACCAAGAGTGTTTCACAATATTTTCTTCAAATCCTTTAAAATTATTTTAATGACAATTATATTTCTGTTTGGACACAAAGGTATTTATTTATTTTACCCTAGCAATAGAACAAAATATAATTTCTTTAGCCATTTTTTTCATGAGAACATTGTACAGTTGAAGAAATATATGAAATAAGGCCTGTGGCTTGATTGCTAGTGGTTAGACATGTTTTCAACCCTTGCCTTAGTGGGAAAGATTTGCCATGAACAGCATACTGGTGCAGAATCTCTCTCCTGCTTTTGCAAGTCTAGTCAGAAATAGTAAGGTACAATAAATTTGTCCCACAGGATTTTAGTGCCTACCTCTTGTATATAATACAATGCAGGCATACAAAAATGATGCAGCCATATTTACAAATTTAGTTCCCAAACTGCTGCTGTAAAATGGCTGGAACACTTTGCATGTATGTATGTGTGTGTGTTTATTTCACAATCTTTTTTTTTAAATGTCAGCAGCAAGATATCTTAAAATACCTTGATGGTATCTCTCTCTCTCTCTCTTTTCTCTTTGTAACAAATAATTCTTTTAGTATACTCTGTGTATATACAAAGCTTTTTTTTTTTTGTTTTATAAAAATTCACAGAACTGAAAGGTCCAGTCAACTCCTTTACATGGGAGAAACCACAGGGACAAGAGAATAGTCACTTCAAGCAGATATGAGGGGGTCTGCATGGAGCCAATTAAGTGTCTGTTTAATACTTGCATGTGGCCTTCAGGATTCCTTTGCTATGCTATTAAAGGCTTGTCACTAGCTGCATTTGTCCTTCCCTAACGTCCCCTTCAGGAATACATCCTTCCTTGTTAATGGGAATGATATAGCCATCACTGTTCCCTCTGCTGATTTGATAGTACATCTGAAGCGGATGGCCAGCTCCAAGGTTTGGCATACTTTTGTAGTAAATGTCCTCATTTTCGCTTCTCCGGGAGGGAGAGAGATCTTCCTCGATATCAGGACTGCTCTCAAGGTACGGAGAGTCTCTGAGGTTGGGCATACTTGTATAAAGCGAGTCTCTGTTGGGCGATTGGAGGTGGTCTTCCACTTCAGCTGTCAACTGTGACACGTAACTATCGGTTCCTTCCATCTTCACTTTCTTCTGTGGTTGGTACAGAAGAGAGTGAGTCCTTTGAGGAATCAGTGGGGCCTCAAGTTCCTTTTGGTGTAGCTCCAGGCCCGTATTATCACTGTGCATTAAAGATGAAGCATCAGCAACAATGGCATCGTCTTCACTACTGCTCCCACCGATCACAGCTTTGATTGGTAATGTGCGCTCCAGGTTATGGTTCTTGTGGCTGCCTCGCAGGTTGTTGTGCACCAATTCTGAAATGATCATTTTTTCAAATGCGGCATCATTCAGGCTTAGTCCACAGTCTACAACTTGCACACTGTCATTATAGTCTCCGTTGCGCAAAGAGTAGCTGTTGTTGAAATTACCATTTAGCGGTAGAGTATCCATGGCACTTGTATCCCTGGCATTGTTCAGTGAATGTCCTGCAACAGAGAAGGGATACCCATGGGTTACTACTTACCCTGGCACTAAAATTCTTATTCTAAGAAAATCTTTAATGTCGTTCAGGACAAAGTTGTACTTGGAAGTGAGACTTGGGACATATCTCCCAAGTGTAAAAGAACTACATACCATATAAAAGAGAGAGAGAATTTTACAAGGTAACATTGTTTTTCTTTGGAGCTTCAGTGATATTTTCAATCAGAAATTTTAAAACAAATGTTAACAGGTTCCAATTTAGGATTCAGTTCTACAATTCTTCCTGCAAGGAAGAGGAAAGTGACTCCATGTCCTTGCATATGAATGCGAAGCAATTCATTCATAAACATTTAATGCATAAGTACAACGGGAAAAATAAAAGCCACAGAATTTGTCCTAAACAACACTAAATTAAAAATAAATAAGAGGGAAGGAGGGAGGGAGGGAGGGAGAGAAGGGAGAAGGAAGGAAGGAAGGAAAGAGGGAAGGAAGGAAGGAAGGGGAATCAGGTCACATACAAAACAGAAGGTAAATGCATAACAGTAAATTCACATATTTAGCAAGCAACTACTTTAATATAATATTTCTAATATTTCCTTGTGTCTGTGTGTTTCTTTAGCTGAAGATGGAACAAACAAAAGAATGACCAAAAAATGGACAAATACAGAGACTCTATGTTAAGCACAGACAGCCATCTTTCACACTGAAAGGGACTGAGGCCCACAAGCACCATCCAACACAGGAAAGACAGCAGGTGGAATGACTCACTTTGGACAACTCACATCATGTCTGTCTGCTCAGGCTATCTGGCCTAAGAGTAGCTGATATATAAAAGAAAGTAAAATGATTTATTGTAACAAGATGAAGAATTACTGAGTGTCTCAGCAACTTAGTCAGAGCAAGGGTTCAGCAAATTAGATTACTTGCAATAACAGCTTTTTCCCCACTTTAATGTGCTTTTTGAAGGGGAGAGGGGAAAGGGTTGCATTTCATATTCTTTCTGCCAGGAACAGCCCCAGGCTTCAGAATGTCAAAATTTACCTGCAGCCCTGCAGTTTGCATCAGTCACAGTGACAGAACCGTATGAACCAGTATCAGTCTATTCAGAGTTAAGCCCACAGACACCATGGGCATATGGAAATTAAAAGCAGAAATGTTAGGGATTTCTCTAAGCATGGGTCACAAAAAATTAACCAAAGAAGAAGTATTAGCCATGGAATGGGAGATTATCAGTCAAAATCAAAACTTTTAACTGCTGAAGAAATGGAGAAATTGGATATATCTGCTGGAAATGTGACACAAAGTTTAGGAAGAGAGACAGAGGGAAAAAAGTGATATAGGAATCTTATGGTGAAATGTACTTTTTCTGAGATAAATAAATAAATTCATTTTTTCTAGAGACAAATAGACATGTAAACTAAGACATCACAGTGCTTCCAAAACAAAGGAGATAAAAGGAGATAAAAGTTCTTAAAGAAACTGAATGGCATGGATCATGGAAAGTTAGATGATTTGCTAGTGAGCTGTTGGAAGAATTGCTTTTATTGTTCTAGAGCAGTGTCTGGAACTCTTAAGGAAGAATGAAGTACTGTTGTCTGAATGAAACTGACCACTGTGAAGCTGCTGCATTATATGCAAGGCTTGGAGTAGTTACAGAGAAATAAAAAAAGGCTGTGTGTGCATCTAAAAATGTTTCCAGGTTTTCATTTTCAGCCAGTCCTTAAAGCTGCAGCTTAACCAAAGAAAATTCGAAGTTGCTTCTATAACAGATAGAAACACTGGGTTATGCTTCAGAGATTTTTCTCTCCCTTTAGTTATGGAATATTAATTGAGAAATAAAAAGCTGCAGCTAATCTTACATTGAATTGTTTTGCCATTCATGCGTACTGAATTAGAATAAAAGGTTACAAGTCTTTGAAAAGCTGTAGGCTTTGATTAAACAAGTTTGGTAGGTGGGATAATTTCATATATGTTTTGGGATTATTATTATTTTTTGCAAAAGCTTTATCCATGTGGAACATGTGGCATCCGTAAGAGAGATCCAATGATGGACCACATGCCATATTAATTTCCTCCATAAAGGCATTCTCATTCTCTCTCTTAATAATCCAATTCTTCATACTCTATTAAATAAATATTGAAGCATATTTAATAATCCTTAAAGAATTTTCTGTGATATACTGCAGAGTTAAGCACACTCCAATGCACTTAAGCCAGTTTTAGAGAGGTAACTTTAGATGCCCATGATCAGGTAATTCACTTGAAGTCTTTCCTAGCCTGTAGCAAGATTACTGTGGGAATGTAAAAAAAAAAAAAAAAAGTCAATTATTAAGCATTTTGCTCAACGGTGCTCTGGTTTTAAGCAGCAAATTATTTCAGCATTGGATATCATCAGTTATCAATAGGGCTTGCTACAGACCTAGTGACTTTTTGGGGTTCTTCCAAAAAAGCAGTACCCATGTACTGTTGAGTGTGGAAATAATTAATTTGGAAATTGTGAACCACTTGCCCGCTGAGTCTACTTCATGACCGCTAGTTATGTTTTAATTGTGCCCATTAAAAATCATGCTGAAAAAATTTACATTTGATAGGCAAAGTTAAGTTTTACTCCCATACTTGTCTCTCTGTAGGTTGCTAGAGGAGAGCATAAGGAAAGTAAGAAAACAGGAGAATGAACACAGAAACTGCAGTTTACTTTAAAAATAAGGAAAATTGACATAACAGGTTTATACGTTTAGATTTTTTTTTTTAAATCATGTTATAAAATGTTTAAGACAGGATTTCAATTTACATTAAAAACTACTTATGAAACTAATAATTAATAAAGGTGCATTGTTTTATTTTTAAAGGATTCATTACTTTAAAAAACAACTTATTGGCTGGTACAGTACAACAAAGGTACAACACTCTGAAATCCTGATACCTTTGGCTTTTATAGGGAATTAACATCCCTACGACTGATTAGAGCAATGTCAAATTAGGTGACAAATGCTCAGAAGACACACCCTGTCCCAAGCATCTGAGATTAGATCCAGCAATCAGGCTGTATATTCCTCCCAATTCTGCTTTTCTAAGACTAGCCACCATCTGATGACTTTCTTAAGGAAACAAAGCAAAACACAACACAGCAAATCAAAGTGCTCCTATAAAGCTGCACTATACTATAGTTGGCCTCTAAATGTGACTCCGGATGCAGTTTTCCACAGCATGACAGTGCACATGTCAGGATGCCTTTGTGTGATGCCTTTTTAATGGTCTAATCAACTCCATAAGCAGATGTTCTCAGCAAGCTTTTGATTCAATTTATATTTCATAGATGTGATACCTCTAAGTGATATATATCTTGAAGATGGGCTCTCGGAGCATGGGGTGTCAGTTCTGCAATAGTATATTAAGATTTATGCCACCTGTGTTAAAAACATGGAGGATTATTGGCAAATACTACTATGGCAAAGGATTAACACTATAATATAGTGCAGTTTTACAAGCCTGGCATTATCAGTAGCATTGGAAGGAGAATAATTCTAAAGGAAACTGTAGCTCCAACCATGTTAAAAGAAAAGGCTTGGAGCAAAGCATACTTTAAAAAAAATGCAAAATCAACATATCCCAAAGTGTGGGCACACCTGGTGAGTTAAACACAGGAGCTGAAGGGGCATTACATACAACGGTTTCAGCGAGCAATGTATTATAAGGATTGTTAGTGCCGTGCGGTCGAAGAAGAGGGTTTGTTAGTAGGTAATTGCCAGTCACTCCTAAAGCAAAGGAAACAGAAAGAGAGACATCAACTCTTTCATTTCAGGCTGACAGTTCCAATAATGTGTATTTTTTTTAAAAAAAAATCATCACATGTCATGTATATCCCATCAAATTTTTATTCAGCTGAACATTTCTGACTGTATTTGAACTATTAATTTGAAGGGAGAGAATGAAAATATAGTTAGGTTTTGGTAATTCACAGGTGCTGGTCAAATCCCCAAAGTAAACACCTGCTGAGAAATGACATTTGCTAATTTATACAAAATTGCTGTTAACACACGGATAGCAATTAAATACAGAGACCAATGTTCTATTTCAAGAAGTTACAACTTCATGCCTGTAACTTTAACTATGGATAGGCACCAGACTAGATAGATCAAAAATTGTTAATTGAGAGCAGTAGGCAATTCTCCCCTAGCAACAGCCAAGGTTTATCACTAGCATAGTTTAAAACAAAGTTAAGGTATGCAATGGCAAGCTGCAAGACGCCTATTCCGTTCTATGCAAGGAATACATGCTAAAGGAGAGGTCAAAGGTAAATCATTCATATCTTTTACATGTCAAATGGGCTTCATGCTGAACTATTGATGAGGATTTGTAAAGTCAATTATCTTTAAGTTATCTCTGCTCTCGGTAAAAAGAATCTTCAATCAACACAATGAAAGCTCATACAAAAAGCTCTTTCTGCAATTTCAGTCCTAATGCATCAACACTTTTCAGTAAGCTTCTAATGAAGCAGCCACACATAGCATTACTGGGTAAGAACTCAGCATGTGAAACATTCGCACTGATTTTGGATCTGTTACATTAACATTGTTGTCAGAGCAGATACAAAGACTCCACTGCTTTGTGGGCATGCAAATAAAATTAGGTTGAAAGCGCCTTTTGACTGAGCAGTCTGAAAGTACATGGGGTGGGTGTGTGGGAGACCGGTGTTGTATGACAGACCCAAGACAAGACACAGAGCAGCCCAAAAATGCATATACAAAATTTAAATTGATTAGGTTCTCATTGTGGCAATAGCAGAAGATATTACATTTTAAATATTAATGCTCTTATCACTACTAAAAATATTATTACTCTAGGTAGCAGAAATCCTGGAGTTTGGGGAATTGCTGTACTGTCAGTTTACGTTAATCTTATTTGCAATTTGATTTAATTTATTTGATTTTCTCCATCCACTGCTTGAGGCTTACTCCAAATATTAACAAAGGCAATCCAAATCCTTTTGTCACGATACTACATATCATAAAATTGCTATTATAAGAACTATGCAGTATGGTTCCAGTTGAATTACATAATTGGCTGTAGTTCTTTGCTACCAGCTTAGACATACTGTTTCCAGTATACTCACAGATACAGTTGAACCATTAATACCCTGTCTGAGTATGACTCTGTTTTCATTGTAAACTAAAAATCTGGCCCTTATTCTTCTTAATGTTATGGGGTCCATTTCACTGGGATGTTCTCAGAGGATAAGGCAGACTTCAGATTTTGCATTATCTCTGAAACTGTGCCCAAGCAACCAGGTAGCATCAGAAATATAAAACCAATTGAAGCCAAATTACTATTGAACTTGCATATTAAACCATAGCTTGGTTTAGCCATGGTGAGCTGAATAAATCTGAATTAACCTATTGTATCAAACCATGGTTTATGAGTGAAATGGTTGGGTTAGTGTAAAAACATCATAGGTTGTGGGTGAATCATGACTATGAACTACAGATTAGTACATCTAATTAGTTATTTTTTTTCCCTTTTATAGAAGAGAAGCGTTACAGGTAGTCCTCAACTTCGAGTAAGCTTAACAATTGTTCAAACTTATAATGGACCTGCCAAAAGCTACTAAGACCTAATTTCAAAGTTACTGTAGATAAAACACTCCCCCTATGGTCACAGGAATGGCATTACTTAATGACCAGTGCAATTGCTTAATGATTGCTTCAAAAATAGAAACTGAATAAATAAATAAATGAAACAGGTAAAATTGGTCCATGCTTAACCTGTTTAACTACCTCAATGGTTTATGCCTGTAATTCCAGGTTCAACTGGTCATAAATCGAGGACTACCTGTAATACATTCAGTTGGCAATAAATCATTTTACTTTACGAAGTTTATTTCCAAGGAGAAAGATTAATCTGATAAGAGTCACTGACTCCCTCACATTCTATTATACAGCTTGTCTTTTAATATAGAGCAGGGGTGTCAAACTCACGGCCCATGGGCTGGATGCATCAGGCGCTGGCCACACCCATGCCCAGTTTAGCAAAGGGGAAAAAGTCACAATAAATCACATGATGATGCCATGATGACACAAGTTTGACTCCCCTGATGTAGAGTATTTTTCTGTTTCCTGTTCCTGATTTTTTTCCGCCCTTCCATTTCCAGTTCACCTTTGTGGCAAGGAAGGGAAGCCAACAAATAATGTATAGCCTAAACTGAAAATAACATCCTTTGTAGAGAACAGAAGGGAGCCTTAGACAATGATTGGGTTGAGATCAGAGAAAAGAAAATATTACAGTGTCTTTATTCTGCCCAAAAAACAGTGGTTAATTCCTAAAATTTATACATGTTGAGTTGCTTGATATTACAGCTATGCATAAAGGATCAGTTCATCACTGGAACATTTCACTTTCCCTAAAATGTTCAGTTTGGCTCATTTGGGAGCTGGATCGCATCCAGAACTCCATTAACTACTTCCTGTTCTGGAAGATATGCTTGCAGAAATATACAAACCATTTTTAGAATGCTCAGATTGACCAATTCTGGGGGGAAAACAGAATGTTGCAAAGAAAGATCACTCCCATTTTGTACATAATTGCTTGGCACTGCATTACAATTAGACAAGAAAAACACAGAGCGCTGGTTTTGGTGAAGGGAGAGTCATATTTCCTACCAAGGATAATATAGACATTACAGCAAGGGCAAACAATGAAGTATGAAGCTGCAAGGAACTAGAAATCCCTTGTAGTACTTCACAAAAATTTGAACCCAGGAGTTAAGTTTATAATGTATACAATATTGGTGAACATTGAGTAGTTAATTAAACCTGATTGTATTTTTTACATTATTCTAGAAAAATTCAGAAACAGCTTTCATTATTATTTTTAAATATAAATATAACAGCATGTATTAACAATGTTCATTGCAATGATCATATGTTTGTGTTTTGTAGCTACAATAATTAACGTAGGCATCTAGAGTTAAGGCACAAGCATGCCAAAATGATGACACATGCATCATGACTCCTTGATGTGCAATTATTTAATGATGTCACAATACAGTTTGCTTTGTTATGATGCACATATCCTCATTTCCTTCTCTTTCTCTCTCAAGAGAAATCTTAATCACTTCATCAAGGAATAGCTATCTAAAAATATTTGCTTTGTGTATACAAATCTCTCTCAAGACAATGAAGAAACATTTGCAAGTATGGAGAATGTTGTTATGGAAACCAACTCTTGCTGAATCGAAGTATGAATGATCCTCTTTCACACAAGAAACCTCTTTTGGCCTGAAAGAATCTATAAGCAAATGGCAACTTTTAAAATCAATTCAGCTTGTGATTTCTTTGGGAATAGATACTTAGGTTGAAATAGTCATGCTATTTGCCTGATGAAGTGATTAACACACACAAGGACTGTGGTGCAATGGTCAGAATGCAGAATTGCAGGCTAATTCTGCTAACTGCCAGCAACTTACCGGCTCAAAGTTGACTCAGCTTTCCATCCTTTTGAAGTCGGTATGAGTATCATGTTTGTTGGGGGCAATATGCTGACTCTGTAAACTACTTAGGAAGGGCTGTAAAGCACTGTGAAGCAGTATATAAGTCTAAGTGCTATTGCTATTTAGTGTGCAATGTTCCTGTAATGCTGATCACAATTATGCGCTTATTTTGTAAAATTGAAGTGCATGATAATTATCACCCAATCATTGCCATGGCAGAATTAGACCTGGGCACTGAAAGTTATCCAGTACTTTTCTGAATGTTCAATTGACAAGAAGGCCCCTCTTCTCATCCCACTGGATTTGGAGGAAGTGATCTTGCCAATTTTGAAAGAGAATTTTAAAGCTTTAAATTTACAGCAAAACAAAATCCCATTTTGGCTATTTCCAGATGGGATTTTAGTATTCTTTAGTACTGTACATCTATGTGAACAGGAGTGAAAGCATATAAATATTAAATCTGAGTTAAAGTCATAAAGGATTAATCCAATATCTAAAAAGCAAGCTAGGGGTTTTCTTCCTTCTCTGGGACTGTCATGTGGCAGAGGATTGCTCCACATTCTAAATATGATCAGAACCTTCTTGGAAGGAAAATGAATTTTCAGATGCCTTTTATAACAAGCGGATGCTAATTTGATTTTACAGGCAAACTGTGTATGGTAATCTAATGCATTTAAAATTTTAGTGCTGGTAGTTCTGGTTCAGTTTTAGAATATATAGGTTAGCAAAGTTTTAAAATTATATTCTTGCTTTTAAGTTAAATTATTGATGAAACTTATTTAAATACGCTTTCCATGAATGTGAATGTCAACTTTCATCCTAAGTAAGGAGATGAAGGAATTGAGTTTTAAATGTATTCAAGGAAAACAGTCTGAGTTACAGGTTTTTTAAAAAACAGTCTTCCGCATATGTGTCTGTTTTTACTTAAATGCTGAGATCTTTAGCCTACAGTAACTTTCCCAATGTACATCTGTTTATTTGGTTTAATTACTGCAATCTAATACCTTTACGTTTTTATTTAAAAAATACCATTTATTAAAAAAAGTAGAGTGAAATCTATCAAAAAACTGACCTTGATTAAGGGTTGAAGTGCTATTGATATCACCTGAGATAAAGGAAGATTCAGATTGCTTTCTCACAGTATCATTCCACATTCTTCTTATTCGGCTCTGTTAAATGTAAAAGAAAATCAGGTGGAACTGTCATATCTCAAACGGCTCCAGAAGACTACTATTACTAGTTTATTACTAGTCCCCAATCATCTCATGTGATCTCTTATGTAAGCCCTTTTCTTGAACACAATAATACTCGCTTCCAAGTCAATGTGTTTCAGACTATGCTGTTAATTTTCTTTTGCATAGTAAGTGTTATGCATATTATTAAAATCAGGCTACTGAAAAAGAGTGAGTAGCTATACCGGATATGTTGTTATGTGCTTGGCTTCAAATTAGCTCCTGTAGTTTTAGTGCCTTTTAGGCAGTGTTGAGCTTGTGGCATTTTATTTTCTCTCCAGGTTGACCAAGTCATGTTAAGAGAAGTATTAACAAAGTTAATGGTCCAGTCATGTTCCACTAATCACTTCACAGGGTTGTTGTTGTGGGTAGGATAGGAGCAGGGAGTATTAGGTATATTTGCCACCTTAAGTTATGTATGAAAATAATAAAGGCGGAATAAAAAAACATAAAAAAATTGAGGCCTGACATATTAATGTAATTTACGTGTTTTATTAAAGATTCTCTAATCGATGTCATGATTACTTCCCAATACTTCCAGAGCAGCTGAGCTCTAGTATGAAGGAAAGTTAAAGAATTAAATGTTTGTGAAGCTTCAGTTATGTTTATATGAGGAAGTTATAATTCATCAGTACTTTTAAAAGGAAAAGAGATTGGATATAGAAATACACAACTATACACACAGACACAGACACATGCAGACAGAGAGATTAAATGCAGTGGCCTAGTCCCATCCTCAAATCTTTTCATCTGCCTGGAAAAAATGTAACATCACAAAAATCTGGGGAAAAACATAATGTAATATAAACATGAGGGCCTTATCCATGAAAATAATTGTGTTTAAATAGAAATGTATCACTAGTTATTGGTGCCCTTCTGAGTTATTGGATTTTATTTCAATACAACCTCCAAGATTTTTTTTAAAAAGGTGTATAAAATGGTCCTGGAAAAATTGACTTTATGCTTATGCAAAAAGTTGTCTACCATTTTGCTTATGCATTAAATCCACAAACACACTCCAAACACCTTCTTCAAACATAATCAGTTGTCAGATCCCACAAATACATAACAAACATTACTTCAAACAGTGAGATTCTTGTTTGTATTTGGCAACTGCAAATATTCAAAAGTGCATGTATAACATCCAATATGAAGCAGTTCATGCAAGTGATTTTCCAGGAAGTTTTACAACAAAACCTTTATTTTACATACAAAAATGTTCTTGAAATAAGTATCTAAAAATCCATCAGAAAATATTTTCTGGAACTTTTCTTTAAAAAGAGCATACTTATTTGCCTTCTGTCCTTTATAAATAAAACTATTTTATAAAGTTGCATTCAGTCATTTTCTAAACAGAGAGTAATTATTTAAATCTGTCTGTGGATGGACCTATTAATCATTAAAGAATTTAAAACTAGGTCCACAATTTCCAAGCTTTCAGAAATGTTTGAATTGGGATACATATATGTGTACGTGTGTGTGTATGTGCATGTATGCATCAAGATGTGTCAACAGGGCTGTTATAATGGAAATACAATTAGTGCATCTAAACAGAACATATCTCAATGGGCTGTTTGATAACTAAGATTAATTAAAAGATGCTGTCATTAGAAGTACTGTCAAAATGTTTGTTACCTGAGTGCCAGAGGAATAGCGGGCACTTGTTCGTGTTGTTGATGCTTTTACTGAACTGTGTGGACTCTCTGTGGGTAACCCACCACAGCAATATGAATGTCTGAAGCACTTGCCATACTCCTTGCGTACCTATAAGTGAATAACAATGATTGTAATCGGATACATTTATGTTTTCCTTTTTGAAATGTATTGCTATATAATAAAATGAAGCATATAAGTGTTTTAGACATTCAATTAAAAAAACATGTACTTAAATTATTTTGTAACATTTATGATATTCAGGGGATGGGTTCAGTACATCTCAAATTATATTCCCAAACCCTGATTATAGGAGAAAAATAATGACATCTTCTTAGCTGTAAATATTATTTGGGGTCAAGAGATGTGGCATCTCTCACTCCAGAAATATTTCTTAGGAAAATTAGTGGGCCACCTGCAAATGGCTGGATTTTCCAGTGTTTTCCAGAAAGTTCTGTCTCGAGAATGGTAAATTCTGCATATTTTAAATAGATGATAGACAGACAGACAGACAGACAGACAGATGATTAATTCTTGTTCCCCAAATATAGGTAGTCCTCATTTACTGATTGCAACAGGGATGGTCAACTCTTGGCATAATTTATGTGATCGTAAACTGAAAAATCATGTGATTGTGCCAACTTACATCAATTGCCAGTAGCTGCTGCAATTGTTAAATGTGACCACAACTTGTAACTTCCTGCTGACTTTCCCATTGACTTTCCTTGTTGGAAGCTGTCTGTAAAGGTCTTAAATATTGATCACATGCAACTATAGAAAATGTGAGACAGTTGCCTAGTATCCAATCATAACCACATACTGTGGAGGATACTGCAATGGCAACAACTTCATACCTTGTTGTAACTCTCATTTTTCAGTGCTAACGTAGCTTCAAATAGTCACTGAATGAGTGACCGGTAATTGTGGACTACCTGTGCTTAATTTTATTGGCTAGTAATTTGGGTAAAAATGCATCAGCTAAATATTTTCTGCTAATACACAGATGATCATTCCACTTATTTTAAGCACTGAGAACATGACAGGATATTGAGGGTTCAAGATAGAATTGAATAGCTTCAAATAGCTTTCTGAATGTATTCTAGTCTAAGTCATTAATCAATGTTTCAAGATATTAAACATGGTTTTTCCTTTTGTATCCCACTGCCTGATGAAGGCAGACATCCCTATGAACATGCTCAAATATTGAAATCATCCAGGCACTTTTCCCTCTGTCACAGCATCTGAGTACCTTTGGCTATAAATCAAGAAATATTTTTTTCTTATGTCTGCATAACATTTTGAGAAATCCCAAACAACAGAGGCCCCTCTAATTATAAGCATATACCTTGTTAGCAATGGAAAAGATATTTAACTTAAGGAATTTGCTTTTTCAGCTGTTCCTCCTTGTAACCTGCATTGAATTTAATTATGTTTTACTGTCTGCTGTTTTGGTAGGCATTCATTTGATCTTTACATGGTTTTAGATTGCTATTTTATTTTCAGATGTCATTGGTTTTGGCTAGACTTTTTTATTTTTCATAGAAAGACAACTAATGCATACAACAGTTAAATATAAACATTATAAGAATATATGTGTGTATGTATGTTTGGATAGATAGACAGACAGACAGATATAGATATAGATATAGATATAGATATAGATATAGATATAGATATAGATGGTATTCAGCTTTCCCACATCATTATAGTTGTGCTTTTAAAGTTGTAGCAACGTTTCGGCAGAATCTCATCTGCCATCATCAGGCTTCTGTATTGTGATGAACATTATACAGAAGCCTGATGATGGCAGATGAGATTCTGCTGAAACGTTGTTACAACTTTAAAAGCACAACTACCATGACATGGGAAAATACCTGAACAAAGCTGAATGCCATACATGTAAGTACCCGCGAAAACTTAAGAAAACATATATGTGTGTGTGTGTTTGTGTGTGACAGAGAGAGAGAGAGAGAGAGAGGGAGAGATTAACAAATATTATTGGGTCCCCAAATGTGCAGACCATGAGAGTTCCATGCCTACAGTGCCAAGGAAGAAGGTTGGCCAGTTGTACTAGTCCCGATGGTGAACCTTCCACTCAAATATATTCTACAAATAGCTTTTTATACAGACACAGCCAAACAACACTAAACTAAATTCGTGTGGAATATGCATGAACATAGCACAACACAAAAGGGAATGAGCCTAATGTAGGCCCCTAATGATTTCAAGGGATGATATATGTTGCTTAGTTTACTGGAAGTTCATGTAAAAAATATTAAATACGTCTCGAAGTTCAAAGTAGTTAGTTGTTCAGGAAAACAACTCAAACAAAACTAAAGCCCAGTACTTATAAATAACATGAATATTTCCATGGGCATGCATAACTATCAATTAAAAGATGCTAAGAGCTATAGAATTCTACCCAATAGATCCTCTCATTGTCTTCTCAATATCACTCTGAGGCTGATTTTGCCTAATTGTCTGTACTGCAGCAAATGTACATTTTCTGTCGGACTGCACATTCCACTGCTATCATTTCTAAATTACAGCTTGCTGAAAACCGAGGTAACAGAGCTATCATCTTGTCAGGATTGGAAACATAATCGTTTTCACTTTCCCAATTTTATTTCTCTGCTCAATTTAGTGACCACTAGCAATAACCAAATAAAAAGACTGCATTAGCAACATATAGAAAAGTGGAACAATATCCAATAACTGAGAATGGAGCTTTTAAACTTCAAATGACAATCTGAATGACAATGGAAGCATGAATAATCTTGACTTACTTTACCTACTTTTCCTACACTTGAATGGCATTTTGTTATGACTTTGTCGTTGGCTTTGCTTACTATAAAAATAAGATACTGCATGTTTCAAAATATTAACATTATAAATATAGCACCCCTTTGTATTTATGATTTTGAAAACAAAAATCCTAATATACTATTCTGAAAAAGTGTTTTTTTTAAAGGCAATATTTCATTCTGGCAAATTTATCCTTATAGATGATAATAGCCTGTTTCAGGAAAAAGCAGTATAGAAATGTATATCAAAGTTGCAGTATACAAATTAGATGTCACTAAAATTAAAAACAAATTCTGAAATATTTATTTGATTTTAAATATAAAAAGTTACTCCTATCTTGGAAATGAAAGTATCTTAGTCTTTCCATAAAGAGTATACATATGTGATATGTATTACAAATAACTAACTCAGTTACGTCTTTTTAATCTAAAGATTTTAAAGTAATGCAATAATATTATTGAATCAAGAATCCTCAAATATAACTCCAATATATTAAAATCTTACTTATGGCTTATTAATTTTTTCTTGTATTATTATATTTCAAGATTTCTAAATTTAACCTTTTCTCATTTAATTTTTGACACAACTAATTTTTATTGGTGATATAAAACGAACTTTTCCTAGAATGGAAATTATTATTAAGTGTCCAGGTTACTTTGATAAAGCAAATAATATATTCAACTTATCAGAATTTAAAGTCTATGCTACAACCAGCAATTGTTATTTTTATAGATAATTATATTCAACAATATTTTCTATCAGAGCATTATAAAAGAGACATTCTGCTTATACATTATGTGGAAAAAGTAACAGCAGCACTATACCAGTTCCCTTAAATAGCTTGCTGGTAGTCAACTTTTGATGAAAACATTTTTCATGAATTCATATACATAGTGATCTAATGAATAACGTCTAGACTGATATATTATTCTACTGGGTTGGTTTTTTTTTCAGATTTCTTATTTAGAGTTTCACCATGTGGCTCTTGGTTCCCAAAAAATAAAATAAATAAGCTATATGCTAAATATGTAATGCTTATTAGAAATATGCACTTTTTATACATGCAATCTTTGTGAGAAAAAAATACTTAAATTAAATTTTTGCGCAGATATTTTTTTAATATTCAGTAAGTAGAGATGGAGAAAACCAATGCAAAATTCACATTAATATTTTGATTCTATTATAAAACAAGAAGTCAACAAGAAGACTTTTTTTCCTTTCTTTTCCTTTAAATGTGCTCTATAGTTTTTCATGTTTATGATATATATTTAATTATTCACTACAGATAAACATACTGTATATAAATGAAAATGACTCACTTTCTTCTGCAGTGCACAATGAAAGATGAAAATAAACATTCCCTGGAAAGCATTAAATACTGTGAAGAGGTATGCCATCACAATAGTCTCTTCATTGATGTAAAGCAGTCCAAAAGACCATGTTAAACCAAGAAGACATAGGAGAGCAAATGCACCTAAAGCCCAAGACCTGAAAAATAAAATAAAATTAAGCAAGACTACTGAGTTTAAAAAAAATCATAGCACATTGCAAACTTATGCATTACATTTTCACTTGTCATCTGTTGCTAGGTTTGCATTCAAACATTAAAAAATAGCCTTACAATTATTAAAGGAAACAGTCCTATTCTTTAGTGAAAGCAGCAGTGGTAGATGAGCCCTTTCTCTTATTCATTACTTGAAAACACACAGCATTATTTTGAAATGCAAAAAATAGAATCCATGATCATGTAACTTTTTGTTCATCTGTATGTATGTGTATGCGTGTGCATTAAAATATTTAGTCATTAATAGAAGCCAGGGTTTTTTTCTAAATAAATGTCCTTGAAATCTGACATAACATGCAAAAGGGTATGTGGCAGTTCAGTAGTCTATAACCAGAAGCTCAAAAACTCTGCTAAACTAAGACTATATCTTCTAACTTTCATAGGAAATTATCTTACTGAATGTGGTTAAGTATGTGGATTTAGCCTCAATATAAAATCTTTAAAGGATTTCATAATGAATAGTTTCAGGGAAAGAAAAAAGGAAAGAAATAAAGAAATAAATCGCAGAGGACAGCACAGAATGAAAAGGAAAAGGGGATTTATTCATTGCATTCCACATCTAACTAATGATCTTACTTGATAAATGGCTTATTATCTTCATAGCTAGAAAGCATTATAAGCAGAAAAGAGAAACAAAATTATTAGACAGAAATTTAATTTGAAATGAATAAAAAAGCATTTTAGTAAAGTTCATACAAAAATTAGTTAAAAGGAGAGAATTCAAAGTGCAGATGCAAGCAATTTAAAATAATAAAGGCATTTTGGAATTGAAAATAGTTTAGCAAATTAGATATTTAGATTCATTAAAATTAGGGACAATCCAGGAAATTGTCCAAATTTTCAAGGTTTTTTTCAAGGTTTTTTTCTTTTTCCTAAAGTCATGCTTTAAATTTGTTAATATAGGGTTCTATCTTACCCAGGTAAGTCCGTATTATAGTAGCCATCACAAACACGGTAATTACTGGTGTAGATGAGAAGACAAAAAGAGGAAGAAAAGGAAGAAAAGAGAGAGATGCTAAAGATTAGCTCTCTCTCTCTCTTAACATGCAACATGCAATGAAGTTGATATTGTGACCTATCTAAGCAATATCTAGTTTGCAATGTTAGGTATCTTGCAAATTTATCCTTGTCACATTCTATTTTCAAAGACAATTTAAAAACCCAGTCTGCAGCACAATTGCTTGGAACTTATTAGAGGCTTGCTTCTTATGATAAAATTTATTCAGCCCTCCAGCATCAGTCTAATACAATAACCTAGCCTGAAATAACCCAATGACTTAAACAGAAAAAAGCTGGAATAGGCAACACAAGACTGAAGTGATTTTAACTAGAAAACTTCAAATCAATTGCTATTCTTCTAACCATAAAAACACCATGGATTGAAGCTGGAAGTACAGATTTATGTTGCCTAGCTCAGCCCTAAAGAGTGATCCACCACTGTCAGTTTTGTTACATTAAACATTCTTTCAATTTCTTGAAAAGACAGCATGAAGATAAAAAACAATTGTTTATTAAATTAGCATGAAAAGGAACAGATAACCATCAAGATAGGCAGAGTGATAGGTGTAAACGCTCTTAGGAGATCAGAATTATGACGGGGGAGACTGCTGAGAACCCCCTAACTGCTAAGGATAATTTAACAAAACAAACCCAGCAGAACAACATCAGCCGTGCAGAGAGGAATGCAATTTCGAGGGGCATTTTAAATGCAGATGAAATGACTATGCTGTCCTGGAATTTCAGTCAGGCAACCAAACCAACGCCTTTGACCACCATGCCAAGGAGAAGTTATTTAATTTCAACCTTGTCTGTAACATTAGAGCAACAAATGTGTTGAAAGCAGAGCTGGTGTTGTTCATTTCTAACTGACATTTGTGGTTCTTGGGAGAGAAAGCCATGTGTTCCTAATGGAGGGGAGCTTTCAATCAGCTGAAACAATCAGACAAATAATCACAGTTTTGGATCTGAACACATAGCACTTACTTAATGTTTTCCAACCTGCTAGAGTCTGGTTTCAAAGTGTTTGAGTGCTTCACCATTTTGCACAGTGTGATCACCAGGAAGATAAGATTCAGCTGTCAAAACAGATACAAATGAAATTAAACTACTTCAAGAAACAGATTGATTAATGACGATACTCCAGACTAAATAAAAAAGAGGAAAAGCTGTCATTCCCCAAACTATTGTGTGACTGAATAATCTCAGAAAAATAGCTTCAACAAAAGTTTAGATCAATGGTAAAAAAAAATCCAGCAAATATGCTTTTCAGATAACCTCTTGTATTCTTTCCAATGTAAATCAAATCGGCTGAATCCTTGTTTAAAGTTTTAATTTAGTATATTTATTATAATATATACAATGCCTAGTGTAAAATGTTACATTATGCAATGATAGTAATAATAAAATAAAAACAAACCAGCATATTTAAATATGCTTCTACAACTCTACCCTTTTGTTATCACTTAAGGTACTTAAGGCTATATGAATAAGAAAAAAAAAATATCTTGCAGATGAGAAAATCTTTTATCCAAAATTAACTGCAACAGTATTTTTTACTTTTCCTAACAATTTGTTAGGCCTTTTTTTGTATGTGTTGGTAATACAAAAGTAATAATTAAACACAATTCTGATATATCCACAACAAATCATATAAAAATAAAATATAAATTAAAAATATTATAGGTAAATTGAAATAAACAAATCCTCTTCCAATTATGTATAGTTGCTTTTTCTCTCCTGAGCCACCTATCTAATTTGTTCCTACAGTGAAAATTATAAAATTATTTCTGAATCCCATATAAAATTGGCCAATAAAATCTTTAAAATACTAAATAACAAAAAAATACGAACTGTAGAATAGAAAGATAATAAGGCAATAATTTTAGCCTGATGTTGGGTGTCATAGTTCATCATCAAATAACTTCAATTACAAATAATTCATCTAATGGATAGATAATCACAAAGTTAATTTTAGCCCCTCCCCCACTTTTACAGGAATAAATAATAACCCATGACTCCCTTCTGCTTCTCCGAACAACCTACAGAACAAATGATGGGGTCCTTTGCATTCTATAAATTTCTTAGAAATTATTTCATTAACTTTTTCAATGCCGGATTATTAATGAATATGCACTCTTCGTGAAATTAAAATGTATCCGCCAAAGAATAATAGATTACAAATTCCAAATAATATCTCTTCTATTTTTCTACTTTAATGTCTATTTGACACAGGTCTATTTCCTGAAATAGGAGGACTGAGATCTAGTCATTCTATCTTTTTCCACATAAAACTATTATTGTCAGGCTTGGAAAAGGTAAATATATTATTCCTAGGCTATTTAATCAAACTCTTATCATCCCATTCCCATTGTCTTGCAATGGGAATTGTGGTGTTTTCATGGTGTAACTGGTCTTCTTTCTACCTTGCAAAATTGTTTTATAATTTACACTGATTAGAATTGCTCATATTTTATGTGCATTGATATTCATATTGCCTGTGTTAAGTTACTGGCTCTAATGGGAAGAGAAATTACAATCAAGGGGACAATATTTAAGTCTTCGGGTCTTGGCTGCCTCTTGGGAACTGAACCCTTGGTTGATACAAAAAAACAAAAAAGCAAGTAGAAATGATCAGATGACATTTTGGCAGCAATGAAATTTAAAGCTGCGGTTGATGCAAGTATTTATATTAATCACATTGTATGAGGTTGTCCCTTGTTTTCATGGCTTAAAGTATACATAATTTAGGTCAAGGTAGTAGGGTTTTGTTTGTTTGTTGTAAAGGCCAATCAGAGAATATTGTGGGGCCAATCAGAGAATATTGTGAGTTTTAATAGTGCCAGCATTACTAAGTGGGTATAAATGAAGCAATTTCATCTCTTGTTTCCATGTTTCTAATTTATTTCTAATTTGCTTCTTAGATTGCCTAGGACCATTAACCAAATGTTACCACTGATGTAATTTGATCTATATGTCAAAATGTTGTATTTATTTATTTATTGAATTTAAAGCCTGACTTTAGCTGCATAACATGATACAGGTATCCATACATATTAATTGTGAAAAGCAGTTATAATTTATCTCTCTTTCCCCCCCAAAAAGATGCACAATTCCCAATACCATCCCTATGTGGGTTTGTCAGTAATGAAGTTCAATTTGGTCTTCTTTGTTCTCATTTAGGACCATTAACTACTAACCACATTAGCTATCTTCAACATTTTTATTTTCAAGCTACAGACATTACCCATGGCTATGATATGTGGCAGATGTAAGTTAGTATCACCCAGCTGTTTCAGTTGTCATCTGTCTTATGCCAGTATAATTATTTATGTGCCATCCATTTTCTCTAGAGGCAACTCTGAGCATCTTACAAATTTAGTGATTTAAGTCCAAAATACCTGGAAGGGATTCCTGGTATGTGCCATTATAATCTACTTCATGTTATCTATGTCAATAAACTATCAATTGATGGAATCAGCCTAAACAAATCAGCCTAGTTGGAAAATTTGGGTACAATAAACAAACAAATGAAACTTGAGCAGATATCATTTGGAAGTTTCTGTTGAAAGAAGAAAAAAAATGGATGGAAGAAAGGATGATAAATCTTCTGCAAATGATAGAAGGAGGGGGTGGAGTGGAAATGAAAGTATCTTAAAAAATACTATAAATCCAAGATGATGTGCCTATAACAACAATGCACAAGAAGATTCTTCTCTGTATCTTAGTGAATATAATATAAAGCAATAAACCCAAGTTCATGATCTGAAAAGCAACACTTTGAAACCTTTCAAATATCAGCAAGGCATTTATATAACCTTTCCTAAATTATGACAATGAAAGAATAGCATCTTGATGAAGAGTGGTAAAGTCTCCTGAAAGAAATCTGCCTTAGACTCGTGTTATAAACCATGACAATAACAACAGCAAAAAAAGGCAAATCCCAGTCTTCCATACTTTATTCTGTTCCTGAACACAAGTATGCAATCCAGGATGTGTGTGTGTGTGTGTGTGTGTTTAATGTATACATTTGTTTTGTGCACACACCCTCATATAGGCCTATGATTTTGACCCATAATTTACTTACAATCACAGAGAACGAAAACAAGCAAATAAGCAAGAAAGCAAATAAACCTTATTTGAGTAACTTAAGCCCTAGGTTACATTTTTAAGCTAAAGAACTTCAGGCAGATTGCTATATCATTGGGAAGTATAAGAAGCTAAAAATAGCCTGAAATGATGATCTACTTAAACAGGAGTGGGCACCTTTCAGGACACATTCCTGTGAGTTGCAGTAGGCTTTCCAATGACTTTGGGCTTTTAAAAAATAATTTGGGGTAATTTTTAAAGATGGGAATGTAAATTGGAGGCCTTTAGGAGAAAAATCACACTTATTCCAAAAACTACTCCATTCCCCATGGGGTGAATTCATACTGTCATAGTTCAGCCATTTTTCAAAACCAAACTTCAAATGTCGTGAAAACATGAGAACTGGAAATATTTATTTCTGAGAGAATTTTCATTCATCCTGTTCTCACCCAATATTGAGATTAAAAAAGTAAAACAGAAAACATTTATTACTCAGCTATCTTCACCTTCTTTCTTCCCTTACTTGGGTGTCATTTTATAAAACAGATTGCTTGAATTTTATATTGCAGACTTAAATTCACAATTCTATAGAGTTGAAAAATGCATTTGGCTAGTCTAATGTTCATTAGTCCATACAGACAATGGTATCTTATTTTAATAACTCATAATAATAATAATAATAATAATAATAATAATAATAATAATAATAATAATAATAATAATAATAATAATAATCATCTTTATATGGCCATAAGGCCAATATATATGTAAGCCTTTCTCTTTCTTATTAGAGGAAAACTCTGGAATGTTCAGTGTACGATAGTTCTCATTTTATCCAAACTTCTTGAATTTAAAATACCCATGAAACATCCTGTATATCACATAAAGCATCTTGAAATGTGAATTATATTCACAAAACAGAAGACTTTACTCATATTTGTATCAGCAAATCAAAGTTTACTGTCTAGCATTTTATTGCCTCAGAGCAATAAATATCCAGATACAATAAGGGCACTGAGGAGAGTTAATATTTACCTTCTTAAAACAGGAATTATTGAACTGTTTATTCACAATTCATGAGACCAAACTTTTTTTGTGAAATGTTTGTGTAATATTTCAGGGTGCAACTCCTGAAAGTTCAGGAAGCTTTTTTTTTTTAACCAAAGCCCATGAATGAATGGCAAGCTTATCAACTCATTTGGAAATATCTAAGATGAATGTGGATTTTCTATTGATGGTGATTGTAGAGTTTAAAAGAGTACACAGTTAATTTTAGTGGCAACAAATCCACTTAAGCAAATCTTAGTTTAAAATTCATTTAACCTAAGCTGAACACCTGACATAGATTGAATAAGACAGAAAAAAAGGGAACACCACACTGAAGCAACCTCCCTGAACTGTACAAGTTCTGACTCTATTTGTCATCCCTGGAGTTTTGTTGTTGTTGTTGTTGTTGTTGTTTTTAAACTACCAATTCAGTTCCAAAATGGTTCCAGAGCCTTCTCTTTAACCATACAAGCCCCATTCCTCTCTGGAGCATGAAGAAGACTTCTAAATGAGTTGCAAACTGAACTTTCACTGAACTGGATGAATTATTAAAATTGCAGATGGAGCTAACCAAATGACAAGAACAGTTCCTGATGTGTCATGATTCGGGCTTCATTAAATCATTTCAGGTATGCTAATAGTTTTCTGCCACTCATTATTTATATACAGAGTTTTACATAGATATAACAACCCTGGTTTCCCATAGGTAAAGACATTAAAAAAATCTTGAAAATTCTAAGACTGGGATGGCATGACAAATACTTTCCTTTTTAACAAAGTGGAAAAATGATCCTGAAAATGCATGTATCATCCTTTACTTATCTAAAGTCAATTTAACACTATAATAGCATAAAGCTTATTATGAATTACTTGTCTTTCCACAAAATCATTCTTTTTTATAACTTCTGTACATTTAAAAGTGAGGTTGGACTGGAGATTTTGTCACAACACAAATTTATTAAAAAAATCATTTACTATTTATTTTATTTATGAAAATATCCTCTTCCTTTTAAATTAAGTTATTCAACTGACTTTATAATTCTTTTTTTTTTAAGTATAGAATGTATTTTTAGCTCCTTTGTGTTGTTGAGTTATATAAATATCAGGAGGAAACTCAACAGATTAAATGGAAGAATTCCGTCCAACTCCAAAGTCTTTCTCAGCAATTCTTTGTTTCTAATTTATAGGAACAATAAGAATTGTATTCTTAACTTCCTATTTCTTCCTCATTCCACTTCAGCCATTTGAAGCTGAATAGATAGGGACAAATCCCATTTCTTTATAAAAGTGATTTTAAAATGCAATTAATTGTTTCAGTAACCCGATCAAACATTTTGGAGTATTTTGTCAATAAGATAAATTTGGAGTCTCTTTCCCTTGTTTTTAAATTTTAAAGGTGCATGCTAAGTTTCAATGTTATACTGTTTACATATATTATAGTGTTTATGTATGTTATTCATATTTTGCCAATTAATTTGATATAATAAAAAGTTTAAAAATGTAAAAATATTTGAAAATATTGAATAATTAAAATTCTAAATTGAAAAGTTGTCACACTATCTACATTATAAATGTTTTTGGGGGAAATTAGATTTTTTTAATCTCTCAGAAATTTATCACATTTGAAATATATATATATATATATATATATATATATATATATATATATATATATATATATATATATATATAGTACATTTTTTCCAGTTTTTTAAATAAATATAGCAAGGTCAAATATAGAGTATTGACCTATGCTCTATGTTCACATACCATTAATATTAGATTATGGTAAAAAGTTATTTGAACCACATTAAATAGATATTTTTCTTGAATTACATATATTATACTACCTTTGTACATCTTAAAATATATAAACATGTACTTTAACTACACAGATTGATGCTGTCTTTTCTATAATGATGAGGGTTTTTAAAAAATATTTAATATATTCTTTATCAACTCCAAATTTCTCCCAACTAATGCTTTCAAAAAAACATGGCATATTTATGAAAGTAAATAAATGGTTAAATGCTAACAACAGGTTTTGAAGTGATAATGCAAGCATGGCTGTATTTTTATAATGATGGTAATCTTAAATTCTTGAATTATGTTGATTGTCCATTTATGCTTATGACTCTTGTTTGACTATATATTCACATTCAACTATTCCAGAATCATTATACTTCCTTTTTTTTTTTTTTTTTGGTGGGGACGATTAGAGGGCAATGCAATTGCCAGAGAAGAATTACTGCAAAGAACTCTGCAGTGATTGCTACCTGCTGTTTCATATTTTCTGAAGTTGGGAATACTGTTCCCAAAGGCCTTCCACTTCTCAGCCTAAATGATTTGCTGGATAATAATGTCATGGCAGGTAAATAATAGTGGACTCTAACTGTACATGGTCAATACGATTAAATGTCCATCACCCTGATTTCTATTCTGACCTGGTTAAAAGCAAGCAGCAATATCTGCAGCAATGCCCAAGGCTCAGACACAATGTAATGTTTTAGAAAGAAAGAGAAGGAGAACAAACTGAACAAAGAAGTGAGAACAATAAACACTTTTTATAAATCATACATAAACAGATGCATATATTCTCAAACATATGTGTGAATATAGTTTTAAACAGGCATATTTTATGCCTTCATGTAGAGAAAGAGATGGAATGGACTTGCTGAATTCTTTTTAATCATATTATTTTTAATTATTATATGTATATACAGAGAAAGTGTCATTTTTACTACTCTTAATACCACACTTCCCTGGTTTTGTTAAATTTGTTCATTGTGAAGTTAAAAAACATACAGACTTCACGTTGCATAAAGACAATTCATTGATCTCAGCAAATTGAACAAGTCAAGTCAGTCAGCCAAATTCTTATTCCTTTTTATGAACATTGAAGAAAAGAGGTGGAAGAGAGTGAGTACAAAGAAGGCTTTTCTTCTTCAGGTCAACATGTTTTAACATTAAATGAGGAATTATGCAGGGTATTTTAATACTCACATCAGTCATGACTTAAAAGAAGACAGATGGAAAACTTCATAGAACAAGTTCTCTAACATTGCATACTACTTGAGAGGATTCAAAGAATGGAAATTGGAGATGGGATTCTCTTTTAAGTAAGAAAGCCTTTTAATGATAATTAAATAGAATGATAATTATTCTTCATTATAGGTTATCAAATATATTACCAAAAAGAACTCTATAAGGAACAATGAAACTAAATATAGTCCTCCTGCCATAATACCATAATAACCATGAACCCATTCAAGGCAATTATTTCTGATAACCCTAACCCTTGTTACAAATGGCATCTGTATTGTTATACAAGTAAAAGCAGCTGTAAGTACAACTGTTATATACTATGCCATGTGTCAATTATAAATAACCTGTCCATATTGTGCAATCTAGATAATTCTAATTCCCGACATTGCTAGATTTGCCTGTTACCTAAATGTTGAAAGAAAAGTATGTTGGTTCAGTCTATTATCAATTATTATGCACCTTACTATAAATTGATTTCATAGTTCTTCATTAATTAAGACCACTCACTTTGGTCCAAATTAGCATGAAGTGGACTAGTCAATTCAACAGCCTTTCTCTACCTCTCTTTCCCATTTTAAGATTGTGCCTTTCAAAAGCTAATTATGATGGACAAATGGCTTTTCTAACCCATATAAGGCATAATGCAGTGGAAGAGGGAATTTGGACAAACACCAAGTATGCATTCCTTCTTCTTAGCCAACAAAAAAAATTCTACCTCCCTTCTTTTTGGATTACATGTTATTTTAGTTTTTTTCCTGTTTTTAAGTCCAAGCCACTGTTCTCAGTTGTATCACTTGTTGTAGATAATATGATTACTTTGATTTATTTGAACTGTCATAATCACTGTATTTTTGAATTTGTATATGTGTGTGTGTGTGTGTAACCTTACATAGCTGGCAAGCTTTTTTTTAGAAGATAAAGAACTAAAGTCCTGTTCGGTCATTGCTATTTCTGAGATATGATACATTTTGCAATTTAGATAATCATTTATAGAATCAGGGTACACAAAGAGTACTAGATAAGTTAATTTTGAATAAGAATGTAAAGGCTGATGTTGATATAATTATATTTAATAACATCTCAAAAGAAAGATGTTGGAAATGAATTAGACATTTCAATTTTAAATGCAAATGAGAGACTGTTTGTAACAAGTTATTCTAACTCTTAAAGCTAAAGGGATCTGACTCTAACAGGTGACTACAGTAGTTAGAATGCACACATAAAAAAGGTGTAAACTCCTGAAAGGATAGTAGAATTTAAATAAAAGGAATAAGAAACACTCCTAAGTGCACTTTATTTACATAAGTGCCACTGAGTTCAACTATTTTTTTCTAAGTAGTCATATTAGAATTATAACCTAAACAAATTCAATTAACTATCCACATTTAATTATTTAATTGCTCAAGTAATTTGTATACTGTTAACTCCTCAAATGTAAGGCTGTTTACAATTTTCACAAATTAAAACAACATATAACATCTATACAATTAAAATATATTTACTACTGTCTTCCAATTAAAAATCCTTCTCTCCAAAGATTTTTCAAAAAATAATTCTTTTCTTCCATTTACGTAAAGATCAGAAAGGTGGAAGAAGCTATTTCACGGTAAAAAGTTATTACAGATAAGGTTATTTTTCCAGGTTCTAGTTCCCTTGATTTATCAAGAACTAGTATCTATTGTAGTCTCTTCTGGTTATACCATGTAAGGCATACAGCCAGATAAGAAGGTATCTGGCTGCAAAGGTAACTGGAGACTCAGGTGTCAAACACTTTATAGGTAATCACAGCATCTTGAATAGGGCCAAGAACTCTATTAGCAATCAGTGCAGTTCCTGCAAAATAAATATTATTCTGCTGAACTGGCTAGCAAATGAGCAGCAGTATTAGCATTCTATGTCACATGCAGCTTCCAAGTTCTCCTTAAGGATAGCCCATGTAAAATGAATTACAGTAGTTTAACTGGAATGCCCTAAGTTATTCTAACTCTTAAAGCTAAAGGGATCTGACTCCAACAGGTGACTACAGTAGTTGGAATGCACACATCAAAAAGCTGTGCAATAAAAAGGGCATTTGCTGCTTTTAATGTGCTGGTCCAGGAAAGGATGCAACTTAGAAACCAGCAAACCAGGGGGCTAGTTTTGGGGGCTAGTTTGCACCTGAGTCTTGTAAAAAGAGTCAGAGAGAACTCTTAAACTGTATGCCAGTTCATTCAGGAAAAGTACAGCTCATGGAATTAGGAAATATGTTTGCCAATATTAGTTCCATCTTGCTGGAATTTCATCTGAGCTCATAAACATAAATATTATCTATATAAGTATAGATAAGTATATTATCTATACTTTTAATTGTTTGCATGTGTTGATTCAGGAATCTTCTTAGGTGGTTTATCTCTTGTTGCTATTCAGTAAAACAAGGAGCCTACCTGGATCAATATCCAAGAAGCTGCTGCTTAAGAGTGGTCCTAAGAAGTTTATTACTGTCTTCATATTCCAGATGTGTCCATTGATTCACTGGAAATTTTTCCAAGTGCCTTCTGGAAACCAACTGGATTGATAAATTTTATGAGTTAAACCATCTTAATGGTTCCATATGGTAGTTGGTAGATGCCACAAGCCTCAGATGTTAACTGTGCTAAAAGTCAATGCTAGGCCCAAAGTCACCCATCAGTTTTCTGTGCTGAAAGTGGATGAATAACCTTCATAGTTCACTAAATATTAGAAATCCAAAAGGTATCACCCAAAGGGACAATACAGACATGCAAGGATTAATGTTCACATTTATAATTTATATAGCAATGCCACTGTCCTTATACAAGAGATGTGCATGGAGCCCTAATTCATTTCAAACATAGCCACCAATATCCCTTGAAAACTGACAAACCATTTTTGGATAATTTGCAATAGTATTTTTATAAAGAAATATTATGATCTAATAACCAAAAGCATAATTCATCAAATTAATCTGGAAGAAAAAACTAAGTGAAAGAGGCCATATTCTTACCAGAATAATGAAGGTAACAGGACCAATAAAACTCCAGATAAAATAGTTGTCTACCTTGAGCCAGCAGCTGTTGTAGAAAAGAGAAAACAAAAAACACAAACAGTCCATGAACAAAAAAAATATTATGAAAACTGCAAAAAAACTAACTTTCACTGACTTCATGTTTATGAGATCTCTTTTAGCAATGGCATTAAGTGAACATCCATTTGAAATCTGTTTTTATAAATAATTTATATCTCTTTCACAAGTTAGATTTGGACTTTTGGAGAGGCTGGCCAAATCAGTGAAAGTGAAAATAATTAATGAACAAACACAATCTATACTAATGAATAATGAATCTCCCTAATGAATAACTTTTGTCTGTCTTTCATCAACAGCAAAATTAAGCGACTTCTTGTGTTAAACAATATCTGACCATGCTGAAAGTATTTAACCAATGGACAAAGCAAGTACTATTGGAAGGCATATTTATGCCTTCAGTTATATAAATGCTCAGTAATATATTCTGTCTATCTTTTATAACTTTATGTAATACTCTATTTTACAAACAGAAAGACAATGTCTAATTGTCTTTCTGTTTATAAAATAGAGTATTACATAAAGTTTGTGCATAAATGCTAAAATATAACCAAATAAAAATATATATGTTGCTACTCAGTTATCATTGTTCAGAAGATATCCTACCAGATGACCAAGTGAACAATGATAAAAATAAATAAAACTAAGGCATTATATTTCACAATAATATAATTTGATTTCAGCAAAATTCCCCACACTTATTCTTTCATGTAAATTCCATTGGGATTATAAATAAAAGTAAGCAGGATTTACTGTGAATGAAGGCAAATATACGTGTCCCAGGATAATGATGTGAGATTAAATTTGGGTTGGTCACTTGGACCAGAGTTTACTCTTTCAAGCTTTCAGATTCATGCTGGAACCCATCTTGTCTCTAATGGAATATCTGCTTTGGGCTGTTTGGCATATTGATGGCTGGAGATTGATTGCCATTTCCTTGTGCTGCCAATCCCTCGGCTCCTACGTTTTTGATAACTCACTGGTAGCCTCACATTGCAATGAACAAGGACACACATTTAATTTCACAGCGACAAAGATCATTGGCCATGCAGGTACAAAGATAGCCAAGGAAATGATTGAAGCTTGGATACAGCCCCCTTATTAGTAAATAGGAGTGCTGATTTACCACCAGCTTATCAAATACTTAAGAACTGAGGGCTTGGAAGCACAAAGAAACACCAGTCAGACATCAGCCACACAATACACAGAACAGTCCAAAGCACGTATTCCAGTAGATGGAAAATTCCCTTAAAATGGGCTCCATCATGAGTCCAAAAGTTCAGAAGAGTAAATCTCTCGTCCCAGTGACTTACCCAAATTCGATTTCACAATATTTGTTGTCTTTGGAGCTCCCCCTTCAAACAAAAATATTCCTTTTGTCTCAAAAGTGCTTTTCAAGAGGCAACAGATAAACCTCCAGGTGGCCACAACGACTCTCTAAAAAAATGCAAATGACCAGCTTCTGCAAGGAATATAAATCCTTCCATTTCCCACCATCCAGCCAGAGCTGAAGAAACTTCTTGGATGAGAAGCAAAACATCTTCAAGAAAAACCAGAAAGTCCTGTTGCCTCTTGAAAAACACCTCTGGGACAACTATGACCTGGATGACTGAGAATCTCCATAGACAAATATTCCTTTTCTTCTCTAATAATTCTACCCAGCTTCTTTTAATGTAAGTAGATACAGAGTAAAATAATGTCATTATTTACAATCTAGAGTGTATAAATCTTCTATAAATAAAAATTATAAAAGACTCAAATAAAAGCACATTGACATTCCCTATTAATAATGTCTTCAGATATTCTTTTACTTGTTGTGTTTCATTCATCATTTATTTCAGCAGGCTTGACTTTCTGTCTGATAGCACACTCAGGTAAATAACCCAAAATACTAGTTGCTAAGCTTATACTTACGCATTCTTTGCTCCATAGCTTGTATAGTCAATAGCTGCTGAAACACCAACAACAGTTGCAGGAAAGAGATAACCAGCAACATAATAGTACTTCTTCCTGGAATATTCACTTTCAAATACTTCTACTAGCATAAGATACAGTTGTACCCCTTCTAGGCACATCCAGGCAAAGGCTGCCAGGAAGAAAAAATGTAAGAGGCCTGCAAATATGGGGCATGCAATCTGCAAAGAAACAGAAACAATGAAATGCAAACTACTTCTTCCACCTTTCTTGTTTAGTCTGACATTTACAGAAATAAGAGCAGGGTGGTTCCAACCCAGTACTCGGATTTTATAAAGAGCGTACTATACATAATCTTAGTCTGAGACAACCTTTCCAAAGCAAGACGTTTCTATTCGGCATGGTTAAACATCTGTGTGGTCTCGGTAGCTGTACCCTGTCCTTTGTTGCACTCTGTAAGTTAAGATATGGAAAATATGTGCCTGTTCACATTATTCAGTGTAATGGAATATCAAGTATGGAAAGCAGTCTATTAATTTTGGGTACAGAAATCTTAACACTCTGCTGCAAGGCTTATACTGCAAATGATTTGGTACAGAAAGATAATAAAGAAACACTGCGGCTAAATGTATTATTTATAACCCGTTTGAAAAAAAAAAAGAAAAAAGAATACGCCATTGCAAGGAATTCCATTTCCTTTCATATTCAATATTTTTTTTCTTTTCGACAGAAGACTCAGGCTAAGAACGAAATCCTTAAACTTGAGGAAAGCTTATTTTAGAAAAGCTGGAATTCTGTCTCAGGTCTTGAAATTTAGGTCTTCCATCATGAAAAGTGAAGTTAATAAAAACTCCCTCATTCTTTTCTCCACTTCTTTTCCTTCCCTTAATTTCCTACTTCTATTTTTTTTTTTTTTGTATTTTATACAATTAAATAAATAAATAAATGGGGGGGGGGGGGGGGGGAAGTCCCCATTAAGGGAGAAGGGCGGTTCAGAAAATTTAAAAATAAACAGGACAATTTTAGCCTTATTGCCTCATTTAGATTTATAATGCAACTATATCATGCCAAGAAGATACAACTCTGTACAGATGGTCCTTGACTTGTGATCAGTCATTTAGTGACTGTGCAAAGTTAGGAGACTTCCCCAGGGCTACTTACTCAAAACTTTGAACTCGGATTCAAAGTTCTGACAGCCTCTCCCAGTCACACGATCATTTTGGAAGCTTGGCAACCAGCATTTACAGCCGTTCTACAGTTACAATGACAGCGATTTAAAATGCCACTTATTTCCAGCTTCTGGTGGAAAAAAAGCTATTGCAGGCAACGGATTTTTTTTTTTTAACAACCAGTGTTTAATGGCTATGGTGATTCATTTAACAACTGCTGAAAAAAAAAAAAAACCTCCATAAAATCGGGTGCAGTCACCTGGCAACATGCTTAATAACTGGCGTGACTTAGGGCTTAAATTGCAGGCTCAATTATGGTTTTAAGTTGAGGACTACCTGTACTACAAAATCCCTAATAGGGATTTAAGTCTTTAACAGTACTACTTTGGTTTTACTCCTATCAGCAGGACTGCTTCTATTTTATTCCTATAAATGTTACTTTATTCGGCTTGATTCAACTTCATTGTTCATTGAGGACCACGGAACTTTCAAAGGGAGTTGTATGCCAGTATAAATGATTATTGCAATGCTTGCTATTTGTGCATGTGGAATCTCTGTCTCTGAAGAAATACATATGCATGACCCTAAATCAGAATAATGTGCCTGCCTAAGGCCTTTCAAGTCAACAGTTTCTGTTGCAGTACTTTTTATCTCCTATATCATGCCAGAGTGTTGTTAATTAAAATAGCTATAGTTTTAACATGACTTAAATCTGGACAACGCTGCTTAAAAATAAATAATTCTCCTTTAAAGAAATTAATCTTTCTCGCACGAGAACATCTAGACAGCCCCTTCCTGCCTTCTGGTGCTCTTCAGATGAGTGAATTCAGTTTCAAGCATACTGGAAGCTATTTAGTTAGAGAATCAGATCTAAGGGGTAGAATAATAAAACTGGTTGTTTTACTGCAGAATGATGGCTCCCTTTTTCTCTCCATGAAAATAATTTAGAAAATTATTTAAATCTGTTTAAACTTGTTCCTAAGAAGTTTATAATATTTATGAATGTATACTAAACCCAATTAATTTCACCAGTTTTCTTGTTGCTGATTGTGTTTTATTTTCTATTGTTGTTTACTTGATCATCCAGTATGGAGGGAAAACTGAGGTTACAAAATAAAGAAATCTTTTTTTTTTTTTTTTAAGAAAACAAAGACCTGCACATGTATACAAGTCTGGAAGGCTTACCTTATATTCAGTTTTATCGATGCCTATTAGGAAAATAAATTCGGCAATGAGGAGGTTAATGCAAAGATTCTTGTGAATTGTGTTCCGATCACTTTGAAGGCCACGGAAGAAACAGAAAGTAAAGATGCAAATTGCCAGGCAGACAAGGGAGATAACAATTCCTACCCAGGTGATGACAGTGAGGAGTAAGCCATGCATTCCATTTGGGTACTGGAAGTAATGAAGATGGAGAAAAAATAGTGTCATTACTGACTAATGGATAAGTAAAATACCTGATTCACATCTAACACTAAGGACTTGTGACTTTGTTTTATGCAACAGCTTAGCTGGTGAAAAGACAGATTCGTCTTTCATTGGAAATGCAAATTTGCACTGACAACAAAGGGAGAAAGAGGTAGCCCAACTTATCTGTTGGTCTGTCCACAAAATAACTTGTAATGTGCTCATTATGAAAAAAAAAATTGATTACAGTCATACTAAAATAAACAATATAAATATTAGACTGAAAAGACACATTTTAGGAAATTGTTATGTTGAGTATGCAAAGAAAACATTGTTTATCATGCTAAGGGAGGTTATAGTATAATGGAATTCTTTAGTAAAATGTACTACCCTTAAATAAAATACGTATTTTTAAACATTCCAGTTAAATAAAATATATTACTGGCCAGATCTGCATATCACATCATAACAAGCCATTATAATTTATAATTGATGTGAATCTAGCTTTGGTGCTTTGCATAGTTCATGATTTAATGTTGCATAGGTATGCATTCAGTATTAGTTTAGTCAATAAATGATGGTTTCAAAATTGTTGCTTATTAATATCTGAACCTAACCAGTAAAAGAAGAGCTATATTTTATTGTTATCTTCACAATAGTATTTGGTAGGGGATGAAAAATCAGCCTGATGGTCTCTGATATATGGGATAACATGAAGATTAGTTCTTTCTTTCTTGTTCTTTAGCATTTACATAAAGCCAATTACTTCACATTGCCATCCCAGGTTGTATGTGCTATTGATGTCTTATTCTGGGACCTGCAGGTTATCATAGCCTGGATGAAAGAGAATAAACTGAAGCTGAACCAAGTTGCCATTTGTACATCAGGGTTCTCTGTTAATGCACAGAACTATCTCTTGATAGACAGCCACTAATCCATGAAGGAGCAGATTTGGGATCTAGAGTCTTTCTGGATTCATGTCTCATTCTGGAACAATAGGTGGAGGTTATGGAATAACCAATTGGTGGAGGTTAGCGGTCTTTGCCCAACTTTGGCTGGTGCACCAGTTGCATTCCTAAGAGGTACAATAACTCATCAGATGACCATCCAGGGTTTGATCTGAGGCTGCCCTTAAAGGCAACTTGAAATACATTGGATTGTAAGCTTACTGGTTCCCAGAACAGGGAGCAAAAATCAACAATTCTGGAGGACCTACCCTATATGCAACTGCAAGTTAAGGTTCTATACTTCATGGCACAAAAAGTCTGAGTATTTGCAGGACCACCAGTTTGAAACAGAATCAGCCTGACATCAAGGATGTCAAACTCATGGCCCGGATGTGTCATGTGCTGGCCACGCCTACCCTCTTTTTAGTGAACTGGGAAAAAGATGTGATATGTCACATTATGAAATGTCATCATGAGTTTGACACCCCTGAACTAGATCAAGCATAAGCAAGTCCTGGAAGGGAAAGGGCTGTGTTGATAAATTAAAAGTAATTTGAGTCACAAAGGAATAGCTATTGTGCCAATTAGCTTGATTGGATAGGGCTGTTTGGCCATATCTGTTGGAGACCAGTACTAGATCTAGTAAGGAGCAACTGCTTTTAAGTCTCACAAGTCTAGGAGTGAGGCTAAAAAGCATTGCTTATCTGGGATGGCATTAATACTCTACAATGGCCCTACAACGGCAAAAGATCAGATTGTCCACTTCTCTGCTGGCTTTTAGGAAATTAGTGAAAATATAATTATTCTGGAAGGCATAATTTATGTTTTGTTCTTGCTTGTTATTTTTCTGTCTTCGTTGGGTTAAATGTTAAAAGGTTCTGTACGGGCAGGAACTGTGTGCCAAATAAAACAAATTCTTTATGGAATAGAATCAGTGGTGGGATTCAAATTTCTTAACTGGTTCTGTGGGCATGGCCTAATTTGTGGGCGTGGCTTAGTCATGTGACTGGGTGGGCGTGGCTTGGGTTGGTGTGGCTTGGTGGTCACGTGACTGGCTGGGCATGGCTTGGTGGCCAGGTGACTGGCTCAGCGTGGCCAGGTGACAGGCAAACCACATACAAGTGGTCCTTGCTTAATGGTGGGTTGCTTAGCAAGTGTTCTAATTTACAACTGATCTCCCCAGAGCTGTTTTTGGAGTTTTGACAGCCATACATACACATACACACACATACACACACACACACACACACACACACCCTTCTAACCCTGCTATTCTATGATTCTGTAAGGATCTCCTGCTGGGGGTTGGACTAGATGACCTCTGAGATCCCTTGCAGGCCAGCTCTAGATTGCTGTGCTGCTTCAAAGTCTTCTGAAGCCAGAGTTTGTGTCCTTCCTTCCTCTCCTTTTTTCTCCCTCCCTCCCTCTCTCCATGTACTTATCTATCCATCCATATATCTCATTAACTTTCTCCTCCCTCCCTCCCTTTCTCTTTCTTTGTCCCTTCCTTCCATCTCTCCCTTTCTTTGTCTATCCCTTTTCTTCCTTTCTCTTTTTCTTTCTTTCTCTTTTCTCTTTTTTTCTTCTCTCTCTCTCTCTCTTCCTCTCTCATTCCCTTTTTCTTTCCATCTCTTTTTTCTCTCTTTCCCCCCCTCTTTCCCCCCTCTCTCTCTGCCCCTCTCCCTATATTCCCCTCTCTCTCCCCCCCACTCTCTGTCTGTCCGTCTGTCTGTCCGTCGTCTGTCTGTCTGTCTGTCTGTCTGTCTGTCTGTCTGTCTGTCTGTCTCTCTCTCTCTCTCAAAGCCGTGGCTGGGCCAAGCCAGCCAGAGTTCCTTGGTGCTCTTCGCTATTTCTTTCATTTCTTCTTTTTGGAATCCAGACTGGTTGAACAATGATTGTTCTGGGCAACCCTTCTCCTCCTTCTCGTCTCGCGACTGGTGGCTGTGGTAGGTCCGGGAGGGTGCACATGCATGGGGAGACCCTCTTCAAGCGAGCAGCCATCCGCCCCGCACCCAGTTTTGCTGTGCTTTGGCACTTGCTTGAGGAGTGTCTCCTCATGCATGTGCACCCTCCCGGCCCCACCACAGCTGCTGATCACGAGATTAGGAGGGCCGCCTGAAAGGATGCTTGCACCACGGCTGGCAATCGTTTTTCAGCCAGTGTGGATTCCATAAAGAAGAAATGAAAGAAGTAATGAAGAGCACCAAGGAGAGCTTGCTGGCTTGGCCCAGCCACAGCTTTGAGGCACATGCACACACACACACACACACACAGACAGAAGGGAGGAGAGGGGAAGATAGGGACCCAGCCGCTTCGCTATTTCCCAGCATTGCCCTTCTCAGGCCAGGCGAGGGAGGTTGAGAGGCAGAGCCAGCCACTTTGGGCAAGGTGAAGAGGCAGTGACCAAGCATGGGCAAGTAGAAGCCTGGGAGTGCTGGCTCCTGGCTCAGCTTGTCTGAGGGGCTTGGAGGTCAGACGGCCTGGAGCGGCCGATCTGAAAGAGCATTGCACTGTGGGTTCACCTGAACACCCACTTCTTTGGTGTTGGCTTTACGGACCCATGGGTTGAGGCCTGGGCTGATGTGTGACAGCAGCGCCTTTAGTGTCCAAATAATGCAGTAAAGACACTGGAGGAGTTGCTCAGGTAGACCTCCCCCCTCTGCAGTCCTCCTCCTGCAGAAAACGGCAGTTCCCTGACCTAAGAAGGCAAGGAGCTGCGGCTCGGCTCACCCAATTCCTAGGTCTATCCTGAATGGTCCCAATTCGGAGTGGAGAGCGTGGCTCCCCCTGGCAACTCCCCTTTCCCTTGGTGCTTTGACTTCTTGTGGTCCACCAGCCTGAACACTTGGTCAGATCACTAGAAGGCCACTTCCCTGCTTCTCAGCGGTGCTCCTGTGCCAACCACTGCAGGACCCTCCACCTCCTTCCCCAACTTCTCCCTCAACTTCAAAATGATGGCGCCTGTTGCAGACATGGGTGTGACTGGATAGGCATGGTGGGGCCAACCGGGGTGATTGTTCCAGGTCCAACAAAGGGGCTGCGGCGTGGGAGGGAAGGGGTGGCAGGTAAAGGGGCTATGAGGGTGGCAAAATTGTCATGCTCCCTGGTCAGCCACTTCCACATCCACCCCCCACCAGCAAGGCCCAGCAGCTGCGGTGAATCCAAGCTAAATTTTGCTGTACCGGAGAACATGTGGAGAGGCTCATGTTCTCCTGCTGCTGGAAAAGCAAGAGACTCTTTCCTGGCTCAGTGAAAAGTTTGCAAGTTCCCCTCCAATAGGAAAATGGGCAGCTCTAGGAGGCAGAGAAGTAGCCCAGTTGAATCCTGTTTCTCTCTACCACCTGGAGCTGTGCCGGGAAAGACTTTCTTACTTTCCCAGCAGCAGGAGAACACAAGCCTCTCCACATGTTCTCCGGTACAGCAAAATTTAGCTGGGTCCCCACCAGTCTGCATCTTGCCCCCTGTCTGGATTCACTGCAGCTGCTAGGTCTTACCTGCTGGGGGTTAGGGTGGCAGGTGGTGGTCGCAAAAGGAAAGTGGGGTGGGGGGGAAAGGTGACCAGCAGTGGCAGGTAAGCGACTGGGCCCTGGAGCTTGCAGAGTCTCACTCACCCAGGGAGATCAGGCAAGGCCACAGTGGAAGGCATACAGCAATGGCTGGCCTGGTGGGTGGGCAAAAGCAGGCTGCAGGCAATGCCGCGCATGCACAATAAGCACTGACCGGGCACAGAGGGGAGGGGTGTGTGGAGACGGGCGGGGGCCAGCCAGTGGTGCAATTTGCCGGTTCTCCAAACTGCACAAAATCATAACAACCAGTTCTATAGAACTGGACAGAACCAATCGAATCTCACCCCTGAATAGAATACTTTATTGGTATTGGTATGCCATTTGTTGATAAATAATGTAGATTATTGTAGATGTATTGGAATTATAACATAGATTTGTTTCTTGTGGCCACATTCAACTCTTTTTCTCTCCTACTCTACCCCCCCCCCCCATGTGTATGTGTAATATCTGAACGTTGAAATACAAAAGACGCAGAATACGGTAAAGTAAGATTATGAGTTATCTCTGGGTAGTTCAACTGATCAGGAGTTTTACTGGGTCTTCAAAATGTTGTACATTATTTGACAGGATTACTTACCACAGTTCCCCTGTGGGCCATGAGAATTGCAAAATTAGTTAGGTGGCTACATGCACACGTGGTATGTGTTTTATTTGTGTCAATCAGCTTGCAGCCTTGAGTTGACCAATATCCCATCATAGTCCGTTCTGAATAGTTCCAGAAGGAGCAATTAGCATTGAAATAATTGTTGGGCTGTAAGATATCAGGATGGAAAAAAAATACAATTATATGCATACAAATGCTTCCTAGAGACAGTTTATTTAAATCCAATACAACTTTTTGTACCGTAGCAAATTAAGCTGACACAGGAGAAAAGGTATATAGCTTGTGCCAAAATAAAATAATAAAAAAATTAACTAACAGACTATAGGACAAAGTTGCAATTTAGTTATAGGCATGCCGTAACACAGGCATTACTGAGAATTTCATTTCCTGAAACTGAAATTCTCCACTTGTAGTTTGGTGCTCATTATTGATGACTTGTGGCTATTTGTTTTCCAACTTTTAGCAGTAGAAACAGGTAGATTTATTTAAAACAGACTTCCTGGATAATTAGAAATGCAGTCTCAATTTTAATCAGTTGTAAAAGAACAGAAAAGACATGTCAGCCCAGATCAAATTGCACTGAAAACATCTCAGAAAAATGAAAGGGGATAATTTTTCACTTTAGGTAAATGGAAAAGCCCAACCTGCACAATCAACAGCATTTTGTCATGACCAGCAGAGTCTTTTAAAAGTCAGCTGAGACAGTGTCAACCTGATTCAAAGAAAAGAAGTTTGCCCTATTGAATAAAACCCACTTGAATGATTGGTAAATGGGCTCCAGAAGATAGTACAGAATTAGAGGAAAATGCTCTAAGTGCTATTTAAATTTTGCTACATTAAGCAAGCAAAATTGTAAAAGCCTGTGTTTTCTGCCCTGCTGCTAAGGTAAGAGTTAATTTTCACTTAGGAACAAATCAGAGACATTTACATTTTCATGTTGATTACTGAATTAGCTTTCATTAAGAATACACTTAAGTTCTAATAATCACTGAACCAGGCTCATTTAATTTTATGTTCGCAGACTTAAATAAACCTATGCCTCTGACCTTCCGATATTTAAAATTCAAATGGAAAGATCACCCCCCCCACATCCGCTCTTGGCTCTGGCTGACTTTATGACTTTCCCATTAATTCATTTCCATAACTTACATCGATGTGTGCCAGGGTGAAAAGAACGGGATCAGTCAAATAGACACGACTGGACTCTTTGTTGATGGAGGCGGCAATGACATCAGAGTTCACAGCGATGGTACTGTTCCTACCAGCAAATTCAGTTCCTAGCTTGATGGTTGCATTTTCAGTACTAAGAAATCGCCCCAAGCTTTTGTAAATGATGAACACCAGCTTTGCTAATCCTGGAAACAGAAACATTCCATTATATTGACTTGAAAGTGCACCCAGTTCCACAGCTGTTCCCACCTTAGCTTCCTAACCACAATATTGAGGAATCATGGATTCCAGGAAAAAAGGGCAGTCAAAAGGTACAAAGGAGCCATTTTTAATTCTGTCAAGGGGGCTTTAATCCAAGAAGTGGTAAAAGCTCCTATCAGGGTTGAAAATAACTCATCTGATCAAGACATACCATTTCTGCTGTTCTGCTTTACAGTATTCGAAGAAAGCTGGATGGAGTTGCCGCCAGCATTGCCCTGAGGAAATTTTAAGTCCTGCACTTGGCCTTCTGTGCTCAATACTGCAACTTCCAAGACTGGGTGGAGCACAATAAAAAGTAGTAGTTGTTATTATATACTTCATTCATTAAATATAAAACTCAGTCAACTGAACATTCAAAAATGCATCACAAATACCATTTACTGATGCTAAGGGTGGATACAGGTTGCTGCCAGCATCCTAAATATCAATCAAGTACCTTATTAAGATATTATTATTATTATTATTATTATTATTATTATTATTATTATTATTATTATTATTATTATTATTATTGTTGTTGTTGTTGTTGTTGTAGTTGTTGTTATGCTGGGTTTTGTATCACAAATCACTGGTCAAACACTTCACAAGCATTTAGGACTGTGTGATGTATCAGTGGATTATGCGAGCAGATCCCAGTAAGGTGGCCTTCTGCAACTGACCAATGGTGATTTTGTCAGCGCCAATTGTTTTTAAATGCTTGCCTAGATCTTTAGGCACAAGTCCTGATATCTGGTGATTTTTTCAAGTTGTGTATCGTCTATTCTGCAGTCACTGGGTATAATACTAATAATACTAATAATACTAATACTAATAATGCTAATACTAATAATACTAATGCTAATAATACTAATAATACTAATACTAATAATACGAATACGAATACGAATACTAATACTAATACTACTACTACTACTACTACTACTACTACTACTAATAATAATAATAATAATAATAATAATAATAATAATAATAATATCCTGCCCAACTCATTGTCAAGTGAAAAAAAAAACTCCAGTCAAATTTGCTGGTTCTTTTGTGGGGAGATGCATTAGACAGTCTTTTTTTATATATGACAGATGTACATGAATTGTTTCAGCTTCATGGAATATTTTTTCTTTAAAGTTTAATTAACTTGAATGTAGATGCTATGAAAAGAACGATTCAGAAGACATGACACCCAAACCTGTGAGTCTAAAATGTGTCATTTTAAAAATCTGAGTACTGTATTTTACTTGGAAGAAATGTGCAACCATGAGACTGATGCAATTGTTTTGCATGAATTTTTACGATGTGCATTCTACAAGCCATTGAAAAAATAAACGTCTTAGTAACAGGTAGATATTGTAGTATAGTAATTAAACAACTTGGACAAAGTTAAGAAGCACCCTGTTAAAATTCTCATTCCCTGCACCAGACAAGCCAGTATGGTCTAAACTGCTTCACAAGATTGTTGTAATATACTACCATGTATATTATTCTGAGTTTCTTCAAAGAAAGGAAGGATAGCATTTAATTAAAAAAAAAACACTAAAAGGAATATACTTAAAGTCTGGCAAGTATAATGGTACGATTTATTATAAAGATTTCTACACCCACACAAAATGTGTTATTAATTGAGGTCAACCAATGTCCCCCACAGAGACTTGTGAAAAATTTAGCAGGGCTATTTTATTGAACTATGCCTGGTTTATTACCTCTTTCTTTCCTTCACACATTCACACAGAGTGTAATGTTCTGAATTTAATACCTTAGTATTTTCACTAATTAAATGGGAAGCAAGCAAGCAGAAGGATCCCGCTGAGAGTGAAGGAGAGAATGTGCATGTCAAGGATAGGCAAATTATGAAGGGCAGCATTGTGCCAACATAAGCTCCACCCATGAAAGCACCACAACCTGTGGACACTGAAGAAGGGAAGGTATAACTGCATTATCATCTCAAGTAAGCAAGGTAAATTAGCATATAGAAAAAAAGCTTTCTTGTACAGATTCCCAGTCTGGACAAAAGTTATTGCTATGTAAGTAAGGTATTATAGAAGTCGTGTCTCCTGCTGGATCAGGTTTCTACATGCACCTGCTGAATCAACTAATTTATCACCATCCTGACTTTTTTAGCAATAGCTAATTGGAACAGAAACTGGGGCATCTCATTCTCATCCATGATAATTGTGCCAAGCATCACTAATGATGAAATGCACTCAACTTCCTGTTAAGATTCAAACAATTTATGTGTGTGTTTATATCCATTTTTATGTTGAATTCATTTATTATGGAAGGAGATACAACTGTCTACATAAATTCACTGAATTCAGTATTGAGATAATGTGTTGGTAAAACAGACTTAAGAACACATGCTATTGAATTTAGGAAATAAAACTTTGATCCATATTTAGGAATGCAGTATTAAGTTCCTTCATTCAATACTCGGTTTCTGTAAATTGTTTTATTTTCACCAGCCGAAACATAGATAATTTCTCTCATAAATCCTAACAGCAAGTTTTTTTTTTTTTTAGCAATTAATTAGATATTTTGACCCTGGAGCTTGATTCAATACATTTCTTAATACCTATAAAATGGAAGAATTGTTAAGGATTTAAGTTTATACTGAAAGCTGTTTAAATCTAAGTATGGAACAAACATAGGAAAATATATTTGTACATCTCTAAAAAGAAGTATTTTCCTTCTTCCCAGCATTTAAATTGTACATTGTGCTTGAAATGTCAGTAACTATTTTGCAGTTTATGAAACATGACTATTTTGTATTTTGGAGACACAGCTCACTGAATTATTTTCACCTTGGGTGAAATTACATTTAATAAAAACAGTCTTTACACTATGTGGTCAAAATTGGCTTGTATTACCATCAAAAATGAATAAAAATTACTATGAAATTGCAATAAATAATGAGAACAGAATTTCCAGGTCAGGTATCTCAATTACTCACATTGATACACAAACACAATTTTTAATCAGCCCTTATAAAAACCTACATCACAGATGAGTACTATTATCTTGAGGCTTCACAGAATAGGCTATGGTTAACATAAAAATGATTTGCTTAAATTTCTGTAAATATGATTTCAGTAAAGAAAAAAATTAAAAATGTCTGGCTTAGCTGCTATTATAAGATATACATTATCTGGTTGATTTCCTTCCCTTGCAACCGTTCCTAGACAGTGGTGACAGGGAGGAGAGGTCTGGTGCTTGGCCCCTGCTTTATGGGGTTTTGCAAAGTTCAGCAATTTCCTTGCTTCTGTTTAACATCGACATGAAGCACTGGATAAAGTTATCCACTACAATAGGGTGACATATTTCAGCCCATGGTGAATTAAATGGTGTCACCGTGGTGGCGCAGTGGTTAGAATGCAGTAGTGTAGGCTAATTCTACTGACTGTCAGCTGTTCGATCCTGACCAGCTCAAGGTTAACTCAGTCTTCCATCTTTCCGAGGTTGGTAAAATGAGGATCCAGATTGTTTGGGGTAATATTCTGACTCTGTAAACTGCTTAGAGAAAAATGTAAAGTAGTGTGAAGTGATATATAAGTGCTGTTGCTATTGCCACAACCTCCATCTTGCAATGCCTGGACACTGGGCTTTTAATAGGAAGCAATGGGCTGAACTGAACCCTGCCAAGATGGAATGACTTTGGGTTTGGAACTCATTAATTCACAGAGTCCTGCCATTTTTGGTCTTGGAAGGGTTGCATAGCCCAAGATGGACTCAGTGCATAATCTGGCATTTCTACTGGACTTATGAGTCCTGCTCAAGGACTTGTGGTCAAGAAGGCTTTTGTGCAATGGTTGACTGTACATTAGTAGAGCCTATTCAGGAGTTAGATTGAATGTTCACCAGGAGAGTGGAGGTGTATTGGGTTTTATATGTGTGGTTTTATTCCTGTAAGTCCTTCAGAGATAATGTGAATGAGTTGGGTGGCTATATAAATATCATAGATAGATAGATAGATAGATAGATAGATAGATAGATAGATAGATAGATAGAGAGAGAGAGAGAGAGAGAGAATTTTTCCTATTTTTAAAAATATGAATAAAATTATTACCTGAGCAAATATAATTTTCCAGCAAACATAATATACTGTATATGACTATTCCCAAGCCATTATTTTAGCATGTTGTTCCTTTAATTTATGGCACATGCCTGGCTTTCTAAAATGCAAAGACTTACCAATGTGATCTGTAGGCATCGCGACTCTTGTTGGTTCTAAAAGATTATCAGCCAAGACAAAAGCCCCTTCTTCTAATGTATCAAGTAACATTGTTGCAGCATGAGCTTGTTCAGAAGAATTCATATCTTTCCAAGATTCTAGAGCTTCAGCCCTAAGGAGGTTGTCCACGGTGTCAACGATTGCCTGCATTCATTAGAAAAATATTAGGCTCTATAGCCTTAGGCATCAAGAGAAAGTTTCTAATACGATCAGATGGCAATTGCAATATTTAACTGCCAATGTGATTTACAGTGATTTAAAGACAAAAAAGCTACTGCTTTGCTTCAGAACAAAGAGTCAGCATAACATGCCTTAAAGCAAGTATGAAAAACAACTTAACATACTGAAGAATGCAAAAAGGCAAATACTCCTGGCTTTAATTTGGAAAGTGAGATGTCAATCCAAAATTTCAAGGGGCTTTGAGGCATGCATGAATCTGCAGGAGTTTTGCAAGTAACTGGGAACTGAAGAATGTTAGATATTTGGCCTAATCTCATAAATGTAGCCATATGTGTATGAAATATATGACAGCCAGTCTGATATATAGCCAAGGTGCTGGATTATGACTGGGAACATTCAAACGTAAATTCAGCCTTACTGGGTTGATTTTAAGCCAATCACCCTCATTTAATCCAACCTACTCCATAAGATTATTGTTTAAGAAAAACTTGAGAAAAAAAATTGAGCTTCAGGTGGCTACAATAATGATATAAACTAACTGCCCAACCAAATAACTAAGCAACCATACAATAATAGAAAATTAAATGTGTGGTAAAGGATCCAAAGTGAAAAAACACTGATTGGATTCTGATGATCAAATCAAGGTTTAACAAACAAGAATCAGATATTAGGAGGATAATACGCTCTCAGTTTCTTTAGAATTTTAGTTAATCACTATCTAGTAGCTTTGGCTATCATTTAGAAATGGCTTCAAATCTGTCTTGTTTGGAAAGCATTGTTTATAGTCCCAGTTTGCATGTAATGGGAAATATGTTAGGGTTAGAGATTTTTAGTTTGTCTGTAACTCCTATGAAATTGCAGTAAATGTAGATTCCTGTTGGTTAAGCCAGGATCTAAGCATTTTATGGTGGCCTGTATATTCCCATGGCAAAATAATAATAAGTAAAATCACATCCACTGACAAGTCAATTGAAGGGAAGCTCTTAAAGTAATGGCTAATGTAGTCCCACAGCTGAGTAGGCTCTGCACTTGCTGAGCCATCACACTTATTTTGTCTCATTTACCTAGTTACATATATCGTTAAGCGCACACATAATGTGGTTGATCAGTTTCAAAAATGAGAGCAGGCTGCACTACATGAACAAAAACAAAGTCAGGTCCAGAACTTTGCGCTCTGTGTCTGAATGGATAGGGAAAGCAGTATGGACTATTGTCTGGAGTAAAATTAATTAGCCTAATCCATTTTAATATCCTCTTTATGGCGAGCCTCCCCAATGGCAGGTGGAAGATAGTTTTGACTGATATGAAAGGATTTTCTTCTTTTCTCTAATGAGAAGCAGAAGAGTCAACTGCAGATGCTGATACCACTTCAACCACTGCAGAGCATGGAACAGAAGGTCTGTGGAGGATGGATTCATTAATCACCAAGAAATATGAATTGCAGACTTTGATCTGAACTACAAGTGAATTCTCTGCCAAGGAATGAGAACTTTCCTTACTTTCCTTACTTGCTTTGCACTAGCTAGATTTCAGATTAGTAATTTGGGGAGATTTTGTAAATCTTATCAACTTGCAACCTACTAAAACCATCCGAGTCAGAAATTGAGATTGTGGTGCACTTAGCGTTCATGGTACATATGTCAATTAATGTGTAATGTCTGTTTTAAGTCTTTTTGCACGATTCTTCATTTTTAATGTTATCTGCTTTGCTATTTTTCTCCAGTGGTATGAAAATAGTCAGCTCTGTAACAACTCTTATCAAAAGCTGGGAGTGTATATGTGTGGAGAAGGGGCAGAATAATTCCTAAGATCACAATTGTTAAAAGCATATGCATTTTTGAGATCCTTTTGATTTCTGAGGAGTTAAGCGGGAGATTAATTTTGTTCATAGAAATCAATGAGAATTATCAATGCCTCTCAATTCCACAGTCACTGAGGTACAAATATGGTCACACTTAAGATTTGACCATGAAATTTATCTTTTAAAGTAAACTGCACTTTTTGCTTAGCTTCCCATTCCTCTTCCTTCGTCTTCTTATTTTTTTTAGTCAGTCAAGGACAAGTCCATGCAGTTTTCCAGGTAACATTTTTTTAAAGAAAGTTTTGCCACTGTCTTCTTTTTAGGACTGATAAAAAGTAATTGTCATCCAACTGACACGTATGCCTAAGGTAGATTTAAAGTTCTACTTCTTCCCACTACTAGGCCAATGCTTTAACCACTAGACCAGATAATTAAGAAAGTTCATAAATTGCTTAAGAATTGACTTGCTCCCCTTGCTCACTTTTTCCTGTTGTTAAGTTTCAATCTTTATCAACACTGAATATAAAATAAGGGGGGGAGGTATCAATTAGGCCTACAAATAAGTAGCTTTTCAATGACTAAGCCATTTCATAGATGATCTCCTCTAATCTAGCCATCTCTTTTGGAATATAACTATAACTATTGGCTTTAACAATATCAACTATTATAGCCCGATATACCTAATGTCGGTAATTATATACAGTTATAGCTAAAATGTGGAAAAATAAGGAAGTCCATGCAAGCTGCATTCCCAATATACCCACACATTCTGTTAGTTTAAGATTGAATATCTTATATTCCTATTTATGATCAGAATGTACTTTAAATTAGAGGCACTAATTTCCTGTCAAATTTAACTCTAAAACTGTATTTCTTCCAGCACTGGGTGGGAAGGCCAGCTGGGAATAGGACTTGTATGCATATGTTTTTTAGGTTCCCATTGTGTTTCTATTCATATCTATACCTTACCTATAACCTGGGTTAACGTGAATTAAGATTCACGTTAATCCAGGCCTGCTTTTTTTTAATCCCCAGGAACTTGCATCAATTTAACCTGACTAAGTCTAAACAAAGTTAGCACTGTTGGAGATGTAATACTAATAATGTTCAGCTGTTCCTTTTTAGAGTAAAAGATTTACAGATTCAGTGGAAATGGGGCAGAAAGTGAATTAATCTTGAACAGTATAATTATTCTTAAACAGTTTGGAGGGTTACGATTGTAATAACTTAACAGTTTCATAAAAAATGCCTTTGCTCTATTATAGGCAGATTCAATTTAAACTTGCATTTCTTCTTGTAATACTAATTGGAAATTCTATAATTAAAACTGCCATGCTGTTTTTTCACCCTCAAAATACCATCAGTCAAAGGTATGATGTGTAGATACTGGCATGAACAAGAATGTTCATTGCCAGACACAGGTAATCCTGGATTTACGATAATTCATTTTACAATGGTTCAAACTTATGACAGTCTTCAGAAAAGTGAATTATGACCTATACGTTCAAGTTACACAACTGCAATTCAGGTGCTTGACAAACAGTTTGCATTTATGACTGGCTGCAGCATTCTGCAGTTACATGATTAAGATTTGTAAACCCTCCCCCCCCCCCTTTTTTTTTTTTTTTGCTAATTTCTGGCAAAAAAAAAAGCCTATTGGGGAAGCAGGATTCACTTAATAATCATATGATTTGCTATTTACCATGGTAAAAATGGTTGCAAAATCAGGTCCTTCTTGACTTAACATAACAACTTGAACAGTAGAATGTCCGCTCCCAATTGTGGTTGGAAGTCAAAAACTACCTGTATTTAAGTTCTGAATTATTTTACTGCTCTAGAAAACAGGATGATTTTCCAGTAATAGCAGCTGTTACAGGAAAACATGTATAAAATTACGCAAATAGTTATCGTTTTGAATTCAGTAGTACAGTAGAAAGATAAAAAGAGGAGGTATTAGTGCAAAAAGAGAAAGTGGGAATGATGTGACATTCTTGTTCTGTAAGGTCTAGTGAAACAAATGGTAAGTAAAGTGGCATCCGTCTGTGGATTTTGCTTGCTATGAATAAACAGCGTGTGATATGCAGAACTACATATATAAAACATCTGGGTTCAAAGCAAAATACCAAGAAACAAACCTACTGCTATCTTGGATTTAGTTTAATCCCCATTCCCATGCTTGTATTTTTCACACAGACTATGGAAGGAAATGAACTATTGATTATTGGCTTATTCTATCATTGGTTTACTCTCAGAAATGGAATCTGTGCAAACATAATATTCTACACAGGGACTGTGGAGGTATACAATATACACATTATCCAAATACTGAAATACAAAGGATCATGCAGCAGGAGCAGAAATGTAGAAGCAGGGAGAAAGCAAGGTGACAGGAGAGATACCTTAAGGTAAGCCCTGCATGTCTTCTCTCGCTTTTGGAGCTTGTTAGTAAATCAGGGGGGAAAAAAATAAGAGGTTAGACACAAAAAAGTGCAGTAGAAATGCTACTATTTAATGATTGTTGACCACTTAAGTGTAAATTTAAGAAATATTTTTGCTGATATAATAATCATAGTGTTTTAATTATTTTCAGTCAATGTATTGTTTTTTTAGGAAGAGTAATGAAAGGGAGGTTTTAATAAATTATGGGTTAATCAAGTCCTTGGTATATTCAAGAATTTCTAAGACCCTAATTCATATTAGGAAGGGACCAAGACCAAATGATTATAGCAAAACAGAAATGTCTTCTTCCCAACTTTCCTCCACCCCAATGTTATAAAGTTAAAATGAATGAAACTGCCCAGTGGGGCAAATTTTCTTCTTACTCTTTAAACAAAACAATTGTGAAAATGTGCTATAGCTTCAATATCCATACACCTATCTAGATTTGTTACTTTCATTCTAATCCTAAAAATCCTAAACCTTCCCTACTTCAAGAATAAAACAAACAGATATTGGGCATTTCTGGAAATAAAGAAATCACAAGACAAACATGTTTTAGAATACACTTGAGAAATCTGATTCACTGTTTATCTACCTTGTTGTAACTCCGGCCTGCAGAGTCCTTCTCATTGGGCTTCAAATCTTGCAGCTGAGCATCAAGGATGTCTACCAATTGTTCCATCAGTCTGACTGATGAACTTACATCACCAGCAAAAATTGGTCCTTTGGTGTGTTTAGCCAATTCATTGGCAAGGTTAGCAGCATTTTCTCCACTTCTGATCTGAAATGACAATTGAAAGGCAAACTAACTTAAGCAACCAAATGGAAAACAAACTACTATATATAGATTTTTCCCATTAAGAATCTATTAAAGCGTCTCTTGTTTTACTGGTTGTTTTTGTGAGCACACATACATACAAAAAAACCCGCTCATAACTTCAACTTTTAACTTTATTATAGCCCTAAGCCCAGATACAATCAAAATGCTTTCATAAGTCATGACTTAAAACAATGCCTAAATAAATACTAATAAGGACAAAAATAATATAATCAAACAGGATATTTTTTGCGGGTAAATAGACATTATTCAGTAAAATTCAAGAAAGAGATTTCAAACCCTAGGCAAATATTCCAAGTCCCAGACTTGATCTAAATTATCACATTTCAGCCTAATTTGTATGGAAAATACAGTATTCACTCCAATAACATATAAGACATATTTCTATTTGAATGTCTTTGAAAAAAAGTATTTTAAGTAGGATTGAATATTTCTGAAAGATACCCAAGGGTTTGGGTCAATAAGGGAAGATGGTTTGTGGAAGCATTTGTAACATTGCTTTAGTATGCTGGACTGTGACCACAATAAATATTTGATTTGAGCAATGTTTTGAAGAGCCCCAGAGATGTGTATATGCATAGCTTGGTATAGATATTTTTATTTTATTTATTTTCATTTTCTTCTGGGGCCAGAATTTGAAGATAGGGATAGGATGTAAAAACTATGAAACAAATAAAATCAATTATTCTTCAATTACTGTTTTTTGATATCTAAAAACATTCTCCAGCTTCATATAAACAAAGACAATAAAACTATACTAACTTGAAGTGAAGAAAAATGCTGTGGCGGTAACAAGTAGTACCATTATTGAGAAGCTAGGTATAGGGGAGAAAAGCCTTGTTGAGCAGTAGACAAGAAGGCCTTATTGACTGCCTGCTTACAGGGCAGACATGAGAAAACCTTGGCATGGGGGCTATAACTCCCCCCTACTTCTACCAATCATCTCCAGGCAAGGTGCCAAAACTCAATAGCAAAATGTCAACATTCAGTGATATGGTTTTGGATTATAGAAATGGTTTACGAAGCTTAAGGGTTGGGGATAGAATCATTTTTATTCTCAGGGATTTCTCGCTGCCTTTCTAAGAACTCTAAAAGATCAGAATACATTTCCTCCATCTCTTCCGGTGTCATCACATATTACAAGATATTCTTCCTCAGCCTCTAGAACATTGCAAGGTTGCAATGTAGATCCTGATACTTCAAGTATTGCTCATCTCTTAAAGGTAAAGATTCTTATCGCACATACGTGCTGGTAATTTCCGGTTCTAGGGGGCAGTGCTCTCCGTAACAAATCTGAAAAGAAAAGACATCTCCATGGTCATGTGGCCAGCATGACTAAATGCTGAAGGAGCATGGAATGCTGTTATCTTCTCACCAAAGTGGTCCCTATTTTTCTACTTGTATTTTTATATGCTTTTGAACTGCTAGGTTGGCAGAAGCTGGGACAAGTAACAGGAGCTTACTTCATTACGCAGTGCTAGGGATTTGAATCGCTAAACTGCCAACTTTTCTGATCGACAAGCTCAGCGTCTTAGGGCAATAGAAAAATGGCAGATGAAGAACATTCTTTTGTGTCTCTTCAGGGACTCATGACATAACAATTAAACTCACGTCCAACTAATTATGACCTTTATACATCAGTTATAAAAATAAGAGTGACTGTGGGTGGACCTATTGCTATCAGATCTGTTCTGAGGAAGTCCAGAGAACCATTGGATTACAACCGAAATTCAGAAGGCATAGCTGTTTCTTTTCATCTAATGGCTGGTGACAATTTCGCATCCCAGATCTGATAAGCCCCAGATAGACTCCAAGGTCTATCCTGAGAAAAATACACTTCTCATTATTCCTAACACCTATGATGAACTAAAAATTCATCTAAAAATTTTCAGATAAGGCATGCTATCATATATTATTACAACCCACCTTCTGGGCCAGCTGGTTTACCCAGTGTGAAGTACAGTTGCTAAGATCAGGACCCTTAGGGTTCCATGTTCCTGTGGAAATCATACAGAGGTATGAAGCTGTTCCTATAAAAGATACCAAAAATGTGTTTATATAGTTATGAATTTTTCTTTTTCCTTTTTCAATCTTCCATACATCTTCGTAACCTGGGGGGAAAAAATGGACTGTGGTTTAATAAATATTCAACTTTTAACAATTAAAAATATGCTAGCTGATGATAAGATTAAAAAAAAAAATACAGGATACTGATAGCAAACTAAAGCCGTGCTAATAATATTGGGTTAAAACTTCAGTTTCCGGAAAATCAATTAAAAAAATGAATGCTTGCTTTCTTCTTCTTTTTCCTGGAATTAATCAAAATGTTCACGGGAAAGATATAAGAAAGTTTTGAAACTGACTGTATTTCTGCTAAATGCACTCACAAAGTTGTTGTTATTGGGAAAATTGGAGGAGGAAGGAGTATTAGGTATATTTGCTATAAAACAATTTTATTGGTGGAATATAAATAAATAAAATTTGAAACAGTAGAAAAAGGACTATAATTATACTCCTAGGCTTCAAGGCCCTCTGCAGCTTAAAACCTAAAGATGTCATATTCTCCTAAGAAAGAAAAAAAATAAATGAAATGTAGCTTAATAGTAATCAGCAAAGGGGGAAAAAAGAGTTCAAGCAGTTTTTGTCAAACATCTTATTTGCTTTTAAAATCTTACCACGGGTTCCTTTGGGACAAGGACGTTCCACCATTATTCCCCTTTGAGTCTGAGGCCAGCTAATCCCCCGGGCCACATCTGGTTCGCAGAATCTCTCCGGCAGAGGGAAAAAACTTGTAACAGGAGGAATTTTGGTTGTAGAAACTGCTGGTGGTGACTTGGGACCTTTACTATCTTCTTTGGTTCCCACAGCCATAGTTGTGCTAACAGGAACTTTATGTGGGGTAGTGCTTGTGGTAGATACAGTTGTTTTGAATAGCTCTGTGGATGGAGTTATTGTCTCTGCTGTGGTAGGCACTGTAAAGGGAAAGGGAAAGTTACTCCTTGCCTTTTAAATTTTATATAGTATTTTTATGGTTTGATATGTTCTATAAAGAAAATGTTATATGGAGGAAGAATACATAAGAACAGTTGTGAAACATTCTCCTTCTTCAGAGAGAACTGTCAGGTAATCAGATGAAAATATATAGTAAGAATTAAGAATATTAATAAAGATGAACACATACTTAGATGCAATACATGGCTGTGTCTGCACATATCTCTTATCTCTTGAATACAAATTGATAAATATATTTCTAAAGTCTGGGAGGCAGTAGTACCAAATTGTCTACTCATAACAGATACACTTAATAAAAGATCGTAAAATTATATTGATTGAAGAGATAAAATCAATGTTTCCAATTTACATTGGAAAAAAGCAAAATAAACAGGGAAACCCTACAACAAAGGAACAAGTTATAAATAACTAGGTTCTTTAAAACAACAACAAAAAACTCCAAAAAAAAGAAAGCACCTAGTTGATGTCACTCACTTTGTCACTTGAAGAAAGATAATTAGTGTAACATCTTGATGCCCAGCAGACACTCTTGCTTCAGAGATTTCTAGCACACCTGATTAAATCCAAATTGGAGTGGGGAGGAATTGGGAGACTGGAACGTTGCATGCTTATTTCAATATTTCCGACATCTCAGATCTTAAACATCCCTTTCTAATAAAGCAAGAACTAATTGAAGCCAACTACACTGCCTAGCCACCTGAGAAAACTAGTAACTTTTCTGTTAGCTTCTAGATTTGTTCATTTTCTCAATTTGTCCAATTATGTCAATTTATTAACATTAACAGAAATAGGCAGGGTAACAGTTATTTTCAATAGAATTCAAGCTACTTTGAATCTTTGTAAATGATGCTAATACCTGCCCACATTTAAGAAAAAAATAGTCATGGGTAGTCACACAGTCAGCCAGATGTTTAGAGTATATGATGATGATGATGATGAGAACTATTATTAAATACATAAAAATATGTAATCACAACTGCGAGTTTTCTAGCTGGGATTGATTGGCCTTCATACACACTGAGTTCTTCCCAAGAATCCCAGATGTTGTTATATTACATTTATTTATTTACATAGTGTTTTTCAGTTATGATAAGCTATAAATGACATTTATAAAAATAATAATGACATGCCTAACAACCAGGGAATAAGTACATCTTGAAAAGGAACATGAAAATTTCAAGGCTCCAGAGAATGGCAATTCCCATAGAATCTGTTTGAAACTATAAAAATAGCATTTGTATTGTGACATCATTTCCTCCCTTAGGTTGTCTTACATGGACATCCCTTAACAATTTCTCATTTTTTAGAAAAATACATCAGTTATCTGGAAAAGAACCTCTTGACTTGTGCAGGTTTCTCCCTTACTATGTCTTCAAAGTTAATCTAATTTCCTCAAGAGGAGGAGGACAAAATAATTTGATGATTCCCAGTGCTAGTCAGAATACAGACATTTACATTTCTGAACAGTGATGGAGATTTGGAATCTATTTCTAGTTGACTTATGTCCTGAATCAAGACCTGTTAAAATGTGCTGTAGCCTCCAGAAACTCTCTAAAACATCTCTAATAAAAACCTGACAGGTTTGATAGACAATTCACAATAACAACCTCAAAGAAAAATATGGTCACTTATTTTTAAAATTATCAGGATTAGATTTCTAGGATTAGATTTTAAAATTTAAATTAAATGCTTATCTAGAAATAAGGGTTGCACCAAATCCCTCCAAAATGCCATCTTGTGTAACTGATTTAATCGATTTTATTAAACATTTTGGACCGGCAATGTAATTCTGTGTGTGTGTGTGAGTGTGTGTATGTGTTTTATTCACTGAGAATAATTATTATGTTTGATGTCTATAGCTATTCACTTTAACTTTTAAATGAGTCACAGGAAAAAAAATATAGAAATATAAAAAATAACATAACTTTAATAACACAAACACTTCAAAACTCTAACCAATGAATTAAATAATTGTGGTAGAGCTCTAGAGTATCAGCTCAATTTAATGTACTCCAATTAGATGCAGCTTCTCTGTTACTATGCCTGGAACATACAGATTCTGTTGTGACACATTCCATAAAACATTGCTATGTTAATCTACTACACAGTATTTACATATATATTTACTTATTTTATAATTTGATATACTAACATGTTCATGGTTTACACAATTACAATTATAAAATAATAAATAGCATAATACGTAGAGTAAAAGCCATGAACATTAACAATTAACTAGAAAAAAAATTAGAAAAAGAATTTGCCACTCTCGATGGTTTTTTTAAAAGGTTCAGAAGCTAAATCCCAAAATGATTATTTCACTAGATATCAAGTGGAAAACAGGAAGATGCCCGAGAAAAAGTATTAAGCAACATACTGTCTGCCATGAGTGATAGCAACATTTGTTAGATTGTTAATCCTGTCTTTCCATCTAGGAGGCTTACATGGGATCTCTCTCTTCATTTTATCCCGATAACATCAATCCTCTCAAGATAGATTGCAATTTGAACCTGCTCTTGGTCCAAAACCTCAAACATTACAACACATCGATTTAACAAGAAATAAAACAGGTTAACTTTATATCCAGGTAACCAGGATCTGAATGTGTGGTTTTTAAAGATGAAAGGGGAGGAAAAAGCCATTAAGTTGTGTTTCTGGTTTGATATGTCTGCGGAGCAATTGATCCAGCAATCCTGATTTTTAAAAGATATGATAAAATATTTTAAAACAGATAAACTCATGGGAAGCTTGTACAGGCAGTCCTTGACTTACAATAGACCATTCAAAGTTACAATGGCACTGAAATAAGTGACTTATGACTGTTGAAGGCACCCCCATTGCAACTGATTCATAGTTATGATGACTGCAGTGATGTGGAGTCGATCACTATTTGTGACTTTCTCACAAGCAAAGTCAAAAAAGGAAGCCAGATTCACTTAACAACCATGTTACTAACACAACTATGGCAAGAAAGGTTGTTAAATGGCACTAAACTCACTTAACAAAATGTCTCACTTAACGACATAAATTTTGGGCTCAACTGTGGTCGTAAGGTGAGGACTACTTGTATTCAACTAGGAACCCTGCAGCTTTGTTTTTTGCACAGAGGCTTGAAAAACTTGAAAAGGAATTCATGAAACGGAACGGTTTCTCTCCCTGAATTATCATTATTCAGCATGGGAAGCAGGATCAACCATGGTATTTCCTGCATGAAATTAAGAATACCATCTGATTTTCAGGAAAGGAAGTCTCATTAGATCCATCATAGCTTATAAAAAATGTATGAGAATTGTAAATAATGATTTCCCAGAAAGCTACAGAGAAGAAAAGGAAACAAGCAGCCAGTCATCAAAAGAAACAGCTAAAAAAAAAGGCATTTTAATTTACCATCCCAAAAGGTAGAATTAGCAAGTCCACCTGCACATCAGAGTATTAACTTGCCTCTAGCTATTGCAATATTAAAAGAATTATTAACTGGTGGAGCAACACAACTCAGAACTTTTTCTTTTTAAAAAACCCCCTGTATCTGCATTGGTGTTCTCTCCATTTTTCCAAACAAAGAAAAAGACAGGTCCCTGCCTGGAGGAATTTACAAACTGTGACAAGCATTCACTCCCTATGAACTCAGGACTTCTGGAAACAACCGGATTTGACACTTTTCAGGTTTAATTTTTTTTCTTTGACACTTATTTCCTAAAGGCTTATGCTTTTTTTTTTAAAAAAAAAAGGATTTAAACCTCTTCTGTCCTTAGGCTATAACTTCTAAAAACAAGTATTCTTGAATGCAAATTGAATTTAACCACAAATGCAAACAAGGAGATAGGTAAGACAGCTGTTTTTCAAAGAACCTGAAAAGAATATTTCTTTCTAGTGGGGGTAAGGGAGAGGAAGAAGAGAAAAGAAAAAGGCAAGGAACTTTAGTTCTATTAGAATGTGGACAAGAATTTTACCACTACCACCCCCTCAAAAAAATCATGCATTTTTCGACATTCCTATAATAGTCAAAACTGAAAGCATCCAAATCCATTCACACATTCTGCAAATGTTTAAGAAAGCCGAGTTGATTATGTATCTCACTTCTTCCATTCCAAGTTTGCTGAGGACATTATATAAAACATAAAATCGGACATGCTTTCTTTCTGTGGTTGTAAATCTCTCTTAAAGTTCCTAAGGTGCCTAATACTACACACATTCAGTGCCTGTTAAGACTTCTGACCTCCCATAGTCATCTGTAAGATGGAGGAATGGCTTCAATTTATGGAATGACTTCAATTTATGCTTAGAACTGTCTTTCTACATGTCTTCTTTACATTCTATATAGTTTCATACAGAATAAAATGTACACATCTGTCTGTCTACCTATGTATTTCCTTGTTTCCAGCTGAGTACTCTTAAGAATTCTTTCTGAAAGACAAAGTTTTCGGAGTCATTTTCCATTGCCAACACACACACACACACACACACACACACACACACACACACACATAAAAACCCCTGTGATGTGCTACATTTCATTATTAGTCTGATAAAGTACCACCTGTGCAATCTTGCTGAACTTTCTATTCAGCCTACCTGTTGAAAAAGGGGGAAAAAAAAGGAAACAGACTTCTCAAACCTGTCTATCTTCTCTGTAAGTACTTGCCTGGCATCTTGTGAAATCTCTGTAATTTTCTTTTGATTACAATGCAGACAGACTCTCAATGCTTTCTCAATTAATGTTGTCAAAAGCACCACAAATTCTTGGGAAAGTGTCAAGAGCTACTACTGCTTCAGATCTTGGGGCGCTATGGAAAGAATCTGGGGGAGGTTTTCCTTATTACTGATATCCTATACACCATGTGTTTAATTAAGTCGTTTCTCCATGACAGAAATCTGTATCAACAATAATGCAATTAATACTCTCACAGATCCTCTTACTTCTGACAGCTTCTAACTCATTTAAGCTACCCTTGTGCCCTACAGCTTAACATCACTAAAAGGGTCATGGTGACTCTTTTTTTGAGTCCAGCTAGGAGGTTAAAATCACAAAAGCATATAATTTCATTCAGCACTCTATGTGCAGCTGTTCATTTGCAAAGACAGATACCACTGCCATAAGTATGGCTATTTAATAAACAATACATCTGCTTTGTCTGAAAAAAAAAAATGATCTGCACAATTTTAATACTCATGCTACCTGTGCTGTAGAATCACTTAAAATTTAAATACTAAATCTAAATGCCTAGAATGATAATAAAGGCCCCGTGGAAAAGTCAGATTCCTATTCTTGTTCACCAAGCACAATTTGAATAGAGGATCACGCTTCCTTCCCTAAAGGTGGCACAACAAGCATCCAAACAGATTTCGCAAAATAGAAATTAAGAAAGGTTTGCAGAAGATGTATTTGGCAGAAAATAGCAATTAATGTTATCTGCATTTTAAAGGTATCCATCAATTGGTAACTATTTCTATGATGCTCAGCTGCTTTAAACTTATGCAGCATGCTGGAATTAAAAGTAAATCCATTTTGATTACAGGATTCCTATCTGCATTCTGAAATGCGGTGAGTAATAGCACACTATAGCTCTGCTGTTTAAGGAGGAAGAGAAAAAGAAGTTGAAACTTCTTTTTATGTTGAAACAAAAAGATGTAGCTACAGTAACTCATGCAAATCGGTTGGAGAAATATTGTATCACCTTATACTGCTGATATGGTTTAATCGTTTTGCTATTTGTCTGGTTATACAGCTTAATTTCATGCTGCTGAAAGTGCCAGAAATCACTTAAATGAATAAATATCAATAAAAGATCGGTTCAGGGAGTAATTAAGAAGAAAAGATCTCAGAGTCAAAAGGAATAAATCTAAACCATACTAAGGACAGAAACAAGCACTATAATACTGTAATTTATTCATGGAAAATATGAGTAGATACAACTAATTCTGTTTTTAATCTTGGATTTTGAAATTCTGGGAAGTGTATCAAATTATCAGCCTGTAAAGTCAGAAAATGGTTTTCCTGTTACATAAGAGAAATATAACATATGAAAAATAATATGCTCCCTGCAAAATAATGTATTATATAAAATAATATTTTAAAAAATCAAAAATAAGTGGTGGTACAGTGGTTAAAATGGTTCAAATGCAGTGTTGCAGGCTAATTCTGCTGACTGCCAGCAGTTTGATCATGACTAGCTCAAGATTGACTTGGCCTTCCATCCTTCCAAGGTTGGTGAAATGAGGACCCAGATTGTTGGGGGCAATATGCTAACTCTGTAAACGGCTTAAAGAGGGCTGCAAAGCACTTTGAAGCTGTATATAAGTCTAAGTGATATTGCTATAATTGTTCAATGTATTTTTCTGTTTTAAATACAAAGGAAATGAGTCGTCTTAATGTAATTACTTTTCTAAAGAGGTGTTCAAATGCAATGTAGGCCAGTGATCAAAGCAAAATTACAAAACAGTAAACAAACAGTAACAAACAGTAAACATCTATAATGGTAATAATAGTAATATCTATTCCTGCCACACTGTGAATGAGAAGATCTGGGTGTTGATTCCCATTCTTTCATTTACTTCATTGGGTACTTCATTTGGGTCAACCTAACCTAGTTCACAAGCTGGAGTTCTTAAGATTCAGTGGGAGAAGGGGACAATACCACATAGGCCACTGTGAGGCATTAGAGGGACTGTGAAAAAGAAAAATAATAAAATAAATTAAAACTAAATCCTTGATTTAATTTTACGTTTGTGCTTTAATGCCTGGGTCAAGGGTTATGCTAGTCTTCTGAATAGTATATAAGGGGCTGAACTTCAAAACTGAATGAAGCCTGAGAAATACCTTAAGCCCTAAAATAATTAATTTGTCCACAACCCTTGATATTCCATGAAGTTAATTTTGCATGGGGCCTGAAAGAGAGTTTAAGCTATGGTTTTAATGCTGCGGGAATAGAAAACTATGCATTTTATGGAACCATGCTACAAATAATTCTGGCACTGCCATAGATACTGCAATATAATGTAGAGAAATAACATGAGGAATATCTCTTCTTAGGGGGAAAATTGACATGGATGAGGTTAAATATGATATTTAGCTATGGGGGGACTAAGATAGAGTAAGCGAAATAAATAATTCTATTTGGTAAAAAGAGGGCAAATGCCGTATTAGAACCATTTTGAAGAAGGAAGTTGTGGTACAGACAGGTATTGACAGTTACAAGATGAAAGACAGGGTTTGTTGAGTCTCTGAACATATCGCACGCATCACAAGTAAAGTGATCGCTGAATTCCCTATAATGGTCTTAAATTAGATATTCTACAAAAATAGGCCTTGGTTTCTGTGGTGGACATTCTGACCCTGTGACATCATTAAATGTTTGATATTAGGAATATTTCTTTTCTAAAAGCAGAGAAGGGTAGAAACAGTTGCTCATATCTGCTTTTACCCTGAACAGTGTGCATAAACTCCAATCATTTTTTTAAAAAAGGCTTAACTGATGTTCTTTGTCCCTGAATGTTCATTTTTAAAAAGAAAATGGATGTCAAAGAATGAAATGCATGTGTTTACTTCATTGGATCAGACCAAATTTAATCATATTTAGAACAGGCTCACTGAAATCAATTTGTCCTATTAACTTTAATGGATTTAATGAAAGTAACACTAAGTTTGGGTACAATCCAGTATTTTTTTTAAATAATTATCCTGCAACACTTTCAAACTCATTTGGATTAAGTAGATTAATTTATGCATGTTATGCTTTTTTTTTTTAAATAAACTATTATTTTTCTGTGCTTACCCACATCATATGGCTGCTGCATATTTATTGTGAACAACACAACAAACCAGAGACAATGAAATAAAGCACAGGATTATTCAAAGCTCTTATTTGAAAAATATGTTTGCATGAGTATTTCTTTATTATATTTATCATTTTTAGAAATTGTAGATTACAGTAAAACAAGGAAGAGTTTTGCAGATTTCGATTTAAGGCAGAGGAGTCAAACTTGCGGCCCGCAGGCTGGATTTATCATGCACTGGCCACATCCACGTCCAGTTTAGCAAAGGGGAAAAGTCATGATACGTCACATGACGATGAGAGTTTGACACTCTGTAAAATCTACTGGATCCAAGTTTGTCCAAATTTGTCACATGGATGGATGCTGTTCACTGTTCAGTTCAGATAATTTTTGCTGATGTTCTGTAAAATGTGCATTCATTGTTTTAGCAAAGTAGTTTTACTTATACAGATAGTCCTTAACTTATGACCACAATTAAGCTCAAAATTTCTGTTGCTGAGAAAATTGTTAAGTGAGTTTTGCCTCACTTTATGACTTTTCTTGACATAATTAAGTGAATCACTGCAGTTGTTCAATTGGTAATATGATTGTTAAGTGAATCTGGCTTTCCCATTGTATTTGCTGGTCAGGAGATCCTGGTGGTTACATGACCCCAGGATATTGCAACTGTCATAAATATGAGTCAGTTGCCAAGCATACGAATTTTGATATTGTGACCATGGAGAGAGTCGTGAGTGTGAAAACAATCATAAGTCACTTTTTTCAGTGCCCTTGTAACTTTGAAGTCACTAAACAAAGTATTATAAGTTGAAAGTGACCTGTATGTATGTATGTGTGTGTGTGCGTGTGTGTGTATGTATATATATATATATATATATATATATATATATATATATATATATATATATATGTTTTCTTAAGTTTTCGCGGGTACTTACATGTCTGGCATTCAGCTTTGTTCGGGTATTTTCCCACGTGGTGCTTTTAAAGTTGTAGCAACGTTTCAGCAGAATCTCATCTGCCATCATCAGGCTTCTGTATGGTGTTTGTGAGTCAGACTTTTACAGTGGTTTCAGATTTAAATTTGGGGCAGCCTATTGCTGTGTCAGAATGATTGGTTGAGAATTAGGAGGAAGAAAAAAACATTCTGACACAGCAATAGGCTGCCCTAAATTTAAATCTGAAACCACTGTAAAAGTCTGACTCACAAACACCATACAGAAGCCTGATGATGGCAGATGAGATTCTGCTGAAACGTTGCTACAACTTTAAAAGCACCACGTGGGAAAATACCCGAACAAAGCTGAATGCCAGACATATATACATATACATATACATATACATATACATATACATATACATATACATATACATATACATATACATACATACATACATACATACATACATACATATATATATATTGGGCTGTAAAAAATATCACTTTTAATGCTCGTCATTTCAATAGAAGATTTATTATAATTCTTTTAAGAAATTAACATGAAAAGTATTCTAAATGAAATATTTAATTTAAAGGTAAGATATAAAGGTAAGATAGAAAATATTCCACTTTGTGTGTATTTAATGTTTCTCTATGTATTATATATGTACATGTATGTGTATATATATGCATACATACACAAACAGATCCCCCCTGATACCTCCAGCTCAAACACACCCCAACCAGGCACCCAGATGAAACCCAGCTTCCTAACTAATGATAGCCGTCCTTTTACCCGAAGCCAAGCTGCACTAAAGGCCTCCAATAAAGTAACACAATGTTGCCAGCCAATCAAGATACAAAAAGAACCAAAAAACAGACAGAAGATATTAGAAGCAGAACACAGCAAACTCTAAGACCAATAAACACAGACTAAGACTCTCCACCCATCAGGATGAAGAAAAAACCATTCTGTCACAGCAATAGGCTGCCCCAAATTTAAATCTGAAACCACCTGTAAAAGTCTAACTCACAGATGAACACTATACAGAAGCCTGATGATGGCAGATGAGATTCTGCTGAAACGTTGGTACAACTTTAAAAGCACAACTATTATGATGTTGGAAAATACCCGAACTAAGCTGAATGCCATACATACATACATACATACATACATATATACATACATACATACATATTCACACACACACACACACACACACACATATATATATATATATATATATATATATATATATATATATATATATATATATATATAATATAATATGTGTGTGTGTGTGTGTATGTCTATGTATATGTGTGTGTGTGTGTGTGTCTATGTATACATATGTATACCATATAGAAATGATATAGGGTTTCCTGACTAAGCAGGCAGTTGGACTAAAAGACCTCCAAGGTCCTTTCCAACTCTGTTAGACTATTCTATCTCTATCATCTCTATGCAGATAGATACAGATATATAGATATATGAGTTTTACTTCATTGCCTTAAAAAAGCTCAGCAGAGTAGCCTGTAAACATTTTCCTGTATGTTCAATAGAATACTGACTGAATAGGTAACTTTTCAAATTCTTAGCACAACCTCTGATAAAATTAAGCTCAAGGCTAACCCAATCACTCTCCTCTTTTGTTCCTCAACTGATGGCATTGATCTAAAGGGGTGTCAAACACAAGGCCCATGAGTCAGATCTGGCCTATGGGGTGTTTAGATCTGGCCTGGGGGGGTGGATCTTGGAAATAGCAAAAGACCAGCTGCTGCCTCTGCCGGTGAAAATGCAGCCCTCCCGAGCTCAGTTTTTGGCAGAGGGTTGCAGAAAGCCATCCCAGCTTAAAACAGAGCTCGAGAGCCCATTTTCTCTGACAGAGCATTCAGGCCACAGGTGCCCCTGACATCAGTGACGACTACCCATGAAGTCAAACACAACCTTAAGAGGGCCCTCAATGAAATTGAGTTTGATTGTCTGATTGATCTAACTACTCAGGATGATCTGTTTTCTATTCAGAAATGAAGATACACACTATTCAAAGTTGCATTTTACACATCTACACTATTTTTATACCTTAGTGTATAAGGTAGTGTATATCTTATTTGACAGCACTTCTGATCCTATAGTTTTTACATTTACAGTACACCAAGCAATCAGTTCTATATAATAGAAGTGATGAAAGTTTATCAACAGTTGAAGAGGAACATTTAACAAAATTTATATGAAGTAAAATGAAAACAAAAAACAGCAAAGTCCACAAGTTTTTCTGTGCTTAACATATGTTTTAAAATTAGTGGATTTCAGCAGCCTGTAACAAAACATTTTTATTGTGTCCCCTTGCCAATTATTTATCTAAACAATATTCTCAGTGTTTAATATCTATATGTGAACCATAGTATATTGGAGATATTTCTTTCCTGATGAAGCTTGCTAAATGTCTGCTCTCTGCAGTTTATAATGATACTATTTTTTTAGGTTCCTATACATATTTGGTTCTGCATTTGCCACATAATTGGAAATATGAGAATGCAATAACTTGCAACAAAAATATTAAATTACCTTCCTTGGGAGCTCAAAATGGAAACTGAAATGAAAACCTTCACAACGTCCATGTTAAAACTAAACAGTCTCCATGAGATGCTTTAATGTCACATATTTATGCTAGCACAAAACAATTAACTTGCTTTTTTATATATTTCACTGTGAAGTGAAAAGAAAGTGCCAATGCTAACATAGTTCTCATTTTACATAGATATGGTATTAGAAATAGTGTATTTAGTATTAAAGATTGTCCTTATTTTGGCATGGCATAGGTAAATTTTATAGCAAAACTGTCATCTTGCTTTTGTTTTGTTTTGGCAAAACAGTAGCATTCATTCTAATTCCAAATATATTAGATTTTCACTTTATTAAGCAGTTTACTTTATTTATTTATAAGCAGTTTATTTATTTATTTATTTAAAATAGTTAAAGAAAGAATTCCTACCTTGGGCAGGATCGGGTGGACCAAATTCAAGAGAATATCGTAGGATGAAATTGTTGTTCCACACATACAGTTGATTGTCTCTTGGATTATAATCCACAGCAGCAATATAATGATACATGTTGGGGAAAGGAATGTCTACATATTCTCCTCGGCTTAACCTGGTGTTGTAAATATAATCGATGGCATTTTTACCAGTTTCACTTTCATTGTCTTGGTAAACTGATCGCACAACGTAAAGCACCCCGCATATCATAAAAGCATTAGAGGCTGCTCGTTTGTCGTAGGTTGTTTCCCATGTTGCTTCAAAACGCAGAGTATATGGATTGAGTTGGCTAATGACTATCATTCCATTGTTTTGTTCTGTGGCATAAATTACCCACAAGCCATTTTCATCCACAGCCAGATCAATATCAGTCTTTCCCCCCCATCTGTAAGGGGATGTGTCATGGTAGTTGGCAGAATTTATAATAGCTTCTCCACTCTTAATTCTAGTCCTTAAGTCAAATTTCACAATGTTTCGGGTTCTTTCCTTATTAAAAAAGACCGCACCATCATACACCACAAATCCAGTACCATCCACTCGATTCGGAAGCTTATACGTTGTCTGTTGGCGTCCATTTTGGAAGTCCTCTAAAGATGCATATTCTATCAAAGTATCAGTGCGGTATGGAGTCCATGGCATGAAGTATATTTTATCTGCAGCCTGAAGAGGATCTTTGCACCACGCACCTGCCTTTTGTTCAGTTTCATATAAATTTGGGGAATCCACCACAGCTTTCAACGTCCCAGGGCAAACAAAAACTGGTAGTCACAGAAAGAAGCAAGACAAGACTGATTAAAAAACATATGAATAAAATTCACAATATCCATAAAGTCTAGGCAAGTACACTACATCTGTATAACTTTAAAGAAACAAAACCCTTTAACTAACAATAATGCCTTATAGTTCATATGTCATTAAAACATGTATTAACCTCTGTCATCATGGTTTTTAAAGGTTACAATACTAACCAGTACCTGCAGTCTTTCCTCTGTCAACAAACCAAGGTTCTGTGGCATATTACTAAATCTGGAAAAATAGAACTATCCTTGTATAAGAACATTTTTTTTCCCGAAGTTCTAATAGATGTGTAGCAGTTCAATTGATCGGTAGATGTTTTTAATTCTTAACATTTTCAAGAAACATTCAGAAAACCTCAAATTGAAAATAAAGCTGCTTCGACATACAAGGGGGAAAAATTAAAATTAAAACATCAGATCCATAGACCTTCATCAAGAGCAACAGAAATAAAGAGCAACCAAAGCAATGGATGGAACAGACCAGGAACCCTGTAATTATGGCATGCTATGGAGAGGGTTCTGGAAAGCCAAGCAAGATGACATTTTTATTAACAAATAGTCGTCATGGGTAAGAGAAAGACAGGGGAAGAAAAAGAGAGGGAGGAAGAAAGCAACAGGAGTCTTCATCTCAGAGCAGGTGCCATCAGATACTAAATCCCACCACCTGCTTTTAAATAGCTGAGTCAGTTTAGCAGCGAAGTCAGTTTATTGCAAAATTGCAAAATCAACTTCTTTAAGGAAGGATACGTATGAAATCCTGCTGATTATTACAATCTCAGAGTGTTATGGGAAAGGGGAAGGGGAGAAGGTTAACATCCATAAGGCACATAACAAGGAGCTGAGGGGTTTGGACTATATATGTTATTTACCTTTTTGCTCCACTTCTATTTCAAGCATCGGAAGAAAAATGAAAAAAAAAAGTGCAAGGGAAAAAAAAAGAAGATTAACACAAATTGACTATTAAGTGAAGATTAAATTAGTTAACAGATGTTAAATACAGGGAGAATAAGAACTGCACAACATTGGATAGAGAGAAACAGACAACAGGAAAACCTAGCTGGAAAGAGATTCTACAGTTACATACGTGAACATGGATCAATCATTTTAGTAGGTTAAAGAGGCAGTACAGAAAATGCTGGGATGTAGTTTCACTTAGTCAACCTGAATAAATAATGAAAGACTTGACTAATGCATGATATACATAGCCTTCTATTACCCAAGCAGCCTTAACAAGTACACGTAAAAGGCCTTCTATTAATATGCTATCATATGCATGTGTTTTATATATTGTATTTTAGTATAAAAAAACATCTTTGGTTAAAGGAAAGGGTAAATGGATTTGCATAGGCAGATCTCTTTTGGAACCCCAATCTTATTCTTCTACCAGACAGAAGTGTTACTGTTACTGAAGATATACTAGTAAAATTGGATTCACTTTTAAAGTATTTAAAATATTTAATTCAGACTAGCCTCTTGCAAAGTTTCTTTGAGACTGCAAAATCCAAACCTGGAACCAGAAGCAAACCCAATATATTTGGGCATTTAAAGAGTTCTCAATTGGTTTTCTTTTTATGTAATCACCAATTCATGGTGAGTTTAGTTTGCTGTTTTTCTAAATACAGAAGTTTCTTTAATTTTTATTTTAAAGATATAGTTTCTTGTGGTCTTTAGCTTTACTCAACTTTTCATTTAAGGGCGAAGTGGACAAAAATGCAAATCAAATTGGGCATACATGTAAGTACTTATAACATAGAAGAATATCTCTTAAGAATAACCAACAGTGGATTGAGCTATGGCGTAGAGTTACTGAATAAACCACAATTATTCAGCACCCTAAACCAAAAGCAAACAAACCACAGAACAACTTGGCATGATGTATGTATTCATTCAATATATCATTAGTCTCAAAAATCTGTGCTTTTCTGAGTCAATTGATGTATAGAAGCTTTGAGTTTTCCTTTAAATCAAAGATTTCCCAATTTTAGAATTTTCAGAAAAGAAAAGGAAGAAAAGATCTACGAAATTGAATGTGATCACTTATTTTGGCTATGAATTTTTCATTGGCAGATCATCTAGCCCAGGGGTCTCCAACCTTGGCTCCTGGAAGCCTGGCGGACTTCAACTCCCAGAGTTCCACAGCCAGCAAAGCTGGCTGTGGAACTCTGGGAGTTGAAGTCCGCCAGGCTTCCAGGAGCCAAGGTTGGAGACCCCTGATCTAGCCTGTTAGATGGATAGCTAATGATCATATCTAAAAGCCTGTTTCAATAATGACAGTGAAGTCCAGAAATTCAGCCTAAAATAATGCAAATGAACAGCCAAGGGTGCATACAAAATGAATAATTGGGGCACGTAGATGGCATTGTGGAAAACACGTTTTCATTTTATACATATTGAAAATGAAGTTAAACTATGAAAAGGTAGAGACACAGTCCTTAATGCTCATGTATTATTATTCAGAGCTATGGACTTTCTTTACTTTGGTTTAAAATCCCGCTGTTTTATAGATCAGGGGTCTCCAACCTTGGCAACTTTAAGCGTGACGGACTTCAACTCCCAGAATTCCCCTGCCAGCCAAGGTTGGAAACCCCTGTTCTAGATCACATGGATTTGCTCAGAAAAGTCTTTAAGCAAGCTGATCTTTCCCATTCTGCCACATAGGAGATAAGATTACCAATTTTACCAATTTGAACTCTCTGTCTCTCTCTCTCTCTCTTTTGGGCTGTTACCAATTATAGAAAAACAATCTTCAGAGAGATATCCGAAGTCTTTTCTCGTTCATAAAATCCTGGCAGTAAACCTTAAGCTAAAATATATATAATTTTTGTTCTTTGCAAACTCCATAAATAAGAGTGCAACATCTTGGGAAAATTAGATTATACTTTTTTCCCATGGAACAGGCTTTCCCGTCTCATTATGATGCAGAAGGAAGGTGGTAACTTCTTCATGTTAGCTGTATTGCTGGTTGAAAACACCAGGGTTAAAGAAGTAGAGGTTCAGGAGATCAAAGGAGTAAAAAAGGTCATTTGTTTTGGAGAATGGATGATTACCAGCTATTCCATAGTGAAGAAATGTGATACAATTAAAATGTCTTTACTTCCACCATCCCTACAGAGGGAGGGAGGGAGAAAGACAGAGACAGAGAGAGAAAGAGAGAGAGTAAATCACCAACCCAATAATACATATGTTCACAACTGATTTTAAAGCATTAAAAGTAGAAAAACCTACTACCTTGATTCCATTAGTTCACCTCATCTTTCAATATGCTACACTGGTTTAATGTAAAGTATGCAACCTTACCCTGGTTTCATTTCTCACTGCTTAGAATGTTTGGATTTCAACTTTAGAAATAATAAATCTTTTCACTAATATCAAAATGGAAACATCTGCTCCATCAATATCTTATCCCACTACCTATTAAAAAAATCAGGGTGGTTTACATTCAAAAGTTAAATGAATATTAGAAATGTTTTAAAGGCCAATGTCAGAAATATCCTGGACTGAAACGTTCCTCACATACATAACTAATTTTCTATAATTCAAACGGAAAGAAGATGACAGAGGAAGGAAAAAAAGAAAGAAAGGTAAGATTTTTTTTTGTGCAGAAAAAATTCATCAATAATCCCAGGAGGGGGAGAAAGGGAAAGGTAAGGTCCACATTAAAATTTGAACAATTTTGTGTTTAGAACTACAGTTTCCTCTTACTGAGAGAATAAGGATTTGTTCCTGGAGGTCAAAATATATGCTTAAATATTGTTTGTGCATTATTCCATGTGACTATTATGGAATTATCTGTTTTTCTCTTATAAGCAAAAATATATTTTGCAAAATCTCATCTTGGTATTTTATGCTGTAGAATTGGAGTCTGGAGACACAATGACTTTTAGACTTGAATTAAATCTTCTGTCTAAAACAAATTAAGTATAACAGTCTAGAAGCAAGAAATAAACAAGAAACAAAAATCAGATTTATGTTTTCATTTAGGTAAATTTAGGTATTTTGCATCAAATTAACCTGAAATAGGAAAAAGAGTTATCATCAGAATATGTACCAAATTACTGTTTATTATCCTGTTTTTTAAAAAGTGGGATAATAAACAAACCATTAGTTTAATATAATTAATCCAAAGCAGGGATATATTGAGGATGTTCAGATAAACAGTCAATACAACTATCTTTTACCAAACAGAATTCCATAAATCTCCCTCCCCTGTGGGACTTTTTCATTTGTTTAAATAAATAATGCTGATTTGTGTCCACATACACTTATTTGCATACATAGTTCTTTTTCTCTTGAAACTAACAGGAAAATCTACATATTTATCAGAATACATGCAAGACTTTGAGTGAAATGTACAAGCAACTTGCTGCAAAATAAATACTAGCCATAAAATTGTTTTATTTACTTTTGGTTTAGTTAAAAATCATTCACCTTGAAAAATGTTGGTCATGGCACTCTTAATGCAGCATGCCTCAATGCCAAGGAAATTTATTACATATTTCATACCAAATTTATTTTAAACACAAAGGCATTGTCCAAAAAAATTATTTCTGTTGCGTCTGGAAGGATGGGCACAATAACGGAGATGAGACCTCGGATAATAACTTCAACTCTTTATTAGTGACTTCTGATCAGAGCGAAAAAGCAGCTCCTTTTATAGAGCTGGCTGTGGCTAAACGTCCAATGACAATGATTTAAGCTTGCCATGCTTGGGTGGTCCAATCGCGGCAACCCATTAACCAGCCAATCGGATTAGCCCGGAGCGACCAATCACAACCTGCTGTTAGCGGACCAATCAAGTTTGCAGGTTTACGAGCCTGCTAGTCCGGAATACCCCTCCCCTCTAGGTTCCGTCTAAGGGGTGGGGTGATGTACTCTCGCAGGTAGGCGGGTCTTTGCACCTGTCTACCTGATTTGCATTGTTCAAAAGGTCTTTGCTCGGTTTCTGGTTCCGACGGACTGCTCACTGGGATTGTCTGGAGTGGTGAACCGGCTTCGACGCTGGGTCTCCTTACAGGTGATCTGGGGGTACCTGCAACGCCTCCTTCGTTGCTACTGTCTGGGTTCCCATGATTCGCTGACCCCGTTCGGCTGCTGTTACCAGGAGAGATGACCATCTGCCAAGGTTCTTCCTCAGTTGGTGAATATAGTGGGCTTTGCTGTGCTGGTTGTGGGGTTAAGTCTTCTGTGCTAGATGTTGGTTCAATTTCAGAACCCCCGGTTTCCCTTCCCCCTTTGGCTTCGAGATCGGGGTTAGTGATGGGAGTTGTGGTCAGCCTTGAGCGCAGCTGGTCGATGTGGCGTTTCCACAGTCTCCCATCTGTGGTTTCTAATCGGTAGGAGCGGGGGCCTGTAATTTGTGTTATTTTGGCAGGGATCCACAATGGGTCACCTGAAAAGTTCTTTGCAAATACAGGGCCTCCTACCTTAAACGAGCGGTGTTTACTGCTGGAACCCAGGAGCTTTTCCAGGGTGTATGCTGGGTGTAGGCGGTCTAGATGCGATCTGATTTTTCTGCCCATCAGGAGTTCAGCTGGGCTTTTGTTTGTGATACTGTTTGGTGTAATATGCTGGAGAAGGAGCATACTGGTTACTTTGTTGTGGATGTTTCCTTGTTCCATTTTTTGTAATGTTTTTTTGGTGAACTGAACCATTCATTCAGCCCTGCCATTGGCCGCCGGGTGAGCAGGTGATGTCAAGGCGTGGCGTATTCCACGATCTGCTAGGTATTGTTCAAAAGCCAAGGCGGTAAATTGAGGGCCGTTGTCGGAAACCAAGACATCTGGTAGCCCGTGCGTTGCAAAAAGTCTGTTCAATTTCTTCATGACTGCATTTGTAGTGGTAGTCTTCATTTTGTTAACCTCTAGCCAGTTAGAGTAGGTGTCTACTGTTATCAGAAAGGTATGTCCTTTTGTAGGTCCTGCGAAATCGATGTGGATGCGGGACCATGGACCCCTGGGCATTTCCCATTCAGCTGGTGATGCTTTCGGTGGGGCCGAGCATGTTTCTTGGCATTTGCTACAGGTGGCAACCCAGGCTTCAATTTGTTTGTCCATACCTGGCCACCAGGCGGAGCTCCTTGCCAGCGCTTTCATTCGTACGATGCCTGGGTGTCCATCGTGTAGTAAATTTAGAACTTTTTTTTGTAGTTTAGCTGGTATGACCACTCGGTCTCCCCACAACATGCACCCGTTTTGGGAGAAAATTTCTGTTTGTCTGTTCTTGAAGGATTTAAAGGTGTCATTGGGTTTGATTTCTGGCCATCCCCTCTCCACCCAGCTAAGAACCTGTGCCAAACATGAGTCTTTTTTTGTTTCCAATGTGATGTCTTGTGCTGTTAGTGGAGGTGAGGGAAGTGTCTCAATTTGTAATGTTGATACTGTGGGAGTTGGGTCATCTAGAAGTTCTGGCAGTGGAGAACGGCTCAAAGCATGGGGGATGGTTTTCCCTGGTCGGTGTCTCAATTGGTTGTCATAGGAGGCTAAGAACTCCGACCATCATGTCATCCTAGGAGATAGGATGTGTGGAATTGGTTTGTCACCTGCCAAGATGCCAAGTAATGACTTATGATCTGTGATGATGGAAAAGGATCTTCCATACACGTACTCGTGGAAACTTTTGATGGCAGATACAATAGCGAGGACTTCTTTATCTAAGTGACTATAGTTTATCTCTGTTTTAGACAAAGTTCTTGAAAAGAATGCAATAGGCGCCTCTGTACCATTTGGTAGGATGTGGCTCAGGATGGCTTCTACCCCAAAAGGTGAGGCGTCACAAGTCACAGTCAATGGAAGTGTCTCATTATATTGGATGAGTACTGCATGCAGTTAAAAGGTCTTTTACTTGTTGGAAAGCCTGCTCCTCCCATCGTCCCCAAAACCAGGAAGCCTTCTTGTCGAGGAGTCTATGCAGGGGTTCAGCAACGGTCGCCTTCTGGGGTAGGAAGATGTTATAAAAGTTAATGAGTCCCAGGAAGGCTTGGGGGTCTGTTTTGTTCCATGGTCTTGGGGTATTTTTAATGGCAGTCAATTTCTTTTCAGTAGGTGAATCCCTTGTTTGTCAAGAAGGTAACCAAGAAATTCAACCCTCTCAGTGCATAACTGGCACTTTTTCTTCTTAACCTTGAGGACGGCGTCTTTGAACTTTTGTAGAACAGTTCTCAGGCATTTTTCTAACTGACTTCTTGTAGGGGCGGCTATCAATACGTCATCGAAGTAGGGCACGACCCCTTTGATGCCCTGTAACAACCTTTCCATCAAACTTTGAAAGATGCCTGGTGCTACACTTACTCCGAACTGGAGTCTGTTACATTTGAACACACCTCTGTGCGTAACTAGGGTTTGGGCTTTTGCGGTTTCTGTTTCTAATGGCATCTGTTGATAAGCTTGGGCCAGGTCAAGCTTTGCGAATACTTTTCCACCCCCAAGTGAGTGAAGGAGATGTTGGACCACGGGTACCGGATAGGCACTCTGCTGTAACGCGTGGTTGAGGGTAGCCTTGTAATCCCCACAGATTCTCAAAGATCCATCAGGTTTTAGGGGAGTTACAATTGGGGTCTCCCATCGGGCGTGATCGATGGGTTCTAGTTTGTCCAATTGGTCATCAATTTTTGGTTTGAAAGCAAAGGGAACTCAGTGTGGCTTTAGGCAAATGCGTGCGATATCAGGGCAGAGATTAAACGAGATGGGGGACCCTTTGTACTTGCCTAATTTTTCAGTGGAGACTTCTTGAAAGTCACGGACGAGGGCCGCCTCCCAGTCTTCGTCTACAGTCTGGTTGATGCCTGCCATTTCGATTCCTAATGGCGCAAACCACTGTAGACCCAATAAGCTGGGCCGGTCTCTGTCAACTATGGTGAGAGGTAGTATTGTGGTGTGGTCCTTGAAGGAGACCTGGACGTGACTGGAACCAGCGACCAGGATTCAGTTGCCCTGGTAGTCTTTTAATATAAGTCTCTGGGTGCTGAGATCCTGGCGGTGGATGTTGGGAATCAGCTGCTTAAGGGCTTTCCAGGAGACCATGGATAGGGAAGACCCGGAGTCCACTTCCATGATGCATGGACGATTTTCAATGGTGACCTTTACCCGGATATTCTTGGTGTCTAACGATGAAGCGTGGCCGATGGTGATGGTCTGATGTGCCTCTTCCCATCTGGTTACACCAGTAAACATCTGGTTTCTGTTGCACTGGCTCCACTGGTTGTTTGGGTGGTCCTGATTTGTGGGCGGGGTGCATGCTGCTTGTCGGAAATTATTTTCTTTCCTCTTGGGACTGGATCCTCTTTTGTTCTGGCACACTTTAGCAATGTACCCCCTTTTCTCATAGGAATGACAGATGGCGTCTAGGAACCTGCATTCAGATCGTGGGTGGTTTCCCCCGCATCCGGCACATTGTAAATTGGATTTACGACCCCGCTAGTCTCATTGCTCGCACTCTGACCTGAGTCTGTTGACTTCCTCCTCCTCACTATCTGATGAGGAATCGGTGTCTTCATGGTGGGTGGTCAATGTGTATTTTTCTGATGATATTGCCGTATCACTGGTGGGTTGGCGGCTGGCCCCATTCGCTCGGCGCATTCATGCTGCTGATTTGCGGGTGGCTTCAGCTGCAGTGGCGTCTGCTATGGCATCTGCGAGGGTGATGTCTCCTTTTGCCATAATCTTGCTTTGGACAGTTGGGTCTCTTAGACCAAGGACAATCCGATCTCTCATGGCTTCCCCTAGATTTGTGAAGCCACACAATCCACCCAAGTTCCTTAGGTCAGCTACGAAGTCCCCAATATTCTCACCTTCACGTTGATCCCTCTGGTAAAATTAGTGTTTTCGAATGAGGGTTGGAACTGCTGGAGCGTAATGGGCATGAAGGATGGGAGCAAGGGTATCCCAGTCCATTGTTTTGACTTCAGCCAGTTTGGCAAGTGCCTTTGCCATTCTGAAAATGGCGGGTCCTCAATGCGTTAGGAAAACCGCACATTTTTTGCTAGATGTGGCATCCTTTAGATTGTTGGATTCCAGGAACATTTGAAACCTGTCCATACACGAGTCCCAGTCTTCGCTAGCTGGATCAAACGGGGCGGGTGGTATAGCACTGCTGGCCATTCTGCCGATGTCTGTGCGCTGTTAGCCATGTGCTCTGTCCATATTCTGTGAGTGCTCAGTCAGCTCTATCGTCTCCGCATCCCATCCTTGTCGCCAGTGTTGTATCTGGAAGGATGGGCGCAATAACGGAGACGAGACCTCGGATAGTAACTTCAACTCTTTATTAGTGACTTCTGATCAGAGCGAAAAAGCCTGGCTGTAGCAGCTCCTTTTATAGAGCTGGCTGCGGCTAAACATCCAATGACAATGATTTAAGCTTGCCACGCTTGGGTTGTCCAATTGCGGCAGCCTGTTAACCAGCCGATCGGATTAGCCCGGAGCGACCAATCATGACCCGCTGTTAGCAGACCAATCAGGTTTGCAGGTTTATGAGCCTGCTAGTCCGGAATAATTTCCATGACAGTAATTATTTGGAACCATCACATTTCTCTTTAATAATGATATAGTCTACCAAATGAATCTTATGCACTCTATTCAATCATAAACTGTAAAATACACAGTTAAATTACTTCAATTAATTTTAATGATACTCAAATAACAGTTTTACCTGGCTAGGGTACATTTTTACTAGATCTGAACAATCTAAATCAATTTACTATCCCAGGAAATAGAATATAGCCAGTAAATTAAAAAAAAATGTTTAAAAAGAGGTTTGTAATTTATCACTTCCTGATGTTTGTGGATGTTAAAATAAACAACAGTGTACTTGCTCAGAATACTAAATCAAGGGCATAAAGTCAACAAACAAATAAATATTAGTGTCATGTACACAATGGGCATATTAAGTACAGTTGTACATTTTTGGACATTCCTGGTAAAGTAATAAAACTGCAAGGTCCAATAGTACAGCTAGAAAATAAAATAACTCTGAATGTTTTCCACAGAATTCCCGGATACAAGCGACTTCCGGTTTGCCAGGCTTCAGCGGCGGTGGGGTTTCGTGATCCTGAGCGATCCCTGTTGCGCTAGCCATCTTGGTGCCTCCGATCCTGACGGGTCTGGAGGATAAGGCTACCCCGTAGAGGCAGCCGAAGACAGGGGGGATCCGGACAGGGGTCTGGGGGTTCCACAGACCCCCTCCCCACCCGGCATAACCCCCTTTTCTCAAGGCGGTGTTGCGGCGGTCAGCAATGGTCGCCACAAAGAAGCCGGCAGCTGGACAAGATTGTGCTGGAGGAAGAAGGAGAAAGTTTTGAAGCGGAAGTTTTTTGGTTGAACCGGGAGCATAAGATGCATTTAATATCCTGAAAACCTTGATTGTTGAATACTTTGTTTCCAGAAGAGATTTATAAGTGGCGAGTGAAAGTGATGAAAGAGAAGGTTTACTCTCCTTCCCTATGGAATCAACAAATGGACATTGAAAAGCCTGCTTTTTTATAGAAGGTAAAAATTTAAAGCTCTTTGTGACAAGTGGAGATGGAGAGGACAAAGGAGAAATTGATATTAAGATTTTGTTGGAGGAGATGCCTGGAAGACTTTGAGATTAGAAGTTAATTGCAATAAGACTTTTAAATACAGATTGGGCTTTTTCTTCCCTTTCCAATTGATATTACCCCAGGAAGAAAAAGTGTGAAGGGAAGAATCTTGTGCTCTGTTTGGACTGTTTGATGACTTTGGTAGTTTGGGGAATTGTTCTAAGTTTTGAAATATTTTGGTTGTCTTAAGAAGAAGAGAAAAGAAGAAAAGGTTTATAATGGCTTTATCTGTTGATGAACTAAGAGAAGAATATGGAAAAATAAAGAACGAAGGCAAGGACACTTGGAGAGAAACTACTTGCTTTTTAGAAATGGCGCTTGCTACTTACCAGCAAATACAACAATTGAAGGAGGAAGCAGAGGAAGAAGAAGGAGGAGGAGGAGAAGCCATCTTTAATGAATCCAAAAAGTTGATTAAGAAAGGAAAGAGAAGGAGAGGAAGGAAAAAAGACTTAAGACTTAAAAAAACATCCAAGAAAGAGAAAAATAAGATGCAAAATCAATACAATGTTAGAAAGCAAAAGAAAAGAGAAATACAACAGAGAGGGGAAGCTAAAAAGGCGGAGATTTGGAGAAGGGGGGATAAAAAGACCAGGGGGGATAAAAAAAGGAAGGGAAAAGGGGGAAAAAAGCCACAAAGGTATGAAACAAGATGGGAAAAAGAAATTTTTTTTTAGGGATAAAGGGTAATGTAAAATTTTTCTTAAAAGGATTCTGCAAAGTACATAAGATAGTATTATAGTATTTGTATTATAAATAGAAAATTAGAATTTAATAAGAATTAAGTAAAGATTAAAATATTAAATGTTTAACAATGGTAGATTTTAAGATTTAATAAATTATTAAAAGGAATGTTTAAAATACTTAGTTTAAGTATAGAGCTTAATTGACTATGTTAGTATAAATTTATTATGGTAGCATTTGACTTTCAAATAAATTTATTATGGTAACATTTGACTTTCAAATAGATAATTGGAATGTTATAAGATTTAATGTTTAATTATGTATTTAATTATTTTATAGATTTACTATTTTCTCTTTCTTTTAAAAATTAGTAGGTAGAATGTACTAAGCAGAATCAGATGGGGAAACAGGTGTTACCTTAAATGTTAATTTAGGGAGCGATGGAAAGGCATCATACTTCGATCAGTGATTTCAGGAGAAATCCTTTTTTTCTACTATAGGGAATGAGATAAATGGGTAATTGGAAAAGAATGGACAAAAGATACAAGTATAATGATGTAAATTAAGACGAAATAAATAAAATATAATTAAGAAGAGTGGAAAGCAGGGAGAAGCTATAATGAAGATATAGAATGGTAAATAAGATAGGAAATGGTATATAAGATGAGCATAAATTTAATTGAAGTCCATATAAAGAGAGGTAATCCGGGGCCAAGCTACTTTCTAAAAAGAAGTTTTATGTTTTTGTGTTTTGTGTATTTATGTTTGTTTGAGATTTAATAAAATCTTGGAGGAAAGCTAGATGAGGATAATTATAAACAAAACAGTGGGAAATATGAATATGATGAGTATAAAATGGATAAATATAGAAAAGAAACGTAATTGAATAAGAGTAAAGAGAAATAATGAGAAATCTGCTAAAAGATATTTAAGTGGAAATGGGATATATTATAATTATGTTGTATAAAATAAAATAATGTTTTATCCGTCTTGTAAAAATTTATAATGGAAAGAGGTTTTATGTGTTCAATGTTTAATGATGTTTTGGTTGTTTTTAAAATTAATAAAATTTGTTTCAAAAAAAAAAAAAAAAAAAGAATTCCCGGATACAAGCAAGGCTTAAAATAAAACTTTATGCAGATATATGAAGTAGTGTCACTGGTGTGCTTTTTAATCCGACAAGGACTGACTTAAGTTATTTGGAGTATCAACATACACTGCACAATTCAGAGAAATGTCAAGTGGGCTTCTCTCCATTGCTCTGTAACTTATTCAATAACACCCTCATTTCAAGTTTGCATTTTAGGTCTACTTTAAAATTCTGATTTTAACAGTATTTCTCTTGGAAATGTAGAATTTTGAAGGAGGGGCATAGAAGATGAAGGTAGGAGAAAGTATTTTTTGAAAATAAAAGAAAAAAATTCATTAAATATATGTATTTTAGTTGGCTAAAATTGGGAAGCGGAATACATATAGCAACAAAGTACAAAAGTAGGGTTTTTTTTTGTAATATATGGTCTCCAAATAATTTACCACATAAACTGATGAATAGATGGTGTTCATTTAATGAATAGATTAATGAGTACCTGGAGTTCAACTGAGATAACATACTGATATCTGAACAATAACAGAAGTGTATGAACACTGGAATGCATTATTCTACATAGTAAACACCTGCCTTGCCACATTATTCTTATATACTAAACATCTGCCTTGCCTTTTATTCCTCTTTATGTTACGTTTGCCAGTGCTTTAATTTTGATTAATTTTTTAGAATAAGGGTCACAACTGAGCATTGTGTTCTAGGAAATTCCAAAATTCCAAAGTAAGCAGAGGAACTAAGAAAATATACAGTTCTAGTAAGACACAGAATGTAGATTCTCTTAAGGAAGGTTTATACCATTATCCTATATAGGAATACATCTCATTGTATTTAAGGTTTATGCTGGCTTAGTTATAAATTTGATGAATTTTTAAAGAAAATATTCTGTGCCAGGATTTTTCAAAATCTATTTCATGAAATCTTAGGGTCTTCTGAGAACTTTATGGATTCCAGCAGAGATTGGAAGTGGGAATGGAGTTCACTGGAATTCAGATATAGTTTTCCAGATATAGTTTATTTCTTCATCTGCTCTAATCCCTGAATGTCACAAAACTGATGACAACTGGAAATCTGAGATAGCAATACCAATGCTTGCCATATATGATTCTTCTCCTCTTTCTTGTACATGCAATAATATGTGCCTAGAGGAAAGGTTCCAAAATGAAGAGAACAAATAATAAAATTTAAAATGTTATGACTTCCTAAAGTTCTGCTGTTCTTGTTTTTTTTTTTTTTTTATTCCAATGATGCTTTCAAACATATAGTTAGTTATTAATTGTTCTCATGTATTCCAGGGTTAACATTAGGGTCATCCATTCTTACAGAACTTTGGATTTTTGATCATTTGGTCTTTTCAGTAATGATTTTGTAAAAAGAAAAGAAAAACTATAAGTAGAATCCCAAATCTATTCATTCTTTTGGACCTCTTCGCTGTGAGAAGAAATTGAAATGCCCAAAGAGAATACAATCCTAACATGAAACAGTCATCCATCAATGGCCAAGTGAGGTCAACAATAACAAAAGTCAGGCTGCAATGAAAAACTGCAGTCATCCTTCCATGTTTTTAATAAAAAAATAGATAATGCTTTATATTGTAGCTGCATTGGTAGCAAATTAGCTCAGTATGCACTGTCTGCTAATGATGGTTTCCTCTCTCCAAGGTCTTGAACCTGAAACATACGATGAATTATAAGTGCATTAACTATGCAACACCATGCAGCACAGTGCTTTAGTGCAAGTAAACGAGATGCACAACATTACGTGCAATAAGCTGTTTTATAACAATTGTAACATGAGTGTACATGATATCCCAGATACTGATGGTTGCTGTGAATGATCAGTGCAAAGCCTCCAACACCTCAAAATGTTTACATGAAAGGCTTACAATCCCATTTTGCAAACAGAATGTAAAAATAAGAAAAAGGAAGAATTTGGGCATTGCAGAAAGAAGAAAGTGAAAATTTGAAAGCAGGTTGCTACAGAAAAGAGCAGAGATTCGAATAAGCAAATGAAGCTCCTAGGAAGATTTTGAATACGTCGCAGAAATATGGATAATTTCAGAGAACAGATATGTACCTTATTTTGGCATTACTGCACATATAGTATGTACATATTTGAATAAAATGCTTTTTGAAATGTCATAATGATAGTTCAGAAAAAGAATAGCCATTTTACTTGTATCTTAAATTAATTTGTTTGAATAATTTTCTCCGCCCATTATAAATAGTGGGCAAGGCAATATAACTACAATTACTATGAGTACAGAGAGACAGTTTTGAATGAGATTTCCATACACTTGACTAGGAAGTTCCTGAAGCATAAGGGCAATAATACCAAAATTAGGTATTCAACATAAGCAGCACTTAATATACTTTTGCTGCAGTTAAGAGTTATTAATATTAACATTGTTCCATTGGCCTCATTATTTTTTTAAATCTGCAAATTGAATAAGCTGGTGCTAGATCAGTCACGAGAAAGGTTGAAGCTCTGCACCCAGATAGGAATCAATTATTGGGCTACAGAATTAATTTTATTTCAGCATATGATACAATTTTTTTTTACACTTTAAATGCAGTACAAATTAAAAAAAAGCACCAGTATGCTTGCTTGAGATTTAAAAAAATAACATGTAATTAAAAAAGTAAATATTCACCCAATATCAATTCCAAATAGATTTATTCAAATTTAAACTCTAAATTTGGTCCATCCGTTAGAAAAAAAAACTCTATCCACAGTAGTCCTGCATAGAAAAACTTAGGAAAATATATCACAAATGACCACCGAACAGTATTTTGCAATGCCATTCAGAGCTTTCTTCAGTTAACTGAAAAAGAAATCATTTTTATATTTAAAAAAAATTGACTGGCAGGAATGCATCCACATTTGTCCTAAGAGCCCAGAAAATGATCTGAAAATAATATTTATGTATATTTAAACACTTTCTCCTCCTACAGAAATATAAGAACCTTGATATTTGAATGGTGTCATAGCCTCTTTCTGGTAATTTAAAATAGTAATTTCAAGGTAATGTTATGATCAAAATTATCTTTTTCTTAATAGGCAAAAGTGCATACATGCTACAAGAAAAATGATATAATGATAAGACACTGGAAAACATATATTAAAGTTCAACATATGCAGTGCATTTCAAATCTACTGATGGTACAGAAAAATAAAAACACAACAAGCATATTTTTTACAATGACACAATGGTAGAAATACACAGCAAGAATGGAAAAAAAAATATGAACTGTGTTTGGCCTTTAATTGCTTCTTAGTAAAGTTCATATAAATACTAAGGATTGCCAGTGCAAATTATATTACAGTGTTTTTTAATGATGTAATTAGGAAAATGAGGATACATATATAAAGTATAGATGAAGTCTTGATTGTTAACCTGGCTCATGTTTTTAACACAAGAATAGCACCAATCCCAAATTTATCGATTTATGGAATATGTACCTCCCACTTACTATAAAAAGCTTAAGTTTGTAAATATTAAAATAATTAAATAGGGCACAAGAAATAAATGAATGCACAATTCATGCCCCATTAAATTTTACAGTTATAGGCAGTATCTTTTTTCTGATAGAAAAGATGACACAAGGTTTGAATTTATATTTAACAATGGAATTCTAAAAAAAGAGTGAAACTTTTTGTGAATCAAGCAATGTAAGAGTGTGACCAGCTGTTGCTATAGTAGGAGGACGCAGAAACCTCTGTGAAAAGATTAGATATATAGAGATGCAGTCATAAATTGTACATTTCAGTAAATCCTTAACAAGTCCCAAGTTTCACAGGCTCAACATGGTACATTAATGATGACATTTTTCTGCAAATTTGCAAACTTTCAATGTGTAGTTATTTACAGATTTCAAATAAGAAAATAGCAAATATAGCAGATGCAAAGGTTTTGGACATGTTTTCGGTCGGTATTTTGTAATATAGGTAGTCCTCAACTTACGACTATTTTTTTAACAGCTGTTCAAAGTTAGGAAGGTGCTGAAAAAAAGGTATTTATGACTAGTCCTTGCGTATCAATGGTCACCTCATCAAAATTTGAGCATTTGATAACAATATTTATGATGGCTAAGCTGTCTTGGGGTCCATCTGATCACCATATGTAACTTTTCCAGACGGTTTCATATAAGCAATATCAATTGGGGGGGGGGGAGAAATAGTCAGGTTTACTTAAAGATTGCATGATTAATTAATCATCATATAATCCATTTAATGCAGCAAAAAGGACATAATATCAGGTGTGACTCAGTTAAGGGCTGCATGACTTAGCAATAGAAGATCTGATCTTGATTGTGATCTTAAAGTTGAATTTATTGACTGCCTTTTTAATGACCATAAAAGCCATGGTGGTGCAGTGGTTAGAATGCAGTTCTGCAAGCTACTTCTGCTGACTGCTGGCTCCCTGCAATTTGGCAGTTCGAATCTCACCAGGCTCAAGGTTGACTCAGCCTTCCATCCTTCCGAGGTGGGTAAAATGAGGACCCAGATTGTTGAGGGGCAATAGGCTGACTCTGTAAACCACTCAGAGAGGGCTGTAAGGCACTGTGAAGCGGTATATAAGTTCTACTGCTATTCCAAAGTTACAACAGTGTCAAAGAAATAGCTGTGCAACCAATTGTTTCATTTATGACCACACCAGCACCTTGCAGTCCACTGATTGCCATTCAGGTTCTCGGTAAATAGTGCATGTTTGTGACTGTGGCAGAATCCCAAAGTCACATGGTTACCATTTGTGTAATCTGTAGCTGGCTTGCAACAAGCAGGGTAAATAGAGAATGAGACATAAAATTATAAGTTGCAGTTACTTCCCTTAATGCTCCCTTAATGACCATGACAAATTTACTTCATGACCAAATGGGAGGTGAGGTCATAAGACAGTTCCAGCCGTGTGATTTTTGGCTTAGAAAACAGAAATGCCAGACCCAATTTTGGTTTCTAGGTGAGGACCATCTGTGCCTCCTTTTGTAAAAGAAATTAACACCTGCTAAATTTTACTTTAGCTCATGGGTATCAAACTGGTGGCCCACAGGCCAAGTGTGTCATGTGAAGGCCATGCCCACCCCAGGTCCATGAAGGGAAAATGTTGTGATATGTCACGTGATGGCAATGTGATGCTGCGAGTTTGACACCCGTGCTCTAGCTATCTCAGAATCCTATTTGTGACTTTTTGTTGTTGTTGTTGTTGTTGTTGTTGTTGTTATTCTTTACTTCAGAAGTCTTATAATTCAGAAATATTCTTAGATCTTTTTGTATGCACAATACGTTTGGGATTTCACTGCTGATTTTGAGTAATATTTTACTTGGGGAGTGTAAAGGCCTATCCAAAACATTTATCTTTCTTACTTGTAAGTAGCTCCTGACTGCTTTGCAACCATGGTTTAGATTGTCTTTAGACTGATAAAATGTCCCAAAATTTGCAAAAAGATACAGGACTTAATTTTACATGATGTAGTGATTGTGTCAGTTACCATTCACTTATGGATTTGGTGAAAAGCAGATTTTGACCAGGGGTACCTGAATCTTTGCACATAACTCTGTCCCTTAATGGAGTAGACATGTAGCTTTTAAAATATGGAATTCTGCTAGGGAAAAAGGATGAATATATGAATATATAGGATGAATGTATTATTGATCAAGGACCATGAGATTTAAGCTGGAGGTAAAATAAATTGTGCTAAATCTAGTAATACCCTGGGATATTATTCCCAGATATTATTCCCAGATACTTCCATGGCACACTCCAATTCATGAGCCAAAATTACCACAGCAAGTAGTCCTTTCAAAACTAATAGTAAAGTCAGTAGTTTCTTCACAGAACTGCAAGCCAAGCCAATTTGTCAAGAACTGGTACTGGGCATAAGTACAAATTCCTATTGACTCTTTTGAATAGCTAATTCAAGTTTCTTTTTCTGAGAAGAAAAAACCATCAACTATAGTAGCCTTAAAAGCCAAACACTTAAGAACACAGACAGACACTTGGCCAGCATTACACCATGGCTCCTTTCCACACTTTGTGAAGCTAATTGAAGGCCCTAGCCTGCAAGTGTTTTGCATGCAAAATGGTTCTCAGGCCATGAACATGTGCTTCCTTTCTCCATCAGTATGGCTCCAGCATCAATTGTGAAAGCTAGAGCAAGGAAAGAAGAAGAAGGTGGAAAAAAGCATACTTACTGTAAGGGACACATTCATATTGGACTTCGAGGTATTTATATGTTCCAGGACAAGGATCAGGAAACACATCAGACCCAGTAACTACTATACATTGAGTTCTGTTGTTGCACCTGTAACAGGAGAAAAAAATCAACAGAGAAATTTTAGAGTAACTTATTATTTTTATCTTCTGGTGGTAAATTCTATAATCCTTGACAGTTTAATACTTGTCAGATGTAATGGATTATATTGTGCATGTTTCCCAGAAAGTGGGGGAAATGCGTATATGTTCAATGAATGAATGGTTCAGTGTATAATGAAATGTCAATTCACAGCAATCACAAGTAAGAGTTTGGGTAACAACAGATACCCAAAATGTTCTTTTTTCAAAAGTCTAAGTTGTTGTTTTTTGTTGTTTTTATGGTTTTTGTTTTTATACTCTGCATTTTGGATGCAATTTTTCTAACAAGTAATGCATTTTCAGTCATTCAAATTATTAAATAGAAATATTTTTTATAAAGCAGCACAATTTAAATAGTTATACTTATGATTTACAGCTGAATATTTTCCAACAGCTGTGCTCTACATCTGAGGGGTCAATGGAAATGCTACAATAACCTTGATAGTATTGTGGAGATGTGACAAGCACTGTGCGACCAACACTATTCTAAGTTGATTACACTCAACATAAAATATTATGTTAAATTATAAAATATTATGGTAATATAAACTAACAAATGATTTAATAAGCTCTAAATAAAACTGTAAAATAAAAAGTAAACTAAAAATTTAGAAAATCAATATATTTTTTAAAAAAGTACAATATTAAAAATCATAAAAGAAAGCAAGTATGAACATTAAAAATATATGAGATTTAATACTGGAACAACTTTACAGAAGATGCATTTTATTCAAGACATTTCCTGCCTCAACATTCATCTCCCACCCCAAAGAAACCTTTACAAGAAATCAAGCCATAATCCATTTCCCATAAAATGACCATGTTAATCTGAAGCTGCTGGTTTAAATATAAAGACTTGGTGTTTAATATAATATAAAATATATAAGTGTTTCAAACTAAATTTTAATTTTGAATATAAATGAAGTGATACTTATCAAAACTTAGAATAAAACTAAGTTCAGCAAAACAACTTTCAGTGTTTCATTGTGAAGTCAAAGGAAGGAGCCAAACAAAAGGTTGGGAACAATTTGGTAACTAAAACAAGGGAAGTTTGGCTGCTCTCCTGGGTAAGTTCTGTTTTTCAGTAAATTAGAAGGAAAGGCAGCCAGATCTTAAAATAATAGTCTAGCCTTTGACTCCAGCCATATATCAAACTACTGCATTACTAGCACTTCTCATACTATTGTATACCCTTGCATAAGTTGAAGACATCAATCTTATGTAGGAGAGTTGGAGTTTCTGACATCTGTCTTCTCAAAAAACAGGTGTAAGATCAAGCCACTTTTTCAATTCATGTTTGCTAAATGAATATTAAAGTGATCTTAATTGCAACATTTCAGAATAACTTCAGTGTTGTTACTAAATGATAAAATAGACATCACCCCTTTTTAGTATTTAGCTTCTGAAAAAAGCCTAATTTTAACCTTTGGATGAATTTTTTTTTTTTTCCAAAATGGATAACCCTCCCCCCCCCCCCCCCCCCCCCATGAAATCTGTTATAGACGTTTGGCTGATCGTCTCATTCCTACAACAATGATAGCTGTCTATTGGTTCGGGTCTACCACTGTAAACCAGACAATGTGTATTCAGCAATTTCCCACAATAAATATATAATTTCCTTATAAATGTGCCCATCTTAATTAGGTAGTAGGTACTCTATGGCTAGCTGTTACATTTTTATAAAATGCCTTAACAAAAAAAATATACTACATATACTATATATCTTCTTAATAAATTCAGAATGTATTTTCATAACAGTAGTTAGAGTTGTAAACTAACAATGCTTTATATCTCAAGTACTGTAAACTGAAATAGCATGACTTTTCTAGTTGAATTTCTTTTATTGTACTTCAAACGATCTGGATGAGAGAGACTAGGCTGTGGAAAATATTCAAAGGGATCTTCACAAAACAATTTGGCCCAAGTAAAATCCCTCTCCTTAAAGTGCTATAGTAGCAGTGACCTCTGGTACACTTGGTATGGCTGCTTAGCAATAGCAATAAGTAGTTGAGTTGGGAACAGCTTTAACAATAACAATACCAATAGCACTTAGACTTATATATTGTTTTACAGTGCTTTACAGCCCTTTCTAAGTGGTGTACAGAGTCAACAATCTGGGTCCTCATTTTACCCACTTCAGAAGGATGGAAGGCTAGTCAACCTTGAGCTAGTGAGAATCAAACTGCTGGCAGTCTGCAGTACTAGCTTGATTCTAATCACTGCACCGGCACAACTTGGGAAGCATTCTTGATTAATGTCTTCACAGGAAGTCCTTCACTTACTACCATTTGTTTAGCAACTGTTCCAAGTTACAATGCCTTACAACTGGTACACTTAAAACTATCATAGCATCCCCCATAACCACATGATCAAATTTCAGGTGCTTGGCAATTCACATGTAAGTATGACAACTGCAGTATTACAATGTCACATTATAGCCATTTGCAACCTTCCCAGCCATCTTCTGACAAGCAAAGTAAATGAGGGAAGCTGGATTTGCTTAATGACCATGTGATTTACTCAACTTCAGTGACTCAATTAACAACTGCTTTGCTTAACAACAGAAGCTCTATTTCCCAACTATGGCCATATGTTGACACTACCTATATGTGAATAACTGCCTGATTTCATGAGCAGTCCCAATAGGATAAATAACAATACAATCTCTCTTCTTTTGGCCTAAAGTTCAGATAAGAATAGTAACTGCAAGTCTCTTTAAACATTGCTTTATGTAATTAATAAGTCTGATTTCCCCCCTTAATTTCACTTAGATGAAAATCTCTTCTTTTAGTTCCCCTGGCTCCCTAATTGGAGAATTTTTCATCCCTTTGGATCTTACAACATCTGGAGTAGGTTTTGACAGTAGGAACAGGGTTCCAAAAGGATGGGAATTGTCCTTATTTTATGGGCAAAACAGGTTAGCTGAAAGCCACATAGAAATTCCAATATTTATATTTCTTACTCTATGACTGTTATCATACAAAAATATTTGTAGCTTGCCCTCCTGTGTGAAAGAGACCAAATTGGTACGCTATCCAGTGGTTTTTAAATGTGTCCCTTTAAAATAAAAGAGTCTAATGGGAAGAGAGAGAAAAGTCTTACTATGTTTTATGTAATAGTTTATCAAACCTGCATAATGTAACATGATTTGCTATAACTGCCAAAGTCACTAGGCAGATATAAATCACTGAACAATTAGGGTAAAGTATACAATATCCATCAGTGGTAAGAGCTTCTCCCTCCTCTAAATAAACAGGATATAATAGAGTATCTTGTAATATTTCTATCGAACAACTTATCAGAGGTTTTCTGGTCCTCCTTCACATTTTCACACTTCTTAAGAACTCTTCTTTCAATGCACTTGGGAATATATAAGTTTAGCCTACACCTGCGGGGAGGACTGTTAACACTCATTGATTGGTGCTTTATATGTCTAATGTTTTTAATCCCATGTTCTGACCTTTTGTAAGCTGCCCATGGCCTATAGAAATTTAGCTGCACAGAAGGTCTGGGTAAATATAAATAAATAATTCTGGAAATCCTGCAGGAGTCAAGTAATCTCTTACTTAGGATGTCAACTGCTGTTCTACAATACTGTAAAATGGAAAATGGGCTTTGGGAGGTTTGTAGCTCAATTTTGTTTCATTCCCAGGCCCATATTTCAAATATTGCTAGTGCTAAAGATACAGATACCTAGATTGAGAATTCTTGGTGTTGAAGAAATAGAGAATTATAATGTGAATACTGTAACACCAAAGGCAGTCAATGTATTAAAACTGTTCCTTTTTTTAAAATAAGTTTATAACATAACCATTCCAATTATACAATGCCATTATATACTGGTTATATAAAACTGTTCCTGAACAACATTAGCACATACTATGGAAAAATTAGCATCTCTACCACACTCTAAGAAAATCTGAAAGTTTCTCAAAATGTAAGAACAATCCTTAGCCAAGATATTTCTAACAGATTTATTTTATAGATTAGTTATAATGTAAGGAACATATATTTTTTCTGTTGCTTATGTGGTATTTTTTAACTTTTTAAAACATTCAGAAAACCCGGGGCTTCATGGCACTGAAGAAATTTTGAAATCAAAGGTTGCCATTTCATTAACAGTTTCAAATTATTGCAAAAACACAGGTTTGGTTCTTCACACAATAGCTGAAGAAAAATGTTTAAGACTAAAGAAAATAAATTTTTTTAAAAAAAATGAGGAAGGGAGGCTTGTGTTACATCTCCACTGTTCCTGCATTTGCCATTTTTCATTTATCACTCTGGAAGTCTGTCCCATCTGTGCTTGGCTTTAAAAATGCTCCTTGTTTCCATAATAATTTGTTTGCTTTCTTGCTGTAATTTCAATAAGTACAATTCCCAACAAATTGCTTTTGCCCTTCTTTTGATTATCATATGCTCATTATTATACTTTACCAAGAGAAAAGTATGAAGATGAGATTCCAGGAGCAATCTATCTGGGTGAGGTGTTTTAATCAATGGTCGAGCTCTGGTGATTAAACAGAGACTTCTGTTTTGGCAAGTTAACATTAGTTTCTCCTGTCATGCTCCAAAAGCCACTGGGAATCTTCTGCAGATCATTAGATATGCTACAATAAAGCTTTGGTACATTCCCTTTTCTTCCTTAAATTACTTTTTCACTGTCCTATCATTTCCCGTCACTATTGCCACTGCATTATTATTATCGCTCCCCTGAAACATGCACCAGAGCTATGTCTCCAGGCCATTGGATGCCATTTTCAACTGAGGCTTCCACTTCAAAAATATAAATTAAGAAAATTTCATTATCTCCTGCCAGGGGCCATTATTCACCACTGTTCTAAGAAAGATTAAAAATGCAAGATCTATAGTCTTGAACAAATACTCCAGCATTAAAAAGAGGATCTGGGTATAAACGACAAGGCTAATATACTGGGACGAACTGAAATTAAGACTGAATCTACAAACTGAGATCACAGGGTATAGGCAAAGCTAATTCTAACAGACAGTTGAATTCTAAATTCACAATCCCATCACATATGGGACTTCGTAGAGCAATAGTCTTAACATACCTAGAAGCAAATCTGATGTAAATTGCATCAGCTTCATTTCAAAGCCATGGGACTTATATATCTGTTTTCTCTCAATGGAAGTCAGGTTTATATGATTGAAATGTACATCAGTAGGTCTAGACTCAAACAATGCTGACCATATTCGTAATGGTATAATATACTGAACTTTCTGAAAGTTTTCTTGCAAATCTACTTTGGTTCCAGAAGTTGTTGAACATATTTTTTAATATGTAGTGTGTATGTGTGCAGTTTTATGCAGTTACCCCAAATATATATATTTAACCTGACAGCAACAGATGCTACTGTATCTCACCCTATTTGGGCATATCATTAGTGGCATTTTGCTCTTTAAAAGAATCAACAGAATTCATGTAGCAGTTATTTCTGCATATTGCAGACAGAAACTTCAAAACACATATGACTACATCTCATTTTAATTTTAACAAATCTGACTTACAAATATATAAAATTGCCATACAATGGGGAATCTAGCCCACTTGGGACTGCTTGAGATGCTTGATGGTGGCTGGCCTGCACATATGTAAACACACATGCTTTTATTTATGCAAATACACACAGATACTTGTCCCCTGAAAAATCATGGAGTGAAAAAATAGGGTCTGTAAAAAGGCAATAATTTTCAGTAAATAAGGGGAAACACAGATGAATAGTTTTCTTTAATTGTTTAATAGCTGATAATTTATTGGACATTATTAATTAATAAACATAAGGAAAGTAAAAGTAGTGCAATTAATATAACATAGGAGGTATTACATAGTTATGATCATTTGTCATAATTAATGCAATAAGTAATGCTTGGGGCAGATATTTTTAAATGAAATATAAATACTAAATACAGCAATCTTTTTTTGCTTTTCTTATTCTTAAAATCAATAAAGGGGAACAAATTAACTTGAAGTAAATTGGCAATTGTCTATTGAAATGCAAGAACCCTATGGATTTTTTGCAAATAAAAACCAAAAGGACATGATCCATTAAACAAAAATCTTATAGTGCTACACAATTTGTGAAGTTTTGGTAAACATGACTGAAAGCAGTGGTGCCAGGAACAGTTATTTGAAACTATCAGAGGTATTTTGAAGGATGTACAACATGTCAAAGGACTGAGCAACAGCTGAATGAGGCAATGAACAGAAAACAAGAGCTCACTTTGAATGTGCATTTCTATTTAAGAAAGGCACTTTTTGATTCAAGCTAGTTCTACGTAATTTCTGCTACTTAAACATCCAACAGAATATTGGCTGAAACTAAAAGTTACAACTACATTATGCCACTGGCATAATAGAGTTTTTTATGGACTCTCATGTAGATACTAGCTGCTTAGCTTGTATGGTTGCAACCAGAAGTAATCAGTGTCATTTATTTATTTCATAGCTTTTATATGGATGGCCATCTTAAACAAGTAACTTTAAATGGCCAACAACTAATACAGAAAATATGATAAAACTCCTACGAATAAACAATACAATGAAAAATAACCAATGCAATGCACTGCCTAACCCAAAATATGAACACACACATATTGGTTTCTATTAACATCTTAACTCTAATGTCTGAGAAGAAAGCCAAGTCTTCACAGCCTTTCAGATCTTCCATAGAGCAGGTATTTTTTTTTGTAAATTTTATTTGAGTTTTCACAAAGATAAAAAAAATACAAATAAAACATCTTTTTTGAAAGTAGCATAATCCCGGGTTACATTTTTTCGTACAGACACAACTTCAGGTTCATGCTCATTTTTATATTCTATTCCATATCTTATTACTATTTTACATTTTCTGCATAGCTTCTCCCCTCTTAAAATTCTCAATTTTATTTTAATTATCTCATCTCAATTCAAATCATTGTATTGATATTTTTTGTCTGTCCTGCTTCAATTATCTATTATCTTTTCTCATTAAACAAAATTTATCCTGTAGTTACTGATTGGAGTATGATGCTTTTATATCTTTTCCCTAAAGTTGTAACATTCAATATAATACATAACTTCCACTTGGATTCTGCTTGGTACATTCTTAAAATACGCACTGTATTCTTAATATATATATATATATATATATATATATATATATATATATATATATATATATATATATATATATATATATATATATGTATGTATATAATTAAAACAACATTCCATTCCAATTCAATTCTATCATTAATATTAATATTCATTAAAGTCTTAACATCTTTAACATTACTTTTCAATTAAATATCATACTTCTATGGGAACAATTATAAGCTTTCCACAGTTAATTCCCCCCCCCTTCACTTATATTTTATAAAACATTAACTAATTAAAATGTTCCCATTCCTTCCTAATTAAATTTTCTCATTTATTTTATTTCACTTATTTTATTCACAAACATTTCACTAAGTTACACTAACTATTTTATCCCTCATTTTAATCATACGTTGTTTCCAATTTTCTAAAGTTATTTCTATTACTAATATTACAATACAATCTTATGTACCTTTATAGAATCCTTTTTTCAATTAGATTTTCACCCATTATCTCTAAATAGGTCCTGTTTCTCTATATCTTGTTCTGGTCCTTTGTAACTTCTTTTCCTTTCCTTCTTCCCTCTCTTCTTCTCTCTCCCTTTTTTACCCCCTTGTCTCCCTACCTCTATTTCTCTCTTCTGTATTCCCCTTTTCTGTTGCTTTCCAGTATTATACTTATTTTTTCAAATTATTTTTCTTTTCTTTGGTTGTTTTTTTAAGTCTTAAATTCTTCATTCTCTTTCCCCCCTTTTCCTTTTTCTTTCTCACATAAAATTGCTTGTTCATTAAAGATGGCTTCTTCTTTGTCCCAGTCTTCTTGTTTTGCAGTCGTTTCTTGTTGTTTCTCATGGTTCCAAATCTCCATTTCTAAGAATTGAAAAATGAAGCCAAAAGAACCCTTCCCTTCTTGTGCATCTTCTTTGTACTTTTTAAGTTCCATTTTCAATTCATCCAGAAGTGGTGCCATTGTATAAATTTGTAAACAACCACCTGATTGATTTTAGTCATTCAAATATAATAACCAAGAATCCAAAGATCACCAAATAATCCAAATACATGGAAGCTGTTTCTTTTTTGCTCTTTTTTTTCACTTTCTCCTCCTGGAGTTACTATTTAGTTGCAAAGTTTCAGTTAAAATGTATCTTTTAGAAGTCTTGTTGAAGTTTTATTGTAGATTCTTTTTAATTCTAGGCAGTCTCCTCCCTCTTCCAGATCCTTCCCTTATTCTTTTTCTCTCCCTTCCTGCTTATGAAAAAGAAAAATTTTAATGTCCAGAAATCTTTATTATTCCTTTGGCATTTTATTTTATTTTCAGCTTAATTGCCTAATGATGTCAAAGCGGATTTTTCCAATTTCTTATTTAAGTCTCTTAGTTGTCAGTATAGAGAAGGAGAGAGAAGAAAAAAGCCAAACCTTTCCCCTTTCACTTTCCTTCGCTGCTTCCAACTCTTCTTTGGGAACGATGTTATTTTTTGTAAGTTTAAATTCCAGGGTACCTTAGTTGTTGCTTTTACAATTTAACCTAGTCAACCAAAACTTTCACTTCTTATCTTCCTCCTGCACATTCTTTTCTGGTCAAGTTCTCCTTTGTGGTGGCCTTTTCTGACCATCGCTGCAACCATCTTCAGGAAAGGGAATAATGGTCAGCTGAGGAGGAGAGATGCGGCTCTCCTCAACCCTGCTGGCGGTCTCCCCCTCTTCACCACCTCTATGGGGTGGCTTAGCCCCAAAACCAGCCGGCTCGGGGCGCTCCAGTGGCGAGCCCAGACAGAAATCATGCACGATCATGGATTTCTGTCTGTCGCTGAAGCCCTTCAAACCGAAGTCCCATAGAACAGGTATTGAATGGACTTCAAACATGCTTTCTTATAGGAACAAAATTGCTTATTATTGTAAGCATTATCAACTGAGTGAAAATGAAATAAAACAGATAAACTAAGCTTGTATATATATAAAAAAAATCCCTGTAAATTATGCTCTGGGTGACATGCTCCCTTATGGCTGGTGGTTATCCACAAATGTATCTTCTTATTGGCAATTCTCTTCTTTCTAATAAGACACATCTGGTACCTACTTTATTATCTTTTTAACTCCAGGCAAAGTTTTTATTATTTCAGGATTTTTAATATTAACTTTCTATTTATGCTTGAATAGAAACATTTAATACAACTCATCTCGGCTGCCTAGTAATTATTTTAATTATCCATTTAATTGTTTGCATATTACACTTTTGTATGCTTTTCTGAGTTTTGTGTTATACTTATTCGTTTAAAATGTTAGATACTGGTTTTCAAAATATGTTATAAGCCACTCTGGAAAACTTTTTGTTTTGAAGAAAGTCCTATAAATTCTTAAATAAAGTCATTAAAAAGATGAAATTCTCAAGCAATGGGAAATTTCCTATGATCTAAAACAGGAAAGCTGAATTCCTACATGCAAAGTTATATCTGTTCTCAGAAAACTGCTTAGCTCTCTCATATATTTCCACTCTAAATGTAAAGCTATCTATTACTCTGAAATGTATTGCCTATTATTAAGGAGAGTTAGGCACAATAATTCTACAGTCCTTTAAACATGGCTAATTCAGTAAGCACTATACTGCTGATGTTTGGAGAAAAATATTGTCTGCTTACAGTAGAAATACTGAATGTGATTGCTTATTTCAAACAATCTAAAGTGATCCTCAAAAGCTAAGCAGAGTCAAATTTGATCAGCACTTAAAAGAAAAATGATCCAGTACCAATCAGGGCTCAAAAACAACATTTCATTCTGTAAATTTTGATCATCTCTATATTTTTGTCAATAAAAATGATGTGACACCAAAGGTGCCTTTTCAGTTCTGATCAGAACCAAAGAAGCTTCTTGGATGAGAAGCGAAATGTCTTCAAGGAGAAACAAAGAAAGTCAAATTGCCATTTGAAAAAGAACCTTTTGGACAACCATGATGTGGATGACTGAAAATCTCCCTAAACAGAAATGATATGGATATCTCTATGGAATAATCAGGAGCTGTGCCTTACTGGATGGGAGATTTTATCTTAAAATATCTTCATGAGTGATATAGAAAGGAAAAAGAGTAAATCTGGGAAGAAAGTAGTTAAATATACATAAAGGGTTAAACATTTTAAAGTATCAAGATTGTTTCCCCCTTTTCTTGTTTTAAAGTGATTCTCTGATTACTAGCCAGGATTTACAATGCTAACAATATGCAAATGTTCTTTTATATAATGTGATTTGCATATATGTTAAATAAAATTTGAAAACTGCCTCTAAAACTCCTTTAATCTTTTTTAATTAGCAAAATAAGCAATTTAAAAATAGCAACAACAATTTGTTAATAAAAACTCTGATATGTTAGATGCCTTGATAATTCTGAGCCATTTTACAAGACCTTTGGGTCAGTTTAATGCAAATTAGGCTTGAGTCACCCAGAGTCTTATTAATCCAGACCAACTTCCTGGTTTACAAAACTGCACATTCAACATAAAAGTGGCTTAATTTTAGGAGCAAAATAAAGCATATTTATTTGCAGAGTAGACCACTGAGACTCCTTTTATTTCAAGGGGTCATCGTGTCAAAACATAATGTAGGGGCACAGTTATCACACACATATACAGTGAATAAATGTGTATGTACTTCTTTATTTAAACATTCATATGATGCCTAGAGTTTCCAAACTTCTCCTTGGATAATTACAATGTATTGCCATATATTGGAGCCAGTGTCAATTAGGGCCAATTACTCATGAAAATGTTTCCCCATTGCAGTTTTCACATACAGAAACTATCACTCCCCATTTTGACAGAGGAAATGGGAAATCGCTATGGGATGTCCTAGTTAAGATTTAAATTAACAAGAAACTTGTTACCGGACCTTATAAAAGATATGGAATAATAGGACATAACCTTGCAAAACCTTGGCAACCTCCCCACTACAACCTGTAAATTATCTGCAGAAATTACCCATTCTTGTGAGGCAGGTTATTTTTCTCTCATTGGGGAGGGAGGGGAGAGAAGAGGAGGGGGACCTTTAAATATTTAATTAGTAGCATGATATGAAGACAATTGTGCATGCCAAGCACTTCTATCCTCAGCCTATGCTCATCCTAATTACACTCAAATTTACATTGATCATTGCAAACTTCTGGCACTTCTAATTACTTGTTCCTTAAAGATCCTTCCATGGAGACATATTTTTCATTCTCACAGTTCTGGATTTCCCTAAATAGGCCATTAATTACTTTCTCAGGGTCTTCAAGCAGTCATTCAAATCTAGGATGGGGACAGCTAGTGTATTTTTGTAGTGGGACAACCCCATTTTCAAGGGTGTCTCTTTGTATACCTTGCAGTGTCTCCACTGTATTTAAAAAACACTGCAGCCCATTTCAATATGAAGCAAAGTATTTTTTAAAAAAAATCTAAAATAATGATCTGACTAATTATTTCCTAGTGATACATGTGTCTTTTTTTTTTGCTTTCCTTTTTGAACTGATTAAACAGAAATTTGAGATCTCTTTCCAGCATACATATTTTAATTATCCATTTATGGCTTTAAAAGTATTAATGTCAAACTGTGGGGTTAAGAATCAAAGGAATGTCCTTGGATTTGATCTGCTGATTTCCTTCCTATCTTTTTTTCTTCATGTATATGGACAACTTAAAGCATTTGACAGAAGTGCTGTCCCCTAGGAAGGGCCTTTAATCATACAACTTCCAGTGGTGTCGTTTGTTATTTAAACAGAAGTTTGGTAAGTTTGTGCTAGAAGCATTGTGTAAATATTATTATTTTATTCCCTCAAGAGCTTGGACGTCATGAAAAGAATGACTATTTATCAGTGACAAAGCAGTATCTCACCACAGTTAGTGGGAAATTTATAAAATTTGTAATGGAAAATTTGTAGTGAAACATTTACTAAACTTTCCAGAATACTCTTTAAAAATTTTTTTTAAAAAGCATAACCTTTGAAAAGGGAGTGCTACAAATTCCCAAACATATTTTGCTAAAATCAGTATGATTCATTCAAAAGCTACAATCCGTTTTTAGTAAAGAAAAAACATGCTGGAAACAGTACTTTGACTCTCCCTTTTCAATCAAAAGCAAGTTTAGAAGTACAAGCGGTATATGAGGAGATATACCAGCTCACCACTCTAAGCTTATATTTAATTAAGCTGAAAATGTTCATAATCTAATCCTTTTTCAAGTTGCCTTCCTCCACAAGAGGATCTGTGTTTGCACAATTAAAAAGGCTCACTTTAACCTGATCTAACTAATGTATTAGATGTAAATCCTTCCCTATTGAAATAAGTGCTGGGATGACAGCAGGACAGGAATCATAAGAAAAGAAAAAGGCTATTTATCATTCATAACATTGATAGCATTCATGATAACAGAAGCCTGATCATGTGTATTTAATTTTACCTAAATTTTACCTTCTTTAATTCAGAATGCTCTGAGAGACCTTTACACTATGTCTTAGTTGCCAAAGGGGAAAAAAACTAGGGATGTTAAAAACACAGAAAGTAAGAGGTTTTGCATTTATAAGTAAAGGAATAATGGACTAACAAAGTTCATGTATTTGACAGGAAGCAAACTTTCAGATCTGGAAGCATCTTTTTAACCCCAAGTTCACACACCCATACCCTGCAGGGTGTAGGTAAATGGTAAGTAAATGGTGGCTTGTTTGAAGTAAGAGAAGAAGAAAAAAGAACCGCATGACCAATTATGCATCTGGGGGATGGAACTGATTTATGGTAAAATAAAAGGCTTTGCAAAGCTCAAAAAATGCCTAGATTAAAGACATGCTCAACATGATTACCCTGTTTAGGTAAAAAACCACAGCAAGAAAGCAGGTAATACAAGAGTTGAAGAGTATCTGAAAATAAAAAGGAGATAAGTTTTAAGTTAAGAGAGAGATGCTTTAACATCAAGATCATGCTTTTGTTTATCATTTGATGAAACATAGCCCAGCTCAGTTTTCTCATGCTTGGACTATATCAAGCATAATGTTCACAATATAACAGAATGTTGTATTATAGCTCCCAATGATGTAAAATGTCTGGGCATGTCTGTGGGTCTGCCTATTCATCCATCTATCTACATGTAGCCCGAGCTTAGTGACTGTTCATTCAGTGACTGCTCAAAATTACTACTGCACTGGACAAAGGAACTTACAATTCGTGCATGGCATTATGGTGGTTGCAGTGACCCCTTAGCAACGTAATCATGATCTACATGTTTGGCAACCTGTTGGCACTTAAAACTGCTTGACAGGTACCTGGTAGTTATGTCATTGCCATTTGCAGTCTTCCCTGCCGGCTTCCTCAAAAAGTCAATGGGAAAGCCAGCATGGAATGTTGTAAGATGCTGCCACCTACTAAGAGGACTCCATCTCATTTTTGGGCACAGGCTGAAAAATCCATTGAAATCAAAGAAGGATTTTCAGCTACAAAAGTTTTACATCGCCAGAGTGAAGAGGCAGCATAGAATGGTGTGGTGGCCTAGAGGTGGAGCTCTCATCTCATAATTAGGAGGCTGTGAGTTCGATCCTAGATAGAGGCAGATATTTTTCTCTCTGGATGCTCTGAGAATATATCTGCTGGAAAAACAACAACTCCACATTGGCCACAGGAAGGGCACCCAGCTAGTAAACAGTCTCCATTCAGTTGCCCTGATTCTACCCCTCAAGGGATTATGGAGTCATTAAAAGAAGATAGTAAAAGTGGATAGTGAAGAGGCAGCATGGTAAGAAGCACTCAGTGCCTCATGGTAGTGGGGAGGCCCTGGAGGCCTGGTGCAGGCTGTTTGTGTGTCTCCTGGTTTAGCAGCTGAAAATATTTGTTGATTTCAGGAGAGAGGATTTTCAGCTCCAGTGCAGTAAGGTACTGTAAGGAGCATGGGTTGCCTTAGAGGAATGGTTGAAGCTCAGCAAAGGACATGCTCATGTGTTTTGACTCAGGGCCTACAATTTTTTTCTTGTATTTCAGAGGATTTTCAACAACTGAGTGGAGAAACATTCATGCACAGCTTGCATCAGATCTCCCAGGGTCTTGCCTACCTCATTGCCATATCTAGGATTCCACTTAATCCATCCAAGACTGTTTAATGACTGCAACCTAGAGTACCTAGATTGTGCTTGTTAAGCAGCTACTTAGGATCATACTTAATGACTGTTTTGCTCAATAACTAAGATTCTGGAGCCAATTGTGGTCATTAAGCAAGGATTGCCTCATCCATCCATCCATCCACGATAGACAATAAACACATATAAATTGCTCATACATACTTCTTAGTTACTGCAGATTTCTTCAGGCCTCCATCAAAAATCAAAAAGGTGAGATGAGGACACAAACTCTGTGCCTTCTTTGCTTCCATTCATGATGTTCCCTAGCATCTGAAGATTTCTTTTACCTGAGAATGGAATTCCTGAGCAACAGGGTCCCGTTGTAGAAATATGGCACTACATTCAGCCAAATGCAGTCAAACTTTCTCTGACAATTGGAGACCAATTCCTCATTAATTCTATACTTATACTAACAAATGTCTGAAGACATTTACTGGAACTCCCAAGAATAGCTTTATGGAGAACAATAGCTCTCTTCCTGTATTATTCAATGTATAGGGAAGCCAAGGGATTGAATTATAAGGGGGGACACACCTTTGGCATTGTCCCAACATACTTCCATTTCCTTGCTTTCATTCTTAGCTTCTATGTGTTGAAGGAATTTGGAGAGACATCTTTCTGTATTAGTAGGCAATCTTTCAGTTGTACTGTCTATTAAAGTGGCATGTGGGTTAATGTATCCATTGTGAATAAAGTAGGAATGCAAAAATCTTCTGCTTCTATGAAATCATTTTAAAAGAGAGACAGGGACTTCAAGAAAATAACAGATTGGTACAATAGTGCAGCAGCATTACTATGCTCTCATGGAAAATTGAAATGGGAAGCTTACAATATTTTTTTAAAAATACCCAATTCACATTTCAGTAGCAAGGTAAAACTATTACTCTGAATGAAGCATTTACTCTACATTACTCTTAAACCACGTTAGCTTCATAGCATTAACTTGCTTTATGGGTTCAGTTGATCATGACCTATAAAATGTTAAGCAGAACTGCTTTAAATATCCACTAACACCATGCATGGGACTGAGAGCACAAGGCAGTGTTTTATGAAGCGGGGAAAGTGTACCCTTATGAAAAACTAGCACATACTCTTATGTCATTGATATAAACAGGGTACACATGTTAAATAATATATAACACTGGCAATGTTTTTCTAAGCAACAGGAAGGCAGACTGAGTTTATTTTAGTTCCTGTTCTTTTCCAACAGAAATGCACGTATACAAAGACAAAACATGTTCAAATATGAAATTCATATGCAAGAAAGCTGAGAATCCCCTTTTGTTCTCTGTTAATGAACAAATTCTGTGTTTTTAGGGGAAGGATATAAGCCTGGAATTACTTTTTGAGTAACGTTGGCCAATGTCTTTGGCAATTATGATTTCATTAATTAAAACCAGAACCAAAGAAACATGCTATTGTTCTTATATTTGACCCCTACAATTTTGCATTTCAGCCATTTTTGTAGCACAAAATGTCATCAGAAGTTACTAATTCAGCACCAGATGGTTTGTAAAAATGTAAAGTTCATATTTTAAAAATACTTTTTCAATGTTAACAGCAAAAGCCTAATACAATTCCAAAGGCAGGGATAGGACATTTTAAACAACAAAAACTATTCCCGCTACTTTTTAATTAGAAGATGTTGACATGTACAAAAACATATATTCACAATATTTATTCAGCATTATCTACCCACCCATCAATCTGCGTTTGTGGGAGAAAAAAGGGGGTCAAGCTTATGAAAGCAAGGTGATAATACAAATCTATTCCTTTTCTACATGCATCATACCTTACTAGGCACACCCAAAAGACATGTCATAAGCAGCAACTGTCATGCCCCTGGTGGAGACTGACTCTGAGGAAGAGGAGGAACAGCCAACAGGGAGTGGAAGCGAGGCTCCAGAGGTAGTGGAAGCTGGGGAAGGACAGAGGCCAGCTGAGCAGTTAAAGGAGGACCCAAGCCCATCCCCTATCTATCTTAGGGCACACAGGGAGGAGAGGATCAGGGTAAAACGTGGTCTACTCAGGAGGAGAGGGCCATGATTCTCTTCATGGGTTGCAGATAGGAGATTTGCATAAGAGTTTGGATCTGCATGCTAACAGACGCTGGAGACAAATTAGAATTTTAGTCCTAAAGAAGGTTTATCTTGGTTGGTGTTCTTCCAATGGACTGTACCTGATTATCTTCCTGAAGTTGGCAATCTATCCTGGTCTATCGTGGAACTTTATACAGTATGGTTTGTTTTTGGTTTTTGCTTTATTATCGGCTCTTTGAATTTGAACTGTGTTTCTTTCCTCTGGAATGTTATTTTGAAAATAGTTTACTCCTCCACTGTGAACAATTAAACAATGAAGCCAAGTTGAAGGCATTGAAGGACTTTTACTTAAATTTTGGTTTTTGTTATATTTCTGACATACTCTGGGTCATCACAGCAACACTGAATGTTAGCTAGTCCCGGATAAAGCAATTTTAAACATGTTCTTAGGAAGCATTTTATTTTTTACTATTTTTTAAAATGTAACTTAAAGTTAAACACATAAAATCAGCCAGTAAAAGTATTGTTGTCCTGATGTTCATTGAACTAACATCTCATCTTCATTTATTTCTTTAGTGCATCAGTTCTACTTACTATATGATTTTCTATAGGTTTCCTATATACAGGCAGGTTTAATCATTTCACATAGGTACCACATTACTGTAAATTGCACAACTATCATATAATATATAAAATACCACAATGGAAACTTCAGAGCAATTTGACCTCGTGGTTATTTGGCTAACTCTGCTTCATGATATCCAGTGCAGTTAATTACACATTTTTGATGTTAATAATGTCTGTCAGTTTCAAGCATAAATTGTCTTTGATTAATATTTAAACTGTGTTTGAATAAAAATAATTGTGGTTATATTTCCTATTCAGCAGCCATTATGGCTTACTAGAGGCCTCTTTAGGAAAGAGAGCAAGCTAAATGGGTCAGCTGTCCTTACTACAGGAAGCTTAAAATCACTTTTCATCACTGTACCAACCAGTAATATAATTATAGCTATCCTATGATTGGGATGAGTGTGTGAAGTGTTTACAGCATGCGAGTACTGTCTTATTATTTTGTATAACAAATATAAAAAACAGTAGCATTGTTAGAGAAAAAAGGATGTCTTTTGATAAGCTGAAATGAACCTGCAAGAGGACAGTAGTGATAATGGTAGCTTTTTTTAAAAAAAAGTTCATTCTAAATGTATACAATGTACTCAGTAGTCTCAGTTCCAAAATTCAGCAGCTGGGTTGAATAGAAAGACGAAGGGAAGAGAGGAATTAGATTTGCTATGAAACAAATGTAGTCCCTTGGGAGTCTTGAGGTTTGGCACAAAATCCAATCTGCAATTTAAAGTCTTATTTTCAAAGTATTTTTAAATTAATATACTGCTAATTCATATGTGTCAGATCTGCCCTTTCTTTTCTGTTAAGGCAAGTGCCTTTCATCAGCACGTATTTGGTCATTTGAAGGCCTTAGCGTAAACAGAAACTGTTTTACTATACCAAAGCCGAACATAACATAATTGAGTAGAAAATACTATGGCCCATCAGTGAATGTATCATTTATCTATGTTGAAATACTTATAAAATAATAAATTACTTTCTTATGGTGAAGCAAGTTGTAACTCTTGAGCTAAGACTATCACAACATTCTGTTTATAGAGGAATTCCCCTTCACTGAAACATAATTTTCCATTACCAATATAAATAATTCTCACTGTTCACATAAAAAGTCAGTTATTGGGTTAACAATTATTAGAACCAATTGAGTCTAAGTGACTTATTGCTAAATCAGTGTGCAGAAAGATACAAGAGTCAGAAGCTAACTTATTGGATGAAACATATTACAATAGGAGATGATGAGGGAAGCATTAGCCAGAGGTATGAAGGTGCTGGTTGTAATCCTGACTGGCATGAAATTCATTGAGTGCCTCTGTGTCTATTACCATTTTCAACCCTAAACTATGTCACTGAATTTTTCAGACAATAAAAAAGGTTGGGACAAATCATGTAAGCGGTTTGAGTTCCTGGAGGAAAAAGTGGACTATATACATTTAATAAATAACATTATAAAGCTTTTCCTTTCAAAAGATAAGTCCTTCATTTCAGAGTAGCCACTGATCGACTTTCAAGAGTTCTTTTTAAGAATGTCAGAAAATTCAAATACAATTGTCGCTGTTTCTGATAAGCTTGTTTAGTGACAACACTGAAGAAAATGTAGGTAAGAAAAGCAATGAAACTCTCAAATTCTACTTGGGAACTAATTGTTATTAAAATATGATTCAGTTATACGTGACTCCTTGGTCAAATAAAACCACCATCATTCCTTTCTCCTAAAGAGTTCATATGCAACCAATATTAAAAACTAACCATAAATAGAAAACACTTTGCAAACACCACATCAAAATACAAATGCACTGTCTGAGATGACCATGGAGAAAGAATGTCTGTGTTTCTTCATCCACTTTGATGTAACCTGAAGCCAGCTCTACATAAAAGAATGCTTAAGAGAATGCGTCTGGCTCTGATAATCATGTACAGTAGAGGTTTGTCAAGTATCTCTCTGATTCTGACAGTAAAAACCAGTGACGTACTAAAAGAAAATATGGGTCTGATATTTGAGATCAGTAATTTACAATGACAGTTTTCATGTTCATTCATCCAGAAGCACGCTTGTTCAAATTAGTATCTTATTTGTGACAATCAATACAATCATTTTTGGAGCAGATAAAGGACAAAAAGTTATTAAATCCACAGAGGAAAAAGAAAGAGACAAATTCAGACTGTTGTTGACTCTAGAAGACACATTTCCTACAGATGTATTTTTAAAAATAACAGCTGTTTTGATCCACAACAGAAACAACTGCCATTTGAAAACCTTTGACTCTAAAAAGTCAGTTGAATACTGATAACCTGATTTCTTTACAAGAAATAGAAGAAATGGTATAAATCCAATTGCAGGAAACCTGCAATTGTATAACAATCTTATATTTTCAGTATACTTTACTGAACCAGTTTTTCTGCACTTTCACAAAGTAATATAACCAATATTTGCAATATGATTCCAAAGAGGGTGCTGTGTTGTGTGTTAATTTGTATGGCTGGCCACAGTTGAGTTTTAACATGAGAAGCCATACGAAAGTTTTAAATAAACAAAGAAGGATGCCATCTTCTCAAATTTGTTCAGCAGACTTGAGGATTAAGGGACCAAAGTAACCAAGAACTGATGATATCAATCAGATAAGAGAGATGATTTCCTGATCCAACCTTCCAATTCTATGATCATCCATGAAAGACTTTCCTTTTATTCTTTATCTTTAGAAAAAAGGACAGCCTTGTTTTCACTTGAAAGGAAGCTCATCTGATAAACCTGCACTTTAAAAAAAAGTTTGACAAGGGCGGAAATGCATGGAAATGACACTTGGATAGGAGCTGGGTCAGAAAAGTAATTTAGTTTGTGGGGTTTTTTTCCTATCCGTATGTCAATCATGTTGAGAAAAGCTATTAAAAACATCATTTGGTATAAGTTATTTGTTTCTTAGAGAACATGTCAACTCCTGAGAAAAAGAGAGTTGGGGTGGGGTAGAGAGAGAGAAAGAAAGAAATCTTCAATGAAGTTCTAAGAATTTTAAATAGACTGTCTGCTAACCTAGAAATAGAAAGGTCAGAGTGCAAACTGTTCCTGTCTTGAGCTTTGACAGGCACAGCTATGTTCTAAGAAGAGTAAATGACTGACATAATGAAAGGAAGGGGATGTCCTGCAGTTTCAGAATGTAACATGGTTTCCACTTATTAATACTAGCATAAAACACTAAATAAACTAGGCTTATTATCTTCATCTATGAAACATACTTTCATGCTGATATTTCACTTGTAAAAGCACACAATCTGTGATGATGGTCATTTCTCTACTAGCAGCTTATAATCATTGATCTACTGCTGCAACAAAATAATAGTCATCATTACTTCCAAGGATGCCTGGGTGATGCTATGAAAATACTAATGGGCAAAAGGCCTGCATACCCTTTTTAAGCAATTGTAGGAAAATGAAATTGAAAGCAAATAAATTGTCACTGAAATAATGATAATAAACAATAATAGATTTACAATAATAGACTTACTTGTTTTCAAGTAACAATTACAACACTAAAATTTGACCATATGTCTTGTTAAAGGGAAACTGAATTATTGGACTTAAATTCCCTTTAAAAAATGAAAGAGGGAGGGAAGAAAAAAGAAATCTGAATGAATTAGCAGTCTGGACTGATATTAAAGTAAATCCAAGAGGAAATCATTAGAATGTTTTTGCTTTTAGAAACTAGATAGGCATGACAGATTTTAAATTTATCTGTACATCTTTTTTTTAAAGGAAAAAAAACCTAGCACTGTTGTTATGCTGATTTAGATATTGATTTGATAAATCATTTCTCAGTTTCATGAAGTAACATGAAAAGAGATTCCTGAGACTTAATTCTAATGAAAATTAAACTTATCTATAGAACTCCTAAGAAATTACCAGAAAAATCTGGATCTTTCATCATATTTTCTTTCAATGATTTTTTTTCAAGCTTTGAAATGAAACTGCAATTTCCCACAGATTTATCCAACAAAATTTGTTGTAATTCAGACAAAATGAAATAATAATGAAATTTCAAATTCTATACTTAATGATTGTCACAACTCACCTGGGATCCAACTATAATCTAAAGAAATATATTAAAGCAAAATATTACTTTTTCAAACATGTGAGAGGACTTTCTTTGTAGCAATAAAGAATATGAACACATATGGCCAATTTCAATGAATTTTTAGCAAGTGAAATCAAAATTAGAGGGAAAGAAAACAAGTGAGATATTCTAGTGATCTGCCTAAAGCCTTCTATGTCATGTCAAGCACTGTTCGTATAAATTGTATTAGCAGACTTAAAGTGGATTTTTCCACTGAGTGGAAAAAGGCTAGAGTGGTAGCACAATACAATTCTTACACAACAGAGGTGACAGTCTTGCAGCAAACCTGATGGGTAGGAAAAGGCAGGAAAGGAAGGCAGGAGAAGGTGGGGGGGGGAGTCAGCTTCTGTTACACCACATACATAAGTGGCGTCCCAGAAACCACTTTCACACTCTCCCATCCAGCCACTCCAGCCATTAGGCAAAATATCCCAGGCCATCACCTATGCAAAGCAAGAACCATACAGTGCATAATTTTTTAATGCTTGTTGGACTTGCAAACTTTCAGACAGCATTTTGAAAGATAACTCTTTATAAGTAGAAGACTAATTGTATATATATATCTTCCCAGAAGTGAGTTATGCTGAGTGTTATGGATTCTCCTAAGTATAGGCTTTGGGGAAAAATGATTTCTTTGATATGTCAGTGTTAAGCCTGTGTTCCCCAACCAGGGTTAAGGAGACAAGCTAAACAGAATGTGCAGCGTTAGTCAGATAGGCACACAGATAAATGAGTGAGATAAGTTTGTATGTTTGTTAACATACAGTAAAAATAACAGATACGCTTGTGCTATCAAAAACATAGTTTATTCCATTTAGAGTTTATAGCATAGTCAAAATAACAGTCCATTAGTCATGTATCGTTTTAGTCAGTCCATTCAAGGATATTCAGTTAGCAAAGTCCATGTAGAATATCCAATGTCAATTCACTTACAGTCCTTTCTCTCTCCCATTCGAGTAAGGAAAATCGCAGTCTTCATCCAGTAATTAGGGATCATCAAGTCAGAGAGAACAAGCTGACGTTCCTTGCTTCTTTTATGGTGCTTTCATAACCACTCCCTTAATTACATTCCTACAGTTTTACCTAAACCAGTTAGGGTAAACAATGTTATCCCTAACATTCTCTCCTTTTAGGTAATAATAATAAATATAACTAATAACTATTTACATCTTTAAATCATATTTGTTACAACTCTCTTTAAACTTAATTACTTCTTGAGCTTTTGTAAATTGGTCTGCAATGTTTTCTTCCGTCATGCAGTATTCCAATTTAATTAGCCCATTCTTTACAGATTCTCTAACATTTAAATATCTTAAATCAGTATGCTTTGATCTAGTTTTTACAGCAATACTAGTAGCTAACTTTATGGCTGCCTGGTTGTCCTCGTACACAATAATGGAATATTTAACAGTTACACCCATGTCTAATAATAACTGTTTGTACAGAATTAAGTCAGTGCATAGTAATGACAGACATGAAAATTCCGCTTCCATCGTGGACAAGCTAATATGCTGTTGTCTGATTGACCTCCATCCTATTAGTGTCTTACCAAATAATATAGCCATCCCAGATGTTGATTTTCTAGTGTTTATGTCAGTTGCAAAACTTGCATCTGCATAGGCACTAAGACTCAAATCACCCTTTGGTTCTATGTACAATGCATGGTTCATTGTTCCTTTAAGATATCTTAAAATTCTCTTTAATGATTGCCAATGACATTGATGTGGATCTGAATTAAAACGTGCCAGCTGATTTACACTAGAAGCTATATCTGGCCTAGACCAATTGCTTATATATGATAAGCTACCAATCAAAGATTGATATATAGACTAATCAAATTTGGAACTTTGATCATCAGTTTGGCAAACTTCCTGACTCATTGGAGTCTTTGCCGTTTTACAAAGTTCCATTTTATATGTTTTAATTAATTGGCAAATTTTATCTTCTTGAGATATCTTAAATCCATTTTTTGTTTTGTTAATTGTCAATCCTAGATACTTTTTAATTTCACCTAAATGCTTTAATTTTATCTTTTTAGATAATAATGATATAATCTCATTAGCTTCATTATTAGTCTTAGTTATCAAAGCAATATCATCTGTAAATAATAACAATAATGACACCGTTCCATTATTTTTTCTTTTAAACACACATGGATCTGCTAAACCAGATTTAAAACCTATATTGTTTAATTCTTTCACAATATATTGGTTCCACTCAAAGTCAGATTGTTTCAACCCGTAAAGACTCTTTTTGAGTTTCCAACAATCATTACTATTTACTTTATTGTCTTTTATAATAACTGGCTTTTGTAAATATATAGTGTGCTGCAATGGTGCATGCAGGTAAGCAGTTTCTACATCTAAATGGTTAATGACATAGTTTTTCTTAGCTGCCCACACTAATGCTGCTCTTAAAGATGTTGCTTTAAGACTTGGTGCAAAAACTTCATCGTAATCAGATGCAGTTTGATTAAATCCTTGAGCTACCAACCTAGCTTTATGGGAAACAGTCCCATCATTGCCAGTTTTTACTTTAAATATCCATTTGTACCCAATGGATTTTTCTCCTGGAGGTAATTTGGCATCTTCATATACTTTCATTACCTCTAATGAATTTAGTTCTTTTTCCATTGCCTTTTGCCAATTCTCCTGATCCTTAGCAGGATATATCTTAAGTTCATCTACACTAGTTGGAACTTTAGTTACTTGGCAAACTATACTTGCTTGATACTTATCAGGTGGTCTAGTTACACGTGTAGTACGTCTAGGTATTACAGGACTTACAGGTGGACTTTCATTAACTAACTCTTCTTGATTATCTAACTCTTCCTGATCAACTGTTTCCTCTTGTTCTGGTCCTATTTGTTTTTCGTGGACTTCTTCTTTAATTGGACTCTTCTTATAACTAGTCTGTTCTTTTTGCCTTTTGTAGGGTTCAATAATTGCTTCATTATTTAAATCTTGCTCTAATCTATTCCATCCTATATGTTCTAGGAATTTTGCACTAGAATTGGTGTAAACTCTAGATGTACCTGGTTCCCAGAATCTATAAGATCTATGATTAGATTTACATCCTACAAAAAATAATCTTTTAGCTCTATGCTGTCCTTTGTGTCTGAGTTGTGTAGGGATATGCACCCATGCTGGTGTTCCAAATGTGTGCATGTAACTTAAATCAGGTTTTGTACCATGCCACAATGTGAATGGTAATTCACCTGTTGTTGAATTAACAACATTATTTATTATATGATTACCACACATTATTGCTTCTCCCCATAAATTGTCAGGTAATCCTGAATCAGACATCATAGTTCGTGCCATTGACTGCAGTGTTTGGCCTCGTCTCTCTATAAAGGCATTATGTTGTGGCCTATATGGTGCAGACTTTTTATGTTGAATACCTTACATCCTAAGTCTATTCTGGAATTTATTATCTGTAAATTCCGTACCATTATCTGTTATAAGAATTACTAATTTCTTTTTAGTTTTCCTTTCAGCAAATTTTATCCAATTAAAGAGATTTAGATACGTTTCAGTTTTGCTCTTCATTAAATAGCAAAACCCATATCTAGAATAGTGGTCCATTATACTTAGTATGTATCGAGCTCCTCCTACACTTGGTTTTTTCGGACTTATTAAATCGGCAAATACTACTTCTAAAGGCTCTTTGGTAGTAAATCCATCAACTCTATTAGCCGGTATGACCTTGGTTTTGCTTTGATTACAAGTAGAACATTGCAAATACTTATTACAAGGTTTCAAACTTATTCCTTTAGATAATTGAACAGTTCTCTTAAGCATTTTAAAATTTAAGTGTCCTGGCCATCGGTGTAACAAGTGAATACATTCATCATGAGGTTTCTTATTATCATAAACTGTGTTAGCCACCTCTAAACCATTATCATTTAAAACATATAATTCACCTCTTAAAGATGCAGTAATTTTCTTATCTTCTTTTTCAATTATGCAGTTATCTCCTTTAAAGGTAACTACATATCCTAGTTTAACCAAAATTCTTACTGAAATTAAATTACACTTAAGTTGTGGTACATATAACATTTTTACATTCTCTTTTATGAAAGAACAATATGCTGTACCTTGACCTTTAGCTTTCAGTTTCCAGCCATTGGCTAACGATATCTGCTGTGTACTCTTGGACATTTTAATAAAATTTTTGTTATCATTTGTTATACAGTGGGATGCTCCACTGTCAACCACCCATAAATTATTTTTTACAGCTCCGTTAATATACATGGCTAACTCTAAATTTTTATTAATCTTTTGATGACTTTTAGTATTCTGGCCAGCGTTCTGGCACTTTGCTTTTTTACAAAATCTTGCCAAATGTCCTCTTCCTCCACAATTAAAACACTTTTTAATTGCGTATGCAGTAGGAGATTTATTATCTTCTTTTTGAGGTTGCTCCCTCCTTAACTCATCTCTTTCAAGTCTTCTTGCCTCTTCAATCAATCTGCCAGTTATATCAGTTAAAGTTAGACTTTCCTTAGGCAAAATTTCAAGGGAAGTGACGTAGTTATCATAACTTTCGTTTAGTGATGATAGAATTATGTAGACTTGGTGTAGTTCAGAAAAAATAAGCTCTTTCTCATGCAGTTCTTGAAAAATGCTTTTTATAGAATTCAAATGACTCAGCATATCACCATTCTTCTGGAGATGCGTCCTGAAAAGCTTTCGTGTTAGATTTATGTGAGCACCAACGTTATCTTGGACATAAATCCTCTTCAGCTTCTGCCAACACCCAACAGCTGTTTGCTCTCCGTGGATATGAACAAGTTGCTGGCCAGTTAATGTTAGTCCTATTGTGCAAATAGCTTGTTCATTCTTCTGTTTAAATTCTTTTATCTTTTGTCTATCTTCCTCAATCTCTGGATCCCATTCCTCTACGTTTGGTGGGTTTTCTATTATGTTCCACAGACCTTCTCTTCGTAGAAGTAGACTACATTTCATAGACCATGATACATAGTTTGTTCCATCCAGCTTGGATATAAGGGACAAACTTTGTAAATTGACTTGTGCCATGTTTTCTTATATGGATATAAAACTATAATTAATAAAACACAGCTGTCTGTTTACTGTAACGTATAACAACACAAACTCTCACTTTTTACATAAATCTGTTTTATCCTAGTTAAACTGACTTTGCAGCCTCTGGGCCCATAACCAGTGTTCAGCCTGGGTTCCCCATAACCAGTGTTAAGGAGACAAGCTAAACAGAATGTGCAGCGTTAGTCAGATAGGCACACAGATAAATGAGTGATATAAGTTTGTATGTTTGTTAACATACAGTAAAAATAACAGATACGCTTGTGCTATCAAAAATATAGTTTATTCCATTTAGAGTTTATAGCATAGTCAAAATAACAGTCCATTAGTCATGTATCGTTTTAGTCAGTCCATTAAAATAAAAAGATTTTTGACATCTAAGAAAATAAAAATCACATTTTTCCTTCTTTTCCTTTCTTTTCCTTTCCTTCCCTTCCCTTCCCTTCCTAAATGGAGCTTAGGGAAAATGTTCAATCTTGGTAGCAAGCTTTATTTAATGAGTGGATTTTTCTTCCTGAAATGGGGAGATCACATTGGAAAGTTTATTGAAATTTCTTAAGATATTTATATTTGTAATTAAACCTTTGTCACTGTGTTCTTTTTTATTAATATATTTTAATCAGCACTGCTTTTACCTTTGTGTCATAATTTTGTAGGCATCAGGGAGGAAACATTCAGTGTTCTCCATCTGGAAAGGGTCAGCATCACAGATCTTGTCATCTGTCCGTCCATAATTAGCACTCTCTATCATAATGACATCACTTCCTGGACACCGAAGATCAATAGAGTAGCCCTCACAGGACAATTCTCTCCTTACCAAACCAAATGGTAGTGCTGCTCGGCTAAAACCTTTAAAAAAAAAAAATGTATTATTAAATTATTCCCTCAGAAATAAGTTAGAGAGATAACACCTAAACATGAGGGCATTTTTATACTTTTACCACCAAATGTTTACCGTCCACAGCCCATCCTGGATTTTCTATGTAGATGGATGGGGATATTCATATAATAGAGCAGCTTGTTCACATCCTTTTTGAATCATGAGTTAAATGCGGTCATTATTCTGAATGCATCATTTTATAAATAAACACATGGTTGAAATTTATTCTTAAAAAATAAATAAATTATGAACTTTAGAGCTTACAGGAAACATCCAGCAGAATTCAGGGTCCAAACAAGTCAAACTCTGGAAGAATTTTTACCCTAAGTGTGTAGTGGCGGCTGAGTGGCTGGGTCATTTTTTGGCCATCAGGTTTATAACATACTTCCAGCCAGGACCTTTGTTTAATGAGCCCTAGTTCATGCTCTAACTAATTTAATTATTTTCAACAGATGTTTATGATTGGCTTTCTTCATCCTGGGTCAGCCCTTGCGTTGACTTCACTTTAAACTCAAGTACTATGTCACAAGTATTATTTATTTTCCATGCTCTCTCCCATTCCAGCCTATTGCTGAACTCAAGACAGCCTGAGAAGTTTACACAGCAAGGCTATGTTCTCTGCCTAGAATTAACAGAAAAAATAGGGCATCTGCTTGTTGAAGAAAAAAAAAAACCCCAAACAATAAAACATTATGGGCTTATTAAACTTGATAATTTAAAACCAATGTGTTCTCTCAATTCTTCAATTTCTTTTGTTCATTTTGTTCTTTTAATCTCAGATCTGGTGCATAGGCATGTGGGATTTGTGTGGGCAATAGCTTTTTGATGAATGAATTTTTCAATTGTTTTTTTTTTTTGAGCTACATGTTAATGTTGTTTAACTTTCTTTGCTTTAATGCAAACTATGATTATATTCTCACAATAAATCTAATTATAAAATGGTTCTGTGGCAAATGTTCAACCTGAGTTCCTACAATAACCAGAGAGTTGAAAACTTGGTTTATAAACCATTTTTAATAACGATTACCCAAACATATTATTTTGGTCCTGATTTATTTGTCATAAATTATCCTCTGTGGCCTGTAGTGACTGGAAGTGGTATGTATTCTAGCCTGCACACTTAACCACTCAAAGTGGTTTTTATACCATGGCAAGATGCCATGTGCAGGATTCTCAGTGGATGCGTCTGTCGCCCAACCATTTTACATTAAGTGTGATATGTGAGCAGACAAATTGGGATTTCCATCTTTATCAGATGCTGTAAAAGCATGACCAACAAAAAAACTATCTTGTGATGAGCTGACTGCATTTCATACTTCTGTAAAGCTGGAATATTTGTCACAAAGTATGAAACTATTTGAACCAATTCCAATTCTGAGAGCAGAATTCAAGGCCTATGTTGAGCCAGAAGGAGAAGCTCCTTGTGAAGGCTGCGGTCTGAAATCTCTTATTTTTTATAAGGGCGGCACAGGACATGTAACAAAATACAAAAGTGATTTAAAGCATGTACAAAACACACAGCTATTTCACTGGTAAAGCATCATAGCAGTTGCAATTAAAATCAAGGCTTTTTTATTTCCACAATAGGAGATTCAACTTTTAGTCAATATTAAGCTCAGCACTTTTCTTCTGATTGTATTTACCCTCTGACAGTTGCACGTTGCTGCCAGCTACTCTGCCAGCCTTGAATACCGTTTTCTTATACACACAATTGAATTAGCAACAGCTCTGCGCCTGACTGATAGCATGTGCTAACTGGGAAATGCAACTGACACAGATGGAAAACATTATGAAAAACAGGTGGGAGTATAATATAAGCCCTATAGTCTGGTTCTCTGAAGAAAAAGTATCACTACTGCATTTAACTTCTTATTAATGAAGTTATATGATTAGGGGACTGGAAGCTAAAATATATAAAGAACAGTTGCTGGAACTGGGTATGTCTAGTTTGATGAAAAGAAGGACTAGGGGTAACATTACAGAAATGTTCCAATATCTCAGGGGCTGCCACAAAGAAGAGGGAGACAAGCTATTCTCCAAAGCACTTGAGGACAGGACAAGAAGCAACGGGTGGAAACTAATCAAGGAGAGAAGCAACCTAGAACTAAGGAGAAATTTCCTGACAGAACAATTAATCAGTAAAACAACTTGCCTTCAGAAGTTGTGAACGCTTCAACACTGGAAGCTTTTAGGAAGAGATTGGACAACCACTTGTCTAAATGGTATAGGGTTTCTTGCTAGAGCAGGAGGTTTAGGCTAGAAGACCTCCAAGGTCCCTTCCAACTCTTCTATTCTATTCTGTTCTGTTCTGTTTTGTTCTATTCCATTCTTCTCTTCATTGCATGGAGGGATCTAGAATTTTAGGAGATATGATGATTATGATGAAGAGAAACATACCCCAGTAGAGTGTGTGTGAGAGTGTCTGCCTATGTTGGACAAGTTCTTGAAAATTTTTCAGCAAAGTATTTTGGAAGTGGTCTGCCATTGCCTTCTTCCTATATCTGAGAGTGAGTGACTGGCCCAAGGTCACCCAGCTAGCCTAAAATGGGACTAGAATTCATGGACTCACAGTTTCTATTCAGATTCCTTGATCATTTCACCAAACTGGTGCTCACCTCAATAATTAGCATATACAAGTAGTCCTCGACTTATGACCATAATTGAGCCAACAACATTTCTGTTGTTAAGTGAGACACTTATTAAGCAAGTGTTGCCCGATGTTACAACTTTTCTTACCACTGTTGTTATTTGAATCATTGCAGTCAGAAGGCTGCAAAAGGTGACCATGTGACCTTGGGACACAGCAACTATCATAAATATGAACCAGTTGCCAAGCATCTGAATTTTGATCACATGACCCTGGAGTGATTCAAAGGTCATGTGAAAAATGGTCATAAGTTACTTTTTTCAGTGCCACTATAATTTTGAACATTACTAAATGCACTGTTGTATGACTATCTGCACAAATTTTGCCATCAAAAAGCGGTAGTGTTTGAAACACAGAACAGCTGCCAGTTTTTTTTCCAATCTGCTAGCTTTCAGATGTGTTGCATGTTCTGGCATGCAATGACTAAATTGTAATCTCACACATCTTTAGTGCACTAAGTAACAGACACCGCAGGAATTCAAGAAATGCTACTTTATTGCTGTGTAGTAAGAGAATTTTGAAATCCAGTCCCAAATCTTCAATGTCCTTTTTAAAGACCACATAATCAAGATGGGATAGTTCTCTTTCTCACACTTTCTACTTCCTCGAGATTCAGCAATTGTTTTTCCTCTCCCACCACTTTCTCAAGGCTAGAAGTAACTTCCTGAATAATGACAGAATAATACAATCTATCTTCTTTCTTGCCTAACGTTAACTGTTTCCACAATAGACCTCTTTACTAGCTTTGCTGTAAAAAACTAAAATAAAAGCAACAAATCCAAATACTACAGTCCAAAATTTTTTCAGGAAATATATGAAATATATAAGCCTTAATCAAAAGCTTTGAGTGGTTTGTTTGAATTTTTTTGTATTTGTTGTGGAAATCAGAACTCTTACAGTATTTCAACTGAGGTTGCCAGGACTATATAATTTAAAACCAGACAAAGTATCAGCAGATACATGGCAACATGCTTTAATATTAAGGGACACCATAATCACTGAGTCGTGAAACACTTCTTCTATGAAAGTAGTTCAGCTGTATCGCTAAACCATGGGAATGAACAAACGCCAAGAAAATATGCATTAATAATTAAAAGCAGAAGGAATATTCTTGAGTTTGGTGGCTGAGAAGGATAGATTTATAGTGCAGAGAAAAACATTATACATTGCTGTCATCTAGAGTTCTACAGTCTCTTCTCAACAATTCAGGAGAAGTGGTGGGAATGCAATTTACATGCCTGTATACCTATGCAGCAGTATTAAAGTAAAAAAAAAATATAGATGAGATTTTTTAAAGAGATTATCCTTCAACTTAGATTGCTCTATATTTTGGGCTGCTGCTAAACATAATAGTTAGCTTAAGCCTTGGTGAATTCCCAACATAGGTAGCACATTCCTCACCATCACCCTCTTTTTTTTTTTTTTCATTTTTTAAGAAAGAAAGAGTGAACCAGAGAGAAACAAGCTGTGCAAAATGATGAGAAGTGGAAATCTCGCTATTAAATCCAAGACATCAGCAGTATTAAATAAGCAAAGATATATCAATCTGTAACAATAAAGATGAAAAATCTTCCCACTTTTCTTTAGGAACCAGGTAAAGAACAGCAAATTTTTGAAAGTTGGGATATGGCAGGAAAAAAAGTGTAGGTGTGCTTTCTTTTACCTCTCAATAGAGAACTACAATGTGCAATAAGAGGGTAGTTTTAGTCTGCAATGAAATGTGCAACAGACTGGGAAAGTTAAGAGGAATCAGAATTGTTGCAAAAGAGACATGATCCTATGGAAATAGATTCACAGCAACTCCATATTAAAATTATGTTAGATTCATAATTATGTTAAATTGAGTTGGGAACAGCTTTAACAATAACAATTGCATTTACATACTGCTTTACAGTGCTTTTACAACCCTCTCTAAGCAGTTTACAAAGTCAGCATATTGCCATAAACAATTTGAGTCTGAATTTTACCCATCTTGAAAGGATGGAAGGCTGAGTCAACTTTGAGACTGGTGAGATCTGGTGAGATTTGAACTGCCAAATTACAGGCAGCCGGCAGGCAGCAGAAATAGCCTGCAGTACTGCACTCTAACTACTGTGCCACTGTGGCTCATAACAACCTTTCAAGATGCTGCTGTGTTACCCTCTTAATATGATTGTCCTAATAATCTAAGAATTAAATATATTTCCATTCAGAAGGCAATTGCAATTAAAGGGTTGTTTTACTTCTCCATGCAAGTCTAACTCCTCTTTTCTCTATCATTGCAAAGTTTAGATTTAGGCTTGAGTGAAACTACCCTAAATCATGTTCTTAAAGCTCATTAATGTTTTTTCTCCCTGGAACTGCTTCTTTGAACACATCAATGAAAAGTATATTTTTGTTGCACACTTGCAACAAATAATTTCTTCTTCGCAGTCAAACTTGGAAACTTAAACCTGTGGTACAATGAATTTGCAATGCCTAGCAATATCAGAAAAGACTTCTTCTAAATTAGCGCAGAAACTACCCAGTGCTTTCACTGAGAAAAGAAGCCCCTACAAAGAAGCCCCTTTTTGCCTACTGAATGTGAAGAAGCAGTTGAAGTAACATCAAAGAAGCTGTTTTGGAAGAACAAAGCACTTCCAAAAGGTGCTTTAGCACCATCAAAAGTGTGTGTTAGTCAAAGTATGGTCAAAATGAAGGCCCTCCTTTCCAGTTGTGCACCACCTCATTTCAGTTGCAAGTAGAGAACAATCAAAATATATTGCTTTCATTAATGCTGAGATAGCAAACCAACCATTCAGGTTTTCTGTATTGTAATTTACTAAAGAACCTGTCCTTCAAAAACAATCTTGAAATGTGGTACATAAACTGGTTTCAGCACAACTATGGAGCTAATGCATTTCAAGAAAGGATTTAAAGCAGAAGTGCCATGATGATTAAAATGCACTGTAAAGCAACTCAAACATGTGCAATGATTTTTAAATGCTATTTGGCACCTAGTTATAAGATGCATGTACAGTTCATTCTTTAAAGAAATGAGAAGAAAAAGGAAATCCTAGAATTTTTTAATGGTCAGAAGACAGCTGCATGCAAAAAATAAACAAAATTGTGAAAGGCAATTCTGGCTTGTCTAAAACAAGATGGAACATTTATTCATTTCAGTAAGCTATATTAAACTATATATCTTCTGTACATATCTACCTATAATGCAGATATGTAAGATTACAGATATTTGCAGCAATATGTGCTTTTCAGGGAAAAAAAAACATGTAACCCTGAAAATTAGGATAATTTGAATCGTGTAATTTGCATGTGTCAATTTGCACATTAGTGAAAAATATATTTCTGCTGCATACTTGCAACAAATAATTCCTTCTTCCCAATCAAACTTGGAAACTTAAACCTGTGGTACCTTGTATTTGCAATATGTAGCAATTCATTACAGAGTGTCACCTATAAATTTAATCACTCTTGGATTTGCTCTTGATTATATTTGGGACTGTTTGGTCCTGGTAGTCTGCTTATCCTATTTCAACTCATGAAAGGATCTTGTAATCCACCCTTGTAATTCACCCTGTCCTACATCACACCATCTTTAAAGAATAATTTCTGGATTTATTCATTAAATTTTATTTTTCATTTATAGTTTTGTGACTTTATATCTTTCTGCTTGTTTTATTTATGTAAGTCACCCAAAACCTTATGATTGGGACAGAATTTAATTATACTAAATATTTTTTTTAAAAAAAAAAAACCACTTTCAGTTATGAAACTAAGACTGCTCTGTGGAAAAAGTAAGAGCTAAAATATTTTCCAGAATATCTTCTATTTGGGACAAAAAAAAAAAAAAAAAACCTATGTCTTTCACTGCAAACAGGAATGTCCCTATAAACGTAAACACAGCTTCTTATTCATCCGCCCTTTTTAATTTTTTTAATAAGATATTTTATCAAATTTGAGAAAAGGTAAGTTGGTTGAGGAAAAATAGTGCTGAAAACACTCAATATATAAACCATTTCTGGGGCAAACATTAGTTGTCTTACACATTTTTCTTGTAAAATAGGAGAAATGTATGTACTATATTTATCCGATAAATAAACCAATTTTCTATGCTTATATCAGAAATTCAAACTTTGCTTTGCTGAAAATCTTTATGATATAGATGGTGTGCTTAATATAAACTTTTCTTCCCAGCCCATTTTTATTTCATAACATAAAGTTTCCACTAAGGAAGGCAAAGCAGATAAAATAAACTGTCCCCCCTCACCTTAAATCAGCTTTCACAAACAGTTAAAATTGTTTGCAGAGATTTAGCAAACAACATGCTTTGTTCAATTTATTATTCCTAACATATGTTTAACTGTTTTTCTGCATTGAAAATATACCAGAATTAACAATGTTCTGTAGTAATACAGATATAAAAATAAAAGTATATGCCCTTGACTATTTAAGTTGCTACCATGGGATCTGCGGGAGGGGTGGCAGAGGGACTTTCATTTTTTAATTTATCCCCAAACAAACAAATAAAAGAGATTGTGACATTTAAATTTATATTAATACTGGCCTGGTAAAAATATTAATATGCATATATTTATTTCCTGTACATGATTCCAAAAAGATGTATTAAAATCATCAAACATAACATTCATAAAAATACATAGATATTTCTATCAGGACTAAAATGATTGCCATTTAAAATAAAACATGCTAGTTTGTAGAATGAAAAAAGTCATCTTGCAAATATCACATTTTCAAAAAATAGAATTTGTTAATATCTTTTTGATAATCTTGTTACACTAAAAAGCTTGATGAAATAACTTGAAATAAATGCATTGCTTTGATATTTTGTATTAATTATATTATGGTAGTATAGGTCATCAGTAAATCAGTGACTATTGACAAGTTTAACATATAAGGTAGATTATTTTCTTTTTTGGTCTATATTTTTCTATCTTTTTTGTTTTTGTTTTCTTTTGATTTCATTGTTTGAAGTTTTAAATATATTTAGAAGTTTTGTCTCTTATTGTAATGTAATTACATAAAAAAGAAAAGATATTTTTTTATGTTTCTGATCAATCAAAACACAGTACAGAAAATTCAATACACTACTGAGTATACTCATCTTCTGACTTAGCATTCTGAATTCAGAGCAAGGAACACATTCACATTCATATATGAGATCTACTATTAAGATTATTAGGATTTTTTCATTCTAAATTAAAGCAAATATCTTAACTTTTTTTTTTTAAAAAAAATAGTTTAATAAGTACTGCTTTTAACACAAAACACTCATCAGTTTCAGCTCAATCCCTAGCTCACTGTCCAATCCTCATTAGATCTCATGATTTGAACGGAATATACTAACACAATTAAGAATGATAACACATATAAGTCTAAATAGGCTTAAATGACAGGCACAATGTTATGAACATGCCTGTATAATTTTCCACTTATGTTTTATTCCTTATAAGTCTGGCTACACTCTTCTTTTTTCAATTTGTAATACTAATTCATAACAAACAGACATGCTTGATTGTAGAGAACTGTAAAACAAGTTTATTTTTTTCACATCTAGTCATGCTACAGTTTTACATATATTAATATAATATCCAGACTGGGTTACTGAAGTATGTTGTGAATCATTTTTTTGTTGTCTTAGAAGCTTCAAGGACATTCAAAATACAATAGCTAGGTTATCAGCTAGTACTTTGACACCATGATGTGTGTACTTTTCTTACATGAATTTGGCTATTTAACAAAGAAATTCAAGTGAAAACTTTCTATGCCTGTCACCATTTTTGGTGGTAGTTTTACATTCAATTATGATTAACAATGTTTTTTTTTTGTAGTGTATATGAAACGTTACTAGTTTCATAATGCTAGTATTGATTTTAAAACTTTAAACAGTTATTGCTTTTATTATTGAGGCTTTTAAACTGCAAGATAACATAGATTTTGTTAAAATAGACAGCAGGATATAAATACATAAATGTGTTGCTATATGGAACGTGGCGATCTTGTGCTTTCTACCTATGCAGACATGTATACATAAACATGTTTATAAATATATGTAGGCAAGAACATGCAAACTTAATATATATGTAGGCAAGAACATACAAAATTAAGAGACAATATATTGTCCTATATATTGTCCAGCTAAATAAGGTCCTTGCTAGCAATAAACTGAAGTGCAAAAAAACCCCATGAAAATACTGATTTTTCTATTCATGATCTATGGCCTGCTAATGTTTCTTGTAATATCTGCTTTTTGAAATTTTCACAAGGCGAGAGAGATAATACTTGCTTTAAATAAACATGCTAGGCATGCATAAAAGGCTGCTCTGAATTATTACAGATTGTCTCATAAAAGATTAGAGATGGGCAAGTTTCTTATAGACGCACTTTGCAAAAATCTGGAGACGGATAATAGAGAATGGCAGTCGTAAAGCTAAATTTTCTGGGAGAATGGAGGCAGGATAATTGGTCCCACCATATACATACACTGCATTTTAAGCCTAAGTGAAGGTTTCTGTGTATTTTGTTATTTTATGCACCCTGGCATCACCATAAAAGTGGAAACTTGTCTTTTATTTTCATCCATTTGCTGCAAAAATCCAGCTCTGGAATTTCTGATGGTGGCAAAAGAGGGAGTTCAGGGGCTATAGGGCTATTCAATAAATTGTCCGTGATGTTTTATGATTCAATAGGTCATGACAGCATGGTGAAATGCAGATTGGTGTTTAGCATCTCAAAAACTTTTTTTCGGGATGTTTGTCAGAAAGCTCACATATCTTTTCCCTCCCTCTGAACATGCTACTTGTCCAGAAGGAAAAGGTTCTCATTTCAGTAAGGAAGTATATCACCAAAACAAAAGAAGTGATATCTGTATGCTGAATTATGAGTCAATAGAATTTCCTGCTGTATTACATCCTCTCAAGAGAAGTTCTAGGAGAGCAAAAACAAAACTACACATTTTAGAGATTTTAAGAAATGTTTGTTGATTGGTATTGCACAATAAACACTTTTATTTTAAATTCACATATAGTCCCCCTTTGATTTGAATCAACATAAGGCTGATACAGGGAGGAAAAAAACAGAACAAAAAAAAATTGTCTCTAAGCAACATTAATTCAAAGAACCACTGCTGAGTTCATAAAGTAACAAAGGAAAGAAAAAAGCCTTTATTCCCAGGGTTGATAAACCAAATTTGCAACAAAGCAGTTTGATACATGAGCTTTGAGGAGGGGGGGGGTTGAGGTTATGTTTTTGTACAGGGCGGTGAGAATGTCTATTTCCCTGTTTTCTAAATAGGGTTGATTCTAAGGCATCAATACTTTTTTTTTTTGCTTTTTAAAAAAGTCTGTTTAGAAAACATCAAAAGCATTTTATTACTTCTCGTGGTTTAAACATTGTTGACCTCTAAAGATATGAAAGCACAAAAGTCTACTAATTGCTAAGTAGTCATATTTTTATTGAGTTTTACATCTGAATGTTTAATTCTGTTGTATGGCAACACTTGATAAAATATTCTAGGAGTGAGAAAATATTCTAGTAAATTAATACTTGCAAATTCACTTAGATCAGTCAGGGTTTTTTTCAGGTAATTCGGTACAAACATATTAAATTTAATCTGAATGTGTTCATCCAGTTCATTTTGTCTAGGCAACCAGCATTCTCAGTTGAACAAATTTTAACATAACAGTTGTAAATTTGTCATGCCAGGTTTATATCGCTTCTGAAGAAAAAAAAGGTTGAAGTTTACTTCAAGTTTACTACATGGGGAGGGGAGGGAGGGGAATTAGTTTTTAATTAGTCAACCACTTCCAGGTCCCAAGCCATCTGGCAGTGCCAAATCCTGAGGCACTTATGAAAAGTCAAAATGGTCGCATATCTCCTATTTCATATCAAGGATTAGGTTAGGAGCTATAGCAGGGAAGGCTCTTCTGATGGACCCTGCCAGCCAAAATTCCTTGAATGATGGCATCAGGGTATGCCCTCCCTGCTGGTGGTGGGGGGATGGGCCAATCCCATCGGGGTGTGACACTTCTTCAAGTAGGGTGGACCCATGCCATGCAAGGCTTTAAATATATTTCTCAAGCTTTATTGTATTATAAACTTCAGTATGTAAATGGGTGTATAAATAATGTGTGATTAGGCTACCCCGACCCCTTTTTAGTCAACCTGATAATATAATATTTGACTTCCCAGGACCCATTTCAGAATTCTATCAATACCCTTCTGCTGCAATCTGCAAAATAATAATAATAATGATGGGAAAGTTGGGACTTTTCTAAAGCCAATTTAAACAACAACAACCAAAAAAAATGACTGAACTTATTTCAGAGCGGCAACACTTATTATCAGCATATCTTATTTTTCCAGTACAGATTTGACATTTAGATAGACTGCTGAATCCTAAAATGTTCCTATCATTAGTTTGCATCACAATGTTAAGCATCGAAAGCAATTAGATGTTTTCAATACGTAGAAGGCAAAACCTTTGGCAACTTCCCCAAATCCCTGATTACTGGTAACAATTTGTGTCATGAGTCTTCCAAACGACTCTCTGGATAGATACTATGAATAAGATAGGTGATAGATGGATGGATGGATGGATGGATGGATGGATGGATGGATAGATGGATAGATAGATAGATGAAAGAAAGAAAGAAAGAAAGAAAGAAAGAAAGAAAGAAAGAAAGAAAGAAAGAAAGAAAGAAAGAAAGAAAGAAAGAAAGAAAGAAAGAAAGAAAGAAAGAAAGAAAGAAAGAATCTGTATCATTTTAATAGCCAAAATCCTAAAGCCTGTATTCAATGGGATTTCAATTTCCCAAATATAAGAGATGGATTTGCATGTTTGTCCAACAGACCGAACTGAAACTACACATTCTCATAGGAGCTGATAGTTCTAATACATGAGATTATCCAGTAAAGCCCTCTAGAGTATTCACTAAATCATGACAGAGGCATCACTATTGTTGGAGATTATTACTGTAAATGAATTTGCAAAATGTTAAATCAAGTTATATTCTCAAATGGGGTCAAGTTAACTGGCTATGTACATGTCAAAGCCATAGTGTTCTAATTACTCTTCTTTTGTAATACAAAATAATTTTGTAATACCTTTCCTAGGCAAAAGTTTAATGTATTACATTAGGTGACTGTGTTTCATTACATAATGTGTAAAATGTATACACATAAATTTCTTTATTTTAAGCATTTTCAAAGAACAGGACAGTGTATATAGTTTTATCCTCTCAATAGTGCTGTGAAGTGCATGAGATTTGATATATCTCACAATATATCACCATGATTATAACAACAGCCATGTCAAACCTGAGATAATACTGTCAAAACCATAATTTATAGTTTAGAATGTTGAATTAGCTCAGTCACTTGGATATATTCAATAAATAATTTCAGCCAAGTAAGGTTTGGAATAATGTTCAAACCCAGAATGAACATACTAGGAAGCAATCTTGCTTATATTATTCATGTGGCTGGAACAATGCTTCTCATGTAAACCATCAATTAAGTAGCAGTCCTGAAGCTGGGGGTACAGTTACCAATGTTGACTATATTTTTTTAACTCTCCAATGCTATTTCACAAGGTTACACTTCAATTTAGGTGCAGCCCAGATAGCTTACATATTTTTAGGTTTTTCTCTTCTCTCGCGTACTGATTAGCTTTTATGTTGAGTAATATAAAAATGTTCCACGTTTACATATATGACTTTAGAAGCAGTTTGTATTTTAATTTTCCATCAGTTTTATGGACCAGATATGAACACTTTAATATTAGTAAGATGTTATCATTCAACACTGATCTTATCAAGAGCCCAGAAACAGTAGTTCTGCAACAGCAGCAAAATAATAATTGCCTACATAACCCCAGCATTAAATGTGTGACAATATCATCTCCTGTACACTAACAAAATATACTTGAGAAATCAAAAATAATTGGTACAAGACCAAACAATCAAAGGACACTGTGTAATCTTACTTCAAAGTTGGAATTAGTGAAATCTCCAAGTCTGCTTCAAAAGCCATCTGGATTTTTCCCCCTTTTCTTTATTTTTCATTTAACCAACATTTATGTAGGATTTAAATAATATAGTGCATGTGGATCTGATAAGTTTGCATGACACGAGTTCTATTTGTCTATTGTTTATCAGTTGGTGAGTTTAAATTTGCTACTGGAACAAGCAGGTACATAAAAGACGTGAAGAGCCAAAAGAGACAGGCTAAGACTTTGCATATGGATCAGAAAATCCCTAGGTGTTTAAGCTGCATCCTCTATTGTGCTTGTTTTTAGATGTTTGCATTTGCTAATACATTCCATTTAAAGAATCCAAAAGCAAGAGGAGGGGTGCTATTTTGTTTTCAGCCTGTTTCTGAATTTTCTCATAAAATTGAAATGTTTTTATCTATAATATGATGTTTTTTTCAATCTTTTAATGGGGTTATTTGTTCTGTGTTGTTAGTGGCATTCACTGTGTTATAAACAGCCTTAGCCCGTGAAAATTTCCTTTTATTTATAGTTCTAAAATGGTTTTTAAAAATGATTTTTTTTTGTTATTATTTAAGAGAATCTTTCTTTTTCATTTTGATCATGTGATGAAGATTAGCAATCATACTATTAAGAAACTGTTCCTATCTTAAACAATGTAACAAATATTTATTTTATTGATCAAATTTAGGTACTGCTCATCTCACTTTCTTTATGTTATGAATTAGTGTCTTGCCTTTTGCTTCTCTTCTCCTTCCTTTTCCATTTATTTTGCTTATATGCTATACCTTTTAGATTATAAACCTGAGGGCAAGAATTGTCTTATTATTGATAACTGTAAACTACTCCAGAAGTTTTTGTGTTGGCTAACGAGCAAGTTAAATCAAATATATACATAACCCACATTTAACCCTAAGAAATCATCCTGAATTCAAAATTATTCTCCAAACCAGGAGAAGTCAATTAAGGAAAAAACACAGAAATATCTGAAATTCATTTGTTGTGTCTAACTTTGTTTCTTTTTCTTCTTTTAATAAAGTTCTGTTTGGGTTTTCACACATACAAAATTCAAGTAAAACATCTTTTATGAAAATAGCATGGTCCCGGGTTGAACTTCTTTATACAGACACAAAACTCAATTTCATGCTCCTTTTTGTGTTCTATTCCATATCTTATACTATTCTACATTTTCTACATAGTTTTTCCCCTCTTTTAATTTTCTCAATTTTATTTTGATTATCTCATCTCAATTCAGATCATTTCAATTCAAATCATTTCATTTCAATTCCAGGGTACCTTATTAGTTGCTTTTGCTGTTTGACCCGGTCAACCAAAACTTTCTCTTCTTATCTTCCTCCTGCACATTCTTTTCCGGTCGAGTTCTTCTTTGTGGTGCCCATTTCTGACCACTGCTACAACCATCTTTGGATAAGGGAGTAATGGCCAGTTGGGGAGGAGAGATGCGGCTCTCCTCAACCCTGCAGGCAGTCTCCACCCTCTTCGCCACCTCTATGAGGTGGCTTAGCCCCGAAACCAGCCAGCTCGGGGCACTCCAGCTGTGAGCACGGATCGAAGCCTTGCAGAGACGAGGTTTCGGTCTGTCGCCAAAGCTCAAACCGGAAGTCCCGTTATATCTAACTTTCTTATCTTGATAATCAAGGATTGATAAATCCAGGTGAAACCAACTGTGGCATAACATATGTAAAAATAATGATAGCATACATAGATAGTAGTCTTAACAATACTAATTGGAACCAGAACGTCTGTTGCTAAGTGAACCATGCCCCTTCGTGATGGCAATTCCAGTTAAGGTTATTAGGCTGGGGAATATCATCATTAGACAACAATATCATGCTATTCCTGTCCTGCACAAACAACCAACTCCATCTTGCTACCTCCTCCTTAACTGGGCCCAATGAGCCTTCAGTAGACAAGGTTGTTCTTCTCTACCACAGTCACTTCTGCTTCAACTCCTCCTATCTCCCTCCCCATCTCTAATTTTTGGGGCACTTAGCATTCTGCTACCTATGCCTGCCTCCCTGTGCTGCCCAGCTAACTGTCATCATTGTCTTCTTCTGGCTTCTGACCTAGAATGCAGGTCCTGGATGAGGATATGGTCCCACAATGTATGCTGTAAATGCAACAGGGCAGCAGAATATTATTGGTTAAAGGGAGACTGGTGGAATCAGCTGGGAGAAAGCAGATGCATAGGACTGTTAAGGAGACAAGGTGCTAGTATAGTCAGCAGGTCTCTGGGCAAAGAGGTGACCCTGTAGAAGGTTCCAGAACTGAAGGAAGCAAAGGGATACAGTCTTGCTGAGGCTACAGCCCAAGCCTCTAAGGGGGAAGATTGGACTGAGCAAGAAGAAGGCCTGTGTGGAATTATTTGCTGCATACATTCCATGGCTTTAGCTTCCCCTACCACTTGGATCCCAGGGCAGAAATTGATGAAGATCAGCTGGGAGAAGAGGGTGAAGGGTCATGAACTGCATGCTGCAGTCATAAATGTGGAGGATTTGCCAAGCACCCAAATTTTAACAGCACCATGGGGGCACTGCAACAGCTGTAACTTCACATAGTTTAGTCCTGAAAACTATGTCATTCTACCTCTGGAAGCAGGGCATGATAAAATAAGCGTTCCTTTCCAACTTGAAAACAAGTTTGTATGTGCAACAGATTTGCTTGTTCTATGCAGCTAACAACCATACAATAGTTTTGCTTCTTTCAAGAATCTTACTTGGAAACACTAAGTTTATAACACTGAGATTTCCTGGTGGTGGTCTATCTATCTGGCCTTTTTAGCTTTCTTAAGATCAGCTAAATCAGCTAGGAACTGCCACCTGCACTCAGGATTGACTGCAGTATTTTTTAATTTATAAAGTAGCATAAAGATCAACTCTGCTCTGCCATATTCCAAATAAAACAGCATGTGCATGCAAGAAGGTGTTGATTATGTTATAACATCCTAATTTAACAAGAAAACACCTGCTTTGAAAACTTCCTGGAAGTACAATTCTCAGCAAGTTTCACCTATGATATTCTTCTCAGGCAGATTAAATTCAATTCCCTTCAATTTGCCATGTGTGAGTTTCCTAGATGACAGAGAGGGAAATGCTGTCTGCTCTACTTAAATGCATCAATGTATCAATAATTAAATGCATCAATGTATCAATAATCCTATATGAGTGTCATTGTTAAACCTGTTGCTTATTTCTCAATTTAATTTTATAAAGTCAAATTCCTGACATCCAAGTCCCGTGTACAGTCTCTGAATCAAGCATCCTTACATTAAATAGTTAAGAGAAATAAATATATTATCATCAATGACAACTTGCAATCAGACATTTTTAAGGACACAGTGTTACTTTGCTTACTTAAATTATTAATTTAATATTAATTTCACTTCACTTCTTGAGCACTAGTCTAGCTAAATAGCACTTAGCTGTGTTATTCCGTTATTCTGACCACATGTACCTATGAAAACATTTACAGGAAGTCTGTCTCTCCCTTCTTCCCCACATCCATTGGTAACATTGACAGTGTTTTCCAAAGGAGCTGAAACTAAAGATTGGTGTATCTAGGTAACTGGAGACTCAGCTTGACTAGCCAAGGTAACATTTAATAGTCCAAGTGTATCTGAGACTTATTTATCAAGTCCAAGACCAAAAAATAAATTTATCACAATTTTGTCTCTTGCAAAAGCACAGAGTTCATTTTGAAATTCAATTTCAGGGGGAAATTCATTCTAATTATCTTTGAGCTGGGGCTTTGCCTAACCTGCACCCCATAGCTGTTCATGTTAAAAAGGGAAACATGTGTTGGCTATAGTAACAGAATACATAGGGGGGTGAGAGATGGGGAAGCATCTTCCTTCCCAAAAGGACTCTTGCAGGGTGGAGCTTGTGTTCCCAAGCCAGAAAACACAAGATTTGGAGCATAAAATATGCATCCAAGCTTCAGTGTCTGTTTTTGTTTGTTTGTTTTCATTGTGTCCTGGCTGAACAATGAGAAGAGCTAGGGGAGCACCAATTCAGGAATTGACTTAAAATGCTACCAATTCAGGAATTGACTTAAGATTCCTGAAATGCTACCAAATCCAGTTAAGAGACCCCTTAATCATGCAAACCCCAGTGGCAGAAAGCAATCAGATGAAGTACCTAGATTTTTATAACCCATTAGGTATTAAATTCTCTGTACAGGATTTAAACACGACTAAATGCATTGTCAAACATTTCAGGGACTTTTCATCTCCAACGCTTTTGAGCCAAGTTGATCTGATCAGTTTACGATGCCATTTTTTAAAAAGAACAGGGCTGGGACGTTCCACTTTGGGAAAAGGGAGGGACTTGTGAAAAAAATCCCTCTTCCTAATTAAATCATGGTACGGGTGTTTGAAGTGGTAAATAATAAATCAGAAAGAATTTGCAATCTGGTTGTCAAGGAAACCGACATGCCTTTGCCATAATTGCTGTGAGTCCCATTTGCCCTTTTGGACACCAAACCTTATCAAGCATTCAGATCAGAGAATTTTCTGCTACACTGTCCATGCTACACAGGCAGTTGTGTAACAGAGACAGAGTTTGATTCAACAAAAGTATCCTACCAACAATTGTGGTATTCAACAATGGTCCTTCCCCTGCCCCCTCCCTACTAAATGCCACTATGAAGCCTAACATTAGAAAGATGGAACTAGAATTGATATTACTTAGGATGATTCCAGGAACCTGATTTAATAGAAAGCTATCCTCTAATAGCAGCTGTTGTCATCATGGTTGATGGGGAGAAAGAAAAACATTTTGAATATTTGGCACCTGTTTAGTCACAGTTCCCTCTAAAGCTTTTTCTTTGAATCCACATTTTTATCTTCAGTGCGGTTTAAATGGACTGTATTTTGGAGAAAAACAAACAAATGCCAATTAGGAGAAGCTTTAACAAAAAAACATTTCAGGATGAAAATGCTGTCTTTTTAACGAGGCATAATAAGTTTTACAACACTGTTGTAAATGAAATGATTCTTCCTATTGGATTTCTCCTCCTAATCCATAGCCCTGTTGTTTTTTGCCAACCAACAATCTTGCTGCCTTCATTTCCTGCCGTTGCTTGTTGAAAAGATGTTCACAATTGCTTTTACTTTGGCTGGTAAAAAAGAAATCACACACACTTCCATGTTGCTTACATGTGCTAAATAATTGTTAATTACTTCAGTTCCCTTCTTTCTGTCATCTTCATTTTCTGAAATTTCTTCCTTTTGTCATCAAAACATGTTGCACCACTAGTGGAAAAAAAAAGCATTTAAATGCAAGTCCCTACAAACTGGGCATCTGGCTTTGAAAGGGCAAAAACAGCAAGAAATAAGGACCAAAAAATTGGCACGCAAAAGCACCTTGGTTCCTTATCCTCATATATATAACCTGTTCACTTTCATACAATCCATTCCATTCTGTGAGCTGCTTGTGCACAAAGTGTAACTGGACCCTTGAGCTAGTGCAGGTAGTCAGCTTACAATTACAAACTTCTGTTGCTAAGTGAGGCAGTTGTTAAGCGAGTCATGCCTGACTTTTTTTTGCCATGATTGTTTGGTGAATCACTATGCTCATTAAATGAATTAACAGATAACAGATAATCAGAGTTGGAAGGGACCTTGTAGATCATGTAGTCCAACCCAAGCGGGAGACCCTACACCATTTCTGACAGATGGTAGTCTAATCTCTTCTTGAAAGTCTCAAGTAATGGCCCTCCCACAACTTCTGAAGACAAGCTGTTCCATTGGTTGATTGTTCTCACTCTCAGAAAGTTTCTCCTTATTTCCAATTATGTAGTTATCAAATCAATCCAGCTACCTCCATTGTGAGAAGCTGGCTGGGAAGGTTAAAATAGTAATCACATGAACCATAACAATACATGCCAGTTGCCAAGTGCTGAAGATTTCATCATGTGACAATGGGGACACTACAGGTAGTCCTCAACTTACAAAAGTTCATTTAGTGATTGTTCACAGTTAGAATTGTACCGAAAAAAGTGACATGACCATTTTTCACACTTAGGGCCATGGTAGTATCCCTACAGTCACACGATCACTTGGTAACTGACTCACATTTATGACCGTTGCAGGTTCTGGGGTCATGTGATCCCCTTTTGTAGCCTTCAGGCAAGCAAAGTCAATGGGGAAGCCAGATTCATTTAACATTGGTGTTACTAATTTAACAACTGCAATGATTCACTTCACAAATGTGGCAAGAAATGGACCCAATTGTTGTTGTATGTTGACCTATATATTGCTTTAAAAAAAAAGTTCTAAATCCATTTGGTAGGTGGCTGGCTAGCCTTTCTATGCAACTAATATTTGCCTACCTTACAGAAATGCAAATAATAGAGCAGTGCCAGGCAATCAGAATTCAAGCTCTAAGGAAGGGTGGTTGAAGACTACCTGTATAGAGTTGTAAGTGTGACAAGTTGTGGTATGGAACTTTTTTCAGCACTGTTGTAATTTCGAGTGGGTGTTAAACAAATAGTTGCAAGTTGAAGAGTATCTGTAAAAGCTAGTCTAGCTCCATCAGGGGTCTAGAAACAGCTGACAACCACCCAATGGCTGATATAGGCTCTCCAGGTAGTTAACAATGAAACAGGCTAAAAGATACAATTAAAAGTTTAACAGGTACAATCACATAGAAAGCACTATAAAATACACCATATAAGCTCAGTAGCAGCAACACAAGTGTTCAAAATCCAAAGCAATTTTAAATATTAAAATTAAAATGCAAATTAAAATGACTTTGAAGAAAAGCTTGGAGTAATAGATACTAAAATCATGCTACATGTGGCACCAAGTGAGCCTCTCTGAGAAAAGTATTCCATCAGTACATCTCACCACAGAACAAAAAATATGTTTTCCTTTGTATACTAATATTCTGTTTGCCTCTGCGATTTGATTGTTTCAAGTCCAAGGCAATGTAGAAATATAAAAGCAAATAAACAACAACAAAAATAGTACAATATGGTAAAACAAATCTTTTCAGAATTTTTGGTCTAGTACCTATAGAGGGGAATATTTATGGCTCAGGGTTGCATTCTAGGGTCCTTGGTGTTTATTGGCTTGCTTGTTCGCTTGCATCACCCAACTAGGTAACATCATCAGTGCAAGAAGGGAATGGGATTTGCTCTCTTGTTTATATCCAAGTGGCTTATCCTGTCAGTGTTGGTGAGAATGTTCTCAGTAGTCCTTGATTAGGCTGTTTTTCCTATTTGACCCCATACTTTGTAATAGCTTTGGAAGAAACAAGAGTAACAACTAACTCTCTCTTGGGAAGGGGACGAAAAACTGCTCTAAAAGATAAGAGATCCCAAGAAAATGCCCATCATCTTGACTTTAATCACACTATAAGAGCAGGCATCTCCTGTTGTTTGGTAGGGTGCGGGCCAAATCTATTTGACAAAGTTCTCTACTCAGGCTCCAAGACTCAGTGGGTTTGTTTTGTACTGCTTATTATTATTGACACAATAATTGATTAGTATTAGTTACAGTAAGGTTTCATTCTATTAACTTCCTGAAAAGCATTTAATAAGTAGTTAATTATATGTGCCTACTGGGATAGTTCTTTCACACTTTCTAGTTGTTGTTTTTCCCTCCTGAAAGGTGAACAACCCACACACTCAGTGAAGCTAGCAGAGAATGAGGGGGGAAAAAACTATCTCAATTTTTTTTTTTCATTTCGACCAAAAATAAATACTAAATTAGCAGTTTCAAGCTAATATGCAAAACAGCATGCAAAAAATTCAGAAAATAATATACATGTACTCCTCCAAATTCTTAGCAGTCACCACAACTACATAATACATCCTCAAAAATGGAAATAAGGATGGCAATTAGTGTTTGGCAATAATAACATGGGGTAAGGGACACACACAAAAAAGTCCTATTGTGTGTTATTGTTTTTTACTTTCAATTTCTGCATTCAACCTTTGATATTCTACACAAACCCAGGGAGATCTCTTCATGTATTTCCTTTTTATCCAATTGGCCTGAAATCAAAGATAACAATCAGTGGAGCTAGGTAAACTGTCAATCATCTTTTCATCTTCGCTATAAGATGTGCCTGAAAGATTTTATATTGTGCCTGATACAGAAAAAGCATCTTTCTAACTGCAAAAACACTGGAGACTTGGACAAAAACTAGTCATGCACAGAACCTGAAATAGATCCTCAGAAAACAAACTTGACATTTTGGAGTAACTTATGTATAAGATACAATATACCAGATCCATTGTGAGGCCAATGGAGTGTATTGCAATATGACAAGAGAACACTAAGATTATAAGAACATATACATACACACACACATACACACACGTGTGTGTGTGTGTGTATGTATGTATGTATGCCTGTATGTTCTTATAATCTTAGTGTTCTCTTGTCATAATGCAGTAGACTTCATTGGGCCTCACAATGTATCTGGACACGCTGGCTCAGTGGCTAAGGTGCTGAACTGAGTTTGTCGATCAGAAAGTTTGGCAGTTCAGTGGTTCAAATCCCTAGTGCTGTGTAACAGAGTGAGCTCCCGTTTACTTGTCGCAGCTTCTGCCAATCTAGCAGTTTGAAAATATGTAAAAATGCAAGTGGAAAAATAAGAACCACTTTAGTGGTAAGGTAACAACAGTGTTCTGTGTGCCTTAGGCATTTAATAATGCCGGTCATATGACCATGGAGACACCTTGGGACAGTGAGTAACCGAGCTGAGCACCACCTCCTAGAGCTGGAAACGACTAGCATGTATGTGCGACGGGAACCTTTACCTTTTACACATACACACACACTTTAGGGTTAATATTTAGGGGAATATCTTCTAAGATAATGCAGTCAGAGATGGGTACACATCCACTGGGTGTATATCAAGTTTTTATGTATCTATCCTACAACAAACTAAAGTATTCTATAGATTCTTTAAAAATACATATTTATTTATATTTATAAATATCTGTATTTACAGAATGTTTGTATACTGCCTACTGCGTAACATTTTAGGGCAATTTATAGAAATGCAGCTAAAATGGCAGTTGTACTGTTAACTCTTAAAGTTAAAACTTAAACTACTGCACCGATTTGCAAAAGAGTTTTGCACTTTTGCACCCAGTAAAGGATATGTTATGAGGTTACCAATTATTACACAATTATTTTATCAGCAAAAACTGATAAAAAGGTTTTTCTCTTCATGTTATGTGGTTATTCTACACTGCACTGAAATGAGGATCTAGGTCTGTCACATCCACTTCCCTGAAGCTTAGCACTAGCTCCCCACAGGGCTGTATGCTCAGTCCGTACCTGTACTCCTATACACACGACTGTATATTGTCTGACCATCCACTGTGATCATTAAGTTCTCAGATGATTCTACCATATTGGGTCTCAATATAGGTGGAGACGAAACAGCGTACAGAGGGCAGGTTCAAAAGTTTTCCTCATGGTGCCTAGAAAACAACCTGCACCTAAACATCAGCAAGACAAAGCAAATGGTGTTAGACTTCTGGAAGAAGAGAGAGGAACCTGCCCCACTTTACGTCAAAGGGGGGCTGTGTGGAGAGAGTTTCCTCCTTTAAGTTCCTGGGAGTCTACCTCAGTGAAGATCTCACCTGGAAAATCAACACAATCCAGGTGGCCAGAAAGGTGCAACAAAGACTCCATTTCCTTAGGGTCTTGAGAAAAAATAAAGTGGAACAACGACTGATGACCGCCTTTTACTGGTCCACAATAGAAAGCGTCCTCACATACTACATTATGATGTGTTATGCTGGCTTGACAGCTGTGGATAGAAAGACATTACAGATAGTGGTGAGCCCAGCACAAAACATTATGGGCTGTTCCCTGATGCCACTAGATGACATCGCTAGGGCTCGCTGCCTTAGAAGAGTGAGGAAAATTCTCAGGGATGACTCATATCCTGGTCAGCACTTCTTCACTCTCCTACCATCAGGTAGGAGATATAGAAGCATAGCCAGCTGTACCAACAGGCTGAAGAACAGTTTCTACCCATGGGCTGTCAGACTTCTGAATGGAAAATAACTTCATGTCAACATAGTATGACAGACTTGCGGGCCTGGCACATTGTGCAACAAGGTCACAAAGTGTAATAAGATTAGGATTGGGTTAGGGACTTCTGTCCTCACTGTGAGTTGTGTTGGGGGGGATGCATGGAGGGAGGCTCAGCCAATCTCATTGTACATATGTTGTACTCTGACAATAAAGGTAACAATAATAACAATCTGAAAAGCTGTCTCTTAAAAGTAGAACAACCCCATTAGAAAAAAATATCTCTCAAATCCTGACATTTTTATAGCAACCCCATAATCATCAGTAACACTCTTACTCATGCAGAGTTTCAGTTTTCACATCCAGTTCTTACCCTAACCCTAAAAAGACTCCAAAAGATGCCCAACCTAGACCATTCAGTAAAATTAATTAATTAATTAATTAATTCATCTATCTATCTCTTTCCCCTATCTATTGAGTTGGAACTCCTTTATTTTCATGTGACATTTTATATCCTATTTTTCATTCATACATAATGATCTCTCCTTCCATTTTCCCTTCAACAACATTTATGTGAGGTAGGCTGGACTAAGAGTATGTGATTATCAGAATCACTGGCTAAGCTACCATGACAGATGGTAAGATTTGAATCTATATACTTTTTGTGTTAATATAAAACACTTTTAAAAAAATCTAGTATTATTTTCTGATGGTGATTGCAAATAAAGAAGCAGAACCATTGCAAATACTATCTGCAATCCTCAACTGAATGTCTCCATCAAGGCACTATTCTAAATTATAGCAAAGGTTGCTGAAAGTCATCCAGAAACATCAATAGAGCCTCATTCCTCCTGTCTCTGGCTGGAGATTTCCCTCTCACATCTCCTAACACCCCCCACCCCCACACAAACATAAATATACAAACACACACATACACACAATATTAAACAAACAATGCTACTTTTCCATACCAAACCCAGGTGTAAGCACAGACTAATAGACATTATTTGTAAAGCATCATCTAGTATTATTTTCTGATGGAGAGTGCCTCCAACCTTTCCAAGTTTGCAAACCCACAATGGAGGCAGGGGACATGTGCCTACTCCTCACACAAATGGACATGCGCATATGTGCGCTCACTTGCCCACTGCATGTGCTGTGCGCTCACCAACCACTTCCATAGCCCCATTCTGAATGGTGGGCCATAGCCTGGGGGTTGGGAACCCCTGATCTAAGCTTCTCATAATGGGGCTCAAGTGGAAATTTGGCTTTGGCCCTATATGTCTTCCAACAACTTGTAAGAATTCTCTTGGCAATTCTCCTTGGATATGATCGTGATGGGGACACAATGCTGCTTCTTTTCTGTGACAGCTGGTACACTGAATCTGCCTTCTATTGACTCACCCTATACCACAATCACTAAGCTCTTTTCCTTTTGTGTTCCCTCACTTGCAAAACTTCTTTAAACCATAGATTGATATGGGGCAGGGGATGTTAGAAGACAAAATCCAAGCATCAAGGACAGCAAGCAATCAGGTTGATGCAAGAACATGGTCAGATCTGAAACATGGAAATTAAATGGCCACAATAAAGGAAATTTGTTTAAGTTCAATTCATGATGACATCATGGTTGCATTCAAGTAATTTCCTTTTCAGAAATATACTGAAATAGTTTTACACTATTTTTTTTCAACTTCACAGTCTAGTTTACAGCAAAGGAATAGCTTGGATGTCTACCATGTAAGTATTAACCAAGAGGCTTTCGACAAGGTCAGCCAGTTGCTGCCACCTGTTTAGATAATATGGAATAGGAAAAACAAAATTTATTTATGCTTATTGGTAATATACATGTCAAAATACAGCTGACTCTAGTGCAGAAGCTTATTTGAAACAGAAAAAAGTGATAGGAAAAATGCACCTTTTGATTAAAGCAACATTAACAAATATCTATATTGTGTAATATAAATAACTGTAAGGCAAGTTCTACAAAAAGTGAAGGCAATTAAATAGTATATCAACATCTTCAGAAATAATCCACCCTATTTTATATAAAACAAACTACATTCTTTTCTCATGATTGGGTCTCCTGCATTCATTATAATCTAATCTGCACACTTCATAGAAGATAAGAGTCACAACTGTGTTCTAAGAATATATGTCTGGAAATTTAGAAGTATGCTCAGATGTTCCCCTTTCTGGAGTCCATTTAGATATCTTGAACCCAGAAGTCCACTTAGCTTTTCATGTTTTATTTCTCTCTCTCTCTCTCTTTCTCTCTCTCTCTCTCTCTCTTCCAAAACTTCATATTCTATAAGCACCATACCAAGCACTATCTTATTGTTTTCCTAGGTTCAACATGCTACAGAATGAGTTCAAAATTATTTATACCAGCACTTTCATAATCCACTGTGAAAAAAGTATTTCAGCTTTGCTGGTTAGTAGCATACCTAGTGAACCTGGTATTTCTTAATCTGAACAGTTTTCTAGGTGGCCAATTTGATTTGTCAATGCTTCAAAATCTTTAGTATATCATCCATTAGACTAACGGTTAAGCCATCAATCATTGTCTCCAGGCCTTCAAGTTTTTTTTTCCTTTGCCCCTGCAATCTTGAACATAAGCTTTCAAACTTCTCTCCGTGTTAACCCTTGACTCTGAATTGCTTCTAACCATGCGCTAATATTCATTGAGTTTTTACAGACAAATATGAGAATACTGGCAAGGCAAAACCATCTTTTGACACACTAGCATCAAAAACAGACATACTTGTGCTTGAGATAAACTCAAGAAAGGAGAGAACTGCAGACAATATATTTGTGTTTTATTTAAAGCACACCTTTAATTTCTATATTTGGTCTGTCAAACAATACTGAATTTCAATTTATATTCCCTCAAAACATAATCAAGATTCTTTCACAGAACTAATCATTATTAATTTGAAATGTGATATACTAGAAAAATGCTGATAGAATGTACATCTATGTTTCAGAAACCTGGAATTACATGTTTAATTTTTCATAAAGCAATTATCCAGATAGAATAAGACAATCAATTCAAAATATTTCTGTGATGATGTTTACATTTGGAATTATCCTTTAATTTATACCACCTTCATAACTATATTTACTTTTTTTCCTGAAGTATGTTATTCTCAAATTTAAAATTAATACTTTGTGAATTATCAGTTTGAATTCATCCATGTGAACTCAGAACTAAATTTTACTTGGTTCACTGGATTTATTTCCATGTAAGAATGCAAATCATTACATTCTTTCAGTGCATTCCTATGCAGGTCTATTGAAAAGAAAGTCTTACTGAATTCAGTATTACTCCCAGATAAATGTGAATATGAGTTCAGCTTTAAAATACTTTAATTAGAAGCTGTTGATACCACAGACCACATGACAAGCTCCAATAAAATGCTTTCTTCAAAAGAATAATTATATTCCTTGTATAGTGAAGTATAGACCCATAACCACTGAAGAATTGTGGGTTTTTTTTAATTTCCATACCTTTTACAGCAGCTTTTAACCTTTTATGTAACATTGTGCTATTTAATACTCATGAAGTAGTTTTAAGAAAGACCTGTTAATTTGAAAGGGACACATTATAACATCTCTCCTTGGCACTATAACAATTTAATCCTTTTTTCAAGACAAATCAGTTGGAAAGTGACCATCTGCTAGTGAGCAAGTACCATTCAAGCAAAATAATGAACAAAATGCCCTCCATTTGCAGGAAGTGAAGGCCTATTAAGTGAAAGGAATTTCTAAAACAAAAATATGAGGCTAACTGATTGATTTCCCCCATTCCTTGCAAAATTACACTTCCATTTCATTGACTATTATTTTTATGGGCTTCAGAGAAGAAGAAACATTTTGTTGGGCGTTATCCTCTGAATAAAATTGCACAAATTATTGGTATTTTCAACTGAACAAAAATTAGGCATGTTTAATGTCACATCCCTGTGACTTTCACTCATCATCTGGATTATCAGTTATGTGCAATAATTGTTTATCTCTCCAAAAGAAGCTGTTTTAGATTATTCTAAAACTGTGTTCCTTTGTACTGTCTTTGTAATAAGGAGTTTGAATATATGTGTGTAAGGAGATAGGAAAGGAAAAAATAGACCGATATAAATGCTACCAAATGCTACCACAGATAAAACAAGTCAACTCCCACTCAGTTTGTAGTTCAGACAGTTTCAACTGCATCCTTATTTCGCCCTATCAATTGAATTTCAAAGAAAGAATATGAAAATTTGGGTAGGGTCTTTGAGAAGACATGACCAGAAGATTATTATCTTCTTTCTTTTATGTAATTAATCCAAAACACTGCAGAAGACTGTTTCAAAAATTGATGAAATTGTTCTATCCATCTATGCTCCTCAGCAAAATAACCTCAGAATAAAGTAACCCCTAGATCCCCAATCTAATCTGCCAATCATAGTCTGATAAGAATATTCTGACATGCCATTCAGAACTGCTTCTTCAGAGTAACTTAGAAAATCAGACAATCTCTAACCTTCTTGTTCAGGAAAGACATTCAAGGGAACCCATTAGTGTGGCATCAAACAAAGGCAGTGGTAAAACAGAGCAAAAACATCTTTTTAAAAGTCATATATAGTTATAACTGTGTTTTGCAACTGTGAGCAATTAACTAGGAAGTAAACTACTAAGGTCCAAAACTTTCAATACAAAGACTATAGTTTATACCAGACTCCAAGCAATGTTAAAAGCAAGTAGATCACTCAGGACAACAGACTTACCCCATTATTACCTTCCTCTATTTCTTGTACATCTCAAATAGGACCAAGTGTGCCTCCAAAGTAACTGGAGCACATTGGTGATCTATAGGTAGGTGTTAATAAGAATTTCTCCTGTTAGTTAAAAGGTATATAACAGGAGAATGAACCTTACCTGCTGATAATATTTAACACTATATATATAAAACTGAAGATGGAAATGTTATATAGTAAGATATTGGGTTTTAACTTTTACATACACTTTCCTGCCTCTTATTTCTCTATCCTGATAAATCACTGCTGCTGCTGTTGCCTATGGTGATAAGATTTTATTTAAACATTGAATGGCAGCAACTCAACCGCCACCTCTTGCAGCAGCTGCACTGTGCATTCTGTAATTTAAAACCTCAGATTCTTTTGGGAAACACTTTTCATTCTGCTGTTTATATAGATATTCATATCCGGCCCTGCTAATATCTGCTTGGCAGGCAGAATAGTTAGTTTGCTAGAATTCTGAGTTAGAATGCAATATATAAATAAGCAATTCAATAAGATACCATTTTTAAAAGGACAATAAAATAGAAGCAAAATAAATAGCAAAACAATTTTTTTCATCAAAGCACACACTTAGCAAGTAAAAAACAGCAGAGCAAAAGTGTTTTATTTATCAATAAGAAAGTCAAATCCAGAGCTTAGTGTTCCAAAAATATCTTTGTAGCTCTTGACATAAGCCTTGTTTTGTTAAAAATCAGGACAGAATATGGAGATCTCTTCTGGCTATTTGAATGAAGAACCCTTATTAAAGTATATTTTAAAGTATTTATGTAGTATTTAACCATTAAAAAAGCCATGAAATAGAGAAAGAATGGAACTCTAAAAGGTAGACTTCCACTTGAGGCTGGTGCTTTGTTTTAAAGCATACTACAATGTTGTAACTATGTATCATTCATGTGATTGCAACTATGTATCATTGCAACTATGTATCATTTAAGCATTTGCAACATTGTATCATTCACGTGTAATCATTGGCTTCTGTCTCTTCAGTGACCTTTGCAAGGCACGTACAAGAGACAAGGAGATAGACGTTTGTTATAGGCTTATCCACTTTGTAAATAATCTGTCTGGTATGCAGCTTTGTAAACATGCACATCCTGATGAGATTAACATGTTTGACTTGAGCTTTTTAATTAAATCATTTTCTTGTAAGAAAGCACAATAAAAGAGCGTGTGCCAAGACATTCGGGGCACGCTCATCAAGAGGAAACTTCACTTCCTGTCGTTTCTCTTCCCTTCGCTCCCTTTCATGAGCCGCCCATCAGATGCGGGATGGCAGATACCGCATTATGGTGACCCCGACGTGATTCCCTAAGGGGGATACGCAGCTGTTAGGGATAACATTGTTTACCCTAACTGGTTTAGGGAAAATAATAAATATGTAATCATAGTTTGTATGTTAAAGTGTCTGCAACTTTAACTGTGGGATAGTAATTAAGGGAATGGTTGTGAAAGCACTTTAAAAAGAAGCAAGACTGCAGCTTGCTCTGTCTGGCTTTGATGATCCCTGATTACTGCTTGGAATCAAGACTGCATTGCTCCAACGGGAGAGATAAACAAAGGACTGATTTGTAAGTGAACTGACATAGGATATTCTGCATGGACTTTGCTAACTGAATATCCCTGAATGGACTGACTAAATGATACATGACTATTGGACTGTTATTTTGACTATGCTATGAGCTCATAATGGAATAAACTATATTTTTGATAGCACAAGCGTATCTGTTATTTTTACTGTATGTTAATAAACATACAAGCTTAGCTCACTCATTTATCTGTGTGCCTATCTGACTAACGCTGCACATTCTGTTTAGCTTGTCTCCCTAACCCTGGTTGGGGAAACCAGGCTTAACACTGGTTATGGGCCCAGAGGCTGCAAAGTCAGTTTAACTAGGATAAAACAGATTTATGTAAAAGTGAGAGTTTGTGTTGTTATACATTACAGTAAACAGACAGCTGTGTTTTATTAATTATAGTTTTATATCCATATAAGAAAACATGGCACAAGTCAATCTACAAAGTTTGTCCCTTATATCCAAGCTGGATGGAACAAACTATGTATCATGGTCTATGAAATGTAGTCTACTTCTACGAAGAGAAGGTTTGTGGAACATAATTGAAAATCCACCAAACGTAGAAGAATGGGATACAGAGGATGATGAAGATAAAATAAAGATAGAAGAATTTATCCATAAAAATCAACAAGCTATTTGCATAATTGGGTTAACCTTAACTGATCAGCAACTTGTTTATATCCATGGAGAGAAAACGGCTGTTGGGTGTTGGCAGAAGCTGAAGAGGATTTATGTTCGAGATAACGTTGGTGCTCACATAAATCTAACACGGAAGCTTTTCAGTACGCATCTCCAGACGAATGGTGATATGCTGAGTCATTTGAAAACTATGCAAAGCATTTTTCAAGAACTGCATGAGAAAGAGCTTATTTTCTCTGAACTACACCAAGTCTACATAATTCTATCTTCACTTGATGAAAGTTATGACAACTACGTAACTTCACTTGAAATTTTGCCAAAGGAAAGTTTAACTTTAATTGATATAACTGGCGGATTGATTGAAGAGGCCAGAAGAAGGCTTGAAAGAGATCAGTTAAGGAGGTAGCAACCTCAAAAAGAAGATAATGAATCTCCTACTGCATATGCAATTAAAACGTGTTTTAATTGTGGAGGAAGAGGACATTTGGCAAGATTTTGTAAAAAAGCAAAATGCCAGAACGCTGGCCAGAATACAAAAAGTCATCAAAAGATAAATAAAAATTTAGAGTTAGCCATGTATAGTAACGGAGCTGTAAAAAATAATTTATGGGTGGTTGACAGTGGAGCATCCCACTGTATAACAAATGATAACAAAAATTTTATTAAAATATCCAAGAGTACACAGCAGATATCGTTAGTCAATGGCTGGAAACTGAAAGCTAAAGGTCAAGGTATAGCTTATTGTTCTTTCATAAAAGAGAATGTAAAAATATTATATGTACCACAACTTAAGTTTAATTTAATTTCAGTTAGAATTTTGGTTAAACTAGGATATGTAGTTACATTTAAAGGAGATAACTGCATAATTGAAAAAGAAGATAAGAAAATTACTGCATCTTTAAGAGGTGAATTATATGTGTTAAATGATGATGGTTTAAAGGTGGCTAACACAATTTATGAAAATAAGAAACTTCATGATGAATGTATTCACTTGTTACACCAAAGGTTAGGGCATTTAAAATTATTAAATGCTTAAGAAAACTGTTGAATTATCTAAGGGAATAAGTTTGAAACCTTGTAATAAGTATTTGCAATGTAATGCCTGTAATCAAAGCAAAGCCAGGGTCACACCGGCTAATAGAGTTGATGGATTTACTACTAAAGAGCCTTTAGAAGTAGTATTTGCAGATTTAATAGGTCCGAAAAAACCAAGTGTAGGAGGAGCTCGTTACATATTAAGTATAATGGACCACTATTCTAGATATGGGTTTTGCTATTTAATGAAAAGCAAAACTGAAACGTATCAAAATCTCTTTAATTGGATAAAATTTGCTGAAAGGAATACTAAAAAGAAATTAGTAACTCTTATAACAGATAATGGTACAGAATTTACAAATAATAAATTCCAGAACAGACTAAGAATGTTAGGTATTCAACATAAAATGTCTGCACCATATAGGCCACAACATAATGCCTTTATAGAGAGAAGAGGCCAAACATTACAATCAATGGCACGAACTATGATGTCTGATTCAGGATTACCTGACAATTTATGGGGAGAAGCAATAATGTGTGGTAATCATATATTAAATAATGTTGTTAATTCAACAACAGGTGAATTACCATTCAAATTGTGGCATGGTACAAAACCTGATTTAAGTTACATGCACACATTTGGAGCACCAGCATGGGTGCATATCCCTTCACAACTTAGACACAAAGGACAGCATAGAGCTAAAAGATTATATTTTGTAGGATATACAACTAATCATAGATCTTATAGATTCTGGGAACCAGGTATATCTAGAGTTTACATCAGTGCTAGTGCAAAATTCCTAGAACATGTAGGATGGAATAGATTAGAGCAAAATTTAAATAATGAAGTAATTATTGAACCCTACAAAAGGCAGAAAGAACAGACTAGTTATAAGAAGAGTCCAATTAAAGAAGAAGTCCATGAAGAACAAATAGGACCAGAACAAGAGGAAACAGTTGATCAGGAAGAGTTAGATAATCAAGAAGAGTTAATAAATGAAAGTCCACCTGTAAGTCCTGTAATACCTAGACGTACTACACGTGTAACTAGACCACCTGATAGGTATCAAGCAAGTATAGTTTGCCAAGTAACTAAAGTTCCAACTAGTGTAGATGAACTTAGAATGTATCCTGCTAAGGATCAGGAGAATTGGCAAAAGGCAATAGAAAAAGAACTAAATTCATTAAAGGTAATGAAAGTTTATGAAGATGCTAAATTACCTCCAGGAGAAAAATCCATTGGGTGCAAATGGATATTTAAAGTAAAAACTGGAAATGATGGGACTGTTACCCATAAAGCTAGGTTGGTAGCTCAAGGATTTAATCAAACTGCATCTGATTACGATGAAGTTTTTGCACCAAGTCTTAAAGCAACATCTTTAAGAGCAGCATTAGTGTGGGCAGCTAAGAAAAACTATGTCATTAACCATTTAGATGTAGAAACTGCTTATTTGCATGCACCATTGCAGCACACTATATATTTGAAAAAGCCAGTAGGTATAAAAGACAATAAAGTAAATAGTAATGATTGTTGGAAACTCAAAAAGAGTCTTTACGGGTTGAAACAATCTGGGTTTGAGTGGAACCAATATATTGTGAAAGAGTTAAACAATATCAGTTTTAAATCTGGTTTAGCAGATCCATGTGTGTTTAAAAGAGAAAATAATGGAACGGTGTCATTATTGTTATTATTTACAGATGATATTGCTTTGATAACTAAGACTAATAATGAAGCTAATGAGATTATATCATTATTAGCAAAAAAGATAAAATAAAGCATTTAGGTGAAATTAAAAAGTATCTAGGATTGACAATTAACAAAACAAATAATGGTTTTAAGATATCTCAAGAAGATAAAATTTGCCAATTAATTAAAACGTTTAAAATGGAACTTTGTAAACCGACAAAGACTCCAATGATTCAGGAAGTTTGCCAAACTGATGATCAAAGTCCCAAATTTGATAAGTCTATATATCAATCTTTGATTGGTAGCTTATCATATATAAGCAATTGGTCTTGGCCAGATATAGCTTATAGTGTTAATCAGCTGGCACGTTTTAATTCGGATCCACATCAATGTCATTGGCAATCATTAAAGAGAATTTTAAGATATCTTAAAGGAACAATGAACCATGCATTGTATATAGAACCAAAGGGTGATTTGAGTCTTAGTGCCTATACAGATGCAAGTTTCGCAACTTATATAAACACTAGAAAATCAACATCTGGGATGGCTATATTATTTGGTCAGACACTAATAGGGTGGAGGTCAATCAGACAACAGCATATTAGCTTGTCCACAATGGAAGCGGAATTTTCATGTCTGTCATTACTATGCACTGATTTGATTTTGTACAAACAGTTATTATTAGACATGGGTATAACTGTTAAAGATTCCATTATTGTGTACGAGGACAACCAGGCAGCTATAAAGTTAGCTACTAGTATTGCTGTAAAAACTAGATCAAAGCATACTGATTTAAGATACTTAAATGTTAGATAATCTGTAAAGAATGGGCTAATTAAATTGGAATACTGCATGACGGAAGAAAACATTGCAGACCAATTTACAAAAGCTCAAGGAGTAACTAAGTTTAAAGAAAGTTGTAACTACTATGATTTAAAGATGTAAATAGTTATATTTATTATTATTTCCTAAAAGGGGAGAATGTTAGGGATAACATTGTTTACCCTAACTGGTTTAGGGAAAATAATAAATATGTAATCATAGTTTGTATGTTAAAGTGTCTGCAACTTTAACTGTGGGATAGTAATTAAGGGAGTGGTTGTGAAAGCACTTTAAAAAGAAGCAAGACTGCAGCTTGCTCTGTCTGGCTTTGATGATCGCTTATTACTGCTTGGAATCAAGACTGCATTGCTCCAACAGGAGAGATAAACAAAGGACTGATTTGTAAGTGAACTGACATAGGATATTCTGCACGGACTTTGCTAACTGAATATCCCTGAATGGACTGACGAAATGATACATGACTATTGGACTGTTATTTTGACTATGCTATGAACTCATAATGGAATAAACTATATTTTTGATAGCACAAGCGTATCTGTTATTTTTACTGTATGTTAATAAACATACAAGCTTAGCTCACTCATTTATTTGTGTGCCTATCTGACTAACGCTGCACATTCTGTTTAGCTTGTCTCCCTAACCCTGGTTGGGGAAACCAGGCTTAACAGCAGCGACGCGCCCATATCTTATCAGCTCGATGGGAACTGTGCATCGCCAGGCCTGAAGCGAATTGCACTTCATTGGATCTGAAACACGGTCTCGACTTTTCGTAAGTATGGGTGGAAACTTTTCTCAACAGCAGACGCAGCATCTGAAGGAATTGAGGGAGTTAGTCGCTTCTTCTAAATACTCTGCTAATTTAAAGGGCTCTCCTGTAAAAAAGAAACCTATTGCTACATTATTGGCTTATGTGTGGCAACATTGTCCCAATTATCCAGAGAAAGGGTCCTTAAAAATTTCCAATTGGCAAAAAATTGGTGAACATCTCCATAGTCCTCCTCGTGCACCTATTGGCATTTTGGTCACTTGGAGGAAAATTATGGAGGCTTTAAAAGTCCATTATAAAATAGAAGCAGGGAGTGTGTTTGAATCTCCCCTGCCAAGTTATGATAACTTTTCAATGTTCCCTAACTCAGGCAGAAGCTGCTGCCATTATTCAACAATGCCCCACATGTAGTAAGCAAGGACATTCCATTCCCATAGGAGTAAATCCTAGAGGATTAAAAGCTTGTGAAATTTGGCAAATGGATGTAACTCAGTATCCACCTTTTGCTCCTTGGAAATATTTGCACGTTTCCATAGATACATATTCAGGGTTTATTCTGGCTACTCCTCAAAGGGGAGAAACTGTAAAACATGTCATCAATCATTCAATTCGTACCTTTGCCTCACTGGGACGTCCAAAAGAAATAAAAACAGACAATGGACCTGCCTATACAAGTTCTGCTTTTCAGGACTTCTGTAACAGATGGGATGTAGCCCACAAGTTTGGGATTCCCTACAACAGCCAGGGACAGGCTATTGTGGAACAAGCGAACTTGTCTCTGAAACGTGCTCTTGATCGATATTCGTTGCGGGAAAAACCCCCGAACCTCCCAGCATTGCAAAATTCTCTTAACATTTGTCTTTACACTTTAAACTTTCTTAATCTGACTGGCATTCCTGCACTTCTGCTGCTTCTCGTCATTTTTCCTCCCCCTCGCCCCCACCTAACAGACCTCTGGTATATTATCGCAGATTGCCAGATCCTGCCTGGCAGGGTCTCGCTGAGCTTCTCACTTGGGGATGCGGCTACGCTGCGATCTTACTGCCAGACAGAACCACTTGCTGGGTCCCTGGTCGGGCAGTAAGACCCTATCATGTGAATTCCTCTGCTACATCTGTATCTTAAAACTCTTTCCTGATATTCTTGCCTATATCCTCTTTGCAATTTCTACCTTATTCGTATCCTACTTAAAGAACACTCTCCCACTCGCACTTTTGTTCCTTCTTTACTCTTCCTATGGAAAGGAATCTTAAAATCTTTTCCTCTATTCAATCTAAATTTAGAGGGACCTAAATGTCCTTATATTGTATTATGGGTTTCCCCACCCCAACTAACATCCTTGATGAATTACCAAATTAATCTTTATTGTCATTATTGTAATTATTATCCTTTTTCTACTAATTGAATTCCCTCCTCATCTCGTAAATGTTCTACAACTAACTTGTCCATAGCCCTCTCTCCTACTTGTCATGCTTTTATATACCCGAACTCTGATCCTGTCAACAAACGACGCTTCAAAAGAACTGCCCATGACCATCCGCAGAAGCCTCATAGAAGAGATAATATTGCCTGGACTATAACTGACTTTCAAAAAGTTCGTTTAAGTTCTACAACCAATTTTTCTTGCATAGAAAACTTCTACCCACCACTTCAATTCGATTTGGCAGACGCACCCACACAACCAGGGGATATCCTGCAATCCACACCACTGCAGGAGGAACTTTAACATCACGCCTGAAAGGAATGTATTTTATCTCTGGCAATAATTTTGTTTGGACTTGTTACAATGGTTTCATGGCATGTATCCACGGGGATGAAATTGTTAAATCCAAATCTTTTTGCATTCAAGTACGGCTTGTGTGTATAACTCTGATGATTTTATATCCCTACAGGTACCCATGGAATACCTCTCTTTTGCAAAATCGTAAAGATTTAGATCTGTTATTTTTTAAAACAAGGGGGATTGTGTGCTATGCTTAAAAAAGAATGTTGTCTTTATGCTGATAGCAGGGGGGCGGGTTCGTTTTCTAATTCGCCATGGCTTACAACCTTTTTAACTGCATTGGCAGGATCGTTAATAATCATTATATTGATTTGTATTGTAGGACTTTATTGTTTTAATAGAATATTACAATTTTTAAAAATCAATTATCCTCTGCTGATGTTAATGTGCTATTGCAAGCTTATGTTATATCCTCAACACCGGACGAAAAAATGTCATTGCTGAGTTACCGCTTCTTGGACAACCCTGAAGCTGACGGGTCGCACTCTTGCCTAGATGACGGGGACAGCAAACATTTCAGAAAAATGGTTCCTGTCTTCTTGGACGAGGAAGAAGACTCGTCATAAATAATAAAAACAGAGGAGATGTTGTAACTATGTATCATTCATGTGATTGCAACTATGTATCATTGCAACTATGTATCATTCAAGCGTTTGCAACATTGTATCATTCACGTGTAATCATTGGCTTCTGTCTCTTCAGTGACCTTTGCAAGGCACGTACAAGAGACAAGGAGATAGACGTTTGTTATAGGCTTATCCACTTTGTAAATAATCTGTCTGGTATGCAGCTTTGTAAACATGCACATCCTGATGAGATTAACATGTTTGACTTGAGCTTTTTAATTAAATCATTTTCTTGTAAGAAAGCACAATAAAAGAGCGTGTGCCAAGACATTCGGGGCGCACTCATCAAGAGGAAACTTCGCTTCCTGTCGTTTCTCTTCCCTTCGCTCCCTTTCATGAGCCGCCCATCAGATGCGGGATGGCAGATACCGCACTACAATTCTACTATTTTCATTTTAGGTAAAAAAAAAAAAGACTCAGATATGTGACTGTGGGCACAGTTATGGTTCCCATTCCTAAAGCACTATACCAGGAACCCAGATCATAGGATCAGAATACATGGAATGGTGTCTTTTATACTCATCATTACTAAGTGGACAGTAAATGTCGTAGGTAAAAAGCCATTGAGAGCTCTAACAGAACCAGTGGGGATCTATTGGCCCAATTCTCAGTTAATTCATCAAGGAAAACAAAACTGTTTCAGTTCAACAGCCTTAGAATCATTAGAGCTCCTACAAATGGAAGTGAAGAATATGTAGAACATTGGTTTTTAAGATAGTAGAGGAGCATGCTATTTAAAATCCAATGTTAATTTTTTAATTTAAAAAACCCCACAGTATTTGTCCCTTTGGCAATTCAACCAGTGTCCTTGGTAAATATGATAGTAGGATGAATTAATTTTCAGGTAACAATATTCCATATATTTCCAACTTATGAATTAAGATACACTGACAATGAAACCATTTCATGATGAGGTCCCACAGACAAGCACACTGAATAAGCAGCACTAGCAGTAATATAGAAACAAGCTAGTTTACCCAAGTTAAATATGCTTCAGTTGAATAGAAAGTATCATAAAACAGAAGAGTTTTTTTAATGGATTCTTGTTTTATGGATTATTATATGTGGGAATAAACTTTGATTTCAGTATTGGGTAATGATTAGTCTAAGACCTTATACATACATGTCTGCCTAAGGGTCACTGAGATAAAGCAAGGAAATTAAAAGCAAACACCAGAAACATTTAAGCAGCTCAGACGACTGTAAACAATTCTGTGTACTATATGTAATTATTTTAATCCACAATGTGAATGCTTACTATGTACAATAATTTTCAATAAAAGGGAGCACTAGAATTTGCTCTGTGCTCCCATCCCGAGTACACCAGCCTGTGTCTCATTCTTTCCATGGGAGCCCACCACAAGTGGTGACCCCGACGTGATCCACTGCAGGTGGTCCGGACCTCCGTGTTTCCTCGCCTGGAATAGGTAAAGTACGTACTTAACTATTGCTGGACAATAGGATTTTTTCAGGGAACATGGGGGGAAAACTCTCTCAGCCACAGGAACGGCATGTTAGTGAACTGCTGAAGTTAGTCAGGGGAAACTTCTTTATCTTTAAACCCTCTGGTGGGGGAGCAAATAGTTCTTTCAAAAGATAATGTGAGAGCTGCTGCAAGAGATCTGGCGACAATGTCCCTGGTATCCAGAGAAAGGCTCTTTAAAGTTAGACACATGGAGGAGAATTGGAACTATCCTTCATGAAGAGCCACGGGCAACAACTGAAATTTTGATATATTGGAAGGTTGTTATGACTGCTTTAGAGACCCAGCAACAACCTCTTTTAAAAACTTTAGTAGAACCTCCTCCTTATAAAGGAATTGTATTGCACCCTCCTACCCCAAAACTGGAGTGTGCTTTATCATTTCCAACAGCGCCTATGCCTGTGGATGATAAAATCCAACCAAAAAAGGGAAAAGTTCAAGCAATGGTGCATCAGGCTTTCAATGAGGGGAAATTAGAGCCTGATGAGATTCCCCAGATAAATTTGTTTCCAGTCAATAGGCAAGTGGATGCTCAAGGAAATCTGCAGACTGAATGGGTTCCGATTCCTTTAGCAGTTCTTAGGGAAATTAAAAAAGCAGTAAAAGATTATGGTATTCAAAATCCTTTTAACAAAGGGGCTTCTGACAAGTTTGGCTACCTCACGCATGATTCCTAGTGACTGGAAAGATTTAATGAGAATGATATTGAGCTCTACTCAGTATGTGGTTTTTGACTCAGAATACCAAAGGGAAGCTATCACTAGGGGAAGGAATTTGGGGGGACTGTATATGCCAGACTAAATCTATGGGGCAGGCTTGTTTGAATCCACTGCTGATCAAGCTGCTAATTTGCCTGATCATGTATTTCCAGTGGTTATGGCAGCTGTCCTTGGGGCGTTGTCCCGCATCCAGGTTGTGGAAACCCCAGCACGGTCTTTTTCTCAAATTAAGCAAACAGCATCTGAGTTTTATAATGATTTTGTGGAAAGGCTACAATTGGCTATTACCAGGCAAATCTCTAATGAGGAAGCTGCAAAAGAACTTTTGCTGAAATTGGCAGTTGAAAATGCAAACGCTGACTGCAAGTGTATCTTACAGCCCTTGGTGGCTAGAGGTGAGGTTACTCTGGCTATCTGTTAAAGGCATGTGCAGTGGTGGGTTCTCAGGCTTACAACATGGAGACTTTGGCTATGGCATTGCAAAAAGTGATGAAACCTACAGGGAATTGTTTTAATTGTGGAAAGCCTGGCCATTTTAAAGCCCAGTGCCGTGCCCCTGGGGGAGGGGATGGCATTTAACAAAAACAAAATTAAGGACGTCCATCCAAAATCGGTCTGTCCAAAATGCAAAAAAGGGTTTCATTGGGCAAATCAATGTCGCTCTGATCAGAAACAAAATCCGGGAAACTAAATTTGGGACATGCAGCTAGCCCCGCTCCCAAGGCTGTCACAAAAGCATCACCTGCAATGACTGGGAGTGCAGGTTTGGGTTTAAAAATGTTGAACTCAATTAATGTGACCTTTCCTAATCAAGTGTATATTGAGGACACTCATTTGCATGGGCCACTGCCAGAAAAAACAGTGGGATTAGCACTTCCCATGTCTTCTGCATCAGAAAAAGGTTTTTTTATTATTCCAAGAGTTATTGATCAAGATTATAAAGGGGTTATTAAGATACAATTGTATACTGATACTCCTGCATCATTAATGGCCGGTGACTCTATTGCCCAGTTATTATTGCTTCCATACATCCCTATAAATCCTCTAATTGGGATCCCACGAACTGGTGGTTTTGGGTCCACTGAAATGGCAAGTTCTCCAGTTGCTGCAGAATTGCTAGCGCTGACAAAAAATTTGACTACAGACCAACCAAAAAATGACAATTGAAATTCAGGGAAAATCATTTTCTGGCCTTATAGATTCCGGAGCAGATGTCTCTGTGATACACCAAAAGGAATGGCCAAATGAATGGGCGCTTGAGGATTCTCTGGCTGTTCGTGGAGTGGGTGGTATGCAGTTTGCAAAAAGTAGTGTACGTTGGTTGAAGGCATTGCATAGAGAAACTGGTGAGACTGCAAGGATTCAACCTCTTGTGTTGCCCCTGCATATAAACTTGTGGAGTAGAGATTTGCTGTCACAATTTCACACAAAAATTGTTATTGGATAATGGAAAAATTACATGATCGATGCATTCCTGATACTCCATTTGCTTTGGCAATTTTACAAACTCCAGCCTTGCCTACTGCAGCTTTATTTCAATTACATGAAGCGCAGGTTTATATCATTGAATGGTTACATTTGCAAATTACTCCCCGAAAAACAGTTTCTACTATGGCTATGCTGTATAGTGAGTTAATCATCAAAGGCCAAAATCGCAGTATGCATTTATATGGCATAGATCTAGTTCAGTTATTTTTACCTATCTCCCTCACTCTGTGGGAAACTTGGTATAGTCCATCAATTGAATTGCAAATTGCTCTTGAAAATTGGCCAGGGAAGATTTCTTGCCACACCCCCAGTGACCCTCGTTTCCAGTTGCTTTGAAACGTATCTGTAAATTTTAATTCAGTTAATGCTAAGCAGCCAGTTGGGAAGTGACCGTTTATGCGGACGGTGGTAACACCTACGGCGCTTGTGCATGGAGACAGGAAGGGGTATGGAAAACAAAAATTACCCCTCCTCAGCAATCAGCACAAAGGGCTGAATTAGCTGCTGCTATTTTGGCCTTGCAGGAATTTGCACAAGAACCGCTGAATCTTATTGTGGATTCTCTTTACGTTTATCAATTGATACTTAACATTGAATTTGCTTATCTTTCTCCATCTATTGATGGTAATCTTATGAGTTTGTTTCCAGCTCTGCAAAGCTGTCTTCATTCTCGCACACATTCTCTACATATCGCACACATTCGCAGCCACCAGCCACTTCCCGGGGAGCTGCAGGAAGGGAATGACGTGGCTGATGCAGCGGCCTCGGCCATGTCCTGTCTCTCGCTTTCCCCTGTTACTGCGTGGGACTCACATAGCTATTTTCATCAAAATGCCAAAGCTCTTTGTAAATAATTTGGTCTCACTGCTGCAGAAGCTGCAGCTATTATTCAACAATGTCCTAGTTGCAGTGCTCAATCCACTGCTCTTCCTCAAGGAGTAAATCCTCGGGCAACATCTGCTTGTCAACTATGGCAGATAGATGTCACACAACACCCTCCCTTCAAACCATGGCACCATCTGCATGTCACCGTTGATACCTATTCAGGATTTATTATGGCAACACCTCAACAAGGAGAGGCTACAAAACATGTAGTCAACCATTGCCTCCGTACCTTCACACATGTGGGGCCACCAATGGAGATCAAAACCGATAATGGCCCTGCTTACATTAGCACCTCCTTTGCGGAATTTTGTCATCGATGGTCAATTATACATAAATTTGGCATTCCCTACAATTCCACTGGTCAGGCCATTGTGGAATGAGCTCATCAGATGCTAAAACAAGCACTCCTTCACACAAAAACAAAAACGGGGGAAGTGGATGGATATGGCTTGCCTTACATACAAAACATTCTTAATATTACCTTATACACTTTAAATTTTTTAAACATGACAGGATCTCCCGCTGCTACGGCAGCCAGTAGGCATTTTGCTTCCTCCCCTTCTGCAGGTATGCCAAGACCGAAAGTTCGGTATAAGAGACTACCAGATTCAACGTGGAAAGGACCTGTCCCGCTGATAACTTGGGGCCGAGGATACGCTGCTGTTAAAGATGAGGGGACAGTTGTTTGGGTTCCTGCTCGCTGTGTGCGTCCTTATCATCAGCCAAAGGGGCAAGGGGATGGATTTGGGGGAATGGAAAAGAAACACATTGATCCAGGACATGGGGAAGCTAGCAAACCTTCATAATAAAACTGATTGTTGGATATGTATGCACATGCCAACTCACAAAACATCAGGGCTTCCAATGGTTGCAGTACCTCTGGCCGAAGGTGACTGGTATAAGGGACAATGCTATGGTTGTTCAGGGATGTGGTCTAACAGTTGGAGTACAAGTAACATAAATACATTGCATCTTGGAAGCCGAATCCAAGAGGTGGCGGGTATCTGCTGGACCCACAATGAGACAGTAGAGAATATGACTTACTTGGGAACATATCCATTTTGTAACAAAACAATTATTATTGGCAATGGAAATCGGGTTTATCCGGATGACATGAAAACTAAAAATCTCACTTACTTTGTAAATAATATTTCTAAATTTGATATCACATCTTTGATCAATGAAAATGGGTGTCCATTTATCCCTGCCACATGTTGTCCCATCACAAGAGAAAACCAGCTACCCAAATGTGCACATGGGAAATACGCATCACCGCCCACTTATTTGGCTATGTTAATGGAATCCTTTGCACAATTAATCTATGCTGAACCAAATACGGTTGGTCATCTTCTGGGAGCAAATCTATGGTTGCTGTGTGGACGGATGGCCTATGATCGCATGCCAGCACGATGGAAAGGAGTCTGCACCTTTGGGAAAGTAATCCCATCTCATGTCATTTTAAAATCTTTGGGGACTGCTCATATCCGCAATGTGCGTTACGCAACGGAAGTAAACTCTGTTTTGAATCATGACTACTGGACACAGATATCAAGGGGAGTTATTCCTCCTTTAGGAGTCATGATGAACTATAGAGATTTGCATCGTTTAAACAATTGGACAGTTACTATGTTTAAAGACACCATTAAAACTCTAAAGCTGCTTGAAGAAGAGCAAGGAAAAATCCTTGATTTTGTCCTGCAAATCAGATATGCGGTGGACACTATTTTGGCTGTGCAAGAGGGAGGTTTGCACTGTGATTCATACACATTGTTGCATGTATATTTCTGATTATTCTCCAAACATTACAGTTACTATACAGCATATGGAACAAACTCTGAATGAGAATCCATTACAATCAGAGGACGAGGGACTGGACGTGTGGTCTGCACTTTGGTCCTGGTTGCCAGATGGTTCATGGATTCATCACCTAATTGTTGGAGTGATATTGCTTTTTATACTTTCTCTTTGTGTATGCTGTTGTATCCAATGTCTCCCTGGACTTTTAGAAATGTGTCAGGTGAAGCCTATGGAAGGAGAACTGTTGTTGCAGATGGCGAAAAGCTACTGAGGCATCCGCGATCATCAAAAAACTAAAACAGGGGAGATGTGGGAATAAACTTTGACTTCAGTATTGGGTAATGATTAGTCTAAGACCTTATACATACATATCTGCCTAAGGGTCACTGAGATAAAGCAAGGAAATTAAAAGCAAACACCAGAAACATTTAAGCAGCTCAGATGACTGTAAACAATTCTGTGTACTATATGTAATTATTTTAATCCGCTTACTATGTACAAAATTCTCAATAAAAGGGAGCAATAGAATTTGCTCTGGGCTCCCGTCCCGAGTACACCAGCCTGTGTCTCATTCTTTCCATGGGAGACCACCACATTATAATGGAAAGGAAGTATCAATTTTGAGAAAACTTTCTGAATAAAGTAAATTATTTCATCTGAATACTAAAACATTCACATTTTAGTAACATAGTTAATGATGATTTATTGGTGGTGCAATTCTGAAAAAAATATACCAGAATGCGAAAGAAAGAAAGAAAGAAAGAAAGGAAGGAAGGAAGGAAGGAAGGAAGGAAGGAAGGAAGGAAGGAAGGAAGGAAGGAAGGAAGAAAGAAAGAAAGAAAGAAAGAAAGAAAGAAAGAAAGAAAGAAAGAAAGAAAGAAAGAAAGAAAGAAAGAACGCCATTTTCTACATGTGCAGTCCCATTTCAGCAAAGAAAGCCCATTCTATTGAGTCAGTGATTACTAAATCATCCCCATAATTCTAACAATCAAGTTTATTTTATTCCTGAAATGATGCTAGGATTTTTAGACACAACTGAATATTGCTGACTGACCACTTATGAAATGATACATATATCCAGATGTCTGATAAATGCCTGGATGTCACTGCTTTTCCCTTGTTCCTTTTAAACTATATTTTGTAACAACAATAAGGCACTGTCTATCATGTATTTCTCAGGGAATATAGCCCTTTTGGGACTGATAAAGTTCCTTTGCCTTCATTCAGCCTTGTAACTTTGCATGAGATACACTATATAGCTGTAATGCATGTGTCTTCATGTGCACTGTGTAATCCCAAGTAAATTGTTCTTCCATTAAAAAAAGTAGGTACTGTTTAAACACATTCAAACTTTGTAGCCTTCAAACAAATACCTGATCTAACCTATGATCTCAATAATCATCACAAAGGAAAAGATTAAATAATGAAATTCTTTATTAGTCTGATATCACAGGATAGTTTATATTGAACTGGGTATCTCTCAGGCACTGTACTAGAGCTTTTTTCAGACAGACAACATGACTACTTTCATCAGTTTGTTTCCATACTCAACTTTTATGAAAAAGAAATATATTGTGCCAATTACCAGCAATAAAACTGATGTTTAGCTTTGTGATTGACAGAATACACTTTATGACAGGGCAACTTTATCTTCAAATGCAGTGGGGGAATAGATGTTAATAACAGCATCAAGATTTAATTTCTTAAAACTATTTCCTATTCCACTAGGTTCATCCTTCCAATATCTTTTTATACATTGGGTTATGTTCAACATGTAATTTAATAATTAATTAAGAGTGCAACACATTAAAAACTAGATATAGTGCAAAAAGATAAATAAAACTGAATGGTATGAAAATTGAAAATTTTGGAAATGTAGCTACAAGGCATTCCTAAAAACCTGCTTGGGATTGTAAATGTAAGAAGGGCAACTCATTAGAGCAGCCATATCTGTTCTTTTAAGAATGAAGTAAAGGATCAGATTGCCTTCCTGCCAATTTGTTAAAGCTTTGAATATACAGTATGCATATTCAGCTTCATGGATTTATGACTTAATGTGTAGATTTTGAAAGAGTTTCACACAAACCTGGAGCTAGGCCCTGGCCCATTTTTCTTAAGTTCCAAGTCCATAACCATGTTAACAACTGAGAAACTGGCTGTCATATCCTGTTAATGAAACTTCGACTTCCCTTTGTTCTGACAGCAGCAAATAGCTGCTTGTAAATGAACCACTGTCTCTGGGCTGGCTCCCATTATGCCCTGCTTTTGTATTTGACAAGGTCACTTGCTGAAGGGATTTTTAAGGAAAAAGACTGCAGTCTACGGAATTAGATTTAAATCATAGACAACCCAGTTAAAATATTTTTCCCTAATGCATCAGTAAAGTGAGAATAATGAAGAATAATGACTTGCTGTGAAGCAAGTCACAGTTTTTCTCTTTCTAGTTGTAACTTCATAATTCTAACAATTATTGTATAAAAAGCAAACCATGTTTTAATAAATCCTCTTTCAAATCAAATTTGTATGAAAGTTTGATTGTTCAGCAAGATTAACAAGAAAGATTAATGTAATGTTATTCATGTGGTTGCCATTGCTGACATGATTCTACCTAACAGCAGCCATAACAATGTGAAAAAGTTTCTTTTTTTTATTAAAAAATGTTTTCAGGTTTTGTTTGTTTGTTTTAACATTAAGCCAATTTTGCTCAGAAGAACTAGCTCCCTAGCTGCATCAAAGACTATTGTAAACACAATTATTAAACTAATTGACTTTATAATAGATTGCAGACTTTTCAAGGAATGGAAAATGTGTACTTCTGGAATCTATTCTTGAGATAACTAAGATTCCAGCCAAAGATATCAAAACTGTTCAGATGTTATATATAGAACTAATGGTTATTAGAGTTTGACCTATGATCTCAGGGTGAACAAAAAAAAGTGGACATTATGGTACTCTATCCTTTTGTTTGAACATTGTCTTTGAAGCCAAGAATGAATGGAAAGTATTCTAAGAAATGGAAGATATGATACTGGGAGACATCCTGTGGAATTTGCATGAATAGGTTTGAGTAGCCCATTTTCAACAAATAGAAGAATGGGGTTGGGCTACTTGAAGCATTCTTTTGACTTCTTCATCACTGACCATTCAAAACAATGAATAGAGATAATTCTTAAAGTCTCTTCTAGTCATCCCTTATATAACTCCAAAAGGCCACCATTATACTAATCTGTATCTCAAATTGAATAACCTTTCAGCTCTTCATAATGCAGTATTAGTCTTTCCTGTGTAATGCCAAGTAATACAAAAAGGAAAAAGGGATCAGGGAATTTTCTCTCTCTCATACAAACAAACAGACATATTCACTCCCTCCCTCCCTCCCCTACCCCCCCTCTCTCTCTCACACACACACATACACACACACACGGGATGAAGGTCCATTATACTGTATTTTATAAGTTATACAACAGAATATCTTAGTATATATACTTCTCTGAACCTCTTTCTAAGGTAAATGACAAAATAACACAACGAATATGGAATGTATGCTTCAATTGTAGCCCTTTCATCATCACATTATATTATCATCATCATCATCATCATCATCATCATCATCATCATCATCATTATTTTAAGAAAAAGAGAATGAGGTTTCTGCCTGCTGTTAAGGAACTAGATGTTGTGGAAGAAATCTTGGGAGGACTTGATTTTCCTTGGGAATTCCAGCTAAGAATATCTGCTTTTGAATTCTAGCATTGTCATTGTTCTCTGTAAGTTTCTCGCTTGGAAAAATAACAATAGCTACAATCTCTTAGATTACCAGATACTTGCAGTTCATTTTCAATCCAACTAGCATAACAGAGGCAATGGATAACACCATAAAGTTTTTAGAAAATACTCTGTCCAGTGTATCCCAATTCCAACCTGCAGTATACCTCTGAACAATATGATGATCCATTATAAATCAGAGTTTCACTTTACACAAATATCTGAATATTTTGATGCAATGGAAATAACACAAAATTGCATTCTTCCAAAACAGAAAAAATAGTAACTTCACCAAATGTACAATTTAGATTGTTTTAAGAATTCATTTTAAGAAAAGTGTAAAAGAAACATAAATATTCTCTTTGCTTTCTTTTGGGCTACAGGACATGCTACTTCCCTATCTTGGTTAAAGTAAAATAATTGTTTTCTCCAATAATATTTCTTATATCCAGTCTACATGGCACATTTCCTTTCAATCTTTAGACAAAAGCTTGAGCATATCTAAAATCTGGCTACTAACTGTATAAACAGTATACTCTATAATTTTACTCTACTATTGCTGCACTGATAATTCAAAGTGCTAATTCCCTTCTTGCTACTTGGCTCAACACCCTATAGGATTCATTCCCTAGTTAGGTATGACACTTCCTGTCATTTTCTGACAGAGAACAGGTTTAAGGTTCCAGATCTGTGGGAAGTAATATATGGGTATAAAACCATGCTACACATTCTCACGCTCCCTTGCTTCTGGATTATCCTCCTCTGGAGATGTAGAATGCTTCCAATCCCCTGAGCTTTTAAAAAGGTTTGAAGACTGGAAGACAAACACTTTTCATATTTCTGCATGTCTAGTGAAGTCAGCTCAAGTGGGTATGTCCCATATCCTCTTAATTAATCTGGTTTTGACTTTGCATATCTAATATTCATTAAAACCAGCTTTAAAAAAATTACCTTCTCTCTTTTATTGTTTCTGTACTATTTTGATCATATTCAACATTTCAATATGTTGAAATGTTGGATCCAGTTGAGATAATTTTCACTTCCTACCTGTCACTGTTGACAGTACCAAACCTTGTATTCCAAGTTGCTGATCTTAACTTATTATCACTTCAATAAAAGCCTAATTACAATTTATGGCATCTGAACTCACATTTCAAGAGAAGCCTACTGAACATATCTTCTCTTTTTCAAAGTGTTGACAGCATCTGGGACATTTTATCTATTCTATAAAAAAGATATGTAGTTTAAAATATAGATAAGAGGTCTATGTACAGAAGAAATACAAGTCTCACCATTTGAGTTGTCTTTACAACTAGGCTACAGAGAGGTATAACTACAGAACTTTGTTCTTGTTTAAATCACAATTGTACAGGTGGTTCGGCACCCTGAATTTAGTTAACATAATCCTGTAGGTTAACAAAGGGGAGATATAGATTAAAGTCATTACAGGTCTTATCATGTGGGACAGCTGGCAAAATATGTTTCTTAAATGAGTAACAGCAACCTTCTCTCCTCTCTCACTCTCCCCTTGACTAACACCCTGGATGAACATATTTGGAATGCCTGTAAAAATGATGAATTGCTGGTAGACAACAAAAGAAGAAGGTTGAATTCAAGATTAAAAACCAAATCTCCAGCTGAATTGCATTCCCATTGTAAAAGGAGCATTGCTAGCAGTTTGGAGAAATTCCTTTAAAAATTTAAGAACTACCCCCAAAGGTTTATTAAATGTTTGTTAGTTCTTTAAACTGATTTTGGCTCCTAATTAAAACTTTCAAGTTAGAACCATTGTACAACGAATGAGTACCTGACTCCCCACTGAGATTAAAATCATGATGCAATTCCAAGGATATATAAATCCCACTAAAACCTGAACTAACACTAGGCCAAAGTAGACAAACCCCCAATGTTTCCTATCAGTCAGGAAAATATTTTTAATAAATTTGGAGAATAAAGATCATACTGTTTAGCTACAATATACTAGTAAGCAACATAAAACTGTCTCAGTCTTTTCAAAATGATTTTGTTCTCTTATTCTATTCAGCTTAAAAGGCCTCCCACATACTTTCAGAATTCTTTTTTTTTTTTACAAAAAATGTCCATGAATTTACGACCATGCCTTCCATATGTTCAACACTTTGCTACATGTATGTGCGCACACACTCGAATTCACACACAATCCTGTTTATCATATTCAGTTAGAATTCCAGTCAGTTTTGTGTGCATTTTTTCAACAATGCAGAACAAACTGCAAGACGTGAGGAAATGGCATGGAACCAGCTGAGTGGCTCATATCTCCTATTTGGATTTCTTGAATACACGAAGAGAAAGCTAAACATCCTGATGTTACATTAGAACCATTTATTGCAATTCCGTTCACAATATACTTTTATTCTTCAAATATATGAAGTAGCTTCATACTCCAGCTGCAACTAACTATTCAAGAAACCTTGACCTTATAACACTTAGCCTGCTACATGAAGTGAATGTGTGTGTTTTTGTTTGCTTGAGAGAGACAGACACACACACAGACACACCCACACACAGAGAGAAGGGGGAAGAAAAATAAAGGAGAAAGGGGAGAGAGCGAGAGAGAAAGGGAGACAAAGAAATCTTAAGAAATGGGACAGAAACAAAGATTTGCTGCTACAAATACACCTTACAAAACACCTCTCTAATTTTATTAGGATATTAAAATATGTTTCTTAAAACAGTGCAATATTGCAAACAGTACAATATCTCTATATCTGCTTAAACTTCAATATCCACTTTGACAGTCCAGGAAGGTTACAGAAGATTTTGAACGATCAAAATGTATGAGGAGACACATCTATTTCCCTTTCCACCCGCCTTTCATTCCATATCCCCAAAGTATCCAAGGCAACCTTTTTCCTTCCTGTACTGGCATCAAACAGGCCGACCTAGTCTTTCCTTAAAATAATAACGTATATAAAGAGAATTAATCTGCTATTACACTTATTTCAAGAATAGTAACTTCAAAAGGTTTATTCAAAATGGCATTTGACTTGCTTTTAAGTCAGACTCTTTTCAACAGCCTTTGGTGTAAAATCATTGTGGTAGCTGACTTCAGAATCATTGTGGTAGCTGACTTCAGAATCCACTGCCTTGCTAAAGATTGCCATGAGAGGGCATAGAATAGACAGCTAACCTAGCTCTTTTTCTCTGATTTCAGATGCTACAACTACAGAAATAACTGTTCCTGGAATAAATTTCCTTTGAGATTCCTTTGTATTATGCCTATTTTTCTACAACCAGTAACTATAAATTTTGTAGCAGATCTTAACTCAGTAATGACTTTGGGCCAGGGTATCCAAACAATGAAAGTAGATAATCAGAAATAAAACTTTGATAACTAACATGTGAACTGGGAATATCTAGCAAGTGCTTGAAAAGCTTGCCAGTCAATTGAACTTTAACTATACATCTCTGTTTGTTTCCAACTTAATCTTTCCAAAATATTGCAAGTGTGGGACAAAAAAAGGCATGAAACTAATACCTGTCATTTCCAATATTATTGTGAAAAATTGGCAATGACAATGAATTTTACAAAGGTTAAACTCTTCTTGAAGTTAAGCACTTTTCCATTTTCCTCCAATACAAGAATAACATAAGCAAACACTTCATGCCAACTTTAACCACAGCCACAAGTTTAGCTACTACCAAGTACTGTACTTACTGTAGTACAATAACTATTGTACAATAAATACAATACCAGCTGCCTTGTTTTATGACCTGGCAATACAATCCTTACCAGGCGCAAGGCAAGAATGAAGTAAAACATCAGATTTCAGTAAACAAAACAGTCTATGTACCAAGCTAGCATGAGTTAAGCAAAGAAACTATTCAGAGAACCAGAGCCAAAAAAAAGTTCAAAACAAAACATAAAACAGTACTTTTAGGAATTTGGTAACATGGCAAGGCAAGGCTGAACTAGAGGTGAAGCTCTAAAGTTTTAAGTAGCCTATAGCAATGAAGACCCTCCCAAGGTCATACCTTTATATGGAATGGAGAGCTGCTTTCTTCATAGAAATAAAAGCTTGTACATAAAAGCTGGCAAAATCATCCTTAAATCTGATAAGCCTCTGCTTTAAGCAAACATTACTTCTCAAAGAGTATGTGTTCTACAACTTTTTATTTTCTAAAACTTGGGGAAGATGTCAATGACAAAATTGCAAAACTGTCATGTTTGCAGTTTGTCAAAGCCTATTTTTCTACAACCACAGAAAGAACAAAACACTTTATAAGTGAAGGGCTAAGGATGAAGTACTTGGAAGGACTGCAAAATCTTTTTGCATCAGAAAGCCACGAAAACCAGCCTTCCTCAACTGCAGTCTTTGCATATGTTAGGATTTACAACTGCTTTCAATCCCCAATAAAAATAATTGGGATACCAGTTAAGAAAAAGCTGGGTGACTCCTCAACTAATGAGGAGAATGTGTGGCAGGCTCAAAATCCATGAGACCGAAACAAGCTGCAAACAGTACACAAAATCCTAGCAAATAAGGAAAATATATACCAATAGTTTGAAATCAATATATGTGAATGCTATCTAAAGATGCAATAATCAATCTTATATCCTTAGAGGTTTGAGACTATAATTCCTATAGCTCTGCCATTGACATTCTGACAGAATGCAATGCAAATTGAAATAAAAAATGTCTGATAAACATGGATCGTTTATACAATATATTTTCACCATGGTGATCTTCTCAGAAAACTGTTTACCACAACAGCCAACAAAAGCATATGGCTGCATAACAGTAAAGGAATTGGGCTTGATGAATTAACATGGACTTGGCGATTGTATGCCCACTGTTTCTTAAACTGCTTCTTTCTTGGCTTTCATTTCAATTTTATTTAGTAATCCTACCTTATTGATTTATATTATAGCCAGACCAAAATCAGAACAGTTTAGAAGAGCAGGCTAGTCAACCTTGTTATGTCTACTGCCCACTTTTGTATCTTTGTTAGTAGTAAAATTTTCTCTAACTACCCATCAATTCCACAGTAATGGTGATTTATAAAGTAGGGTACAAAACTCCTACCACCCACCATGAAAGCTGGAATGCCCACTAGTGGGCGGTAGGGACCAGGTTGACTACCACTGCTTTAGAGTGTCACATTGCATTTCTTCAGGGTCAGTATTAGGTTGGGAAGGCACACTGTTATATTAGCTGGAACACAGGTCTTGGATTCTTAGATGCATTCAGTTTAATCAAACTAATATATTCAAGCAATTTATAACAAGAATCCACTAAAATAAACCTGAGTAAACAGAATTAAAATTCATGCAATCTTGTGATGCCTTGCTTAGTCACACTAAGTCTATAGCTAACCATATTACAGGCTTTGAAAACCATTATCCAATTTAACAGCAAGGACACAGAGAAAGATATAAATTATTTTAATTCTAAAACACTAATATTTTTATACTGATACCATAAAACCAAATATCTTTTAAAGATAGGGGAGAGTGAAGTAATATATGATCCTGGCTTAATCTACAAGTAATACACTTAGTTATGCATTATCTTGGTTTCTATTATATACCATTATGGAAATTAATGGTTTGTCTTTGAAAGACAATAGGGTTTGAATCATTCAGATAAAAATAAGGATAAGCGACCTTATCTTCACCATCTATTGCAAGAGTATATAAATTATTCTGAGTTGGGATCCATAATCTTTTAAGTAGTATGTTGAAGGCCACACTCACAAAAATATTTGAGGCTAGGGCAAATACTAATTTTGGCTTCATTAAGTTTAACTGATGTTCAATGTTATAAAAATGAAAAGGTTTATAATTTATTGTTAGATTTTTACCCTAACTTTATTTATTTAATAGAGAAAGAATCAATTCAGGATGATGTACATACCTAAATACCCCTGCCTCCCAATTTTCCCAGCAAGAAGTTTGTAAGGTGGCTTGGGGTAAGAGTAGCCCAAAGTCACCCATACTTAAAGCAGGCCTACACTTCACAGTGTTTTGTGAGTTTTATTCTGTGAATGTTTCTATACCAGCACCTTAATCATCAAACAAAACTGACTCTCTGTTATTCTGATGGTTGTCTTGGTTGCAATTCTTCCTTCCCTTCCTCAAGGATACCCTTATAGCCCATTATGGCTAGAAACTTATCTTTCCCTCTTAGATTTATCTTTAGATTTTGATCCAAAAATACACAATTATACAATAATATTCCAATAGATAGATATAAAAAGCACATGGGGGTTCTTCTTCATAGTTTAGCTCTGTACATTATTTGGCTTCACATTTTATAGTTCAGTCATAAATCCTGTCTTTGGGTGCTAGCAGGGAGAATTTGCAATCCAAAGTGCATTATATACTCTGAGTTCTCACACAGCTAGGCTTTATAAGAACAACGTTCTGTGACTAATACTAGTCGTAATGTCTGCATATAATAAAATGTATTTAACAAAGGCACATTGTTTAATAAAGAAACTGGCTAGTAGTCTCTATATATAAGAAGCCTCCATGGGAACACTTTTTCCACTCTTGTTTGATTAGAATATAGGAAAACAAAGACTCAATATTCACAATGCTAGTGGCATGTGCCAATTTATGTTTTAGATTTAATAAACTTTTTCTACTTTTAATTATGTGTTACTATATCATCCTTCCCATTGTTCAGTAGGCAACATAGCAAATATTTTAAGTTCATTAGATAAATTTATTTGAATAATCCTTATAGCCCTAGGTTAGCATGATATACATCTAAAATCTGAAGAATAGATTGCCCTTGTGGCTGAGTGATATGTCTTCTATTTAATAGTCTAATTAATCACAATAATTTCAAAGAAAGCCAAAATCCTGTCTATGTGGTAAAGCAAAGATTGTACATTATCGCAATGAAAAAATTATGCTGCAAAAGCACAACTGAGGGTGTCCATTATTTCATGGTAATAATTTCCATTATAACTTTTGGAGAGATCTTAAGATGATCCAAAATGTTTAATTTTGTTAATTAACTGCAAGAATAAAAACAAATATAACTAAACTGAATAATATAGAAGGAATGATAGCTATTTGGTGAAATCATCAAAATTAAACAGTGAGATAAAGCTAGCTGGTATGGATAAAGCAGTAATGCTGAGATACATATTAAGACACATCATATTGTACATTCTGTTCAACATTTTTTAATAAAGTATAAAGATTTTTGTGCACTAAATAATTTCTTGGCAGTTCTTCCTTCCTTAACAATAGCTTTAAATCATGCAGGATATATACAGATCAACCTGGACTTAAAAATAAAGTCAATGTTATCTCTTATCAACTGAACAGGTATATCAACTGATATAAGCAGATGGAAAATTGTCAAATAATTCATAAAAGAAGTGTTATTAAGTACAAAAATTATTTTAATAACTGTAGCCATGGGCTAGTGTTTTTCAAAATAATAAAGATATATAATTTATGCAAAGTAATTTATTCTGGCTGTTACCTTATTATTTTTGCTATTGCTACAGATGCTTTCATGCTCAATCAAAATGAAAAGGCAAAAATCCTTATTAAGATGGCTATGTTAAGAGTGAAATTTAATAGGGAAGTTAGTTCAGAAAGCTAAATTAAGGGATAATTATTCCTTTGGATGACTAATTGCCAGGAATGGTCAATTACAGCTATCTTTGAATGCCCCAAAGACATTGTCTTTAGCACAAAACTTAAAAATAAGACAGTTGGATGTTTGGTTCCCAAGGTCTGTTCTTTAACACACACCCCAAAACGTTTAATTTACTTTTGGCTTTGATGGAGGAGATCTCAGGCTTTATTTTCCATTAACAAAAATAAGACAAGCACATTTCCTGTTCTTAATTTCTTCCTACATAATTTTACCCTAAATTATTTACTCTTCCGTTTTATTCTTATATTTATATTGTAACTTGGGGGATGTGGGTGCATATGTAAATGTTTTTTAAAAGCAGTTCCAAGTAACACAAGTACAACATGAATTACTTAAAAATCTGATCTATCACAAATTTAGTCAAATTAAGAAAGAGAGATGGAAACACCAAAAAGGTATCATTTTGTTAATATTCAAAACTTAAATATAATTGAATAGGATTGAAGTGTGGAGATATTCCCCGTTAACAGTGAAAATAAATATTGGATAAAACATAAATAGGTTAGAAAAGAAATAAATATTTTGTTATGTTCAGAACTTGTTTGGCAATTCTCATGTCCTTTTATTTTAAAATAAGTTCTACACTTTGGTAGCCTGCCAACTGTTAAAATGATTCCCTATTATGTCATTTTAGAGTCACCATGTAGAGTTCCAGGGATATTTTAGCATTCAGGAGAAGTATAGTTAAATATGTTAAAGATCTGGTTTACTAATTGTGCCTCACTGCAGCAAGAGAATCCAATTCCATTATTTCTTTTGAGAAATTGTTTGATTTGACCTATCCTCTCTCTGAAAGATTTCTATTCACAATTATTATGAAAAGGACTTCATTACCTGGCACTTTCATTTGCTTGTTTTTCTTTTCTTCCCATCACCTTTTCAATGTGTTACATCTTGCATGTAGATTACTATTTTGTTGAAGCACTTGTTTGTTTTGAAATACAACAAAGGATGCTAAATCTAAGCATATATCAAAACAAATTAATTAAAAACGTAGATTTCATTTTTACATAAAGCTCCAATTTTTGAGACCATGCTTGAAAGAAACATGATTTCATACATATAAATGAAGAAAATGTAGACTAAACATCTGAATTACATAACCGACAGGACAAAATTATCTATTATGTTGAATTTCAGACAATGAAAGAAGTAATAGGGACTTTCATCATTGTGAAAAGTAGATTCAATATTATGCCCCAACTGATAAATGCTGAAGGATGAGATAATTTTTTGATAGGTTCCCAAATTCAAAGTGTTCCAGACAGAAAAAATAAACAACTGTAAGGAAGTATACTAGTGCCATGAAGGAATCTGGAAAAAACAAAATATATTTTTCACTTTAATAAACCATTGTCCAACTCACTCAGGGAAGGAATATTCTGATGACCTAGTAGAAGTTATTGAGACAAACAAAATTAGATTTTATGCTCCATCTGGACATCTTTTTTCCTTCCATTGAATTTTGTCCAATTCTCACAGACTTCCTGCAATTTTATTGTCAAGATTTGTCAGAAATGGTTTGCCATTGCCTCCTTCCTAGGGCTGACCTAAAGTGTCTAGTCCAAGGTCACCAGGTGGCTTTGTGCCAAAGACAGGACTAGAATTCACAATTTCCAGGTTTCTGGCCTCATATCTTAGCCATTTCCCCAAACTGAATCTCATTTAGTCAATGCAAGGTGCTTATTCAATTTCTTCTGCATCAGTGAAGCAATGTTCCTTACCTAATATGTAGACATTTGCTGAGTATTATTCATCCTTCATAGTTTCTGACCTCACTTGGCATTTAATTCCCAGTCCACCAGGCTATTCATGCCTGATGGCATTGATGCACATGCTCAATGCTTTATTTATGGAATGGTGGAAGGGATAACACTACAAACTGCATTGGACAATATCCTATTTAAAGATGCAAATGGCTACAAAGTTGAATCATTACCAGATTGGATCTATGCTACTTGATTTTAGAAGAGAGAATGTAACCATTTGTAAAGACCAGAAAAAAAATGCAGAACAAAGCAAAGAAAGTTATAGACAACATAGTAAAATATCAGACCAAATGTAAATCATGTCATGTGACATAAGTTATTTGATAAGGGCCTTCCCTGTTAAGCTTAAGTTTTAAGCCTTTTTCACACATTATCAAGAAAATGCTTGAAAGGACTGATAGGGATTAAACATATACTTTGCAAACTAGAATCTGCAGACTTAATTCCCGATGTCATTGGTACGATCAAACAAACATACAAAATTGTAAAGTTTGAAAAAAAAATACTGCTAGTCAAAAGCTGTATGGATTTTGGGAATTAGGGTCCAATGCATTGGTTAATACCAGATCGAAGAAGAGTCAGGTAGACAACACTGAAATGGTTCTGAAATGCTATAAGAATACTTCTTATGTTTTCAAAAAAAAATTGGAAATTAAATCATAAGTTTCAAAACCCTTAATGTCTGTAGATATATTTTCCAGACATATCTATAGCCATTAAGACAGAGACATTACATTTTTTTTTCAGTCTAGACATCTGAAAATATCACAATGCACATATCTAGGTCTTATGAAGTGTTTATCATAGAATGGAAATGTTCTTAACTTTTTTTTTCTTTCTTTTTTTCTTTTTCCTTTTTCTTTCTTTCTATTTTTTTTGGGGGGGGAGGGGGGAAATATATACATTTATACATTTATTTATACAAATACATTTAGAGACAGAACTGAAATCAATTCATGCCATAGAATAACCAAAACTGCCATCTGCAAACTTTAATTGTCCAACAATGTGACAAGTAAGCTTCTCACAGTAATTCCCGTAGATAAAGCTTCCACCTAATCCTTTTCAAAGAAATCCATTATTTATACCAGGATACATATATCAACCAAATTGACAAAGCTTTTCAAAGATAAATTATTTTACAGCAGTGAATATCTGATATTATTCAAATATTCTCCTCTCAAATTCCTTTCCATCTAAAATTAAGCAAACAGCATTTAGCCCAAATGTTCTAATACTGATCAAAATGGAGCCATGACCTATTAACTGTTTGCCCTATTTTCTAAAGTGAAAGCAATGACCACAGGAAAACTTCACATTCATTTTGGATGACAGCAAAAAGAGATATTTCAGAGGGACTGAAATTATTCTAGAAGCCTGAAACTTAAGATCCATAATGGTCTATATCTTCTGTTGTTTTTAATTATGTCTTTAAAAAAAAGGTCCCCTGCTGTGTTTTTGAAATACTAAATGGCCTCCACAGCTATGTGACATAATTCATTTTAATTCATGATCACAAGATGTTTTCAAACTACTCTCTCTTTCCCAGCAGCTACTTAAAAGCATGAAGAGAAGGGAGGGAATCTTTTATTCTCTTCCCTCTTCTTCTCTATTTATCGGTCCATTTCCAGATGTACAACTTTGCAAAACTGGGTATTACGATTAAAATCACAGCATATGTTAACTACTTTTAATTGTTCATACACATTCCCATAGAAATGCATAAAGAAAATCAGAAAATCATCTTTTTTAAATTAAAAAAAAAAGATAGCTTTTAAATTCTACTTGATTTTTGAATGGATCTGAGTTCTGAACAGATGCAGTTACCTTTCCATAAAAATGAAATATTGAATTCATTGAGACCAGTACCTACAATTTTCACTTTTGAATTATATATTTCACTCCAAACACACACACACACACACACACACACACACACACACACACATATACACACAGAGAAGGGGAGGGAGAGGAAGAGGAAGAGGGAGTGTGAGTGCGTGTGTGTGTGTGTGTGAAAGAGAGAGAGAGAGAGAGAGAGATGGCTTGTCTGTACACTTTAGGAAGCTTTTTGCTTATATATAGTAGTACATAATTTTATCAACATCATAATCCCATTGTTGTTAGTTTTGATGGCATGCCTGCTTCTCTCACTGGCATCTTAAAAAAAAATACAAGTAGTCTTCAACTTACAAGCACTACTAATACCAAAATTTCCATTGTTAAACAAAGTAGTTGTTAACTGAGTTTTGCTCCATTTTATGAACTTTCTTGTCACAATTGTTAAATGAATCATGTAATCATAAGCAAATGTGTCTTCTCCAATGGTGCGTTTCAAAAATTTTTACCACCAGTTCGGGGCCGGGGTGTGTGTGACTTGGGGGGCGCACTTTGTGTGTGTATGCACACCAAATGCCAAGGGTGCAAATTTTGATCATATGACCATAGGGATACTGCAACAGTCGTAAGTGTGAAAAAGGGTCATAGGTCACTTTTTCCAGTGCTGTTGTAACTTTGAAAAATCACTAAATGAATGATTATGATTCATTCTGTATCTAAAAGAGACCTTTTGTATGAGCATCCAGAATTCAATGGCAGTTGTAAATACTGCAAAGGAAGGGATAAGGGGACCACATTTGGAATTTGAATGAGAACAAAAAATGTTCATTACAGATCATGTACCAAACTCCTTTTGTGGCATAAATAAGTACAAAACAAAATAGCAATGTTGCAACTACATATCTTTATCTTGAATAATGCTTGATACTAGATACCCCCCAGGAATAGGATGTGAAGAAATTAAGGAATGACAGTCGAAGTAAACCCAAATTCCTGATTCATGATAGACCTTTATGTAGTTTTCAAGTAAGTATCAGAGAAACTAGCACTTTAGGGACCCCAATTACCCCCAAAGCTGCTCTCTTGTTCTATTCTTCTATCTTTCAACCTGATTTTTAAATACTATATTAAAAAATTAAAAACAGAGCTGGCAAAATCAGCAGAATCATTTAAGATGCCTTCATAATATAATATGGGCATCACATATCACAACAACATGTTGATAGCATTCTAAAATCTTCTAACATCCAGATACTACTAGTATCACTAGTACTATTACTATCACTACTACTACTACTTTAACTGAATCAACAACTTGAGTTAAATAATTAAACCTGGCTTCCCAGAAATGTCAAGATAAAAATCAGTGTAAAATTGTATTTATTCTTATAAAACTTCCATTTTCATCTGCATGCTATGCCAACTGCTTTGGAGCCCTTTAATTTAAATCATCAAATTGCTTCAGGGAATTGCCATAATACAAGAGGAAATAGCACCACCATCCAGTCAGGAACACATTCAAGTTTAGACCAGGTTGGAAGAGAAGCAAATAAATAACATACTTGTCAAACTTTATAATCCATACATCCAGAACCCCAAATCATTTATTTTGTTTTAATTAAAAATTACATACATCTTTTTTCCTAAAGAAATCTATTTTTGGAAGGAAAAGCTTTATTGTCATGAAATAAAAAGTGTATTTCAGGGAAACTGGTGCTCTCTGAAAGTATGCACACAATCCTTCTCTCACAAATCAGCAGCTATATAGCAATATTCCATTTAAGCCTGATAATATAAATTTGCCAGTCAATTATTCAAATTGTAGCAAATCTCTGCATGATATATGTTCTTCAGGAGCATATGTGCAAATTGTTCAGCAAAGCAAAGTGCCTTTTTGGATCTGCTCCACAAAGCTGCTACAACTGCTCAAAGGCTTGTATATGGATTCCAAGACATTTCTGCTAGGACAGCAAGAGAAATGAAGTCAACATCACTGGGCTTCTCCAGTATCCTAGCTCAGATAATAATGTTTCTTGTATACAGCCAGTGGCTTCCAAAGAACAGTATAAAAATGCTGCAAAGCTAATGAATAATTGGTAAATAAAATAATATAAATCATTGGCTTTGTTAGTATACCAAATCTACTCCCAACTCCTGCTATGGGAAAATAGTATGTAGTTAAGATTTCACTGGACACTTATGGGTGTTGAATTGTGTTTGAAACTGAATATGCCTCTTTTGTGTTTGCTTTTTAACTTCTAAAGCCCTAGGTATACCTACAACAGAGCAAGGTTCTTTGAAAGCATAGGCTTACTTCCAAAGACCGATTTCTCCCTCATTGTCTAATATAGCAATCACCTTTTTAAAGTGATCTTACAATTAGCATTGTGTCACCACCCATTTCAACTATTCTAATGGTTCTACATGGATCTGCCCTTAAAGAGTACTCAGTCACCTCCCATTTTAACTATTCTAATGTGTTCTATGTGGATCTGCCCTTAAAGAATACTTGGAAGCTTTAGATAGTACAAAATGCAGCAACATATTGCAATCATATCACTTACTAATGGCAATCCCACAAGTCTCTGCTTCTGTTGTAATCCAGGAATCATGCAAATCATTCAGTAGGAGAGAGAAGAGTTGCAGGTAAGGAGGGTGGGGAATGTGAGGTGCTTCGTGTAGGCATTATGGAGAGTGAGCAAGGCAGCAAGGACAATGAGCAGATACTGGAAAATGTAGGAAGGTCAGTGGGCAGATCCTGGGAAATGTTGGCAGGAAGGGAGATGCTAGGGACTACAAGATCCCTGGGACCTCGTTTTCTGTAGGGGACTCCTGAGAAGAAAAAGTGGTGGGTACGACTTGCGACCTTCCCTACTAACTTTCTCATTTACTTTTCCCTTTTCTGGCTGAGAAGATCACTAATGATGATCATGTGGCTATGCTTACCGTAATGGCAGAATCATGAGCCAAGCGCCCTGTTTACAATCACATAATCACAGGGACACTATGGTGGTGGCAATGTCACAGATCAGTGACAAGTTCCCCCTCATTCAAAATGTGGGTTGTAATTTTGAATGGTCTCTGAACCATTGGTGGTTAAGTCAAGGACTAAATGTACTGTAGTTCAGCTACCAGAATAAACTTTTAATAACCCTTTAGTTATAGTAGCAAAGTGATAAAATTCAGGAGTCCAATGGTACCACAGATACTTGGCACTTACCTGGTTACTCGTTCCACCTAATTTAATTTAAAACAAGGCAAAGCTCGCAAGCTGCAAATCAGTAGTTTGCATTGAGCTCCAAACAGATCCCATAAATTTTCTTAGAGTTAACCGAGTGGTAAGTTCTTGAGATAGGTGGCCTTATAAAATGAATAGAAGAATTAAGGAGCATTTTTAAAATTGGTTCTTTGAAACTGGATATTTTTCTCCTGACAGCCATTTTATAAACAGATGAGCTCTCCTTTCCAAAGCAGCATTTTGCAGAAAAATTGAGAGCACTGGACACTGAGGACATTACTTTAGTTGACTAAACAAACGTCTGCAAGCAAACAACCAAGCTCAGAGACCACCAAAGGACTCTACCAAACAGGCTTTGCAAGCATCTTTTCTCATATGAACTCAAAACCTTAATGCCAACTTAAATGTATGAGAGCAGTTGGCTCATGTTATTTTACAGTTTTATTTTTCTTTGCACTTAATTCTGCTATTTGTTTTAGGCTATTTTTAAGTAAAATGACTGAAGGAATGAAGGAAAAGGACTGAAGGACTGAAGGAATGAAGGAAAAGTCTTCAACCTAAGCATAACCTTTAGCTTCATAAATATTTCATTTTGCAAATCTGGATGCCTGAAACTTTTTGGTCCCACAACAAATTCAAACCAATTTTCCCATTAATGGAAAAAGTTAGAATGCTTAATTAAGAATAAAATTGTCTCTTGACTTACTAAATAAAGCAACAACAAACCACCCATTTATAAAATAATCATTAGTTGTTTGTAGCAAGCCCATCAACATTGATTACTTTTTTATCAGCAGTTGGCAATTAGTTACCCAAGTTATAAATGTACAATTAAAGTAGTGTTCAACCAACCATATTCTTTAATAACATATCCTGAGCCACAGTGAAAAAAATGACTGTGTAACGTCAAAGCCATCATGCTAAACAAAACTGAACTGAGCTTTATTTCCCATATCGAGAACGCTTTGAGAAAGGTAAAGAATTATTATTCTGAGACAAATGGATAAAATGGTTCTTGTGGGCAGAGGGGAAAATTATTCCCTACTTGTTCTAAGGAACATAAAAAGCACCGTGACAACCCTGGAAATCATTCTATTAATATAGCCTAAAATCAGGAGTGCTTTGCTACATTAATACAGAGGTTGGTTTACAAGGGCATCCCCCAATAGGCATGACCTTTCGAAAATGCAGGCGCAAGTGTGGGAATCCAAGAAGACGGAGGGGAAAGAAGATGAAAGATGATGCCAGGGCTGCAACTGTCTTATGCTAAAGACTTGACTTCGTCACGTAATTCATACAGCTGTAGCCGGGCTAATTTGAGAGATCACTTTTCAAAAAGCTGACGAAAATGCAGCATTTGATTTGAAGAAGGTGGGTTGTTGTTGTTTTTTCCACAGAGCTGGATCAGGTCTTCTTTTTAATGGCATTGATTAAAATGATAATAGTAAAAAGACGTTGGTAATGCCTTCCTTTAAAAAAAAAATCATATAAAGCTGCAAAAATTCAGCTGGCTGTCACGTTGCTCCCCCATCCCACTATTTCTCCTCTTTTTCTCATATTGCTTTATACAATTACTTCTCTGGTTTAATTGCTCAGATAAAATCACGGAGAAGCTACAAATTACCCGAGTCACTAAAAGAATAATAATTATTGAAAATGACTTCTTCCATTTTATATATCTAAAACTGTTAAGAGACAGAAGAAATGACTTAAAATGTAGTAATGCTGGAATCATTTGAAATCTTGGTGGAAAAGTCTCCCAGAATCTATCTTTTCTACATTACAAAACTTTATGCCAAAATAAGCCAAATATTGTGCCAAGAAAAGCAGGATTCTGTGCTTTTTTAATGAAAGAAATGTTCATATGCCATTATCTGTGCTGTTTCTACTACACATGAAGAAACACAGGAGCTGTGGAAAAATAACACCCCTACAATTATTTCAATTTTTTAGCTTCATGAACATAAAATTGATTTCAAAAATTGGATTATAAATATTCAAATATTTGGATTATCAGAAGGAATTTTAAACCTACTAATAAACGGGACACTTTGTTCAGTAAATATGCTTTTAAAAAAAAGAAATGTATTGACTGATCCAAGTGAAGTACATTGCCCCCTGTCCTCAATCCATACATATCAGAGTGTTAAGCGGAAATTTCAAATGCATATTTCTTTCTCAGCATTCTTAGTCAAACAGAAATTTTGACTCCGAATCATATTTAAAAAGGTAGCACCTTTTTTAGGAATTTTTATCCTGCTTTGGATGAGGATGAAAAATGAAGACCACATCTTCTTGGCTCTTTAAGACTACACTGAATAAGAATATAATTTTATCTAATTATATAATTCTATATCATCTCCTGACAAAAGCCAATTTAAAACAGTTGTCTAACAGATACCTATGGGGAAAAATATCTTTTATCATAACAGTTCATTAATAATTCCAAGCTACCAGGAAAAACAATCTCAAGTTACCTGATAGTAATGAATTTACTAGGCTTTCAGGGACTTCTGTCTACCATAAGGATGTTTTTCTTAGTTGACAAAGTTGGTCTCTGACCCAGATGCTCATAGTAATGGATTAAGTTAAGAGAGATTAATGTCAAAGCAATACAGAAAGGCTGACACACCTTGCTGACTAGATTGGTACCTTACTAAATAAATCTCTCCTGCTATGGCTAAAAACCTAATGATAGCAACAGAGCAGAACAGAGTGTTAAAGCCAAGTTACACAGAAGAATTTTCCAAAGAATATTCTAGAATAAGACAGTATCCTTCACACTGAACCGAAAAAAAGTTTCAAATAAAAAACAGTGGTCACATATCAGTATTCCATACATCATAAAGTCATTGTGTTCCTTCCAAACCTATCTAGCTGTATTTATAGCAGCCATTACAAAAAACCTCAACTAGCAATTCCAAAAATCACCTCTCAATGTACTAATATTTATAATGCACAAGTAATATCTAAAACACACAAGAAATGTCAGGAACTAATTCTAAAAAAGAATTCTGTCAATGGAACAAATCAAATGTTTTAATGTTCCTAGTTTTAGCTTGTTTAATTTGTCAGCTATCTTTATAAACAACATAAATTATAAGCAAATTGCTACCATGTGTTTTGTGCTAATTAAGCTGTTTCTAATTTAAAGGTGTTCTATATTTACAATTTTAAATGCAAATATGCATACATTTTTTATAGATTGCTGATTCAAAACACACATCATTAGAAAGAAAAACAAACAGCAACTGCTGGCAGAAGCGAAGTTTGCAGCACAATACATGTACAAGGCAATTTCCCCTCTCAAAATCCTTAATTCTCATTAACAAAAGAAATTGTAAGTATCTACTTTTCTTTTGTCTTGTAGCTGCTAACAGGAGGAGAGGGGGCTTGCTAGTATCACAGGAGACTCACTTGGTAGCTCTCAATAAACCAGGTCAAATACATTTGAATTTCTGGAACATTAATGGCATTTCTTGATTACACATTTATGGCCCTTTAGTGCTGAAATGTAATGTGCACAAAATAAGAAAACTTCAGTTGAAGGTGCTTGTAGTATCAGAAGCTTATTTATTTCTCCAATATTCAAGGCTTATTTATGTGATTAATTGTCACTCATGCAGAAGCAAACATGAAAAATGCATTTCTAAGGTGAACAATAAATGTTTGTTGTTGATGATACCATTTAAAGAAAGAAATGCTTTACACCAAGTGCATATAAGCACTTTAACAGAAATGAAGTAAGAATCATGTTATTTTATTCTGCTGTTTGTATCTGAGAGGAAAGATAATGTTCCTATGATAAACATATTAGCAGCTCAGCACAGATCATTTCAAGGTATGGCATTGTTTGGGAAGCAAAGTTTGCCTGCTGTTTTTAGGCTGACAAACCATGCAGGCAAGTCAGCAGGCAAACCAGAATGTGAAGCCCACTTGAAAGCAGTTGTGTAAATGATGGCTGGTGTCAGATCTTACCCCTCCAGAAAGAAAAAAAACCCAAAATACAATAAAGGATATCTTTCAATTTTTTATGAAATCAGCAAGAATTGGAACACAATTATTGTCCAGCCAGACAACATGCTATTCTTCCTGTTCACAGGATGTCTTAACACACTATCAGCAAGTTGGTTTGCACTGTACCTGTATGTCTACTCTGTAAAATGATAAGTTGTATATTTCATGTTGTCTACTCAAGTCCACCTATGTATCAAATGACTGAATGGTAAAATGGTAGTTACTGTGGAGAAAGCCACACCCCTCCAACCTCTTTTGTGTACTCATTTTCCTAACACTCTATTCCCCACTTTTGTTCCCTTCTCACAAAGTGATTGAAGCATCTTTCAGTCTATATTATTTTATACAAATTGGATATTGTGTTTCCTAACAGTATAATTCCAACTTTCTGATTTGTGATTTTATTTCAAACAAGCAAAGCAAATTTGTGTATGTCATTGAACACCATTTGGCCATTATTTGAGTATCCATCAAGACCCAGCCTACAATGACCGGCTAATAATGCCCAAGGATTTCTTCCTCATTTGATAAATTTGCCTGTATTCCCTGTTCAATTTTGCCTGTATTCCCTGAGAACAGAAGGAAGGTGAAATGCTTTAAGAAATTATGTTTTTACCAATTAATCAACAAATCTTATCACAGTCTCAGACCAGCATCGAATATTTATTTTACTGTATAAGGTAGAAAAAGAAAATTGAAGATATAAATTTTCATAAAATTACTATAAACTGCAATATGTCACACTAAAAAGCATCGCTTTTGAGTTCTATTTTCCTACACTTTGTTACTACCATTAAGACTCAAGTGGTAGAAAGTTTCTATCTATACCAGGGGTCTCCAACCTTGGCAACTTTAAGCCAAGCAGACTGCAATTCCCATAATTCTCTAGCCAGCTTTGCTAGCTGGCGAATTCTGGGAATTGAAGTCCACCAGGCTTAAAGTTGCGAAGGTTGGAGACCTCTGATCTATACCATTCTGATCTCTGTAAGTATAGTATAGAATCAAAAAGACTCTGGTCCTTATTTGTTTGTTAAATTAGTCACTTAAGAGCATCTCCACAATGAGACAGGCAGCACATGAATTTAATAAATAAACAAATGAACTTCTGCCTTTCATGTTCAATCACTGAAAGCAAAGGCAGACAAGAAATATGATGTAGACCAGCCCTGAAGGACTTTCTGATTCTATATGGTGTCTACACTTACAGATATCAGAATGGTACGCACAATAATTTTCCTGTCACTTTATAGAAGGCAAAGTTGTTCTTTGAAAAAGGGGGATAGGAAGAATATCAATCTTTTTAGCTTTAGTGTTGGAACCTTCTGATAATACAGTGGACAACCAAGAAAATAAAAAATGAATGAGCTAAGAAATGGATCATCAAACACATCAACATAGGACCAGGCTAATATCACCATACTTTGGACCCATTGTACGTACACCTATTACAGTAGCTATGAATGCACAATTGAGAGTCCTTAAGGACCAGGTTGGGTACAGATGGTCCTGGAGAAAAATCACGTGGTAACTAAGACTCGGATTATATTTAATAACATATAAACATGCAGATCATAATCAGTATCAATGCTGTTTTGTTTCTTTTTGCAATGATATGTTTAGGTAAATCCCTAAACAGAATTCGCTTTGTGATTTGAATCTTTGATATCCTTTGAGGAAACATCACACATTTACAAAAGGAACTGATAAGACTGGATATTACTAATCCTTCTAGTCCTCAGATGCTATCTGACATTTCTACCTTTTTGACATTTCTTCTGGACTAGTGGAAATATTTTCAAAGAAGCATAAAGGACTATTCCATTTTATCATTACCTCATTTTTAATAATGTCTATGGATCCTGTATGAGTCATGCTTATTTTAAATAAAGGGGGTGAATTCAGTTGGCTATTTACTTAGTGGCGTCAAAAAAATATAACCTCCCTCAAGATAAGCTCTGGTCTTAATAATTGGATGAACCTAACCATGAGATGCCTTATAAACAATATAGAAGTGATTTGTTTTTGTCTTCCTTGTGATTCCCATATGCCCAATTCCAGCTTAGCCTACAGCTTTGAAATATCATTTTTGTCCCCATTCAAATACTAAGCAGCTATATACTTTCACCTTCTGTGAAGTATGCGAAATAGCCACATTACATTTGGATAGGAAAACAAATCTGATGGTCTTCAAGATGGAAGAGACTCTGGCAGGCATCAAGTTAAATGCACATGTAGTCCAGTTCAATTGTCTTTCCTCTAGGGTATGAAAGTTGTGGAGAAATTTTATCCATCGACCAAAAAAAAAAATCAAGAAAAAACACACAGAGAGACATAGAGATAGAGAGAAGGGAGAAGAGGGAAAGAGAGAGAAGGGAAGCATAGGAATAGGGATTAGTAAAAAGGAGAGGAAGACAAACCTATTTGGCCAATGATAACACAACAGATATGTCTTTCTTACAAGACTATCCACTCAGTAAAAAAAAAAGTTTAATACCTGTAAAAGATGCAGCTGAAGCACAGTATAATAAAAGACTGGATTTCTTAGTAAGCTGATTTTGCTTTGCTTAAATGTTTAGAAATTCAAATCATAAAATAATAGTGCGTGCTAATTTGAGATAACATTTTGAAAATTGCCACAATACTAGTGTGGAGTAATGTCAGTAAAAAGTAATCAAAAACACATACTTTTGACATGGACATTTTTAAAAACATAATAGAACATATATCTCATCTTCTAACAACAAAGGCAAATTATGTGCTATCTACTTTGGATAATGGATAGCAGACAGATGCTGGAATGTGCATTTATGAGCTGTGGCGCATTAATTAATCGACATAGGAAGAGTGAATCCATTTCTCTGCATTATTAGTTTATAAACAAGAGACATTTTCCCCAAAATGCTCAAAATGATTCTGTTATTACAACAATGCCATTTAAATCTAATATTTAACAGCGTTTTTTTTAAAAAAAAGAGGCAATAAATTTTTAATCTATTCAGCTTTGTTCTGTTACTGATTAGACCTATAGACCACAAAGAGCCAGAATGGCAAGAACCTCAAAAAGACTTATTTATGTCAATGACAGATCAAAGCAGCATTACTAGAATTATGTAATCTCTTTAAATGTGGTGTTGAAAGAAGAGAAGAAGGATAAAAAAGGCTGTTCCACATGTATTGTGCAACTTTTCTTTACTTGACTATACTACTTAAGCAACTTTTTTGAAGATGTAATTAGAAGAGTGCAGTATATTAATCAATATGTCATGGGTTACTCATTGCAGACAAAACCCATCCATTTTTTTGGTATTTTTTGTTTCACAATTTCTTGTCAAAGATGTTAGTTATTTTAAAAAAATACTTTAAAAATATGGGAAGTAGCATACTGCACTTTTAAAAATAAATCACCAGCTTCCAGAATTATCTTTAACCCCAAGAATACCTCTAAATCTAAAATGGGCCACATAGGATTTCTTAGAAATTAAAAATAATGGATGCTTAACATGGGGGTACGATATACACAGATAAAGGATAAAAATACAGATAAACACTCTTGAATGTACTGTAAGAAGAGGAGCTACAGAGGATCAAAGTTGAAATGTTAGGAAATCAATGCTTTATCCTGCATTGAAGCTGCCATTTTGTGAATCAGTAAGCCCTCCCTCAGCAGCCATTTTGGGAAAAATATGTGCAATATATTTTCAAACTTTTAAATGTGCCTCAACCAAAAACATCCCTTAGGGATCCCTGGGTTAATATAAGTGTAGGAATATTTTCTATCACATTATAATTTGTAACCAGACTAATATTATAACACATTTTTCATTAGATTACCATCATCATTGTTTTAAAAACTGTTTCCTGATCTTAGAAATGAAGAAAGAACAGATGAATTCATTACTCCTACCACTTTTCAAATCCTTGACATATTTCACTATCATGATGGATTATCCCACAGGGTTGGTTATCCAGATGTTTCTCAAATGTGAGCTTAAAGTTCTCTCTATCCATAATACATATATGGGATTCTTTTTCCACTTTTTGATCACATAAAAACTTATTGCAGTTTCTTAAAAACAGCAACCTTAAAAAGGATATGTACCTGTTGATTTGCTGACCTTTGAAAATGTTCATTTACCTTAAAAAAAAATAGTAGAAAACCAACCCAATTTCTAATCAAAGGCCTCAATAATATTGAATCTGATACTCAAATATTCTCCTAACCACAACGAAATCTGAAATTTTTTTTAATTTCATAGATGAATGTAAAATACTAGTAACATTCTATATGCTGTTCTACATGAGCCACCTGCCACCTCGCACTGTCCTAGGTATTTCAGAAAACACCTGGGCAAGATGTTTGCTGGAGATGCTATTAGATAATTAGCAAATAAAACTACTCCTGGCAGCCCTTCAGCATTAGTGTTGAGCCACAGCAGCAAGCTGGCACCTGGCAAAGAGAAATGCTAGATGCAATAATTCCAATCTACACATTCAGCACAACATTCCATCTGCCTGTCATTGGGAAACAGTTTCATATTCAGTGATAACAAAGATACCCTGGAACAATACGGTGTCCAATTGCTGACATGGAGATTCCCTGAACAAACCAGACACCAGCTACAAATGCCTTTTTTTTTTTTTTGCTTACATGATTAGAAGGGTTTCTACTGAAGTAAGAAAAAAATAAGGCAAAAATGGCCTTCAAAGAAACATCCACTAACCAAAGCTGAAAGCAGGCTGTTATTCGAAGGATGGGCCCAAAATCTACATGAAAAACAATCATTTATTTTAAGTTGGATACTGAAAGAAATAACTAATGTGATAAACCTACCAACTTAGAACTTCCTAAAGTTTATTGTATTACCTATTTTTCTTGAAGTTGTTATAAGCATAGACACCTTAAAAACAGAGATGAGGAATTGCTAAGAATGAACATGATGTGTTTGAAAATGACTCTCTTTGTTGTCTCCTTTGCTTTTTGAGTGGAAAAAAACATGGATTACCATAGCTGTAAGCTGCAGACATTATCATTTGCTAACCAAAAAAAACCCTTTAAGACTGGAACTTTTGTCATAACTTGATGCCCCAAAAGAATCTAATTAGTATTTTTTAATTATATAAACATTGCAAATATTCAAAGATATCTGATTATTTTTTTCTATCTTCTTTTTGCAACAATATTTGTGATTTTCACTGTTATCTTCCGGTATGAATGTAGACATTATCTTAAACAAATTTATATTTTACACAAAAATAGTTTGTCGCAAAGGTGACAGCGAAGGCTCCTGGATTGGGGCTGAAAGGTGAAAGCAGAAGCAGTATGTTCCGTCGCATAGTTGTGTAGACCAGATTGTCCTGATTGTCTCAGTGGAGGAAAAAAAACCCACATTATCTTAAATATTTTGAAAGAAGAAATTAAAGAGACCAACTAAAGGGTCGAAAGTATAACAACCTTTTTCATCTTTTTTTTAAATCTCAGCAGCTTCTGGAAAAGATTGTGGTGCATCCATCTATTATTCCATGGTCCCAGAAACTGCATTCTAGGACATTGCTTTGCCCAGTTGCTCTTTTCCAAATTCAGACAAGGCTGCACTTGAGGGAAGCACAGGTGGTGTGAGTGTGTCAATCAACAAGGGGGGGGGGGGGCTATTTAATTAAAAGTTTTTTCACTGGTTGATTGTTCTAACTGTCAAGAAATTTCTCCTTAGTTCTGGGTTATTTCTCTCCTTGGTTAGTTTCTCTCCATTGCTTCTTGTCTTGGTCTTCTGGTACTTTTGAAAATAAATCGATCCCCTCTTCTTTGTGGCAACCCCTCAAATATTCTAACACTGCCTATCATGTCACCCCAAGTCTTTTTTTTTTAACAAGACATATCCAATTCCTGTAAGCGTTCTTCATGTTTTAGCCTCCAACCATCTTTGTTGCTCTTCTGTGCACTCTTTACAAGAGTTTCAATATCTTTGGTATATTGTGGTAAACAAAACTGGATACAGTGTTCCAAGCATGTCTTAACATTAGTTTTAGTAACTACTAACTTATTAAGGCATTACAAAGTGGTACTAATATGCCACATGATCTTGATTCTATCCCTCTGTTAATGTAGCCTAGGGTTGCACTGGCTTTTTTGGCAGTTGTAGCAAATTGCTGGCTCATGTAAAAGTGATTGTCTAAAAGTGATTGGGGGAACGGGGAAGGCAGCAACAGCTGTGTTGACAGGGACAACATGGGTCAGATCCATGACTAACTGCTCGGCTGGGTGGTGTCACCCTGGCTGCCGAGCCCATATGACAAGGCCTGATGATTGCATACTCCCTCCTAACAGCTGACCAGCAGTCTTCAAGTAGATGTGAGGCAGTCAGAAGCAGGATGGACTAACTGGAGATGCCAGATGCTGGCTATGTGGGTGGAGCTGGGCCATGGATATGGCATATGCATTTAAACAGCACTGGTAGGCGGTAGCTCCCAGCGCTGACTAGAAACTGTTATGTGCTCATTTGTGCTAGACCTCAAATAAACATGTATCAAGCAACCAGCTTGTTTCTGTGTTTCCTTTGTTGAGACTACAGACAAATGACAGGTAGTCAGTGTCCCTTCATTTAACACAACACCAGTCTGGACTTCCTGGTATCCCCAAAGGAAAACAGGTGACAGGGGATGGCGTGAGTACAATAGATGACTAACTGCCTGGCTGGGTGGTATCACTTAGCTGCAGAGCTCACATAATGAGGCCCGATGATTGCATGCTCCCCCCTAATAGCAGACTGGTGGTCTCCGAGTGAACAGCGCTGATTGCAAGGGAGCCAGAAGCCAGATGGACTAACTGGAGACGCTGGATGTGGCTATGTGGGTGAGGCTGGGCTGTGGGTGTGGTATATGTATTTAAACAGTGCTGGTAGATGATAGCTTCCAATACTGACTAGAAACTAAAATAAACCTGTATCTAGCATCCAGCTTATTTCTGGCTTTCCTTTGCTAATGCTATGAATGAGTGAGATTTTGCTCTTCTTTACATTTAATTTCACTTTGTTAGATAGGGCTCAGTGTTCAAGTCAATTGAAATCTACTAGGATCTTGAGCCTATTTCAAGATAGGCTTTACACACACACACACACAATTCTTTGAATCATTAGAATAGAGGTTGGGCAGGAAAAAACTTCCTTTTTTTCCTATTTCCCTTGGTATCATTTGAAAATATGTTGTCTGTCTTAGAAAGCAGTTTCAATTTTCTATCCTTCTATTTTAACCTGCCTTAATCTGTTAACAAAAGTACTTTAGGTAAAATGATTCCTTCAGTTGCCTTAGCTACAAATCCCCATAGTATACTATAATTGAAATCTACTCACGTAAGTTAAGAATAATTAGGAACCCAAATTAAGCCAAATAGAAATTTAATTCAAACAGTCAGCTGCTGTCATTTAAATGGTTACGGGGTATTACCGTTGCTTAACATATCCGAATGTTTTCAAAATGGACCTTGCTTGTTGCTTGGTATCTTAAGGATTTACTCTTTCACTTTTTGGGCCTTACTCAAATGAAGTCCATTTTCATAAAAGCTCACCAGTTAATGTCAGCTTTTCAAATAAGCCAATTTGTAATTCTACACAGAAAACGAAGTACAGCTGCTCTGAGGTAAATAAAATTGACACTTCATAACACCTGAATGCATCCAACAAAAAATAAAAATAAAATAAAAACACAATGATCTGTTTCAAAAGTTAACACCAAGCTATCCTAAACCAAAGGTAATAATTAAAGTTTATTAACACCAAGCTATCCTAAACCAAAGGTAATAATTAAATTTGGTTCCTGACTTCTATTAAGAAACATAAGAAAATGCCTGCTGATGTGGTGTCCGTTAGTATTTGAATTAGAGGAGGGTTGTTTATTTGTTTTGAAAAAGGGCAAGTAGATTATATTTGTTCAATATAGAAGTTACAACCACAAATTACAACCACAATTGTGACAAGAATTTCTATTGTTGAGCAAGATGGTTTGTGAATCATGCTCCATTTTATGACCTTTTTGCCTCAGTTGTTAAGCAAGTCACTATAGTTAAGTGAATCATGTGGTTATTAAGTGAATCTGCTTTCTTCTATCATTGACTTGCTTGCCAGAAACTGGCTAGAAAGTTCACAAATGGCTATCACAAGGCTTCTGGATTCTGCAACTGTTGCATATGCCAGCTGGTTGACAAGAATGCAAATTTTGATCATGATGATTTGATGGGGATGCTGCATGTAAGTGTGAAGACTGGTTGCAAACCACATTTTTCAGTGCCATTATAACCTTGAAATATCACTAAACAAATGTTGCAAGTTAAGGTTAACCTGCAGTCAAAAGTTTTTGGACTTTTTCCATTTGTAACACATTCTGCAACTTTCCCCCTCATTTCTTCTTTGGTTTTGTGTTATGATGATTAATTTTGAAATTTTATAATTTAATCAATACTGACAGATGGATTTGTTCTTCGCTTGGACCTCCCTTGGTCTAGCTAGTACAGTGAATTTATTTAAAAGTAGGGTAAGATTAAGTGTAACATTTAAAAAACAGGATATATTATTCTATCAATACGAGGCCTCAACATTGACAAAAATTCCATTTGATCCATTAATATATACAAAATCAGTAATTCCTCAAAGCGATTTGCAAGCTATTGTATGAGTAATTCTAGAACTTATTCCCGAAACAGGATATAAGCAATTGTACAAGTTGTTCCATAAACCATTATCTAAATCCTTGCATGCTGATTAGAACCAAAAAGGTAGGGTTTCTTATCCTGATTTCATTCCTGCTGTTGTTGATGGAAGAATAGACTACATTTGCTACTTCTTTACTGGATTCACTAAACTCAGTGTCAACCTATTCTTGTATTATGTGTTTTGTGATGAACCCAAAACTACCCAATAGTAATATACTATTGCAGGTTTATTATATATCTGTAAATTCATAATGAAGAAATGCCATGGAATGCCATTTTTTCACTGCCATGGAAAAAATGTTACAGGATTTCCAAATTCATATATGCCCACATTTAAAACTGAGTTTTTCAAACTATTTTCATGAAACACTATGGTTCCATGATACATAAGAAAAAAGAACTAATTTAAATCATGTGACAATATGAAATATTCTTTGCTTTGGGAGAAATCTTGAATTGACCCTTTTTTCCAAAATATTGAATATTCTTCAGAGAAGATTATGTAATACAAATGGGTAATAGGAAGTCTGAAATCTCACTGTGTCAAATATCACAATATTTTTATGTAGTTATTCTCAACATCTTGCAAGATTTCATATAAAAGTATTAATATATTGCATTGTTTATTAATCTTATCAAATTTCAGACATACATATCTAGCTATAGTTTCTGGGGGGGGGAAGCTGAGCTTGTCATTTAATAATACTGAAATCTTGCAAGATCTGGTGATACCTTGGCAAGTTTGTAATTAAAAAAAAATCTAAAATATTCTGCAAATGCCACATTGCCACATATTAGTTAAAAGTAACAGGCTTGGGACTCCTTGAAATATGCACTGTAATTTAGAACAGTTTGAGATGTAGGTATATACAAAAAGACCAGATTTTTAACTAGATCACCCACAATGACAATCCTTCAAGGCATCCTAATTTCAGAGCACAGTGCATACAATCTAACTTTAGCCTTTTCTTTTTAATTGCATTCTTACATTCTCTCTTTAATAATACATCCTAAATGATATGTCCCTCAAGGAAATTATTCGAAGTGGAATTTGCAGGTTATTAGTTTACTTATAATACATTTTACAGCAGGTTTTACAGCTCATTAAATCTATCCTAACTGGCCTTTCTGAAGCATGGTATCAAACTTAAGATAATTCTTATGTACTTTTTATGTAATTATTTCCTGTGAATCATCTTAATAAAAAGCAGAAATATGCAAACAAGTTTTCAAAACTCCCATCAACTTGAATAGGCAAAAACACATCACAAACCATCAGTTTGTTCCTTATTGCTTTCCATGCTGCATGCCAATTTCATCTGTTATAAATTAACTAATGAAAAAGGACAAAAAACATACAGTACATTACTGTTTACAGAGAGCAGATTTATCTCAAACCCACTGAATTGTGTAATCAATTCTAAATGGCCACAAAACCCCATTTTCTGAAACAGAATTATGATACTGAATAGACCTGTGAACTTGGACTATATGACTGAAATTCATTTTACAAACATTTTGTTCCAGTAAGATTCTCATTTGACAATTCAGGCAGAAAAAAATGTGTGTCCATGCGTGTACCATGAGTGTGTGTTTTTGTGCTTACAAGTTTATATGCTATTCCATTTCTATTTATGATATAAATATAAAAGCAATTCTTTATTCCATCGAAGAATGCAGGGTATGTGTATGCGCACACATACACACACAGGTATTTAGATATATTACAGGGAAAATATCAGTTTCCATTCATGAGTAGCTAAATGGATTTAACCAATATAATATCTTCCAGATGACAACACACTAACTGGCAATTATGAAGTTTTAGCCCAAAATTTGATTTGGAAAGCAGAATATCAAGGCAAGCAATTTATACATGACAAAGAATTGAATCAAACACAAAATTCAGATATGGAGATTGTTCCACAGACAGCCTCGTGTGGTATCTATATTTAAGGGCAAATATTATTTTCCCATCTTCTTAGACTACAATTGAGTTCCAATTTATTTATTAATCTCTGAGTGTAAATGCTCAAGATTAATTGATAAATTGCACTCATCTCACTGTTAACTGTGGATGATGCTCATATAAAGGTCTGAATGTATTTTTATATGACACCATATTCAAGATGTGATTTGGATTTAGTCAAAAACAAATGATCCAGGACAATGTTCCTTAAAATTTCCTCCCCTGACCCAAAAGCAGTTTTTCTTTATATGTGTTATATTTACTACATAACATAATAAAATTGACATGTTTTTGCTACTACTACTACTTCTACTATTGTTTAATATGATTTTAATATTATATTATTTTAAAACAGGCTGCAAATAGTTTTACTTTTTAGGATCACTAAGAGGGTCTGTAGAAACACTTATCTAGGAGTATTGATAAAGGAGGCACTTCAACTAAGCCATCAATACCACACCTCTAGTCAAAGAAAAGTTTGTGGATAAAGAAATTACAAAAAGCTTTAGCAGAATAAAAATTTCAGAGCTTGGACAGAACTTGAGATGGTTTATTTTATTTAAATCCACAGGGTTTTTGTTTGGCTATTAGAGTTTCTGGATCACTTTTGATTTGCTTATAAGAATTACAGGATCTAAAGTATGCCTTTTTCTAGCTAAGGGGTTTAAAAATGACATCAGATGCTGAACATAAGAATGGCTATTGAGATCTTTTTACAGCATTCCAAAGGTCAGCAACACCTGGCCACCCATAAATCTGCAGAGCTCGATAAGATTATGCCAGGGATAAACTAATGCTATATAAAATGGTGGAGAACAGCAGATAAGAGAGAGAAAGTGACTTTGATGAGATGAATTTTTTATTCCTTTCAAGAATTTGATCTGAAGCATAACATTTCAGCGTACAACACACAATACAAGCTGTGCTCCTAGCAGACTGCTAAAGAAATGTTAAGTTTGCCTATTTCTTTTTCTGGAGAATGTTTTATAATGTTATCTGGAAGGATTTAAAGTCATTATATTACAGAAGTATATAAAAGTATTCCCTTTCTTTTACACATATCATTCTTTTAACTTGGATTATATACAACATATTTAAACTTTGTTTAAAACAGGTTTCCAATTTGATATGACATTCTACTCCAAATCACATGATTTAAAATTGGATCCAAATTTGGCTAATAGAATAATGTCCATATACCAAAAAATATTCAGGAAAAGTGCTTCAAAACATGGAGTATCACAATAATAATACAGTTACCTTATTTTCAGGTTTTTGCATGAACCTAGAAAAATATATTGCTGCTTTAAGAAGTCCATTCATTAAAACCACATTTATAAATACAATTTATTAAAGTAACTATGTTTTTAAAGGATCTAATTAAAACAACTTTCTTTTTTTATATTCTGATTTAAACCTGAAAAAAAATCTATGCCAGTTTAAGGAACCATTGTGCTTGTACTTTTCCATATTCCAAATCATGTCTTTCAAATCATTTCTGAACCATGTACCCCTGTCTACACAAGATATCAACACTTCAGTCTCATGTTTGTGACTAATAATGGAACTATTCTTCTCCAAATGACTTATTTTTAGCATTTACAACAAACATTTTATATAAGAGATGTTCAAAGCAGTAATCTTAGTTAATGCTTTGATAATTTTGTCAGGAAATCTGGATACAAAAATGTTTAAAACATAATGTAGAAATTGTTGAATGGAGGAACTTAGTTCCAATTCCTTACTCAAACAAAACTTTATTAATTCTTCCAATTAAATGATTAATATTCATTTCAACTCAAAGAAGACTTAACAATAAAATATGTAACTGATAAAAAAATCTAATAAAAAACATGAAATCACAGTAATTAAACTTATAGAAATTCTCTTCTGGCTAAAGAAAAAGGACTTAATTCCTTTCCTAAAAGAAAGAAATACTGAACTTATGGACAAGTCAGCAATTTATACATGACAAAAAAATACTGAACTTATGGACAAGTCAATGAGCAGATGCACAAATTGTTAAGCTGATTTGTTCCACAAAGCTGTTGTGAAAGCTACATATGTGGCAAAGCTCCCATAGCTTAGCGTTAGAGATGAAACATTTCTGAAAGCTAAGTAAAACAGTATAGTTCATTCCTTTATGTTTTCAGTTTAGGTGCTTCCTATTTTATGTAATTGATTACAAAGGCTACAATTTTCCAATATAAAAACCTATTATTATGCTTTTAAAAACCAACAGGAGAATTTCTAAACCTGAAAGCACTGAAGTCTTCTCTTTTCAGTTAATCTGGTTTAGAAAAGCCTTGTTGATTTATCTTCAGATATCAATAAATAATTACAATTAACTGCAGTGTCCTATTAAACAGCTCATCTGTAACAAATTTCCACCAATGTTTATCAGTAAAATTATTGTTTTCTTGTTGTTGCCGCTGTGCCTAGTGTCCAGCTTGTTTTATTTGACAAGTAAAAGTACTTGGGAAATAATAGTCTTCTTTGATGGAGTACCTCACAAAACAACCCTCCTTCTGTGCCCTTGCTGAAAATGTAGCTTTTGTGTAGAATGCACATATTGTCACTCTTTATTACAAATTATCAAGATAGTTTCATCTCAGCCAACAAATATACAGTATGCTTAAAAAGTCACACTCTCTTATAGTCAAGCATAAATGAATGTTGTTGGTATATGAATATTACCAATACTACATATGCGAATTCCTGGAAAGTGTTAGAAAGTTTTCCCTACCCAGCACTGTACTTAAAATTCTCCAGACTGCAAGATACATCTCCCTATTAATAGATGAAACTTCCTAATCCACATTTTTCCTATTACTGTATTAAAAAAGAAAAGCAGAATGCAGTATTTAAGAATTTATAAGAGAATGCAAAATATTCTCAGCCACTAAAATTGTGTAGTGTTGGCCTCCCTTAATAAAATGGATGCACACAAAAATGGCTAGCAAGTCAAGCAACTGTCCAAGTAGGCTTGCTCTAAGTTGGTATAGGAACACTTTTGCCATTTCTTTTCAAAATTTCTATTATTCAAGATTTCATATTCTGGGCAATAGGATGATACTCAAGCCTAAAGCTCTGTTGAGGTTTATTTCCCAGACTTTTGCCAGCTATAAAAACATCCACCTCTAAGCCCTATTATATATCTATTAAACCAAAAGGCAGTTATCTTGCAAGACTTTCCAATAAAATAAGATTAATTCATCTGTTTTGGCTTGAAACTACTTCCACATCAGTATTCCATTCCAGAATAGAAAACCACAACTTTTGATTTATTCCAATAATTTTTAATTAGTGTGGCTCCCTTCCGTCTATTCTTCCCAATTTCCTCCCTAATTTTCTTTCAAGTGAGAAATGAAGACTTTTTTTTTTAACAAAAAGGCAGTACATATCATCTCATGTGTAACCTGAACATTCCCGGAAAAATAAAGTTTTATTCAAATACTGGTATGCAAAGACCACCAGGAACATATGTAGATGATTATCTCTAACAAATCACAATTATTTTTTAACAGACCACATGTGAGAAGTGTGTTTTGAAGATTTGGCCTTCAATACTTTATCAATCCAATAGAGGAGGGGGAAAATAGTCTTAAAAGTTGGTCAGGCAAACCAGGCTTTTGAAGGGCAATATCCCCTGAGAGAGATTGCTGATCTTCATTCCGTGAAATCTAAATTAGAGTTCCTAGTATACCTTTTTTTCCAATTCAAGCCCATGAGCCGTATCTTAGAACAGACCCAACATTAAGCTAAATAGATATGTAAAAGCTTTTTGCAGGATATTCATGGAGTAAACAGTTCTGTTTGTCATTCAGCAGGCTTCAGGAAGAAGTGAATGGGAATATATTATTTCACATTTTATGTTCTTAGCATATATTTAATTGAAGTATCATATTGAATACAAAATTAGATGGAGGGAGAAGAAAAGTAATCTGTATTTTCCCCAGACAGAAGGTCCTTTTTTCCTCCTATGAATAGTACTAGACCTAAACACTTGAACATTTTCAAGTATCATAACTGAGCCATCTCTTTCTACATGTCATTTTCATAAGAATTGAAGGAGGAGGGGGAAAAACTGGTGGGCAAATGCCTTAGGCTCACCGAACCAGTTGTTAAACCAGTTGCAGACCACCACTGAGTTCATCTAATGGTTTCAAACACAATTTAAATCACTTTTTTATTTCTAATGATAGTTACAAGAACACACAGTGTTTTTTTAATTGTTGCTTGGATTCAATCAAGCCATACTAATTTCCAAATTTGTTCAAAATAAATCAAGATGTGTTTTTATCCAACTATGGTCAAAATTATATCAATGCTTTACAACACCTTGGATTTCACCTTCTATAGAATTAAAAATACAAGATGCTGACAAATCTGCCTCTCTCTGACCACAATTAATTATCATGAGTCCAAGTATAATAATGGGTAATAAAGATGCTTACAGAAAATAAAATGGCAATGTTTGGTATGTAAAACTGTGAATATATTGACTTTCCAGATCTCTAATGGGGTATCTCCTAAGACTTGGAAGGGACCTTGAAAACTGTAATAAAATCTACAAAACCTGGGGCTCATTCCCAAAATCATACCAATACCTCTTTATCATGTTCTCAAGATGGGAGGAAAACAAGTTTTTATAGCCTTACCAATCTCAGCAACAAGGCTGTCAGTGCTGTTGTCTACATACAGAAATGCCCTCCCCATTCCAGTCTGGTAAAATTCATCATCTCCTCATTGTTTGAGTGCTTTTGTATAATACAAGATCAATTATCAGTGAGAATAGGCTGAAATTACCCAGGCAAAACAAATTTCTTTCTCTGTTTCAGAAGAATTCAACATACAAAGCACTTACAGTTCTCTAATTCTGCCACAACTATTGCTTGTTGCTTGCAAACTGGGATGCGACAGAAGAGTTGGTGAACAAATTAGTCATTTTATTTTCCTATTATTGAAAGGAATATTGACTTCATAAAACCACTGCATTTCATCTTCCAACAAAGTCAATATTCCTTTAACTAAACCACATACAAACAAGTGAAACAGCTCCTGGTTCTCTCTTCTTAAGCTCTATACATTCCAGCAGCCAAAACATAAATGACCATCATGGCAAAAAGCCCTACAATAGGACAACAAGGGGAAAGCTAGTGTTAAGGAGTTTATGAACTACCAAGGATTCTTTCTCCGTAAAATCCAGTTATGTACACAGGGAAAAAAAAGTTTTTTCCACAGAGTATACTAATTCTGAAATAGCTTAGAGTGGCTTCAGTCTAAACTAGCAGCATACCAGCTACAAGACTGATGCTACTCTGTAAAAATATGTCCTCAGCCAAAACTAAATGGGGTATCTTCATACCTGGATAAGGAGTTCTGTATTCTTAGTGTTCTTGATGTAAACACAGAAAAACTGAATATGATATATACATACATTTAAGCATAGCTTGCTATAATTTAGCTGCAATTCTATGCATATCCAAACTCAGTACAATAAATTTAGGTAGTTAAAAACACACATTTGATTATCTTGTCTTTTCTCTGACTTGACAGGGCTACTGTATTTTATCCTGATAAGACTGTGAAGAAAGGAAGGATAACAAACTCAAGATGAATTACCTGACAGAGAAGGAAATCAAATTTTAGAATCTTAGTCAAGTCCAACACTTACTCGCTACACTTAATTTCTGGTGATACATCACTCCATTTTTTAATATTGACATTTTTATCAAAAAATCATTTTGAAAAAAATGATTTTTTAAAAAATAAGGCAGCAAAATTGCAGCTTTGATCATGCTAGGATAAAATTTTACAGAATTCCATGAGATTTACTTCTGAGAAGACCTGAAATAAAATTGCATCAGTAACCAGTTTGTGAATTATCATCTGTTAAGTGGTTCTGTAAATTGCATCTGATTTCCAGCTTTTTCAATAAGGTACTATACATGTTCCTATTTTTATGGCATTCAAATTGGTTAATGATAGAAACATGCAACCCCCAATCATTTCAGGAGAACCTAGATGGATAAATGATGTTTTATACTGTTAAGCTATGTTATAATACTATAACACTACTGTGCTTATACGGTAGTATACAAAAATTGCACTGAAATATCTTAAGTCTGTGAAGCTGGGGAAGCTGAACAGAGACAAGCATCTAGTGGAATCTCAATGATGCAAAAATGACAAATTGTGCTTAGAACTGTCATGACTCAAACTCTAGCCTTTTGGATTTATGTCCTGATGTTGGATACTAGTATGTCAGCCACAAGGTTTGTGTCATGACACAGTTTGTCCTCCAAGTACCCCTATGAAAAATATTGCAAAAGAGAAAAAATAGCTTATTCTTTTCTCTAATTTAAATATTAGATATTGCATAAACAAGTAGGAAAATAATTTTAAATAGGAACAAGATATAGGCTGACAGTAGCTCATTTTCAATTTCAGTGACCTGATTTTGAAATGAATTATGCTTATTTTCAATTTACTACACATCTGCCAGTAAGACCTAAAAACCTATATATTTATAGCTGTGATTATGTGTCTGCATCTCTTTATGAGCATACAGATATTTGCCATTGCATTTTTTTTTACAGTGGATGAAGGCTTTAGTATCTTCTTAGATAATTTGAAATAGCTAACTAGCTAGAAGATGAGAGAGATATGAGGGACATGAGAGAGAGAGAAAGAGAGAGAGAGAGAGAGCAACTTCTACCAAAATAGTAGAAAATCCTGTGAAAGAATAATCCTAAAATATGTCAAAAATTACAGTAACATAGCATGACAAAAATAAAGTAAAAGTTCCAAAATGCATCAATGTATTCCAAAATATGTGACTGAATAGCATTCCTTCGTTGGACTCATGCAACAGAAATATGAAGCATCATTTCCAAAATGAATTATATTGCCCCCTCAGACAAGGATGAATCATAAATCTGAATTATATTTTATTCTTATAAATTACACATTAACATATCTTACCTTCTGAACACTGCAGGAAGCTTACTATCAGAAGCAGCCAAAACCTTTTCATTCTGCAATCAGAAGCCACCATTATTGACCCCTTTTAAAATGGTTTTCTTTTTTATTCCTTAACGATCCCAGTTATAAAATGCCCAGCGTCATTCAAGAGGGTGGTCTACATCATTCATCTTCATAACTGGGGAAAGAAATGAAAATGAAAATTATCAACTCATGTTCACCATTAAATGAAACAGTAGATATCATATTCTATGCCTGAGAAGAAATCTGACCAGTGATGGAAGACACAAAATTGTCTGCTTTCAGTTACTAACTGAAGAGAGACTTCAATTTTGAAACCATGAGAAAAGAAGCACATAGTGTGTGTGAAGGATGGTAGCACATTCTTGCAAGAATTCCAGGATTTCAAGGCACTTTCAAGCTAAAACCCTGCAAGGCCAAAAGACATTTAACAACCTCGTAAAAAAGAAAGCAGGACAGTTGCTTCAAGAAACAGAGCAGGAAGACAACACTTCAAGCACCCTTTTGTATTCACATTTTTAGGATCAATGTGATCCTTTGCAGCTTCAATACCTGTTTAAACCAGGAGCAAAGAACTGAAAAGGTGTAAGATTTTTCTGAGATAGCAGGATTCCCCTCCCTGGGTTAAATTCAACATCTATATTTAGTGAAGATGCTACTTCTTAGTGCAAAGATGTTTGTCTTCATAAACAATCTTTACCAATCAGGGAAACGGGGTTGCAGCTTTTATCCCAAGGGAAATAATTTCTGCCAGACGTGCCTGGATATTACGGAAATAATAACAACACTTAAAAGTATGCTTTTGAGGCTGTGCAGAGTACACCATTCCCAATCCGTAATTACAGACCAAGGGTATGCAAACTGAACTTCGACAGGGCTTTCATGCAGCTCTGCATTAATTATTTCATTAAATCTGTTATTAGACACCAATTATTGGGCCACCTTACCTCATCACCAAAGCCATCTATATTAATATGACAAGAGCCTGCTGCATCTACTTCTCCACTACTCTTGTATATTTCTATCCAAAACTATTACTCATCTCCATCCAGAACTAGAAACTGATGTATATCTGTGGATCTTCTCTATACTAAGAAGCAAACTGCATTCTACAGCATAGCAGGAGACCAGGCATTGTGCACTTCCATGAATGTTCATCTCTCTTTGAAAAAGCTGCCTACAGCTAAGGCAGCAAAAGTTATTTTTGCAAATGCAAACAAATAACTACAAAGCTGTGAACAGTTAAATCTGTCCTGGTCACCTTTGTTTGACTCACTACTTTGCCAAAGAATAGAAGAGTCAACCCAAAAATGTAAGTTCCAAACTTGCTCTTTTTCAAATATCTGGGAAAATATGAATCATGCCAAATCCAGCCTACTGTTGCTTGGCTTTCAAAATAGCCAATTTCAGCCTATGCTACATTTGTGCCTAATAGGATTAGAAAAATCAGTCACAACAGATGTTCTGTCTGATCCTAAAGATAATGCTCACAAATTATTTCAATGCTCCTTATTTTGGAACATGCTTAAAACTAGAGTCACTCTTGCAAGATGGGCAATTATATGTCATTTAAATCAATATCTGTTTCTGGTCCTTGAATGAAGGAATTCATTCACCTCTGCATCCTGAATATTTTGAGTAATGCATGCTTGCCTATAATTACACTGTAATAGATGCTTTGAGACAACCAGTAAACTCTCTTGTTATTTAATGAAATGGTTTGCATTGCTACTCCACATTAATAAAAGGAAGAAAATGGGTTAATTACATGTAACGTATATATCCTGCAGTTTCGAAGATATCTGGAATGAAAGTGAAAACAGGGAAAAACTGGAGTCTAGTTTCCCAAATCCTTACTGTTTTTTTAATTCCCTGTATACTTTTTCCTTGATTTTTATAATTAGTATAGTAACAGGTAGTCATCAATACTACACTATACTGTACTAATTAGTATACTCAACTTATGACCATTCAAAGTTATGATGTAAATGTAACTTATTGTAAAGTTATAAATGTGACTTTATGACCAACCATCACACAACTCCCATTGTCCCGTGATTGCAATTTGGGCACTTGGAAACCATTTCACATTTACAACAGCTGCAACTGCTTGCTGTTACATGTTTGTGATTTGTGATTTTCCTGTCAGTCTTCTGAGAAAGAAACACAATTGGGAAAGCTGGATTTGCTTAATCACCATGTTATTTGCTTAACGACTGCGGGTTATTCACAGGTCCATGCTAAAATGGTCATAAAATCAGGTCCGGACACATGACTCGCTTTGTGGCCACACCTTTTTATGACAGACATTCCACTCCCAAGTGTGTTTCTAAATCAAGGATTACCTGCATACTATAAGCCATCCTATTCAGTTCTCTGAGAAGCAAAACTCTTGAGTAGGTCAATATTCAGGATTGACTTAGACGACAGGATGCTAACAATCATTCAGAAATTATTCATGTGGCCTATTCAATTTCAGAAGTGGTACCAGGCTAACTTCAAACTTAAATTCAGTTTTTCCCACTTTAATATACTAGTGAAATATGAAAAAATAATGATGGGTACAAAAACAAAGGTTCTAAAAAAAAGGAAAATATCATTTCTTCCCCCACCCCCCACCCCAATGGACAACTATTCTCTTGCTACTTTCAAAAGTGTGACTGACGAAGTTCTCGGCAGATACCTAGAGTTATAATAAAAAAAAGAGAGAGAGAGAGAGAAAAAAGATCTATTGCTAGTTAATCTAGAGGTGGCACATCAGCTGCTGCAGTAGTTTCCTGAAGCTGACACAAAGGAATAATTATGTTACATCTTGAAGTCTTACACTCACAGCCAAAAGAGCATTCTCTGCTGAAAAATCTACAGCATCCGCAAAGAAACAAGTTACATGTATCACTGAAAGAATGGTTTGTCTTTTTATTTTTATTTCTTCTTTGCAAAAACTAGTACCGATTAGAAAAAAACAGTCAAGCTATTTAGCAAAGAAGGATGGACTGCCTTGTATTTATATACACAGCACACATATAAATGGACAGGCAAAGGAAGAATAACAGATGTTTAGGATATTTTATCTAACAAAATCCTGAGTAATAATTCGCAAACTTGATAGACAATAAAAGGTGAACCAAAATGCTCATTAGAATAACAATTGTTCCCGGCTGAGATAAATTAATAATTGCAAAGGAAATAAAGCTAACATTTGATTATTACTGAAGGAGTCATAAGTTTTTAAAAAAAATGCTGAGATTTCTTTGTTTATGATTTTTAGCTTTTGGGATTCAAAACAAAGTGCTCTTCTACATAGATCTTCCAAAGATGAAAAATGAAAAATGCATCAAAGGGTTGGACATTGAAGAGCCTAAATGATTTTTTTTTTTCAATTCTTGCATGTTATTTCATTACTGTAACCTGTTTGAAGAAACAAGGAAAGAAAGCAAATATTTAAAACACTGGAAACTAAAGACTATTTTCCTGGAGGGGAAAAAAATTCAGTTTTCCAGATTGTGCTGTTATTATTGTTTTAAAGTGACAATATGGTTAGATTTATGGTGAAGTTTGGTCCATCTGAATTGTTGGAATATATAAAATAACAGGAAGTAATGTCAAGTACAATATAGATATTACAGTATCAGCTACTGTTTAGAGGATAATGCAAAGAGATACATCTGTGTGGAATGAATATTTGGAATGAGAAATGGCCATAATAAAATGTATCTTGATTTTTGTCTCTTAGATATCATGACAAACCTGAAATCCAGCTATTAGGGATTTATTGAACCTTTCTTCCAAGCATTGTCTCCAATGAATACATATCTAACCCCTGCTATTTAAATGCAATGATTTCAGGATAATATTAATTCAACAATTAAGACTTTTTTTAACACCTAAATCCATACTATGATGCGTTTTTTAAAAATCCTTCAAATAGAAATGAAGAAATTTGATTGCTTATTTTTGCAAATAATTGGCTAATGCATCTCAAAGAAGAAAATAGCTTCCTTTTTATTGCAAATTACCAATATTTTTATTACATGGCTCTAGAAAAGCAGCATGCTTTATCTATCCTCTAGTCGGATTCTACCCTCCCCTATCCCCCACAAACATTAGCAGGTATAAATCCTGGAGCCAGAGAATACTTGGGACCAAGGATGTTGCTGACAGCCTAGTCTTTCAGACCATGTAATTGCACAGATAAGGAGACACAATCATTAAAATCTTGCATCAACAAAACCCAAAACAGGCAAACACCAGCAGGAAAAGCTGTATCAGGTTACTTCTGTGCAAACAGAAAATGTAGATCATAGTAAGTGGTCATTCTTTGCAAATAGCCCATTTCCCTTCAGACTTTAAAAAGAGAAAAAGCTCATATATAGCTGGGCCTGACAGTGAGGAAGGGAGACAGCCTTTAGAGCCAAAAAGCAGATTAGATTTCAATGCAACCAAAGCTGCCTGGAAAACTTCACTTGTAACTTAAATCCCTCCCTCTGGGAAACAGCCTGATCTCCATCAGAAGCATTTTACTTTTGAAAATTAGAGGATATATCCTAAACCCTTTTAAAGCAAACAAACAAACAGAGTATATCATGTAAGATGGATCAAAGGATGGAGGGAAAGAATGAAGGGAGGGAGGGAGGGAGGGAGGGAGGGAGGGAGGGAGGAAGGAAGGAAGGAAGGAAGGAAGGAAGGAAGGAAAGGATTTTTAGGGACAAACAAAAATCTGCTTGAAATTAAATTTATACTTAATCTTAGATATAATGATGGTTATACCTATCTGTTAAACTTTTCATGAAATTTCAGTATTTTAACTCCAATCTAAGGATTGGATCTCAAATAGATTACTGGGCCAAAAGGCTTCCTTAGATATTGTTCTATCTAAGATACTGCTATTTTAGATACTGTCCAATGGCTCTGGTAGCTATTGCATCATACTGTCTGATTCCTAAAAGAATTAACAACAATTCATCTTTTTCTTTTTCTTCATATCATCTTTATTTACATTCAAAGACGAAGCCATCTCCTTCCTCAAGTAGAGTCATTTGAAGAATAAGTGCATCTATTAGTCTTGAAATAAACATTTTCTCGTTATTGTATCCCCCAAGTCCCTCAAAACTTATAAAATTAAGAGTGATAGATAATCAGTTGTCCAAATATGAGCTAATCTTGCATACACAAAGCTGCATAGTTATCAAAAATCACTTTTAGAACCAGGTCTCTATTCAGTGGTCTTTGCCCAAATATTATATACACTTCTCTTTTGGGAATGTGATCTCAAGATGGAAGGCTTAGCTGTTCACTACTTGCAGCAGGCTAACAGATTCAGTACCAAAATTGAGCATGAACTGCAGAAGAAATCAGGAAAAGCTATATTTCATAAAGAGAAAATATGAATCTAGGCAAGAATACCTTAACCGTGGCTGAACTGGCATTAGGAGAACTTTGGAGCTGGCTGGGAATTTTTCACAAACTGTTGCTGGGAGGGCAAAAGGCAGTGAAGTAGTGGCTACATCTCCCACACAGTTTGGTGCAATGTCAGAAGCTTAATGAAAGCTGCTGGTGTTCAGAAAGAAAGAGAGCTAGTGTAAACTCCCTCAAATTAACTGAAATTCTCTAGAGCAGGGATGTCAAATTTTGCAGTCTGTGGGCCTGATGCATCACATGCTGGCCACTCCCACCCCCAGTTTAGTGAACGGGAAAAAAATCACATCACATGACAACACAAATTTGACACCCCTTCTCTGGAGAATCATGATACGTATTCTGAGAACCTCTGTCTTAAGGTTGAGGTAAGCCAGCTACAGTCTTTCCACAAAGCAGTGGGCTGATTATATTCTGTAAGAGTGCTGGGATCGCAGCCATTGAGAAAAGCAGTCACATGGATATTTCATTTAACAACCATTTTGCTAGAAGAGCAAGACTTTGGTCCCAATTGTAATTGTTAAGTAAGGACTATGGTACATGTAAAGTATCAGGGAAAGGAATAGCATAGTGTGAGGTGCCAAATTATAGTAAGAGAATAATTTTTATGAATGCAGATGCTGAATGTTCTGAAATCAAAGATCAGTGCTTTAGCAATGCCTGAAACAATATAAGATACATATACACCAGCCCTGAATCTAAGCTGAAAGTGAGATCACAAAGCTAGAGTCTCAACAGAATAGATCCTGTGTTAAACATTACAACCCAGTTTATTCACAAAGAGGAATTTACTGCCTGACAAACAAAACAATGATGCTTTCAGTGTTTCAAACATTATAACTTTATCTTCTCTGACCACAGAGGCATTGGGATCTATACCAGTTACTTCGAGGAAAAGAAGTGAAGGCAGGAGAACAGAAATGGGGGGTGGGGGAGGGAGAGAAAGATGGCTGCCACTGTCAAACATCATGTCAAAGGTTATTTTCTTTTCCTAAGAGATTTTGTTCATTTCTGCACAGAATATCTCCCAACTCACTGATCTGTCCCTGTTCACATAAAATAATGGTGACTCAGATTAACAATTTAGGAAAGCAAAGTCTGCTTGAGCTAATGAGGCAATAATAATACTCTATTCCCAATATTCTCTTTCTTTCCTCTATGCTTTCTATATTATCAATATCATAAATGTTACCAACATTCATTACACTTTTGCTCCAATTCATTTCATCTCATATTACTTTTTTTAAAAAAAATATGTTTGGGATGTCCTGTGTGCTAACCAGCTATTCAGTCTGCCCTCATGATCACTCTCTGGATTGGAGAAGGAGAGAGGAAACAGAATGCATAAGAAAGTCAATTACCACTATTATCAGCTGTAATATCTTAGCCTCATGCTGAGCATGTTAAATATGCTGATAGTTTGGACACCAGAGACACAATATGTAGATGTTTACCATTCTGTTCATTAAACACTCCTAGGTCTGTGCAAAAACTGCAAAATAAATAGGTCTCATATGCTAAATTTTATGAGAAGAGAACAAAAAGATAGCATTCAATCAGCTTAACCAATAATATCCCAATATAGGATATGTTCCTTTTTTTTAAAGGAGAAACAATAGCAGACAATTTAACGCCATCCCTAGTTACTTATCAAAGAGTACCTCTAAGCAATAGATAGTATTAATAGGGATTCAGTTTCACCATGGAATTGCACTGCACTCCTTACATAAAGTTGATACCATTTAGCTTCAATTCTATAAACCTAAATATAAGATTGTAGGGTCATTTTGAGTGCAACCTAATATATAAAGTTGGGAGGAAAAAGTGACTTAAAACAACCAACAGCACATTCCCATGCTCTGATTTTAATTAACTTTCATGCTGTTAAAACTGTACAAGTTCTACCTTTACACAAGAGTATGGCCATAAAAAAAGGTTTTGAAATTAAACAGTTGCCTCAAGTTCAGAATGGGCCTTTCTGACTCTTCCAGAACTGTTTCAAGCCTGAAGCAGCTGTTTTAAATTTGAAGTAGATATTCTGAAATTGAAGTAACTCTTATTTCACACCTGGAAGAATTTCAGAATGGCTAGGATTCAGGAAGAATTTCAGAATGGCTAGGATACAGCAGTTTCAAATTCAGGTTCGCAATATTTTGCATAACCCTACCTGTAAGAAAAATAAGATTTAGTGGTGAAGGTGGTTGAAAGGGAGATGTGTCTGAAAACTGGCTGTGAAATTACAAACACAAAATTTGGAACCAATGGTGGTGAATTTTCCCTCTCCTTTGCATCATTGCAGATATTCCCTAGATCCTGTTCAGGCATTACAAAATTGGTTAAAATTCACCACTCAAATATAGATGCAAGTAGACTATTTTATAAGTAATTCAAGGCAGTGTATACACATAATATTCACTCCTATTTTTTCTAGATCTGTGAGATATTTGGATTGAGACAAAATGATTGGCCTAAAGTCAGTCAGCCAGGTTTCCTCATCATAAGGTGGAACTAGAACTAATAGTCTCCTGGTTTCTATGCAAATACTTTAACCATTATATCAAACTGGTTTCCCTGGTTTTTAAGTTCTTTTTTTTTATGTATTTGTTTGTCTATCTGTCTGCCAACCCACCCACCCATCTGCCTACCTACCTATCTATCTACCTAAGAACCACCCATTTTATGAGCAAGTGATTCTGAGCAACATTTACAACAAAATTAAAGACAATAAATATTTAATTTTTGAATACAGGTAATCCTCGACTAACAACCACCATTGAGCCCAAAATTTCTATTGCTAAGTGAGACAGTTACATGATTTTGCTGTATTTTACAAACTTTCTTGTCATAGTTGTTAAGTGAATCACAGCAGTTGTTAAGTTAGCAACATGGTTATTAAGTGAATTTGGCTTCCCCACTGATTCTGTTAGTCAGAAGCTTGTTAAAGGAGATCACATGGCCCTGGGACACTGCAACTGTCATAAATATGAGTTGGTTGCCAACTGTCTGAATTTTGTTCACATGAGGGATATTTCAACTGTTGTGTGAAATCTGGTCATAAGTCACCTTTTTCATTGCTGTTGTAATTTCAATAACTAAATGAACTGTTGTAAGTTGAGAACTACCTGTATTGGGAAAGTGAATTTTGGAAGTATGGTCAGAAAATATTCTGCAGGCTGCAAAAAGAGAGATCATTACCTGGATCATAATTTCCCCACTCCTATTATGTACAGGTCAGTCTATTATGACTTGTTTAACAAGCCATAATGAAAACCTGGCTTACTGTTAAGAATAAATGCAGCCATTTATTCAATAGCATTACTTCCTATGTTATTAATTCCTTAGCCTAGGTAAGAAGATATCAATCAAGAGTTCTTCTTCAAGGCACATGACCAGGCTCAAATTATCATAATTCCAGCACATTATGCAAATCTCTAGCTCTCCAAAGAAGTCTGTAATGCAGGGAAAGAAAATAAGAGGATAGCCACCAATAAGATCAATGGGTTCATTTACATTTGTGACAGGAGACCATTGAAAGATCTGAACTACCAGGTGGGGACAGTTTGTCCTGATAAAAATCTATTTCTGCATTCATTAAAGAGTCAATATTGAATTGGTGGAAGATAATCATTCAAGAGAATATAAGATTATAATCTAATTAAGATCCACCCATCGGTGGTGCTAAGTGAGTGTGCTTTCCTCAATATAAAACAGATAATTTATCAGAAGGATTAGCACGCAAAGATAATGAGACTATGATAAGACATGCCAACAGCTCTGGATGATATATTATGCCACTTGACAGTGAGATGGATGGCATTTAAATTTAATAAATAAATAAATTTATTTTATGACCTTTTCCTTTTCAGTATAAGAAAAATGGAAATAGGAGGAATAAGTTAATTAAGAAGAAAAAGTAAGAACATGCATATCATTCATATCTGACAATCCCAATTCAAATGTTAGCTGCCCAAAATCCAACCCCCACCAGGCAAAATAAAACCAAGCATGAAGTTTTGACAACAAATACATTTGTGGGTTACGTATACCATCCTGTTTATTTAACCCTATTTATTATTTGAATTAAACAAAGCTTTATATTCAAGATACTGCAAGTTGCAACTATAGTGGAAAAGTACAATATAGCTGTGTAAAGATATGTGCACTATGCAAGAAACACTAATTTAAAGTAATTTTTTAATAATAAATGAAAGAAAACTGGCAATTAAATACCTTATATTAGATGGAATAATATGATGAAACTGGAAATATATTATGCACAAAAGCAGTTTTTTAATAGTTTAATATGAGTGAGCTCCCGTACTTTATATTTCCGTTTCCAGCTTAATTATATATAAACTGTTTAATTTCCAAAAGGACCATATATACACACTATTCAAGTAGGGATTTTTTTTTCTGTTCTGCCCCAGTGATGATGCCCTTCTATGCCTTTTGTCAGTAACTAAAATACTGTGATGAATGTATAATGTTATCATTTTTAAATCCTGAAGGAAGAGAAAATTATCATTTTTAAATCCTGAAAGAAGAGAAGAAAAAATGATTGTGGTAGCAGTTGTCTGACTCCACTGGGAAATCTTCAGAGCCAATGTGGAAACGATGTGAAATCTGCATTGTCTAACTCAGGTTTACCTGCTCATACATTAAGTCATCATCTAGGTCAATGGAATGAATGGAGGAGCCCAGCCTATTCACTTAAAAATGTGTTCTCATTAAACTCTACAGACACCTATTGCATTATGCTTTAAAACTGAAAATATATAACCTCCATGCACAACTTTTCTATACATAAACTAGACTGGGGAAAGACTAATCAGGAAGAAGAAAAACACAGAATGTAACTGATAAGTTAGTATTTTATGCAGTTATTCTGTTAGTTTGCAATAATAAGATTCAAAAATACTCAGCCATATTTTTTCTGCTAAATATGCAGACAGGCTGTAATGATTTACACTGTATTTAGGAAATCAGTTTCACATTATGTTTAAAAACAAGCAATCAATATTCACATCAAAATGAGCAAAATTGGACAGAAAACAACTTAAAATCATAACAGACTAAGTAGAATAAGGAAAAACAACTTAGGCTGACCTTTCTCAATGGCAGATCTCAAAGCTGTGCTAATGGACATGTTATCTGCATTTACCGCTAATTAATTCTACATTCTGATTCTTCACGAAATAACACAAGTTCCAAACTAATATTTGTGATAGCCTAGTCTAATCACTGTGCAGCAAAATATGAAACAAAATCAATCGTAACTTATAAGATGTAATCTTGCTACTCTATTGGCTCACTTTGCTGAATTCCTAGCTAATAAATCATTGTTACTAGCCATTCAGAGGATCAATATTCAGATTCCCTCTTGGTCTATACATACAACCACTAAATGAAATAATAATGACCTAAGGTCTGTCATATATTAGGTCATCAATACCACCAGCAGCGATTTCTTGGCAACAATGAGGTAATTGAAGATAAAACAAATGATTTTTTCTTTTAAAAAACTGTAAAAAAAAAAGGGGGGGTGAACTCTTCCTACGGCCTGAATATGTTCATAAGCACAGTCCTAAAATCATTACCTGCTTGACATGTTATGGAAAATTTACATTTAAAGAAAAGTCAGCTTTTGTGACACTGCTGATGCTAAATATATTTAATTAGACTGTAAACATGCGATCGTTAAATGCTATCTTGTCTACTTCTGAATCCCCCTCCTCTCTTCTATATCCTCTCTTTGTCTTTTAAAAGCACCATTAGTACATCTGTAAAGAGAATTCCTCAACTCCTTACTCTCATTCGGATAGCCCCAAAGTCCCAGTGGAACAAAGATTAGTCCCATTAAAAACCAACAACAAAAAATAAAATAAACTATTAGAGTGCTTTCCGTGAAGCCTTATTCCCCAAATGCTTTACAGACCATTTAATTATCTCAAGGTAGTGGAACGCCTCTCTGCAGACAAATGTGAAAGCTACACAGCTCTTTCTATCTCTTTCTAGTATCCCAGTTGTAGACTGTGATGCTATTTTAATCTCTAATAAGAGGAAAAAAAATATTGGCTGACATATATTACTTAGGGTTTTAAAAAAAGAACGATTTCTTGAGATCTTTAAACTATCATGAAAACAAAGCAAGAAAATCCATAAGGGTGAGTCTAATTTATCAAAGGAACATATATAACACTATCAGCTAGCTTTTCACCTAACCCCACTATGCATATCATCAGCAGAAAAAGCAGCACCTATTGCCAGTCATTGACATAAAGTGATTTTCCAGACATACCACTTTACACAGCAGGAGAGTTGCACATGTAGGAAGCTTTATAATAATTACGGTTTTTTAAATAATGGAGGGGAGGAATCGCTCTCTCTCTAGCTTTCCAGTTTGTTCTCATTCCCTTTCTAGGCCATTAGAAGATTTCACAAATAGCAGGATAGCAAGTTGCACAGACAAGCCTACCCCCCATCCAACATTAAGAAGTGGCAACATGCTTGACGCAGACTGAATCTTAACTCCAGCCCACACTACATAGTTTTGCCACAAGGTGTGGAGGGCAACAACAGTACCAGCACTACCCAGGCAATGGAGATAAGAGGTCTTCAAAGGAAACAGTGCAGGAATTTCTTTCAGAACCTTCTTGCCTTTAGGAGTTGGCAGGAAATAGTGTTTTTCTATATGAATTTTATTTGGGTGTGAAATATGCAAGGCTGCATTAAACAACCCACAACTTCCAAAACTTTGTGTAGATTTCAAAGAAGCTCCCCCATATCTCATATATAACTAAAGTCAAGCATGGCTCTTCCTTAAATAAGCTGAATGAAGATAACCAAGATGATCAAGAGGAGCTGTGGTGATGCAGTGGTTAGAATGCAGTATTGCAGGCTAATTCTGCCAACTGCCAGCAGTTTGATTCAGATCAGCTCAAGGTTGACTCAGCCTTCCGTTCTTCTGAAGTTGGTAAAATGAGGACCCAGTGTTTTGGGAGCAATATGCTGACTCTGTAAACTCTTAGTGAGTAGCTGTAAAGCACTATGAAGTAATATATAAGTCTAAGTGCTATTGCTATCAAACTTAGGACTGTTATTGTTTAAAAAAAAGATTAAAGTTCTCTTAAACTCATTTTGCATGCAGAAATGGCATTATTCTAAAGGCATTTTAAAAATGTGAAAGGCTATGTAACTTTTCACACTTTTTAAAATTCAATTTAGAGTTGATGTGCACCTTCTAAATTGCATTTTTAAAATTCAAATGTGTTTTACTGTACACTGCTTTAGGGTACTGTACAGTCACTCATGTCCTGGTCACTTCCCGTCTTGATTATTGCAACGTGCTCTATATGGGGCTGCTCTTGAAGAGCATCCGGAAGCTCCAGTTGATGCAAAATACAGTAGCCTGCATGATTTTATGCAGACCCCAGTGTGCACATGTATCACCTCTCCTGCAGGAGCTGCATTGGTTGCCAATTTGCTTCCGGGTACAATTCAAGGTGCTGGTTGTCAACTTTAAAGCCCTTCATGGCTTGGGTCCAGGTTATCTGAGGGAACGTCTCTTGCCAGTGGCATCTACCCAACTCATTAGAGTGAGGAGGCAGGAAATGCTGCGGGTCCACCCGAGGGACATACACCTGATGGGACCTAGGAAGAAGGGCTTCTCTGTGGTGGCTCCGTCTCTCTGGAACATCATTTCCCCAGAAATTAGAATGGCCCCCACATTAATACTATTCCAAAAGGCACTGAAGACCTGGGGGGTAGGAGTTGATTTTTGTTTTGTTTTGTTTTTTGTTTTCCCAAATTTTGTTCTGTTGTACTTTACTAATTTATTTGATTCTTTTTGTTAGTTCTTATTGTTTTTATTTTTATTTTTTGTTTTAAATATGATTTTACATTGTGTAAGCTGCCACGAGTCTCCATGGGCGAATAGGTGGCAATATAAATCAATCAATCAAACAAACAAACAAATAAATACTGAGCATAAAATAAATGCTGCAAATATGTATTTCTTACTTATCTGCTTTTCATGGATTCTAGCATTCCATAAATTCTGACCAACTTTGAAATTCTTAACTCCAAATTTTTTTTATCATAAATTTTAGTAACACAACTAAAATAAATTCAAGACTGATTTGCTGGAGTATCCTTATTTTAGTAGTTATAGATTTTAGTTCGTCTCTTTCTCTCTTCTTTTTTTTATGTTTATTTTGTTCATGCTGTGATTTTTCATATTCATAAAATCTTTTAGAATTTGATAAGACAGTTATTTGGACACTTTGTATTTCAGAGATAAATATTTCACAGAATACAAAATTCATTTTGCCTATTCCAAATGCTTGGTTTAATAATTACACTCATAATTTTTGTCCTGGCTTGCTTCAACATGCCACTAATACGAATTACATTTTTGAACTGCAATTAACAGCACACTCCATTTGCCTACTAGCCATCAGATAGTAAAGGAACATTGGTGTGTTTTTTAATGTGCAAATGAAGGGAAAATGTGTGCATACGTGAAAGAAGCAAAGAAGATTACAAAATTTTAATAAGAACATTATATTATGGTAACGCTAATCTAGGTGTTTTACTGGAAGCAAAAGTGGATTACTGTAAATGAAATTTTAAAATGTCCTTTCCATTTTATAGATAACACAAAATGACTCCTTTCATGTCTCCTGCGATAAGGATACATTTGCCACACGTTTAAATGGTGCCTTCACCCCATCCAACCCAATGTATAAATTAATAATTCAGTGACATTAATACAAGAAGATAAATGATAAAGCAGCAGGGGCACAAGAGCAGCATTCGAAACAGACGTCTTTGGGAGCAGCTAATACCTTTCTGCCAATTACAGGCAGAACTTTTCAACAATCTTCAACAGCATTTTTACAATCTAAATAGCAGCTTATGCACACACAATTTCACACAACTCAAGCTTAATAAATTTCCTGCTGATACCAAACAATCATTTTAGGGGATTAAAGTGCAACATCTGCTACCATTAATAAGCATTTTATATAGCTGTAAGTATAAAAAGCAGTTTTTACTGAACTGCAACTCTGAGGGGGAAAAGACACCAGTTTAGTACAAATCATAGTTTTAATTACTTTTGTGGTGATTTTACCTTATGACAACAATGGAACATATTACCATATTACCATACAGCGACTCCAGAATGAAAATATATGCTAGGCAGAACTATTATTTTTCCAGTATGGCAATGTTCCAAACATTGAAAAAGTAAATTGTACAGCCAAATGCTAAGCATTTCCAGTCAGACTTGTAATCACCAATGTGTTTTCAATTGACTTTTTTTCGGCTGTAGAAATATATGTTGCATTAACATTTAAGTGACATCTTCTCTTTAAAATGCTTATTAATGCTTTAGAAACTTATTAATAAATTGGACTGGTTTTCTAAGCAACCTGCCAATATCAATATTGGTCCTGATACAATCTTCTTGTTAAGGTAATTGGAACAAAGACAGAATTTGGTTATATCAATTTATGATGATAATAAAAAATAGTGAAGCTATTTTGGTACTTTCCCACCAACATCAGGAAGATTAATTTCTACAGTACTAGGATATGAGAGGATTTTCTTTTTAAATATTGCCGAAGGATATGTGTTTCGATTTTTGTGTTTGTGCCTATATGAAAAGAATTAAATCAATATATTCCACCTCAGGGCTCTAAGGAGTAAAGCTTCTAGACAAAGTTGGAAAGTCCTCAGAGATCTGGAATAGTTAAGTTCTACAATAAACCCCAAAATACTATTTATTAGCGCATGCTGCCCAAATATTTTAGTTCTGTCTTGCCAAAATAACCTAATCCCTGCTGTTTTCATTCAGAACACTGGAATACCACAAACTATCAAATCCTGTAGTAAAATAGGACTGAAAAATGAGGATGCTAAAAAAACCCTCAAACTATCAAATCCTGTAGTAAAGTAGGACTGAAAAATGAGAATGCTAAAAAAAACCTCATTTCAATACGTGGTTTGCCTTTCTGAAATGACAAAATTATCATTCCATTACCCTCAAATTCAAAAGAGAGAGAACACACAAGCACTTGGTATCATTTTTCTATTTAATGTACCATGCTATCCCAAATCAAATATTATTTTATATATAACTGTTACAGATAGCCAGTCAGTAGACCAGCTGGGAACGGCTAGGGGGACACACTGAAACTTGAGGGCCTTACTTCTTCCAAATGAGCCCTTCAGTGCTGTCACTTTCCTGGTTCTGTATGGCTCACATTTTAAAAAAAAAAGAAACTACAATGAAACCAATAAAAGATGGTAAGCACAAGAATTCAGATGAATGAAGCAAGGGGTCTCACTTGTCCTCACAAAAGTCCTGGGTGAAGATCCAGATATCTGTGTCTCTTCTAAACAGCACCAGAGTGGAGGCCATCCTGATCATGGGCTGGTAGATGCCACTTTTGTGATTCGAATAGATGGAAATTATATAATCTAAGGAACCCAGAGCACGCCAGCCCTGCAAGTTTGAAAGGGTGAACAGATATTATAAGATATCAAGTAACCAGGCCCTACTAATTTTTATATATAATAGTGTAGGGTTGCTTTCAGTAAGAAACAAATAAAAAAACAAGAGGTGCACAGTCTTGCAGGAAGTGAAAACCAGAGTCAAAATATAAAAGTTGTCAAAGCCATTTTAACACCAATTCAAGGATCAGGTGAATCTGTTCATATTTAGATTTCGTTGGTTGGTTGGTTTTAATCCAACTGCACCATTTTGGCTGGTGCAGTTCTAGTGTTTTTCATTTCAAGAACTCGGTCTACCATGAACACACCAAACAGCCCCTTTAAGTGCATCATGTGAGGCTGAAATGCCATTAAGGGAATGCTTAATATTTCCAACTTTACTCTGCTTAGCTTTTGGGGAACAGCCACCATCAGCAAGATCAACCATGGATAAAAAAAATAAACAGGGAAAATTCTGTGGGACGAGCTACAGATAAACCTCTTGCTTATGGAAGAGGAAAATTCTAATAAAATTAAGTGTAATTTAGAAGGGCGGCAGTTACTTCTAAGCTGGATTTGAGCTTGACTAATTATTATTTTCAATAATAATTGAAATATAAGCAACCATAGTTACATCGGTTAACCTTTTTTACATTCAACCAGCCTTAATACAGGAGATTATAAATACAAACTACCCACTTTGCACCATGTTGCACATTCAAAATTATTGAACTTATTTAATAATCAGGGTTACCAACTGATGTAGTTTGTGCTATTGGGTATAATTTAGATAGTTAGAATTTGCACACAACACTCTTCAAACAGAACACAAAAGACCTGTTCTGGCATTTCATTTAATTAGAATCCTGGATCCCCACTGCAAGAATGTGTATAGATAAGAGTTTCTTAATGCCTTAAATCAAACTATTATTCAGCTTTGCATAATAAAGTCTAGAACAGCCTTATATAGTGATGAGAAAGCAACTTCCACAAAAAATTTAAATGTTAAAAATCCAGATCTGAATTCATACCCAATGTAATTCAATTCTTACTATTTGGAGTTGGCAGTTAAATACTGCTTTGTCAATTTGACATTAATTTTAGGTGACAAAATCTCTTTCAAAAAAGAAAAAGAATGCAAAAATCAAATTATATCATTGGACTTGATCACAATGATTTATTCCGTGGTGCAGTTGTTGGAATGCATTATTGCAGGCTAACACTGCCCATAGGCAGGATTTTCATCCTGACAAGCTAAACCATCCTTTCGAGGTTGGTAAAATGGGGACTCAGATTGTTGGGGGCAATCTGCTGACTGTAAACTTGTTAGAGAGTGCTGTAAAGTACTATGAAGCAATATATAAGTACAAGTATTATTGCTATTGCTATTCCACACATAAGTATCAAACGAACAAAGCATTACAATGTTTTCAGTAAACTATGTCAAAGAAAACTCTATTCATGTTTACTAAGCAGATCTTCGGTATCTGAGTAATAAAATACTGAAATAAATTAATAAAAACTGTGGTTTCCTTTCTACAAGAAACTGTCAATCAAAGCCAAAGCTTGCTACTGAATCATTTTTAAAGTATTGATTGACCAGCCATTTTTTTCCCATAATCAATGTAATTACCATTACATTATAGTGATCATTCCAGCAAGACTCTCATAATCTATAGCTAATATGTGAAATCAAACAAAGCAATATGGGATAGGATAGCAAAAGATAATTCATTTTAATATGTTTCAATCATTAAAGTATTAACAGGGAAGAGAGCTTGAGCTTTTCTCTAGTATCAAGTAAAGGTTGGTATCATTTACATATTTTAGACTGCAACTTTCACAGTTCTATGACAATGATGATGCTAATTCAGATAGATGGGTATTTAGAGTCGTAACCTCCAAACAGCTTGTTTTGAATTAAAATTGGATATTGGAATTTTTCAAGAAAGTACAATTAAAACTCACTACAGTTTGCCCATTACATTTGAAAACACAACAGGCTAAACTGATCAAAAATTGACCTAAACTATTTTTTTAAATATCACCTTGCAGGATAATGAGGCACACCAACAAGAACAATGTTCAAGACAGTTTCCACATTGTTAATATGGAGGAGGTAGCAGAAACTTATTATTAGGAAAAGTCTAATGCTGGGAAAGATTGAGGGCAATAGAAGAATGGGATGACAGAGAATGAGGTGGCTGGATGGAGTCACTGAAGCAGTAGGCATGAGTTTAAATGGACTCCAGAAGATGGCAGAGGACAGGAAGGCCTGGAGGAACATTGTCCATGGGGTCGCAATGGGTCAGACATGACTTCGCAACTAACAACGTGGAAACTTAGCAAGGAGGAACACTTCTATCCTATCATTAGTAATGTTGTATTATTCTGGAACTGAAGGAACATGGGTGATAACCTAAATTTGATTAAATAAATAAATGAATTCTATCTTAGGTGCTTTTCATGAATCAGTATCCTCAACACTCTACATTACCTAGATATATTCCTGAACTAGGGATTTGTAATAAAAACTTCCATTTATCTTATTTACCTCTGGATCATCCGTTTATTTTTTAAAAATTTCTATGGTATAAGTGATATAGTTCTATAGTCTAGCAGGACATTAGCAGGATATTAGTTGTAGAAGAAAGATTAGTTGCAGACACTCATACTGCAGTTCAAAAACTGTAGTTAAAAAAAAAACAAGCTTATACTTGGCTGAGAGTACTGTTTTTATAGGATGCAAGAGACATTAGGAGAAAAAAAGCTTTTAAAGATCTTCTGTTCAATAAATCTGAGCTGTAATAAGATACAAAAATAGACCTTACATTTTCATATGTCAGCTCTTATTATGTCTCTTTGCACAACTCTTGCATGTGTCAATATTTTTTGTCTCAAAAAAGGCTTTTCTGATCTATTTTTAAAAAGCGGAATTGGTCAGTAGTTCATGCATTTTGACCTAAAGTCATTTTTAAAAAACCATTTACTCAATATTTTTAAAATCCACAACCATCACTTCGTAATATTCCAACAGTAACCAACATTACTCTTTAATGTATGATAAAAAAAAATACCAAAGTATAAATAGCAATAGCAATAGCTTTTAAATTTATATAACGCCCCATAGTACTTTACAGCACACTCTCTGGGCAGTATACAATATCAGCATATTTCCCCCAACAATTTAGATCCCCATTTTACCTACCTTATAAGGAGAAAAGGCTGAATCGTTCTCATGTCCTGTCAGTATCAAACATATAATGATAAACATAAAACCTGCACCATGTATGGCTATGTAACTTCAACACTGGTTTCCAGTTGGCTTCTGTCAACTTTAAAGCCCTACAGGGCATAATACCAGGTTACTTGTCGGAATACCTTTCCTGGATGATTTCTGCCCACCCCAACAGATCTGATAGAGTATTTTCTGGGTACCCTGGGTGAAAGTATCACTTGGTGGAGCCTGAAGCATGCCTTGTCTACCAGGATGCCAAATAGCCTACATAGACTTGAATAGTTCTAACTCTATACTGGTCTTTTTAAAAGCTGTTTAGATCTGACTTGTACCCCAAACATTGGGGCCAGGATATTAAAGGTGGAGCTCGGGCATGGATATATAGATAGTATAGTCCTTAGTTAATTACTGTAATTGAAAGTCCATTGCTAGGTAACTTAGTTGCTGAACATATCATGTGTAGTTAAGTGCAACGTCAATGCGACCTCTACTAGCAATTTACTGCTTGTTTCTGCATTCATCTTGCTTGTTGGAAGCCAGCTATGAAGGTTGCAAATGGAGACCAAGGGACACTGCAGCTATTGGAATTGTGGAAATGTCTAAATTGTGAGGACTGGTCCTAACTGCTTGAAGTTACAATGGTGCTGAACAAAGAGACTTATGACCAGTCCTCATCTGAAGACCGCTCACAAGTTTCCTTGTTCACCATCATCAGAACTTTGAACAGTCGCTGAACAAGTGGTTGCTAAGCAAAGACTATCAGTACTGTACGATGGGTGATTTGGATAGATGGAGGGGAATACAAATTGGATAAAGAAAACACAGAGAGAGTTTCATCAGGTAACAAATTAAAGCTCACAGCCAGGACTTTAGTTTACTCTAGTCCTTCAAAATATACTACATTAATATATCAAGCGGGCCATAAGAGCAATCCTTGGAAAACAGAATGTTTGGGGGAAGGTTAAAACCTGAAATGGAAGTTGATAAGTACAATTTCACTATGCTTTCCATCATCTAAGTGTCTCAAAATTTCAGCTTTCTTCAAAAGTAATGTTGTACAATAGGACCGGGGTGGGATGCTACCAGTTCTGCCCAGCTCTATAGAACCGGTAGCTCTGAAGAGCAGTAGACACCGAACCGGTTCTGTGTTTGCTGCTGTTTGGCCCACCCGCCCACCTGGGCTCTTACCTGTCTTTTATTTCCTGCTTTTTCAACTTCAGCTGCTTTGCACAGCACAGCTGAGCTTGAAAAAGCAGTAAAAAAAAGTGGCTTTTAATATGCTGTGCACCCGCGCACAGCGCTCATCAGCTGTCTGGGCGGCACAGCTTAAGGTTTATTACATACACACGCAGCATAATCACTGAACCGGTAATAACACCGATTGAATCCCACCCCTGAACAGGACATACATGTACCCAGGCTTGTAAGCCCTCCAAAGTTCTAAAATGTTACCACATAATAAGTGACAACTAAACTTTTAAAGTACATACCTGTAATGAAAATTGCCATGCTACTATTTCAGAATACATATGCAACATTCTTTTTTCCTCTGGGAAGCAGTGTGCAAATTATCCTTTTAAAAGGTCATCTGTATCAGTCACACATTGTTTCTTGCCTTTTCTCAGAAGTTAGTTTTTTTTAAAAAAAGAACTACCTTAACTTGTCTGCAGGGTTTAAAGCAGTTTTCCCAAAAAAAAAAAAAAAAAATTGTATCTAGCTATCTGAGACAGAAAGATAAACTGTAGTTTAGTTAGATATGAATTAGCTGGGAGATCTGTCACTATTATAAAGTTTTCTCTTTTCTGACTTTTGCTTTACTGTTTCATTTAGACAGACAAGTCAGAGTAGTGTTACACCACTCTTCACGAACTAAGCCATCAGCTTAATGGTTTTGTTTTTACCAAATCTTGGATGACACGGGAACATTCCAGAATATCATTTTCAAGAACCCAGAAAGTAGGCCTTTTCCGTTTCTGCACCTGCCATCAGAATATGCTAGCCAGTGAGATGCTGAAACTTGCAAGATGCAATTGTTAAAATTTCGGAAATTTCATGAGCTGGTTCAGAATTTAGCCTAATCACCAGTCCTAGTTTACCAATCTGTTGTTCAGCGGCTAACATGGCATGCATGGCAGCAGCAATGGAACCAAGCAAAACTGCTTCTTAAACATTTACGATTGCACTGTTACCCAGAGATCAGATTGTATTGACTCTAGTGGCTTCCAGAAGACATTATTATATATTATATAATAAATATTATATTATATAAGTCTTTATTACATTATACATTACATATAATGTAATTTCTATAATCTAGTATATGCACTTATAAATGTACATAATATAATATTTATAAGTATTATTGCAGCAGAATTTGAGTTTTCGCAAATTCTGGTAAATGGTAAATGTGATTTTATCTCAATGGTAAATGATATTTTATCTCGATTTCAAAATTAATTTTAAACAGATATTTTCAGCTGTGTGAATAAAACAGTAAATGTTCACTTTTGAATATATATAAATTCATATATATATATATGAATCTTGTTATTACATCCAGCATTGAACCGTGTCTTCCTTAATTACTTTAGTGCAATAAACTATCAATAATTTTAGATCTGGTACTTGTGTAAATATTATGTGATCTATTTTTCAAACAGAGATACATTAAATAACTAACAATTATTAAGTCTTTCTTATTTGTTTTGCACCATTCTTTTCTAATTAAGAATCTAATTAAATTTTCAGCAATTAAAATGAAAGAAAATTGCTACTGTATGGAAATGAAAGTAAAATCATACACAACCCAAATATTTGTTATTTTAATTTATTTGAGAAGCATGATTTATCTTTTTAATTAATTAATTTATATGTAAAAATTAGAAACCACCCATCTTACTAAAAGAGTGACTATGACAATTAATGGAATTATTTTTTACGAACACTGAATGCTGGAGCTCTTTGGTCTGGTGGAAAAGCATATCAGAGTGCCCCCACTGAAAAGATGCCCCTTTGCAGAACCAAAGAAATTGACCTTCTCTGTTGTAGCACTTGTCCTTTGGAACACCCTTCCTCTGAAGATTAGACTGGTCCCAACCTCCCAACCAGCTTTAAAGACTTGGGTGGGTTCTAAGGCATGGGGATAAGTCAAGAGGTTAATTGGACTCTATGACATAGTATTTTATTGTAGATTGGATTCTGCCTTGTTTGTCATTATAAATGTTAAATATTGTAGTTTTTCTATTGTGTTTTCTATATTATTAGCTTCCTAGTGTGATTTCAGTACGATGGGTGGCCATATAAATCAAATAAATAAATAAAAATACAGTGGATATGCATTATGCATTTATTATGCCATGAGATATCATTATAGTTTTAACTGTTATTGAATTTTAGATTCAGATTCTGCATTCATTCAGGAGCTCAGATAAATATACACACTGTTCCTTTCTTCTTTTCCACAATCACCCTTTTGAGAGTATGTGAGACTGGGAGTGAGTGACTAGTCCAAGTAGTTCAAAAGGATGAAACTATATAGGCAGCCAATCAGATTTAACTTAGTGACAACTTTGAACCCAGCAATCCGTTTTGATAACCATCAAAGTTTTGCCATCATTTGTAGCCACTCCTAAGGGTTAGGGCTACAGTTCCCCAGTCTGGTCTGACAAACTAAAACAACAGCTATCCAGCCTGGAACTTTCAAGATTTTTTTTTCCTTTTTTTTATATAGAAGTTATACAGACTGGCCATGCTGTCTGGAAAGTATGAGAACCCTAAATTCCCTATATCAACAGAGCATCAAACTGGAGAAAGTGCAATCTTGACTCAGATGTTGCTGTCAAGTCCTTCCTGCAGAAATGAAAGACACAATTACACACTGTCTGAAAGAAGATTACCAGCTTCTCTCAGATTAGCTAGATACTGCAGTTATTCTGTTATGGTTTTAGAAAAAAAAAAAAATTCACACTCTCCTTCCTGCAGAAACTTACTAGTAAGGATCCATAAACAAAATGATTTTTGGAGTAGTTTTGGCATATAAACATACGAACCACGTTACTAATTCTTATCAAAATGTATTGACATGAGAAGCATAGTTATTGGCAATAGGAGCCCAATAGTCATTAAGTTTATTGGAGAATGTGTTCCCGTAGAAAACTACAGATTACTGCTACTGTGAATAAACAAATACTGCAAAGAATACAGATTCACGAAATCAGGGAATGCATAAGTGATATTCAATATGAAATTTTATTTCCTAGATCTAAGTTATTTATATCTTTATAAACTTTAAAAAATAGATCTCTAATACTAATTAGATACCACATTTAATAGGATTTTATTTAGTGAACATGAATGTTTACAGGAACATTCTGTGAGGTTTTTTTTAAATATAAAGAGCAAAATGAGAAGGTGAAGCAACAGCATTCATTCATTCAATAACATTTAGTTATACCATATCAGCATATATATGTGTGTGGTTACTATGATTCTACTGAGAACACCTGTGTGTAAAAAAAAAAAAGGATAAAAAGAAAGGACATTTTCTGAAAAGACATTTTCTGAAAAGAAAATATGACACAGCCCATTATTAAGGTACATATGTGCATGTTATTTCATGTCATTTTGATATCACTAAAAGAAAGAAGGAATGAAGGGATAAGAAATATTTCAGAGAAGCACTTGCTATTCCTTGGGATCCTTCCTGAAAAGAAGACACGTATTATAAAAGAAGTAAGAAAAGAATATAAAGAACAGATTTTTGAAAATTCATTTAAAAAAAGTTTTGTCACATTAATATGGTGGTCCACTTTTGGAAGTTCCATATATTCAAAGCCTCTCCATTAGACATTTCCTTGGATCACATCCACTATAATTTCTAATTCCTACATTCTCCAATGCACTCCCTGAAGTCAGATAGTATTTGAGCAGAGTTTACTCTTTGCTTTCTTCTTTGCTAACAATTCTACTACTTGCCATTTTAGCTTCTTTCTTTTTTCTAACCCTCAGTTCTGCAGTTTTCAGTTTCCTTTAATGAGGATGTGGTTTTAATCCTAACAATAACTAAATAAGAATATATTGTACAACAATTGTTTTTAATTGTTACTCAACTAAGTTTAATTGAAAAGTTTGGGGGAGCAGCAGGGAGAGAAAAGAAAGCAAAGTTATTTGCAAATTATTTCTAAATTATCATTTATGGCTTTTGACATTTTTACTGTGAATAATAAAAAAATAGATTCTCAGAATCTTCATTTTTTTTCATTAGCAATTGATAACATTATGCAATCATCATTATGACCAAAGAGGTATGGCAAGGACAACTATTTTAATCACTTTAGTAATGACCTGATAAAGTTATAAATCACCAGTATGGAAATGATTAGTGTTTCATAGATAATCTCCCCATTCCCCCCCAAAAAGCCTATTCATTTGAGGGTTTTTTTAACAAAATAGAACAAAACAAATTTTATCTTAGTTACATGGAAAACAATCAAAATCAGCAGAATTATTGCATGAATGAAAATTAACAAAAATCGTTTTAAATTTGAAACTGTATTACATTTTAGGCAGTTTTCCCATACAAGCTTAAGGATTTAAATCCCACTGCCCTCCTTGGGAGTGACTTTTGTATGGTCATGCATAAGCTTACTCTGTATAAAATATTTGCACAAAATATTCACTGTCATTTTTTTCCTTTTTTAAGAACAACACTAATTATTGCGGCTGTATTATTCCTTTAGAGGTACTTATAGAAAAATAATGAAATGGATGTTACTTATTTTTGAGAAAAGGCCACTCAATAAAAATCATACACTGCAAATGAGTATTTACATATGGAATGAAATTCTGAAAAACTAATTATTTTGCTCATTCTAAGCATTTATTTCTTGGAAGTTAAATTCTGATTCATCTCTCAATATATAGTCATTTGCACAACTCTGGATTCTAAAATCACAGCAGGATCATTCTTCATGTTTCAAAGACAGATTTTATATGAAGATACATCCTTGCCTGAAAACTAAATTAACTAATTTGATAAAACACGATGTTTCATATTAGAATGCAAATTATATTGATTAATTTGCAAAACAAAGTAAAAATAATTTTAAAAGAACACTACATATTTCTATAGTAAAAATCAAAATAATAAACTTGTTTTTTTAAATAATTCATTTATGAATTTCATAACTGAAAACACAGGCAAAATTAATTCAGTGAAAATGGGAAATATTTCTGTCTTTGAGCTAACCCTGGGTATTGAATTTCACTTTCAGAAACAGAAGCAATGCCTATATTCAAGTGCAAGGAAAATAGTATACTTTTTGAATGTCACAGTGAAAACATTGAAAGAACAAGAAATCACAGACAATCTATATACATTGCCTAAAAGAGTGGGAGGGAAAGTCATGTTAAAGTAAAACAATACCCAGTCTTTCTGAGTATAAATGTTAGTCATCATTTTAAACATCTTATTTATCTAGAAAATGTTATAATCCATTAATATAGTGCCATAATACTAACCTGATTGGAAATATCACATTCTTGTCATATTTTTTTTTTAAAAAGTGCTGTTGACAAAATATTTTGCTGGGTGAAAAAGAAATTTGAATTCTATGCTGCTGACAACTTAAAATCAAAATGTTCCATCTACAGGTAACATTTCAAAGGTTCCACGGCTTTGATGTAGAATCTGCAGCAGGGTTTTCATTCCTCAACCAATCACTCCTGTCACTTACATTCCATTTGCCAAATAGTAAAGATTTTATTAGTCATACTCATGGCATGCTTCCAAAGGCAGAGAAGAAACTCCCAAAGAAAACAAAGAACAAAAATCACTCCTCTATACATAATAAGCAGAAACGCTTTCCCACCGTGATTTGCTGGTAGAGCATCATCATTTAAAATGAGCATGGCCAGCAAAAGGGCTACAGCGCAGGCTCATGACTGAATTTATGATCTCACTGAACAGGAAAATGCTACACACACACACACACACAGAGAGAGAGAGAGAGAGAGAAAGAGAATTACAAACACAATTAGCACACAGTCCAGTTCAGCAATGGCAAATCACACAACATAAAAGAAAATAAATTTAAGGAAACGCTACTTGTCAATCTATTTATTGTGTGGGGATCATACAGGCATCAATTGAAGAAAGTAGATGCAAATTTAAAAATCACAAGGAAGGATGCGATTTTACACTTTAGTTGCAAAGTTTGGAAACAGGATGTGTGTGTGTGTGTGTGTGTGTGTGAGAGAGAGAGAGAGAGAGAGAGAGAGAGAGAGACAGACAGAGAGAGAGAGAGAGAGAGAATGTGTTAAAATGGCTATATAAAAAATAATCCCACAGTACAGGATTTTAATCAGGATTCTCATACTTAATAGTTTTCCTTAACATGCTTAGGAAAAAGTGTGATCTTAAAGTTTTTTACATTCTTATTTACTTGGGATGAAGCCACACAATGGAACTTCTTTTTCTAAGCAAGTATCTGTATTATCAGGCTGCAGGAGTTATAGCACTGATACCCCTTCCCAATAGAGAGCTCAATAAAAAGCCTTCTTTCAGTGAAGTAATTATATCTCTAAAATCCAATAATCTTTATTTAAATAGCTTTATCATCTCCAAATGGATTTTTTTTCAAAGTAGCATTTGTTAATATCAACAGTCTGAAACCTTAAACTGCTCCAAAAATTGTGGTCTGTGTATAGGCAGCCTATTAATTACTGACAACAGGTGCAAAAGATAAGAGTTAATCAGAACGATCTGAAAACATTACGGGACATTACCAGCCTCAATGTAAAACAGACACAATTATAATAAACAGAAGTGAATGGGTACGATTAAAAAAAGCAAGGTTATTTTTTTTCCTCCCCAGAATTCCAGGAAAACTTTTGTTTTAAGCAAAGGAGAAAGTAGGTGGGGGTCATATTCTAATTTTCATACATTTTGAAGAAGAGCAATCCTTGGTTGGCTTAGCCACAAACTTGGTACAATCTAGAACCCCGTTTTATCCAAGCTATACTTAAAAGCTCAAGAAAATGTAGAGTGTGGTCTCACCTCTGGCACAATGTATGTCCTAGAGAAAAAAGCATAAATGTACACTCAAGCCCATTATCTACCATGTTATGGTTCTCAAATATAAAGATCTGAATGGACTATAGCTTGTGCTGAATTTAAATTTAGTCTCTCATTTGGGGTCCATTGTAAATAAAATAAAATAAACTAGAAGAGAGTGGTCTCCTGACGCTTCAATCTGGCATCAATTTTTTCCCTTCAATGCCATGTACAAGGCCTCTTCTTTTTTAGGTAGTTTTAATCCCACTTGTATTATTTTTATACATAACTCAAGATGGCAAACATTTCTCTTCTATTAAATGGATCCTATAATTTTCTCGGTCAGCGTTAAAACCGTTTTTCTCCACCAAGGGCCACTCCCAACGTTTAAAAATTATGGAGATGCCCAAAAGAGCTTTTGTTTGTATGGGTTATATTTATTGATATCAGCCATATTAAAAATTAAGATTGACGCCGCTACCCTTCATACCACTGTTTGCGAGGATTTTAATATTGTATTATTTTTCAACATAGGTTGGCAAATAATTTTGATTTCACAGATCCCTCGGAGATCTCAGGATTACACTTTAAGAAATATTCTCCAGTACATATTTTCTTGAGGAAAACTAAAAGGATATCTACTCTATATATGCCAAGTTGTTAAAATTTTATGATAAAGCCTATAACTATTTATAAACAGTTACATACTGTCTATACTTTCATTTCTGTCCTTCTATGCATTCATATTTTGAGTTGAAGGGTTTATTTATTTTTTCTTCCCTGAAGAAATGTCTGCATGTATGGCTTCATATTTTTAAACTTATTTCTTAATTTGGTATATCAGGTCAACCTTTAAAATTAAAAAACCTGAAGAGAAGACATCTTCTGATCAATGTATAACTAAAATGTATATTTTAATGAAACAAAAACCATAGCTTTAATTGGATCTTGATGATGTTAAGAAGCTACTGTTTAAGGGAATTCCTACTAAATTTGGAGAAAACAAGATCAATTCTAGAAGCAGAGGCTTCTAGAGTCCTCTTCTGCCGCCACCACACAGCAGAAGTACAGAACAGGGAATACACAAGCAGAGACAGCTCAAACTGGGTCAGTGAATTTACTGAATTATTTTGTGCAGGGAAAGTCCTCGACCTACATATTCTATTGATTGAATGAAGCGTCATTGCTGAGTTAACCCATTGCCTAAGAAGAAAGGATCAGAAAAAAAGAAGCCATGCAGATTTGAGCAACAAGCTATTGCATACCAAAGATTCTGAGGTCGAAACAAAATGTGGAAAAGTAATTTTTATTTTTTTTATATACTAGACAAATGCACAAACTGTCTTTATCTGAAACCATTATTAATAGGGCTTTGTAAATCATCAAATAGGGCATTTTGCATGTGAGTGATCCATCCCTTTGGAGTCACTGAGACACCTGATTTATGCATCAGAACTTCAAAGAAACTATACCAAACAGCTGTGGCCAATTCTGTTTCATAGCAATCCAGAGGGGCCCTTCACTCGCAAGTAAAGCACCTTAACAAATAATTTGCACAAGCCTACCTGTTACTGCTGACATTATAAACAAAATTATTTGAACCAAACATTTATCTTAGATGGCCTCATACCTGACTTGTGCAATTGTATTTGTCATCAATAGGTCACAAATATCTTAGCTATATAATTATAATTTCAATCAAAAAACATTCTAATAAATTGAGATATTCAGCTATCTACAAATATGTAAGATTAAATCAAATCAAGGTCTATGTTAAAGGTCTGTCAAATCAAGGTAAAATAATTAATTTTATCTTGATTTTTTTATTCTGTCAATGGAATAGCCTCTTCTGTTAGCAGAAGCCAGTGTGCAAAAGCCAATGTGCTTAAGTAGATGACAGGTCTTTATGATACAATCTCTTTTTGTACTCAAGCTAACGTGTAAAGTCATATAGGCACATGTGGGGAGTAAGATAGTGCCCAACTCTTCAAAGTATCTCTTCAGCAACCAAACCCAATGATCATTAAAATAAAATACATCTGCAAATTAAGCATACTCCAAACTTGCCTGATGCTCTTGTGCAAACAAGCAATTATATAAGTCAATTCTTTATTCCAGCTAAGCCTTCAAAAATGACATTTTAAATTGTCTATATGTATCAGGTAAGATAGTAACAGGGAATAAGAGAAAAGAAAGAGCCCCAGAGGAAGAATTCAATTTGGAACAAAGACTTTAGTCAAAATTTGTGTACTGATTGTGGGATTTTTTTAAATTGGTATTGTTGTTGTATATTTATGAAGAAGCTATTCTGTTGTTATTACTATTATATGTAGTAGTAGTAGTAGTATTGCTATAGTAGAATTGGTATAAAGCAATAACTTTTTTTTTATTCCATTCAATTATGTCTGATTCTTAGATAAGTCCTAGTAGTTGTGTCAGCAGTGCTTTTTAGAAGTGGTTTACCATTGTTTCCTTCCTAGGGCTGATAGAAAGTAACTGGCTCCAAGATAAACTGGCTTTGTGCCTAAGGCAGGATTACAACTTACAGTCTCTCAGTTTTTATCTAGCCCAATGCCTTCCTTAACCATTAGATCTCATAACAACATTACATGTATGGAAAATCGTACTATTCATTATATTCTTCTTTGTCAGGCAGCAATTTGAGAACAGCTGTCTCTCTCTCTCTCTCTCTCTCTCTCATACACACACACACACAAATCAAAAAAGCAAAACAAATAAAGATGTTTTTTTTCTATTTTTCCTACCACAATATTGGGACTACACTACTCTTAAACAATCTGCTCAAGATAATGTCTTCCATTTACCAAAGTTGGCGGGAAATATATGAAAATGTTAGTTTATGTCACCTTTTCTGTTTGACTTACAAACTACTTAGTTTAGGAGTTTCAAAGAATTTTAAGCTGTGGGAACTGTCCCCAAATGGCAGCCAAGCTTTTTTAAAAAATAAAATAAAATCTAAGAACAAGACCTGCCTTTTCTGTAGTACCGCAGAAAAATTGCTATGGATGCTTCTGATTGCATTTTTTGCCCCTTTTCTTTCACAAAAATCACATTAGGTTCTTTCAAATTCCATGAAACTTTTGGAAAAATCCTGCTGTAGAACGAAGTTTTTATGAAGGAGAAAGAATATGAAAAACCAATAGATAATAATGAGGTTATTATTTAATTTATTTGCTTGATAAAGGATGGATCAAACTTAGTAAGATCCACAATTCCACATACTCTATTAGTATTTCTGGATCTTTAGTAAATCTTTCTATCATAATTCTATTGGTATATAATTGGTTAATGTGGCTAACATTGTTATTTTCTTAAGAAAATGCACCATGCAAATCTGATACCATATTGCTATGATAATACATAAACATGCTTAGGAAGGATAATTTCTATTCAATATGATACAGTAAATCTCTTTATTGAAGAATGACCTATTGCAAACCTGCATAGTTTCTCCATTTCAATGGCCATTTGGTATTATAATAACAAGCTATTTTTTATTAGCAAAGATTAGTCAATTCAAATAATGAATCAATATTAAAATATTGATTATTAAGATATTAAGAGTAATGTTCTTAATATCATAACACCTTCTGATTTTAAAATAAATTATAACCCAAAATACAATCATTCTCCTAAACATTTTACACTTGATGTTTAGCACACTGCAATAAAGCTATAGAAAAAAAAAAGAACAACAATTGTTAAACCAATTTTCTGGAAGGATTGTTTCAAGAGAGGATATTGCTGAATGCTATTTCTGTTTTATGGAATTTAAAACTACACATACAATTTTGCATCAACATCATACTGAAGAGCAGACAGGATGCTATGAACTATTTTAAAATGGGGGGGAATCACAATTTTTCTGCCTAACTAGATATTTATTTTAAACACCTTTGCTATTTTCCTTCTTGCTTAGCAAAGTAAGGAGTCATATTTATTTATCTTACAAATATTTCTTCTATTTCATGATTTTATGGGTGACTTTATGGATTTATTATATAAAACTTGCTTTGGTATTTGAACCCTGTTGTAAGTCTAGCAAGTATAACAATCAATTTCTTTATTTTAAAACAGTGATATTAATAAATAAAAGAAGAATATTTTATTGATTTAGTTCCTTATGCCAGTTGGAGTAGTCAATATTTATAGAAATATGCTTATTAGTCATAATTCAATACTTTCGCTTTTCCATTAACTTTAATTTCTGTATTTATTAAAACAATAAAAGGTTTGCTGCTGTATTTTAAATGTTTAGCAATTGGATGTCATGTTTAATTATGGTTTACATTAATTTATCAGTTAAATGTTAATTAAAAATGAAATATTAAGCATTCACATTGCATTTGTATGTAATAAATCTAAAGAAAAAGAATAATGAATTTACAAAATTCAAAAAACATAGCATTAAATTAAGGTAATAAAAATCATGTGTTCTAATGAAGATTTAAAAAAAATCATTTAACAATATTACCTTGACTTATAATTGCTTTCCAAATATTGTTCATCATTATTGTCAATTATTGTAATACAAGTAAAGAGTTCATACAATTACATTTAAAGCAACTTATAACTCCTGAGAGAAGAGCCTTTGCCCCAGTAAGAAGTAAAGTGCTAATCAAAAATATGCCTATAAAAATATAGTCTTCCGCTCTCCAGCATGTTTCCACATAAACAATCTGAGTAATCTAACAAAGAATGCTATTAACAAACAGAAAACTGCATTTATGCTGGGGAGAAGGAAATGTTTTATTCCCGAAATACAATGATTATTTAGATTATCATATATACAAGCTCCCTCTGCAGGTAACATGAAGAGTTGGCAAAAGAGAAAAGAAAAAACCCATGTAGGAAATGTAAAGTTTATCAGAACTCAAACAAATTGACAATATTTTAGAAAATTCTGAAAGCTATCTCATTTCTATAAGCATTACCTGATGTCAGCAGGTCCTGAAGGAGGCATCCTGATTTATTTTTAATTTTTATTTTTGCTCTCTAGGTGACTCTATACAGTTCAAAGCAGCTAAGCTGCTTCTGCACACCAGCATGCAAAAGTCTCTTTTCTGAAGCCTCAAAAAGTCTTTTATGGGTAAAAGTAAACCAACACCGGACCATCCTGAAGTGGAAGGACCACCCAAAACAAGTCATCACTTGCAGGCTAAATCATCTTCTTATCCAAATAAACAAACCCAGCATCAGAGCTCTGTTTAATGTCCCTCTGTCACCTAAACCAAAACTGATTCCATTTGGGATTAACTCACTGGCTCAAAGTTTAGCATCAATTACACTGAATACATATTCAGAATGCATATTTTAAGAAAAAACAAGCACATAATTTGAAATGAGAATAGTATTTTGGGGGGAAACTACCTGTTCTCATAAACTGTTTTTATTTTTTCTCTTGCAAATGAAAAAGTTATATTCTTTTCCATAGGGGAAAAAAATAACTTCATTTTGTTTGATGTACAAGTTATAACTGTTGTCCCTATCTAATGATCAGTATAATTTCAATAAAGTTCAATCATATTGTGCCAAAAGTGCTAGAGAAGTCAAATGGATCTATGGTTAATAACTAATCTACACTGCTGTTTAAATTCTCAAAGAAACTGTATTTTACCAGAAAACTATAATATCACTTTTCCCAGATGGAAGAATATTTCATTGTCTTTCTAAAAGACTCCATTCTTATCTCTCAGTACAATTTATGTATTTCTACTGAATTCAGTGAGGCTTTCCAGGAGATAAATGATGTATTCTTATACAAACAGACCAGATTTTTGGGTTTAGTATATTGACTTTAGACACTTAAGTTTAGTTTATCTGTTTGGCATTTTTTTTCTATTAATCAGGAAATCACTAGTAGCTTCCATTTAAAATTCACTTTCTGATTTATAAAATTTCAATCTTAGCAAGTTGAGTGTAATATAGTTGGTAATGTAGACAATGCTACTAAAGGGGAGAAAAATGAAATTTACGATCAAATTTAAATAAAATAACATCGACTGAAAGAAAGAAAATAATATTTTAAATATAAAGAATATGGTAAAGATAATGAAAGAAAATTGTTAAAACAAATGCATAAAGGGCTTTCAGGGTCAAATTATAAATTGAATGTTTATTTCATTTTATATTTAAGCATATCTACAAAGGAACATTTCTAGTTATTTTGGTTATTTATTATTTGTCATGTACTGATTCTTTTTTACTATTTCTAAAAGATGTGTTCCTGTGGATATTAGCCAAAATTTAGTTAGTCACAACCAGATATGTTGGACTACAATCACATAAGTCAGAACACTGAATCCAAATCACAGTGTAAGTTTAATAATCCAACACACAGATCTGGAAAGAAGGACAAAGTACAATAATAAGGAAGGGTGTATAGGTAGAACAGCCATTTCAAAAACAAATAAATCAGGTAGCATTTTTGAAAACCTTAATTAGTCTCTATATTTACATAGTAAATATAAACCAAAAGAGAAATCAACCATTCACTCTAGAAATTCTGTCTTTCTTTCCTAATGTTTTTATTTTGTCCATCAGCAACAATGCATTTTCAGTTGCTTTTCTGCAGGTCAGCAAGATTCTTGAATACATCAGACATTTTTTTTTTTTATGTAGCGACAATGATTTCAAAAGACATTCATCAAGTACAGATATGCACACCCGACACTCAACACAATCAGGTCTTGTCAGTCAGTGAAGAATATTTCATCAGAATTAAAATGCAATCACAGTTGTTGCTGAGCCTTTCATGCCACTGAAAGGGCATGAAACAAAACTTTTAGGAAAAGTATGTCTTTGGGGATCAATTTTATTCATCTAGTTCAAAAGGTCTCTATATCATTATTTGCACTGAGCCAGCAAAATTCTTTCTTTAAACCCTGACCAAAAAAAATATCTTTTTTTTTAAGCATAGCATCAAGCTATGACATGTCAAAATGGCAAAGATAATGGCTGAGTCATATCAATGATCATGTTCTATCATGAAATATCATGAAATCTGACAGAAGAGCTTGCCAAAAAAATGCCACCCAACAACACTTTAAATGGAAAAACAGCAGAATCTGAACATTGCTTTCTTTCTTTGTTTGTATGTATGTTGTATGTATTCTTATACAAACAAATTTGGTGGAATCACTTTTGGTGGGTGGAGTGTGTCCGAAATTCTTGGCATGCCAGTAAAGATATCGTTCCCTCTACAATTTCAGTTATGAGAGCCACTGCTTATCTAAGCAAAATAATACAGGCAACTACACACAACAGAACAACAGCAAACAAGAAAACTCAGAAAATTCTTCACACTAAAATCCTTAAGGTGGGGGCGGAAAAGGGTGAGCAACTATCTAAAAACAGCTCAGGGAGACTAAGAGTGCTCAATGACTAGAAAGTAATTCAAACATTAAATGGAAAATCAATGATAGGGGGATAATGGCTCAATTCCTGAACATTTGCACTTCATTCCACAACATTTTGTTGCATATCCTACTTGTAATTTTAGGCTCAAAAATATCTGATATCTAATAAACCACCGGTCTCCTACACAACTGTGGGCTGAATTATGATTACTCGGTGTCAAAACTAAGAATTATTTCCCTTTTCTGAGTGATCGTAATTACTACCTACTCTACGTTACATAAAACCCTGCTCCAAAATCAATTCTAAATTCCACCTTAATTTAATTACCAACAATATCAACAAAACAAGGAGAAATAAAACTATCCAAAATAAGACGGTCATTCCTTCACTCAACAGCAAAGAACAATTTTAGTAGTAAAGGAACTTTAAGTATTCTGTCAACTGAACAAAATAATAATCAAAAGGCAGCCACAATTCATACAAAATACAGCAGACAGAAACTGCTGTGCCAAGAAAGGCTGGATGCAAGACTGAATTTGCATCAAAGAAACAAACTGAATGGTAAAGATTTTAAAATACAGGAGATGGCAACATGCTGAAGTTTCAATAAGCATTCTGCATATGTTTATAGTCGAATCTTATAAACTAAATTTTTACAAGTCATGAATCAAACTGCTTTAGTTTTAATAAATGTGTATGTCATGTCTCTGTTTTTATATATTGTATATCTATAATTGATCACACAACAGGATGTATTATATTTTGTTTAAAATGAGTATTTATTCACTGAAAGTTAGCACATCCACAAACAAATGCTGATCTTATAATAATTATTTCTATGACAGGTTTTTCCCTGCTTTAAGAAAACTTGACTATTCAGAAAACAAATGGAAACATTTACCAACCTTTACAATATCATAAGAAGCTGAAGATGGCAGCAGGGATAGGGAGGATTAATAGTAAACATTTAGTACAAACTCAGTAGACATTTAGTACAAATTCCATTTTTAAAATGGATGAAAAAGATTAAAATATAATTGCAAAATTAGCAGAAATGATGTAAAAATTAAAAGAATGCATTAGCCACAAACTCTCTAAGCTAATGATAATTTATTTCAATATATTTGAGTTAGGTCTCTAATTCATACTTTATTTGAATTATCCTTTGTGCAAATTGTTGGATAAACAGATTAATTACACAGTGCAGTATCTAAACACAAGATTTTGATCAGCCTTTGGTTTGCGTACAGTTCATTTTCGATGTTCTTGTAAAAAAAATTGGAAAGCACAATGCAATGTTGAACAATTGAAGTAGAAATGTTTATAAATCTTGGGCCAAATTTAGTGGCACAAATCTATTTAAAAGTTAGTTACTCCTTCATTTAAGAGAAAACAAATAAGATACTTTTTGCAATACATTAAAGGTAGGCAGGTAGGTTGGAAGGAAGGAAGGAAGGATCTCTCTTGCAAGAATTGCAGCAGATGTCAAGTTCTTTTCTTTTCTTTGTTTTAAATATTAAAGTGAATTCCTGCTTCATTCCTTCAACTTCTTCATAGAATATCATTTCTGTTTATAACACTCTCAACCACAGCTCACAATTGTGTCCTGTTTATTCATCTGACTTCAGCTAAAGAACAAATATACGCAGAAGAAGCTGATTTCATAATCAATCACTTAAATTCCTTAAATATTTTAATGTCACTGTCCTTCTATTCTAAGACATCATCCTCCAAAGATCCCTCATTTCTTCTCAAGATATGCTGCTCTACTGTCATTCATTGATTATTTTTGTGCTCTGTAGAGGGAGACATTACCTCTGGACTAAAGCTTATCTCAGTTTTAACCTGAGGCAAAAATCTGGTTTAACATCTTTATTCAGTTGGCATTTGTCTTCCTTTTTCAGCTTTTTTTTTTTTTATTCACAAATTCAAGTGAGATAACTTTGTGATTCACAAAGGGGGTCTCCCGAATAACACTGTTGCCTTTTCCTTTTAGCTAAGTCAGTCCTAGAGATTCAGTGAAGTAGGAGTTTATGTGCTTTAGGAAAGTGAAGGCAGGTGAGAAATGTCTCAATGAAAAAGCAAGACTTAGAAATTCCAACTTCCTCTACAGAGGCAATATTTTCAGGCTACCAAAATACAAAACATATAATCAGCAGACAAAATGTGCATGTTTGACACCACCAAAAACACTATCGCATACTCAAATATATATTTTACTAAAGCTGAACAATAGTTTCTGGAGTAATAAACAGTGTTTTTCTTGTACTGGTGGCATATATGTATATATTATTAACACCACTCTGCAAAGTACAATTTATCTTTACCCTTTATTTTCGCTTGAAAAATTGATGATTGTCCATCTATCCATTTCAAAAACAAGTTCAATACTGTACTGATATTCATATTTCCATCAAGGAATAGACACAAAATTGAACTTAGTAACCATGTCTCAGATAAATAGATACATGTTATGTGTAGTGTAAAAAATATTGTTGCACTTTGAGGAATAAAATTAAAGCAGTATAAATTGATACCTACTAGGCTCTTTATAGAGAAAGGAAGTATCTATGGTTGAATGTACAGACTAGTATATATTCTTCTTAGTGTATTAATTACTGCTATTCTTGGTCATCCTAAGCAATTTAGACACTGTAGGCAAGTTCCTGCTTAACAAGGTAATCTCATTTTTGTGGCTTTTCAGTCTAAATTGATTTTTTTTTTCCTTACCTGCTTTGATAATTGAACAAAATTATACAAACGTGGTGGGATTTTACTTACCAGCACACAACATATAAAATCTTCTGCAAAGATGAAGCATATTATTTCATAAAACTTCATTCTGTATAATTAACAAGTTGCATTTAAGTTGTTTCTGCCACTAAAACAATCAATAGTGATTCTGTTGCTATTCTGACTGCACTTTCCCTGCAGGTGTTACTTCTGTATTTACTATAATCTACCGCTATGTTTTTGATCATTACCTCTTTGGGTGTGTGTATGTATGTGTGAGTGAGTGAGGGGAGGTAGCACATTTCCACATAGTTGAAGAATTCACCGGTACAAATGCCACATGGGAAGGGAAATAATGGCACATGCTAATTATATACTATTTCTTTAACTTATAAAATGTACCATTTGTGATAATGGTCCATAATCTTTCTTGCAATGTAATTCAAAACCTGCTTGAGAGAACATTTTTTCCCTTAAAATAAATCTTAAATGTGGCAAGTTACAAGGAAGTTTTCAATTCCAATTAAAGAACTGTCATCTCTATGTCAATAAAAATACTTATACATACAAATGCACTTCAAAAGTTATTTTCATCAGAAACAAAGAAGCAAGCAGTAAGAAATAATGCATTATATTTCACTAAATTGATACAAGAGTATCATCTTTAATGTATCTTTTTAAAAGTGCATTTCCCCAGAAGTTCAGCTAATATCTAGCTGTATAAAGAACTGAGTGAATTAACTACTTCATGCAAAATTATTAAACATCCATGACTCCTATTCATCCAGAATATTTGATATCTTTTACCTTTGGAGTGTGCTTTTTTTTTAAATGTATTATCAACGTCTACTGGGTTTTTTCCCACATATATGCCATATTAGCCCTATGAACTATTGAGCCCTGTGTAACTATTAGGGTAGATGGTAATTTCATCATTGTAATTCTATTAAGAGTGGTATGATATTTGCTAACTATTCTTCTGTGCATAGATTAAAAATTATAAGCCTACCCCAGTTATACCTGATTATTCTTTCCTAGCCTTCATCTCATAGTATAATAATGGGTTCTAAAACTTCTTATTTGAAATTACTAATGCTAAATAAGCCTAAAATCCAGAGATTAGGTGTAATATGTATTGTGAAACAGCTCATTTAAAAAAAGAATACATCAAAGGAAAAATGTCTCAAAATGACAGTAAATACAATTATATTTGATACATAATTAGGGAATCCACAGTTTGGAAATCAACACTTATTATTTTAAACATCAATTCATATTGTTCTTAACTTTTTTAATGTAGTATTTTACATTTGTATTTGTCATTAGGAACCCCAAATGGTATGTGATTTCACACTTTTGCAAGCAGGTGCAAAATACAATAAATTACATATTTCATTTTGGAATGAATTTTTGTCAATTAAAAATACAATAAGTAAATCAGGCTAAGTGCCAGAAATTGATATGATAGAAAATCCATTTATTTAAATGTCAGTGTGCATGTGCATCTATATGTATGTACATACACATATACATACATACATATGTACATTCATACATACTTTTACTTTCATTTCGGCATACTTTTCTTAGTACATCTTAGGTACCCCTTTTTAGTACTTTCATTCCTGACATAAGAAACATGAAACCATATTCTGAGGTACAAATTATGGACTGACTGCCAGGCAGATTTTCTTTTTAAAAATACTTTACTCTGTTTATTTGAAGGAAGGATACACAAAAGCCCTCCTTGTTGTCTTAAATTAAGACTTGGAATACAACTTACAAGACTGCTGTTCACAAAATGGGCTACTTGCTTTGATGTTCTGTTAATGAATATGGAAGCTAAATATGTAAATATATGTACATGCATGTGAGGGAGAAAGAGAGGAGGAATGAATGAATGAATGTTTTAGTGGAATCTCTCAAATCAAAACCTTAAATAATTGGTTTGTTCTACTCCATATTGATGCAATAAGTTGATTTCTCCATCGCTAACCTCCAGAGCAACCTAAAATGTATGTACAATTTCTATTGCCAACAGAACATAATCCACTATGATTAAAAATGGCAGCTTAAAACACTGCTGTGGCACATTAATTTCTAAGTGGCCTCATCTTACAAAACGCTGAAAGTTTTCATTCTGTGACATTATCCAGCATTTGAAATTGTCAAATATCAAAATCAAATCCAATGTGTCAAAATAGTAAGATAATTTTTAGATTATCTCTATTAGCTCTGCAGGAGCTAATAGCTCTATTTCCTCCATAGCACTCTGTATCCAAAGCAGAAAAGTTAAAAGCAATGTAAGTTTCCTAATGAAAACTGCCTCAATATATACCCTCCAAATAGGGACTAATTCAGGAAAAAAGGCAACTTTAAGAAACTATCCTTATATAATTTCACATTATCCTAAAAGACCCTATACAATCATGAAAGCTTTTGACAATTTCACAACAGCAGAAGTCCTCAAACATTAGATTTTGTTCCCATTTTACTTCTAGATAGCCTTTTTTTTTTGTTAATGAACAATTCTGAATATGAGAACTGTCTTATAATAAAACAATTGCATTTAAAATTGAGCATCAGAAGTCATATCAAAATAAAGACTTGATAAACTGGAGAAATAAAAATAAGTGTGAGAGAACTTAGAGATGACAGGAAAGTTATTTCTGTGAAGCCTAATATATCTTCTAAACTCTGATTTCCTATGAATGATGTACTGAAGAAGTACCGCATTCTGCTTCTCTTCATGTCTGCCAGATTGTGAATATTGATTTTTAAAGATAATGAAAGAGTAAAATGAGCTATCTCTTTTACTAACACAGGATAATCAGTATTACAACATATGAATAAAAGGGTGCAGATGCAATAGCATCTTAAAAGATAATTTGCAAATATTCTGTAAGCAGATGAAATAATCAGTCTTTTCTATAACTATTTGAAGAATATTGATTACACTACTTTTACAATTTTTGAGAATGGCAATAACAGCAGCAAAAAACAAGTCAGTAACTTATCCATATATTGGTTATCTTTGTCATCATTAATAAAAAAGCACCTAAGTATTCTTATTTTCTTGGAAGATTTGTCAATAAATTTACCCAAGACATAGTTTAGAAAATAACATTCTGTTATTTAGAAAATAACATTCTATGGAAAAACAATGCATTTCCTAGAAGCTGCACTGAAAGAAATATGTGCTCATTTTCAAAGGCTGTGAACAGAATGGTCTTTTATTTCAAAGACTGATTTGTGTGGATATGTTTTAAGTAATTAGAAGTTTTTTCCCATTCCCCCCCCTCCCCAATGCACTGATATGTAGACTATATCCAAGGATGAGCCAGAAAGAAAAGGCCTCACAAATCTCACAAACAAAATAACTAGCAGATATCAGAAACTATGCAACAGTGGCTGAAAAAGGTCACTCTTTTTTCTTAGTATAAACCATTAATCAATGGAATATAATTGTTTGGCTGCTTACAAGGGCCAGCAGCATACAGACTATGTTCTTTCCTGGCATAATTACAAAACGGTAAAAGTTCAGAAATATAACCCAATTCTACCTCCCCTTTTTACCCCTTTTCAATTCCTCACTGCCCTTTGGGCCTCTGCTTTGGAAGCAAATGGAAGACAGACTGAAGTTTTCTCAATTGAGCTGAAAGCTAAGAAACCTTTGATATGCTAATGGGATCCTTCAAAGGGTAAGAATTCACACTCGCATTAATTCAAACAATTTGTGCAGAATGATGTGAAATGGCACCTCTTTTAGTAGCAAGTAACAAAAGAGAAGGAATCTGAGTATCTGAAGAAACCAAACAAGAGAGGATTTGTTCTGCAGGATTCTTTCTAACAAGGACAATATTTTTTGAAGGAAAAGAAAAACACATCTAAAGCCCCAAATAAGCTATTTTTCCTTTCTGCCATACCAATTATATGTGCATCTAATAACTATCACTAGTATTATCAGAAGCAGTTATCAACTCCAACATATGGGCAAGCAAGAAGTCTTCCCATATCTGAAATCCTCTGAAAAGGTAAGAGGTTTTTTCCTATATCCATTATCACCTTCCCTTAAATTTCATTGTGACTTTTCTTTTTGATATTCTAATACTAAAAAGAAAAGAAAAAACAAAAACAAATATCCTTTCAGGCATTTCCAGCACTCCACACACACACACACACACACACTTTCTTTGCATTGTCTCCAGGTGGCCCTAGACTTCTTTCCACAAGCAAAGAAGAAACCAGTCTTTAGGCCACAATGGGGGGGACTGACTGTTATTTATTGCTAAGTGAAAGCCTTTCTAGGAGACATGCAAAGGACAGCTAGATCCCTTTTGCTTCCTTGTGTGATAGGTGAAAATGTGTGTGCAACAAGTGGATCTCTCTATTCAGGGAGTGCAACTTTTCCCTTTCGATATGCCACTGAAATACAAGGAGGAACAAGAGCAGGCAGGGCCTGCTTAGACATTCATGCAGCCAGATTAATGAAATCAACTGCCAGGCAGTTTCCTCGACAAGAATCTCTCTCAGTCAGGGAATCTGTGCTTCCACTAAAGAATGTTGGAGGAGCAAACCAAAAACAGAGAGGAGAAAAATCTCTTACAGTAACAGGATCCAGATGGCTCTTGCTGTTACTATAAAACTTGTAAGGCTGCTTTTGAAAGCTTTTTCTTCCATCTCTGAAGCAAGAAAGATCACCCAAGGAACTTTCTTACACTCACACAAGCATTAATCTTATTTCCATGGTGAAATAAGAACTTAAAACAGTTAGAAGTCGATGGCTGGAATGATCTGTCTCCACCCCTCCTCCCTCCGTACATTTCTTGTTTAGCATTAGCCCCAGCTCACTTGGCAGGCTTCTTTGCAACTGAAGTTGTTTAAAATCAGTTGTTTAAAACCTCATGCCTCCTGACAGGGAAGTATCACAGGGCCTTATGAATAGCTCTAACAAGCTGACAGTTATGCAGCAGGAAAAAAAATAAAGTTCCATCAAAATTGATGGTAAACGCTGCCGCTGGGTTAGAGTTGGGCAAAGTTTAGAGAGATCCCTCTCCTTGAACCCATCCATCCAATCCAGGGTCTGATGCCAGCCACCCACAAGAACAATCACCCCCACATTAAAGGTGCTTTTCCAAAACCTAAATTCTCTGAAAAGAGCCTTGTTGCTAAGGGTACCAATGCCTTTTTCTCCCAGGGCTTGAATCTGATCTACCTGACTCTCCTTTTTAAGTCTTTTCTCCAAGATGCCTTGATTCTGTGGAGTGCCACATCCACTCATCTTAGTTCACAACTAATTGCATTTTTAGGCCATCCTTCTTCCCCTGTCCCTCGTTTCTTGGGAAGCCCCACTGGCAGTCACTGGTTTCTTTGCCAGAAGAATGAAGGCGGTAGATTAATTGAAAGAAGTGGCCATCACAATCCTCCTTCCACTCCACACTCCACTCCATGGGCCTCACGTCCAGTTCTCACTTCTTCACTGGTCAATAAATAACACTCTCATTTATGTTTTGAAAGGTAAAATAGAAATGTTGGAATGAATGCGAGTAAGAAAAGAGTGGGACAGGAAAGACTCTCCTGGCATCTCACGGGTGTATTGGCGGGGTTCCCTTCTCTCCCCCCCCCCAAGGAAAACAAAGGACTAGCGCACCCGTTCTCCCACGAAGCCGCCCCCTCGCGTGCAAATGCCTCGCAAACCAGGAGCAACCAGGTACCCTAAGTACAGAAAAGCTCATTTCCCCCCCCCTCCCCTACTTCGACCAACCTCGCTTACCTTTGAATTTGCAGCCAATTGCGAGCCAGGGTTTCTCTGGCATCTGGGTGCCCCAGAAAGGAGGTGCAGGATGAGTCCCTTCACGATCACGAGGGTTGGGCCTGGGAAGCGGCAGCAACAGAAGAAAGCCAGATCGCGCAGAAGGGTCGCCGGTCAGGCAAAAGAGCCGGGCTGGGTAGAAGTCCAGAAAGCCGGGGAAACAGCTGGCTGCGCAGCTCGCTGAGCTGGGACACGCACACACACACACAAACCGTACAAAAGGCAGCGACTTCTCTTCTTCGTCCTTCTCTCCCTTTCTCCAAGCAAACCCAGCCAGCCGAGGGGCTTTTGGAGGGGTTAAGTCAACATTTCCCCCCCCCACAGTTCCCAACGCGCGCTGCTCTTTCTGTCCCTCCCTCCCCCCCAAAAAGAGGGAGGAAGACAAATTATTGGGGAGAGGAGGAAAGAAACGGCACAAGCCAGAAGGGAAAATCGAAACAATTCTTCCGGTACTCTAAAAGCACCACAACAAAAGAGAGCTAGGTGCAAAACCCACTGGATATGACCAGCCCCGGAGTCCTATATTTCTCTTTTCTTTGAGCAACTGGAACGATTGTTTAAAAAGAAAAGAAAAGAAAAACGGAAAAACAAAAGCACGATGCCAACAGGAGAATCAATTCAATCTTCGATTTCTTTTCTTCAGGGAGGAGGCGAAGGCGAGAAAAGGGGGATGCAATTGCAATGCGCAGAGAGACCCAGGCATTAAAAGAAAAAAAAATCAAATATTTTCTTCTAAGAAGGCAGGCTCTCTTACTCCGTCCTTTTCTTCCATCTTCTTTGCATCACCCTTGATGACATTCTAGCCTCTGGCAGGATCCAGTTCCAGCCCTTTCCTTCCTCGGGCTTCGCGCCTTCCTCGGATGCTCTGCTGCTGCCTGCCTGCCTGCCTGCCCCTTGAAGAGCAAGAGATCAAGAGCCCCAACTGGCCGCGCTTAAAACCACGGGGAGAAAGAGCATGAAATCGCCCCCAAAGAAGCAAGGAATGGAAAGGATGTGGGGGGAACCCAATGAATAGTACCGCCAGCTCCTTTTAGTTCAGGCACCTCTCGGCGTGTGACTGGGGATTGCGAAGTCCTGACACAGACTCTCCACTAGCTCTGAACTGGAGCCACCTCCAGCCTCCACCTCTTCCAATCTCCACCCCCTCTCTCTCCCTTTCTCTTCTACCCACCTCTGCTCTCAGCTAATCATATAAACATATTATCGTGGAGAGAAACGGGGACAGCGGCAGCTTTTCTTCCCAAACCGCCCCCCACCCGGCTCCCTCTTGCCCGCTTCCTCCCCACACAAACACACACACACACACACCCGTCCCTTTTCTCCCTTCCTTCTCCCGCCAAAACTAGGAGTTCTGGCAAATAAAAACAGATTAAAGGCAGCTTAAAGTACCAAACGTGAAACGGATAATCTAAAAGCTCGATCTGCCACCACTGGCCATTTTCCAGTCCATTTCAGCTTGCTTGCGGCGGCACCGCTTGGGTTGGTGGGGGGGGGAGGTGGAAAGAGGAAAAAGAAGGTGGGCTGGAATGGGAGAAAGAGAGAGGAACGCACACGGATCCAAGGAAAGAGAGAAGAGGGGGGACCGGCGTCTGTGTAAGCTTGAGCCGGTCTGAAGGTAGCGGCGGCGGCAGCAGGAGACGCTGGTTCCCTTCAGCCAATGGCAACGGCAAGCTTTGGGGGCAGCCTCGAAGCGAGAGCGCATCTCAGGGTCCCAACTGAAAAGGCTGCTTGACGGCTGGGATCCCTTCCAACCGGTCGCGACGCTGCAGACGCCGCGGTCGTTCGCTTCGCTGGCCCTCTCCGCTCCCGTGCACAAGGGGCGGGCGGATGGGCAGCGAGCGCCGGGCTCCTTCAAACTTTAGTCGCCGGCTTCTTTCTCTTGCCCGTTCCACCCCAGCTCGCCCTTCCCTGCCCGGTCGTCCTCGCAATCCGAGAAGACAGCGTTTGCCGAACGGAAGCGGCGAGAGCGGAGTTCGGAAAGGGAGGAAGGTTAAGCGAACGCCGCGGGAGAGGCGAAGGCGGCGGGAAGCTTTGAAAGTTCGAGTCGCGAATCTCTAATCGGGCGCGGATGAGTATCCGCCAGCAGGTTCAAAATGTTAAGCCCGTCCGCCATTCTTCACTCTGACGATTCGGGCCGCCTGCGACCGTGTATTTTACGTTGGGGGGGGTGGTGGTAGCGAGAGGGGGCTTGAGCAAGTTGCCCACGTGCAGCATTGAGGGAGGTCAAGAGAAGAAAATTATACAAGTATAACAACGACCCTCGGAAAGCCCTAGGCTTGCCGCTCCTTCCTTCCTTCTTTTTCCTCCTTCCTTTTCCTCCTTCCTTCCTATCAGTGTGCAAATATGTATATCGGCGCAAGATCAATAAAGCTTGTAAATAATTTGAGGAAGGGGTACTTTTCCCAAAATACTGTGAAGGGGCGGACCTTATTTATTTCCTCACTAAATTCTTTCAGAGATAGAATTTCTCTCACTTCAGCACAAACACAAACTCCATTTCAGAGAGTGCAATGTGGTCTGAAAACTGGATGTTTTAAAAACTGCTAGGTCTCTGGATTGATTCACACATCTGATTTCACACACCTCATGGGATGACAAGTGTAGAACTGTTGCCCTGCAATAACCTGCACAATCACACTTTTAAATACAGTATGTTGCAGAAAGAGATTTACACAGTAAATCAGTAAAGCAAAAGGTGTGTTTCATTTATCTGCAATATATTGGAAACCACTTATGAATGTTATATAATTAGAACTTTGGGCATTTCACTGCTCAGATATTGAAATGAAGAAAGTTTGAGTTCACCAGGAATGGATTTTTGTGTGAAGAAATGCAAGCACAGATCAATTCTGACATGAGGATGAATCTTAGAATAGTAATGTTATTTAATGTGTTATGTAAGCATTTTGTTTCATTCTCATTCTCATTCTTGATTCTTTGATCCAATAAGCCTGAAGTCTGCCCATTCCACTTTAAATTAACAATATTTATTGATACCAGACATGCCAAGATTATATTGTCTATTAGTTATAAATATTCTGTATGGTTACTGTTTCATGTTTCTAATAAGAATTTCAAAGCATAATGTCCCTCCACTTAATCAAATAACTTTGTGAAGTAGTTATTTACTAGTCTGAATATTTATAAACTGAACGTGATTAGTTTTTCACATGAATAAAGTCTAAATGCCATGATGCTGAGGTGCAAATGTAAGAGACTGGAAAGAGTGGGCTTTCACAACAACTGGTTGCATAATTAATTTCAAAGCGTCTTGCTTTAAGTATGCAATGTATGTTACAAAACAGACACCCTATGATCAGACCATAAGTACAATATAATTGTATCTTCTAGTCCATGTTGAATAACCATAACACATGGAAAGCTTGGATCAGGGCATGGATCTGACCCATGCATTTTTACGCCACCCCAGCCTTTTGGCTATTGTTTCAAAATGGATCACCACGTGTTAAACAGTGGTGGGATTAATTTACTTCTCTGTGCATGGCTTGGTGGGTGTGGCATAGCTTGGTAAGCGTGGCTTGGTGGGCATGGCAGGGGATTTTATCTAACTGCTAGATTTTATCTAATTCATCATAAGAGAACCAGCCATTCCCTCCTCACCCCACTAACCTGCTTTCCAGCTCCTTTTTCCTGTGCAGGGCAACAAAAGAAGACCCAGCCGAACAGCTGAGACTCAGGAGGCAGATAATAGATGGGGGCAAGGCCAGTCAGAGGTGGTATTTGCCGGTTCTCTGAACTACTCAAAATTTCCGCTACTGGTTCTCCAGAACTGGCCAGAACCTGCTGAATACTACTTCTGGTGTTAAACCCTTTTCCCCCTTTGCCTATACTATCTGGAATAGGAATCAGATTGTCCTCGCTTTCACCTTGCTTTTCTATGTTTGCTCTATCCTGATAGACAATGATGTGGAAAGCTTCAGGTCATTGATGTCATCGTAGATATTGTAAAAAAAAAAAAAAAAGGACAAGTGAGATGTTCACAAATAGTATGACATAATGCAGGATTTACTTGGTCTATTTCTATCCCATAAAAAAAAAAAACATAAAAGTCATACACAAAATCACAAAAAAGATAAAACATGGGTAGTAAGAACTGTTGCAAGAATATTTTGGTTTTAAAGCCATCTTATATGTCTTAAAATTAAAGATACTATGTGTTTACTGGTATATATATTATAGATACAAAATTATTGCAGCTTTGCATATGTGAAACAACTTTGTGTATGTGAAACAACAATGTTAACACACCCATATCCTTATTGTCTAGCCAGGGCTTTTTTCCCCCTTCCCTTCCTGTTGTATTTACTACAAGGCCCAGATTGGTATTCAAAAAGCTCTTGAATTTTCTCTGCTTGCTACCATTAATTGTCCTAGGGTAAATCTTCTGAAATGAAGTTTCAGAGCCAGTGCTCCCATATTAGCTCCACTGTGCTACTATAAATTGTCCTAGGGTTATTCTCCTTGAGTGACTTATGCAGTCCACACCTGAAAGAGCTGAATCCTTTACATTCTGCACAAAAAAATTAAGGTAACTTTGTAAACCTTCAAAGTTACAATAATCTTTGGATCTATTGACATAACACGTTTTGCTACAATTTTTTAAAAAATAGAAACTGTTTTAAGAATATAATTATCCTTCACAGCATAAAAGTAGTGGTCTTAAGTGTAATTTGAAGTTATTAAAAAGATCCCATGCTCTAAATTACATATACCTTGAAAATTAGTAAATTGAGGTTTTTTTCTCTCTCTAAAATAATCCATGAGGCCACAAAAGACAGAAATATTGCTCATTATTATTGCAAAACATTGTGCATGATCCTTTCTTCTGTCCTAACATGCTAATACAGAAATGAGTTGACTCCTTGTGTATAAATCAGCACAGTGTAAATAAACAATGTACTCTGTTTTCTAAACACTCTATTAAATAATCTATCTTTTCACCTGATTTTAGAGACAGTTCTGCTGGATTTTATCTAATTCATCACAAGAGAACCAGCCAATGATTGTTTCCTTATTCTGGCAACCTGAGGCAAAATCCTAAATTCAATTGAGACACTAACTAACAACCTCACAAACTGTAATTTTAATATGCATGTCATCCTCCCATTCCATTTAATATGTGATCAGATAAGGTTCATGATTTCAATATTAAACCAGATTCCCCTCCCCCATTTATTTTTCATTATAACATACCCAGTGGAGAGATCTGGAAATTTAAGAAATTCTCACATGCCTTGTGACCACTAAAGAGGCCTGATAAAGTTTTTTTTTTTTTTTTCTTCTGATAGCAACATAGCCTTTAAAAAAAAAAAAAAAAAGTTCAGATTCATCTAAGAGGCCTTTTGATAACCAATTAATATAGGATTAATGTACTAATGTGAAGAGAGTAATGTAAAATCAGAGTAAAGAATATGCTTCTGACATTTGTCAAGGTTTTTTTTTATAAGTGCTATGCTTTTTTCATGTTTACCTTCTGAATTTAAAAACTGACCATTCTAACTAAGTCTAGAATAGCTGGAAGCAAAATGTTATTCAAATAGAAGGAAAACATGCTTTCAAGAAGAAAAAGCATCATTGCCTGGGTTTTATGGGGGGGAGTAGTCTGTAGGACAAGGAATTCACTATAGAAAAATAAGAATATTTACCATAATTGAAGAAGAGTGAAATATTGAGAGCTAGACTTTTTTTGACTGCTAAATGATTCACATGGAATTTTCAAAGTCTCGCAGAGAGGGGGGAAAAAAAATGAGATCTGACAGCCTGGAGATCTAAAAGACATGTTCTATATCTGGGGAAAAAATCACTGAATCTTGCTTGATTCTGTACTATAGGACAACATTGTTACATGCATACATTTCCCTAGGTATAATCAGCTTTACTACAGGTACAACAGTGTTTATATGCCACTCTTGCTTTTCAAAGGGAACCTCACTGATCTCTTAAAAGAAAGCTAAAGGGTCACATTCCCTCCCCAGCTCCTCAATTGTTTAAAGACAACATGAAAGTGAATGTTATATACCAGAACGAGATTATTTAATCAACTGACTGAAAACTGAAACAAGCTGGTTCTGATTCTTTAACTTAAATTCCTTTGGGCTGTAAAGTATTATCCTTACAGAGCTTTCTTTTTCCTTACAAAAACAAAGTTGGTATATATAAAGTGATCAAATACATTAAGTTACACATTGAACTATATCTTATTACATAAACTATATATCTGTAATTCAAAGGTAAATGCCAGTGCAAATGAAAAACGTGCATGGGGAGCACCCTGACATAGGGACTGCTGATGACCTTTGGACAGTCAGAGACTGGGAACAAGACTGGGTCACAAACCTTGCAACAATAAACAGGGATTATTGTGTTTGCTTTTCTTTTTGCTAGGAGAAAGAATGGGAGAAAAACCCTTATCTATTAGTTGTCAGGAAAGAATGAGAGAGAAAGATGTGCGGGACAGGGAATTACAGAAAACTCATGTGAGTGAAAGTTCTGCACTTCAATATGCCCTACAAGACATTTTGTGTTTCATTCACTTTGCCCAGAGGACAAGTATTTGTATGGCAGAAGCCATTTTTCTTTCTTCTTCTCTTTCTCTATATATGTATGTAACTTTACATCAATTGAAGCAATTGTTTATAATATAGGACACAATCCAGTTATAGCTAAACATTGATGGTCTTATTGATCTTAGCAGGAGAATTAAGCATGTGCAAAAATTGCAACCTGAAAAGGTGTGATATGGGCCGGACTGCTTCACGAACTGTAATTGGGTTGGAATATCAACAGATCTTCATTGTGTTTCTTAATGTGAATTAAATCCTTATTAAGGGGATCAGAACAGTAATAAGAAAGCTGTCTCAGAATACTGATTTTAAAAGCACGCCACTAATTATACATTTTACAACCCCACTATTTTCGCACTAAGAAAATTACACAAACATTTGGTTTTCTTCTGCAATTTCAGCCAGAAGATTTTTGTCAGGACTGTGATAAAACGCTTAATCCAACATTAATTCTACTTTTGTGTGGTCACAATATTTTGTGTTTGTGTGTGAAAAATAAAAGATATATAGTAGAGTTGTTACTTCTTATGTACTGACATAAGGCTATATGCATTGTCCTTACTATGCATATGTCTGTGTATGCTCTTTGTTTATATTTTATCAGAAAATGAAAAGCTTTGTATTCATTCTTCATATTTATCACTCACTTTTTTGTTATACGTGGGCTTCATATTTTAAGTGTTTTATATATATTCTCTTAAAATTGCTTGCCATTTTTTCTCCACTCATGTACATATACCCAATTTATAATTAGTATAACAGACTATTTGATACCTTACAGATTTAGTTTTAACAAGACTTTTCATTACTGGTATTTAAAAAAATGCCAACTGCAAATAACAGTTTAGGGTTTTATTGAGTATTGGGCTCTTTTCATACTCTAATAATAAGCCATCTAGAGTAAGATAGGCAGCAAATAAACTTAACAAATAAAATAATACAGCAAGCAAAATAACTGATAAATCAGCAGCATATAAGTTTCACTGGTTGCCTGATTTCATTGGTGATGCATTGGTCATATTTGATCAAATGGCTAACAATGAATATTATCAACAGCTTTCTTACATGATCCACCTTTTTAGGTTACCATAGTCCATGCAAGTATAGAATAATGCAATAAAACCATAGAACCAAAATTATTTGAAACAATTGTGATGCTTGTGTTTTTGCTTAAAGAAAAAAAGAAACAAATCATCTTTCCCAACACAATTCTATTAAATATGAGGTTTTTCTTTCTGTATTGGTGCAATTCTAGTCAAGCCAGTAGGAGCTATTCATATAGCTACTGGATAAAGGCACTTGAAGATTAATGGCCAGCTGTTATGGATTATGGCAATGTTTCTTAAGGAATTGTGTACAGTTTCACTGCATATAGGCTCTAATGAAAGGGTTCCTGACAACACTTTAGCCAATTGTCCTGACATCACATTTTCAAAAGCAGATTGAATCTATCTGACAAAATGGGTTAAATTGCCCTTCCAGTTAGAGCCATACAATGTTGTTTCCTCTGCTAGACAGAGAAATCGTTGAGAATACCCAACTACCACCTGAGAGCATATGATATACAGTTCTGTAAACTCTATTCACCTCCTTTTCAATTTTCTGAATTCTAGCAGACTTTTGCCATTGAATTCTATCCTAGTCTGAGTAAATAAATAATACTAAAGTCTGGTGCTTGTTTCATTTATTTCATTTTAAAAAGTAATACAATATATAATATCCAAGTGTAAAAAGTAATACCATCCCCATCCTGTTCAATCTCTTCAATTAAAGATGTGTGAAAATGTCATTAACCAGACCTGACTTAGGGCAGCCAAATCACATAGAATCTCACAAACCTTTGCTTTCCTCACAATATCTCATCTACATATTCCAGAGACCAATTAAGCCCCACCTAAAAATAATTATGAAGGCTGCAATTAAAAAGAAGTCTATCAAAGTTCACAAAACTACTTTAGAACTTTGCTGCTCCACTGATGCATAATCAAATGCATTGTTTTGAAATGGAGTGGCTGTCTTGTCAAAATCACTCCAAGGGTGCAGCATAATGTAGTTCAGCAGGTCACAAAGAACCTCAGAACAACATCAAGCAATCTACAGGCCTTTCAGAAAAAATTAACATACAGGACTGTGCCATCAGAAAAGAACTAAGTAAAAATGGGATTTGTGAGAGAACCTAAATAAAAATCCTACAGAGCGTTCCAGGAACCTCTAGTTATATCCTACATGAAAGCTTAAAAACCTCTCACAAAACAATTTCTTCTCAACATGCCATTTAAACAATGCTTTTAGGAGTGGAACACAAAATCAGAATGATGGGATATGGCATGCGCTGTTTAAAAAGAGTATTCTGGAGATTTATTGCGAAAACATATCATGGCAGTAAGCATTTCAAGTCCCAATTTCTCATCTTCCAGTATATTTGATAATAGATTCTGACATACAGAACTGCATTTTTATACAACCATTCATACCACCATATACTCCATTGTGTAATTCATGAAATCTCCAAAGTTCAGCATTTATTTTTGGCCCTTTTACCACATTACCTTATTTTACTGCATGGCACAGATCTACAGGACCACTTCTTGTGAAAAAGGCAGGAGTTTTGAAACTTTATATTCCAGGAAACATTTTCTATGCTTGCGGATGAATTCCTGAGCGTCTGAACTCCGAGCAATGTTCAGAAATCATAAGGTTCATTAGAGTGAACCCCACTTAGTCTCCAGCACCAGCCAGTTGGTTAATCTCATTGTTTTATGATATGCCCAACAGTCTCCTGAATTTGTGCATTGCAGAAAAAAATAAACATCAGCAGTGGTGGTAAACACTGCACAATATTTGGAAATGTATTTAGGATTTTATTTAGGAAAAGACATTATTATACTTGCTCTTCCCAAAGAATAAGAAAAGCATGAGTTTAGCTGTCTCAGACAGATTTGGCTTAACAATGGTTCTTACAACTCAACTCTGGACAAGGCTTTTGTGCCACAACTTTTGTAGGATTTTATAGGATAATCTAGTGGAAGAACCCCATTCATTTTTTTTTTAACCCTCCTGTTTTATGGTAAACCTTGCTATACATCCTAGCTCCATTTTGAACTGAATAATTAACCTGGATGGTGCATTTCTGCTTATTGCAATAATGTAAGTTTTAAAACATTTAGGCTCAGAATCAAATATTAAGGCCTTTTCTGGCAAAAGATCTTCCCATTAGGCTATTATGCCTGGTTTTAGTCTGGTGTGGTTGAATATTTTATGGTTTTGTCTTCAGACAAAGAAACAGTTTTTCTATAAACTACATAAATATACATGCATGCTCTTGGTAACTCATATTAAAAAATGTGAATGGAAGTGAACCACTCAAAGCAATAATTAAAAGAATTTGAATAACACCATGTTGATGCAACTAGTTTATATATGCAGGTAATACTTGACTTATGACCACAATTGAGTCCAAAATTTCTATTGCTAAACAAGACAGTTGTTAAGTGAATTTTGCCTCATTTTACAACCTTTCTAGCCACAGTTGTTATGTAAATCACTGCAGTTATTAAGTGAATCTGATTTCTCTGTTGACTTTGCTTGTAGGAAAGGGTCACAAAATGTGACAACAATGGAGCTTAGCAATAGTACTTAGATTTATATACCACCCCATAGTGCTTTATAGCACTCTCTGGGTAGTTAACAATGTCAGCATTCTTTGCATATTGCCCCCAACAAACTGGATTCTCATATTACCAACCTCTGAAGGATGAAAGGATGGGTCAACCTTGAGTGCTGTCAGGATCAATGATGATCACATGACCCTGGATACAGCAACCATTATAAATACATGTCAATGGCTTTTTCAGTACCACTGTAAATGAAAGGTCACTAAAAGAATGGTTTTAAGTATAGCACTACCTGTATCATAGGCAGGTTGAGTTTCTTTGGAGGAAGAGAACCAATGCTCTTTGTCTGCATATCCATGTCCTTTCCCATTGCAGAAATTATGTCAATTTGTGGCAGAAGAGTAAGCTGTGCTTGACATGGGCTAGGATAGCAATTATGATTTTGATTGGTATTATCTAAATCTTTTTTTTTTTTTTTTGTATTCTTATATACCAGAACTTGGGCCCAGATTCTGAGTGAGACTAGAGGGGAAGGGGTAGTGCGAAATATTTATGTATTTAGGATCTGCGGTGGCACAATGGTTAGAATGCAGTATTGCAGGCTAATTTAGCTCACTGCCAGGAGTTCAATCCTCATGGCTCAAGATTGACTCAGCCTTCCTTCCATTCAAGGTTGGTAAAATGAAGACCCAGATTGTTGGGGAAAATATGCTGACTCTGTATACTGCTTAGAGAAAGCTGTGAAGCACTCTCTTTCAGAGAGTGTAAAGCACTGTGAAGTGTTATATAAGTCTAAGTGCTATTGCTATTTATTAAATTTATTGGCCACCCACCTTACCACAAAGTAATTTTGGGCAGAGATATTAGGGATATACCCAGAACATTACTTTGATAATAAAGGGCTCTACTTCCATAACTGCAAAATAAATAATAATACTTTGTTTTCCCTTATTTGCTACTTCAGATATATTTTCATTTTGTATTTATACTTTTCAAACTAAGAGTATAATAATTTTAGGAAGGTTTTTTTTTTTTTTCATTTCCCCTCTATATTGAGGGAAATATATTTTATTTTATATTTTAAAATCTGCCTACCAAATTCTGAATGCCAGATTGAAATATAAGTTTTATTTATATACAATTCAATATACTCCATCTGAAAAACTATCTTTTAGTATCAAATGGTTGCAAAGAATTCACTTCATGGTCATGGTTCTGGCCTACTTAATTAAATGGTATATTGATGTTTTACTGGTTCCCGTGTTCAGAATACTGGGAAGCACTTTATTCAAATGCTTTTTTACACCTACCCATCCTCAATCCTTTGATTTGATCCAAAAAGATCCCATGGTCAATGGTATCGAAAGTTACCATGAGGTCAAGTAGGGTAAGGATAAATACACAACCCTTATCTCACCCTCACTACAGTCATCCAAAAGTCTGACCAGTGCCATCCCTGTCCCATACCCGTGTCTGAATTTTTACTTAGAGATCATAGATAATTTGTTTCATACAAGATTCTCTGAAGATTTTGTACAATCACATTTTCTACCACATCCCTCCAAAAGGGGAGGTTAGAAAAGAGTCCTGTACAGTCAAATGTCTTGTTGAGGAAGTGGGGGTGAACTAAGGATCATTATGATGTGAAAGACAACCCCTCACTTAAAGAAGGATTCACCACTAGTAGATCTTACCTACACACCTACCTAGCCCCTGGGTCCACTTTAACAAGAGTGGCATAAAAAACAAGGGAAAGGAAAGAGCATTAGGTATGTTCACTGTCATGAATTATTTACAAAAGTGATAAAAGCAGGATATCATTAACTAACTAATTAAATCTCTAATATAGGCCTAGTAGGCCTATAATTGTAAAATGTTTAATATTAAAAAAATTATAAGCCCATTTTACAAGATTTAAGATAAACAAAACAGTGTGTTTTAAATTCATTTAAATATATATTTAAAAGTTAACAAGGATGGGAATTGTATATTGTCTATTCATATTTCCCTTCACCCCATTATTTTACTGCCATTGTTATAATTTTATGTAATTGTTAAAAGTTCCCTGATTTCAGTGAGATGAAGCCTCAGTATCATTTATCTTTCTTGTTGTTTGCATTAGAGTCAATCCTGAGCTTTGCTCTTCATAAACTTAATAAATAGACATATTTAGCTTTTATATGTATATCCTATTGGCAGGATTCTAATATTACTGCCTATGTCTGTATTCTTGATTGGCCTTTCTTTATATGGTATATTTCTTTTTTTATTGCAATGTGTAAAGAGGCTCTTATCTTATTTGCAAACACTGCAGGGACTATCTAATTAAAACAAAATTATTTTTATTGTCACTGAGTTTTCGAAATTCTCTAGTGTAACTCTTTTAATTTAAGGCTGGCTCTTACTTATTCTGCATATGGGTCCTCCCGCCTCTCCTTCTCGTGTACCTTCTTAATATTAGAATCACAAAATAATGTAAGTTTTCTAATATGGCAAATTGTTATCTTCTCCAGAACATTCAGAAATGACCGAATCTACTATGGCTGTGATTTCCAGGCTCACAAGTCATAACCTACCTTGCTCACTCAAATCAAGTCACCCAGTAGGATTCTTTGAAATCCTGTGGTTTGTTTTATTTATTTATTTAAAGCAACAGGTACAGTACAATTTCCTAACTTCCTAATATTTTTCATTATGTGTAACATGGTTAGCTATTCAAATCCATCTTAATAACTCTCGATCTAAAATATTATTTAATAACTGACAAAATCATTGACTTACACATAATACTTACTAATTATTTTCTTTCTTTACCCTGACCCCCTCCCCCTTACAAATGCTACACATGACTAAGGAAACACCCATTTCCATTTGTTTTATATTAAATCAACATCTAACCACTCTGTGATTTCATTCAAAGAAAACAGAAGGAACACATTAGCTTTGTGGTTAGAGAGATTGATGGGCTTCAAACACTTTTAACCATGGATGGAGATTTTTTATTTTCTTTTTCCAGCCCTAGCAACTGGTGTTTTTAATTTAAATAGATTTAAAAGAATGAAGATCATTTTATTGAACATAGGCCTTGTTCCTTGGACAAAAAATAAGTTAACTATTTTAATTAACTAATATTCAAAAGGAACCTTGCTTAAAAAGACAGCAGTTTGAAAGTACAAGTAATAAGGGGCAAATCTGACTTATTTTAACAGTAAAAATGCACATGAGAAATAAGCATGACTCCCACTCCACATGCCAAATTCCTTACTGTGTACAGTATAGAAACAAAAAAGTAATAAATTGACTATCAGGCCTGAAAGACCATGTTCATATATGAAGGTTCAATTAAATTGATTTATTGCTAAAAACCTATGCACAGGAATCTTCTCAATTAAAACGGGTCAGCAGTAAGGGTCAACAGAATTCAAGGGGGGGTTGGACTTAGTGCGCTTGTCACTAAATAGGGACTCTAAGCTGATCCATCTTTTAACTTCACCTCCAGGTTCTGCTACTCCTTCTCCTACATTAAAAACTCCCTTTTTATGACCCTTAACTTGAAGTAGAATCTAGGTGACTGGCTAGAGCTGACTGGCTGGATGCCCTTCCTGACATCACATGAAGTTCACAGCAGATAATTGTTCTTTGCACCCTAGAAGAGAAAAATCTGCCACTACCTAAGATTGAATTCTCAACCTTCTAAGTGGGAGGTAAGCATCTTCACCATTAGGCCACCACACCACTCTACTCCTTCTCCTACATTGACTGGGCATAAATGATATAAAATAATTTTCTTCCAAATAATACATAGTTCTACTACTGAATATAAAATGCTTCAACCCACTTCATAGATAACATTGCTAGACTATGACATCTTCTCATATCTTGTTTTATATCTAAAATTATATAGTAACAAAAGAATAGTTATTTTCACATTTGCAGAGGCAAACCCAGGTTTGAGGACCTACAAGCAGGATAAAGTTAAAAAATTGATAAATCTTTCCCTTAAGCATAGTATTTTAGAATAGATATTAATTTATCTTATTTATTTCAATATCATTCTACCATATATTTTTCTTCCATTCAATTTTGATTGATTTTCAGAGATTGCCTGGCCAAGTTTTATTGGGAAAACTTTCAGAAGTGGTTTGCCATTGCCTTCTTTTTAGTCTTTAAACTTGACTAAGCTCAATCTTACCGATTGGCTTTATTCGTCAGGCAGGGTTAGAACTCATAGTCTCCTGATTTCTAGCCAGATGCCTTAACCACTCCATCAAACTGACTGTAATTCTATCAATATCTTCATACATATGTGTCCGCCACCACCTTACACTTGCTTGTGCTTCGCTATTTTGCTCTGATAGATTGCTGTGAACTATCTAGCGAGGAAGAATGAAGGAGGAAATCCTTGGGAAATTGAAAGTAAGTGCTGTACCTCCTTGTGGTGCTGCCTCAAGGTTACCCAGCTGGAAGAAGGAGCCACAAATTAAATGGCACTTGGAGTGACATTTATGAAAATATCTTGCTGGACCTGATTAGCTACAATGGGGTGGACAATGAGAGACAGTTAATGGAAGGAAAAATAGAAGTTAGGGATTTTGGCACGCAATTCTCAGTTCTGGCTATGCAATACTGCAATACACCTGATCTCTAATAAAACTATACCTTTCTCAATAAATGGAGCCAAAAATTGTTTCTATTTAGAGGTTTAAGTTGTGGCAGGTCCAACAATATCCTTCACTGCTACAAAGCCTTCATGCAATCAAAAGGAAAAAGAAGAATTCCTACTTTGGAGCAAAAAGTCATCTAGACAACATTTACCATAGTTCTCTCAAACCTCCCAGTGTAAATCTAACTGCTGCAAGATCTGTCGTGGTTTTATTTTACCAATAAAATAAAATAAAGCTTCATTGGGATAATGATTTCCTACATTGCAAATACCTAATGCAGAAGGCTATCAATAGCATTTAAATATAGGAGGGCCAAAATAATACATCTCCTGTCACCTCCACCCACCTCCACCATCACTCTAAATGAGCATTTTCAAACATTCTTGTTTTTGACCAAAACTGTTCCAATGTGATTGAAAACTTGGTTATACATTTTTAAAAACAGCAGTCAAAAGAGTTATATCAATGCCATGGCACTATTTTAAATAGCATCGATCATTCACCTAGTAGCAGTTATAATTACTATATATACAGTTCTAACATGAAATTGTTCATCAAGATGCTGTTGAAGTTTTCTGTTTCAAAAATCACCAAAGCACCTTTATAGTTTATAATGAAAAAAAAAAAAGAATTTATAGGTGAAAGGATGGCTTTGGAACTCCATTTCTTTCAATTCAACCTATTTCACAAAGCCAGTGTGGGGAAAATTGGAATATGTATGACATTTTGAGCTTCCAATGAAAGCTGGGGTATAAATTTAACTGAAAAAAAAATATGCTAAGCTTCTTTTAGCAAGCTAGGTCAAACTATTTCCATGTTTCTTGTTGAAAGTTATTATTGCTCGTAAAAATAATGTTTGCAAAGGATTTTTATCCAATATTATTTCTTATAATAATTGAGAGCAGATAATTAAAAAGAAAACTATTTGGAACCTAAAGAAACATAGCTCAGTCTTAACTCACCCTCTTTTTTTATTACACTATTCATCTGCTATTTTTAATGGCACTATTTTTAATGTTTCATTATTTTTTCAGTTTCATTTTTTAAATGATGTGGATTCTTGCCTCTTACCATGAGAACCACTGATATACAATGTTATAAATATCTTAATGAATAGTATAAATAAACATTCTCTAACATATAAATTATAATAAAACAAGAAGCCCAAAATGATTTAGTTCCTTAAATATCGGATGTTGGTTAAACGTGCTGCAAGGAAAAATCTTCAGGCCTTCTTTCATAATTTCTGAAAAAAAAGAAACTACAAAATAGAAGTAATTACAGTAAATTCTATTATTGTAACACTGTTTTGCGGAAATTGTGTTTCATTTCATTTTATTCTTGATCATAGACATGTATGAATATATATAAAAGCAGACCTATAACAATAAGCATCATGATTGAAAAATGAGCAGGCAGTACTCTTTTATGGTATTTGTTTATATCTTTCTCTCATACCCATCAGTGATGGTATTCTATCGGTTCTGCCTGGTTCTTCTGAGCTGGTATCGGCGATGAGCAGCCAAGACTGAACCGGTTCTCTCCGCCAGTCTGCTGTTGGGCCCACCTGCCTGCTTGGGCTCTCATACTCACCTTTATCCTCTGCTTTTGAAGTGCAGCTGCTTTGCATGGCACAGCAGAGTGCTGTGCAGCAACTGCTGAAGCAACCGGGAGAGTGCAGGCTTGCAGGGGATGAGTTGGAACGCCTCTGCGCCTGCGCAAACGCCTCTGCACCTGCATAACTGGTGGTAAAACTGATACTCGTATACAGAATAATATATGGATAATATATAATATTTGAATATCTGTAACTAGTGAAGGAGTGATACATTGCTTGAATCTGTCTTCCAATTCACCCATAAGAACCATTTTTCTTGAAATTAAATCATTGCTCATGACCTATCAGAATGCTGATCATTATTGTTTCTGTAAATGGCCATTTAAATTAATTTGCAACAAGATTTAACCTTGACACTTTGTTGCAATTATGTTCTGAGTTACTGCAGCATTAATCATTAGAAATCTGACATAAAAGAGTGGTTTATCTTGCTGACAGAAATCTGGTTACTGCCTGTGTGTGTGTGTGTGTGTTTACTATTTTGATTGCTATCCAATTTAACTTTCAAAATTTGTTCAGATTATCTTCATCCTGAAGTAAAATTAATAATAAACTAGAGTAGGATCTCTCATAATTGATTCAGTGGAGGAAAAATACAGCTCAATCAATACCAATGGAAGTTCTATACATTTAATTAGGAACACATTATTCTATTACACACACACACACATACACATACATACACACGTGTATATCTATCTATCTATCTATCTATCTATCTATCTATCTATCTATCTATCTATCTATCTATCTATCTATCCACATAGACACACACACATACTGGTATATAATGCATACTTATGATCTAAAAATATTAACTGGTTTATTCTGCATGGTTTTACAATATAAAAAAATATAAAGTTCATATTGTAAAAAAATTTCTCAAGCTAAAAAAACTTTGAACAGCTTTACCTAGTTGTAATCTTTCTATACGGAATGAGAAGTGGTTACTGTCATTCATTTGTCAATACATTCATGAAAAATTACAGTGTTATTATCTGCGGTTGCCTTTGAATCAGTGTCAAATTTTCACTTGATTTAAAATTCAGCTGCCAGCATATTATCCAGTATTATTGCATTTATTAGTACTTGAAATACTATTCCTTCTAATCTGCATTTCTTTGTCTCTGGGACAATGGTGGGATTCAAATATTTTTACTACCGGTTCTGTGGGCATCGCTTAGTGGGTGTGGCAGGGGAAGAATACTATAAAATCTCCAGTCAAAGGTGGTATTTGCCAGTTCTCCAAACTACTGAAAATTTTCATTACCGGTTCTCCAGAACTGGTCAGAACCTGCTGAACACCTCCTCTGCTCTGGGACATAATACTAGGATTCCTGACACTGTATATAAGTTATCCTGTCCAAAGTCAAAAGTTCCATGTCAGCTTTTATAAAAAAATTTTTTTTTTGCCCTGATATCAGAAACAATTGAACCAGAAACAGATTCAAAAATGGTCAGGTAATGGTGTGAGAACCAAGAGATACTATTAGTGAATTCAAGTCTGCCTTAACCATGAAAGCCAGCTTGTTAACCTTGGGTAAGTCATTCTTTCTCAGCTCAGGTCACCTCATAGGAGGAGAAGATATATTGGATATGTTCTCCAACTTGAGTTATTTGTAAAAATAATAAAAGCAGTAGATGATAAATAGACAGATAGATAGATAAAATTGTCTCATCTCAAATCCCAATCATAATTCCTGAAAGACTTATGATGAGCTATTGAATTTATAATATTGGTTTTGAATACTTTAAAACACAGGTGTCAGACTCACTGTGTATGTTGCAATCTTGTGATGTTTCATGACATTTTTCCCATGCACAGATTTGGGGTGGGCATGGCCTGCGTGTGACACATCCAGCCTATAGGCCACCAGTTTGACACCCATGCTTTAAAATTATTTCAAGAACTCTTATTTTTATCTGTTTTTTATCTTTATAACTATTGTTATTTCAAATCAGGAAATAATTGGCAATCATACTGGAACGGAAATGTATTTTATTGTATTAAATGCATGCTTGAAGTCTATATAATTATGTTGGAATGTATATAGAATTTGAAACTGATTTATTAAACTATGATTTGTCTGTTTTAATTTCCAGTACAACAATGAGCTTCCCTTTATGATCAATTCATTTATCCATCTACTACTTGCAAAAATACTAACTAAAGATTCCTAACATTTTCTACCATATAATTTTAGAGAGCTGGCTAATTTTGTGTGTGTGTGTGTTTTGTTGGGGAAAAGGGAATAGCTGCATAAAAAGAAAAAAAGATATAGAAAATAAACAGAAGTGGAGTAAAAGTGGTAAATAGAATCCCTAATCTATTTTTTTCTTCTTCAAAAGATTAAAAGAATGGATTCTTATAAATACAGCTATGGTACTATGTTTTAAGGATAGCAAATAGCAAAAGGGGAGAAAATATGTTATCGTTTCCATACAAAGTTGTAACTTCAAGTAAGAATGTGGAAAACCATCCATTTTCTAACATTTATTTAATTTGATTTTATATTTCCTATTTGTAAATTGTTCATCTCTCTCACATTAGATTGTCTGATAGATGTCAATCCTGAACTAAGTTTTAGGCATTTTTTCTGTTTATCATTTTTCTCCTATTTGTCTTAATATTATACTGTATACAATTATTAACTGTGCTGGAATTCACACAGGCTTTTAAAGCAGGAATTTCCTTCACAGTAATTCTGTGAATTAGTAAAAAAGTGAGGTATCAGAAAATGTAGGGACTTAATCAAATACATAAAGAAAAGCAAGCATTAATCAGTGGTAAATGTTATTTTGTATCAGGCCGAAGCAGTAATCATATGTGTTAATGTAAATATGCTCTGAAAACTATTTGCAATTTCATCTCTTATTGGTGTTGGCATATTATTTTCTTTTCATTTCAAATCTCTCTCTCTGTGTGTGTGTGTGTGTGTGTATGTGTGCGTAAACATTTGTGCATAGGTATACACTTAATTCCATTAGCAGAACTATTCTGGCATAATATACATATAATTGAAGCTACATATTCATCGTCCTATTTGTTAAGAAATGCTCACTCCCCCACATCTATTGTGCATGAAACTTTTGTTAGTAAAACAATAAACATCTGTAAGTGACATTACAAAGATCCAGTTAGTGACATTACAAAGATTTGTTGAACATCGAATCAACTAATGAGCAATAGTCAGTGGCAAAAAGTCATGTTATATTGTTACTAACTCCTGAGATTTGCAGTCTGTTGGCATAATTTGGGCATGAATACATAATTTATAGGAAAGCCTCTATTTTTTCCAGTGTTCCAGTTGATGAAAGTTGTATTGAAATACCCTGTAGTTAGATTATTAACTTTTGCAAAATAGAAACAGATGTGTGTCTTAGTATGCCATGAAATTTATGATTTACATAGTACTCCTGAATACATCAACAGAACCCAATGAATCTAATTTGCTTTGGGATTTACAATAACCTGATCTGGCATGTTTAAGTATTGCAACACTTTAAACAAAATTAGAAAACTATTACATTTTGTTTGATTAAAAATGCAATTGTCTTTTTAATGACAAACACTTAGAAAATCTTTCTTTGTTCAAGGATTTTTCTTTTATACAAATGTGCAGTACGTTTAGTACATTTTTGCCACTACTTTCCTTATTTTAAAATAAACTTGTCCATTGAATAGGAGTCTGTCCAATACAGTGCCAAAATCCAGCTTTCAAATGAACAGCAGATTTCATTAAAAAGAGAAAGAAAGTAAGCATTTGTTTTCAAGAACTTGTGCATAAAGTTACTCTTTTAATGATTATATTTAACTTATGTATTGTTGATTAGATGGTTCCCCCTCCCCCCGAGCTTAATCTTACAGTTGGGAAGGTTTATTTCCCAGTAAACATAAGCTGTAGCTCCAGTGCTGGCGAAGCGCTATCATAGAATTGTGCATTTGTAACTCACATACGTTTTGTGTCTTGAATGATAGAAAATTAGTATTATTTATTTTATTAAATCACATTTTCCTTTATTAAATCACATTTTCTATAACTACAAAAGAATTGGAACATTGAATACCTTTTGAAAATGGCAAATGTACGTGTCCCAGGATAACGTTGCAAGATCCAATGTGGCTCAGGCACCGGAACCAGAGGCTTATTCTTCTGAGCTTTCAGGCTTGTCCCAGAGCCTTGTTTGTATTCATAGAACAGCCAAAGCACATATTTCGGTAAAGAAAAGTTCCCCGAAGATGGGCTCCAGTGCAAACCCAAAAGCTTCAAAAAGTAAACCTCTGGTCCCAGTGACCAATTCAGATTGGATACTGAATACCTTCTCTCAAAGGCAAGAGGAAAAAAGAATTCCAATTGTCCGTGTGTGTGTGTGTGTGTGTGTGTGTGTGTGTGTGTGTGTGTGTGTAAAGAGATACCCATGCTAATGAATGTTTCAGTACCTGGAAAACAGCTCTTGGGAAAAATAAAGAAACATCTTTAAGGACCTGGCTTCCTGGGCTGGTGAATGTTTTTTTGTTTTTTTTTTAATCCAAGCCACATTAATTCTTGGATAAAGTAGTAGCTCCTTTTTATACCCAAAGACTTTATATATTTAGGGAATAAGGCAACGAAGTGGAATGTTAAGTGGTGCAGAATTCATTTCTATAAGGGTGTCTTCCTCTTACATAGCAATGGATGCAATTCATTGATCATATAGACATCTGAAGAAGTATAGCAATACAAGGTGAAAGGCAGTAACAGGAGGAGATACCCCACCTATCCTTCTTGGTTTGCTTCCTGAATACATCTGGATTGGCCATTTCAGGCACAAATCATTGTAGTAGATGGCCTCTAAACCTAATTCAACAAAATTCTTACATGTTCTTATCAGGAGTGGGCTTCAAAAATTTTAGCAAAGGGTTCTCTCCCTGGTTACTGGGTGAGCATGACCATGGGGGGCGTGGCCTAGGTGGCCTCCTGCACCATGGGGAGGTATTTTTGCCCTCCCCCAGGCTCCAGAGGCTTTCCTTGAGCTTCCAGGAGGGCAAAAACATCCTGGCTCTGGAGGCTCTCTGGAAGCCGAAAACAGGCCCATTTCTGGCCTTCTCGAACTTCCATTTTTTTGCCTCTGTGCATGCCCTGCACTTACCTGCATCCAAAATGGGGCTCATAAAGATTCCTGGGAGGGGTGGGGTGGACAGGGCCAGTCAGGAGTGGGATCTGGGGGTTCTCTGAACTGCACAGAATCTTAGCTAGGGGCTCTCCTGAACCTCTGAAAACCCCCAGCAGCCCACCCCTGGTTCTTATCCATCAGAGTTCAGGAAGTGATAAATGTTCCCATGTATTTAACAGTAAACCAGTAAAGAAACAAGATAAACAAATTTCTAGGCAGAGAAAGGTTTGAATCTCCAGATCTTTTTAACAAATCATCCTTAGCAAAGGCATGATGAGCAATTGGAAATCTCCATTGTATCCAAATTAATAGTTCACCTCCTTCCAGCCAAGGAAATGTGTCAATTTTATTTCAGACCACATGGAGATAAGGGAAAAAGAAAGCAACTCCCTTGTAATTCCTCTTCCCATGAAGTTTAATTACATGGTAAAGCATTGGGACAGTTCTCTTTCTTTGATTTCATATCTTCAAGATAGGATAATGCTAAACTTCATAGGCAACAAAGTGATTATATTTTATATTAGAATATGCAACAGGTGTCATCCAAGGACATACTGACCCAGATAATCAGAGTAGTCTGTCATGAGAAGTAAACAAACTCTAGTCTGTGGATTGAACTTTACAAAACGATTACTATTTGGAAACTTAATTATCATGCTATACAACTCATGAAAGACTTGGATCTTTAGATCTTCTAAAAATTTGATTCTTAAAAATTAAGAATTACAATCTTAACAAATAAATTATAATTAAAATATTTTTTTAAGGTAATAGTAATTAAGTTTCAGAAAAGTAATCTTCCCGTTTCAATTATAAGCAAAAATGTAATTAAAACTTACATTTGATTTAATTATTATTTATCGTATATACTTGAGTATAAGCCGAGTTTTTCAGCCCATTTTTTGTGCTGAAAAAACCGCCCTCGGCTTATACTTGAGTCAGCCACTACGGCACCATGCCTGGCCTGCGCTGGCGTGGCTGCAACCGATCACGCCTCCAGGGCAGCATCGCCACCGCAGCTGTCTACCCGCTGAGGGACACACAGGCGACCCCAAGCGGCCTCTTCTTCCCCATTAACGGGCGCACGGGACCCCCGCGAGCTCCTGTGTTGCACGCTTCCAGCTTCGCAAAGAAACCGCCAGGCTCAGGCAGCCTCCCCCACCCCCTAGCCTAGCAGCGAAGAGCTGCTCCGGGGGCAGCGAGACAAAGTGCCTGGCTGCGCCGTGGCAGGAGCCCCCGGAGCAGCTCTTCGCTGCTAGGGGGGTGGGGGAGGCTGCCTGAGCCTGGCGACCCCAAGCGGCCTCTTCTTCCCCATTAACGGGCACCTGGGCCCCCCGCGAGCTCCTGTGTTGTGCGCTTCCAGCTTCGCAAAGAAACTGCCAGGCTCAGGCAGCCTCCCCCACCCCCTAGCCTAGCAGCGAAGAGCTGCTCCGGGGGCAGCGAGACAAAGTGCCTGGCTGCGCCGTGGCGGGAGCCCCCGGAGCAGCTCTTCGCTGCTGGGGGGCGGTGGGGGAGGCTGCCTGAGCCTGGCGACCCCAAGCGGCCTCTTCTTCCCCATTAACGGGCGCACGGGGCCCCCGCGAGCTCCTGTGTTGCACGCTTCCAGCTTCGCAAAGAAACCGCCAGGCTCAGGCAGCCTCCCCCACCCCCTAGCCTAGCAGCAAAGAGCTGCTCCGGGGGCAGCGAGACAAAGTGCCTGGCTGCGCCGTGGCGGGAGCCCCGGAGCAGCTCTTCGCTGCTAGGGGGTGGGGGTGGGGGAGGCTGCCTGAGCCTGGTGACCCCAAGCGGCCTCTCCTTCCCCATTAATGGGCGCCCGGGGCCCCCGCGAGCTCCTGCGTTGCGCGCTTCCAGCTTCACCAACAAACGGAGCTGCAAATCTGGTAATCGCTTGCGGAGCCTCGGCACGAACCCCCTTTCCCCGCACTCCCCCCCCCCGCACTCCTCTGGCGGCAGCAGGCAGAGAAAGCTCCACTTCCCCCTGGCTTTGATGGCACGCGTGAGTTGGCTTCCCACTCTTTTTTGTTTAACTCTCCTCTTCCTCCTCCTCCTCTCCTCTCCCCTTGTTGTCTGGTCTTCCCTAAGGAAACTCGAGGGCTCACACTTCCAGGTGTTTCTCCCTGTCTTTCTCCCTGTCAATGATCTTTTCTTCCCTTCCCTTCTCTCAGCCCCATCCTCCTTCACCTTTGTCACCACAATCCTGAACAGATGAAGTTTGTACTTCTCAAGAAAGGTTGGATGTTCCTTTTGAGGAGGGAACCTAGTGTGACATCTGTATGTTGACCTACTACTGAGCCATGGCATGTGTGCAGATGCAATGAAGGCATGAGGGAAAGCTGTGAAAGAGATGGTGGCTCTCCAAAACAGGATGTACATGCAGCACATACACATTCTTTTTTCTTGCAAGGGAGAGGGTGACTCTGTTTGGACATACAGATGATGATGAGGAATCCAGTTTTGAAGGATTTTAACTCTTGTGTTTTAGCTTGGTTGCTGATTGAGCTAAGGTTTTTGTACTTTTAAAGTTATTGTTGATACCATATTGGTTTTGTTGGCTCTCTTTTCCACTTGCAGAGCTAGTTTACTGTTTTTCTTTGAAATAAATATTCAAAAACATTTAACCTACTGATGCCTCAATTCATGTAATTTTATTGGTATCTATTTTTATTTTTGAAATTTACCAGTAGCTGCTGCATTTCCCACCCTCGACTTATACTCGAGTTAATAAGTTTTCCCAGTTTTTTGTGGTAAAATTGGGTGCCTCGACTTATATTCGGGTCGACTTATACTCGAGTATATACGGTAATTGTATGCATATTACTTTCTTTTCCCTATGTTTGTTGTAAAACAAGTCTGCATCGGTTGTGATCCTCCAAGGTAAATAAAGCACACAAGCCGAACAGATGTTCAGTGGACTTCTTTGCCACCCATTCCTTCAATATATGAAATCTTAGGCAGGTTGCAGACTAAAGCAGTGTATTAAACTCATGATACACAGTCCACAGTCAATATAATTGATCAAAGTTTTGTTGATTTACTATAATGTGACAGGAAACTTTGTTAGCATGCTGTCTAAATGATCTTTGCATTTTTAGAATGGTTAAAACAAGGATGTTTTATAAGCAGGGATGTTTTCGACTCCCTATATTTCTAAATGGGTTAATTAAGCTCTACTTTAGACTCATTTACTCATAGAACATTCCACCAAAAGATCATCCAGGTGCTTTTTGGGCAAACTTGAAATGAGCATTGAGATTCTTCTAAATGAGTAGAGACATCTTGTTACTTTCCTGTGGATACTACGCATATCTAATATTTTTCTAATGGTGTAGTTATGAACACTTATTTTAGCCAAGGTGAGAAAGGCTCACAGAACCTTCAGTGTTGTCCAGGGATTGTTTGTGACTTTTAGAACTGTTTTATTTAGATTGTTGTTGAGAGGGCAGCTACTTTGGGGAAATTGTCTCAAATTCTCTCAATTTCAAAAGTTGGGACTCTGGCCTTGTCCACAGTTTCTACTTGTCTTAATATCAGGATAACCCATCTACCATTTTAGGACAGCCATAACAAATAATATTATCCATACTTAGGCTATTGAAATCAAAAGTGGTGCATTTCCTTCTGTAGTAGAGCAAATGGGGCAGGCCTGACTGCTTGTTCCACATCATTCTATCTGATACAAATATCCAGCTGGCAGATCCCAGCCCTCAATTTTCTGTCTTCGAGGGCCATCTTGTATTCTGGTTTTCTTTCTCTTCTCTTTCTCCTCTTTTTTCTTTGTATTTTTCTCTGTTCTATCTGTCTCTTTTTCTTTCTTCTTTGAAATTTGTAAGTGTTCTACCAATTTCTCATTTTAGCTCACATAATGGGAAGAAGAGAAAAACTCTTCAACCCCCCCACACACACTCACACCAGTCCTCAGAAAATATATCCACAACAAGGAGTTTGCAGTTTGCACTTATTCTCCTAGCAACGGTGGAATGGGAAAAGAAGCATAGTTCTAAGTTTTTATATCATTGCTATTCATGGTCTCTGGAATCCAACCAAGAATTACTGCTTTTTTTCAGATTTATGACAATTCCTGGAATATCCATTCAATTCTCATTCTCTTTCTGTCCTGAATTAATAACCATAGGAGGTTATGCCAACGAACAAAATGAGAACATGAGGTGTCTTTTGTATGGTCAGATCATTTGACATTGAGGCAAGCTATGGCTTTCTAAAATCAAGGACAGAGGTATCAAACTCAAGGCCTGCAGGCCAGATGCGGCCTGTGGGGTGCTTAGATTTGGTCCATGGGACTGCCCTGGAAACAGCAAAGGACCAGCCCGCGGTGCCTCTGCCAGCAAAAACAGAGCTCCATTTTCACTGGCTGAGGGTTGCAGGAGACTATCAGGAGAAAACGGGACTCAGGAGCCTGTTTTTGCTGGCAGAGCACTTGGGCCACCACTGACTCCCCCAACATGAGTGATGTCAAGCTAACCATGCTCCCTGGCCACTCCCTCCCTAGCCCTCCCAAGGTCAAGCACAACTCTGATGCGGCCCCAATGAAATTGAGTTTGACACCCCTGATTTAGGATATGGAACAGTATTTTTCATCATCTGCTTTTGTAGTTTCTAAAATACTAAGATTACTAGGTAATGAAATTTGTTACATTTTCCAGGTGTGCAATTCAATGTTCAGTTGAAAAGTGACAGCTAAACCAGGATTTGACTGTAACATTTTTTTTTCATGTGATCTTTAACAAGAATAGCAATGTCTTTTTTCTGTTTCTAAGTTGTTTGTGGAGAATTTATCTGATGGCAAAAAAAAATGCTATTGTTTTCAGTTTATATTCTATTAGAAGAAACTAAAAAGCTGTTGGCACATATTACTGACTTAATTGTGATCTTGCTGAGTTGCATGTGATCTTAAAGAGTTTCCTTATTAATGTGGATACAATTTACATAATTTATTTTCCAATAAGTCCTGTGATTCAATCCTGTGCCTCTTGAAGTTAGGAGGAATCTTTCCATAAGCATCAGAAGAAGTTAGTTAAACTCAGCTTTAACAAGGCAAGGAAAGCTTTTCAATAATATTTAATGGTAACTGTCAATTATCTTTTTTTTTAAAGAGCAGACAGCATATTTCTAAAAGAGACATTGATAGTATACATTATTATAAAAGTATGTTTTAAACTATTTTTATGCTATTGCTGAACAAATAAGAAATGGAAAAGCAAAATTGCACTTAATTTATCTTAGTTCATATGAGTGAGTACGGTAAAATTATTATTAAAACTTCACTTATAAAAAGGAATCATTTGAAATTTCATTTAAATTTAAAACCTGAGTCAGCCTGGACAGTTTAAATCCTCTTTTTTATTTTCTTTTTTACTCCTTTTCTTTTCTTTTTTTCAGCTATAATATATCCTAGCTGAAGAACTTCCTTATACACCAGATAGTTAAGCTGACTAAATCAGCTTAATGGAACTGGCAAATCAGCTTATATCTACATATTTCCACTTAACTGAATTGTAAATCAAGCTGGATGAAACTCATTTGTTGCCCTTTTCCCTCTGAATGACATTTATTTCGATTTTTATAACCTACCTTATCCTTTGGGTGCCGAACTAACCAAATCCAAAGGAAGAGAATATGCATTCACATATGTATATCATTGCATATTATTATAATGTCATACCAGTTTAATCTATTGATTGAACTTAGTGTTAGGTATGCATAAAATAGGAAAAGCGAAATAATTTCTATTCTGCTTTTCCAATTTTTAAATAAAAAAACAAACAAACTATAGAGCCCTAAACTTTTGGGAATGAAAAGCTATACATTTTCAAAGTAAATCAGACAAATAATCAGAAAAACCAAGAATGGGACAGTGCTGAAAAAGCAGGGCAAAATGTGGCATTAATTGCATAAATTTGCATAATGCTAATTTGTATTTACAAATGCAAAAGTTAGAAATAATATATAAATTTAGAATATATGTATTATTTGGATATTTAAAGGAATAATATTATGTATCTCATTGTAAGAGTGAAGACATATTAAGCCAAAATTATTCAAATCACATGACAGCCCGATGGACAACTTGTGAACCCAGGAAAGATCTCATAGAATAAAATGAACTGTATTTCAACACTCATCATTTAAACTCTGACCTTTTTGTCTCATTTATCCATAACATGCACACACTCATGTGTAATACATACCTTTGCAAACCCACCAACATTGACCACTCTCTCCAGCAAAATTTTTTACTGAGTTTCCCATCTTCTGATTATTTATTTATTTATTATTGATGTGGTACCTATAGAATAGTCTCCCACCCTTTCATTATTTAATTTTTCTTTTTCTCTCCCAGAGCACATAGCCAATACAATCAGTTAAGTTCTTCATTTAGTATGTTTCAGAGAGAAGAACACCTGCTAGCTTCTTTAATAACAAGTTGTCCTTTCTTGAGTTATATTTGAAAAATACAGCACAGAGGGGAGTTCAGAATAACCTTTAAACATTAAAACTGTATTCCACTTTTAAAAGGTCCAGCCACCGTAGTGAAGATTGCTAGAATAAATTTGGAAAAGCTTTTTTTTTTTTTTTTCCTGAAAATGCATGATTTTTGTTTTTCTTTCTAAAATGAACATTATACCAAATGAGTGAGATTGCACTTCTGCTTTAGTGGCTTTGAACATAAATGCTAATGTTTTACAAAGTAATGTTTTCAAAGTAGTTTTTTAAATACTGCTAGAGTAATACAGGTTTCTGGATGTATTTACTCTACCTTGTTCTTTAGCTGTTATTTGAAGAGGCTGACTTTTTTCCCCTTCCAGCGAGCTAAGTAAGGGTTTGTCATTTAACAGTTAGTACATTCCATAGCTTTTAGGCATGAATAAAGATTCACAGTCTGTGCTCTTAGCGTTTGGTTAAATTGACTTTTTCCCTTCCTTTTCATTCATTTGCCAGGCTGCTGTCTTAACTCACAGTCAAGACAGATGATGTGAGTCCTAAGCCACTTCTTGTAAGACAAATACATTCATGCAAAGAGTGTATCTAACTCGGGAACAACTGTTCCCCTTATTTTCAGGATGAAGCTGATTGAATGGAATGCTAACTGTTTGGGGTTGGGGTTTTTTTTTGTTTTTGTTTTGGTGAAAACTCATGTCCAGCCAGCTGAACAAAGAACTCTCTGGTAGATCCTAGTGATAGTTATACATATGAACTTTCAGGGGAAGTTGAATTTAGCTGAGTAAGCACATAAACAATGGTCAACAGAATTTGATTGCTATTTGTACTGCATACAATAAAAGTTCTCTTGCTTGTTTCTTCTCATATGGGAAGCTGTCTTGTATGGATGCTTATTTAAATGTTTGTGTGCATGCCTAGGTAGGGATGCTCTCTTCTGAGCCGTTTTGCCCAAACTCGTCGTTCTGACGTGTAGACTCAGTGCCTAGAACATTTCAAATTATAAGGGGACTGAGATGAGAGATACAGGTAATCCTCGAATTACAACAATTTGTTTAGCGACCATCCCAAGTTATAACGGCACTATAAAAAGTGACTTACTACCATTTTTCAAATTACAACTGTTGCAGCATCCCAATGGCCACATGATTTACACTCAGATGCTTGACAACTGGTTCATATTTATGACGGTTGCAGTATTCCGGGGTTCTTGTGATCTCCTTTTGCGACCTTCTAACCAGCAAAGTCAATGGGCAAGCCAGATTCACTTAACAACCAGGTTGCTCATCTAACAACTGCAGTGATTCCCTTAAAAACCTTGGCGAGAAAAGTTGTAAACAAATGGGACAATAGTCACTTGGCAAATTTCTCACTTAGCAACATAAATTCTGGTCTCAACTGTGGTTGTAAGTCAAGGACTACCTGTATGTTGTTGTTATTGTTGTTGTTGTTCTGTTTAAATCTGTCAGATTTTATTAACATGTTCACATCTTGCAATTTTCCTGATTTTATTTGAATTCGTTAGACGAGTGCTATTCTTATCATGCCAGCAGATATACCCACCCATGTCAGCCACTGTTAACCTAATGGCTTCATGCCAAGTTGCCATTACAATTTATCAGCTCTCAACCATCACAACTGTGGGGAGATATAAGCCTAATGCTTCAGATTTCATCAAGGTAGGTACCAGGATGGGGGGAAAAATGGACATATATCTGTGTTTGAAAAAAAACTATGCAGATGAAATAACCACAGTCACAAATGTATTCTTCAAGATCACTGGCAATGAAAAGTGTGTGCTCTATTAGTTTTTTTTTTTTTTTTTTGACAACCTGTTATATTCCAGCTGGCATCGTATTCCAAACAATAAGGTGCCCTAAAACACAGACTAAGTGGCAGACTCCATGATCTTGTGTACTTTATTCTTTCTTCACAGTTGTGCAATGTTTACATTTTCATCTAGGGCGCCGTCTGGCCACCAAGCTAGATGGGTGTGGTATAGAAACTTAAACAGAGAACAGAATTCCTTCAATGGCACAGAGGATGCTAAAAGTAGCTGTGTGTAAAGAAAATGTTGGTAGAGATTACAGCTATTCACTGTAAAATAAGCCTCAGCATTGATTAAAGAGGAAAAGAGGATATGTCTAAAGGAAAATGCTGAGGCTCAGGACATAAGAGTTTTTTCCCTATGGAAATCAGAGTTCAAGAGAGCAAAATAGAGACATAACCATAATGTAAGAATATGCCTTGCATTGTCTCAGACTACCAGAGGTCTCAAAAAGGGCTTCATAATACTCTTATTTACAATGTTTGTAAACTAACTCAATTTGCAGGGACTCTGGGACATAAACAGAAAAACAGTGATTAAAACAATAGGATGCAGTAAAAGAAATATCATAAATAACTGAAACATCATAGCTTACCTGTGATGGAGACAGTTAACTTAGGCCAAAGGAACAATATGAAGAGTTTTGTGTAAATGCAAGGCACAATGGGGACAACCATACAGCTACGCAGGGATGGGATCTGACCGGTATAACTACCAGTTCTGTTGCTCTGTGTGTGCAAGTGCAATTTACGAGCTGCTGAGCTGCCCGGACAGCTGAGCAGCACTGCATGCAGGTGTGGAGCAGTTGGAAAAGCCCTTTTTTCCTGCTTTATTTAACTGCAGTTGTGCTGCACAAAGCAGCTGTGGTTGAAAAAGCAGGAAATAAAGGACAGGTAAGAGCCCAGGCTGGCAGGTGGATCAAAACAGCAGCAGACACAGAACCGGTTCTGTGTCTGCTGCTCCTCAGAGCTACTGGTCCTGTAGAGCCAGACAGAACCAGTAGAATCCCACCCCTACAGCTACGGTACTAACAATCTGCTGCTTTCTCATACTTCCAAGAAATAGTTGGGCTGAGAATACAGTTTATTCTTAGAAAACCCTCTCAAGATGTTCAAAACAGTCAGCAATATACAAGCCTGGCAAGGGAGAGCCTATTGTACCTTGTCATATATAATATGCAATATTATGTAATGTGCCATATAGACTTTTATAGATAATGAGAAATGCCACTGCATTGTACACAGGGCTCTACAGGCAAACAATGTAGTAACCTAAAGATTCGTGTTATTCTGCAATGTGTGTTGTCTTAACAAGAATCTGGCTGCTGTATCCTTTGCCCCACACTAAATAATTGCCCCACACTAAATATATTCCTGAGTCCAACTGGGGTAAGTACTATTTAAATACAAGGCCAGTTCTACACACTGTCTATACTATATCCTATATTGTAGTTCAACACCTCTAAAGCAGTGTTTTTCAACCTGAGGAACGTTAAGATGGGTGGACTTCAACTCCCAGAATTCCCCCAAACAGCATCCACCCTTCTTAAAGTTCCTCAGCTTGAAAAACATTGCTGTAAAAATAATAATTGAAAAAAGCTATACATATTAAATAGATTATACTTCCCAATCACAGGAGTTTGAAGTTTGGGGTGTTTTTAATGGGGGAGGGGGGTTGTGACATTATTTAAGACTGGGAAAATGGGTAATTGGGTCAAACAATTTAAGAACACTGTCTTATGGCCTACTTAGCTAGTGTTGTGTATGTACCATAGTTAATAAAGTATGAGCTTGAGGTAAATTGCAGGGTTCTGGCCCTGCACTTCTGATTGGCTGTTAGGCGGCCAGATTGGATTGGTTAGTTCTTAGGAATCCGATTGGCCCTTAACAGAGGATTATTATTGGTTAAAAGAGCTAGCGTTCATAGCTCGCTATTGGACAATTCTCACAAGGATTGCCTATATAAGGCAGAGTTCACTGTTGTTGTTTTGAGAAGTCACTATGCAATAAAGAGCTGAAAGTTCACATTCAGAGGCTGTCTCCATTTACTCCGACCCATGTCCAAGTACTTAACACTGGCGACGAGGATGGGATGTGGAGATGTCTGAACCTAAGAAGCCAGGAAGCAATACCGAGCACGTGATAAGACGACGCCAACAACGGAACCATGTCCGGCGGCATCGTACCACCCGCTCCGTTCGATCCAAACCAAGAGGATTGGGAATCCTACATGGATCGCTTCCAAATGTTTCTCGAGACGAATAACTTGAAGGACGCTACACCAGCAAAGAAGCGGGCACTGATCCTGACGCATTGCGGCCCAGCTGTATTTAAGATGGCTAAAGCACTCGCCAAACCTCGAGAAGTGAAAGCCATGAGCTGGGACGACCTCGGACCCATCCTGAGAGACCATTACACGCCAACTGTGCCTACACTCGTGAGACGCCATGAGTTTTATCTGAGAAACCAACGAAAGGGAGAGAGCGTGGCTGATTTCATGGCGGACCTCCGAAATTTAGGGGGCCTCTGCGGGTTCGCCGATTTAGAAGAAGCACTAAGAGATCGAGTAATTCTGGGATTAGATGCGCTAGGCGTGCAAAGCAAGCTGATGGCAAAAGGCGACATCAGCCTTGCTGACACCATCGCCGAAGCCATGGCTGCGGAGGTGACCAAAAAGTCGGCTGCACAATTACAGCGAAGCCGCACTCCAGCAACACCACCGACCAGTGAAATCTCACCCAACTCAGAAGGGCAGCTCTCAACAATGCACCACGAGGACCTCTCTTTGCCGTCAGACAGCGACAAAGAAGGGGTCCATCGACTGTGGTCTGACTGGGACCCTCGCCCTAAGCCCTTACGCCCTTGCGCTGGCTGTGGAGCAAACCATGCCAGGGCCGAATGCAAATTCCGCGATGCACTCTGCCATGAGTGTGGGAAACGAGGCCACATCAGCTGGGTCTGCCGCAGCTTAACAGGACCCAGCCAGGCCTCAAGAGGGGCCAACTATCACCAATCGACAGGAAACCATCCTGTAAGGCGAGAGCCAGTAAACCACTTCTACAGAAATCGAGCTTTGCAAAAAGAAGAGGCTCACCATACTATCACTATAGGTCACGCCTCAGTTTTGGACACTAAGAAAATTCGAGTCACAGTAACCATTGAGAACCAGCCTTGCCACATGGAGGTTGACTCGGGATCGTCTCTCTCGATGGTGTCTTGGAAGACACTCAAGCAACTTATCCCCACAATCCAACGCCAAGACCTCCAATTTCAACGCCTCATCCTCAAGGACTACCAAGGAAATCGAATCCCCATTGTCGGGTCCTGCCGAGTCTGAGTCTCCTTCAAAAAGCATACAGCGTACTTACCTCTAACGATCATCGATAGAGACAGGCCTAGTCTATTAGGCCTCCAATGGTTCGCGCCATTCGGCATCGAAGTGGCCGGCGTGAACCGAGTCGGTGGTTGTGAGTGGGAGGAAGACCTTATTTCTGAGTTCAGCGACATCTTCGCGGACCATTTAGGCGAGTATAAGGGGACCCCAATCTCATTTAGTCTAGATCAAAAAGTAGCCCCTATTCGCTTGAAGCCCCTTCGAGTTCCATTCGCTCTTAAAGCAAAGATCGACGAACAACTCGACACGCTAATTGCTCAAGGGGTGTTGAAGCCCATCGATCACTCTCCATGGGAAACCCCTATTGTAACGCCCATTAAGCCAGATGGGTCAATCCGAATTTGTGGGGACTACCAGGACACTTTAAACCATGCCCTACAGCAGAATGTGTATCCAGTTCCGGTGGTGCAGCACCTCCTTCATTCCTTGGGGGGGCGGAAAAGTTTTCGCTAAATTAGATTTAGCTCAAGTTTATCAACAACTACCAGTGGATGAAAAGACGGCCCAAGCCCAAACAATTGTAACGCACAGAGGTGCCTTTAAATGTACCCGATTGCAATTTAGGGTTAGTGTAGCCCCGGGGATATTCCAAAGCCTCATGGAAAGGTTGTAACAGGGAATCAAGGGCGTGGTTCCGTATTTTGATGACGGAGTAATTGCAGCCCCTACCAAAAAAATCTTGCAGGATTGTTTGAAATATGTTCTTAAAAAATTCCAAGAGGCAGGACTTAAGGTGAAAAAAAATAAATGTCACTTATATACTGACAGTGTTGAGTTTCTAGGGTATCGGATTGATAGCCAGGGCATTCATCCTACCGAAAGTAAATTAAAGGCTATAAAAAATGCTCCCAGGCCACGAAACAGGGCCGATCTCCAGGCGTTCTTAGGCCTCATTAATTTCTATAATGTATTTTTACCGCACAAGGCGACTGTTGCTGAACCGTTACACTGGTTATTAGATAAAAAAGCATTGTGGGTATGGGGTTACCGGGAAGAACAAGCGTTCCGGAATGTTAAAAAACTGCTCACATCTGACTCTGTACTTATGCAATATAACGAGACTTTACCATTAGTTATAACCTGCGATGCAGCGCCCTTTGGGGTGGGCACCATTTTGAGTCATGTACTGCCTAATGGGAATGAAGCCCCTGTTGCATACTTTTCGAAGACTCTTTCAGAAGCAGAGCGGAACTATGGACAAATTGATAAAGAAGCTCTCGCAATCGTTTCAGCTGTAAAGAAATTTCATGAATATGTGTATGGAAGGACATTTACCATTATAACTGACCACAAACCGTTGCTAGGGATAATAGCCGGGGACAAGCCAACCCCCTACATATTATCCCCTAGAATGACCCGATGGTCAGAATTCCTAGCTGCTTATAATTATCGCCTGCAATATCACCTGGGGAAAGCCATTCCCCACGCCGATGCATTAAGCCGAGCACCGCTTCCAGAGGCTCTCGATGATCCGGCACCAATGGCAACCACGTTGCAGATCGAAACACTCAACTCGCCGCCTATGACCGCCCGAGACATCGCGAGAGAAACCAAACGAGACCACACCCTAGCTCGAGTCCTAGGCTGGTTAGAATGCGGATGGCCATTGGACCAAGTACCAGATGACTTCGCGCCATTCAAATCGCGACAGACTGAACTTTTTTCCCAAAAAGGCTGTATTATCTGGGGCGATAGAGTCGTTGTCCCAGAACGACTCCGGAAGACGCTGCTACAAATTCTGCATGAGGGCCACCTCGGCATCGTGTGGATGAAAGCGCTTGCACGAAGCTATGCATGGTGGCCGGGCATGGACCGGCAAATCGAGCAGTGGGTCAAAGCGTGTACCAATTGCCAACAAGCCAGCAACGCCCCACCAAAAGCCATGCCTACTGAATGGGAGATGCCACGTGGACCCTGGTCCAGAACCACCTGGATTTCGCGGGCCAACCAAAGGATATACCTTCCTGCTGACAGTCGACACATACTCCAATTGGTTAGAAATTCATCGTATGACGGTTACAACTTCCGAGGCAGTGATCAAGATCCTAAATAGACTCTTTGCAACCCACGGATTGCCTGATGTCCTGGTGTCCGATAACGGGCCACAGTTTACGGCACTAATGTTCGAGCAATACCTCGCTGACCGCGGCATCCGCCAGGCACTCACCTCGCCTGTGCACCCTGCGACCAATGGCCGAGCGGAACGCATGGTCCAATTTGTTAAAAAGACTTTGCAAAAAATGGACTATGACAATATCGATGACAAGGTCAACCAAATTCTCTTTTTGCAACACATAACTCCACATAGCGTTACCGGCAGAACTCCCACCGAACTACTGATGGGACGAAGACTCCGTTCCCACCTCGACCGGTTGCACCCTGCTTACGAACCGGAAAAGCCAATAGGATCCAGTGGCCGCTATCGCACCTTCCAGGTAGGAGACCACATTTACGCACGAAACTTATCAGGCGATCCGTTATAGATAGAGGCAACGGTAGTACGAGTGACTGGCCCCAAATCCTACGTAGTGAAATGCTGTGACAATAGACTGTGGAAACGGCATATCGACCAATTACGGTCACGACTCACAAGGGCCAGTCAACAACTCCCCCATGACCAAACTGAGGGGGGGGGAGGTACAGAAGAAGATGACGTTCCAGGGAACCTGATCGAAGGGAGCGACGAATTAAGTGAGACTCAGGAAATGGAGCAGGAAGGAGAATTGTTTGCACCGCAAGAAATTGCACCTGAGCAAGGAGCAGATCCACTGCCAAACAACAATCTATCTCAACAGGATTGCAATCAACCAGTCCAACGAAAATCCGAAAGACTTAAAAGACAACCATCCTATTTAAAGGACTATATAACTACACTGTAATCAAGAAGCCAGGGGGAAGGGGTGTTGTGTATGTACCATAGTTAATAAAGTATGAGCTTGAGGTAAAGTGCAGGGTTCTGGCCCTGCACTTCTGATTGACTGTTAGGCGGCCAGATCGGATTGGTTAGTTCTTAGGAATCCGATTGGCCCTTAACAGAGGATTATTATTGGTTAAAAGAGCTAGCGTTCATAGCTCGCTATTGGACAATTCTCACAAGGGTTGCCTATATAAGGCAGAGTTCACTGTTGTTGTTTTGAGAAGTCACTATGCAATAAAGAGCTGAAAGTTCACATTCAGAGGCTGTCTCCATTTACTCCGACCCATGTCCAAGTACTTAACAGCTAGCATGGCAAGTAGAGTTGCTAATTTAGTTTTTTTTTCCCTTTGTAGATTTCCAGTGATTTTTATCCCTCTGGGACAAACAACAATGCAGCAATAAAACTTTTTTCTCTCTCTACTCATAAGATAATTTCCATCTACTGAAAATCTGTCAGTCAGATATCTGTTACTTGCAGGAAAACAGACACAAAAGAAGCTAACCCTAAACAAGTATGTAATATGTTATTTTACACTTTGAGATTATATTTGTTCCATTTCTATCAGACCTTTTCTTCAAAAAGCTAAAGGCAGAGGATGATATTTCTATTCTCAAGCCTAAGAGGTAGGCTAGGCAGAAACCTCAGCATTAAAGGGAGGTACCTTACTGGTAGGAATTTCAACCTGAGCTTTGGCAGGACTAGTTTGAAAATAATATTTTATTTTAATGTTAATTATATTCTTCAAAGCCAGTCTATGTTCTTCCTTTTCAAAATTATTGCATTATGCACTACAAAATCACATCTACCTGACCCATTAGAGTGAGGAGGCAGGGAATGTTGCGGGTCCCACCCCTGAGGGAGATATACCTGGTGGGACCCAGAAGAAGGGCTTTCTCCATGGTGGCTCCGTTTCTCTGGAACATCATTCCCCTGGAGATTAGAATGGCCCCCTCACTAATACTCTTTTGAAAGGCACTGAAGACCTGGTTTTGCAGGGGCCTGGGGAACCCAGAGAGGGATGGAGCCCATTAGGTGGAAAGTGATCTGCTATTGTCGGGGAGGGGGGGGGGTTGATTTTTTGTTTTTTGTTTTCTTTTTTCTTTTCCCAAATTTTGTTCGATTGTACTTTACTCATTTATTTGATTCTTTTTTGTTAGTTTTTATTGTTTTTATTTTTATTTTTTGTTTTAAATATGGTTTTACATTATGTAAGCCACCTCGAGTTGCCATGGGTGAATAGGCGGCAATATAAATTAAGTAAATAAAATGGTATGTATCTTATTTCATTCTCTTTCTCCATTTTTAAAACTGCACTGTTAAAATGTTTCATATGATTATTTCTAGTATACAAAGAGATTTTTATAATTAATTTGACTCTTTAAAAAATAAAAGGTGATAATCTAGTCAATCATTACTGACAAGACTGTACGTTACTGCAGAGAAAACAAATTATTATAACTTATGAGTTACATAATGCATTTCAAGAATAAGTAAACAGTGCTCCCTATTTTTCAAATAGTTCTGATTTTGAATGAATAGTCAAATATAGTTACTGAACTCAAGTTAGGACTTACCCTCATTCTTCTAAAGTGCCAAAAATTAGGAAGCTACTCATCAAGGTCATATCTGTCAAAATGATACAAAGCTATAGGAGAACCTACTCTTGTGTTTATCACAATCATCTGGAATTGATAAGCGCAACAATGATGGCTTTTGCTTAATTAAGAAGACTACTATTCCTGTGAAATAAATCACACGTGATCTAAGAAGCCCCAGAATGAGCTCCAGGAAACGGGGATATACAAAATTTTATAGTAATTGTAACAAAAACTAATAGAGAGATTTCATTTTCCCAAGAAGGAAAAACTGGACTTCTAGTGTAACAAGAAGACCAGCACTACCAGAAAACACTGGCCATCTATTCTATCTTTATTTCTATGCAGATTTATTTACCTGGGAACATGAAAAAAGTAAGAACTGGAAAATGCTGATCAGTTACAAATAAAAGGCAGTGATATCTGAAATGCTGCAAAAATTTGGAACAAGAGGACAATTGCACAAGAAAAGCCTAATCTAAATGCAGTCATGGCTTTTAGCTAATTATAGACAGTCATCTGAAAGTTTGATTGTCCATATTTTCTACAGCCGTGTAAGCAAAAAGCCTATCAAACAAACAGAATAAATTCTGCCTTGAAAATCTTATAAATGGGCTGTATCCAATAGCAATAACTCTTAGACTTATATACCACTTCACAGCCCTCTCTAAGGCTTTACAGAATCAGTATATTGCTCCCAACAAACTGAGTCCTCATTTTAACAACCTCAGAAGGAAGAAAGGAAGGCTGAATCAACCTTGAACCATTCAGGATCTGACTCCTGGAGTGAGCAGTGAGTTAGCTTGCAGTACTACATTCTAACCACTGTACCACCATTGCTCTCAAGTGTATATGTTCAATGTATTGCACGTAGTGGTGTCATTCTACTGGTAAAATGGAATTTACAAGTGGAAGATTCCATGCTGCCTTCATTATGGCTATAGTATGTCATAATAATTCTAAATAACACCATCATCCATAGGCTGCACTGGCTTCTGCTGAGTTTCTGGGTACAATTTAAGATGGTGATTGTCACCTATGTAGTTTCACATGGTATAGAGCAATGTCTATGTCTCTTCTATCAAGTAGTACCATCTTATACAACTCAAGAGGTGTGCTTTCTCATTTCAAGTATCTTCCCTGTGAAACAGCATTTCCCCCTATTCCCAAAATTCAAATGACCCTGTTGGATGCTAGTAAAACATTGAGTATGTGGGTTTTGCTCCAAGTAGTTACATAAACCCCACTAGGCTTGTCTTCTGTGTGTTTGATGGAAGAAAAATGTCGCTCTTCTGAATCACTCTGTTTGGGCTGTGATTACTTTTAATTGTTTCAGGTGGCTGTTTTTATTATTATTATTTAATTATTGGACATAACACCAAGGCAGAACAGTGAAATGGGCAGCTACACAAGCCTAAGTGGTACAATGGTTAGAGTGCAGTACTGCAAGTTGCTACTGATGCAGCCAGCTGCCTGAAATTTGGCAGATTGAATCTCACCAGGCTCAAGATTGACTCAACCTTCCATCCTTCTGAGGTAGGTTAAATGAAATTGTTGGGGGCAATATACTGACTCTGTAAAACCGCTTAAAGAAGGCTGTAAAGCACTATAAAGCGGTATATAAGTCTAAATGCTATTACTATTGCTATTGCTACATAAATTCTCTTAATCTATTTTTCTGCAGATTTGACTGTGGATAGTTAGATACACAAAGAGGAGAAACAGCAAGCAAATCCTCCTTGCTACAAGAGCAGAAGTCCTATCAGGTAACTAAGGGTTTAGCCCTGTGAATGGAATGGAATATGAATTAAAGTTTTTAAACTTAAAGGAAAAAGTTAACAGGCATCCGATCATTCATTATCATAAAGAGTGCAGGAGAATTGTTTTGAATGAAATCTACAGTGCGACGTGAGTATTCACCATAATGTGCATTTAATCTTTATTCATTAAGCACAGCTAGAGGTGGAAATGAGAAAATGTGTTGTTAAGGTGCAGTCTAATTATATTCAACAAGTTATTTTCTTTAGCTATCTCACATTTATCGCTTCTACACGTGATATGCTCTCTCTCTCTCTCTCTCTCTCTCACACACACACACACACACACAACTATATTGATGGAGATAATATGGGTAAGTTCAGCATCACTTTTTATTACAGGCAAAGCATCTAATGCAGAATGATATTTATGTTTCAGTTAATGACAGTGAAAACACATTTGGAGATGAGCAGTATAAGCAATTTACTGACAAGCCCACAAAGGGGGGAAAAAAACTTTATTTCCCATTCTATATGAATAAATATAATGGCAGGTGAGAATGTTGCTCCTGAGCTTATCAGTTTAGAGATTAGTTTTAGTTGGAAAGTAAATATTTTAATTAAGATATTGTTGGAATATGAGCATTTTAATTAAGATACACTTTACACTTGTTTTTGTAGTTCTATGCAACTACTTTGAAGTTGGGAAAGGTGACATATTGAAAATAGGTTATCTACCATATTTCTCTCTTTTCCTTTGCTTGGATTATCCAAGAGACAATTAAAATTGAACTGATCTCTCTTCCACCCATATATCCAAAACTTGGTTAGGTGAAATGAATGAAAGAAGAAGTTCTTAATTGAGTTTATGACCCACGCTATTTTTTTTTAATCCTTGGGTTCTAAAGATCTAAATCCAATGGAAAATGAATTCGTCCTTGGGACATTAGTAGGAAAGAAAAGAAGATAAGGGTTGAGTGAAGAATTTCTCACACCACATGCTCTGGAGATTTATTTCCCAAGAGAAGTAAGCTTGAGTAACATAGGTAGGTTGGAGCAAATGTCACATGCATCAAGACATCTTCAGGCAAATGATGTGACATCTACTTCCATCAGATGACATCATTGCACCAGTGGTGGGATTCAATTTTTTTATTACTGGTTCTGTGGGCATGGCTTGTTTGGTGAGCATGTCTTGGTGATCATGTGACTGGGTGGGCATGGCCAACTCGGAAAGGTGGTGTGGCACCTTCCTGAGAGTGACATTGAGTTGGCCATGCCTACTCGTCACATGACCGATGCTGCAAAGACAGGGTGATTTCCTATATACATTCCCCCCCTCCTCTGCCCTTGGGCTGACAAAATAAAGCCCAACTAAAGATCACAACTGCCTGCCGAGTCTGCTTGCTGAATGGGTTTTGTTTTGGGGTGGTTTTTGTTTTGTTTTTGCCAGAAGCCCCTCAGAGATAAATTTGCACCACCAAATCTTACTGTACCTCATTGTTGCAGTATAGCCTGCTGCTGCTGTGGGCGCTGCTGTGGCCGTCTGGCTGCCCAAGTAAAGAACTGTACTGGCTCAGGGCGACTGTGAGGAGCAAGAGGGGAAGCCAAGGCGCTTGCCTCATAGCAGTCAATATTTCTCTCTCTTGCTCCAGTTAGGTGCTCCTGGTGTGCACAAGGAGCATGAAGGGAGGCAGACACCACATGGACATGTTTTAAAAGTCAGAGAATTGCCCAAGACTTGTTGTGTATTCAGGGGCTACATCTCTCCCAATGATGAGTTGATGGCGATCTAGCGATCTAAAGATCTTCCAGCTCTTAAAAATCGACTTTAAGAGTGCCCCCATGGAAGAAGCTGAGAATAAGAGCAAAAGTGGTGAAAAGAGACCAGCTGGCCAAAGGGGCTGCTGCTGGAGGCGACTCTTTTTCAGTCTCCAGCCACCTCTTTCAGCACAGAAAGCCTCCCCCAACTGGCTGACTGGTTTCCTCTTCCTTGGCCATAAGAACAAACAGGCAAGGAAAGAGGACACCAGTCAGCCAAATTGGGGGAGGCTTCTTGTGCTGCAAAAGAGGTGGCTACTAATCTCCAGCTCTTTTCTACTTCTCCAATAGTCTGGTGCCACCCTGTTCTATGTGCCGGCTGCTTGGACTTGCGGGGCCCGGCGCATAGAACAAGGTGTGCTTTTTTGGATGTGGTTGCTGGACTGCAGCCGCACTGAAAAAAGCATGCAGCAGTTGCAGGCATCTCACGAAAAGTGGGGCAAGAAGCCCTGGGACATCCGCCCACGCACCTGTTGGCTGGCCAGGCTGGGCTGGAAGAGGCATATCCACTGAGATAAGGAAGAAAATGTGCTTCGGGAAGGCGGGCAGGCAGGTGGATGTCCTGGGGCTGCTGCACATGCGCATGTGCAGCAGCCCTGGGACATCTGCCCAAGCTGTGCAACTGCCCCCACGCGGTAGGGAAAGCTAGGAGAGTGACTGGGAAAAATGAGTGACTGGGCGACCAGATGACTGGGTCAGGGGCGTGGCCAGCCAAGGGTCACCATCAGTTTGGCAACCCACGCCAAATCACCACTACCAGTTCATCCAAGCCAGTGTGAACCGGTTGAATACCACCTCTGCATTGCACAGTGATCTTATGCCATTTTTTTTCAAATCACTGAGGCTGGTTACCAATGCAGCTACTGGGAATGCATATCTTTGTAAGACGGCATTGAATGCATTCCATTCTTCCCTTCTTGTTTCTTGCATTTCTTACAAAATGGGCATTCCAAGTTAACATTTTAGGTGTGGCAGATTATTGGACAGGAATCAAATCCCCATTGAAACATAAAGTGAAGTTGTTGACTTTAGCCTTCACTTCCTTTTAGCTTAATATGCCTATGGTAGATTGATGAAGAAATAGGAAATCAAACTTTATGAGGAACTTTTAAAAGAATGTTTAGCTTGCAGAAGAGAAGATTGATGAAGATATGGTAGCTAACTTGAGATATCTAAAGGATCTCATGTTGAGGAAGAATTGTATTTTATTTTTTTTAATCACCCTGGAGTACTGGAACCAGAACAAATGAGTTAAAAACACATGAAAGTAGATGTTAAGTTTAGGAGAAGTTTCTTGACAGTAAAAGCTTCTAATCAGTCGAATGGATTGCCTTCTGAACTGGTATGTTTTTCTTCACTGGACATCTTCAAGCAGAAGCTGAATAATGATTTGCCCAAAATTATCTAGTAGATCTTTCACTACACAGAGATTGGGCTAGATCCTTTCCAACTCCATTGTTCTGATTCCAAAGTAGCTTTAAAAGTGATTTTAAGGATGAGCTGTTATTACAAGATCCTAATTTTTTTGCAAATACCATAATAATTTCAGTGGTGATAATTATGATAGAAACTAGAAATCAAAACCAACATCCATGTGGGTGTTTGCCCGATGTACTAAATACAAGAACAAGAACTGTCAACTGAAACCTGTTTTCTATCCCTGCCTTGAAATGAACTGCTTGGACACACCTCCCTTTGTTCACAGAAACAAACAAACAAACTAAAATTCAACACTTCTCCCAAAACCAGTTTTTCTATGTTTCTCTGATTGAACCTGTAATGTTTAACATGTGATTAATTAAAGGAATCAAATGACAACCTTACTGGCCTAAATCAATTGTTGGCAAACAGAAATTCTGGAACATAACCTTATCATTCTTGGGAACTCTAAAAGTGCACCACAGCATGACTTCTGTATGTAAAAATAAATTTGGCAAAGAAGTCATATTACAAAAAAAACAACAAAAGATGTGGTTGACCCAGAGAGAAAGATCCAGTTTTCACCAGTATGTCCAGTTTTAGGAAGTGCTTAATTAAAAGATTCCAGGGTGTAGATGTCTTTGTACAATAGAAGATTGCATGCTCTGATTTACTCACTGATTTGAGAAAGACAACTTACTTGTTCTCACACCCACATTTATTACAGAAGTAAACCCTGGCACTGAAACAACATTGGTGGATTGATGAAGAAAGAAGTTTAAGCGGAGGCTAAGAAGGCCATTCTAGTATTTTCCAATTATTACAGTATGTTTTCCAAGCTTGAAATGTGATATTCTGACAATTTGGAAATGCTTAATGTATGAAACAATTCTGCTTTGAGTTGTAAAGGCTTGTCCAAAGTAGAATCAGAGCTTTTTTTTCTTTTTCTTTCTTTCTTTTTTTGTTAAACTCAACCCCTCCTCCTTCAGAGGGGACAGGACATTTACTTTTTAGATAAAATGAGGGTTTCAAATTTAAAATATTTTACACACAAATATTTATTTTAAAGGTATTGTATGAAGAACATGTCAGTGATGTAATAAATCACCTATGCATTGCATAGAATGCAACCTGCCTATCCCAGAAGGACCAAACTCTAGTTTTATATTATTTGTTGATAGTGGTGCTAGATCTTTGTTAATTCCTAGGATGTTCTCTGTTAGACTTACAAGAAAAAAATGCTGAAGTGAAGCCTTCCTTTTCCAAAGTCTATTTCCCATTGACCCAGATTCCCCATTGCCTTTGCCTCCCAAAAACCTTTTGAAGAAACCCAAAAGCTCTTCTTTTTCCAGAAAGAGAGCCAAGTCATTGTTATTTATAATATTCAATAATGACACTGATAGAAGTGACTCATTCTGCACTTAAAGGAAATGTTTTTTTTTTTTGCTGTCCACCCCAGTCTCCTGCATTCCCAGAATCAGAATGGAAAGCTTCTAAATAGAGATGCACATTTTTTGCATAATGTGCAGCAGTGTGTTGACAGTGAAGTGAAGCCTTCAGAGGACTGTCAATTACCTCATGCTGATAGGTATATAGTACACAGAGGTTATGAGCTTTTTGGCTTCAGACATATGTTTATTGTCATAGATTTCATCGTTTTATTTGAAGGTGGTTGCTGATTTGTTTCTTTGTTTTGACTGATTTGTTTCCAGCCTTCAAACACTGAATCCAATGTTTAAAATAAAATAAAAAAAAATAGATAAAGCATAGCTTGTTGCAGTATACTTTGGAATGAATACAGGTAGTCCTTGACTTAACCACATTTGGGAGTGGAAATACCGCTACGAAACAGTGCAATTATTCAGTGAGTTTATAAGAATGTGAATATATTCTACTTTGCCATGGTCATTAAGCAAATCACCTTCACCCATTGACTTTGCTTATCAGAAGCCCACTGGAAAGGTAGCAAATTACTTCAATCATTGCCAATACATGCTAGTGGCCAAGTTCCCACATTGTGATCACATGACATTGAAAATAGTTAAGTGAACAAGCATACGTTGAGGACTTCCTTAGGATTGTCTAGAATTATGCTACTGCTGTATTGAAAATACTCTATTGTCTTCATGGAAAGAAATGGCTTTGAGATTGTGTTTTGTTTCTTCAGGAGAGAAGTAAAAAAAAAATAGTTCAATTTTCATAGGTGGAATGCCAGGCTCTTAACTGATCAACTGTTGAGAGATGTGTAGGAGTGTTTGTTCTTTAATTGTGCAGCCATCTTTTCAACAATCTGCAGCCTTATTGGTTTCCCACGCAATAATGACTTTCAAAGCAAAGACAACTGCAGCACTCTTTTTTCATCATAAACAATATAAAATAACCTTCTCCAAAAGAAAATTCTAAAGCACATGACAATGAGATGAAAAAGTGAAGTCTCCCAGCTACTGTATGAGGATAAAATTTTGGGAAAACAAAGGTGCCAATTTACCTTAACATACATTTACACTAGAGCAGCTTTCAAACATTGTTATTCCTCACTCTTGGTAGGATAGATCTGATGGCAAAAGCAACCCACACTGGGTTCCCTTGCTTCTATCTATGCTGAATTAAAGACCCTTCTAAGAGAAGAGACTATCAATAGCTCAGAGTTGAACTTTGTGAGTTTGGTTGTTTGCTTGACAACTTTCCATTGTCCAATTAGATGACAACATTTATCAACACTAAAAACTGTGAATCAGTCAGTGTTTCTTCATTTCTGTCTGCTTTGCAATGAAGTAGATGACTTCTTGAAGAATTAAGAAGGGGAGTTCATCTGTCTGTGGTCAGCACTGATAATTTTTTTTTTATTTTTTATTTGGTTTACATTTCTAAAGACATCACTGTATATCTTAGAGCAGTTCTTTTCCAGCTTCTTTCTAATTCTTTTTTCTGATCATGCAACATAGTGTTGACCATAGTACCAGTTTTGGTCCACATGATGTAAAAAAGAAGTTGAGACTTTGTTGCATAAAAGTGCAGCAAAGATGATTAGGGGACTGGAGGCTAAAACATATAAAGAATGGTTGCTGAAATTGAGCATGTCTAGTGTGGTGAAAAGAAGGACTAGTGGTGACATAACAGCATTGTTCCAATATTTAAGGGGTTGCTGCAAAGAAGAAGGAGTCAAGCTACTCTTCAAAGCATTTGAAGGCAGGACAAGAAGCAGTGGGTGGAAACTAATCAAGGAGAGAAGCAACCTAGAACTAAAGAGAAATTTCTTGACAGTTAGGACAATTAATCAGTGGAACAACTTGCCTCCAGAAGTTGTAAATGTTCCAACAATGGAAGTTTCTAAGAAGGGATTGGATTACTTGTCTGAAATGGTATAGGGCCATGATGTCAAACCTATGGCATGCGTGCCACAGGTGGCACGCAGAGCCATTTGTGCCAGCATGCGAGCCGCAGGCAAAGTTACCTCACTGTATATGTGTGCGCCTCACAACTGATTTTCAATTGGTTTGAAGCCTTTTTCGGCCTCCCAGAGGCTTCAGAAAACGGGCTTATTATTCGGCCTGCAAAGCCTGCAGAGGCTTTCCTCAAGCCTCTTGGAGGCTTAAAAAGGCCTCAAACCAGGCCAAAAACCAACTGTGAGGTGCAGTGCAGATAAGACAGCAGCGGGGCGATTGCATGCGCATGCCCAGGGGGCATGGGAGAAGGGGGCACGCGCATTGCCTCCTGGATGCTGGTATGCAAGCACAGGAGCCCAAAAAGGTTAGCTACCACTCTGTTATTCTATTCTATTCTATTCTGATGGAGCAGATAGCAAGAAGCAAGTGAGCAGACATGGGAAGACCTATCAGATACTTTTTACAGTAAAGTTATAGGTCTCCTCATCTCTGTTAATTCCAGTTCTCTCTCTCTTCCCTTTTATAAATTTTGAACCTCTTCCTCCCAGTTTCTTCTAGTCTTCATGGAGTAAATGAATCAGTACAGCAGGAACTGGTACGAATCTATATGTAATTTCAAGTATTTTGAAGAGTCCCTGTAACGTACATTATTCGGGTATGGTGTTCAACTTGTACAGTTGTGTGCATCTCAACACTACGTCTGAAAATGTGGCAAAAGATCAGACCGAATACAAATGTCTCTGGCCAGTCAAATCAGAAATCCCAAAGGGTCAAAAACAATATATTGGCTGAAAAATACATGTACAGTCTTAAATCTTGGACATCATAGTTAAAGCTTTGATTTGAAACCGTGCCTCGTATATTTTCTTCAATTTGCTATTTTTCAGGGAGCAAAACACTTTCAGGGCTCACTTGTTTGTATGTATGTGAATGTACACACACACACACACACACACACACACACACATCCTGTATCTCGCCCTCCTGAGATTATAGTTTTTTCAGCAGTGTTTTTCTCCAGGGTAAAACTAGTTCAATTATTCAATGGCTTTACATTTATTTCCACCGAGAACTTTGAGGAATGAGAAGGTCAAAGAACAACGTAAGGTGGAAGATTGAATGGTTAAGTACAACTCTCTTGAACAATTAGCATATCTTATCCAGGTTACCTTTCTATAAAGTCTCATTTTATTCATAAACTCTGCAGGTAGGGTATGATGAACTTTCATTTATTTGCTTGCAAAGATGTTCTAATTAAAAGGTAAAAACCTATTTTTATTTAGTCTTGAAATAGGAAAAACTTTGCAACTCTTAGTGTGTATGTTTGTTCCAAGGGTGGGATTCTACTGGTTTGCACCTATTCACTAGAACCAGTTGTTAATATTCTAAGCAGTTCAGAGAACCGGTTGTTAGAAGAAATTACTGGCCTAATCCTGTAAGGAAGGCAGGAAGGAAACATTCTGGTGTTGCTTACAGAAATAGCCTCTCCATTAACCCTTATTACATTCTTGACAGGACTAGACTTCCTGTCTCTGGAACTTCTCTGGAGGTCTTTTTTCCTCCTTTGCTGGTATTTTGCTTGTGTGGAGTGACCATTCAAAGTTACAATGGCACTGAAAAAAGTGACTTATGGCCGTTTTTCACATTTACGACTGTTGCAGTATCCCCACAGTCATGAGAGGCCAGGCGAGGAGATGTGTGCCACAATGTGAGTAATATTGAGTTGGCCACACCCAGCCAGTCACATGACCACCAAGCCATGCCCACCAACTAAGCCACGCCCACAGAACCAGTTGTTAAAAAATTTGAATCCCACTCCTGGTAAACCATAAACAACATGGTTGCATGCAACTCTCACTGAAGATGGAGTGTCTATGTTCAGAAAGTATACCATTTTAAATTCACATATGCAGCAAAACCCTGGTGAAACATAAATAAGGATCAATTTTTATACAGTTCAGCATGGTAAAACATTATATAGGCCAAACTCTCTTTCAATCTAAAGGAGAGATACAATTCTTTTCTTTACTGATAGAACATAAACTACATGTATGTGGGTATGTATATATTACAATAAATTATGTAGCAAAATGCATTGGTGAACACCCCAGGTTTCCAAAGCATTTCCAGCAGAGGTGGTAAATCTTCTTATTTCTTTAGAAACAACCACCAAAAAATACTCAACAAAAATTGAATGGGAGTTTTATAGATGGCTTTACAGGGTCTGAATATGCAAATACTTACATCTATATTAATATTATCCTTATCAACTTGCATATTTATTTTAAGTGAATTTTCATTATTTTAAAATGACAATTTGCTTGTTCTCACTGCATTTATTGGTGTCAGATACAAAAAATAGATTTCTGCTTACCATTCTGGGAAAGATGAAATTCATCATTATGCCAAAAATACCCTGGAAAGCAAAGACACGTTATTAGTTATTATGCCCTTATCCACGGGGATTCTCAACATAATGGATCAGCAACCACGCACAAAAAATTGAAACAAATCAATGACTAAAAATACAAAGCAAGCTTTTCAGTGTGTGTCAAAAATGTCACATCTGCTTTTGTGTCACTCTGGTCAAATCTGAAACTCCTTGGTGTCTGTGTCTGTGTGTGTGTGAGAGAGAGAGAGAGAGAAAGAGAGAGAGAGAGAGAATGTTATGTATCAATAGTGTGAAAGCTATGTATGTATAGATCATTCTTTAAAGCTACTGTAGCACCTAGATGAACTACTTGTTTATAGAAAGCCTCAAATTCAATCCCGGATATTGCTAACAAAGATAATCACAAAACAAGTCATGTGACTTGTTTTGAAACCTAAAGGAGCAGCTACCACCAAACTGGATCAGGGTTGAGTTTCATTTTTCCTCCTCAGAAGTGTTTCCGATGGCCAAATACTTCCACCAACAAAACTGAAAGATTTGCTTTCTTGCCCCACTTCTTATAATGGCTTGGGAAAACAGGTTTTTCTTTAATGCAGAAATAGGCCCATGGAATTTCCCAAAGGGTTCCCAAGCTTCTTTCCATCCCCTCTCCCCATGAAAAATCATGCCCTGGTAATAATCCGTTAGCAAATTTCAGCAGCACACTGTAATCTAAACATAAGGGATTGATCTGAGGCCTTGAATTGCCCATTACAGGGCAATGGTGAGTTAAATAAACAGTTTGACCTGACATAAGCTACTTTTCTGTGTTTCTAAATTTGCCCTTCCTGCATATCATGGTTAGCACATTCATAATATGTAGTCAGCCCTCACCCTAAATTTAAAACATCTGAAGCATAAAGGCCTCCAACACCAGCACTCCACATAGTCTCAGGTAAGTGTAAAAGCCATATAATCTGTTTGACCAGACTGATAATATTATCGGTCCATCCTTGTGCTATATGAGCATACTCCAAAACCTGACACATGATTGGTCCGCACAGACCGCAAACAGATTGGTTGATTCAGCGGCTGTGATTGGAGCGTTAGGCCGAGCTGACCGCGGGAGATTCAAAGCGCTGCCATTGGCCGCCGAGCCGGGAGCAATCCCTATATGAAGGGTTGCTGCGACTCCAGTTTCCTTGTATTGAGCTGAACTAAAATAAAGAGCTAAAAGTTACTATGGTCTCGTGTCTCTCTGGGAACCAATCCACCCCGATCTAACAATCCTTATGCTCAGATTGCAGCCTCCCCAAAATTTAAACAATTCCCAAAATAGTTCCAACAGATGCAGTGGCCTCCATAGGGGGATTTGGGCCAAAAGGAATGATGAAAGCAGCAACATGACATGACCATGCTGCCTCTCCTTTATTATTTATTTATTTATTTATTTATTTATTTATTTATTTATTTATTTATTTATTTATTTATTTATTTATTTATTCAGTTGATTTATATCGGCGTTCATTTCACAAATTGCCACGGTGGGTGGCGAGCATAGGATTAAAAACCAACATAATCACACACCCCTTAGAAAGGTATAGGACTTGTGGCAACAAAGCCATGGTGCTGCTTCTTAATCGTGCTGATGAAAGTGGTAACTGCCCGAAGACACGGTTGGGCAGCTGATGGAGAATCTTTGAATCCAACATTTTGGGAGCTTGCCAAGTTTAGGATGCTTGTGATAAAACCCCAACTGGTAAAATAAGACTTAATAATAATAATAGTAAAGATGTGATTAAACACATAGCTGAATTTCTCTCTGGCATCAAACAGCTTACTGTTGTGAATTCTCTATATCAGCTTCTTTGATCTTTGGCTCCTCAGCTGAATGTCTGACACAGAAATATTATTTTGTCCTTCTTCTTTTAAAGCTTCAGTGTGACCATTCGCTGTAAGCCTTCTGCTTGTAACACTAATGCTATCATCTTACAGGATCCTTTAGGTCATGTTTGCTCATCCAACTTTCTAAAATAGCAAGCACATAGTCAAGTGTCTCTCCTCCTCCTCCTCCTCCTTCTTTTCGATCACCAGTTCCTGAAGAGGGCAGCACATTCTAGATATTATTGAATCATAATCTAAGGCAGTAGTCTGGCTTTATTGTACTGAGGATTTGGAGGAGTGCATAGGTAAATATATAAAGGCAGATGGCCGGCTATTCATACCTCCTCTGCAGAAGAATAAACCAGCTCATTCTTTTGTCATGTTACAAGTCAAGGTCAAAACTGCATGGGTTTATTAAGGGGAACATTTAAATAAGATACCTGAAGCCATGTATTTAGAGACAGAACGACAAAGTATCAACAAGAAGTACTTCTGCGAGGAGTGAGTTTTATCTTTAATATGGGAGATTACTTTTTTCCTTATTGGCAGCACATAGACTGTCACAAAAACTTCTAAAGGGGTTAGATTTAATTATCTCACTCCTTACACATTTCATCTCGATTGCTATGGCAACATGCAGTTGCCTCAGCAGCAATGCACACTTTAATCAGATATTTCCTCACTCATTTCATTGCTGTTCACCACAGCTATGCAATGAAATTTATAGCCAAGCCCTGGTACATATTGCAGGACTTTTACAGAAATGAATGTCATTCCCTCTTCCCATTCCGGAATTCCAGACATGTGCATTCATAAGTATGCAAACAGGAACCACCTACTCAAACAGTGTTTTGTTTTGTTTTTCCAGGGAGTTTGGCACCAGATTATAGGATAAGATAAGTATGTGTAATTTGAAAGACATTTCTGCTTCACTGAATTCAGGTTGTCTTCTTTACACCTCCTTCTTTACAAGGCAACCATCCTCTTATAAAGCAGCTCAACCTTGCAAACTAACAGGTAGCTCTTTTAGTTTCTTCAGCAATTGTGAGAACAGAAAACACCATATCTAACCAGACTATCATTTATTTCCATTCTCTTCCCCCCCCCTCTTCCCCCCAAAAGCTTTTTGTTTGCTTATTCGTTTCTTGATTAGACACTTCTGGTGCAGATGACATGGCCTCCTACAACTGTCTGAAGAAGAAATCAGGGACAATTGCTAATACAAAAATAATTAGGGGCAGTGAACAATTCATAAGGGAGTACAATTCATAAAGCAGACAATGCAATCATTCAGAAAAATAGAAAAATGTGCTTGCTGTTAGATTATAGGAATGTGTGGTATACTTAAATATACATCTGATGAAAAACAATGTCAGCAGTTGGGCCTGAAGTACATGAGATGTTTATGTTTCACAGATGTATGTGTATGCACACCTCTTAGGATTGAACGGGTGGCACTTTTATTTGCTCTGTTTATGAAAACATTAGCATATTAGATTCCATAGTTCCCCAAATTAACTATATTTGAATCACTGGCTGTAGTAAATTAAAGTTCTTTTCACTTTTGTACAGTTTTATTCCAATAACAGATACCTGTAGAATCAGAAGGATTCTTCTTCTTCTTTTTCTAATACAAGTTCTATTTTTGCTGGTAATTATGAGGATTCCTTGCTTTTTAAGTTTGTGTATTAAAATAACACAAACCAGGGCGATGATAATAGTGTTAGAACAGTCTTTGAAAACCAGTCATCCATTCAAGGTGCCCATGAGAAAAAATATGATAAAACCAGAATTATGTAAGACCATTTGGGACAGTAGCATGTTCAAGGTCAACCATTTCATTCTGTGGTAAATGATGGATGCACAGCATTTTGCTTATCATTAACCTTGATTTTCCTATGCAGACCTCCATATGGTCCTGCTGAACACAATCCATTATTTCCCTTTAATATTTCCTTTTTAAAATATTCTTTTTACTGTTGTTTTTAATTTGGTTTTAATACTATGCTTTTTTATTATTACTGTTTTAATACTATGCTTTTTATTATTACTGTAAATTGAAGGGTATTTTTTTAAAAAAATAAGTAGCGTATAAAGACTTTACATAAATAAATAAAGATCATATGAGCAGGCTTTACATTAGTTTATAAGAACTTTTATTAAAAAAAATTATCTCCCCCTTAAATACAGAATATAATCCATGCCTGCACACTGTCTATGTTGAAAGGGCCTCCATTCATACCTCTTCAGTGGAAAATCTTCTTCTGACGTAAATATATGATTATTCAAAGATGGGAACAGGAGACTCTTTTTATTGATTTCATGCATTTACTTATTAAATTTTTATGCTGCCCATCTCAGCATCGGGTGACTCTGTCAACCCAATTTCCTTCTCCATATTTCAAAAAAGCCAACCTAGATATTACATGGGAAGTTCATTGGATCTTATCACATTATTTTGTTCTATGAAAAGTGAATGAGATTAAGGTATAGCTTTTGATTGTAACCATACAAGAACATGAAATATCAATCCAAATAATCCAAATAATTCTATGTCTTTCCATGGCCCCATTATTTATATGCTTATGGAAAGGGAACCATATAAGCACTCATTCTATATGTACTGAATACCTTTCCTTCTATGGCCAATATTGGTTCCCAGTGATTATTTAGATTAAGGAAAGTCTTCAGACACTATTCCTTGCCTGATTTAAATTAAGAAATCTCATGGTTCCTTTAGAGAGGAAAAAATGTATAGGACAATTCAGACTAGAATCTAATTTGAAGCTCTTCACAGTCAGAAGCAGAGAAATAGCTCTGTTTCTAAATATTCAAAGGTGACAAATCAAATTAAAGGGAAAAATCATATTTAATCCAGTGGAAGGGTGTGGAAAAGAATAAGGTGCAACCCTTCCCAACCAGGTTCCCTGCTACACTTCAAATGACATGAGGAAAGTGTCATCAAAACTGCACCCTTTCTGGGAGAAACAGTATCAGGATGACGGGAATGTTTTGAAATTTTCTTCCTGGGAGCTGGCACTTGAAACTGCCCAACTGCTTTCTTTCTCATGCTCTGACAAATATATCCTCTTGATTTATTGGGTAAAGCTACAAGCACCATCTCATTAATGAAGAAAGAGGCTAAATAGATTTTTCAGAATAATGATAGCAAAATGTATGCATGTATGAATAAATAGATGGATGGATGGATGAGCCTATAATTTGACTTTCAGCCCTTATTTATCTCCAGGCTTTCTCCAAACATTCTCAGCATAACAAAAATAGCTCAAATAAAACTTTAAAAGAGTAGGTAGGACACATTGTCATTTAAAAAGATAAAGAAAAACAAAACAAAACTGCCAGCTAAACCAGTGCAAGATCTTAATGACTACAACAAATCATTTTACAAAGCTGAAGTAATGACTACATGAAAATTGGCAAAATCCTTTATGGCTTGGGTCCTTGCACTTTCATCTGTTCCAGGCAGGATCTACCTATCTGATATATTCTGATGACTGGAAGCTTTATCAATAGCCTCATCCCTTTGGAATTGTATGTCCCCTCTCCAAGGTCAAATTAATCCCTTTCTTATTATCCTTTTAGAAGAGTGTAAAAGAGTGTATTTCAAAGGAGTCTTTTTTGAAAGGTACAACAGTTGACTGGAGGCTGTAACTGTTTTTCATTTGCATTTCCTTTTGTTGATTGTAAACAATCTGGAATGAACAGAGTTATATACAAGTTTATGCCAATAGTAGTAATGCCTACAGTGTTTACTAGTCACCTGATGCTTACTAGAGAAGAACCTTGATGGACCATCCTTGGCAAGTGGTCCCAGACTGTTTGCACCTGGATCATATCTCACTTTTATACTTCTTGCAACAAACCTCCTCCAGTGTCAGCAGAGAATACTTCTGTAAATCTGCATCATGCAGTTACAGTATGTCTTTCTGGTCTGCCAAAAGCCTGACTTGCACTCACAAGGTGCTATGTGATGTAAATTATTTAGGGCAGGGGTGTCCAACCTTGGCAACTTTAAGACTTGTGGACTTCAACTCCCAGAATTCCTCAGCCAGCTTTGGACACCCCTGCTTTAGGGTAACTCATAATTAAAAGCAGCCTTGGTATCCAGTCTTTGGGGCAATTACTAGAGGAATAAAGCTAAGGCAAAAATCCTTGGATTTGGTAGACAAAGAAATAATGGCAAGGAGCCCATTTTTAAGGTGTCTCTGTAGCTATTTAAAGTCTGCCACTTATAAATGCACAACTGGTAAGCCTGCACCTTATACTGTGTCGCTGGAATTAATAAAGTATAATGGCTGCATCTTTCCTCTTGATCAAATCAAAGGCACTTGAGTCTAGAGCAAGGTTTTCCACTGCTTGGTTTGCCAATTTTTACAGAAAATTAAGTCCACTGAGTTTGCAAAAATTATAATATATGCAAGTAGGCATATATTTGGGCAGCAATATTAGGTGGCATGCATACTTAATCAGTAATAGCAATAAAATAAAAGGCAGATTTTTTTTTTTAAAAAAAGTCAAATAAATAAGGAAAACCCAATACTGACATACTTTTTAAAAAAACTTCTGGCTTAACGTGTAAAACTGAAACCTGTGCAATTTTCCATGTTTTATGAGTATGCATGTGTTCTTTTGTGCTATTACTAAGGGTTGCTGTGCAGAATCTCTATGGCCATCCCAAATCAGTTCAAAAAGTGATATTTAATCAGCTTCTTTCTTGCAAGGAAAGTCATTTTATTTCTTCTCCACCCAGCTTACAAAGGACAACTGCTGCAATGGTGAATATATCAATAAGCTGGAAAGAGGTTTCAACATAATGTTAGTCATCTCACTAGTTTTGTAAACCTACTTTTTTATATATCACTCCACGTAGGTGTCAGGAAGGGCATCCAGTCAGTAAATACTCAATGCCAATTCACTTCCCAAGTCTACTCTGATGCAAGGAATTACAAGGTCATTAAAAGAAAAAAACCTGAGTACTTTTTTTTTTTAATCAAAAAGTGAGATAAAAGACATAAAGAAAATGAAACCTATTCTTGGCTGATGTTGGAGAACAACCATCCAAGTTGGAAGAAGTCTCAAGCAGGGAATTAGTCTGGGCTCATTATAGAAACAGAAGGGAGAAGGTCTGACTCCCCCCTCAAAGCTGTCAGTCTGAGGAAGTCTAGAATAGGCATTGAACAATGAAGTTGCTGGTTTGAACTCTGCAGATACGGAGCTGGCTGTTTGCGCCTGACATTAATAATTAACTTAGGAATTGTAATAAAATAGTATTAGACTGACTATTGTTAGATACATATAAGATCTATATGAAAGAAGGCTATATTCGCATGTGGAAATCGATGAGTGGTGGGGTGGCAAAAAGGATAAATTATGAAAACTTATGTTGACAGCATTAGCAAATGCCATGATTTATGAATTTGCATTAAACATCAGGACACATGTATACAACATTTATATTTGGATGATGTCACTGCACAGCAATTGTCATTTTGGCCTTATCATCGTTTTCTCTGGACACCATCATTCTCTGTGGCACAAGGCAAGCGTATCCAGTTATTGCACCATTAGGAATCAATTAAGAATACAAAACTTTCTTGAAGAAGAAGGAAGATTAAATTAGCTCATAAATTCCTGGCTGCACTTGAAAAAAAATAAAAGGAAGTATCTGTACAGATTGAAGAAAAAAGATTTGAGAGTGAGAAAAAGATTTGAAAAAAATGACTTGTTTGCAGTTTCCACCTATAATATGCAGTGTTATCATTCTCTCACATAATTTCTATCAGAGAGAATATTGATTTTTCTCCCCCTGCTGAGTTGCCTAATAGCTCTGAAAATGATTCTCTGAATCCGACTTTAACATGAGATCTTCAAAGTGGTAATTAGAAGGGGGGGAAATGAATGTCATGCTGAAAAAAAGAAAAGCCATAGAGAAAGATTTGTCATGTAAGGAAAATAATTTGCCATAAAGACAATAAATAAATAAATAACATAATGACATTGTTCCCATGAGACTTTTCCTTATGAACATGTCCTACATAATACACTGACTCTCAAATGTAAGCATATCAATGAATTGAAAAACAGGAAGGTAGTTATAAATTACCATAATTACTTCAGGCAGATATGCATTCATAATTCTACTGTATGTCCATAATTCTATTGACATAAGGTATCTTGTAAGTTCTATAGGTATAGTCGGGGAAAAGGCTCTTGCAACCTGCATTCTGTTGAACCCACTGGGACTTCTTAAGAGAGGGGCAGGAAACCAAAGTGAAACCCCTAACCCTCAAATTTGCCCCCCACCCCTTTCTGTACTTGGTGGATCAACATGAAGAATTTAATAGGACTGGCAATCATCCATAGTTAATCTTTACATAGAGACTGCTGCTTGATTTTGATTTTGATTTACTATCTAAAATTCTTGTACATCAGTCTACCGCAAGCGTCACTTTTGTATGTATCACTCAACCATAACTATATGACAATAAATTTATGTTTTTATGGTGCTACTTTTATTTATTTATAGCTACTTAATTGTAGAACCTCATCCTTGATTTCTCTTCATGCTATTGGTCATCAAGAAAGTTTAATTGCAGGGGTCTTGATATAACCTTGGCAATGTAAAGGATTAGCCAATTTGGCCCTTTTGATATACTGAATTACCACTCCTAGCATCACTTGCCATTGCATATGCTAGCAAAAGATGCTAGGAAATGTGCTTCAAATATCTGGAGAGTTATGGGCTCCCTCTCCATGGAAAGGCTCTTCCTTATCAATACTTGAAAGAACCCAAAGTTGAAGTTATCCAGGTGATTACAGGTATTATAATGAATTACTCCCAGTCAGTGGATAGTTTTTATCCCAGTCTAGCATGGGACTTGCCATTCATCAACTCTAGGAGATCGGGTGATTGGAATATCTATTCTAAATGGTAGTATCACAAAGAATGAAGCTTTGCCACTACTTCTGTCTCAAAACCTGGTGAGAAATATACATAATTTAAGTTATAGCTGCTTGTTAGGATATACATGCATCTGGAATTATCTAACAGAAATTAAATACAATTCCTAAAGTTAGGAAAGTTTGAAAATCACACTATTCTTTAAAATGGATTTGTGTGTAATGGAATTATATGTACATTTCCTCCATTTACAGGCTTTAAAAACTAATACATAGATTTACACTTTTTAGAAAAATTAATGGTAATTATTATTCTCAAAATCTGTACTGAACTACTCCCTTATTTCTCAAATATTAAATGTATCTTTTATTTAAAAAGAGGAAATCAGCAGAATGAATAGACTTCTCCCAACTTTTCCTTTTTCCACCCTTCAAATGGTGAAATTTAAATGGAATATTGCATAAGCGTTAAATACTGAAAAGGAACTAGTTAGAAACATCTCTTTCTCTCTCTCTCTCTTTCTCTCTCTCTCTTTCTGAGTATTTTAAGCAGAGTTTTATTATGTCACAAATATTTCCTGAGGAGCTTATTAAGTGGTTAGATAAATTAAAATTTAAAAAGAAGGAAAGGAATGTTTGAAATAAAAACTGTTTAAACATGCCTACAGGTAAGGACCAAAGTGAGCAGCAGAAGTAATTCCTCCTGTGAGTGAACTCCAGTTGTAGGAGACTTTTTGCAGTGGGACTGCCAAGAACAAGAAAAAAAAGTGAATGTCTTCACTTCACTTTTTGAAAAATACTGGATAGGACTACCTGAGCCAGACCACAAAGATCCCATAACCAGAGTCTGCCAGGACCCCAAACCAAGAAAGACATACTGAGGTACTTCAAAGAAATTTCCTTCATTGTTCCTCACCTATACTATGGACAGAAATCTTAGCTACAAAATGCACAAATTCTTCAGTTAGACTGCATATCGATTTTTGAAAGGGTTGTTAATTCATTCAGTAATAATTGGTTGTGGCTCATCATTTTTGACTCCTAGCATGAATAGATTCAACATGAACAGATTTCCTCTATGACTTTCTGCTCCTAACTTGTTCTTTCAAGTCTCCCAAAGGTGAACTTGCCAACCATCCACTTTGCTGCTGGTCAACCTCTTTCCCTCTACTCTTCCACTCTTCTACTCTTTCCCTCCACTTTTCCAAGCATTAGAGCCCTTTCCATAGAGCTGGATCTTCACATAATGAATCCAAAATTCCCTAATAAAACTGACTTGAAAGTAGGTTCAACTATCTTGGTTGTTGAAAGTAAAAAAAAAAAAAGAGAGAGAGAGAGAGAGAGAGAGAGAGAATATAATTTTTAAAAAGTGTTGGAAACTTGGCAGTTTGTTGATAGTCAGACTATAACAAGAGTCTCCAAACCAAAGAAATTTTGGCAGCCATTTATATTTCCTGTGCACGTGCTTTCTTTTTCTCTTTTCTTAAGATCAGTTCCAATTGCTTCTTCACTTGCTTTCAGTCCTTGCAACTGACTCCCAGCTCTGCAACCTACTCTCTACAGCAAACTCAAGGCCCGCGGGCCAGATTTGGCCTGTGGGGTCCTTTATCCGGTCTGCGGGGCTGCTCTAGGACAGCAGAAAAGGACCATCCTGTGGTGCCACTTCCAGTGAAAATGGATCTCCAGTTTTACTGGCAGAGCGCTCAAGCCATCATGGGGGCCCCGACATGAGTGATGTCAAGCTGGCCATGGCCATCATGGCATGCCCACTTGGCCCCCAAAGTCAAACATAACCCTGATGTGGTCCTCAATGAAATTGAGTTTGATACCCCTGCTCTACAGGTTTAGACAAAGTTGTTCTTTTTCTGTAAGGATCATACTAACCCATGCTTTCTTTTAGAATAATTACTTGCCTTCCATACATGCACAAACTCACTTCTCTGCCCATCATCTTGCAAGCAGATATCTTGCTTGTCCATTTAACATACATAGAAACTTATAGAAATGTTTCCATCATCATCTCATTTTGTTTTTCCTGCCTCGGTAATTCTGTTTTTCCTTCCCATGCTTTCCTTCCCTCTGCTTTAGATCCTCAATTTCTCAACATCTTGTTTTTCACATTGTCCTCAAAGAAAGACCTTGACTAAAGGAGATGCTGGATGATTTGTTTGCCGTGTATTTGTTTGCCACATATCTGAATTTGTTTGCCACCTATCTGGATAATGCCAGGTTGGAGGGGCCTCCTTTCAAGGAAGGAGGAAAGAAAGGAAGGCAGCTTTTCCTCCTGTGAGAAACAAGAGGAATCCACCCCACTATTTTGATTAGAATGTTGGTATCCAGAATATTTTGTGACCAGCAGGAACTATGTATTTTTTAAAAATGTTACAAACAATCACTATGATTGTCATATGCTTACTTCTTTGTCTTCTATTTTTCTTTGTGGGGGTTCTTCCATCTCTTTTGTTGTCCACTCCCCATCAGCTTTCACTGAAGCTTGATAAACTTTGTAACATCTGGAATCACTGAACAGTGATCAATGACTTGTGTTGTTCAGCATTTAGCCATTGATCATAGAAGAGATAGGTGCATATTTGGCAAGCCATGGCAAACAGCTGCTTCTGCTTTGCTTGCCAACTCTTCTTTTTGTTTTTATTTTCTTTGTTTGTTTTAGATTCCCTAAGGGTCTGGAAAAATCTGGAAGCAAGGTAGTTGTCTAATTTAGTCAGCATTGTATAGTATGGTCTCATTGACATTGTTTTCCTGGGCCCTCCATATATGTTATAATGCACAATCTGCCACATGAACATGTCAGATGGTTATAAGGGCATAAATGAATTCACTTTTGCAAGTAGCAGTAAATTGTTGGTTTCAGAATACCCTTCATAGTCTCCTTCCCTCTAAATATGTTGAGACTCCCAATATTGTCTTTCAAGAAAGTCCCGAAGACTTTTATTACAACATTTTACTAGTGTCTACATGCTACTCTCCATTTAATTTTCCTTTCTAAGTTACTGATGTTACATTCACTACATTTCTTAAAAGACCCTGGTCTTCAAAGGTCTATGAATCAAGGAATTCCCAGCACAGAAATAAAAATATTAGAGTAACATTTTAAACTAAGCAGGCTCTATGATTATTGAGCTTTGCAAAGAAAAGTATTTTTCAGAAATCAACCTCCTTACAAGGCTCATATTGTAGGCCTCACAAAACAGGCTAAGTATAAGACTTCTGCTCTGAGAGTGTCCACTATGAAAATATATATATATACTGATGTGACAGTTTGGTCATATTAAGAGAATGAATTAAGATCAAATTGAAAACATATATGTGAAGGAAGAAAAAATGTGTCAAGAGGAAGAAAAACACTGAAAAATAGATACAATTAATTAGGCAGAGAAATGAGAAATTTAAAGAACAAATGGCAATGTATGAATCAGAGCAGCGATGGAGCAGAAACAGGAATAGAAAAGTGTGAAGAGGTATAGTAAATGATGTTACTTTTAATTTTTCTCAGTGTCTTTATTTCTTGACATTATATTTCCTATTCTTTTTCCATGTGCTGTATAATATTTAATTAAAGGTAAGGGCATGAGGCATATGCATATTAAATATTATAGCACAATGTGTTATTTATGCCCTTTATTTATGCCAATACATATGGTCAAGTATGTGAAACAAAAATCTACTAATCTCACATTACTTCTTATTTTGAATGTTAGCTTGATTTTGTGCCCAACCACACAGATAAACCTTCAAGAAGAGAACCTTGGCTTACATTCAATTAGTGAATGCATTAAAAAAAAATCATGGGATTTTAAGAAACGTTAATATTTATTCTTTATTGTTCTAGCTATACAAGTTAGGTTTCTCCCCATACAAAAATATGACTCTGGAACATATAAATTGGAAGAATTGGATTTGTTTTTTGTTTTTCTTTTTAAGCCACAGTCATAGTGTGTCACATTTAGACATTAGACATGCAAGTTTTAAAATATTCATAGCAACATATCATCATATTAGCAGTCTGTTCCCTTGTCTTCTGGGAGTATTTAAATCCCCAGGAGTAAATAGCAGCATCAAAACACTGCCCCAGCTAAAAGTATATATGATGGCATTTCTTTAAATATTGCTTTAAATAGCTGCCAATTGAGAAAGATATTGATCCATGCCCCCTCCTCTTCTCCTTTATTGGGAAAAGCAACGACTCAGTTTTTGGGGAGCTTTTCTATGTTATTCCTGTGATGATCAAATGTTTGTGATCATTATGCAAAAATATCACACTGCAAAGCAGCATGCCATCGAAGCACCCAAAATATCGCTCTGGAATTTCCACTTGTATTAAAGTCCATTCAGGGGCAGAAGGGAAGGATGTTGAAGTTACTTCCTGGAGACCAACTGAATTTTACTTGTTAGATTGTTTACTGAATAGTTTATTCCAATTACACAAGATATGGAAAAAAAAATCTGGCATCCAGTTTTTCTCATTTTCCTGTTCAATCCCCCTCCTTAATGTTTAATTTCCTTTTCAGTATTTTCCTTCCTTTTAGAATTAGTGCCCATGCTGTGACTTTTTTTTTTAGGTTGTAAACCTAAAAAAAAAAAAAAAAAAGCAACAGTGTGTGTTTTGTCTTTATTTGTCTGTAAACTACTTGGGGCAGTTTTGTAGGTGAAGAGAGGGACACAAATGGTTGAAAGAAATGAAACAAATAAGTAAATAACATTTTGGGTTGGGTAAGCAAATGGTGGCTATGTCTCAATCCAATACAGTTTATTAGGTCTTTCAATTGAAGCTCAGCTCCATTTAAAAGAGCAATGTTAAAGCAAAGTCAGCACAAACCAGTGTGTTTCAAACAGGATAGTGGCATAGCTAATTCTTTCTGGAAAATTTCCAAATGTCTCTTGTGGTTTATATGGGTAATAGAGACATCCCCTTAAGCATTTGTTTTCCAATTACCCTGCAAGTATGTCAATGAGAAATGTGAGCTGGGGCTATTTTGCCTGAATGCTGTGCACCAACAGATATGGATAACTATCAGCCACATTCAACTTTACCCCCCCCCCAGCCCCTACCCCAAGTGAATGCCTTTTTAATAACCATTGCTTAATGATCTTTGGTGACAATGTCAAACAACCCCATCTTGATTAGTGGGTAAAGCTAAAAACTAAAAAGAAATGAAATGAAAGTATAAGGATTTTCAGTCTTGGTGTGCACACATTTTTGCTTTGGTGTTCCACAATCACCTGGCTGTGTGAGGATTTGGATTAGCAATATTTCCAGAAGACCAATCTGAGAGGTCTTTGACCCCAGAAATGTGATCTTTGCAGCACTCCAAGAAACTTCTGGAAGAATTTTTAGATTGATTCCTTAGTATTTTTAAATTACTCCCTTGAAGAGTTACCATGGATTACATTATTATTATTTGTTTGTTTGTCAAATGTGTACAAGATAACAAATATAAGTATGAACATAAAGGAAGGCGGAGCTTCATTTCGGGGAAGGCGGAGCTTCATTTCGGCGATACAGCTGCGATTTCGGGGCTCTGAGATCGCAGCCGATATTTTCGGCCCTGGTCAGTCCCAACGGACCTAAACCACCCTGTAGAGATGGTGATCGTGAAGGGCATAGTCCCAGGATCCCAGGGATATCGCAAAACCCCTGGTTTGATCCAGGAGAAGTCCTTTTGCTGGCAGCGGAGAGGCAGCCTCCATAGCTACTGAAGTCAGGACAGCTCCGGAAAGAAAGTGGCTGGAAGTGAAAGTGTGTCGGCTGGGTGAGAAACTTCTTTTTTGTTGTAAATTTGCTGAGATTTGAACGGAAAAGATTTGAATAGAGAAGAAACCTGTGAAATTTTTTTTTTTTTTTTTTTGACAAAAACTGTATGAGCGGCGTTTTTTAAAGTGATGTCAATTTGAGGCTTGGATTTTTTTTTTTTCTTACTTTTTTTTCTTGGGACTTTAATGTGACTTTGTAGGTAACCGGACTGAATTTTCTCTTACATATATTTTTATGCTCCTTTTGATTTTTTAATTTTCTTTTAGAATAGAGGCTCCCTTTGGCTATTTTTTCTTTTCATAAATTATTTGTTTTTCTGGCTGGTGGAGGGGGAAAGAGTATTAAGAAACTTTGTAACACTGCCAACTAGAGGCTTGAAAATATTTTATTTGAATTGGAGAGAATTGTAAGAAGACTCCTTCTCAAGGATATTTCAATGTGATAAGATAGAGGGAGAGCACAGCAAAATATTATTACAGGTGTTCTCCTGGACTCTTATCAATATTTCAACACTTGAGGCTTGGCTTTGAAGCTGGTGGAGGAGAAAGCACACTGCACCATAATAAGAGCCTTGGACAACTAAATAAGGTGCAGTGTGCTTTCTTTTTTTTTTTTACTTGTGATACTCCTACTCACCAGCCTCTTTGTAAATTTTAATTCTACTAATATTCTTATTTTTGCTTTTTATTTCAAAGGGAGCCTCACAGCTTTTTCTTTATTTTTCTTTTTTTCTCCTTATCTTTACTGGGATCCTTTTGCTTTTTGCTATCCATGTTTTTGGACCACTATGTTTTTTCTTTTTGATTATTGAGACTTCCCAATTGGATTAAGGTGTGAAGAACCTGAAGGAATTTCTTCTTCTTTTCTTTATTTTTGTTCTTTTTCTTCTTAATCAATATTATTATTTTTGGGTTTTTTTCTTTCTTTCTATTTTTCATTTTTTATGGTGGACTATTTCGTAATTGGATTAGTGTCTAGAAGAACCTGAAGATTTTTCTTTTTTTTTTCCTCCTTTTTCTTCTTTGGTTTTCGGCTTTTTACTATTGGATTTTTCCATTTTGGATTATAATTGGCTATTCTACCAGTTGGATTAAAAGCTAAAAAGAATTTGAAGCTTTTGAAGCATTAAAATGAGCAGGAAACCAATATCATCTGGCATTTCTACTTCTACCTATGCCTCCCCACCAGCTGGAGGACAACGTTTAATTCAGACAATGTTGAAGCAAGATAAAGAACAAGAAAAAGTGACTTTACAAATGATTATGCAAGGAATTCAAGATCTCAAGATAAAAACAGACACTATTGAACAAAGAATAGAGAAGACTGATGAAAAAGTGGAAAATATTAAACAAATGATGGTGAAGTATGAGGAGAGATTCCAAAAAATTGAGGAAGAAGGTAAACAAAGAGAGGAGAAGATTGGAAATATTGACAATAGATTAACAGTGGTTGAACAAGATAAAAATGGGATGTTGAGGTGGGAGATGGAAAGGTCAGAATTTTATCTTAGATTTCAAAATATAGAAGAAGAAAAAGGACAAAATTTGGCTGCGATAATGATAGAAATTTTGGCGGATGCTTTGGAAATTACAGAGGAAAAGATGATGGATGGAGTAGATGAGGTATATCGAGTTTATACAAGATATGCTATGAGAAATAAATTACCAAGGGAAGTCCATATTAGATTTACCAAAAAAATCCATTAAAACACAAATACTACAAGTGGTAAGAGAGAAGACATTGAAATACAAAGGTAAAGAGATTGTGGTTTTAAAACAAATACCCAGAACAGTGAGAGAGATGAGAAGAGAATATCGATTTCTGACCAAAACGTTATTGGAAAATGAAGTGAATTATAGATGGCTGATTCCAGAAGGATTAATGTTTACGTGGCAAGAGTGGAGACATAGAATTGATTCAATTGAGAAAGCAGAACTTTTCCATGCAGAATTTTTTGGAAGGAGAGAAGAGGAGGCAGAGAAAGAGGTCACATTAATTGAGTTTCAAGAGGAACAACTGGAGACTGAAAAAGAGAAAGGTACAGTAGGTGGACAGGTGGATAGTAAAGAACAGAGTGAAGTGAGATCCACAAGAGCTGTTAGACCTAAATATAAAGCATAATCATGGAAGAAAAAAAAAACTGATTACAATGAATATAAATGGACTCAATTCAGCTGTTAAAAGAAGGAAAACCTTTCATAAATTAGAGAAATTAAAATTTGATATAATTTGTCTACAAGAAGTTCATATTAAAAAACAACATGAACAATTGTTAATACAGCCAAAATTAGGGAAAATATTTACTTCTTTGACTCAATGTAAGAAAAGAGGAGTGGTTCTATACATTAAAGAGGCTATCCCAGCAAAACTGATCTACACGGATGACGATGGAAGAGTATTAATGGTGGAAATAATGGACAATAATATAAAAATACTCTTGATTGCAATTTATGCTCTGAATGATAAACAAGAAGAGCTTTATAAAAAGCTACACATGAAAATAATTGGACTGGACTATGTTAATATAATTATGATGGGAGACTTTAATGGAATTGTGGACAATAAATTGGACTACATAGCAACAACAACAAAGCAAAATAGAAAAACTCTCCCTATATTTTTTTTTAAAATGACAGATGAATTAACTTTAAAAGATATTTGGAGAGAAAGAAATGTTAAAGCTAAAAAATATACTTTTTATTCAAATAGACATTTATCATGGTCCAGATTAGATATGATTTGGATCTCAACAGAATTAATATCTAATATTCAAGAAACAAATATTGAAACAAGTACTTCGGCAGATCACAGCCCAATGACAATTAAATGGAAGGGACAAAAAAAAAAAGATTGAGATGGACATTAAACAATACTATCTTAAAGGAAAAAGATTTTATACAATGGATGGAGAAGGAACTGGCTTTTTTCTTTAGAGAAAATAAAAAAGAAGATACTTCAACGCAGAATGTTTGGGATACAATGAAGGCATATGCTAGAGGTTTGATAATAGATTATACAAGAAAAAAGAATATTAGGAAAAGGCAAGCTTCTAAGGCCTTGGAAGATGAGTATAAAAGACTTGAAAAAGAATTACAGAAAATGCCACAGAAAAAAAGATATTAAATTGAAGCTGGATGTAATTAAACATAAAATGGAATTAATAGAGAAAGAAGAATTGGCACAGAAAATTAGAAATTCTAAACAGAATTACTTTGAAGATGCAAATAAACCAGGTAGATGGCTAGCATATAAATTGAGAAAGGAGAAGGAATCAAGAAAAATATTGAAGCTAATAGATGATCAAGGCCAAGTTTGTTATGGCAATAAGGAGAAAAGGAAATTATTTGAGATTTCTATGGGCAACTATATAAACAAGAGAATATTGATGAGGAAAAAGTCAAACAGTATCTACAGAATGCTAACTTACCGAACATACCTAAAGAGACTGAAGAAATGCTAGAAAGCAATATAACAATGATGGAATTAAATGAAGCACTTAAGAAACAAAATAATGGGAAAACACCAGGTCCAGATGGGCTTCCAGCAGAATTCTACAAAACATTTCAAGAATCATTGAGCATCCCATTGTTAGAAGTTATGAATGAAGTTATGTCAAAGAAGATGATACCCAAAACATGGTCAGAGGCTTATATTACACTTATTCCAAAAGAAGAGGCTGACCCACTGCAAATTAAGAACTATAGACCTATTTCTTTATTGAATGCAGACTATAAAATTTTTGCTTCAATTTTAGCAGAAAGACTTAAAAAATATTTAAATAATTTTATCCACCCAGATCAAAATGGATTTCTGCCAGAGACAAATCAGAGACAACATGAGAATAATCTTGGATACTTTGGAATACTCTGAGGCTCATCCTGAAAAGCAAATGGCTTTGATATTCTTAGATGCTCAAAAGACATTTGATAATATGAGCTGGAGATTTATGTTATTACTATTGGAACAGATGGGTTTTGCCAGAAAATTTATTCAAGCAATAGAAGCCATATACAATAAACAGACAGAAAAGGTAATGATGGAGGGAGAACTTCCAGACTTTATTAATATAAGAAAAGGCACAAGACAAGAATGTCCCCTACCTCCTTTGCTATTTGTGTTGACTTTGGAAGTGTTGAATAGAAATATTAGGGATGATAAAAGCATAAAAGGAATGAAAATTAAAAAGGAAGAATTCAAACTACAAGCTTTTGCTGATGACTTAGCTTTTATTCTAGAAGATCCGCTAGAAACAGCTAGAAAAGATAGAGACATATGGTGAGGTGGCTGGTTTGAAAATAAATAAAAATAAAACAAAGATTTTGACAAAGAACATGCTACTGAGACAAAGAGAAGAACTGGCAGACCTGTTGAAAATCCAAGTTACGAATAAGGTTAAGTATCTGGGGATATATTTGACAGCAAGATGTAGCACATTAAAAGAGAATAATTATATTAAACTTAAACAACAGATAGCTACAGACTTGAAGAAATGGGAAAACTTGCAATTGTCATTAATAGGGAGAATTTCAACAATTAAGATGAATATTTTACCCAGAATTCTATTTCTGTTTCAAACAATAACAATTAGGCTTGGATAAGACTATTTTGAAGATTTAAATAAAATTATGTTGAAGTTTATATGGCAAGGTAAGAAAACGAGAATAAAGCTAAAGCTTTTGCAAGATGCTAGAATTAGAGGAGGTTTTGGCCTGCCCAATTGGGAATTCTACTATCAAGCTGAAAGTTTGATGTGGGTCAAGGAATGGATAACATTAAGAAAGACTAGATTGTTGATACTAGAAGGTCATGATTTGCTGTTGGGTTGGCATGCTTTTTTATGGTATAAGGGAACTAAAACACAGGGTTACTATAGAAGAAATTATATACGGGAGTCTTTGTGGTTAAACTGGGAGAAGATAAAAAGACAATGTTATTTGAAAATTCCAGTTTGGTTATCGACTATTGAAGCATTTTCCTATCCTATAATTTATAAGAAGGAACAAAGTTAGATATGGGGAAATATTGGATAAAAAGGGTGAACTTAAATCGATTCAAAATTTAGAGGAACAAGGTATAAAGATAAATTGGTTTTTATATGCGCAAATACATTCAAAGTATGATGAAGATTTTAAAATGGAGGGATTCTATGATAAACAGACTGATCTAGATAAGATCTTGATGGGTACTGATGAGAAGGTGATTAAAAAATTATATGGTTATTTACTGGGAATTAAATTAGAGGAAGAACAAGTTAAAGAAACTATGATTGTTTGGGGGAAGAATTTTGGATATGGGATTGATTTAGAGAAATGGCAAAAATTGTGGTCTCAAAATTATAAAATGACAATATCAACAGCATATAAAGAAAATTTGTATAAGATGTTTTACAGGTGGGACTTTCCCCCGACAAGAATAGCAAGAATGTTTAAGAACAAATCTGAAAAATGCTGGAAATGTCATCAGATACCTGGCTCATATTACCATATGTGGTGGACCTGTGAGGACGCTAAAAAATATTGGACTAAAATTCGCATGTGGTTGGAAAAAATGACAAAGAAACGTATAGATTTGAATCCGGAGTTCTTTTTATTGGGAATCTTACCAGATATATACAGTAAAGACTTGAAATATCTGATTGTAAATGTATTAACAGCGGCTAGGATTGTATTTGCTAAAAATTGGAAGAGTGAGAAAATACCATCAGAGGAAGAAATTATTAAGAAAATATTGGAATGTGCTGAGATGAGTAGATTGACATTTGAAATTAGAGAGCAAGAGGATAAACAATTTTATGAAATTTGGGGTCTTTTTTATCAATGGCTAGATGACAAAATACGATAATAGAATATTTAGAATGTTTGACAGCAAGGAATATCTTTATTTTTTCTTTCGCCTTTGTTATTTGACATTATATTTATAAAGTGTTTTTAGGATAGATTTGGTATGATTATATGATTTGTTATAGAATAAACTATTTAAAGTATTGTTATCTCAAAAAGCATGAATGATTAAAAGTATAGTCAAATGATTTTTTAATAGCGATATTAGGATATATAAGTTTGGATTGACAATATGAGTTGTTATGTAACATAACTGTAATTGAGACTACAAAATGAATGCACAAAACTGATGAACCAACCGACACGCTGTATGTACATAAGAGAGTTAATGTTTTAATGTTTTGTTTGTCTTGTTTGTTTGTAGAAAATCAATAAAATTCTTTTCAAAAAAAAAAGTATGAACATAAACAAAAACAAAGGGAGTAAACACAGATAAATGGGGACAGTAAGATGCGGATGGTAGGCATGTTGGTGCACTTATGCACGCCCCCTTTAAGGACGTCTTAGGAATGGGGTGATATCTCATACTTCATACATTTTTTTTCTTTACACCCTCTTTCCTCCATCCTGTTATTTTACTAGATAAACATTTAAATTGAACTCCATTTCATTAAAATAAACTATTATTTGTTTTATCAGTTTCCCTTTCATATGTTGCATTTTATATAGGAAGACGAGCAGCATATTACATGTTTGAATTTAATAGATAATTGTCACAGTGAAAACCTTTTGAAATTATTGATTCCCTGATCATTTTAAAAAATATTTCAATGTGTTTCTCATCCCATGGTTTGCCAAATCATCTACATTGTTAGCTTTTCTTTCTTTTCTTTTCTTTTTTTTAATGAAAACCATGTTTTCAATTTTAAAAAAGGCTTCTTATATAAACTGAGGTCTCTAGGTGTGCTGTAACCAGCCTTAACCAGCCTTTGTGACTTTCAGATACATTGAGATTTTCAACTTTCAAACTTCTCAGCTAAGCGCACTTGCTAGGAAATCCACTGAAATTTAAAAAGATACAAAAGTTCCTAGCAGAACAAGACAATCTTCCTCTGCATTTATTTTTAAATCACATAGTGATCCTAAGTGGTTCACAACAGCCAATTAAAAACAAGAAGATAGAAACACTTCTCGCAATAACCAGCCTGATAACTATGGGATTTCCATGGAGAATGGTAATAAAATCTTGTGGTGGTACAGTCCATAATCTAGCAGTGAGTTGTGCTTAAAATAATTTTTTTACTATGGGAAATTCAGCAGAAATATATTATAATAATTACATGTATATAATAAAACAACATGACATCCAGCCACATCTCTGGGAATTTGAGGTCACAATTTCCTCCTTTTCTTTTTACCAGATGTGTAATAGCTAAATGTACCAATTGCCACTTATGGAAAATCTCTTATCTTCCATGCAAGAGATATATTGTACATACACACATGAATTTATATAATAACTTATAACTTTTGGTTTTAGTATTCAGGTTCTCCTAATATACAACAGAGTATCTTATGGAACTAAGCGGGCTTCCTTTTTTTAATTGTTCATATTAGTCTTCCTTTTTCAATTCATTATGTATTGATCTAGAACTTTGTAATATTTTCTTCCTCCCACAGATTGGAGACTAAAGAGTATTGCTCATTTTAAAACTGGAATCAAAGTAATATTTTCTGTAATTATCATAATTTTGCAGTCACTCTGCCGGCTGCTTATTGCAATGTGTTTTGTGAGAATCAGAGATTTCCCGCACCCATTTTGATATTTTGTTTTATGTCAGCCCAAATGTTCCTTACTGTTAGATAAAAAGCCACACAGTACAGCATTTCTCAAGTGCAATGTTCACAACAAACCTAAGAAGAATAACACGTAATTTAATGAGACTAATGTAAAAGAAGCAAGGGCCCTTTTCATCCAATTTACTAACCAAGTATTTACAGCTGAGATGCCTATCTGGAGCTTGATGTTTTTGTAACTGAGGCTTCCAAGGAATGCAACAAGAACCCATTAAGGCACTTTGTCAGAAAAGAAAAGAAAAGGAAAAAAAAAATATCTATGTAGGTTTAGGGCAATACATCAGCGAGATAAGGATCTCACATTAAGATGACCTTTATGTGTGAAAAGCAGCTTTACTTGCAACCAGCTGCCAAACTTGCTCCGACCTGCCACAGGTCCCAAGGCTATGCAGATATGATGTATTAGTTTCTTTCTTCTCAGACTTTAGTGTAATCAACTTGCATAGAGCCACCTGCAAAGCTGCTTTTTTTAAAAAAAGAATCTGACAAGGGTAAAATGTCCAAGACACCATCCTATGTTCAGATATCAGTCCCAATGACTTTTAAAGGGCTTCTTATCAAGCAGGCAGGTGTAGAATCGCTGCCTTGTTGCTGTTACATTTTTTGTACACACCCACACACTTTTTTTTTTTTGCATGTGTGTTTGCAGAAACTGGGTATGTCTAGTTTAATGAAAAGAAGGACTGGGGTGATGTGATAGCAATGATCTAATATCTAAGAGGTTGCCATAAAGAAGAGGAAGTCAATCTGTTCTCCAAAGCACCTGAAGGCAGGACAAGAAACTAGGAATGGAAGCTAATCAAGGGAAGAACCAACCAAGAACTAAGGAGAAATCTGACAATTAATCAGTGGAACAACTTACCTTCAGAAGTTGTGGGTGCTCCAACTGGAGGTTTTAAAAGAAGATATTGGAAGACCATTTGTTTCCTGCTTGGGCAGGACTTTGGACCAATCCTCTGATATGCATGGTGAATCATCATTTATTTTACATCCCTCAACCTCTAAAATTTTAAGGGTGTCCCTTGCTCACTCAAAGTTCACTCATCTGTCATCTTATGTGACTATTAGTGTGAACATAAAATGAATGGAACTGAATATAAAATATGCCTGTTTGAAAAATTCCTTCCAACACATGGAAATGGATCATTAAATCATTATAGCAATCAGATGTAATTCTTTATTGAATCTACTTCTAATCTGGATGGATAATAGAGTTGCAAATTCATACCCTAAAGATATATTATAAATATGTTCCAGGGAAAATTCAACAATTAAACACAGATAAAGGTAAAGAAAAGTGTAACATTCATTACACAACCTAAATCTATCTGTAAAACTGAATGAGAATTTTTAAAAGAAAAAAAAAAAGCAGATATACTGTGAATTCATAGTTTCAGACATTTCCACTTACTATATCACTTATGTCTTAAGTAAAAGAAGTATACTTAATAATGGATTATCTTGCCAGTTGTGTCAAAGAAATAGGTCCTTTATTCACCTTTGGTATTCAAAATGTCAAGCTCTTTTTAGAACCATTGTGAGGAAAAACATTTAACATTTTAGATAGGGCTGTACAGTTAATACTTATTAAACCTGTGATCTATAGTATATTCATAGCTTTCTTCCTGATGCAACTTTTTATATATGTGGAAAATACATACATATGTATTTATGTGCTTGTATGTGTATACAGTACCAGAATAGAGGGGCTACCAATTTTAAGCTCTTCAAGAAGATTTGTTACAGGTTGACTATTATTTGATGTCCTCCCACTCTTACCATAGACCCACACTTCCTAATAGTGAAAATATCCTATATGCCTATTAAATCATGTATTAATTGATAGGAATGTATGTTGATACATTAGTTAATAAATAATGAGCTGAGAGAGAGAGAAAGAGAGAGAGAGAGAGACTGAGAAACAGAGACACACACAGAAACAGACAGACAGACAGACAGAGAAACACACACAAAGAGAGACAGAGAGGCGAATGGTGATTTAAGTGACTTATCTAGAACAGAAAACACAGGATTTTCAAAATGTAGCTTTCCTTACCATTGCTTTAAAAACAAAACTATCTAAAAATGGCATAAAAGGATATACAGCAAGTCCCTGGATTAAGAATGCTTTGGTTTAAGGACGAGCTATTATTAAGAATGGAGGAAAATTCATGTTAAATATACAATGATTCAAGTTAAATACACAATGATTAAAGTTCATTATATAATACTGCATCTATTTATTTATTTATTTGATTTGTCAAATGCTTACAAGATAATAGATATAAGTACATACATAGTTATGAATACATGAAATGGGTACATATAAGAAAAATAAAAGAAACAATAGGACAGGGATGATAGGCACGTTGGTGCGCTTATGCACGCCCCCTATAGACCTCTTAGTAGAGGGTTGAGGTCAATAGTAAACAGTATCTATAGTAGTGTATAATACAATAATTCTACTCTGGGTGACATATATATTTGACATAAGGACAAACCTAGGGAACAGAATTTGTTCTTACCCTAGGAACTATCTATAATTTTATATGCTAATAGGTATTACTATTTTTGCCATTTGACTTTGACAAAGAAGTTTAAGAAATATTTTTAATGCATGATTTGGGACAACTATCTATGAATACCCTTTCAGACAAACTGATATCTTTGTTGTAAGCCAGTTCATTAATATATTTTCTAATATGTGTCTGTACTACAAGGACTACAAAAACTATAAAGAGGTAGCCCATCCACCCCATGTTTGTGCTTTCTGATTTAAAACTGAAAAATGTTTACAGTAGCTATTAATGATGTGCTGTTCCAAAAACCTTGTTTGATAAAACCCTTAACCATCACCCCAGCTTTCTTGGTCATTTCTTAATTAAAACAAAACCAGTTCACTGCTTTTTGCATTTTGAAGAAGCAAGAAATAAGAGGAAAAAACAGACAGAAAACCTCTGAGATTATTTCTGCATGTCCATATGTTTTTCAGTCTTTACAGAGTTTTATCCAACTTTCCTTACCATGAGTGCTAAATTTTTCCATCCACTGCCTGGCCTGGAATGATGGGAACAGTAATCAAAATGATTTGGCAGGAATCAGATTGGGAAGAGTGGTTTAATAGAGAATGTTAAATGTATTCAGCATTTTTTGTCCAATGGAAACTTTAACCTTCTATTTCTCAACCATTTTTAAAAGGGAAAATGTAAACTGATGGACTTGGCAATAGGTCTTCTAAACATTTGTACATCCTGACCACTTTTATAGTGTTTAACGTATGGTTGTATGCATGGCAATAATCTGTAGGGGGAGGGTTATTTCCAAACAATTTATAGTTATTTGTTCCATAAGCAACATGTGGGAAAAGCAAGTGAAGGAGATTTTGAACTACTTCTGGCTTTAGAAATCCTTCACTTTGCATTACCCATTATGTGTGGAAGGAAGTATTGATACACAAACTTCAAGGTTCTCCATGATATAATTTGGAATAAAACAAGACTGCGGCTGATTGTCTGACATTGAAAACAGCAAACTTGTGTCTTTATCTTCTGCTTCTCAAGGGAAAAAAACCATACATTTTAACACAGCTGCAAGAATACAATACAATGATATAATGTCATATGTGTGGGTTATTTTGTATGGTAATTAATAGGAAAAGGGGAGGAAGAAATGCAGAATTGTTCTTTTTGAACAGCAGTACAGTTCCTCTGTAGGCCTTCTATCTTTACAGGGACAGAGAATTGTTGGGCTTTTTTTGTGTGAGTGTGAAACCTGATGTCCAGGCTTTTATGATCCATTTGCCTGTATGATTAGGGTCTAAGAAAAATATTCTTAATCAGAGGTGGTATTCAGCAGGTTCTGACCAGTTCTGGAGAACCGGTAGTGGAAATTTTGAGTAGTTCGGAGAACCGGCAAATGCCACCTCTGACTGGCCCCGTCCCCCTCTATTCTCTGCCTCCCGAGTCTTAGCTGATTGGCTGGGTCTTCTTTTGTTGTCCTGCACAGGAGAACAGAGCTGGAAAGCAGATTAGTGGGGTGGGGAGGGAATGGGATTTTGCAGTATCCTTCCCCTGCCATGACCACCAAGCCACACCGTGCCCACCAAGCCACGCCCACAGAACCGGTAGTAAAAAAAATTGAATCCCACCACTGTTCTTAATGCATAGGATTAAGTGATTAAGTGATATGTGATTTTTTTTCCTGTTCTTTCTTCCACTGGTCTGCTAGATATAGTCTAGTGGCTCAGTCTTTCTTGATGCAGCAAATATTTTGCATGTTCAGTTTGCAAGTGAAGGATGAAGCTGAAAAATGGGATCTTGTTTTGCAAGACACAAGGGGGAAGGTTGTCCTCAGTGTCAGAAAATCAGATCAGCTTCACCTGGTCTGGTTGGCTGAATGTTGTGGGTGCTTCATCACTGGAGGTTTTTAAGAAGAGACTGGACAATCAGGACTAGAAGACCTCCAAGGTCCCTTCCAGATCTATTCTGATTTGGATTTGGAAAAATCCATTGAACAAAACAGAACAGCCTCTTCAGCTTTTGCAGGAGCAAATCTGAGGGGAATCCTACTCCAAACTTGGTTGCAACTTCAAAGGTTAATATAACCTACAGTACATATTTCATCAGAATTACTCGTAAAGACATGTATGAATGTATGTATATATGCATGCATACATATTTGTCTGGTATTCAGCTTTGTTCGGGTATTTTCCCACGTCATTATAGTTGTGCTTTTAAAGTTGTAGCAACGTTTCAGCAGAATCTCATCTGCCATCATCAGGCTTCTATATTGTGTTCATCTGTGAGTCAGGCTTTCGCAGCCGTTTCTGTTTTAAATTTGGTGCTAACCTACTTCTGTGTTAGAATGGTTTTTTCTTCATCCTGATTGGCTGGGAGTCTTGGCCTATGTTTATTGGACTTGGAGTTTGCTGTGTTCTGCTTGATTGGTGTTTCTAATATCCTCTGTTTGTTTTGTAGCGTTTTTTTGTCTTGATTGGAGACCAGACAAACACAATACACAAGCCAGATGGCAGATGAGATTCTGCTGAAACATCGCTACAACTTTAAAAGCACAACTATAATGACGTGGAAAAATACCCGTCCGAAGCTAAATGCCATACATATAAATACCCGCGAAAGCTTAAGAAAACAAACACACACACACACACACACACACATACACACACACACATATAAACACACACACATGTGTATGTGTGTGTATATATGTTTTCGACAACATTTGGCCATAAGCATGTCACTAGTTATCCATCTGAAAAAATTATTTGCCTTTCCTCCATTCTCACATTGCAATATTAAGCTCGGTGGGACTTTGGATCCTTGGGCAGCTTATCAACACTGTATCTACATCATCAGCTTTTTGAGTGTCATTGCTTCTCTGCAGGTTTTCTGCAGCTAATGTTTTTCTCCCCAGAATCTAATATCTGTTTGAGAGCACTGGGAGATGAAAGGGATCTAAAGTCTTGGAATGCATTATACTTTCGGGGGTGGATTGCACATATCTGTTCCTTTTTTTAATGTGTGATGAATAGTTTGTTGCAGTTTTACTAAACAATAAAGCAATAGGTGAAGGAGGCTGCTCTTTCAACTAACCCCACTAAATTCATAATATGCAAGGTAAGCAGTTTGAGAAAGGAAAGTCTGCCTATAAAAGAAGAAGAAAAACAGAGAGAAAAGTAGAAATAGTTTTAAATGGATTGCCTTGCAAAATAAAGTTTATAAGGAAGTGGACTAGATTGTAAAGCTATCAGGGTTATACTAAAAGCCAGGCTAGAAGATAATATACACTGGAATAACTGACAAATAAAAAGGACACTGAAAATTTCCCTCACGTTGTCTTGATCAAGGTTATTCAATGTGGTCTCCTTAGGACAGATCTGTTGACAGGTCAATAAGATGAAAAGACACCATCATTTTCAGCAATAATCAATTCTCTGCTTTTTCATACAAGTAGTCCTCGACTTACAAACAGTTTGTTTAGTGACCGTTCAAAGTTACAGTGGAACTGAAAAATGTGACTTCTGACTGATTTTTACAGGTATGACTTTTGCAGCATCCCCATGGTCATGTGATCAAAATTCAGGTGCTTGGCAGTTGGTTCTTATTTATGACCATTGCTGTGTCCCAAGGATCATGTGATTCCCTTTTGCGACCTTCTGACAAACAAAGTCAATGGGGGAAGCCAGATTCACTTAACAGTTGAATTCAAATCCAGAGCCCTGGCCAATGCCATACTCAAACCCAAACTATGGTTAAGATATATCGATGACACATTCGTGATTTGGCCCCATGGACAAGAAAACCTAAACAATTTCCTAACACACCTAAACAGCACACACCCCAAAATCAACTTCACCATGGAAACAGAAACAAACAAACAACTACCATTCCTAGATGTACTAATCTACAAAAAAACAGATGGCACACTAGGACACACCATATACCAGAAGAAAACACACACCAACCGCTACCTCAACGCCCAATCCCACCACCACCCAGCACAGATAAACTCCGTGGCTAAAACACTAATTACTAGAACCAAACGCCTGGCAGACAAGACACACATTAAGACTGAACTATGCAACCTGACTAAAATATTGACAGCCAATGGCTTCCACAAAAGCAAAATCACCAACTTGATCCACAAAAACACACTGAGACATAATAGAGACCCAGAAGATGAACAGACCCATGGAACAGCTGTCCTGCCCTACATAAGAGGCATTACAGACAAAATTAGTAAGATTCTATACAGACACCACATCAAGACTGCCTTCAAAACAGACAGAAAAATAGCAGCCATCCTCAGGAACCCCAAAGACAAAATTGACCTGGAAAACCAAGGCATATACGAAGTCCCCTGTGCATCATGCCCGGCCACATACATTGGACAGACCAATAGAAGAATAAGCCCCCGCCTGGATGAACACAAAAATGCAGTCAAAAAGCTCGAACACACTTCCTCACTAGTCCAACACATGGAAGCCACAGGTCATAGCATCAACTTCAATGGCACCAAAACCCTAGCCACTATAGAAAATCCCAGCCACAGAATCATCAGAGAAGCCATAGAGATTGAAAAAAGACCAGAAAGCATGAACAGAAGAGATGATTCCACCAGGCTGTCAATCATTTGGAAGCCTGCACTCACAAACAAAAAAATCTCCACACCACAAGCCAGGCAAACACCTGGGTACAAACAGATCCCCCCTGATACCTCCATCTCAAACACACCCCAACCAGGCACCCAGATGAAACCCAGCTTCCTAACTAATGATAGCCATCCATTTACCCGAAGCAAGCTGCACTAAAGGCCTCCAATAAAGTAACACAATGTTGCCAGCCAATCAAGATACAAAAAGAGCCCCCCCCAAAAAAAAAAACAGACAGAAGATATTAGAAGCAGAACACAGCAAACTCCAAGACCAATAAACACAGACCAAGACTCTCAACCAATCAGGAGGAAGAAAAAACCATTCTGACACAGCAATAGGCTGCCCCAAATTTAAATCGGAAACCACTGTAAAAGTCTAACTCACAGACGAACACTATACAGAAGCCTGATGATGGCAGATGAGATTCTGCTGAAACATTGCTACAACTTTAAAAGCACCACTACTATGACGTGGGAAAATACCTGAACAAAGCTGAATGCCAGACATGTAAGTACCCGCGAAAACTTAAGAATATATATATATATATAAAATAAAACACTCATTCCAATTCAGTTCTATCATTAATATTAGTTAGAATCTTAATGACTTTAACATTTCTTTTTAATTGAATATCATACTTCCTTGGGAACACTTATAAACTTTCCATAATTAATTCTTTTTTTCCATATTTCTCTTCACTTATATTTTTATAAATCATAAATAATAATTAAAATGTTCCCATCCTTTCCTAATTTCATTCTCTCATTCTCTTTATTTCATCCATTTATTAACAAATATTCCACTGCATTACAATAAGTATTTTATCCATCATTTTTATCATGCATTGTTTCATATTTTCTAAAATTATTTCTATTTCTAATATATCAATATTATCTTATGTACCTTTGCAAAATCCCTTTTTCAATTAAATTTTCACCCATTATCTCTAAATAGGCTTATACTTTCCATCCTTATACATTTTCCCTGTTTTATATATCTTGTTTCTGTGTTTTATAACTTCTTTTCCTTTCCTTCTTCCCCCTCTTTTTCTCCCTCCCCCTTTTGCCCCCTTGTCTCTCAACTTCTAATTTTCCTTCTGTAATCCTCTTTTCTGTTGCTTCCTAATATTGTAATTATTTTTCAAACTATTCTTTTTTTTGGTTGTTTTTTCAAATCTTAAACTTTTCACTCTCTTTCCCCCCTTTCTTTTTTTTCCCCACATAAAATTACTTGATCATTAAAGATGGCTTCTTTTTTGTCCTGACCTTCTTTTTCTACAAATGTCTCTTGTTGTTTCTCATAGTTCCAGATCTCCATTTCTAAAAATTAAAATACGAAGCCAAAATAACCTCTTCCTTTTTGTGCATCTTCTTTCTGTTTTTTATGTTCCATTTTCAGTTCTTCTAAAAGTAATGCCATTTTAAACACTTTTAAACAACCACCCGATTGATTTTAGTCATTTAAATCCAATAGCCAAAAATCCAAAAATCACCAAGTAATCCAAATAATCCAAAGTTGTTTCTTTTTGCTTTTTTTCCCCACTTTCTCTTCTTGGGGTTCTATTATTTTGTTACAAAGTTTCAGTTAGAATGTACCTTTTAGGTACCTTGTTAAGGTTTCACTATAAGTTCCTTTTAGTTCTAGGCAGTCTCCTCCATTTTTCCAGATTCCGCCCTTTTATTCTTCCCTTTTCTCTCCTTTCCTGCTTTTAAAGGTTTTTAAGTATCCAGAAGTCTTTATTATCCCTTTGACATGTTATTTTCAGCTTAAATGCCTATTGATGTCAAAGTTAAATCTGTTTGTTGTCAGTATAAGGAAGGGAAGAAAAAAAAAAGCCAAACCCTTTCCCTTCCCTCTCTCCTTTGCTGTTTCAAAGTCTTCTTTGGGAATAATGTTATTTTTTATAGTTCAAATTCCAGGGTACCTTATGTTGTTGATTTTTCAGTTCAACCTGGTCCACCAAAACTTTCTCTTCTTATTTTCCTCCTGCACATTCTTTTCCAGTCGAGTTCATCTTTGAGGTGGCCATTTCTGACCACCACTGCAACCATCTTAGGGAAAGGGAGTAATGGCCAGCTGAGGAGGAGAGATGCAGCTCTCCTTGATCCTGCTGGTGGTCTTCCCCCCTCTTCACCACCTCTACAGGGTGGCTTAGCCCCGAATCCAGCTGGCTCGGGGCGCTCTGGTGGTGAGCACGGATCGAAACCACATACGATCGTGGATTTCGGTCCATCGCCAAAGAAGCTCAAACCGGAAGTCCTTAAACCGTTTCTTTTGAAGTATTTAACCTGCCTATTACATACTATTTTGATCCATCTCCAGATTATTTCTGATTATGTCCTGTCTAGATACTGAAGACAGATAGTCTCTTTGAATAAATATTCTGAAAGCAGCATGGGGTTCTACTACCTTTCTCAATAATGAAAGTTCAAATGTACATTTTTTTAAAAAAGGAAAAGGCCTTAACTGAGTCTTTTTTTGAGTTAAACCAAGATCACTGAAATGAGTTGAGGGAAAGGAGAAGAAAGTGACATATCCAAACAGGTTTAGTAACACTTCTTTGTAGAGGCCTTACTAAACTCAGCAAGAAGGAGTATCTAGAGTAATAGAAACAAGGTCTACTAAGTTTAAAATGGAAATCCATGCTTTTTAAAAAACAAAAGCAGTCCCCACTGTTCTGATTGAATTGGGAAGAGATGTTAACTATAGGTAGTCCTCAACGTTTAACCACACTCAAGCCTAAATTTTCTATCACTAAGCAAGACAGATGGTAGGTTGAGCCATGGTGGCACAATGGTTAGAGTGCAGTACTGGAAGCTTCTGCTAACAGCTGGCTGCTTGCAATTTGGCAATTCAAATCTCACCAGGCTTAAGGTTGACTCAGCCTTCCATCCTTCCAAGGTGGGTAAAATGAGGACCCAAAATTGTTGGAAGGCAATATGCTGACTCTGTAAACCACTTAGAGAGGGCTGTAAGCATGGTAAAGCAGTATATAAGTCTAAGTGCTATTGCTATTAGATGAGTTTTGCCCTATTTTACAAACTTTCTGGCCACAGTTCAGTAAATTGCTGCAGCTGTTAAGTTAGTAACATGGTTGTTAAGTGAATCTGGCTTCCTCCTTGACTTTGCTTGTCCAAAGGTCACAAAAGAGGATTACATGACACCAAGACACCATCATAAATATGAACCTATTGCCTGAATTTTTGATCATATGACCAGCAATGCGGCAATGGTCATAACTGTGAAAATAGTTATAAGTCATTTGTAACATTGAATGGCCAGTAAACAGATGGTTGTAAGTCAATGGCTACCTGTATGCAGAAAAGCCCCTTTCTCCAAGCTGAATTTTGATAATTGATTCAATATTTTTAGATATACTCATGTTTCCCCCCAAATAAGACCCTGTCTTATATTTCTTTGCCAGCCAAAAAGGCACCAGGTCTTATTTTCAGGAGGCAGAGATGTCATCCATTGACTCACTTCAAGTGCTCATGTTGCCCTCCTCCTTTTTGCTGTCAGAGGCCCTCAGGAACTTCTTATAACATGTGTGCTTATATTGAGTGCAGGTGTAAAAATCAAGCTAGGGCTACTTTCAAAGTAGGTTGTATTTTGGGGAAAACATGGTACTGAAATTTATACAAAACATCTAGCAGTTTCCAAGTCAGCAAATAAAGAAGGGAATAGGAGGAATTCTAACATGATATTTATAAAAATGTTTTTGTGTGAATGGGATTCTTCTTTGTTAGAATTACATGTGATTTTGATGTAATATTCCAGGCAAAGAGCTCACTGTTCTATAAGTTATTAATAAGATGTCAGTGTATACTACTAGAAGCTTTCATCTATTAAACTCTGGTAAGCTTCATAACTGGTCTAGTGTTTCCTAGAAGGAAGGATGATAAGGAATATCACTATCCATTTCCTTGTGATGAAATAACTGAATCCTCAATTTTACAATTCAGTGTTATTGAACATGGAATACACACGTAGAAAACTAGATTTGAAAAGTCTAAAGGAACCACAGTGGTCCTCTACAACTCTGGGCACTAAATCAGATTTAAACATTATGGAAATGCAGAATCAGAATCCTGGACAGATTTTCTTTTTCTTTTTTGAATTTTAATTATACATTTCTTCTTTTTAATTATACATTTTTTTCTTCTTTAAAATACGTAAGTGCTTGATAAACAGTGTATTATCTGGATCAATTTGTTTATAATAAGTATAAACCAGTTTTTAATTCCTTTCTCTCTTTAGCAGTACAGGAAGTGTACATATATTGAAATTATTTTTCAGACTACACTCCCATTCACATACACTCATATGGAAAGCAGTTTCACTGAATTTAGCGGGATTTACTGAGTAAAATGCACTCTTTGTTGACTTTCCCAATCCATCATCTTTGAACTAGCTGTACATTTGAAGGTAGATCTATGTTTCTTTTTGCAGCCCAGTAATTAATACATGATTCTCTAAAGATAAAACATATTTATGCAAGGAAAATATGTCTTATAAAATGTTGTTGGACTTTCAGGATTCCATTTTGATTTTGCTTCCTTCAATTTATTTAAAATATTCAGTGTTTCTTCCTTCTGTCTGAACTTTTTCTGAGTTAATAATCCGGTTACTAGTTATTCAGCAAAAGGAGGGTATATCCTCCTGTTCCTCATGTTCTATATTCTGAAGACATTATCTGGTGTTTCTGGTGGGTCTTTTTTTTTTTTTTAGAGTATGTCTTCCTGAGCAGCTTTTCTCTGTGACATAGGGCTTCCCTAATACAGTTAGTCCTTGAATTACAACAGCTCGACTTAGTGACTGTTCAAAGTTACAATGGCAGTAAAAACAATGACTTATGACCTTTTTTCATACTTACAATAATAACATTCCCATGTCACCTGATCAAAATTCAGATGCTTGAAAACTGGTTCATATTTATGACAGTTGCAGAGTCCTGGGGTCATGTGATTTTTCTTTTGTGACCTTCATTGACAAGCAAAGTCCATGGGCAATCCAGTTTCACTTAACAACTGTGTTACAAATTTACCAACTGCAGGGATTCACTTAACAATTGTGGCAAGAAAAATCATAGAATGGAGCTAAACTCATTCAACAAATGTTTCACTTAGCAAAAGAAATTTTGGGCTCAATTGTGGTTGTAAGTTGAGAACTAGCTATATATGTTATCCTCAAATTAACAAATTGAGCTGTGTGATCTTAATCAGTTGATTAGTCCCCTCCCTCTGGCTTGCCTGCTGCCAGAAATTGACAAGAGTTGTTTTCAAGCTGAAGACTTTTATCCTGCAATTGAAAAACCTGTCTTTTTGAGACTGGAAAAAGTAATTTAATATACATGTAGGTCTAAGTGCTATCTATCATCTATCCATTTATCTATCTATCTTTCTATCATATATCTATCATCTATCTATCCATCCATCCATCCATCCATCCATCCATCCATCCAGTGGTACAATTCAACTGGTGTAACAACTGATTTGGTGAGCATGTGCTTTGTGAGTTTGCAAATGCACACTCTGCATGCACACATTGCATTTTTTAAAAGCCTCTAATACTTACCTTCAACTGCAGCCTCTGTGAATAAAACAGGTGAGGCAAAGGAAACCGCTCTGCCCCTCAAATCAGCTGTGCTCTAAACAAAGAAAATAAAGCACAGGAAAAAGTGGAGGGCAGGCGGGCAGTCCCACGTTTATCACAGTGAACTGGTTCGAAGCCAGCTGATCTTTGGAACAAGGGGTTCACCCAAACCGGTCTGATCCAGGAGAATCCTATCTATCTATCTATCTATCTATCTATCTATCTATCTATCTATCTATCTATCTATCTATCTTGCTGATTTTCAAAGTTATTTCTGTTGTGGATGCCAAAAAAGTTAAATTCTCCTCCTTTTCATCCATTTGTTCCCTTTTTGTATTGTCTCTGTCCTCCTTTGCCTTTTCAGATATTAGGTAACAGCAAAATAATCAGTGACTATTCATCAGCCTCATGAAAAACTGTGCACTATGAAGTAATTAATGAAAAGGCAAAAGAACAAGATCAGATGTGAACAGGAAACTTAAATATGTTTCCCCACCCGCCCAAAAAAGAAAAGAAAATCAGAACTTTAGTTTCAGCAATGTTTTTAGGTGAGTTCCTCCAGAAAGCAAATGTTTCCTGATTTGATTAAATACAAATTCTAACCTGAATTCATGTTTTCAATGGATAACTTCCTTAGTAAGTTGTAGGAATACTCACATATATTCCATCATATATTTTGACATAACATATTTCTAATTTCTGTATCTCAGCAAATCACAAAAATATCCTCATGACATTCTGATTAGCAAGCTAGTTTAGTATGAGATGGATGCCATGACAATAAAGTGGATAATTAGAGTCTAGAAACTAAGTTCTAAGAAGACAGACTGGAGCTTCTGGGAATGCTTAGCCTTCAAAAGCTGAAGGGAAATATGACAGCATACTTTGAGTACCTAAAAGGATATCATTGTTCTCTATATCTCTGAAAGAAAGTCAAGAGATAATGTCAATAATAGAAATACAAGCAACACAAATAATACAAATAATGGAAATACAAATAATGGAAATACAGCAAAAATAACTTTTTTGTAAGTTACAAAAAGGCAGATTCTTGTTGAATGTTATGAATACTTTCTTATTACTATAGTGAGGGCAGTTTGACAGAGAATCTAGTTATCCTTCAAGGTAATGGTCTTCTTCCCTGGAAGCTTTCAAGAGAGATTGGACAGCTATTTGTCATAGATGCTTTAATCTGAACTCCTGCATAGAGTAGACAGTTGGAGTTAATAGCCAAAAGTAATTCCTTCCAATTCTAATTCTGTGATTCTGAAAAGTACATCTTGTTCAGTGTAATGTGATTTTTCCTAAGAATATTTGGTAGAAATACAGTCTAAAGCTAAACTCCTAAGCATACTCCTAAACTCAGTAGGGTTTATTTTTGAATAGGTATATAAAGGTTTTCACTGCTAGTGTCTCTAGACCCTAACAGTGTAAAAGAGACTAAAGTTAGATGTAAGATCTAATAGAATAAAATTGCAATGCCAGAGACCTGATCTTCATATATCAAAAGGAAAGTTCTGAACAGCAAAGGAGCAATGTCTATCCAACTGTTATGGTTTATTATCACAATTTATGAGGTCAAAGTGGAATGTATGAATGAAAGTTTACAAGCCATGTTGTAAAATGCAGGAAAGCTAAAAATGTCAATTTGAGAACCATAGGTTTGGGTTTGTTTGTTTTTTAACATTGTTTAGATTAGCTGCCAGTTAGTTTCATCTTGTATTCTTTAAAGTAAACAGGGATATTTACATTTTATACAATATATGCATTTGGATGAGTGGGTGGGTGGGTGGATAGATAGAGATAGCTAACAAATTGAATATATAACTCTAAGAATACTTATCTCTTTTATGAATGGGGAAGCTGTTTCCATACTTGATATTGTTTTTGTTATAATTTCATATTAAATTTGTTCTATTCCCAAATATTCAGTTGATTTACCTATTATAACTACACCATTTGTCAGAAATAACCATGTTATTTAAATCTGTTTTCTAAATGTTCCTTAACTTTGGTCAAGTTTGTGCCTGACTTCTGTTTCAGAAAAAAGGCACATATGATGACAATTTTAATGATTTTCTTTTACTCCACTTTTATTATTTTTTAATTTTAACTCAAGGTAATGAACATACATAATACTCCTTCCTCCTCCTAATTTCTCTGCATATAGTCATAAGAAGGCAAGATCTGACTCCACCTTGAATGTCATTGAACATTACCTAATCTGGTCTTGGTAGAAACTGCTAGGGAAGATTTCCTGTGAAATAGACATGAGCAATAAAGTAACTAATTGCTCTCTTCACAGGATCTGGTTGGTCACAACTAACATTGAGTTCCATTTGAAGGACTAGACCATTATGTAAAATGGTTGCTAGGTGAATGCATGAGAAAGGAGGAGAATATGATTGATTGCTACAATTTCCTTCAAACAAAGTCCTCTTTTACAGTTCTGACAGAATTAGTCTCACTCTGGTGTGTATTATCATCAAGCACACAAATTTGGTCACAAATTCCTAAACTGGTCAGAAGATTAATTATACAATCATATTTTACCATATTTGCATTGAGCAAAGTAGCTGCTAAATGAAGAAGATTTTTTGGGGGGAAAGCTAATGAGAACTTACCATGCATACATCAAGCTCCTGGATATAAATCTAACAAATAAATAAACCAAATATAAAAGCCAATGACTATTAACTACTTTTACCAGAGAAAGAAAATAGGATTTCATGGGGGGGGGGGGGCGAACAATGGGGATAAAGAAAAAGTGTTTTTCCCATACCCGCTATTTTAATGTTTCAAATTGTTTTCATGGAAGCTTATTTTCCTTTAGTCAGCTTAATAATTGTATGGATACTGAGTTGCTTTAGAGAAACCAAAATACACTTTTCCTCAAGCAAACATCATCCCCTGGCATTTTCTTTTTGCAAAATTACATACACTTAGGAATGGTATATGAATAAAGAATAATTGTTAGTAGATGGCTTGATTGGGTTCTTTTGTTTAGGGCTACGAAAATGATAATCAGTAGATCCAATTTTTTATTATCTTCTCTTGTTTTCTTCAATTCAATAGGATTTGCTCAGAAATATCAAGAGCCCAACATGACAGATAAAAGTACTACATAGCCCAGCATTTTAATCCACAGTGAGAATTAGATACCATTTTAAAACTTCCACTGGCTTGTGTCCATGAGTAATGATTAAATTTGTGCAAAGTAGACCACAAAATAAGTGAAGGAAGTGGAAAGGACATTTTAAAAGTGTCCATGAGGAATTTGGCAATGTTGATTCAGGGCAATGAAGAATCTATGCTGGAAAGCAAAACTGCATTATTATTATCATCACCATCACCGTTATTCCTTTTTCCATGTAACTAACAAATATTAACATTTGCAAATGTGAAAGTACCATCAGAAGAGTATGAAAAAGGAAGATCAAATCTATCACAAACAGTAATTCATATAAAGACTTAGTATATTATTATTGGATAGAGAAATGCATTCAATATAATTGTAGCAGGGTTTAGAGACCTGTATGGGCCTAGCCCTAAATTATTGTAAATATTATGATTTTTTTTTAAAGTTACCTTTGAATAAGAACATGATCCTTAAACATAACAGAACTTTTGTATGTAGCAATATCACATCAAAGAGTGATGCTCTCAATCATGCCTCTGTAAAAAGTGGCCAGGACAGAAGGAAATGCAATGCAAGAAATGAAAATGCTGGTTTGCATGCTTCACTAAGGATGATGTGTGGAGAGACCAGTTCAAATTGTTAGTTATCTGCACTCCCAGATACTTAATACTGTTGACCATCTCTGCAGCTTCATCCTTGATGCTGAGTATATGTAAGTAAATGGACAAGTTCTGATGCAGGAATGTAGCTCCTTCTTTTGATAGTGGTAGGTAGACTCTACAGAGAAATACAGAATGTTCCTGCTCCAAACATTCCTTTCAGATCTCCAACTTATAGCCATTTCATAGACACAAAATGTTTCGGGATGTGCCCTTTAATTTACCCCCTACCCTGCTCAGTAAACATTTCAATCCTCTTCAAAAATTGAGGTTCCCTCAAAGCAACAAGAGTTTCCATCTTAACATGAGTGATGTCATTTTCATTAAAACAGCCTTTCAAATCCCGAATATCAGAAGGAAGAGAATGATATAGATATTAAATCAATGATGAGATATTAAATCAATTTCTATTGTTTCAGCTGAGGGTAAACATTTCAAATACAAAATATGGATTGCACAGAAACTTTCCCTCAGTCGTGACACAACAAATATTGACACCTTCACTGACACTTCCTACAAAAATTTGTATAAGGTTATGTGTACTGAATGTCTGTTAATTTTTTTTAGGAGGGAAGGAAGGAAGGAAGGAAGGAAGGAAGGAAGGAAGGACAACAATTGTTTCCCTAAGATTTACAGTTAAAGTAAGGCAAGTAAATCAGTTATTCCCTCATCCTATGATAGATTTCTGAAAGTGTAATATTAAGCTTCTCTTAAAGATTGAAAAAAATGTTAACAAATCTCATAATTGTATCTGCACAAACACCTCGTCTTTGAATTCATGTGATTATGTATTACTTCAGGAAATGGTTCTTCTCAGCAGCAGCTTAATTCCTTTGGATTTGGACTCTTGATGTATTAGAAATCCTTTGTATGATGAACCCTGATTTAAAACAATACTTTGGTTTCACAGAGTCAATTTCTATAAACGTTACTTTGTTTTCCTTCTAAGGAAGTAGGCTTTATTTTCCTAGAAGCCAAGTATAATCCACAATACAGTTTCCTAGCTCTATTATAAACCCTCTGTAAATCAGTAACCTTTTCCCTGGTTATAAACAGAAAACAAGTTGCCATAGAAATAATGTACTATACATCAGCTTCCAGTGTTAGAATTGCAATTTTCAGAACTGGAAGGCAGCATGGCCCTCTTGAAGGTATAAGATAAAGAAGGCTGCTGTTGTTGTTGTTGTTATTATTATCTTCATTGAATTACACTAAAACACCATAGTTCAAAGATAACTTAATCCTGATGAAGGCTGATTTTATACACTCACAGAAACACACATAGTACATTTACAATTGCATCCTTTACTGCACAGTCTTAAATTTTAAAGTATGCCAGCTAGGAAACTTCATAATTTAGTTTAAATTTACTACACTAATCATTTTGGAGAAATGGTATATATCCTCTATGTATGATCTAAGCAGATTAAGGAAGTCCAAATCCTAAAACTGTTAAGACCAGCCTCATGTTAGATTAATAAGAGTTATTTAAAGACATTTTTATTAAATTTAATGGTAAGCTGAAATACCATTACCACCTGATATCCTGCCCATCTCAGCATGAAGTAACATATAATTTTGCATCTTCACATGATGCACCATAAAACAATGAACAGATGACTGAAAACTATCCATAAGTCTCTGCACAGCATTGGCACAAAATAATTGTTATCGCACATTGAAGCCAACACAGCTCACCAAGAGTAGTAATCGGTACATTTGTGACATGTCTGTATGCCAGTTTGCACTAGCTTTGCTCATAAGGAGAGTAGATATGGTTTTGTTCTCACAGAATAGTAGTCTTAGTAGAGAGAAAGGGAACAGAGATGGGCTGGCTTTAGAAATCATCAGAGAAGAAACTAGGAAGAAGGTACATAACTGGAATGAAGGCCATAGTTGGAGCTAGAGCTGTAGAAGCTTATGGCCTTGTAAAGCAAGAAGATCATCATTCTGACTCCAACCAGGGGCAGAGAATAGGTGGAAAATAATTAAGCTCCTTGAAAAGGGAATGGTTTTGGTAATTCTGGCAAACAACCCAATCATGGAAATATAACTCCAGATTTCAAAACAGTGATGCCATTTAATCAGACAGCATGTCAAAAAGAGTATAAAGCTATCCCAAAGCTAAGGAGAATGAAGACCTGGGGATGGGGTGGAGAATGCTGTCTATAATTATGGTGAAACTGGACATTGGGGTAAAGAAAGTATCCAAGACTTTTTGAAGTTCCCAACACAGGATAATGATATTCATAAAAGTCAATGCCTGGAAAATAGACTGTTTTTGGAAATTGATAATGGGAGAACTTTACTTATACCACAACTGATTACAAATACATATAGAGTGAATCCTCAGATGTTTTTGTTCTTTTTTCTCCCAGCTAGGAAAGACCCATTATTGATCCCCGGATACCATTTAAATCTCTAATTAAAAACTGGATTTTGCTCTCTCAAGAAATGCTTGAGTGAGAGGATAGGGAATGTTGCAACATTGTTTCAATGCTGGGGAAATAAAACATTGGAAGCGCATATTGTATAGATCAGGGGTGTTGAACTGGGCTGGATGCATCATGCACAGGACATGCCCACCCCAGCTCCACGAAGGGGGGAAATGTCACAATACCTCATGTGATGGCAATGTGACAACACAAATTTCACACCTGTGGTAGAGATGAAAACATTTCTTTCTTGTTTTAAGCACTTTGTAGAATTCTTATCTTTGAGATGCTTGATACCTATGAGTTGGTGGTATAATGTTCAAAGGATAATATTAAAGGCACCCTTTTATGGATTAGCTTCTTTGTGCCTGATGGATCAGGGGTAGGAAGAAAAGCAAAATTGTCTATTGAAGGATATCTCTCTGTGTTGCTAGGACAGACTCCTCATCTATACCGAAAGCACTGTTATTTGATTGACAGCTTCTATCACGAAAGTGCAAACCATGTTATGTAAATTAAAATATGCAATGCTGTCATAAATTGGTTCCTAGAATAATGAGACTTGGATTTATCTCCCCATTTCTGTCATTTTTCCCCCTAACCCCACACATAAAATGCCCTCCTGGTACCATGATTAACTTTAGAGATAAAGCACATAAAGAAAAAAAACATAAGATACCACAACAGAGAGCACTACATATTTTGTGCAAATTCTATTAGAAGGCAGTCATTTTTGTTTGCTAACTATAGTATAGTAGAAACTAGCCTGCAGGCTGTATGAATGCTATACCCTGCTTACATGGCAGCATTACTTAACCCAATGAATTAATGAGTAAATGCAAAGATTTGAACAATCAGCCCTTCAATATTTGCATGCAGACTCTCATACTACATAATTACACCAAGCTCTAAATTAATTAAAGTTGATTTTTCTGAGCTTGAAAACTGGTCATATCCTCGGCTTTGCTATCGTATAAAGTCATCAGCCCACATTCAATGTGACACTTTATATCTTCGGCATTCTTAGCAATAGTACACAGAAACAGCCATAAATGAGAATAGAGTTTACAGAAAAAGCTGATGTAGCTGTTGTTGATTATTATCATTGGTGGTTGGTTAGTGCATGTAGTTGTTGTTGATTATTATGATTGGTGGTTGGTTAGTGCATGTATGTGTTTATTTCCAGTACTTGGGAAGAGAAAGAAGCAAGCTATTTGCATTGTATTTGCTTTGTAATTATGTGAAATAACAATGTAAACAAATTACAATACATAGTTCCAGTAGACACCCGCCTACATCTGATTGCAGATTACAAGAACGAAAAAGAAAAGAAAAAGAAAAAAAGAAAGCCAACTACAATACAGTATTTATTTGGTGCTAACATATAATTAGTCTCTGACAATTTCAGTATTAATCAGAACTCTCTCTTTCCTCTCTACTTCCTGCTACTACAAAGCAGCTCTCTATTTTTAAATGTGCATTTTTTTACAATTCAACTACATAGGAAAGCAATTACTTTTTCATTTGATACACTGGAGAGATATTGGAGCACTGATCCATAAATGCTGACCACCCTGCTTATCATAACATCCAGCTAATTCATATTTGCTCTTGTATATGGTTTCCCTATCTCCCCCCCCCCAAAAAAGTGATAAAATATTATTACAGGTTTTTATTTTTCTGATATGCTTGAAAATAATAAACACATGCACGCACACAAAAATACATGCAACTTGACAGGTGATAACAATCCAGTATACATTTTTTTTCTTCATTTGCTATTAGAAAAAATTCAGTCTGCAATATTATTTCAAGAGTTAGGCATTTTCAGCTACTGGCTTTAAGACATACCTAGTAAGCCTCTAAGCTTAGCTTATGCCTCCTAGATAGGAGGTTATCAAGGACTTCCAGGGATGATAGGGGAACTTGAAAATCATTCTGCAAGAAGGCAACACATGGTTGTTCCTGAATATTGTAATCACCAGGAGTCAAACTTTGGCTTCTGAGAAGTACTTACACACAACTATGAAGATTGACTCCCAGTGATTTCGCTGCAAGAGTTTTGGCATGATTTCAAAATATATTGCCATTGCTTTTTTTCAGAATTATTTTTATTTTGTTTTTACTTCTGTATCTAGAACATATTCTGGAATTTTCTAATGGACCAAGTCCTAGCCATGGTCAATTACAAGTGGTGGAGGTTGTATTTCACTGGCATTGTGCTGCTTTTATCATTTGCCCCTGAGCCTTTTGGCCATTCCCACAGATTCTTCTGCTTTCAACTTACATGCAATGTTTTAAAAATGCAAAGAATATCATCCATGGAGGTTAATAATCACTGGCACTGCAGTAGGAAGAGAAAGACTATTTAACCATTTCTTCCTTTGCTCCATTGTTGAAAAAAAAATCCCTTTTTTAAGCTATTAGATTTGTAACAGTCCCAATAAAGATTTTTCCCCCAAAGCAAATGCCATTTTCAGATCACAGCAGATTAAATTTCTCCTCTATATCTGTGTACTGATAATTATAAGATTACAGAACTGATTCTACTCATTCTCATAAATATATATGATGCAGCATATGAAAAAAAAAATCCCAAATACATTTAATATCACCATATCTATTTTGGCCTTTATTTTCAAAGGTACTTTTCCATTCTTGAAAAAGATTAAAAAAATATTAACAAGTCTGGGCTAGTTATGTAGCCTTGGCAATTTGCTAGCATTCTTTTCTTCTTGGCTTACACAAGCCTAGGCCTTGTTGAGGGATGGCTACACATTCCTTTGTAAGTGTCACTAGTGTGGGAGAACTCACAAAGATTGATTAGGAGTTAACTGAATTATAAACACCAAATGTTATGAAGGGATGGAAGCCAGCTTAACTAAGTGTGATGGAATCATTCAGTCTTAACTAGAAGTATCATTTAACCAAATATTTTTAAATGCTTGTATTAATCTATAATTCCCATTGAAATGCAAAAGAATTTCATTTCTGTACTATTTTAAGCAACTCTCTCAAGTTTCCAAGATAAGTGAATAAGTTATTTCTGTTCCCATTGCATCAAGTTCTAAAAGCTGTATTCTCGCACACGGGAGAAAGAAAAAATTAGTAATTCACATGCATTAAATATATAAATAGATGAAACACCACAATTTTTCTAAAAATGGTGGCCATTTTCATTGTTATTGGCATTTTGAGTCAACAAAGATAAAAAAGTTCATGAAGAACTATTTGACTCATGATGGATAAATTATAACTAATCATAACCACCCTAAAAACATGTCTATGATCCTATGGAAACGGTGCCCCAATCAAATGTATAGACTTCATTAAATTTTACTGTGATGATGGGGAATTTTGGAATCCATAGCCCCACATGTCTGGAAGGCAACACATTTTTAAAAAATGAAAACATTCAATACTGTAATGAGAAAGAAGGTCAACCCAATCAGTTACTGATATGAAACAAACAAAAAGTTAAAAAGTTGTGATATTTCTGTAGTTACTTACCAAGCACATCTAAATTATATTAAAGTAACCAAAACATCTTTACAATCCCCATGGCATGACACAACTTTTGAGGCCCCCTAATGTTTGGAAATTGAAAAAAGTAACTCAGTTATCAAATGCCACACTGCAATTGTTATAATTTGAAACTGTGAAGAAGGAAACAGGCAATCTTTATCTACAGATTCAATATAGTCTAAAGATTAATTAGTTCCCAAAGATGTCTTCTATGGAAATCAAGGTTTACACCAGCACTCTCTTTTTCTTGTGAAACTTTTGATGTAATACCATCCCCAAATAGCTATATACAGTATATACCAACATAATGACATTTCTATCTCAAAATAAGTCACTGGGGCATTGCAAAAAGCCATATGGAAATAAGATCAGGAACATCAAAATACCTATGTGTTGTCTTACTTTAAACAGAAAGATATAGTGAGAATATGCATGAGAGACAGAAATAAAAATGTAGAAAGGGGAAAAAAGAGTTTCTGTTTACTGATTCATCATCTGTTTTATTATATGTAATTTATAGTAATGAATGATTTTAAAAGTGAAATGTAAAATGCAGAAAGAAAATGTTCAGTCTACTATGAATGATAAAATATGGCATATGTGGGTAGCAGCAATCTTCAACATTATACATATAAATATACTCCAGTAAGTCATACTGAAATTTTTATCATCCATTGTAGCATTGATCACTATATTCAAATTGGCTCTGCTTTTCACAGTTGATTCCTTATGTTTCTGTTCTTTTTTTAAAATATATTTTTTTATTCATAAACCTTTTAAATACAGTGTATTGTCAGGGCATATCATTTCCAGAGGAAAAACAACAAGAAGAAAAGAAATAGTAATGTATATACTAATAACAATAGAAATGGTGTAACAGAATAATTTGAACTAAATTTATCTCTATTTCTGTTCTGAAGGTAAAAATATAGCAGCACTAACAGCACTAAGCTATAAGATGAAATCTGTTACATCCACTGTAAAATCTTGTTCTATGTACTGCAATTAACATTCCAATTACTGTAGGGTGTTCAGGATTAAAGAGAAAATAGAATGGTCTTTGTTGTTATATCTCCCTTCTAGTCCTACTAAATAAATACAACTGAGATGCTAATGGTGTTATCTATTCTAAAAATACTGTGGGGAAAACACCAGATAATTATCCACAATCTTAAGAGAGAGGACAACCTGCTCAACTGTCATCGCATTTCACCTTAGTTTCTGTTCCTGAATGACTAAACTGGTAAAACTCATTACAAAAATATGAGCTTGAGGTTGCAAGGGTGTGAATCATAGGTTAAGGCTAGAATATAAGGAGGCACCAAGGTTGAAAAGAATCCATTTTTAGCACCTCCCTGTGAAGCATTTTGTTCTGAGAATTAGAAATAGTTGATGGTCCTTGAGAACCTTCTTATGGGTACTAAGGGAAAAAAGATCACAAAGACTCATGAGATGAATGACATTTTGAACTGTTTTGTGACAGAGGATACAGATCTGGGCTTAGGAGAAGAAAATGAATGTTGGCTTTTATTTCAATTTTCACTGTAAAGCAGTAGTTTAGGCATCAATAAATACTGCTATAAACTCTTCTTTTTACTATATGTGAAATTGTTGTGGTAGCCCTAAGCACCATGGCACTTTTTAAAATTAGCATCCTTTTCTAATTTAGAGAGCAAATACCAAGGGGATTCTTACATTATTGCTGAACTTTGCAGAAGGTCATTTCAGTCTATTTCCTACCAAACAAGAAAAAAATATATCAAAGTTACTATGGACCAGTCCATTGAAAGATTATTTAGAATGATGTACTTGAGTTCTAGAAATGGAGTTCTAGAAAGAAGACTCAGGGTGTTTCACACCTGGTCAACCTCAAGACTTCAAAAAACTCAAGTGTTCTTGTAGAATTGTGCTTGTCAAGGCTTTTCAAAACCTGAGCTCATGTAAACCTGAATCAATAGTGGTCTTCTTTCCATGGCAATAATGGCCTAAAGAAAGTCTGTAATGTTTCTTTTAGATTTTCCATCCACTGCTAAGAATTATATTTTAATAGGCATGCGGAAGTCAATCAAAATAACATTAAATTACATAGCTATCAAAATATATATTATATTTCAACATTTTGATTATTTAACCTGATTAACCTTCATTTTCAAATGCTTTCAAATCCCCCCTGGGAATTGCTCAGTGATTATCTTAGGATAGGTGAAAAATGTGGGCTTTGCTTAACTCTGAAGTTTCTTTTTTACACAGGAATGTAAAAACAGTTCTCGTTGATTCAAATTGCCGTTTGGATCTAAGAACAAAAATTAAAATTTTTATTTCAACGAATGTAATCAAAATCCGTCTTTGCTAGATTCTGATTTGATATATCAAAACTACAACATAACCAATGATACATGTGTAATAAAACATGGAACTATATGGGAAACTCATGAACATAGAGTATGGCTATCCCAATCTTGCATGCTTGCTGAAATTTACAAATTACAGAAGAAGATAATATGCAGTTTATTTATAAAGCTGCCTAGGATTTGTGGATAAAGAAAGCTATATTTGTTACTGTTAAAAAACAAGTTGATAATCACTGAATAGTTGATGAAGGAAGACTTCAGCAAGCATCCAGACTTGCTGTATTTGTTTAGAGAAAGAAGAGAATGCCACAGCTGGCTAATTTTTCATTAAGCAGCAGCACATATTTTCCTACACATTATTTATGAGTATTTTTGTTGATGCAGACAATGCAAAAAGCTTCTTTAACAGCTCACTAAATGAATACTGAATTAACACGGGACTCTAACTCTGAACTCTCAGGACAACAAGTGCTGAGCAAGTCATCTGTTTTCATTTGTTTGGGCTTTCCTCTGCTTCTGCCTCTTTAGAAAACCTTGCTTGGAAAAATAAATTTGAGGACAGCTATCATGCTCCAGCTGGTCCAAAACAGCCTGAAAGGCATTGGCTGGACCAATGATCTTCTGAGCATTAATTGATGATCTACAAATGGCCATATTAGCCACATGCCTGGTTTGTTTTCCTCTTTTTAATGCGTATGAATATAGAATTTTAAATCAATTAGCTTAATAGTCCAGGAAACCTCGTGTGACTGCAAATGGGATATTATGGGAAAAGTTTCCCTCTCTCCCTTCCCTGGGATGATAGCATGTGCCAAATAGAAACCAACATCTTTTGTTAGGTTACATGGTTTTAGATGGGACTTATTTTCCTCCAGCCCAATCTGTGCTTGTTTACTTTCACTGTATTCCATCAGAATGGTGTGCAGGATGGCAGCCTGAATAAGGTCATATTTATTCAAATAAGAGCCATACAAAGTTCAGTGGATTTTAACAGCAGGTAAATTTTAATTGTATAGTCCTCAAAGTCATTTTTGTAATCCCTATAACTGGGGTTAAGGTTCTTCTTTGTCCATTTTTTTTCTAGACTAGACAGATTTGTGGAGAGCAGGCACAATACTTTTGACTTTAATCTAGGTTCAATAATACTGCTGCTTTTTGGTATGTTGGAATGAATTGATATGTTTCATTATCATAGATTGGAACTTATTAGCATTAGCCAGTTGTCAGTCATCAGAATGGGCCATTACGAGCTTCCAGTTTGAGTCTCTTCGGTGACAGACCGAAATCCATGATCGTGCGCCATTTCAATCTGTGCTCACCACCAGAGCACCCCAAGCCAGCTGGTTTGGGGTCTAAGCCACCCCATAGAGCTGGTGAAGAGGGAGGAGACTGCCAGCAGGGTCGAGGAGAGCTGCATCTCTCTTTCCCAGCTGGCGTTACTCCCTTTCCCGAAGGCAATTGCAGCGGTGGTCAGAAATGGCCACCTCAAAGAAGAACTGAACTGGAAAAGAATGTGCAGGAGGAAGATAAGAAGAGAAAGTTTTGGTTGACTGGATTAAACTGAAAAAGCAATAATGTAAGGTACCCTGGAATTTAAACTAAATACCATTGTTCCCAAAGAAGATTTTGAAGCAGTGGAGGAGAGAAAAATGGGAAAGGATTAAGTTTTTTTTTTCTTCCCTTTCATATACTGACAGCTAAGAGACTTAAGCAAGAAATTTAAAAAAAAAAATCCACTTTGACATTAATAGGCATTTAAGCTGAACATTAAAGTCAAAGGGATAATAAAGATTTCTGGATATTTAAAAGTTTTTAAAAGCAGGAAAGGAGAAAAAAAAGAATAAAAGGGTAGGATTTGGAAAAATGGAGGAGACTGCCTGGAACTAAGGAATGGAACTGTAACTAAAAAAAACTTACAGTGAAACTTTAACAAGATTCCCCAAAGATACATCCTAACTGAAACTTGGCAACAAAATAATAGAACCCCAGGAAGAGAAAGTGGAAAAAAGAAGCAAGAAGAAACAGACTTGGTTATTTGGATTACTTGGTGATTTTTGGTTTTTGCATCTAAATGACTAAAACTAATTGGGTGGTTGTTTAAAAGTGTTTAAAATGGCATCACTCTTAGAAGAACTGAAAATGGAACTTTAAAAATGGAAAGAAGATGCACAAGAAGGCAGGGGTTCTTTTGGCTTCATATTTCAATTCTTAGATATGGAGATTTGGAACTATGAGAAAAAACAAAAAACGCTCGCAGAACAAGAAGATCGTGACAAAGAAGAAGCCATCTTTAATGATCCAATAATTTTAAGTGGTGGAAAAAAAGGAAAGGGGGGAAAGAGAGTGAAAGGTTTAAGACTAAAAAAAACAACAAGAAGAGTTTGACAGATAAGTATAATATTAGAAAGCAACAGGAGAGGGGATTACAGATGAGAGAATTAGAAGTAGAGAGATGAGGGGGCAAAAAGAGGAGAGAGAAGAAGAGGGGGATGAAGGTAAGGAAAAGAAGTTGTAAAAGACAGAAACAAGATATAGAGAAACAGGGAAATGATATAAGGATTGAAACCATAAGCCTGTTTAGAGATAATAGGTGAAAATATAATTGTAAAAGGGATTCTGCAAAGGGACATAAGATAGCATTGTTATATTACAAATAGAAATAATTTTAGAAAATATGACTAAAATGATGGATAAAATATTCACTGTAATGTAGTGGAATATTTGTTAATAAATAAATGAATTAAAGTGAATGAGATAATTAAATTAGGAAAGGATGGGAACATTTTAATTATTATTAATGATTTATAAAAATATAAGTGAGAAATATGGAAAAACAAAGAATTAATTATGGGAAGTTAAAAGTGTTCCCAAGGAAGCATGATATTTAATTGAAAAGAAATGTTGAAGATGTAAAGATTTTAATGAATTGGATTCTATTAATGATAGAATTGAATTGGAATGGAATGGAATGTGTGATTTATTTACATATATATATATATATATATATATATATTTACATATATATATACATATATATACACACACACATATATAAGACTCTCAACCAATCAGGATAAAGAAAAAACCATTCTGGCACAGCAATAGGCTGTCCCAAATTTAAATCTGAAACCACTGTAAAAGTCTAACTCACAGACGAACACTATACAGAAGCCTGATGATGGCAGATGAGATTCTGCTGAAACATTGCTACAACTTTAAAAGCACAACTACTATGACGTGGGAAAATACCCAAACAAAGCTGAATGCTATATATATATATATTCTTTTTCGAATATAGTGTGTATTTTAAGAATGTACCAAGCAGAATTTGTTTGGAAGTTATGTATTATACTGAGTGCTATAAGCTCTAAAAAACGACAGCAGCATAATCATACTTCCAGCAGATAAAGGTAATGCCACAATAGTAATGGATAGAAAAGACTATGAAACAAAATTGACAGACCTACTCCAAGACTCCATATGCAAACCCATAAACATGGACCCAACCAAATATCTGGAAAAAATAATCAAGAAGAAAATTATAACCAGCCACATGAGCAAAGAGATTCAACAGATGATCATCCCAAGAGAAAAATCTTCCAGATGCCCCAAACTATATGGTCTCCCAAAAATACACAAAGAAGGCATACCACTCAGACCCATAGTCAGCTCCAGAGGAGCACCACTGCAAAACCTAGCTAAACACTTAGCAAAGCAGCTGCAGCCCCATGCTGAAGCAGCAGCTTGACATGTACAAAACTCATACCACTTCTTGGAAATGATCAAAGATCTACACAAGGAACAAGAAGATCTGCTTGTGAGTTTCGATGTGGTTTCACTATTCACTCAAGTCCCAATAAAAGAAAATCTTGAAATCATCAAAAATAAATACCAACCACCCAAACACCTCATGGAACTAGCAGAACACTGCTTAACCAGCACATATTTCACATACAAAGGACAAAGATACAAGCAAATTGAAGGAGCCCCTATGGGATCACCACTGTCACCCATCATTGCAAACCGATTCATGGAAGAATTTGAATCCAGAGCCCTAGCTAATGCTACCCTCAAACCCAAACTATGGTTAACATACATCGATGACACATTTGTGATTTGGCCCCATGGAAAAGAAAACCTAAACAATTTCCTACCAGACCTAAACAGCACACACCCTAAAATCAAGTTCACCATGGAAACGGAAACAAACAAACAACTACCATTCTTAGATGTACTAATCTACAAAAAAATAGATGACACACTAGGGCACACCATATACTAGAAGAAAACACACACCAACTGCTACCTCAACACCCAATCCCACCACCACCCAGCACAGATAAACTCCATGGACAAAACATTTATCGACAGAACCAAACGCCTGGCAGACAAGACACACATAAAGACTGAACTATGCACCCTGACTAAAGTACTGACAACCAATGGCTTCCACAAAAGCAATATCACTGGCTTGATCCAAAAAAACCACTGTGAGACATAATGGAGACGTAGAAGATGAACAGACCTATGAAACAGCTGTCCTGCCCTACATAAGAGGTACTACAGACAAAATCAGTAAGATACTACACAGGCATCACATCAAGACTGCTTTCAAAACAGACAAAAAAATAGCAGCCATCCTAAGAAACCCCAAAGACAAAATTGACCTGGAAAACCAAGGCATATATGAAGTCCCCTGTGCATCATGCCCTGCCACATACATTGGACAGACCAATAGAAGAATAAGTACCCGCCTGGATGAACACAAAAATGCAGTAAAAAAGCTGGAACACACTTCCTCACTAGTCCAACACATGAAAGCAACAGGTCATAGCATCGACTTCAATGGCACCAAAACCCTAGCCACTATAGAAAATCCCAGCCACAGAATTATCAGAGAAGCCATAGAGATTGAAAAAAGACCTGAAAGCATGAATAGAAGAGATGACTCCACCAGACTATCAATTATCTGGAAGCCTGCACTCTCAAACAAAAAAAATTCCACACCACAAGCCAGCCAAACACCTGGGCACAAACAGATCCTCCCCCCCCGCTGATACCTCCAGCTCAAACACATCCCAACCAGGCACCTAGATGAAACCTAGCTTCCTAATAAATGATAACTGTCCATTTACTCAGAGCCAAGCTGCACTAAAAGCCTCCAATACAGGAACACAATGTTGCCAGCCAATCAAGACAAAAAAAGGCACAAAACAGACAGAAGATATTAGAAACACCAATCAAACAGAACACAGCATACTCCAAGACCAATAAACACAGACCAAGACTCCCAACCAATCAGGATGAAGAAAAAACCATTCTGGCACAGTAGGCTAGCCCCAAATTTAAAACAGAAACGGCTGTGAAAGTCTGACTCACAGACAAACACAATACAGAAGCCTGATGATGGCAGATGAGATTAAAGTTGTTACAACTTTAAAAGAACAACTATAATGACGTGGGAAAATACCCGAACGAAGCTGAACATCATACATATATACACATATACATATACATATACATATACATATACATATACATATACATATACATATACGTAAAATCGTAAAGGTTTGCATCCCGAGATAGAAGTTCAGAAGAAAGAGAGATTGCTCTTCGGGAAAAGTTTTTTATTTTTGTTCAGAATTTTCAGACTTGGTGTCTCAAGTCCGTCCTCAGTGAACAAGTAGTTGGAAATGTGTTGGGGAAGAAACTTTGGTCGTTATTTATGTTGTTGATGTCAGCGTTCTGTAGATTGGCAGCGCGGGCATCGATCGCGTGCTTTGGCTTGTCAGTTGTTTGTTTTGGGTGCGAGCTGGGTTGTTTTTTGATGTGTGATTCATCCAATTTTCGCGTAGTCCTTGGTAGTTAGGGTCGATGTCTTTGTGGCGATTGATGCAGTTGGGGCCGGTGTGCCATGCTTCGATAAATTCACGAGCATAACGTGTTTTGCCTGTGCCAATTACCTTGGCTGCATCCCAGTTAAAACAATGATTGTGCTCTATGCTGTGTATTGCTATTTGTGATAGGGGGTCTCTTCTTTTAACTGCTAGTGTGTGTTCATGGATTCTTTCGTGGAGTTGTTTTCCAGTTTGGCCAATATATTTTTGGGGGCATGTTTTGCATGGTATTTCATATATAACGTTTTTCATTGAGGTGATTGGTAGTTTGTCTTTACCTGATATGAGTGTTTTTCTTAATGAAGTTGTTGGTTTGTGTGCAATATTGATGTTGAATGGTTGTAAATGTCGTGCTATGATTTCTGAAACGCCATGTATATATGGAAGTGAGTACCATTTAGGTGGGTCTTGTGGGTTTTTGTTGTTTGTATCTGTTTGTTTATGTGATTTATGTGGTTTGTGGCGCAGGCAGTCCTTGATAAAGCTTTTTGGGTATCCGTTGGTTGTGAAGAGATTGTAGAGGAAGTTTAATTCTTCTTTTCGTGTTTTTTTATCTTGGCAATAAGTGTAAGCACGTTTGAAGAGTGTGGAGATGCAGCTTCTTTTGTGTGTAGTAGGGTGATTGCTTCGGTAGTGAAGTATGATGTCTGCGTTTGTTTTCTTTCTGTATACGCTTGTTTGTAATTTACCTGTTTCAAGAAGTTTCAAGTTGATGTCTAGAAATGATAATTGGGCATTATTCATCTCTTCTCGTGTGAATTGTATGTCTGGGTGTATTGAATTGATTGCTTTATGTAATTGTTCTAAATCAGTGTGTTTGACAATGACAAATGTGTCATCAATATATCGAAGCCATAGTTTTGGTTTGAAATTTGCAAAAACGGATTTTTCTAGATCTTGTAACACTATTTCAGCGATGAAACCTGAAATAGGTGAGCCCATTGGTGTGCCTTTCTTCTGGAGATAGAATTTTTTGTTGAATTGGCAGTAGTTGGTTAGGCAAAGTGTAATTAGCTCCATCACTTTATTAGTGGGAATATTGATGGGTTTTTCTTCTAGTTGGTGTTGAATTATATTTTTGGCATGTTCAAGAGGGATCGATGGGAAAAGTGATATAACGTCGAAGGATACCATGCATTCATCAGGTTCCAATTGTATTTCTTTGATACGATCAAGAAAAGTGTATGCATTTGTGATGCTGTATTCTGAGTCTGCAATCAGATGTTTAAGATGTTGGAGAAGCCATTTGGCTAAGTTGTATGTGGGGGTTCCGATGAGTGAAATTACCATGCGAAGTGGAATGTTTGGTTTATGTATCTTCGGGAGACCGTATGCTCTGGCAATGGAGGGACTGGGTATTAGGATGAATTTGCTGTCTTCATTTGAAAGGAATTTTTCTTTTGTGAGTCGTTTGATTGTTGAAATTATTGTATTATTTTGTTTCTTTGTGGGATCATTTGGTAGTTCTGTGTATGTTGTGCTGTCTTCTAATAATGTAGTTGCTTTGGTGATGTAGTCGTCTCTGTTCATGATATACATATACATATACATATACATATACATATACATATACATATACATATACATATACATATACATATCTATCTATCTATCTATCTATCTATCTATCTATCTATCTATCTATCTATCTATCTATCTATCTATCTATCTATCTATCTATACAGGTAATCTCCAGGTTAGGAGTGTTCCCTTGGTAAACATTCAAAATTTGATAATTTAATGTTTATGAACAAGTCCCAAAACTACACATCTTGCAGCACCACAGCAGTTGTTCCAGAGGTAGTATTCAGCCAGTTCTGACAGGTTCTGGGGAACCATTAGTGGAGATTTTGAGTAGTTCGGTAAATTCCAGCTCTGGTTGGTCCCTCCTTCATCCATTCACTTTCTCCCGAGTCCCAGCTGATCAAAGTCCCAGTTGATCAGCTGGGCCTTCTTTTGTTGCCCTGCACAGGAGAATGGAGCTGGAAAGCAGGTAAGTGGGTTAAGGAGGAAATGGGGATTTTACAGTTTCCTTCCCTGCCACGTCAACCCAGCCATACTGACCAAGCCACACCACACCCACCAAGCCACGCCCACAGAACCAGTAGTATAAAAAATTGAATAACACCACTGAGTTGTTTGCCCTTACAAACAACCTCAGAGGCTCTGCAATATTTATCCTGCATGTTGCTGGCTGAAATGAAGCTTCAGAGCAGCTGATCCATCCCTCAGAAGCTCCATTCGGTTGTCCAGAGGCCTCGCCTGGCACATTGCCAGCTGAAATGGAGCTTCTGAGAGGCAGATCCTCAGAATCACTGCACAATCCACTTCCTCCCCTCTTTTTGTAATATGTATTTTATTGTTATTAGAAATATATATATATTGTATGGTTTTACTTCTTTTAACATTGTAATCCACCTCACAGTGAGATGGGCAAACAAATTTAATAAATAAATAAATACCCCCCCACACACACTAAACTTTTATACTTTTTTTGGTATTTTTTTCCCCAACCCTATTACCTCAAGTGCCTTGAAAAATGATTAAATGATACATTGCTGGACTGATTTTTTTTTTTTTTTACCAAGCACAGAAACAAGTAACTAACTCAGGAAAGAAAAATATTTTTCTCTTTAAAAAGTGCCAGATTTTGAATGGTCAAAATTAACTTCTATTGTAAAGAATTAAGCACTATGTTATTTTGTAGCTGAATAGTAAAGGTCACATTAGAAGACATTAGAGATCAACAGGACAGGAAGGAATTTATATTTTAAAACTGCTTGTTGTACATGCATATAGATCTGTGCATATTTTGATGCTTCAATTGTATACAGTGTGTGTTTGATTTTGGACAACACCATCCATTTTTTATTGCTGTTTGGTTGTTATTATTTTATTTGTGATTTAATAGGGTGAACTATTTATTGTTGTTTGTTACATAACAGCATTGTAACAATGGTCATTTTATTGATAAGACTGAATCCTACCATGAGTCACATGAGACAGACAACAAAATCAAATAAATCAGACTGTCATTCTTCCAAGTAAAAGCATTGATGAGATCTCATCTACACCTGGGTAGAATATCTTCCCTCTTTAAGATTTTTCTTTCTTTCTTTGGTCCTGTAAGTACATCATTCTGAAGAAAGTCGAAATTGACATTCGACCTCTAAATGAATTTGCCACTGCTGCTTTTATATTTACACATCTTTCCTTCCTCTGATTGAATAGCAACTTTTCTTTTATATTTAGAACTTGTTGCTCACTTCCTGAATATTTTCCATGGCATTTCTGTTGTTCAGTGTAGTTAGATTGTAGGAAAATTAGTTATGCATCAAATTTAATATACATATACATATACATGGTATTCAGCTTTATTTGGGTATTTTCCCACGTCATTATACTTGTGCTTTTAAAGTTGTAGCAATGTTTTGGCAGAATCTCATCTGCCATCATCAGGCTTCTGTATTGTGTTTCTTTCTGCTGTGAAAGTCTGACTCACAGACGAACACAATACAGAAGCCTGATGATGGCAGATGAGATTCTGCCAAAATGTTGCTACAATTTTAAAAGCACAACTATAATGACGCGGGAAATTATCCAAACAAAAATGAATACCATATATGTAAGTACCCGCGAAAACTTAAGAAAACATACATACATACATACTCATAGATTTTCACAGGTAGAGGTATGTAGGTCTAGGTGTGTTCAGTTTTTTTCCTGTGTAAGATTAAGAGTATCTTGGTGACGTTTCGGCAAAGTCCCACTTGCCATCCTCAGGCTGGTGCTATCGGCTTTGTGCCAGTGCAAGCAGTGTGTGATTGGAGCTGCCATCTCTCTATAAATACTAGTGGGGGAGCTGGTGTGCTGGACTGGTTGGCTGCGCTGTTGCCTCTTGATTGGTTGATGGAGTTGATGTTGGTATAATGGGCTGTGTGATGGCCTTATGAGTTTTGTTGTGGAGATATCCTGGATCTTGTGCTGTAATCTCCTGGGTCGTTTGTTTTGTAGTGGAAAAAAGATCACACAAGACTGAAGATGATGAATGAGACTTCATTGAAACGTTGCCTAGATACTTCCAATCTTACGCGGGAGAAAACCCGAATAACCAAAGATCGATCGATCTATCTATCTATCTATCTATCTATCTATCTATCTATCTATCTATTAATTAAATAATCTCCACAAAAAATACTAAAATCTTAGATGCACAAAAGTAAACAAATCTATCTATCTATCTATCTATCTATCTATCTATCTATCTATCTATTAATTAAATAATCTCCACAAAAAATACTAAAGTCTTAGATGCACAAAAGTAAACAAATTCTTCTTTCCAGCTTTCTAGCTTTGCTGACATGATGCCACTGTGACTATTACAAGAGATACAATTCCCACTCTTCAAGGCTGAACTAAAATTAGGCTCCACCTGCAAGATGTTAATAAAATCTTATGCAGCTACATTCCAGTTACAAATCCCTCAGATTGCTTTTTGGGAAAACTGTTTGAATTTCCAGCAGACGTAACATTTAAAAACAAAAACAAAAAAAGAACCAAACTCCCTTTTGTCTATCTTCCTACCCCAATGCATTATTAATGAGAAACAAAAATTATAACTTTAATCATGCTGACAAGTAGTCTCAGAAACAGACCCTCTTAAAATTCAATTTGGTATTTCATCTTTTTGTATTTAACCAATTTTTCCCAGATGAAGCTAACAAAGTCCTGTAAGTTCTTATTTAGCAACACCCTTTCTGCAGCTCTCATTGTTAGGGTGGAATTTTTATTATGTCTATATTCAAACCTATATTCTTATTAGTGGCTTAATCTTCACAATATCATTTTGTTGGTTACAAGTTACGGTTCAGATAAGAAAAGTTTCCAAAATAAGCAAACTAACTGAAGAGATGATTAATTGTACCGAAGCATAGAATTCATTTGGAATCCATCTTCAAGATACTGCATTAGCAGTTGGTCAAATCATCTATTACTGTTATTGTTATTAATAGCAAACTTATAATTGAAAAGCCTTGTTCTTGTATTTATTTATTAAATTTATGTATGTTACTTCTTACTATCTAGAGCAGTGGTTCCCAAACTTTTTCAGTCCACCGCCCCCTTGGTGCTACAAACTCATCCTTGATGCCCCCTACCCAGGGGTGGGATTCAAATTTATGTGGATGTGGCCTAATTTGAGGGTGTGGCTTGCTGGCCACATGACTGGCTGGCATGGCTTGCTGGCTGGGCATGGCTTGCTGGTCACATGACTGGGTAGGTGTGGTTTGGTGGTTATGTGACTGGGTAGGCATGGCCAGGTGACCGGCAAAACAAATACAAGTGGTCCTCACTTAATGGCCAGTTGTTTAGCAAGTGTTCTAATTTATGACTGGCCTCCCCAGAGCTACTTGACCTGTTTTTAGAGTTTTGACAGCCATGCACACACATATCACACACACTCCCTTCTAACCCTGCTGGAGCAGGTCACTGCACTAGAATCAGCAAAGCATCTGTGATTAGATTCCAGTAGTGAATAGAATCTAATCAGAGATGCTTTGCCAATTGATTTGTTTTTGTTGATTTGTTTTATTTGTATTTCTTTATTTTATGTTGCTGAATTGCATTGACATGTGTGTCCCTTCTTGTGCAGAACCCAGAAGCTTTTGTGATTCTTTGTAGCAAAAATTACTGACCTCTGGCTTTGCTCTACTTTTCAAATGTGCTGGCACTGCCACGTTCTAGGTGCTGGCTCCAAAGGTCCACCCCATTGAGCCCGCTGCACTGGAGGGACCTGCCCAAGCAAGTCCAAGCAGAGTGGTGCACCAAGTCAAAGGGTGAGCCTGAGAGAGGGAAAGAGAGAGAGAGAAAAGAAAGAGAGAGAGAAAGAGAGAAGGAAGAAAAGAAAAAAAAAGGGAAAGAAAGAAAAGGGAAAGAAAGAAAAAGGGACAGACAAAGAAAGAGAGGGGGATTGAAAGAAGGGACAGAAAGAAAAAGAAATAAAGGAGGGAGGAAAAAGATAATGTGATATCTATTCTAGTCCAATCACCTGCCTCAGCAGGGTTAGAAGGGAGTGTGTGTGTGTGTGTTCTCCTTGTCATTTACCAGTACATTTTGGTTTTGCCTTCTTCAGAATTGGCACTGTAATACATTGGGGAAAAGTAATTTTTTAAGGAGGAGATCTGGTCCAATGGATCCTGTTTAAAGCCTCAACAAAATGTGAGAGCTTCCTATAGTCTTGACCATGTTTCATCCACAAAACCTTTAATAGAAGCCAAAGATGATTCAATGTGATACATTCATTTCAATCTGATGCACTAGGTCAATCCCTCTCTCCCCACCTCCCTCTCTCCCTCCCTCCCTCTCTTCTAGACTGGCTTGCTCTACTTTCCTGATGTGCCTGCGGGACCGGTGCTTTGAACTTGGATGGATGGATGGATGGATAGAGAGAGAGACAAAGAGAGATACACAGAGAGAGGTAGGTAGATAGGTAGGCAGGCAGGCAGGCAGACCTTTTGGATGAATGTATGGATAGATAGGTAGGTAGGCAGCAGGCAAGCAGGCAGAAGGACAGACCGACCTTTTGGATTGATGGGTAGACAGACAGGCAGACAGATAGATAAGTAGGTAGATAGGTAGGTAGGTAGGCAGGTAGGCAGGTAGGCAGATCTTTTGGATGAATGTATGGATAGGTAGGTAGGTAGGTAGACAGGCAGACAAGCAGGCAAGCAGGCAGGACGACAGACAGACCTTTTGGATGGATGGATGGATGGATATGTAGGTAGGTAGGTAGATAGATAGATCTATATTGGTAGATAGATAGGTAGGTAAGTAGGTAGGTAAACAGAAAGGCAGGCGGCAGGCAGGCAGGGAGGTAGGCAGGAAGCAGGAAGCAGGCAGGCAGGCAGGCAGGCAGGCAGGCAGGCAGGCAGACCTTTTGGATGAATGGATGGACAGATGGATGGAGGGACGGACGGACAGACAGACAGACAGACAGAATGTGACAGTGGTGGCACTTTGGGAAAGTAGAGCAAAGCCAGAATGGCTTTGCTGTACTTTCCCAACATGCTGCCGCTACTGCGTTCGATGCGCCGGCTTTGTAGGCTCACCCTATTTAGCCCCTTGCATCACTCTGGTGCAACAGTCAATGGGGTGAGCCTGCAGGTCTGGCACCTCGAATGCCCCCCTGCCTCTTAGAGCCCCCCTAAGGCATCCCACCCCCACAGGGGCCGGTATCACCCACTTTGGCAACCACTGATCTAGAGTATCTCTGGGCAGCTTACAATGTCAAAACCCATTAAATAAGAATGTAAACCGCTACCTACAATCTTCTGTTCAATAAGGTAAAATTACTGAAATTATGAAGAGAGTTAAGTGTACAACAGCATTTGTATGAATGCTCAGTTTCAATGTAATATCTGTATATATTCACTAAATGAAGTGAATATATATTTAGTGGATCACATATATTCACATATTTTTGCTATCAATATTTTGTTATTGTGTTGTACTATCTGATTATTATACACTATAGCAAAGAATCTGTGAGGAATTTAGTAGTCTAAATGCATATATATCTGACAGATCTAGCAAAGATTTTTTGGATGTTATTAAATCCAATATTAGTTATTGTTGCATCATAGTACTTTTTATACATATTATCATGCTGTTTTTTTAGTTTTTCAATTAGCATAAGTCTATTGGGAGTTTTCCCCTTTTCTTACAAAAGTACTAGAGGAACTGTTCTGACAGAGAGCAAAAACAAAAGAGGAAAGAGGAAGAAAAAATGGGAAATGGGATAAATATAAATAAATGAAAGTTCAGGTTTCCATTGGCACTGACAAACTAAAATAACATTTTCCCCATCAAAGCTCAGCCTCTCCCTTTCCAAGAGGCAAGATCTGTTGAAGGTTGAATGTGCCTCCTCAATGATGCCCTGAGAATATTGTGCATTCCGAGAAAAGGATGAAACTAACTTTTAGCTCAGTGTTTTTCAGCCTTGGCAACTTCAGAAGTCTGGACTTCAGTTCCCTGAATTCCTGCCTGAGAAATTCTGGGAGTTGAAGTTCATATATCTTAAAGTTGCCAAGGTTGAGAAACACAGTTCTAGGTGTGAGATGACTCAGAAGAAAGATTCTACTCTTCCACAGGATGTTGAGACTACCATACACTTAGGCAGCTAGGTTAATTATTGTTTTATCTGTTGCTGTTTTATTTGATTGTAAACTACCTTGAGTCCATGAAAGGAAGCAGTTTTTTAAACATATACAAATAAGCAAACAAACATACATATGTTTCAGTTTTGCTGGATTTAAAGGAAGGAAACAAACTAAATCAGACATTGGTCATCTTCACATACAGTCCTTTAAAAATGCTTTTCAAAAAGAAGCAGTTTGCATTGATTTTTTATTATTATTAAGAAAATATATTATCATTTAAATTTAAAACCTCAACCGAATGGTTGGCTAAAAAGAAATTAAAAGTACAATAGAATACCTAGGTCAAGTGGTGGACAGTTGGTTGTACTCAAAATCAAATAAATGAGAAAATGTCCTCTCAAAATTAAGTCTGTCTGTGGTTTTTAGTCTCATTAATTATCAGCCTGGCCTCGCTATCAAGCCATGTAATTGGTATAATTTTGATGGGTTCTTTTTAAAACATGTTTGACCCACTGGTAATACCATAATTTATTCTCCATTTTGGGATATTATAGCATGTCAGTAATTTAATCAAAGAAGGTGATCAACCACCATGGCTTTAGCCTGTTCAGTTTATTTGTGTTTTCTAATCACAACTGTCAATATATACGTCTAAACAACAAGGTATAAAAGTGGTTGCTTCCATCTTCCCTATAAGCCACAGATGACTTGACTGCCTCTTAAACGAGAGTAACTTTTAGGCCAGAATATTGAAAAGGATTTTGCATAACTATAGAACAAGAAAGTAGCTACTAGATACATTTTGCTCTTGTTTTGAGAAAGTAGCCACTAGATACATTTTGCTCTTGTCCAAGAGAAAAGTGTATCCAAGGCAGCTGACCAGGTTCAATTTGTAGTAGAAATATATATTCTAAGTCACAGTTAGTCTCCAGATGTACATTTTTCCTGGGTGGTGGTGGTGGAACTGCAATAGAGAAAAGCACAGTAAAATTGCCTGAAAGCCTTCTTATAAATAAGGTTCACAATGGATACTATCTTGGTTAATGGAAAAGGCTGAAAGCAGTGCTATAGAGTTGACATCACAATGCTTTTCCTTTAAAGCTCCTTTTTATTATTACTATAAAGGGATTTTAAATGGTAGGGAGTCTTTATAGAGTCAAAGGTATGTGTGTGTTTGTGTTTGTACACATGCCAAATATATAAAGGTGGGGGGGAGAAATCACCCAAGGATAATTTAAAGCAAATGCTTATCTATTAATTGAGAGAAAAGTTAGACAACTGGCAATAGCTTGAAACAGTGGTAATAGAGGCAGGTTAAGAATATTTAATGGTAAATTCATGCTACAATAGGGTATAGGTTTCTACTAATGCAAGGGAGGGTATAGGTTTCTACTAATAGGGTATAGGTTTCTACTAATGCAAGGGAGATAGCATTTCATATTAAATGTAGGCAAAACCCCACTGATATACTGGATAGTAGGAGTGAAAATGTGTAGAACTAAGTAGGTCTCAAGTAATTTATAGTAAATTCTGAAATTCTGGCTCTTAGGGCAAGAAAATTTCTGATATCCATAGTGACTACAGGGAAGTGATTTTTTTCTATTTGATTTATATAGTTAGTGGTATTTTTGTTTTTATTCAAATGAATTTTGTTTTGCACCTAATTCTGTTAGAAGACTTTGGAGTGCTGTTAAAAGGCAAAGCAGAAGTGATGAAGTTGAAATTTATCCAACTCTGATTTTTTTTTTACATGTTTGTATTTAATAGGATTACTACTATCACAAAAGCCCACATGATCACTACAAAGGACATGTAAAACTCTTTTTCATTTTTTTTTCATACAGTTAGCCGGGGAGTTCTGGGAGTTGGAAAGTCCACATATCTTCAAGTGACCAAGGTTAAGAAACACTGATCTAATAGTTAACCAGACATCACAGGTATTACAACCTCTAATAGTTGGACCAGTAACACACAGCATATTACATTGCATGATCTTCAGTTTATGACATTACTTGCACCAGACTGAACTTACTAAAGTGGACACTTCTTTTCTGTAGATATCTTCATATTATCACTTATGCTTTAATTCCCAAATCCATTGCTTTACCAATGAACAAGATATAAAAAGTCCCTGTGAATGTTTACTGTAGAGAAAATCCATTGGCTAGAAGAGAATCACTGAACTCCAAAGATGAGCAAAAGATATATCAGAAAAATATAGGGGATCATAATCAGCTTGCTCTAGTCTCAAAATTTTAGATCACTAGATTATCTCCTCCCCGAAAGGAAAGGCATTCATTCATTATAACCATAAAGAAAGAAATCATACTAGAGAAATGCTGTCATAAGGTCAAGTCATATATACTACATTTAAAAGCTGCCACACAATGTTGTCACCTCATTTAGGCTTATGAAGTATGATCCTATTGTGAATTTTTCCTCAGAAGGCTTTGCCATAAAACCCAGGAATTTGATTTGAAATCCAAAACTTCCTAGAGGCAAAAGGCTTCCTAGAGGCAAAAGAATAAATTACATTTTCAGTTAACTTTCCTAAGCTTATCTCCACATTCAGAAATATTTATTCTAAAAAATAAAAAAATAAAAAAAAATAAGATGGATCCACAAATTCTAGCAACTATACAATGCTAAGTTCCCTATGGCCATCTGTGGCCTGCTTTCTATAGAGGTCTGTACCCAATCTACCCACAATGTAGAAGATTTGGCAGAACTAGGCACTTGCTTACATTACATTGCTTGCATATCTGTATGGAAAGAGCCTGCTCAATGAAAGGTGACAATCATTCAAAGGAAGTAGCACTATTTTTAGGTCAAGAATATAAAATAGTTCTACTCACAGTAGCCATTCTCCCTCTCCTTCCATCAGAGACTGTGAAACATTTAAAGAACTGTATGGCATTAAGAATTCAGCAAGCCTGGACTTCTGTCATGAAGAACAGGGAAGGAGGGCTGGGAACAGAAACCAATTAGATATTCTTACTTGTAAAATGTCATCATATAGTCATTAAAGGAACAATCAGGATGGAAAAGTGGAAACTTTGCAGATACTCCATCTTAGAACTGCCAAGTAACCTTAAAATCACTCCATTTTAATATATAATATCTATTTCCCTCTCATCTGAATGACTGGCCTTTAGCAACTGAATGACAGCAGAAATATAGGCAAGAAAGCTTTCTTAATTACTGCAGCCTTCCTCAGCTTCATATCTTGCTAATATATCGGACCTCAACTGCTCTTCTGCATTTACCATTATATGCAATGTAATACAAACTATGGAACTGAACAGAACATAGAACCTCTGTAAAATAAGATTGTAACTGGAAATCATTGATAATATTTTTTCCCTTTGTATTCTTCTTCTTCTTCTTCTTCTTCTTCTTCTTCTTCTTCTTCTTCTTCTTCTTCTTCTTCTTCTTCTTCTTCTTCTTCTTCTTCTTCTTCTTCTTCTTCTTCTTCTTCTTCTTCTTCCTCTTCTTCTTCTTCTTTTTTTTTGATAAAAGTTTTATTGATTTTAACAACAAACAAAATACATATAAGACATAAAACATAACATAAAAAAAATATCATTCTTCATAAATTTACAGTGTATCGGTTGCTTTACCACTCTCTTTTGTGCATCCATTTCATAGTCATCAAAATAATTATATTACATAATAACTCACATTATCAATCATCAGTAAAATATCCCAATATCATTATTGAACAATCATTTGACTATAATTTTACTAATTCATATTTAAGCGAGATAACTATAATTAAGTTAAATTATTTTATAACAAATCATAAAATCATACCAAATCTATCTTAATAAAATATTCTAAAAAATTATCAAAACCAAGAGAAATTATGTATTCATTATTTCCTAAATTTCTAAATATTCTATTATTATATTGTATTATCTAACCATTGATAAAAAAGATCCCAAACTTCATAAAATTGTTTATCTTCTTGTTCTCTAATTTCAAATGTCAATCTGCTCATTTCAGCACATTCCAATATTTTCTTAATAATTTCTTCCTCTAATGATATTTTCTCACTTTTCCAATGTTTAGCAAATACAATCCTAGCTGCTGTTAATACATTTACAATCAAATACTTTAAATTTTTATAATATATATCAGGTACGATTCCCAATAAAAAAAATCTCTGGTTTCAAATCTATGTGTTTCTTTGTCATTTTTTCCAGCCATATGCGAATTCTAGTCCAGTATTTCCTGGCCTCCTCACAAGTCCACCACATATGGTAATATGAGCCAGGTATCTGATGACATTTCCAGCACTTTTCAGATTTATTCTTAAACATTCTTGCTATTCTTGTCGGGGGAAAGTGCCACCTGTAAAACATCTTATACAAATTTTCTTTATAAGCTGTTAACATTGTCGTTTTATAATTTTGTGACCACAATTTTTGCCATTTCTCTAAATCAATCCCATATCCAAAATTCTTCCCCCAAGCAATCATTGTTTCTTTAACTTGTTCTTCCTCTAATTTAATTTCCAACAAGAAACTATATAGTTTTTTAATCACTTTTTCATCAGTACCTGTCAAAATCCTATCTAAATCAGTCAATTTATCATAAAATCCTTCTATTTTAGAATCTTTAAGATACCTTGCATGTATTTGCACATATGAAAACCAATTCATCTTTATACCTTGTTCTTCTAAATTTTGCATCGTTTTAAGTTCACCCTTTTCATCCAATATTTCCCCATAACTAACTGTTTGTTCCTTCTTATAAGTTATAGGATATGAAAAAGCTTCAATAGTTGATAACCACATTGGAATTTTCAAATAACATTGTTTCTTAATTTTCTCCCAATTCAACCATAACAATTCCCATATATAATGCCTTCTAAAATAACCCTGTGATTTAGTTCCCTTATACCAAGAAAGCATGCCAACCCAATAATAAATCATGACCTTCTAATGTCAACAATCTAGTCTTTTTTAACGTTATCCATTCTTTAACCCACATTAAGTTTGCAGCTTGATAATACAACTCCCAATTAGGAAGGCCAAATCCTCCTCTAATTCTAGCATCCTGTAAAAGTTTTAATTTTATTCTCGCTTTCTTGCCTTGCCATATATACTTCAACACAATTTTATTTAATTCTTCAAAGTAATCCTTACTTAACCTAATTGGTATTGTTTGGAACAAATATAAAATTCTGGGTAAAATATTCATCTTAATTGTTGAAATTCTACCTATCAATGACAATTGTAGGTTTTCCCATTTTTTCAGGTCGGATGCTATCTGCTGTTTAAGTTTAATATAGTTATTCTCTTTCAGTGTAGTATATCTTGACGTCAAATATATCCCCAAATATTTAACTTTATTCGTAACTTGAATTTTCAATAAATCTGCCAGCTTTTCTCTTTGTCTTAATAACATGTTCTTTGTCAGAATCTTTGTTTTGTCTTTATTTATTTTTAAACCAGCCATTTCACCATACGTCTCTATCTTTTCCAATAGTTTTATAGCTGTCTCTAAAGGGTCTTCCAAAATAAAGACCAAGTCATCCGCAAAGGCTTGCAATTTGAATTCCTCCTTTTTGACATCCATTCCTTTTATGTTTATATCCTCTCTAATATTTCTATTTAAGACTTCCAAGGTCAATACAAATAACAAAGGAGATAATGGGCATCCTTGTCTTGTACCTTTTTTAATATTGATAGAGTCTGTGAATTCTCCATCTATCATTACTTTTGCCGTTTGCTTATAATATACGGCTTCTATTGCTTGGATAAATTTTCTAGCAAAGCCCATCTGTTCCAATAGTAATAACATAAATCTCCAGTTCACATTATCAAATGCCTTTTGGGCATCTAAAAATATCAAAGCCATTTGTTTTTCCGGCTGCGCCTCATAATATTCCAATGTGTCCAGGATTACCCTCATATTGTCTTTAATCTGTCTCTTTGGTAAAAATCCATTCTGATCAGAGTGAATAAAGTTATTTAGATATTTTTTAAGCCTTTCTGCCAAGATTGAAGCAAAGATTTTATAGTCTGCATTCAATAAGGAAATAGGTCTATAGTTCTTAATTTATAATGGGTCAACCCCTTCTTTTCGAATAAGTGTAATATAAGCTTCTGACCATGTTTTAGGTATTTTCTTATTTATCATAACTTCATTCATGACTTCTAACAGTGGAATGCTCAATGATTCTTGTAAAGTTTTATAAAATTCTGCCAGGAAACCATCTGGTCCTGGTGCTTTTCCATTGTTCTGTCTGTTGACTGCTTTGGTTAATTCTATCATTGTTATAGCACTTTCTAACATTTTCCGAGTTTCATCAGATATCTTAGGTAGGTTAGCATTTTGTAAATACTGTTTATTTTTTTCCTCATCAAGATCCTCCTGTTTATATAATTGTCCATAAAAATCTTGAATGATTGCCTTTTTCTCCTTATTACCATAACAAATTTGACCATGATCATCTATTAACTGTAATATTTTCCTTGATTCTTTCTCTTTTCTCAACTTATATGATAACCATCTACCTGGCCTATTTGCATCTTCAAAATAGTTCTGTTTAGCACTTCTAATTTTTTGTGCCAGTTCTTCTTTCTCTGCTTGATCCATTTTATGTTTAATTATGTCCATTTTAAGTTTGATATCTTTTTTCTGTGGCATCTTCTGTAATTCTTTTTCCAGTTTTTTATGGTCATCTTCTAAAGCTTTAATCATTTGCCTCTTCCTAATGTTCTTTTTCTTTCTATAGTCTATTATTAATCCTCTTGCATATGCCTTCATTGTATCCCAAACATTCTGTATTGAAGTATCTTCTTTTTTGTTTTCATTAAAGAAGAAGGCCAATTCTTTTTCCATCCATTGTGTAAAATCTTTTTCCTTTAGAATAGGATTGTTTAATGTCCATCTAGATCTTCTTTTTTGTCCTTTCCATTTAATTGTCATTGGATTATGGTCTGCCCATGTACTTGTTTCAATATTTATTTCTTGAATATTAGATAATAATTCTGTTGATGTCCAAATCATATCTATTCTGGACCATGATAAATGCCTGTTTGAATAAAAAGTATATTGTTGAGTTTTAGCATTTCTTTCTCTCCATATATCTTTTAAATTTAGTTCATCTGTCATTTTAAAAAAAGATTTAAGGAGAGTTTTCTTATTTTGTCGTGTTGTTTTTACTGTATAGTCCAGTTTATTGTCTACAATTCCATTGAAATCCCCCATCATAAGTATATTAACATAGTCCAGTTCAATTATTTTCATATGTAATTTTTTATAAAATTCTTCTTGTTTATCATTTGGGGCATAAATTGCAACCAAGAGTGTTTTTATATTATTACCCACTATTTCAACTATTAATACTCTTCCATCTTCATCATTATAAATCAATTTGGCTGGAATGGTTTATTTGACGTACAAAACCACTCCTCTTTTCTTACAATAAGTCAGAGAAGTAAATATTTTCCCTAACTTTGGTCGTATCAATAATTGTTCATGTTGTTTTTTAATGTGTACTTCTTGTAAGCAAATTATATCAAATTTTAGCTTCTCTAATTTATAAAAAGTTTTCCTTCTTTTGATAGCTGAGTTCAGTCCATTTATATTCATGGAAATCAGTTTTTTTTTCCCCATGGTTATGCTTTATATTTAGGTCTAACAGCTCTCGTGGATCTTATTTCATGTTGTTCTTTGATCTCCATTTGTCCACCTATTACGCCTTCTTCTTTTTCCATCTCCATTTGGTCCTCTTCAAATTCAATTAAAATCTTTTCTTTTTCTGTGTGTTCATTTCTTTTCTTTTGAAAAATTCCTTATAGAATATTTCTGCTTTCGTAATTGAATCAATTCTGTGTCTCTGTTCTTGCCATGTAAACATTAATCCTTCTGGAATCAGCCATCTATAGTTCACCTCTTTTTTCAATAGCATTTTAGTCAAAAATCGATACTCTCTTCTAATCTCTCTCACTTTTCTGGGTACTTGTTTTAAAACCAGAATCTCTTTGCCTTTATATTTCAACCCCTTCTCTCTTACCACTTGTAACATTTGGTTTTTAATAGTTTTTTTGGTGAATCTAACATGGCCCTTTCTTGGTAATTGGTTCCTCGTCGCATATCTTGTGAAGACTCGATATATCTCATCTACTCCATCCATCATCTTTTCCTCTGTTATTTCCAAGACTCCAGCCAGAATTTCAATCATTACTGCCGCCAAGTTTTATCCTTTTTCTTCCTCGATATTTTGGAATCTAAGATAAAATTCTGACCTATCCATCTCCCACTTCAACATCCCACTTTTTTCTTGTTCAACCATTGTTAATCTGTTATTGATATTTCCAATTGTATCATCTTTTTGCTTGTCTTTCTCTTCTATTTTTTTGATTCTCTCATCGTGTTTCACCATCATTTGTTGAAAATTTTCAAATTTCTCATCCATCTTTCCAATTCTTTGTTCAATATTCTCCATTCTTTGTTCAATACTCATTTTAAGATCTTGTATTCCTTGCATAACCATCGTTAAATCCACTTGCGCTTTGTCTTGCTTCACCATTGTTCAGAGTCGTCCTCCAGATGACGGGGAAACAGGAGCAGAAGTTGAGATGCCCGAAGGTAACATTTTCTTACTCATTTCGATAACTCAGGGTCTTCCGGGTCTTTTAATCCAATTAGTGAGGTAGCCAATCATAATCCAATTTAGAAAAAGGAAAACACCATAAAAAACGAAAAACAAAACCAGTAATAAGTAAAAAGCCCAAAATTAAAAAGAAAAAATTCTTCAGGTTCTTCAAGACCTTAATCCAATTGTGAAATACACAAATATAATTCAAAAGTAAAAATTAAAAAATGAAGAGGAAAAAAGAAGCAAAATAAAGCCCAATAATATCGAAAAGTAATAAGCAAAGAAAAAGGAAAAGAAAAAGAAAAGAAAAAGAAAGTTCTTCAAGTTCTTCCCAATTGAAAAACCTGAAAATGAAAAAAAAGCCATAAAAATAAGTCAAAAATAAAAATCAAAAGGCAGACATCCCCATGAAAAAAAGAAAAAAAGCAAAAAAAGAATATTCTGAGGCTTCCCCTTTAAAAAAATAAATAAAAATGAGATATAATAAAAAATAAAAATATGAATAATACAAAATAGTGTGAGGTTAGAGGGGAGGGATGAAACAATTAATAAGAAGTTAAAAAAAAAAGACACACACTGCCTTTTGTTTATCCAAGGCTCTTATTTGACTTCTCCACAAATTTCAAAGCCAAACTTCAGATATTCATTTAATAATAGAAATTCCAAAGAGCACCTGTGTAAACATCCTCCAGTACTCTTCCCTCTATCTTATCATTTCCAGTAGCCTTGAGAAAAGTTTTTCAGACAAAAGTTTTTCAACTTCAAACAGAGTATTTTTCAACTTCAAACAGAATATTTTCAAGCCTCTAGTTGGCAGTGTTACAAAGTTTCTTCTATCCACTCCCCCTTCTTCCCCCCTGAAAAAAGCCTAAAAAGAGGGGGAAAAAAGTATATATGTATATTTATATATATTTAAAAAAAATATTAAAGGGGGCCTCTATTTTAAAAAATATAAACAGTCAGAAAGGTGAAGAGAAAGCAAGTAAATATAAAAATGTAAAAGAAAAAAACCAGTCTGATTAGCTAGATCGCAATAGAAATTCAGTAAAGAAAAAAAAAAGTAAAATAAAAAGCCAAGCCTCACTTTGACATTACTAAAAAAAATTGCTGCTAAATCAAATTCTGTCAATAAGTTTACAGATTTCTTCTCATATTAGAGTGTTCTTAAGTCCCAAGCAGAAAAAAAGATCCTCACCAGGAAATACACTTCTTTCTATCCCGTTCTTCCGGAGCTGTCCCAGCTTCAGCAGCCTAATGGCTGCCTCTCCGCCATTGGCAAAAGGGCTTCTTCTGGATCGACCAGGGACTTGCAATGTCCCCGGAATCTACAGAACGCGCCCCTTACTGTCACCGTCACTACGAGACAGTTTAGGTCTATTGGGACTGACCAGGGGCAAAGATATCAGCTGTGATCTTGGAGCTCCGAGATTGCAGCTGTATCGTGGCGATGAAGCTCCGTCTTCTTCTTCTTCTTCTTCTTCTTCTTCTTCTTCTTCTTCTTCTTCTTCTTCTTCTTCTTCTTCTTCTTCTTCTTCTTCTTCTTCTTCTTCTTCTTCTCTCCTCCTCCTCCTCCTCCTCCTCCTCCTCCTCCTCCTCCTCCTCCTCCTCCTCCTCCTCCTCCTCCTCCTCATCTATTCAACAAGATTCAGAGACTTGTGGGCTCTGAATATGTTGTATTCATGCAATTGCAATTGAAATGAAATGGGAAGTGAAGCTATCCCCTTTTTCACCAACAGACATCACCTTAGTATTCAAGTTTATTTTTTAATATCTGAATCAGTATTACTATTTATTTCTTAAATGCTAAACAGACAGAAATCGCCTTTTGTAATTTTAGTGAGAATCATTACTTTGAATATTTCAAAGAAGAAAATAATTAGATGTGGGTGTTAGGAGATGCTTCCCACTTGCTGGATATAAAAATACATTACACTAAAAATATAATCACAATTGCCTCCAATGACATTTATCAGATACACTTAAAAATCCTGATAAATTTGTTTGTTACTGAGAAGTAATAAATGACCTATATCTTACATTTGTTCACTCTATATTTTCAGGGAGAGATAAGTATGATTCAAATGCCATATAAATCAAACCAGGGTTGAATAGTGTATGTCATCAGATAAAGCTTGGGTACTGTCTATCATCTAATTTAAGATGACTTGCACTCTTGAGTTAATGGTTAAAGCAAGTTTCTGGTTTGTCCAAACTCTCCAAAAACAATACAAGAGATTTGTGCTGATATGTTCCCATCGTTTATGTAATATAACATTTTCTTTAATATTATTTGAAGTGTATTGCTGTTGTAGTGGGTTCATAAAAATAGTTCTCCCATTTGAAATCATCTCAATCCCTATTAAATCCAGCTTTTTGAATTAAAAAAACCCTTTGAGCACACAAACAGCTGACAGTGGGTTCTGTATATGTAGAAAAAATACATATTTCAGGGCTTTTAGCAATCCTGCATTACTGGTAAACAAACAATATGTAAGTCTGCTGATCACAAAATAAATGGAAATACTTGAGAGATATGGTATACCTGAAGCCCTGGATCATCAAAAGAAGCAGACCAAATTTGGTGAAGATGGTGTTGGATGTGCCCTCAAAATTGCAATTAAAAATGTGGGACAGGAATTCTGGATGGTGACTGAATTTAGAAGACCATTAAACACTGGAGGCAATTTTCACCCAGGTGACACTGTTAAAAGTTAGAATTTGACTGTTTGGAATGGCTTGGAGTCTCTTTAACAACCTCCACCTAACACCCTCCCATGTGGTTTAGTATTAATCTGGCAAAACGTGTGTATGTGCATAGCTGAAAGAGAACACTGACACTCCAGTCCAGATGGCACACAATTTAATCACAAAAACCTTGGGAAGCTGTGCAAGACTAAGGAGCAGGCTGCTTTCCCAGTTGTAGGACTTTTTTTTCCCCCTCACCTGTGGAGTCTGGTTCAGGACATTTCACAATTTTATATCAAACCTGATCTCAATCCTGGTTAGGTTTTGTTCAGCTACACAATCCCCATTTAAAAAGAAAAAAAAGAAAAGCTTAGCAATGGCATTCCGGTCCCAATAACCAATGTTAACCCGGGACTACCTGAAATATTTTGTCACGTATTTGCTAAATCACATGTTATAAAATTATACACAAAGCTGTACATTACAACATTTTGCTGCAAACATTTTTAAATCTAAACTATTTGCATTAAAAATATATATAAAACCCTAATGCTTTATTTTTAAGCCAATGTACTTTAAATGGCCTTGATTTAGTTTCTGTTAAATAAACATAGACAAAACTCTGCCTGAAATCTTCAAGACATCCTGATAGCCTTCATAATTCCTCAAATGTCAACACTCCCTGCATGGAACATGTTGAATAGATGTTCTTTCCATTTAATCAGGCACGTAGCAGTTAATGTTGGACCAAGACTGGGTTATCTGAAATCCTTATTCAGCTGTGGAAGTTTACTGGGTGACTTTGAGCCAAACATTGTCTTTTAATTAGCCTAAGTCACATTGTGAGAATAAAAGAAATGGAGAATTTTACATCATCAAGAATTCTGGAGGAAAGGCAGGCTATAAATACAATCCATATAAAGAAAATAAAAATAAAAGGCTGCCTTCTGTAGAAAACGTAGTGAGCACTAATGAGTTAAGCAGGACTTTTCATCAAATATATGTATACAGAAAAGAACTAACTGAGTAAGCAACCTTTTGGTTTCCAGATGTTTTGAATTACAATCTCTGTAACCCAACCACTATGGCCAATGGTAAAAATTTGGGAGTTTAATCCAAAATCTGTTGAAGACACCCTCCTGCTTGCTTGTCTATGCTTAATATATGTTTACACTAAAAAAAAAAAAAAATGCTTCCCTCTTCTAAATACGTTCATTGAACTTTCTGATTTCCTCAGAGCATTTATTGCTGATACTAAAAGGGCTCTGCCAGACATTGAGCCTTTTCTACCGGAAAATGTTCTTCCTGTACATTAAAGTACAGCTAGATTTCTTGAACATTTGTGATTTCTTCTGATCAGAGGAAAGAAAAAAAGAAAAGAGAAGAAAAAAAAAACCCATCTGGTATTCTAATGATCATTAGTATTACAGCATAAACACACAGACACACACAAAGAAAAACTTGGGGTTTGCTTCTGTCCTTGATTGCAGTCTTTCTGATGTGCTTGTTTCCATTAAAACTCTCTGCCTTTGTATGCTTGAGATTTCTTGCTTTCTGTTTCATCATGCCGTATTCCTGTCCTGAAAGGATGCAGGGGAGGCAAATAATAGCATTGCCTCGAGCATTTTGTTTATCCCACTGTTGTTTTTATCATCACTGAACAGAAAGTAATTTCCTCTACATGAAAAAGATGCTTTTGTAACTTCTAGATCAAGACTTGTCAATATGTGTTTCCTGAACATTCCGGTGCATCAGTGAAAGCCTCTTTTGGAGACGGTTGTTATTTTTTTTGCCAGGAGTCCTTTTGGCACAAATTCTTTCCAGCAATTGCCAAATGTGTAGCTCAAAGGTGTGGTCTTGTTCCTTTCTTTCCCTTCCCCCCTCCTCCCCCTCTTTCCATTAAAAACAGTTTTCTGTTCACTTTCACTCTCTGCAAATTAGCTGCCATCAAATTGTTTGCTAATCTCTGAAGCTTTGCAGGGATCAGCAGGAGCTGAGAAAGAGAGAGAATGGGAGTGTTTGCCACACCCTTTCTGGCCCTAAGTAATGCTCTTTTCTCACCAAAGAAGGATGTAGAACAGTCATTAGGTGCAGTTTTATATTCCAGGCAGGTTAAAGCAGAGAAGGAGCAGGAAATCAATGGTACAGAGATGAACACCACAATTAAAATCATTTATTTGATATGCCTTTGGCCAAGAAGCTAAAGCATGTAAATGCAGGATCTGGATTAGTTACAAATTGCAACTTTGCTTTATTTTCTTTTTCTTTTTTAAACCCCTACTGAGTCTAGCTGCAACCACAAGCAACAAATTGCTTGAAGACATTTCTCAGCTGGTGTATAAAGAACCTTAATAGGAAGGTTTGATTTTTTTTCCCTCCTAGCATATGTTAGAATTATGTTTTATAGCAAAGGAGTGGAAAAGCATCCCACAATGTTCAAACACTCCTTATTTATTTATGGTAGTTGCTCACGAGTCCTTTCATCAATATCACAATATCTCTTTTATACAAATACTTATATGCAGATGCATTCAATGTCATGTTGCATGGATCTAGTCATGGTGACTTCCCAGCTACAGATTAAAAAGTCCAGCATGTTGCGGGAGCCTCATTAGTTACGGGAAATATGAACTATTTTTCTGTTTAAGAATAAAGACAATGTTATTTCTCATTCCTTTAGATAATTTTATTAAATAAATTGAGTAGGTGACAGTATGAAGTCAAGGAGTATCCAAACTCAGAAAAATAAGAGATATGGTGGATAACTCCCCTCTTAACTGGTGGCAGCAGTGCTTCTGATAGAAGGTCCATACAGAGAATGGTAGGGATGGCTGAGAAGATTATAGGAAGCTCACTTCCCATTATTCAGGATGCTGTTATAAGTGCTATGTGTGTAGAGCTCGAAGCATGGTTAGAGACACCACACACCCAACTTCACAATCTGTTTTTGTTGCTTCTCTTGGAGAGAAGGTTTCGAAGTATCTATAGCAGGACTACTAGATTCTGTAACAGCTTTGTTCCTAATGCTATCCATTTTGTAAATTTGCAGGATTCTTCTTATTTTTTTCTTTCTTTTTGGCCAACTATATATATATACATTCAAATTAGACTGTGAAGCTTCTCTGTGTCATATATGTTTGTGCATGTGGATATATGGATAATGGTTATCTTTTGAAAGCTGAATGCAATGAAATTTCATTTTAATGTATGCTGATTAGTTTACATTTAAAGTGACAATGAAGTTTTTACTCTAATAGTAAAATAGTATCCACAGTACCAAGATGCATCTTCAGTGCATGCAGAAACTTAAGAATATTTCTGACCTAGAAGAGTTCTGGAAAAAAGAGTGAGAAAAAAACCCCCAAAGATTAAAAATAGAGAGACACATAGAAAGATGACAGAAAAAGTTAAAAAAGGAAACTTCTTCATAAAGGGGTAGAATAAAAGGATAGAAAGAGGGAAGCAAGCTACTGAATAATTAAAAAGAGAAAATGAATAAAGAAAAGGAGAAAGAGAGAGGGAGTGAGAGATGCTACATTTTGACAGCTTGCATGCCTTAGGTTCTAATCCTCCTACTTTTACTCCTACATCCATGTTAACATACCCTCCCCTTCAATGCAATCCTCAATATTCCAGATTTAATAGAGAAAGAGGCTGCTGAATCCTAGCCTAAATGATCACCTTTCAAAAATTAACCTTGACTATTTTTTGACATATGCAGAAAGCCTGCAGATTTTCAATTGCTCTACAATTCTATGTTCTTCTGCTTCCATACACTATTACTCTTCAGATGTGCTTCTGGAATTGTGCCTGGTGATATGAGAGTGGGGATCATTCAAGAGGATCAAGAAATGCCACCCTTCTCTACACTTTGCATTATCCTAAGATTTCTGGGCAAATAACTATGCCTGAATAAAGCAGTGACCCTTACAACTTGACAAAAAGCAATTAATATTTTGATAATGTGTTTTGATGAGAAAGCAGTCTAAGAAAGTTGTCTCACCATTCTTCCCTATCCTATTAATCAGTGGAGGGCTTAAGTATGTATATAACAAAGATTATTTTTCCTGTACTGGAAAAAAAAATATATCATAGAACCCTATGGATGCCTTCTTCCGATGGGAAAAGATTCTGGAAAGGCATAAGAATTTTCAGAAGGTTGTTTAAAAACAACAACAACTCTTGATACCACAATGGCTGTTCAATGGATTTATAGTAAACCACCATAATACTTGCATTTTTTTTCAATTGAATTATTTGTTCATTACTGCAGCTCTACATATTGCTAGAAAAGTTGTTTTAAAAATTATGTATTTACTGTATTTATTTAGCATATGGCATGTCATACAGGGACTAGCAAATTTAAAATTAGCATTTCAACTAGATCACTAGAACCCAATAATATGTAAATGTCAGAAAGATCTGTATTCAAATATCAGTGTCTAGGCCATCTAACCATAGAAGTCTAGCATTTATTTATTTTTTTTGAAAAAATCCAAATAGTGGAAATAAAATGCAAATAAACTACACATACATAGATATTGGTTATTCTGATGTGAACTTTCGGGTTGACAACAATCAAGCAATGGTCAGTTCTCAAATTGAATGATCATAATCTAGGTTGTTTCTTCTTCTTCTCCTTCTCCTTCTCCTTCTCCTTCTCCTTCTCCTTCTCCTCCTCCTCCTCCTCCTCCTCCTCCTCCTCCTCCTCCTCCTCCTCCTCCTCCTCCTCCTCCTCCTCCTCCTTCTCCAGTTTTCTTGGACTTCTGTGATGTGGATCAATCAAAGATCAGCTTGGCAGCTTCTAATTCAAGAGTCTAGTCAGCCTATTTCAATTGCCCAAGAGCTGCCAAATATTACACAACAAAGCAATTCAGTCTGCCTCCAAAGATGTGAGCCTCAGCTACTGGTGAAATGTCAGTACAAACAAAATAAAAATAAAATAAATAACCAGTGTCATTCAGCCTGAAAGCTCATCACTGCTTAATTGGTATTGGTTGTTTCCAGACATAGAAATGAACTCTGTTCTTTTCCACTTTGCACTGATGTATACATGATTGAATATCTCTGCAAAAATTCATCCTGTTTACAGTTACTTTATCTGTGAGTATCATTTGTTTGTCAAATTTATACATTGCTAATTTCATTTCAACCCATGGCCCTTACAGCAATACACATCACATAACAACACAATCAAATTTTCCTACTAAATGATAAATGCTAGAACATTTACTGTAGCAATGGAATAAATACCATTAATACCTGACTGTTGTAATTGTGTTTATAATGTTATATAATTTGAACATTATTTTGATAAGTATTGATTATCTGGCAAAGGTTTGTTTCTTTCCTAACTAGTCCTTTAAGATTAAGGTGTTTCAAATATTTTATTAATAAAAGATAATAGATGATGATGATGATGATGATGATGATGATGAAGATAGATAGATAGATGATAGATAGATAGATAGATAGATAGATAGATAGATAGATAGATAGATAGATAGAATTGTTTTATCAGTACTATTGAATGAGGGCATTTCCATGGAAACACTCAGAGTATATTTATGCTGCTCTAGCATCCTAATCAGTCACCATAATTAGGCAGTTCAACCAGGAAACAGGAAATTGGAGAATGCATATTTGAAAGATATTGGAGGAGGGGGAGGCAGCCTATTCCTCTTCCCTTCCAATGGGCATGGCTAATATGTGCTTGGGATAGGTTTTCAAAAATCAATTCCACTTCTTTTTAAATCTTTCTTGAGGGCAGCAAAGGCTCTTTCTTGAGAAGAGTTGCTGCTGTGATAGTACGCACAAACTATCCTCAATGAGATCTGTGTTTGGAGGTGATAAATGGCAGTTTACAGTTATTATAATTTTTTGCATGTTTTGACAATCCAGAGTTATGAAGAAACCATTTGTAGATGATAGTTTCCCATCTTTTTCTTCCAGACACACAGAAAGAGAAATCTCAACTTCTTATATTTTTTATTAAATGATTTTAGAGTTGTCACTGCTGCTATTGCTTTAAATGTGTAAGATTTTAGACTCTCTAAGTGACACAGGTAGTCTTTGGCTTATGATAGCAATTGGGACTAAAATTACATTTGTTATGGGAGACATCATGTAACCATGCTGCTAAGTGACAGCCCTTCCAACTGCTCTGATTGTCATCCTTAAACAAGGGCTGAGAGGATCATTAAGTGAATGCTATTTCTGACTTCCTGCTGGCTTCCCCACTGACTTTACTTGTGGGAAGCCAATAGGGAATGTCAAAAGTTGCAATCATGTGACTGTGAAATCCTATAACATCATAATGGTGAGCCAAGCACCGAATGTCAGATCATCATTATGTCTGAAACTCCAATCACCAATTGTAAATATCAATCATATATATATATATATATATATATATATATATATATATATATATATATATATATATATATATGTTTTCTTAAGTTTTCGCGGGTACTTACATGTCTGGCATTCAGCTTTGTTCGGGTATTTTCCCACGTGGTGCTTTTAAAGTTGTAGCAACGTTTCAGCAGAATCTCATCTGCCATCATCAGGCTTCTGTCTGGTGTTTGTCTGTGAGTCAGACTTTTACAGTGGTTTCCGATTTAAATTTGGGGCAGCCTATTGCTGTGTCAGAATGGTTTTTTCTTCCTCCTGATTGGTTGAGAGTCTTGGTCTGTGTTTATTGGTCTTGGAGTTTGCTGTGTTTTGCTACTAATATCTTCTGTCTGTTTTTTTTTTTTGGGGGGGGGCTCTTTTTGTATCTTGATTGGCTGGCAACATTGTGTTACTTTATTGGAGGCCTTTAGTGCAGCTTGGCTTCGGGTTAATGGACGGCTATCATTCATTAGGAAGCTGGGTTTCATCTGGGTGCCTGGTTGGGGTGTGTTTGAGATGGAGGTATCAGGGGGGATCTGTTTGTGCCCAGGTGTTTGCCTGGCTTGTGGTGTGGAGATTTTTTTGTTTGTGAGTGCAGGCTTCCAAATGATTGACAGCCTGGTGGAATCATCTCTTCTGTTCATGCTTTCTGGTCTTTTTTCAATCTCTATGGCTTCTTTGATGATTCTGTGGCTGGGATTTTCTATGGTGGCTAGGGTTTTGGTGCCATTGAAGTTGATGTTATGACCTGTGGCTTTCATGTGTTGGACAAGTGAGGAAGTGTGTTCCAGCTTTTTGACTGCATTTTTGTGTTCATCCAGGCGGGTGCTTATTCTTCTATTGGTCTGTCCAATGTATGTGGCCGGGCATGATGCACAGGGGACTTCATATATGCCTTGGTTTTCCAGGTCAATTTTGTCTTTGGGGTTCCTGAGGATGGCTGCTATTTTTCTGTCTGTTTTGAAGGCTGGGTGGTGGTGGGATTGGGCATTGAGGTAGCGGTTGGTGTGTGTTTTCTTCTGGTATATGGTGTGTCCTAGTATGCCATCTGTTTTCTTGTAGATTAGTACATCTAGGAATGGTAGTTGTTTGTTTGTTTCTGTTTCCATGGTGAACTTGATTTTGGGGTGTGCGCTGTTTAGGTGTGTTAGGAAGTTGTTTAGGTTTTCTTGTCCATGGGGCCAAATCATGAATGTGTCATCGATATATCTTAACCATAGTTTGGGTTTGAGGATGGCATTAGCCAGGGCTCTGGATTCGAATTCTTCCATGAACAGGTTTGCAATGACAGGTGACAGTGGTGATCCCACAGATAAACTCCGTGGCTAAAACACTAATTACTAGAACCAAACGCCTGGCAGACAAGACACACATTAAGACTGAACTATGCAACCTGACTAAAATATTGACAGCCAACGGCTTCCACAAAAGCAAAACCACCAACTTGATCCACAAAAACACACTGAGACATAATAGAGACCCAGAAGATGAACAGACCCATGGAACAGCTGTCCTGCCCTACATAAGAGGCACTACAGACAAAATTAGTAAGATTCTATACAGACACCACATCAAGACTGCCTTCAAAACAGACAGAAAAATAGCAGCCATCCTCAGGAACCCCAAAGACAAAATTGACCTGGAAAACCAAGGCATATATGAAGTCCCCTGTGCATCATGCCCGGCCACATACATTGGACAGACCGATAGAAGAATAAGGCCCCGCCTGGATGAACACCAAAATGCAGTCAAAAAGCTGGAACACACTTCCTCACTAGTCCAACACATGGAAGCCACAGGTCATAGCATCAACTTCAATGGCACCAAAACCCTAGCCACTATCGAAAATCCCAGCCACAGAATCATCAGAGAAGCCATAGAGATTGAAAAAAGACCAGAAAGCATGAACAGAAGAGATGATTCCACCAGGCTGTCAATCATTTGGAAGCCTGCACTCACAAACAAAAAAAATCTCCACATCACAAGCCAGGCAAACACCTGGGCACAAACAGATCCCCCCTGATACCTCCATCTCAAACACACCCCAACCAGGCACCCAAATGAAACCCAGCTTCCTAACTAATGATAGCCGTCCATTTACCCGAAGCCAAGCTGCACTAAAGGCCTCCAATAAAGTAACACAATGTTGCCAGCCAATCAAGATACAAAAAGAGCCAAAAAAACAGACAGAAGATATTAGAAGCAGAACACAGCAAACTCCAAGACCAATAAACACAGACCAAGACTCTCAACCAATCAGGATGAAGAAAAAAACCATTCTGTCACAGCAATAGGCTGCCCCAAATTTAAATATGAAACCACTGTAAAAGTCTAACTCACAGACGAACACTATACAGAAGCCTGATGATGGCAGATGAGATTCTGCTGAAATGTTGCTACAACTTTAAAAGCACCACTACTATGACGTGGGAAAATACCCGAACAAAACTGAATGCCAGACATGTAAGTACCCACGAAAACTTAAGAAAACAAATATATATATATATATTTTTTTGAGGTTCTTGTGGGTATTTGTATGTGGATCTTTGGTTATTCGGGTTTTCTCCCACGTAAGATTGGAAGTATCTTGGCAACGTTTCGATGAAGTCTCATTCATCATCTTCAGGCTTGGTCTTCAGCTCTGTGCTTCTCAGAGTGATGTGAGCTTGCAGCTGCTTCTTCCTTTTAACTGCTAGTGGGGGTGTGACTTGATTGGGTGGGGGCTTGGCTGTGTTCTGATTGGGTGGGGGTGTGTTCTGATTGGTTGGAGGTTTGGCTGTGTTCTGATTGGTTGGGGGGTTGGCTGTGTTCTGATTGGCTGGAGGTGTGTTCTGTTCAGGTGGGGGCTTGGTTGTGCTCAGGTTAGTCTTAGTTGCTGGGGGATTTGAGCTGGTGAGCTGTGATCTTGCTATTTGGCTTCGAGTTCGTGGTCGTGCTGCATCTTCATGGTGGGGGTCAGTTCGCTTCATGTATGGTTCAGAGGGGTTTGAAGTGGGTAGTGATGCAGCTGCAGTGCGGCTTCTGGTCCATGGTCCTGTCTCATCTTCTGTGTGGGTGTGAGTCTGCTTTCTACGTGGAAGTGTGGTGGTGGCATCTTGTGTGGCTCTCAGGGGTGTGGGTCTGGTGCCATTCTTCATGTTAGGTACTTGTCTGTTCATGAGGCGGGTTTCCAAATGGAAACGCCTACCAGCTATTTGGAAACCCGCCCTCATGAACAGACAAGTACCTAACATGAAGAATGTGTGTGTGTGTGTGTGTGTGTATAGTATCTCTTATTGAAAACCTTTGCCAATTTCTGTGAAAAACAAATTGCTGGATGAGGTTTTTCATATGAGCTGACCCATTTCCTTGAGAAAAGGGAAGTGAAAACAGTAACATTGCAAGTCTATTTTGTGAAAGTTTTTCCAAAAGTCATGAATGGAGAAAATTATTAAACAATTACTAAATCTCTGCTAGGAAGCCAGGCGAAATATGAAGCAGAATGCACAATCATGAGGGAAAGCAAAGATCTTTTATTGGCTTGCCTTTGACATCTGAATATGGGAGGCAGTGGCAAATTTTGACTGAAGCTAGGAAACAAAGAATAAATTTATCAAGTTGACAAAATATACTGATTTTCTCCCAAACTGAAAGAGACCACACATGTTATGAAACAAAAAAAAAGAGAAATAAATAAAAAGAGCTGGCAGATTATAAGCCTATGAATACTAGAGTTTTATTGTGTTCTGTTTCAGACTATATATCATCTGATTTATATTCTTAGCCAAGTTTTTTTTTTATTCTCCTTGGGTTGTATTTTTTTTTTTTTTTTTTGCAGATGAGCAGAAGGAAAGGGGGAGTCACAGATCTGCATTTAAGATGGCACAATTGGAAGCATATTTATCCATGCTACCTATGATATCTAATCTCCACATAAACCGCACTAATATTTTTCTTGTTATGCATTTAATGAGCTCACACTGCCTCAAATGAACAGTTTCTTTCTAGAACTATCATATCTTAACATGATGATACTATAATGTACTCTACACATTATTCTATTTACTTATTTGTGGAATTTCTTAGATCCACTTGAGGTTTATGGAAATTGTATTGTTTTATATTGATTTTGTTAGTCATCGAGAGCTTATGAGAATGGATAGAATGCAAGCAAAGTAAAATAAATGGCTTTTATATAATAATATTTGAATTTTCACCAATATAGGATGGACTTCCTCCATTTCAGTTTGTTTAGATGTTCAGCTTTTTTCAGGTTCCTTTTTTAAAAAATAAACTGGAAACACCCCAGAATAGAAACTAGATTAGGAGCAGGGAAACCAAGGCTGTATTTCAGCTCAGTCAAAGAAGCTTTATTGAGTGACTTTGTGTCAATCACTTTCTCTCAGCCCAACTATCTCACCGTCTTTCAAAGTGAAGGAATACTATATATGCTGTCTTGAGTTCCTGATTGAAAGACAGATTGATATTTAGGGAACACATGGAAGAGATTTGGGGAATGCACAGTAGGTGGAATTAATGCATACCTGGGCATGCTATGGGCCATGTGTGGTTTCTGATTTGCAGCTCCTATAGTGAATGACAACGAAGATGTTGAAACCTTTTTGTCTGTTTCTGTTTGGGATGTGCCTGTGTGTGGGTTGAGAATGTTTAAGTGAAGATGCTACAACTAACATATAGCTATCAAAATTGGGCTGTGTCCTTGTATCACCCTAGTGATGAAGGACTTCTTAAGGCCTTCACCCCAACTTGTATTTAAAAAATGAATGAGGGTACTAACCTACCAGCAGATATACATCAATAGATGCAACTTAGTAACTTGAGGGATGTTTAGGCTACATTAAATTGGACAGCAAACCTCTTTAGCCTTTTAAATGGAAGTAAAATGTGTTTGAAAGCCAGTTTGGTTTAATGGTTAAGGCATCAATCTAGAAATAAAAGTACTGCCTTGGGCCCAAACCAGCTGGGTGACATTGTGCCAGTAATTTTCTCTCAACCCTCGGAAGGAGGCAATGGCAAACTACTTCTGAATAACCTTGCCGAGAAAACAGCAGGGATTTGTCTAGGCAGTCTTGAAGAATTGGACATGACTGAACTGGGGAAAAAAATATAATGGAAACCTAGACATTTTATAGAAAGGAATTCCATATGAATGAAACTTGAGTTTTATTAAATTTAAAAATATTCTTATACTGCTAGTGCAATTTAAAAAAACATGTCTGCGTTATTAGTGAAAGGTTCCATTTAAGGCCCTTGCTAATGTAAAAATAATGCATTCTTTTTTGTTACAAAACACAGGTGATGATCCTGTCCACATATCATATCTATTAACATGCATGTTGGTAACAAACTGTGTGTAGCAGACCCACAGTCATATTTAGCATGCAATAAAGACCTCTTATTAAGAGCAGCAAGAAGTCATATAGCCACAATGGAGCAAGAACTGGTTTATACAAGAGCTGTTGATGGAGAAGACACAGTCCCTGGAAAGTTGTTTGACCACTAGCAGCTGTTGAGTACTTGTATAAAGCACCCTTTATTGAAAGCCTTTTTACGTTTATTGTTCCTTGTGCATAAGATCAAAAATCATATCTATGCAGGAACATAATTAGCAAATTAATGGCCAAACCTTGTACATAAAGGGAGATATTTCCCAGGGAAAAATGTGTTATAAGCACTTTTATTTTTAAATGGTTTGGCTTTTAAAAACAAATATAAAGTCAATCGTTTCCTTGTTGTAGCAAAAAGCTTGCATTAAACAATTCCATGATAGTTTATTTACCTGAACCAGGAACTGGTTTAGCTACTCAGGGCTGCCAAGACTCTGATTTCTGTTCAGTTGGTTATAGCCCTAGATCTGATTTCTTATGTCTTCTGTAAATGAAAGCTAATTGAGGGGAAAAGTTCACTTACTAAAGCTAGATCCTTATGTTAAAAATTTTACCCAAGCAAAGCAGTATATTTAGTTAGCAAATATGTATGCTTCCTACCAAAGGTAAAGAAGGCTGGGAGTATAAATGTTTAATGTGCTCAATTTATAGTCACATAATTTTCTTGTCACTGAGTAGCTCCACACAAATTATCCAGAAGTGTTTCTTTTTAATAGTGGAGATTCACATGATTCCTACTCTTGAAAATGTCAACACATATTCCTGTTGTGAGTAACACACAATTAATACTAAGAATATGTCACTTAGACTTCAAAAAAAATCACTTGTGAATGTTTTTAACAGTGTTTTCATTTAGCGTGCAATCAGACCTTGGGAAAAAGAAGTTTTCACACATACATATGGTCTTATGACTATCTTGCAATTGAATATTACTATTGAACAGATTTCCAAAATGATGATTTCTTGCTTAAGGGGATCTCCATTTAATGGTAGGACTGAATCATGAATGAGTCCAGTGGTGAAGACATTCCAGGAGACTTGAAGCCAGGAGATGATGAGTTCTAGTCCCACTTAGGCATGAAAGCCAACTGGGTGAATTTGGACTTTCACTTTCTTTTAGGCCAAGGATTGTTGTGGTTGTGAGAAAATCAGAGAAGAAGGAATATCGGGTGTCTTCACTACCTTGAGTTATTTGTAAAATAATACAGGTGGGGAATAAATAAATAGATACAAATACACACACACACGGTTTTCCCAGTTGCAATGAATGGCTGTGAAAGTAGGGCCATAAGAAAGGCTGAGTACCAAAGAATTGAGGCCTTTGAACTATGGTGCTGGAGAAGACTCCTACCGGTCCCTTGGATGGCAAGGCAATCAAACCAGTCAGTCCTAGAGGAGATCAACCCTGACTGCTGTTTAGAAGGCCAGATCCTGAAAATGAAACTCAAATACTTTGGCCACCTAATGAGAAGAAAGGAGTCACTAGGAAGAGCCTAATGCTGGGAAAGATTGAGAGCAATAGAAGAACAGACAACAGAGAATGAGGTGACTGGATGGAGTCACTGAAGCAGTAGGCATGAACTTAGATGGGCTCCAGAGGATGTTAGAGGACAGGAAGGCCTGGAGGAACGTTGTCCATGGGGTCGCAATGGGTTGGACATGACTTCACCTGGTTTAGTGAAGGGACAACTTTGCCCAGTTTATCAAAGGGGGGAAAGTCGCGATACATCATGTGACCACACCATGATGATGTGAGTTTGATACCTCTGCAGTATACCATTATGTTACATCAGAGCAATGCATAAAAACTATACAACTTATTTGAAACATCTGTGAAAGGTAAGGCAGTATTTATCCTCCTATTGCATGTGAGAGTTCAGGTAGAAATAACCTAGCTTCAATTAAGCAATCATTCACTTATTGCTGAGAAACTTCAACTTGCTCCAGTTATGCAAAATACAAGAAAAAAAAAAGCTTGGTTGAAGAATGTGAACTTGACTAGATAGCTTCTAGTGCACATTCAAAGTACTAAGAGCCAAGCTGGGTGGGCAAGATCAATGGAGAAGTGTAGCATTGCATCATGAGCTCAAGAGAAAGCTAAATTAAAGCCTATGGTTGGTCAATCTGAAGAAGGAGAGAGCTGTGAAAAAGAATGAAGTTAAGAAGAATGCTAGTTGTAGGTTCTGATAGGCTGAAGGTTTAATAAAATGATCTATCTCATTGGTAGCTATTCATTGCAGTCTTGGAAAGTCTCGCATGTTCTCCTTGTATGGAATTGAAGCTGCACCATATATACTATTGCAATATCTGAAGCAGGAGGAAGAGTCATCAGAACTGAGAAGTATTTCACAGCCACTTGATCTGATTTACAAATCTGCTTTGATGCGGTGATTTGATTGAAGTGTCATCAAATCAGAACATCCCATTGAAGCTTTGCAAAGCATTAACACTAATGTGTTTGTAGATGCAATATATCACTGTGTTTGCAATAAAATATATTCTGTTCAGAACATAAGATCTCCCTGAAAAATGGAACAAGTAGCAGAAGTGAGCAGCTTGTATGGTTTGAAAATCATGCTGGAGGTATCACTGAAGATTTAGTTCATTAGTACAATTAGATACAATGGACAATCTTTACATGTACTTAAAGTGTCTCTGTAAACTGGAATTACTCTGCAATTACAGAGTTTGGACTCAAACATAGATTTGGTACATTATATGTGGGTCCAGCTCACAATAAAATAATCCTATCATGTTTGGATTCTTTTTCAAGCCACTTTGGTGCCACAGATTGCTGGAAAATGGTCTTTGACATTCTCATCCTCTAATGCAGAGTTTTGTTCATTGAGAGTAAGATAAATTATTTGATTTCATTTTTATAGTATTTGTAGATTGCCCTAATCAGACTCTGGGCAGTCATATAAATTCTTTCCCATTAAATTATCATGATTAAACTGATATGTATTTAGAAAAAGATCCCCCCTTTTTTTGGAAAATAGATTATTCAAGCCAATGTTGGTTTCATATTAACATTGCAGGTGTTGGGGGAGGGGAGGAAGCAAACTAGCAAACCAAGTCTTAAATTGATTACTTGTCATTAAAGAAATAAGAAAATAGTAGGAAAAATATTACCCAATTTAATTCTATCTTGATTCCACACATCCCATTAGATGCTTTTGAATGGGTGTTTATCAATTATTTGTAAAGGCTTCTGTGTTTATATATGTTTAATCACTCACTTTGTGAATGAGTTGATATGCAGAATAAAGCATTAGACCTGTGGGATTAAAAACTGTAAACCTTTAGGGAAGACCCAAACATTTTATTTTGTAACGGATAGTGTGCTCCTGTACTGCAACTATATTGTCCTATCTTTTATTCATGGACCATCATAAAGGCTGCCAAACAGATTATCATATTTACATCGGGCCTCCTTTGAGAGATAAATTCTTTAATAGTTGAACTGGCAGGTACTGATATGCCTGTTGCTGAAGGAAGAAAGGAAGAGAGGGAGGGAGGGAGGGAGGAAGAAAATACATATCTAAATCAAGGAATTGAGATGTAGGGAGAAATGACATCCTATAACAGTTATCAATCAGTAGCTTGTATCACTTGCCGAAGAGGTCACATTAAGGTATCCTTTCATTTCATCGTTTTACTTGAGGGCACCAAACATTTGCCCAGCAACCTGGGAAAAAGAAATCCACAAGCTGATAGCTTCATTGAAATTGGCAACCCTTTGCAATTGCCAGTTTGTAATGTTGCATGTTTCTAATGCATTCGATTCCTTGTATAATCAAAGTGCTACAAGACATTTGCCAATTAAAAGAGTTAACTCAATTAAAAAACACACATTTTAACAAGCACAATGAGCATGGAAGCCTCTGCAGTGCTAAAATCTCTTTTAAGATAGATGACTAGACAATCTGTTAGGTTAGAAGCTGCACACACGTTTAGTGAAGTGTTTGCACGTATCATTTTAAATGCCCCATCTTTTCTAGCCCTTCTCCTTCAAATCAATGAAAGAGATTTTTTTTTTCCAATTTCAAGGAAGAAAAGAATCTGCATAGTGGGTGCAAAGTACTTAACAAAGTATCTTAGTTACAAAGCTGTGTATGTGAATATCCTGCTTTTAACTATATATTTCTGATATATAGTTAAAAGATATGGTTGTCTCCAGCAACCATATCTTCAGTGACTTCCCTCATTTTCATTAAATCCCATGGAAATACATTACGAGGGATGAATTTGTGCTCTACAACTGAAATATTATTTAGGTATTTTTTTATTTACTCAGTTTGATTGCTTCCAGAGTTGATGGAAATTTCAGAAGACCATTTATACTATTTCTGTTTTAATCATATTTCAATCTATCAATAGATTTGACAACAGCTTTACTGCTCAATTGGGTTTTTAACTATGGATTCAGCCTTTCCTCTATCCCAGCTTGTCTGTCCCACCACTGAAAGGACAAGACAGTTTTTATAAAGGATGTTTTTAACATTCTTCCTCCAAAATACTAGGGGATATAACCCACTATTCTTCTCTCTGTCTCTCTGTCTCTCTCTGTTTCTCTGTCTGTCTGTCTATCTGTCTGTCTCTCTCTCTGTTTATAAGCAATGTCTTTACTGCATTTCGTTGAACATTAAGCTTGTTAAAATGCATAGTATGATTAATGTGAAACTCAAGATGGTCATAATACATTGTTTCCCATATTCCAGTTATAAAATGTTCTGTTGCATGTGCAGGTACAAACAGCCTTCATAACTGGATAAAACTACATATATATTACAGAAGTGGGATCCTACCGGTTCAGCGATTGTGTGTGCACAGAGCTTTCCACACACCAGCTAAGGCCTGCAGTGCCAATCAGCTTAGAGGATAAAGAACAGAAAAGCGCAGGAGCGGGTAGGAGGACCAATCCTGCACTCTTCTCTTCTTTCTCCTCTCAGCTGACGGTGGAGGCTTTTTTTCCCTCCTCTCAGCAGGCTTTTTTTTTTTTTTTTACTAATTTTTGCTACCAGTTCAGCTGAACCAGTCCGAACCAGTAGCATACGACCACTGATATAAAATTCTCTTCTCACCCTTACAGATGACCAGAGGCTTGGAAGGCTGAGGCTATCTTCTAGAGAGAGAAAATTCCCTGAAGATGGGCTCCAGCACAAGCCCAAAAGTTTGGAAGAATAAAACTTTGGTTGGTGATTGACTATGTTTGGATCCCAGTATCTTAGCTCTCCTAGCACCGCACTCTTCGGAAAGTTCTCAAGTTGTTGGAGCCATAGTCCCAGGTTAGAAGTCACAGTCCCAAGTGCTCCTACCCACCTTTGGGACCACCTTGGCCTTTGCTTTCCACATCCTTTCTATTTCCTCCTACAGGCACTGGCATTTCTTCTCATAGTCCTTCCTCCTGATGTTCCTGTCACTGGCACCCCTACATGTATCACCATCACTGTCTTCTGTGCCTTGTCTTGACTTTTTGTGTGTCTTGTCCTTAAATGTTTTAAACGTAGGCTGGTTTACACATTCTTCAAATAAATAAGAGGTAAAATCCATTGTAGAAATATGGAAATATGGTTATACCAAAGTCACTATACCAAAATGCATGATTGTCTCATTTTAATGACTTAATAGATTTGAAAATATTTCATTATTCAACTGATGAAGTGGATTTATGGTTAGAATTTATATAAAATTAGTAGTTGATTCCCAAATTGTAGAACATATAGGGCCACTTCAAGGTGAAGCAGGACAGTTGGAACTGTACTGCTCCATTTCTTTCTGAAAACAGAACCCAGAAAGAAATAATGCAACACCATGGCTGCTTTTTTAAATTATGCAAATGCAGAAATTCTTACTAAGCACACATTTTGAGGTCCCAGAAAGAAAGGCAAGAGAAAAGCCTTCTATAATCATGGTACAGAAGAGGATTTTGCAGAGAAGTATCATTTTTGAATAAATAATGACTCTTTCTTTTTATTATGTTGTTTCAAGAGAAATGAAAAACTTTCTTAAAGATTTGTTTATTTGTGAATTGAACCCTTGATATTTACATTTAATATTTAAAAATATACCTAGGATGTGATAAGATATTAGCTTTGTCTGGGCTGGCTCATTGTTGTGAATCAGATAAAATGCCTTGTAAAACTATACATGTGAAATGTTTGAGGACAAAATTTTAAACTCTGTGTACCTCTCTTTTTCTCTCCTACAAAACAATTTTTTACTAAAAGCAACTAGAAATAGAAGACATCTGACTTATTATGCATGACTCCCAAAAGGTATAATAGTGCTATTTTGAACTTTTTCAAATTTACTAGCAACGTTGAATAGCTCAAGGTTAATTCCATCTGTACCTTCTGCTTTTGTAAAACATACATAAATTCACAGACCCAGAGAGAATATATCACTCTCATTTAATGTATGCATTGACAATATTTCATTCCCTAAAAATCAAATACTGGGCCAATCAAATACTGGGAAGTACAGGAAAGGACCAGATTACGGTAGCAAAATATAAGAAATATATGAGAAATATAAGCCCTCAAACTGTAAGTCTGTAACACATAGTGAGAGCTAAGGCACTAAGCTAGAAAGTGTAACACCATGAGTTAAAGTTCCACCTTAGCCATGAAAGTCAGCTAGGCCAGTGACTCTCTCTCTCTTTTTCAGCCTAACCCACCTCACAGGATTGTTGTTGTGGAAAAAATAGGAGGAGGAAGGTGTGGTGGGTATGTTCACCACCTTGAGTTATTTATAAAAAATAAGAAAAACAAGAGGATACAAAACAGGAATGGGATTCAAATTTCTTAACAACCGGTTCTGTGGGTGTGCCTAATTTCTGGGTGTCGCTTGGTGATCATATAACTTGCTGACTGGGCATGACTTGGTGGTCATGGGACTGGCTGGGCATGGCTTATATGTGAATATTGCAGAGCAGGCAAGCAGATTGAGTTGCTCACAGAATCACAGATTCACTTAGAGATCTGTGTTTTGCCATCTGCTACCTGAGTCAGAATAATAGAAGCTTCAGGCTCAGCTCTACTTTTAGATTAGCTAGAAAGCAAGAAATTCAATGGTTTCCTGCTTTCTAGCTAATCTAAATCTCCTGGCACAGCAGAACAGCTGATGGTCGGGGGAGGGAGGAAAAATAGCAACTTAGAAGGCAAGTTTGATGGTGTTCATGCCAGGTAAGGAGTGAGTGGGTGAGACAGGGTGGGGTGGAGTGGGGCCAGCCAGTGATTTGCCGGTTCTCCAGCAGGTGGAATCCCACCCCTGGTGAGAATGCATTTTGCATGTGCATGTAGACCATTTCCTAAAAACCTCAGCTGTGCCACCCAGACAGCTGACAAGCACTGCGCACGGGTGTGCAGAGTTTCTAACTACTCTTCTTTCCTGTTTTTTCAACCTCAGCTGTGCTGCGCAAAGCAGCTGAGGCCGAAAAATCAGGAAATAAAGGACAGCCAAGAGCCCAGGCGGGTGGATAGGCCAAGCAGAGCAGCAGACACTGAACCAGTTTGGTGTCTGCTGCTCTTCAGAGCTACTGGTTCTATAGAGCCAGGCCGAACTGGTAGCATCCTGTTAGGGATAACATTGCTTACCCTAACTGGTTTAGGTAAAATAATAAATATGTTACCATGGTTTGTTAGTTAAAGTGTCTATAACTTTAACTGAAGGAATGTAATTAAGGGAGTGGTTGTAAAAGCACCATAAAAGAAGCAAGGCATGGCAGCTTGCTCTCTCTGGCTTGATGATCCCTAATTACTAGATGAATGAAGACTGCGTTTTTTCTCCTACTGGAAAGGGAGAGAGAAAGGACTGATTTATTTGTAAGTGAACTGACATTGGATATTCTACACGGACTTTGCTAATTGAATATCCTTGAATGGACTGACTAAATGATACATGACTAATGGACTGTTATTTTGACTATGCTATAAACTCTAAATGGAATAAACTATATTTTTGATAACACAAGCGTATCTGTTATTTTTACTGTATGTTAACAAACACACAAACTTATCTCACACATTTATCTGTATGCCTATCTGACTAACGCTGCACATTCTGTTTAGCTTGTCTCCTTAAGCTTGGTTGGGGAACACAGGCTTAACACATCCCACCCCTGGATACAAATGAATTCTTATGCTGAATTCTATGTTATTCCATACGTTTGACAGAATAAAAACTACCCTGCAGAATAAATTTCACTGAGCTCCTTCAAAAATATGACTTTATTCCAAAAACTTTGTGACTTGCATAATAATCATCTCAGTAAAGAAATGTCTTTAAAATTATCTCTGATTAGGTAAGTGGAAATGGTTTTGAAACTATTTTCCATAATTGTAGTATGTTATGTATGTATGTATGTATGTACGTATGTATGTAATAGATAGATGTTCCTGGGATCACCAAAACCTGATTGGATTTGGCAAGTTAAGTTTCTAGCTTCTTTATGGATCCCAAGATTATAATTTAGTAAGAAAACTGGGAAAGGGATTGTACGATCTTGATTTCATTCTGACCACATTTCACTGAATAAGATGCATATTTCTGCATTCAGATAGGTACACAGATAGTCCCTTGATTTACAATCAGAATTGAGAAGAGAATTTCCATTGCTAAACAAGGGAGCTCTTCAGTGAGTGGCACTGGGTTTGCAATCTTTTTTTTTTTTTTGCCACAGGTTGTTAAACAAATCGTGGTTGTTAAGTAAATCACATGGTCATTAAGCAAATCTGCTCCCCCACCCCATTGCCTTTGCTTGTCAGAACCTGTCTGGGAAAGCTGCAAATAGTGATCACATGACCCTGAGATGCTGCAACCAATTTTGAATTTTGATCATGTGAATGTTCAGATGCCGCGACGTTCATAAGTGTTTTTAATGCTGTTGAAACATCAAATGCTTGTTAAATGAATGGTTGTCAGATTGAGGAATACCTGAAAATGTTTTTAATATTCACTGCAAGAAATTGAACCATGCCCTTAATTTCTTTCCAAACCTCTCTTCTGCCTTCCTGTGAATAAAATGTTAGATCTTGCCTTCCCCTTTATACAGAGATACCATCTATCTAAATATTAGGGAATTACTTCATTGATGCCCTACATCATGTTTGTTCATGTGGCATAGATCAATAAATCCAGCCATCCAGGCAGCCATTCTGTATTTTCAGAGTGGTGTCTAAAAATACCAGTTGCAGTCATGCTTTCTGCTCCTAAAGAATGCTTCACTTTTTGACTGGTTATTTTACACACTTACCCTTACCTTTAACAGATTTAATCCTTATGCTTATGTTCTTAAAAGCTGGTAAGTGTGAAAATGTCAGTCTAATAACAAACATAAATTGTGAAGATTGAAACCAGGAAAGCCTGTGCTGGTAAATCATACAGCTGAGAATATGCATACTTCCGTTGATATAACAGCAGTGGGTGATGGTACTATGGTAGAAGTTTTTACTTCCAGACCATGTATGGTATAAAAGAGGACACTGTCTGCCTTTACATGAGGAACTGCATGGTCTCCATCTACATTAGAACACTGTTTTCCAGTAAGCGTTATGTAGCACATTGTTGCGTACCAGATACTTTGATTATGGGTTGACTATTTCAGTGTGATATGCTTGCATTAGAATGAGAGATGCACTAGCCATTAGATACAAGATTGATCTCTTACTCTTACATAATATCATGATTTGGAAGTTCAGGTATTGCTGGAAGAGATTCTATGAAAATAGATGAGAGGAACTCATGCCTTTACATGACATGGCAAAAACCGTACAATATCCTGCTAATTATTAATTGAATTAATATACTGAATTTGGAATCTGTTAATTTTTCAATTTCAGTATAGAAGTCACTAGCATTCTAAAATATATTAAGGGTTTTTTCCCCTTTCAAAATGAAATAAGCAAACAGGGAATACTAGCCTGTGAATTACTACTTATTAATTGCATGAGTAATCCACCCAGGGAAATCCCTAATTCTGTAGCATCTAAGAGACTATTGTTCAACATTTTGGATTCTTTTTCAAATATTAGTCATTGAACATTAATGCTGAGAGGTAATGAATAACAGGAAAAAAAAATAATGTACAGATGTGCGCTTCTAGCTCTTTTAGTCTGCTCATGAGCTTCAGCTTACTTTAGACAATTTAATCTTTATGATTTAAAAACAGGAAGAGTGCTGGTTTTGAAATAAATAAATAACATAGGATGTCCAAACTTCTTGAGTTCCCAAGGAAGTGCTCCATTTCTCTTTGAAAACACCTTCCCCAATTGCATTGTTTAAATATATTACAATGGGTTTTTATTACGTCTTCTATATTGCAAACCATAGTCTTGAACAGATGGCAGAGGAAGTGTCAAGGGACTATTGCCATCAGAGTGCAGAGGCAAGGGTAAACATTCTACAAAGCAGGCTATTTTCTGGATCAGTCTAAAGCTCGGAAATGTAGAGAGGAATTTAAGAGGCCAGTGACAGAAGGTACTGTTTTACCTACATTCCCTCAGAAACTATCAAGGAATTACTGTGAGGAAGCAGAGGTTCCTAGCCTTCACAGAAAAGCTCTATGAAGAAACTCAGTAATCGCTGAAGATTCTTAACATTCAGATTTGAACTTGTACTCAGTGACAATAATAAGATGTAGACAGGGAGAAATTTGAAAAGGATAAAAGACAGTTATAGGAAGGAAGGAAGGAAGGAAAGAAGGAAAAGACGGAGGGAGGGAGGGAGGGAGGGAGGAAGGAAGGAAGGCTGTATTCTTCAAATAGTTTTCATTTTGTACTTAACCCTTTTCCACAAGAATTCCATAAGCTAGCAGAGGCACAATTCAAACTTCTATAGGTTAAAAAAAAAACCCTGCATATTTGAAAATAGTTGTATAGTCAAAGTTTACATGTATGAATTTACAAATTTGTTTGATGGTTCTTATTTACAAGTAAGTAGGGCAGAAGTAACAAATTCTCTGCATATCATTGATGGTTTGGGGATCATATATATCTGGAAATGCACTTGAAAGAGACCTCTTACTCATTTAAAGTTGGCCTGAAGTTGCCCTAAAAGTTGATGGAGGAATCACTTCCCTTTGCAATCCAGGCTTTTTGTTTTTGCTATGAATAGTTATCTAGTTAACTAAGGTAACCAATGCTTTTGCCAAAACAAAACAAAAACAAAAAAGCTATCATGAAATCCTTTAGACTACAGAACAGCGTATTCAGGAAATAAAAAGCAAAATGAAATGTCACCAGACCCCCCCCCCCCCAAAAAAAAATAAATAAATAAAAATGCAGCTTATTAGTAGAAAAGCACCAACATGGAAACACTTGATTCAAACTTCTGTTTTCAGAAGGAAAGGGGAAAAAATAAATATCCAAAACTAACTGAGACAAAATGATCACCGTGTAAAATGTATACTCAGCTTTCCTGAATATACTGCGTATATTCTTCTTTGTGTTTGCTTCCATGGGTGTAAATGCACAGTCAGGATCCTGGCCAACAGAGTTCATTATCATTCCAAGGTTACTGCTCACACTCAAGGGAATGTGAATAAAATCTTCCTTTGCAGCTTTTGTGTCAACATTAAGGGCACAGCAGGCAACTTTCATTTGTCCTTCCTAAGATTAACTACTTGCATTTAACTGGTCACAGATAAAGGTGTCAGATAAAGTATTTTTTTCTGGGTACAAAGAATATCCCACCATATTCTTCAGGGTTGTGGCCAAATAACCTGAACATTGGGTGTGCAAGAATCTTTATTAGGCCAAGGTTAGTAATTCAAACATTTCTGAAGTATCTTGCTGGTAGCCTAACCCAAACCAATGTTTTTTTACAGACATAAAGTAGGTTCTAAACATTCCATGATTATACCCAACAGAACACATTTTCAATGAATTGCACTTACTTTTCTGCTCCTCCCCACAAAAAAAGCCCATCAGCCAATAGGGATTTTTATCAGTTAAAGTTACTTGATATGTTTATAAAGTGTCTTGGAAACCAAATTTAAAAGGAAGTAGGTGGGATTCAGGGAGGAGCAGGTGGGTTTGTGCAGTGAAATAATAAAATTTTAATATCCTCTTCAAGCACACTGGGAATGTCTATTTGAAGGCATAAGACAGCTTATGACTAGGTTTCTGAAGAATAAAATGAATCTCACTTTTTAAAAGCTCAGATTTGGCAGGTTTACAGTTTTCTGGAATATAAAAAACCCACTTTGCAGCTGTTAGATACCATCACCTTGAAAACTGACAACTTGGCAGGAACAGCATTTATGCTGTCTACCATTACTCTCTCCTTCTCCTCTTCCTCCTGGTTTCAAAGAAGCTGCCTTCCATTGAGATAGCAGGGCTTATTTTCAAGTACCTAAATGTAAATTTAGATGCCACTTTCCTTTGGGACCACTTTGTGCTTATTCCTTATCGGTGTCTCATGTTTCCTGTTTTGTAAGCTGAAAATAAAATTAACTGACAGTTTCTTTAAACTATCAAAATGTTTTTTATGGTTACCCACCATTTGGAATAGTAAATATAGTACTTGTGTAGTTTAGAAAGAGGAATGTGCAAACGCATAGTGGTGCTTTAACTTAAAGTTATTATATCATAGCCTTCATTAGAATAAATCTTGTTTATTGTCATAATAAAAACAATGTGGCAGTACAATTAATGTTCTCATTCTTAAATGCAAATTATAGTATTATCAATTCGTATTAGCTCTGGAGGGTAACTGGATGCTTTTGTTAACAAAGAAAATGAACGAAAAATGTGGAAGATATTCTGAGTACATAAGTAGTATTGCATGTTTTATTCATGGTGTCTTTATGTGTACATTTTTCAAATTATTTGTTAGGAAAAACAATCACTTGCAAAAGATCTAAGAGTGATAAAGACTTACTTATGCTTGTTTTTCACACACTGATATTGAGGAAGATCTCTTCTCCCAATGATATCTTCAAAATGAGCAGAAAAAATATTTTGAAAAGTCTTACCTATTTTACAAGATTTTACTCAAAGATTTTGAAAAATGATGTCACCATTCATGTGATAGATGAATGAATAGCACATATCAAGCTATTGTTTCCATTCTTGGCAGCTTCCAACTTAGGCGACTTTAACTGCCAGAATAGTTAACTATGGCCATGTGTCATCCACTCCCGGACCCCTCTCCAGATGTGAGTTTAGAAGAAGAGAGTAAGTTTGAGTCTGCAGAGGAAAGTGTGGAGGCGAGTATTGGTCAGTATCAGGGCTCAGAGAATGCTAGCCTCTCATAAAGGGTTGCACCAGCACTGCCTACTTAATCCCATCCTGAAGACTTGAGCATTGCTGGAGCAACATTTCCAGTTCCATACCTTGTGGGGTCATGCCGTGTATTCTGACTTGCTTGGCTCATGGACTGGTTTCCTGTTCTTTCCTGGACTTGTTTACCAGTGACTCTTGTTTTACTGAGCTCAGAATCTGGATTTGCACAGAATCCGTGCTTTTCAAGGAATTATTTGGAGGGGGGGGATGAATAAACACTGTAGAACTCTTGCTGTGTATGCCTTTTGAGGGAGGGGGAGCAGGGCAACATACCATGGTGGTTAGAAGTTCACACGTATGGAAGATGTAAAACTTCCAAGTATGTAAAAATAAATTGTGTTCTATTGGCTTGGCTTTATTTGTAATGTGTAAATTTAATTAGTTAAAGTTATTGAGAAGCTATAGGTGTTTTTTTTTTTTTTTTTCACAAAAAAGAACATTCCAAATTCCAGTACAAGAGTATATTACTGTTTGGTAATTTGGCTATATGCAGCCAATGTATATGTGACAAAATTAAAGGAGAAGTGAATAGAAATCCAATAGACGAATATGCTAATAAAAGTAACATTGGCTGTGAGCATTTCCATCCTTTAATCTGAAACAAGCCTCTAGGGAAGTGACTTGGAGACCTTTGTCATTCAAATCCACAGAACTACAACTGTAGTCACTCAGTTTCAGTATGAAACTTTCATGATAAGATGAGAACATCTCCTCCTTCTGTTTTTAAAAACAAAGCACTCTCACTACTTTGCTCCTTTGGAATCTTTGTAATTGTAGAACGTTTCACATTCATCCTTGAGTGGTAGGCATAGAACATAGAATGCCCAAGCCCACTTTTATACCTCTCCAGCTTTGCTTATTTCTCAGTCTAGGAGTTACATTCTATGACACCCATGGGAGGCTTAGAAAGACCTTTTATCTGTTTGAAGAGCTAAAAGTCAGCATTAAAATGTTTGCTGGAAAAGAAAAGAAAATCTCTAAAATGTGCAGTTTTGCAAGGAAACACACACAGAACTAGTTAATCTTGCAAACTCCATAATATTTGTTTAGTATTTTTATTTATTTCCCACCATTATTCTTTTTCAATAAATAATTCAAGATGGTGGACATACTTCATAGACTTTCTTCTTCCTATTTTTCCCATAAAAGCAACCCTGTGAAGTGAGGTGGGCTGAGAGAGATTGACTGGTCCAATGTCACCCACTAAGTTTTCATACTTAAGGCAGGACTAGAACTCACAGTCTCACAGTTTCTAGGCTGCAGCATTAACCACTAGAATACCTGGTTCAATATTCACATTCATACCTCTCAGATAAAATTGAAATTATGCACTCACACACAAATGAAATTTGTGGCAGTTGTGGCAGTCACCTAAATTTTGTTAGACAATTTTCCCATCTTATTCTTGCAGGAAAAAAATCACACCATAGATGCAAATACAGAAAAACATATTGCCCTAAATACACACACATAGTGTGCCTCCTAAGGAATAAGAATGTATAAAAAGGGGGATTGCTTGTATCTTTACATTCAAATATGGAACCTAGCAGGTTGCATCAGGGTTCCCTACTCTTTTTTTAAAACAGTGCAAATTGTTCAGTTTGTTGCTTCAAAATATAATAAAACCCATTCCCTCCTAGTGGTGGGCTGCTGCTAGTTTGCATCAGTTCTAGTGAATCGGTACAGACGACGATCTCTTGGCCCTGCCCATCCACTCTACCCTATCCTGTCGTACATTTCCTTTTTTTGCAGCTCAACTGATTTGCATGGCAAAGTGGATTACTGCACCTAAACTGTTCTACTCATTGGGAAAGGCTAGAATGTGAGTTGGAGAGGTTCAAATTGTGTTTATTGAATGCTCCCTGCATACAAAGCATGCACCCACAGAACCGGCTATTAAACTGATTGCAGCGCACCACTGATTCACCCCACACTGCTTGTCTTCCTGCAGTCATTAATTTGGAGTGCAATTTCATCCCTGAATATTTCTCTTTGTCATTACTGTTGTGAATGTATAAAGTTTTAATAAAGCGTGAGCTTGGAGTAAAGTGCAGGGTTCTGGCTCTGCACTTCTGATTGGTTGTTAAACAGCCGGATCGGATTGGCCCGCTCCAGGGAATCCGATTGGCCCTTAACAGAGAGTTCCTATTGGTTATGAGAGCTAGCGCTCCTCGTTAGTTATTGGTTAATAGTTATGGGGTTTGCCTATATAAGGCGGGTTAAAACTGCTATAGAAGCTAGAAGTCACTATGTAAAGAGCTGAAGTTCACCGTTCAGAGGCTTGTCTCCATTCTTTCTTGCCCATGCTCCAAACTTAACACTGGCGACGAGGATGGGATGTGGAGACATCTGAACCAACAAAACTTCGAAGAACACCGAGCACGTGACAGACGACACAACACAACGGAACCATGTCCGGTGGCGTCGTACCACCCGCTCCGTTCAATCCAGTACAGGAGGACTGGGAGTCCTACATGGATCGCTTCCAAACGTTCTTAGAAACCAACAACTTAAAGGACGCCACACCAGGAAAGAAACGGGCGGTGTTCCTAACGCATTGCGGTCCAACCGTATTTAAGATGGCTAAAGCACTAGAAAAACTCCGAGAAGTGAAGGTGATGGATTGGGATGACCTCGAACCCCTCCTACGAGATCACTACGCACCGACTGTGCCTACGCTCGTGAGACGACATGAGTTTTATCAGAGGAGCCAGCGAAAGGGAGAAAGAGTGGCCGACTTCATAGCAGACCTCCGAAATTTGGGAGGCCTCTGCAGATTCACCGATTTAGAAGAAGCACTAAGAGATCGCATAGTTCTGGGACTAGATGCACCAGGCATTCAAAGCAAGCTGATGGCGAAAAGTGATATCAGCCTTGCTGATGCCATCGCCAATGCTACTGCAGCAGAAGCAACCAGGAAGTTGGCTGCACAACTACGCCGAAACCGCGCTCCGGTACCACCACCGACAAGCGACATTTTATCCAGGTCAGAAGGGCAGCTTGCAATGATACACCACGAGGACCTCTCTTCGTCATCAGACAGTGACGAAGAAGGGGTCCATCGACTGCGCTCCGACCAGGACCACCACCCGAAGCCTTTACACCCTTGCGCTGGCTGTGGGGCCAACCATGCCAGGTCTGAATGCAAATTCCGCGATGCACTCTGCCATGAGTGCGGGAAGCGAGGCCACATTGGACGGGTCTGCCGAAGCTTACCAGGACCTGGCCAGGCCTCAAAAGGAACTAACTATCACCAATTGACAGGAAACCGTCCTGTACAGCGAGAGCCAGTAAACCACTTCTACAGAAATCGAGTTTTGCAAAGAGAAGAGGCTCACCATACTATCACTATCGGTCACGCCTCAGCTTTAGACACCAAGAAAATACGAGTCACAGTAGCCATCGAGAACCAGCTTTGCCACATGGAAGTCGACTCGGGATCGTCCCTCTCGATGGTGTCCTGGAAGACCCTTAAACAACTTATCCCCACAATTCAACACCAAGATCTCCGCTTCCAAAGACTCATCCTCAAGGACTACCAAGGGAATCGAATCCCCGTCGTTGGTTCCTGCCGAGTCTGAGTCTCCTTCAAGAAGCACACAGCGTACTTACCACTAATTGTCATCGATAGAGACAGGCCTAGCCTACTAGGCCTCCAATGGTTCGCGCCACTCGGCATTGAAGTGGCCAGCATAAACCAAGTCAGCAGAAGTGACTGGGAGGGAGACCTCATCCATGAGTTCAGGGACGTCTTCGTGGACAGCTTAGGCGAGTACAAGGGGACCCCGATTTCGTTCAGTCTAGACCCAAAGATAGCTCCCATCCTACTTAAGCCCCATCGAGTTCCGTTTGTCTTAAAGTTGAAAATCGATGAACAACTTGACAAACTGATAGCCCATCGATCACTCCCCCTGGGAAACCCCAATCGTAACACCCATTAAGCCAGACGGGTCGATCCGAATTTGTGGGGACTACCGGGCCACTTTGAACCATGCCCTACAGCAGAATGCATGTCCAGTGCCGGTGGTGCAGCATCTCCTCCACTCCCTGGGGGGCGGGAAAGTCTTCGCTAAATTAGATTTAGCTCAGGCATATCAGCAACTACCTGTTGATGAAAAGACGGCACAGGCACAAACGATTGTGACGCACTGAGGTGCCTTTAAATGCACCCGGCTTCAATTCGGAGTTAGTGTAGCCCCGGAGATTTTTCAGAGCCTAATGGAGAGGTTATTACAAGGGATTAAGGGCGTGGTCCCCTATTTTGATGATGTATTAATTGCGGCCCCTACAAAAAAAATCTTACAGGACTGGTTAAAATTAGTCCTAAAAAAATTCCAAGAGGCCAGTCTTAAAGTAAAAAAACACAAATGTAAATTGTGTACTGACAGTGTTGAGTTTTTAGGGTACCTAATTGATAACTAGGGTATTCACCCTACTGAAAGTAAACTAAGGGCGATAAAAAATCCTCCCAGGCCACGAAACAAGGCCGATCTCCAGGCATTCCGAGGCCTCATCAACTTTTATAATGTATTTTTACCGCATAAAGCAACGGTCGCTGAACTGTTACACCGGTTGTTAGATAAGAAAGCAAATTGGTTATGGGGTCACCGAGAAGAACAGGCGTTCCGCAACGTGAAAAAACTGCTCACTTCTGATTCTGTACTCATGCAGTATAACGAGACTTTGCCGTTAAATATAACATGTGATGCTTCGCCTTTCAGAGTGGGTGCCATTTTGAGCCAAGTATTGCCTAATGGGAACGAAGCCCCTGTTGCATATTTTTCAAAAACACTTTCAAAAACTGAGCGAAATTATGGACAAGTCGATCAAGAAGCCCTCGCAATGGTGTCATCTGTTAAAAGATTCCACGAGTACATGTATGGCCGGGCTTTTACTAACATGACTGACCACAAACCATTATTGGGGATAATAGCCGGCGATAAGCCGACTCCCTTCATATTATCCCCTAGGATGACTCGATGGTCAGAATTCTTAGCTGCTTATAACTATCGGCTGCAATACCGCCCGGGGAAAGCCATTCCCCACGCCGACGCATTGAGCCGAGCACTGCTTCCAAAGATTCTCGACGATCCTGCACCAACGGTAACCACATTGCAAATTGAGGCACTCAACTCGCCGCCATTAACCGCCCGAGATATCGCGAGAGAAACCAAACGTGACCCCACCTTAGCGCGAGTCCTAAGCTGGGTAGAACGCAGATGGCCATTGGACCAATTATCAGATGACTTCACACCATTCAAGACTTGAAAAACCGAGTTGTTCTACCAAAAAGGCTGTGTCATCTGGAGCGATAGAGTCGTTATCCCAGAACGACTCCAGAAAACACTTCTGAGAACCTTGTACAATGGCCACCCTGGCATCGTGCGAATGAAAGCCCTTGCGCGAAGCTACGCATGGTGGCCGGGCACTGACAAGCAAATCGAACATTGGGTTAAAGCTTGTCCAAAATGCCAGGAAGTGAGCAACGCCCCACCTAAAGCCATTCCTACTGAATGGGAGACACCACGCGGACCCTGCTCCCGAATTCACTTGGACTTCGTGGGGCCGACCAAAGGCCACACCTTTCTACTAACCATCGACGCCTATTCAAATTGGCTCGAGATTCATCGCATGATGACTACAACCTCCGAGGCAGTTATCAAAACCCTGGAAAGACTATTTGCAACCCACTGACTACCAGACGTCCTGGTATCCGATAATGGGCCCCAATTTACAGCACTGTCATTCGAGCAGTACCTCGCTGACCGTGGCATTCGACATGCGCTCACCTCGCCTGTGCACCCTGCGACCAATGGCAAAGCAGAATGCATGGTCCAATTTGTGAAGAAAACCTTACAGAAGGTAGACAACGACAACATTGACGACAAGATCAATCGAATCCTTTTTTTATAACACATCACACCACATAGCGTCACCAACAAAACTCCCGCCAAACTGCTAATGGGACAAAAACTCCACTCCCACCTCGACCAGTTACACCCAGGTTACGAACTGGAAAAACGACTAGGATCCAGCGGCCGCTGTCGTGCCTTCCAGGTAGGAGATTTGGTATACGCTAAAAACCTATCGGGCGACCCATTGTGGGTGGAGGCGACAGTAGTTCGTGTAACCGGCCCAAGATCCTACCTTGTATAATGCCTTGACGATAGACTATGGAAACGCCATATCGATCAATTACGATCGCGGCTTCCGGCGGGCAGTCCTGAACTCCCCTATGACCAGACTGAGGGGGGGGAGGTACGGAAGAAGATGAATTCCAAGAAGAAGAAAATCCATTCAAAGGGAACGACGGTATAATAGAGACTCAGGAAGTGGAACCAGAGAGGGAAACAGCTGAACCTCAGGGAATTTCAGAGAACATGGGCAACGACGGGGAAATGAACTCTGAACCAGAAACAGCCCCACTGTGAAACAACGATCTACATCAGCGTGATTGCAGCCAAATGACACAGCGAAAATCAAAGAGATTAATAAAACAACCGTCCTACCTAAAGGACTATGTAACTGAGCCCTGCAAACAGAAGCCAGGGGGAAGGGGTGTTGTGAATGTATAAAGTTTTAATAAAGCGTGAGCTTGGAGTAAAGTGCAGAGTTCTGGCTCTGCACTTCTGATTGGTTGTTAAACGGCCGGATCGGATTGGCCCACTCCGGGGAATCCGATTGGCCCTTAACAGAGAGTTCCTATTGGTTATGAGAGCTAGCGCTCCTCGTTGGTTATTGGTTAATAGTTATGGGGTTTGCCTATATAAGGCGGGTTAAAACTGCTATAGAAGCTAGAAGTCACTATGTAAATAAAGAGCTGAAGTTCACCGTTCAGAGGCTTGTCTCCATTCTTTCTCGCCCATGCTCCAAACTTAACAATGACCACCACCACATGTATGTAAGGATAGATACAACTCTCAACAAATTTAAACCACTGTTTCACAAATCTGGATAAATTATTCCAAATTAGGTAAAAGTGGTTTTTCTATGAGTAATAACCCACAAACCCATTACCCAATCACAATAAGGGACATTTAAACTGTTTTAAAATATTTTACTCACAAAGGGTGAAAAGGACATTCTAATAAGTGACTTTGGGGAATGAAGGAAAAAGTTTGGGAAGCACTGGTTTAAATGCAGCCTAGAACTTCAGAATCAAATGGACTTATGGAAGTGGGTTTCTGCTTCTTCCTTCCTTTGTCTGTTTCCAGGTCAAATGTTGCTCCTCAAACACAAGACAAAGTCACAAAGTTCTTCTGAACGGGGTGAACTATACAGCAAGTCAGATGGGCCACAAGCCTTCTCACTTTGGCTATCAGTGGAATGGAACCACTGGATAAAGCTCAGTGCCAGAATGTTTAATTCATGCAACGATGACTCTCCAAACAATAGCAGTATTGTCAATTTTGGGATGAAGCTATAAAATAATATCTTACCTCGGAGTTCTATAAAAGGCTAATGAAATCTTGGATCTTTTTCCTTAATTTTATCTACTGTTCTATCTCAGAAAAAAAAAAGAAACACTCCTTTATATTTCCCTTGAAACCATATATCTCCCTTAAACAACATACAAATACTTCCCTTTGTTAAGCAGAAGCCAAGTGATACAAGAAAGCAGAATTTTAAAATTAATCCTTAACATGCCATTAATAATTCCATCGTCAGAAAAAACTAATCATTGCTTAGTTTATTTCTGGCTCTATTATGAAGATTTTTATAGTAGATTAGAGACATCAGATATGATTTAATACATAGCTTTCTCAAAGCAGCTGACATCTAAGAACTGACCCCCACTAGCCTTAGCTAAATCTCCTTTCAGTCAAACATCTGTTCTGTGTTTGTGCTGATTTGTTGATTTGTTTGTTTGTTTTGCCTGAAAGAGAATTGGGCCAGAAGTTTGTATGCTCTATCATTATAAAACTTGTACAGGGTTGTTCTTTTTGCTGCCCCCTTCCCTACTCATTTTCTTTTCTTTTCATTTTTCTTTATCCAGGAAAATCAGCAGTGTCTTATTTTATAAAATAAGCAAAGGATTTTCTCTGTGGATTAAAAATAATATTTCCCAGTATTATGCTTCCCATAAGTACTGTTGTTTTTAGATACAGCACAGCAATCGTAGCACAGCAGTTAAGAGAAACATTTAATCAAGAAGGACCTATAATTGTTGTGCCTTTATGCATAGTATTAGCTATATTTTAGTTTCACAAATTATCCCTTTTTTTTAAAAAGAAAAGATTTCATGTAACTTTTCATATTAAGAAGTCTTCTGAAAGCGGTTTATGATCAAAGGCTTCATAAAATAAAATAAAATCTTAAAATTAATTTGTTGAACTAATTTCTACCAAAGCAGCCATTTCATTTATTTAAAGGCTTCTGCATTAACCATGCATTTGAACAGGACTTTTTAGGTCTTATTAAGATATAATATGATTGTCCAAGCTGGGAACAAAGAAATTATTTGAAGTTCACTTAGAAATCAGATGTGTTCTGAGGTGATAACCGGAGTGCATTGTTCAAAAAGACAAATAATAGCATACTTTGAAGGGATTATTTTGCCCTGGATGAAATAATGTAAAATTCTATATAATACTTGGTCAACATCTATGTATATGTTAAGTCCTGGGCATAGGCGTAAGAATGGAAACGAGACATCGGACTGTGACTTCAACTCTTTATTTAACAAGAAAGACTGGAGCAGAAAACCTGGGCAGCAGTAGCTCTTTTGTAGAGCTTGCTGCCGTTAAACAACAAATGAACTGAGTCTATCGTTTTCACAAGCGTCCAATCAGGGGCTTCCATTAACAGCCAATCAGACTGGCCAAGCCTGACCAATCACGACTCGCTATTCACGGGCCAATAAGAATTGCAGGATTACAAGCCTGTTATAAGATGAAGCTGTTTTGGTTGTATTGCTACGATGGTTTAATCCATAACACCCCTCCCCCCTTGGTTCCGTCTGAGGGGTGGGGTGACGTATTCACGCAGATAGGCAGGCCGCTTCACCTGTCTGCTCGACCTGCGCTGTTCCACCGGGTTTCGTTCTAGTTCTGGTTCTGGTTCTGGCTCCGGTGGGCTGTTCGCTGGGCTGGATAGTGAAGACTGTAGTTCTGGGTTGCCCTCGTCGGCGCTGTCTTCCGGGTTCCCTGGATCCGCCTCCGTCGCGGTGTTGTCACGTGGTGAGGCCACTCCCCGGTCCAGTTCTCCTTCGGATGGTGAGTATCCCCTGGGTTGTTGGGTTTCAATTTCTTCTTCATCCTCCTCCATGTTCCTCTCCTCCCCAGCTGGAGGTTCCGTTGCTAATCGGGAACGGAGTTGGTCCATGTGGTGTTTCCACATCTTCCCGTCTGCCATTTGTAGACGATATGATCGAGGTCCCGTAAGTTGCGTTATGGTAGCGGGGACCCACAATGGGTCGTCCGAGAAGTTTTTCGCAAACACGAGGTCACCTTCCTGGAATGCCTGACACTAACTGCTGGATCCCGGGGGATGTTCTGGCATGTAGTTTGGGTGGAGGCGATCAAGATGCGAGCGAAGTTCCCGGCCCATCAGGAGTTCTGCTGGGGTTTTGTTCGTGGTGCTGTTTGGGGTTATGTGTTGAATAAAAAGCATTCAGTTTATTTTGTCATCAATGTCGCCATGGTCCATTTTATGCAGGGTCTGTTTTACAAATTGAACCATTCACTCAGCCCTACCATTGGCTGCAGGGTGAGCTGGTGATGTTAAAGCATGGCGGATGCTCCGATGAGCCAGGTATTGTTCGAATGGCAGAGCAGTGAATTGGGGGTCATTATCTGAGACGAGGACATCAGGAAGTCCGTGGGTAGCGAATAGTTTATTCAGTTTTTTAGTGACTGCATCTGTGGTGGTGCTTTCCATTTTTTGGACTTCAAGCCAGTTTGAATAGGCATCCACCATTAAGAGAAAAGTGTGTCCTCTTGTGGGTCCTGCAAAATAGATGTGGATACGGGACCACAGACCTCGAGGCGTTTACCAATGAGTTGGGGGAGTCTTTGGAGGAGCGGGGTGAGTCTCCTGGCATTTACTGCATTTTGCTACCCAAGTTTCTATTTGTCTATCTAAACCAGGCCACCATGCATAACTCCTGGCCAATGCCTTCATCGGCACGATGCCTGGATGTCCCTCGTGCAGCATTTTCAATACCCTATATTGTAGCTTTTCCGGGACTATGACTCTGTCTCCCCATATTATGCAACCCTTCTGGGAAAACAGTTCCATTTGACGATTTTTAAATGGCTTGAACGTGTCATCAGTTTCACTTATCGGCCAACCGCGTCCTACCCAGATAAGGACTCGTGCCAAAACAGGGTCCTTTTTTGTCTCTAAGGCTATGTCTCGAGCTGTTAATGGCGGCGATTTGAGGGTTTCTATTTGTAGTATGGTAATGGTCGGAGCAGGGTCCTCTATAATGTCTGGTAGTGGAGAGCGGCTCAAAGCGTCAGCGTGGGGAATGGTTTTCCCCGGGCGATGTTGCAATCAGTAATTGTAGGCGGCTAAAAATTCTGACCAACGTGTCATTCTTGGTGATAATATATGGGGAGTTTGTTTCCCGTCAAGATCCCAAGTAACGGCTTGTGGTCTGTAATTATGGTAAAGGGTCTCCCATATACATATTCATGGAAACGTTTAATTGCAGATACAATAGCGAGGGCCTCTTTATCAAGTTGACTATAGTTCCTTTCAGTTTTAGACAAAGTTCTTGAAAAGAACGCAATGGGTGCCTCATTTCCATTTGGGAGGACTTGGCTTAGGATGGCTCCTACTCCAAATGGTGAGGCATCACAGGTGACCTTCAAAGGGAGAGTTTCGTTGTACTGCATTAATATGGCATCGGGGGTTAAAAGGTCTTTTATCCCTTTGAACGCTGTCTCTTCACGCCGTCCCCAAACCCAAAGAGCCTTTTTATCGAGGAGTCTGTGTAGGGGTTCGGCTACGGTTGCCTTCTGGGGCAAGAAAATGTTATAAAAGTTAATGAGTCCCAGGAAGGCTTGAAGGTCTGTCTTATTCCTAGGTCTCGGGGCTTTTTTTATTGCGGTTAGTTTTTTTTCAGTGGGGTGGATTCCCTGTCTGTCGAGAAGGTATCCCAGGAACTCCACTCTCTCCGTACAAAGTTGGCATTTGTCTCGTTTTACCTTAAGACCTGCGTCTTTGAATCTGAGCCGTTGTACTAATACTTCTTTAGTGGGGGCAGCTATTAGGATGTCATCAAAATAAGGCACGACACCTTTTATGCCTTGTAATAGTCTCTCCATTAAACTTTGGAAAATGCCCGGTGCCACGCTTACTCCGAATTGGAGTCTATTTCACTTAAAAGCGCCTCTATGTGTAACTATTGTCTGGGCTTCTGCAGTTGCTGCGTCCACAGGGAGTTGCTGGTACGCCTGAGCTAAGTCCAGTTTCGCAAATATTTTTCCGCCACCCAGGGAATGAAGAAGGTGTTGAACCACCGGTACTGGATAAGTGCTCTGTTGAAGAGCATGATTTAGGGTGGCCCGATAGTCCCCGCAAATTCTTAATGAACCATCTGGCTTCATGGGCGTTACTATCGGGGTTTCCCAATGGGCGTGGTCAATCGGTTTCAACACGCCCTGGGCTATCAGTTTATCTAGCTGCTCATCAATTTTAGGTTTTAAGGCAAAAGGTACTCGACGGGGTTTAAGCCGAATGGGAGCTACATCAGGGCTGAGATTAAACGATATAGGGGTCCCCTTGTACTTGCCTAATGCTCCTGTAAACACGTCCTGGAATTCCTGGATGAGGGCCTCTTCCCAGTCATCATTTTTGGTATGGTGTATGCCGGCTAGTTCAATTCTGAGTGGGGCAAACCACTGTAGCCCTAACAAGCTGGGTCAGTCACAATCGATGACAGTTAGGGGAAGCGTTGCTGTGCGGTCCTTGAATGATACTTGGATGTTGCTGGAACCGACAACTGGGATTCTGTTTCCCTGATAGTCTTTCAGGATGATTCGCTGCGTGCTGAGGTCCTGGTGGGAGATGGCAGGTATCAGTTGCTTGAGGGTTTTCCAGGATACCATCGACAAGGACGATCCCGAATTGACTTCCATCACACATGGTCAATTCTCAATAGTAACCTTCACTCGTATTTTCCTTGCATTGAACGACGAAGCGTGGCCGATGATAATGGTTTGGTGGGCCTCTTCTTGTCTCGTTAAAGAGGCAGGTGCTTGGTTTCTGTAGTAGTAGTGGTTGTTCCATTGGTGGTTCAGACAGTCCCAGTTTTCAGGAGGTTTGCTTATCTCCTGACGGAGGTTGTTCTCCTTTTGGCTGGGACTGGATTCTCGTCTGCTTCTGCAGACCTTTGCGATGTGGCCTTTCTTTCCACAGTTACGGCAGAGTGCATCGAGGAATTCGCAGTCCGATTGTGGGTGGTTTGCCCCATAACCCGCACATTGGCGTGGATGTCGGTGGTTCCTTTGCTCTCATTCCGAGTGGAGCCGGTTGACCTCCTCTTCATCACTGTCTGAGGATGACTCGAGGTCTTCGTGGTGGGTAGCGGTAGCGTGCTTCTCAGTGGTGAGTGGTGACTCAGTTGGCGAAGTGGTGCGTTCGCTCGATGCATTCAAGCGGCTGACTTCCTGGTTGCTTCTGCTGCAGTAGCGTCAGCGATGACATCTGTAAGGCTGATGTCACCTTTCACCATCAGCTTACTCTGCACATGTGGTGCATTTAATCCCAGAACTATTCAGTCTCTTAGGGCTTCCTCTTAGTTTGCAAAATCACAAAGGCCTCCTAGGTTCCAGAGGTCAGCTACAAAATTACCAACGCTCTCGTCCTTCCGTTGGTCCCTTTGGTAAAATTCGTGTCTTCGTATCAGTGTAGGTACGGCGGGTGTGTAATGGGCCCTGAGGATTGGAGCGAGGGTGTCCCAATCCATGGTCTTCACTTCTGCCGGTTTTGCTAGTGCTTTAGCCATTTTGAAAACGGCGGGGCTGCAATGAGTCAGGAACACTGCTCGTTTCTTGCCAGACGTGGCATCTTTTACATTTTTGGTCTCCAGGAACATCTGGAAGCGGTCTATATACGAGTCCCAGTCTTCGGTTGCTGGGTCGAATGGAGTGGGTGGTATGGCGCCACTAGTCATCTTGCCATCTGTTTTGTGTGCTCTTTCACCACGTGCTCTTTCTTTGTCCAATATGTTCTAGTCAGCTCTATCATCTCCGCATCCCACCTTCATCGCCAGTGTTAAGTCCTGGGCATGGGCGTAAGAACGAAGATGAGACATCAGACTGTGACTTCGACTCTTTATTTAACAAGAAAGACTGGAGCAGAAAACCTGGACAGCAGTAGCTCTTTTATAGAGCTTGCTGCTGTTAAACAACCAATGAACTGAGTCTATCGCTTTCACAAGCGTCCAATCAGGGGCTTCCGTTAACAGCCAATCAGACTGGCCAAGCCTGACCAATCATGACTCGCTATTCACGGGCCAATAAGAATTGCAGGATTACAAGCCTGTTGTAAGATGAAGCTGTTTCGGTTGTTTCGCTGCGATGGTTTAATCCATAACAGTATACATGCAAACTTATTTTGATTTATCTTGAACAGGTGACTGCACTAGAGGCAGAAATTAGTGAAAAAGTTGAAGGCTGTCCTTCTGCCCAAATTAAAATTACTTCATGTCACATGATATCAAGAACACTTATTTTCAAGAATTATGTGAACCCTGTTAAATATTGTTCCCTCTTTGAATTTTTACACTGATAAGATCTAACCATACGCAATTATCTGAAACAGTATAAGGAGGTTTAAACATCCAAAAACATCCCTAATATTGTGTCATAATTGCTATCACAAAGTAAATTAATTTCTTATTTATTTATTTAATTTTTATGCCGCTCATTAGGCTTCAAAATGTGTATCCTTGATTGGTAAGAACCAGTTTGGTTAGTGATTAAGGCACAAAGCTGGAAAGCAGGAAATTTTCTAGCCTGGTGCCTTATGGCTAAGATGGAACTAGAACTGTGAGTTACAAAATCTGGCTGGGACGCTTGGTCATTCCCTCTATCTGTCAGCTCACATCACATCAGAGGGTTGTTATTTGTGTGGAAAATAGGGGGAGGAAGGAGTATTAGGTGTGTTCTATAACAATAAATTCTGGATTAAAAAAAACCTAAAAAAAATTATTCTCAACTTTAATGAAATTGTGCAAAAATGAGGAATCTAAATATTGATGCTTTAAAAAACAACAACCCTCTCTCAGTTATGGGACCTGACAGATCACATCCCAGAGTTCTGTAGGTGCTGGCAGATGTTATCTCAGAACCACTTATCATATCTTTCAAAAATCCTGGAGCATCAGGGAAATACCTAAGGATTGGAAAAGGGCTGATGTAGTTCCATCTTCAAGAAAAGGAAAGACCCTGAAAACTACAGACCAATCAGTCTAACATCAATACCTGGGAAGGTCCTGGAAAAGATAATCAAAAAACAGATATGTGAACATCTAGAAACAAGTAAAGTTATAACTAGTATCCACCATGGGTTTGTAAAAAAACCCAACAGTTCATGCCAGACCAATCTTATTTCATTCTCAATCAACCCTCCAAAAGACAAGCTCAGGATCCAAAAAGATCTTGACAGACTTAAACAATTCAACAAAATTAATTTTAATGTGAAGAAAAACAAAGGTTTACATTTAGGCAGGAAAAATTGAAGGTATAAAAACAGATTAGGTGACACTTGGCTCAAAAATAGTAACTGTGAGAGGGACTTTGAATTCCTAGTGGATAATCACTTGAATATGACCCAGCAGTGTGCAATAGCAGCAAAAAAAAAACTAATACAAACCTGGGTTATATAAACAGAAGCATAGCATCAAAATCATGGGAAGTATTAGTATCACTTTATAAAGCCTTAGTAAGACTACACTTGGAATACTGCACCAATTTTGGTCACCACATTACAAAAAAGATATTGAAACTTTTGAAAAAGTTCAGAGAACAGCAACTAAGATGATTAAAGGCCTGGAGACTAAAACATACGAAGAACAGTTGCAGGATTTGGGTTGGCTAGTCTAGAGAAAAGAAGATCTAGGGGTGACATGATAGCAGTATTCCAATATTTGGGGGGCTGCCACAAAGAAAATGAAGTCAGATTATTCTCCAAAGCACCAGAAGGCAGGGCATGAAACAATGGTTGGAAACTAATCAAGGAGACAAGCAACTTGGAATTAAGGAGAAACTTCCTAACAGTAAGAACAATTAACCAATGGAACAGCTTGCATTCAGAAATTGTAGGTGCTTCATCACTGGAGGTTTTTAACTAGATAGCCACTTGTTTGAAATGATATAGGATGTCCTGTTCGAGCAGGGGGCTGGACTAGAAGACTCCAAGGTCTCTTCCAGCTTGATTCTATATATACACTCTATTTCCATATTGGTTAGAACAAAACTACCTCTATGGAAGTTAATAAAAAGAGGCATACCATTAAGATCAAAGTGCTTGCAAATGCAGCATGTCCCTCTTTTAAAATGTAGGTCATACACAGAAAGTAAGGTGAACACACTTGTGCCCACAAATTGATTTCCACAGAAAAATATGTTGCATTTACAAAGGTAATAATGGAGACTCAAACACAAGCCATTTGTAGAATTCTTTGAATGTTTAGGACAGAATTTGAAGAGTGCCTTACAGTTTAGTGATCTAAATATATATATATATATATATATATATATATATATATATATATATATATATATATATATATATATATATATATGTGTATGTGTATGTGTATGTGTATGTGTATGTGTATGTGTATGTGTATGTGTATGTGTATGTGTATGTGTATGTGTATGTGTATGTGTATGTGTATGTGTATGTGTATGTGTATGTATATGTATATGTATATGTATATATGTATGTATATATGTATGTATATATATATATATATATATATATATATATATATATATATATATATATATATATATATATATATATATATAATGTCAACATTATAGGAATTTCAGATGAAATAAAATGATTGGGAAAGATTTTATATGCATTAGAACGGCCAGGTTCCCAAAATCTTTAGTTTTAAAGCACATTACAGACCAACATGTTAATTTCAATGAACTTGTATATAAAGAAGCATCTCCTTTTGGTAATTTCTTTTTGGTAAATACTTTTCTTCACGAGGCCTTTAATGGACTTCTTTATAGTTTCTGCCATTTGGGCATTACTAAGAGGCATCACTGTAGAGCAAATGTTTCAAAACAATCACCCTGTTTGTTGTATTTACAACACATTTGGCCTCAAATTCAATAGGGAGACCAGGTTGTATTGACACATGCTCTTTTGTGGACTCTTGTTATTTCTAGTTCTTTGCAATGTATGATGGCATTGCAGAATATAAAGTGACATATTCTCTAGCCAAAAGAATAACAGCAGCAGAAGGTCTTTTAAAGAGCTGAAGAGAAAAGCAGGATCACTCTTTAATTCCAAGAACACTGATACACTGGGAATAAATCAACCCCTTTTCTGATCTTCAGAACCAGACATCAGCCATCTGCACTTTGGTGACCTCCCAATATGTTAGATTCCAATTTCCATAATTCTATGGCAACATGTTCAAAAGCAACTGATCCAATACATCTGCAAGTATCACATCGAGAAGTATGTTCTGCAACTGAGATATTCCAAAACAACAGAAGTCTTTGAATATTCCCTCAGTGTTAGTGCAGACAACTGGATCTCATCCTAAGTGATAGCATATCCAAAAGAAGGCAACTTTTTTCTGATTTTAGGTTCACAGCTCTATTATGGTATCAGTAGGAAGAGATCACATTATTATGTTTGTTCAAATATCTCCCTTACAGCAAACATACGTAAAAACTATTGCATGGTTCCCATGGACGTGGAAAGGGTTTACTGAAGGAACAAGTGCAAGCTTTTTCTCAAAGAAATATTCTCATTTGAAATGGTCTTACCCTTTGCCAATACCTTGTAAGGTCAGAAACAAAACAAACTCTCTTCTCTTCCCAAAGTTTTTTTTTTTTTGGTAGTTGTGGTGGGAGGCGTAATGAAGACCCAAGCAGATGTTGATATTGTGAAGCCACATGGCTGCTAGTTGAGATCCAGAAGGAAGGGGGAAGGAAACAAAATGCCTTATTATTTTATATTATTGACACCACTGCCAAAGGAAAAGGGCAAGTGAAGTTAATATTTTCACATTAGAGCAACCGGCGCTTCATAAATTATTAAAACCCATACAATTTATTATCCTGTCCAAAGCTATAAAAGTTATGAAAAAAGTATGTAGCATCACAAACCATTTTACTTAATTAATGATTTTATTTTTGAAGCCAGGATGTGTTATGGTTTATAAATCATTGTGCTTAATCCTAACACTTCCTAACACAAGAGAGAGTGTTGGCTTTTGCTAATCAACTGTTGCCTATGGGGCCAAGACATTACTATATCCATGACTCTTGGAGGAAATACTTTAATGCTAAGCTCCAACACTCTGCAGACCAAATGGTAACTTTTGCACATAGCAAGACATTGTGTTTAAACAAAATGGGGAAAGGAAGGAACTGAAACAGACTTTTTTAAAAAATGTGTTTTCTTATCCATGTTCTTACTTGTTTTGTGCTCTATCCATGAGCAGACAGAACAGGCAGGCAGTGACAAGTCATTTAAAAATATTTATTTCTTTAAAAAAAATGGAGGGACATTTCAGGATCATGGTCTAAATGGTGGAAAAATTGATGCATCTTTCAATGCATTTACTTCTCAAACATACAAAAGCATGCCTTCATCTCCTGATCTTACTAGTTAAACAATGTCTTCTAAATAAATAAAGTTCAAAACAAAAAGAAAATTGGAAGATATACAGAGAAAAATATTGATTAATGAGCTTCTATTGAGGATTTGGAAAAGAAGGCATTGTAAGATTGACAATTTTCACTCTGGACAACTGTTCCTCATGAGGAGATTATAACTGGAAGTCAAAGGATTTCAATCATGCTCACAGTTGTAATTTCAGTCTATTATTACATGAGCACAACCAAACCCCATTTTTAAGCACTTTTGGGTAAAGTGATTTTACAGCCAAAGAATTGCCACATTTTAAAAATGTATGGATAATATTCCATTTGGTGAATTATATTTTTTATGGGTTACAAAGGAATAAAGAAAGAAAGAAAGAAAAGATTTTAAGGCTGAGGGAAATTTTAGTAAAAAATAAAGAAAAATTGGAAAAGTTCTAAATGGAGGTATCAGAAGAGAATACATAAAAACTCTAACAGATCCAGTGCATTATATTATAAAATATAATTTTTATAAAATAATGTATCATTGGTGTATATTATCAGATAAATTGTCTAGAAAGTATTAGGGCCTTTCAAATTTAAAACTATATTTTTATCATGTTTGGTTCACATGTAACAAAGCTAGAAAATTCTGGGTTCAAATACATATAATAGAAGATTTTGAAGATTAATACACAATTAAAGCCAGAGTGCATGGACAAACAATTGGAAATCATGGATTCATTTTTTATTTTTTTGTACATGGAATCTGCAATGAGATTGCTATTGTGCATGAAGATGGAAAGAGTCAACTTACCTAACAATGGATGAATGGGTGGTAAAATTGATAGAACTTGCTGAGATGGCTAAATTAATTTATTTGATTAGAGGAAAGATAATATATGCATTTACTGCTGACTGGAAAACCCTTTCTGACTTTTTGCATGAAATGAGATTTATGCTTTTGATGATTAGACAGAATAGATTATAGAAAGAATAGAGTTAAGTTGTAACCATAGGGAAGAGGTAAATTTACTGCTGTGAAGTAAACTGGAAGCTACTTCTTTGTATCTTTGTATCTTTTTTCTTTTTTTTTCTTGTCTTTTAACTTTTTCCTTTTGTGCACTTTTAGCTTTTTCTTTAATAGCTTTCTTTTTTCTTTTCCTTATTTATATTAATTTGTATTCATTTTTTATTTTTAAGTCTTGAATAAATTATAATAAATAAATTATATGAAATAATAAATTATATGAAATAATAATAAGGAATAAATAATAAGGAAAGCATTGATTAAATAGAGCCAAGTATACAGAAATAAAATATTTTGACCACTGCCCACTTTTAGAGACAATAATTCAGTTACTTTTTCAATAAAGAAACTTACAATTCAAAAAATTCCAAATGCTTAAGTATATTCTATTTAATACATTTGGTATTAATTTAAAAATATAAAACTGACACTATTGTTTTTGTATTTTATTGTAATCATGTAACTGCATTTTTAAAGAGTTTTTTGAATATATTTATTTAAAATGAGAATGGTAATTAAAAAAAAATCAATATAGAAAACAAAAGATAAAATGGCTAAACAAGTTAATAGTGTTAAGTTCTGCACATGGATGCAAGGAACGGAGATGAGACAGTGAACAGTGAACTTTAACTCTTTATTAATCATACTGAACAGAGCAAAAACCCTAGGGCAGCAGCAGCCCTTTTATAGGGTAGGCTGCTGACCTATTAGCCAATGAGAAACATGGAAGTGTTAAACCCTTGAACCAATGAGAGTTGGCCCGTTAACAGCCAATCAGACTTCCCAGAAGGGACCAATCCGATATCGTTATTATCGGCCAATCAGAAGTGCAGAATTAGAACCCTGCTTTTTCTTAAGGTTGTTAAAACTTTATTAAACGCCTATATTAGTTCATAACACTCCTTCCCCCTAGGTTCCATTTGAGGGGTGCGGTGACGTAATCCCGTAGATATGCAGGTTATTTTAACTGTCTATTAGATTTGCACTGTCCCACCGGTTCCTGTCTGTAGTCCGGTTTTGGTGGGACATTTTTTGATATATCTGGTACAGGCGGTTCCGCATCCTCACTGGACAACTTGGTGCCACTAATTCTGTCGTTGTTGTCCTCCGATCTCTGCGGGCTCGCCTCCATTGAGGTATTCCTCCATGGCAAGGCCAACCCTCTCCCTGATTCTTCTTCATGTACTGCGCCTGGCTGCTGACTTCCTTCGATTCTGCTTTCTACCATCTCGAATTCAGTTTCTTCGACATCCCCTCTCCTCTCAGTTTGAGAGTCACAGGAGTCACGGGTTGTAGCCTAGAGCGAAGCTGATCTATATGGCGTTTCCATATTTTTCCATCCCATGTTTGCACACGGTACGATCTGGGCCCGGTGGTTTGAGTTACGGTTGCTTCGACCCATAATGGTTCGCTGGAAAGGTTTTTAGTGAAAACTAAGTCGCCTACCATGAACTCATGGCATTTTCCGCTAGATCCACAGGGTTTCTCTGGCTTGTAGGACGGGTGGAGCCAGTCGAGGTGGGAATGGAGCTTGCATCCCATCAACAGTTCAGCAGGAGTCTTGTTGGTGACGCTGTGCGGGGTGATGTGTTGGAGTAGGAGTATTCTGTTTAGTTTGTTGTCAATGTCCCCATAGTCCATTTTGTGGAGAGTTTTTTAAACAAATTGGACCATGCGCTCAGCCCTGCCATTAGCCGCAGGGTGTGCTGGCAAAGTTAACACATGGCTGATACCCCGGTCTGCTAAGTATTGTTCAAATGCCAGGGCGGTGAACTGGGGTCCATTGTCGGAGACCAGAACATCTGGCAGCCCATGCATTGCGAATAGCCTATTCAATTTTCGGATGACGGAATCGGTTGTAGTAGTCTTCATTTTGTGGATCTCGAGCCAGTTAGAATACTGTTAGGAGGAATGTATGTCCCTTAGTAGGTCCTGCAAAGTCAACATGGATGCAGGACCATGGCCCCTGGGGGGTTTCCCACTCCATTGGAGTTGCTCTAGGTGGGGCACTGCTGATTTCTTGGCACTTTAAACAAGTCTTTACCCAGGCTTCGATCTGCTTGTCGATGCCGGGCCACCACGTGTAGCTTCGTGCGAGCACTTTCATACGCACGATGCCGGGGTGACCGTCATGCAATGTTTTCAATACTGCTCGTTGTAACCGCTCTGGGACGACGACTCTGTCTCCCCATAGGATGCAGCCTTTTTGCGAGAAAAGTTCTGTTTGCCGGTTTCTGAAAGGGGTGAAGTCGTCAGGGGTTTGTTCTACTGGCCATCCTCATTTGACCCAGCTGAGAACTCGCGCCAGGACAGGATCATGTTTCGTTTCGATAGTGATGTCTCTGGCTGTTAGCGGCGGTGAATGTAGTGTTTCAATCTGGAGTGTCATGAGGGTTGGAGCTGGGTTGTTGACGGTTTCTGGAAGTGGGGCATGGCTCAATGCATCAGCGTGGGGAATGGCTTTCCCCGGGTGGTGTTGTAATTTATAGTTGTACACAGCTAAAAACTCCGACCAGCGAGTCATTCTAGTTGACAATATATAGGGGGTTGTCTCCCGCTATAATCCCTAGCAAAGGTTTGTGATCAGTAATAATAGTAAAAACTCGTCCATACACATATTCATGAAACCGTTTCACAGCAGATACAACAGCAAGAGCCTCTTTATCGATTTGACTACAGTTACGTTCAGCCTTCGATAGGGTCCTTGAAAAATAGGCAATAGGGGCCTCACTACCATTTGGTAACACATGACTCAAAATGGCTCCTACTCCAAACGGTGACGCGTCACATGTAATTGTTAAAGGAAAAGTCTCGTTATACTGCATTAAAACAGCATCTGAGGTTAGTAAGTTTTTCACTTGCCGGAATGCGTGCTCCTCTCGGTGTCCTCAGGCCCAGGTTGCTTTTTTGTCGAGAAGTCTATGTAGGGGCTCAGCTACGGTCGCTTTCTGGGGCAAGACGATGTTGTAAAAGTTAATGAGCCCCAGGAAAGCTTGGAGGTCAGTCTTATTTCTGGGTCTTGGGGCATTTTTGATTGCTTTTAGTTTGCTATTAGTGGGGTGAATGCCTTGCTTATCGATTAGGAACCCCAGGAACTCTACTTTATCTGTACACAGTTGACATTTATTTTTTTTAACCTTTAGGCCGGAGTCTTTAAATTTCTGGAGAACCAATTTAAGATGCTTTTCTAGTACTTCTCTATTTGGGGCCGCAATTAAAACATCATCAAAGTATGGCACGACCCCCTTGATCCCTTGCAAGAGTCTCTCCATCAGACTTTGAAAAATCCCTGGGGCTACGCTCACTCCGAATTGGAGTCGGTTGCATTTAAAGGCGTCTCGGTGCATAACGATTGCCTGTGCCTCCGCGTTTTTTTTATCTACAGGCAGTTGTTGGTACCCCTGTGCTAAATCCAATTTAGCGAAGACTTTTCCGCCCCCCAGGTAATGAAGAAGGTGTTGCACCACTGTCACCGGGTAAGCATTCTGCTGAAGGGTGTGATTAAGGGTGGCCCGGTAGTCCCCACAAATCCTCAATGATCCATCCAGTTTGATAGGTGTTACGATTGGGGTTTCCCAACAGGCGTGGTCAGTTGATTCTAAAACACCCTGGGCTATTAATTTATTGAGCTGCTCGTCTATCTTTGGTTTAAGGGCAAAAGGTACCCGATGAGGCTTAAGGCGGATGGGGGCTACTTCAGGGTTAAGGTTAAATGATATCGGGGTCCCCTTGTACTCGCCTAGTTTGTCTGCAAAGATGTCCTGGAATTCCTGGATGAGGGCCTCCTCCCAGTCGTTGCTTCTGGTTTGGTGAATACCGGCTACCTCGATCCTGAGTGGGGCGAACCATTGAAGGCCTAACAAACTAGGCCGGTCGCGGTCGACGACAGTTAGTGGTAATGATGCAGTATGATTTTTGAATGAGACTTGGACTTGGCTGGATCCAGCGACCGGAATTCAGTTCCCCTGATAATCTTTGAGTATGATTCTTTGGGCTCTGAGGTCTTGACACCGGATGGCAGGGATTAATTGTTTAAGGGTCTTCCAAGAAACCATCGAGAGGGACGATCCTGAGTCGACTTCCATCACGCAAGACTGGTTTTCGATGACCTTCACTCGGATCTTCTTTGCATCTAACGATGAAGCGTGACCGATTGTAATGGTTTGGTGTGCCTCTTCCCGTCTCGTTGAAGTGGCCAGTGTTTTATTTCTGTAGGAGTGGTTGTTCCACTGGTGGTTCAAATGTTCCCGACTCACAGGACGATTCCATGTGGTCTGGAGGTAATTGTTTCCCCTCTGAATTGGGCTGGATCCTTGCTTGCTTCTACAGACCTTCCTGATGTGGCCTCTTTTCCCACAGGAATGACAGAGCGTGTCGAGGAATTTACAGTCTGATCGCGGGTGGTTTGCCCCACAACCTGCGCATTGGTGCGGTAGTCTTTGATTCTGCTGGTTGTATTGGTCACGTTCAGACAGGAGCCGGTTGACCTCCTCCTCCTCACTTTCTGATGGTGATTCGAGGTCCTCCTGGTGGGTCGCTGTTTTGTGCCTCTCTAGGTGAGGTGAGGTATTGCTGGCGAGTTGACGGAGTGGTGCGTTGGTGCAGCGCATTTGGGCGGCCGACTTCCTGGTTGTTTCTGCTGCAGTAGCATCTTTGATGACATCAGCAAGATCGATGTCCCCTTTGGCCATTATCTTGCTCTGTGCTGTCTGGTCATCTAATCCCAGAACTATTCGGTCTCTCAGAGCTTCTTCGAGGTCTGCGAACCCACAGAGGCCTCCCAGGTTCCGGAGGTCTGCGATGAAATCTGCGACACTCTCTCCTTTCCCTTGGTCCCTCTGATAAAATTCATGTCTTCGGACAAGTGTTGGTACGGTAGGTGCATAGTGGGCCTGTAGAAGGGGCGCGAGGACATCCCAGTCCATGGATTTCACCTCAGCCGGTTTTGCTAGTGCCTTGGCCATCTTAAAGACGGCAGGCCTGCAATGGGTCAGGAACACTGCTTGCATTTTCCCCGTAGTGGCATTCTTCAAGTTGTTGATCTCCAGAAACATCTGGAACCGGTCAATGTACGAGTCACAGTCTTCTTGTGCCGGGTCAAATAGAGCGGGTGGTATGGCGCCGGCGGACATGATTTCTGTTGTCGATGCGCCTTCAGCCACGTGCTCTGTTTGGTGCTCTGTAGTGTTCAGTCAGCTCTGATGTCTCCGTATCCCATGCTTGTCGCCAGTGTTAAGTTCTGTGCATGGGTACAAGGAACGGAGACGAGGCAGTGAACAGTGAACTTCAACTCTTTATTAATCATACTGAACAGAGCAAAAACCCTAGGGCAGCAGCAGCCCTTTTATAGGGTAGGCTGCTGACCTATTAGCCAATGAGAAACATGGAAGTGTTAAACCCTTGAACCAATGAGAGTTGGCCCGTTAACAGCCAATCAGACTTCCCAGAAGGGACCAATCCGATATCACTATTATCGGCCAATCAGAAGTGCAGGATTAGAACCCTGCTTTTTCTTAAGGTTGTTAAAACTTTATTAAGCGCCTTTATTAGTTCATAACAAATAGTTTCAGCAAAACCTGCTATATCGACAAATGTATTGAGAAGTAAAATAAATAATAAAGATTTTAGCATAGACCTACAGGTGAAATAGCTGAAACAATATCTTTATTATATTGGGTACTTAAATGTGGCAGTAGAAAGAGTTGATAAGATATCAGGATGTTTTTCTTTAAAAACATTTTTAAAGAAACATTTTTATTTTTCTTTAAAATAATTGAAAAACTAAGTTTAATAGACTCATCTGATTTGAATATACTTCATCTTTTTCATTTAAAAAGTTATTACAGAGATGTTGGCCCTTGGTCACTCAGCTACCAAATTGTGAATTATCCTTTATTTTAAACTGCAAAAAGGATAGGTGATCCAGGGGATTATCTAGTCACAATTATAAGACAGTATTTTTTTTATCCTGAGATAATAATTCATTTTAAATATGGATATTTAGTATGTCTGGTCAAATGATTGAAACAAAACAAAAACCAAAACGCAATAGGCAACATGTAACAGAGGAAAGCCTATTTATATATTACACTAATGTTTACTTCTTTATACAAAGCAAATTTCTAGAAAATAAAAGATGCCATTGTTGGAACATAATAAAAGTAAAGTGCAGAATTGCTCTATTAATGCAGCACTTCAAAAACAGCTCCTGCAAGTTTGAACAAATGAAGTGCTTAGTTACAGGGAAGGCAATTACTAAGATTGGTGAATCAGAATTTAATACTATGATGCAATCTAGGGATTCTTTCTAGAGTTTTAAACTAGGAACTAGTGTATAGAGATTTTTATTTTTAAAATGGGAAAGTAAAATAAAATTTAAAAAAATATGCATAGTATCCATTTTAAGAGAATGGATGAATCAAACATGACTAGATTGATTTGTATTATATACTTAATTACATTTGTTAGAATATATATTTTAATAATATGATTATCTTTAGCTGAAAGACTGTATGTATCATTAATGGAATGGGAACATACCACATAAAACTAGCAATTGAACATACAATTCTTCAAGAGTTTGCTTAGAGACAAAACATTTATGACAAGAATGTATCTGATGTTTTAATACAAGAGCTATACATAAAGATAAACCTGTACATTGTAAAGATTACCAAAGGATAACCACAAAAATGGTGCTGATAATTTTATTTTAATTTTTGAAACTGATACTCTGACTTATCTAAGTCAAATGCTGTTAGACAAATAGCATATTTCTCATATATTTATAAGAACATGTTTTGTTTTGATTGAAGAAGTAAGCAAATGTATAGATAAAAACAGTCTGCATACCACAAAGGAAAATCTGTGGTTGAAATGTTTTGATTGAAGGAAATTAGTGATACTTTATATGAAGATGTAATATAGTCAGCTCAATGTCAACATTTGTAACAGGTTGGATATGCACATAAATTTTGGATATGATTATTTAGGTTGCCCATCATCTCATTTGTGTACAAATCATGCGGCAAATAACAATCTAGCTCACAACAATCACAGCTCACAATTTTACTTATGGCAGGATCCGTTCACAATAGCTATGGATTAAAGAAAATGTAGGTTTCATAGGGCCTGATTATGCCAATGTTGCTCAAATGTTAGAGCAATTAAAATGACCATGTACAACATGTAAAAAAATAATTGAAAATTAGAAACTGTAGAAAAAGTGGTTTAGGACCTTTTAAACACATACTGCTAAAGCAATCTAGTCAAATTGAAGGCCTGCTGTCATGAATGCAGCCAGAATCCTGATTAGCTAAAGTTGTTTGCTTACTCACAGATGGGGTGAATTGAAACCTCTGCTCTCTGTATTCAGATGCTTGAAACTATCTTTGCACATTTAAGTTAATGATCAAAAAGTAAATGATCTATGCTTTGAATGAAGGCTTTATCCAAGAAAGCTTTATTGCAAGAAAGACTTGAAGATGTACTCACTGATTCCTCTAATATGTGAATTCGAAAATTCCTGTATTTGGCTTTTCAAACAAAAATATACACCATGTGTATTTATTTTCTGACTTTTTTTGTACATAATTCAAGATGGAGAATGTTCTGTACGGTCATTTACATTCTTGTAAACGCCGCGCTGTGATTGGTCAAAGCGCGCAGGGATCCGATTGGTCGAGCGAGCCGCTCTGATTGGCCCGCTGCGGATCTCCTGCGATTGGTGGAAACTAATCGCGGGAGATTCAAAGTGGTGCCATTGGTCGCGGCCGCCGCGACTTGGGAATAAAAAGCTGTTGTTTTCCCCCGGAACCTAAGCCATTCTCGGGACCAATAAAAGAGCTGAACCAAGTCACTGAGTCCTGGTCTCCTTGCTGCGCCGGACACAACACTGGTGACGAGGGTGGGATTCCAAGGCTAATTCCCCACCAACACGTGTCTGGAGGAAGCAAGACCGACGAGATGGCCAGCATCGCACCACCCGTGCCCTTTAATCCCGCTACCGAGGACTGGGAATCATACACAGACAGATTCCTCATGTTTCTCAAATGTAGGAACATGAAGGACACCGCCGGGCTGAACAAAAGAGCCGTCTTCCTGACACACTGTGGGCCTGCAGTGTTCAAGATGGCAAAAGCTCTAGCGAAACCCGCGGACATCAAGGAGATGGACTGGGACGACCTCGAACCATTGCTCCGGAACCACTATGCCCCTGCCGTGCCCACCCTCATCAGGTGGCACAATTTCTACCAGCAGAACCAGAGATCGGATGAGAGCATCAGCGATTTTGTGGCTGAGCTACGAAGCCTAGGGGGCATGTGCGGGTTCTCGGATATGGATGAGGCCTTACTGGATCGCGTCGTACTCGGACTCCGAGACCCAGTCCTACAGAGCCGACTGATGGCCAAAGGCGACATCGCCCTTGCCAACACCATCGCTGAAGCCACCGCAGCCGAGGCAACCTGGAAATCGGTGAACCGCATGCGGAGACCAGACACCAGAGACCGCACTGTGACCGCCGACCCAGGACGGGCGACTGAGGCCCAACCAGAAGAAAGTCACCGCGAGACCACCACCCATCATGGCGAATTCCACTCCGCCTCTGACACCACGGATGAGGAGGAGAAAATCCACCAGCTCCAGATGGGGCGTGACCAGCAAAATCGGCGGAGTCGTAAGTCGGGGACCGCATGTGCCGGGTGCGGAGGTGACCACCCTCGAGCAGAGTGCCGTTTCTTCAATGCAGTCTGCCGGCACTGCGACAAAAAGGGTCACATCGCCCGAGTCTGCCGATTGAGGAAGGCCTACAGCCCCAGACGGCTTGACCACAGCGAGCAGAGACGTGACAGCACACCCCCCAGAGCAAGAGATCGCCCAGCCAACATTCGATGGGACCAGAGCGGATGGAACCGACGAGGTGGCAAAACCCGGTGGAAGGAGGAAACCCACCAGGCGATCATCATCGTCCACACATCAACCACCGATGCCCGAAAGGTCTACGTGGAAGTAGGCAATGAAGGCGAGCCATGCAAAATGGAGGTGGACTCTGGGTCTTACCTCTCCATGGTCGCCTGGCAAGAAATCAAACGCTTGATGCCTACCATCCACAAGAAGGGACTGGAGAACCAGAAACTAATAATCAAGGACTACCAGGGAAACCACATCCCGGTAGTCGGAACCGGACAATTCAAGGTAACATTCAAGGGCCACACTGCAAAGCTTCCCCTGACAATCGCGGACTGAGACCAACCCAGCCTTTTGGGACTACAATGGTTCGCATCGCTCGGCATCGAGGTCACGGGCATAAACCACACCGCTGAGACTGATTGGGAGCAGTAACTGGCACGGGACTTCCAGGAAGTGTTCAACGGCACCCTAGGCAAGTACCGAGGGCCCCCTATTTCCTTCAGCCTAGACCCCAACATTACCCCGATACGCCTAAAACCAAGGTGGGTACCCTTTGCACTCAGGCCAAAAATAGACGAGCAAATTGACAAGCTCGTCAAGCAAGGGGTCCTACAACCAATCGACCATGCCCAGTGGGAGACCCCAATAGTCACACCAGTCAAGCCCGATGGGTCGGTAAGAATCTGCGGGGACTATAAGGCCACCCTAAATTGCACCTTACAACAAAGCGCCTACCCCATCCCAGTAGTGCAGCACCTTCTACACTCACTGGGGGGAGGCAAGGTTTTTGCGAAGCTCGACCTGGTGCAAGCATACCAACAGCTGCCAGTCGATGCAGAAACCGCCGAGGCGCAAACCATAGTCACCCACTGGAGAGCGTTTCGCTGTAACCGACTCCACTTTGGAGTCAGCGTGGCACCTGGAATTTTCCAGAGCCTCATGGAGAGACTTTTGCAAGGAATTAAGGGGGTGATGCCATACTTCGACGACGTGCTGGTGTTGGCAACCAACCAGCTAGAACTAGATGGTCGTCTAAGGGAGGTACTAATGAAATTCAAGGAAACCGGGCTAAAAGTAAAGAGAGAGAAATGCCAGCTTTACACAGAGCGGGTCGAGTTCCGAGGATACCTCCTAGACCGGCACGGTATCCACCCAACTGCAAACAAAATCAGAGCCATTAAGGAGGCCCCCACGCCCAGGAATAAAACTGAACTGCCGGCATTTCTGGGACTGCTTAATTTTTACAATGTTTTCCTGCCCCAAAAGGCGACCGTGGCAGCGCCTTTGCATAGGCTTTTGGACAAGGCGAAAAGCCTTTTGGGGGAAACATGAGGAAGCCCCCTTCAGAAAACCAAGGACCTGCTCACCTCGGATGCCGCCCTCATCCAATACAATGAGACCTTACCATTTGCCGTCACATGCGACGCCTCACCCTTCAGCGTTGGCGCTGTCCTCAGTCATACACTCCCGGATGGAAGAGAAGCACCCATCGCTTTCTTCTCGAGGACACTCACCAAACCAGAGAGGAACTATAGCCAGCTGGACAAGGAGGCCCTGGCCATCATCGCAGCAGTGAAGAGGTTCCACGAGTACCTCTATGGCCATATGTTCACCATTATCACAGACCACAAGCCACTGCTGGGCATCCTGGCATGGAACCCCGAACATCCTATCTCCCAGAATGACAAGTTGGTCCGAATTCCTTGCCGCCTACAGCTACCGGCTCACACACCGACCCGGTAAGACTATCACCTACACAGACGCCTTGAGCCGCTCGCCGTTACCCGACCTAGACACCGACCCAGCACCCACGACAAGCACCCTCAGCATAGAGACTCTGCCCGATCTACCATAACCGCGTAAGACATTGCCCGAGAAACTAATAAAGACAAATGTCTGGCGCGGGTGTTACATTGGGTAGAAAAAGGGTGGCCAGAAAAAGATGACGACGAAGGATTCAAGACATTCCGGAACCGGCAAACAGAACTCTCGCTACAAAAAGGGTGTGTACTTTGGGGGGATAGGGTTGTTATTCCAGAAAAGCTACAAGGGAAGGTATTGGAGTTGTTACATGAGGGGCACCTGGGCATAGTTAGAACGAAAGCCCTGGCCAGAAGTTACGGTTGGTGGCCAGGGATGGACAAGCAAATCGAGGCCTGGGTGGCAAGATGTGAACGCTGCCAAGAAACCAGACCGAGCCCTCCCGCGGCACCGATCCTGGAATGGGAAACCCCCAGGGGACCATGGTCCAGGATCCACATAGATTTTGCCGGGCCCACTAAGGGACATACATTCCTTATAATGGCAGATGCTTACTCCAACTGGTTGGAGGTAAGCAACATGAAAACCACCACCATGGAGGCCGTGACCAAGGAACTTAGCAAGCTATTCACAACCCACGGCCTCCCAGATGTCATCGTGTCTGATAACGGGCCCCAATTCACCTCGCTAGAATTTGAAAAATTCCTAGTGGAACGGGGCATACGACACGCATTGACAGCTCTGGCACAACTGGTGGCGAATGGAAGGGCAGAACGGATGGTTCAATTTACAAAAAAAACCATCCAAAAAATCGAACAGGGGAAATCCAAGAAAAAATAAATAAAATGCTCTTCATGCAACATACAACCCCGAACACGACAACGAACAAAAGCCCGGCAGAGCTACTAATGGGGAGGAAAATAAGGTCCCCACTCGACAGGATGCACCCCACATACAACCCGGAGAAACCCCCAAACTCCTCTAGCAAGCACCGGTCTTTTGCACCAGGAGACGCTGTCTACGCAAAGAACCTAACCGGAGACCCACTGTGGGTACCAGCAACCATAACCCAACTGACAGGTTCCCGCTCGTACTGCAAACAACCGACGGACGAGCCTGGAAACGCCACATCGATCAACTAAGATCGAGAACAATCACAGGAAACACAACCAACATGCAACCAAACACAGACAATCCCCTTAATACAAGCCAAGAGGGGAAGGAATATCCCAGGAACCAAAACCCAGTAGGTAGAAACCAGCAACACTTACCGAGTGACAGCCAGCTCGAAGCCTCACCAGGAAGAAGCAGCCAGGCCAACTCAACCAGCCCAGAAAGACTAGGCGGGAGCGGCGGAAACCGCAGCTCAACCAGCCCAGGTAGACCGGGAAGGAGCTGTGACAAGAGGCCCGGTAACACCTTCCAGGTGGTTCCATCAATGAGGCCGAGAGCAACAGAGAACCCGACCGAACCGGCCGGGAGCCAAACAACAACTAACCTGCGCAGGTCCAGTAGGCAAGTACGGAGCCCCGCCTACTTACGGGACTACGTCACGTTGGACCGAACCAAGAGGGGAGGGGTGTTCTGTACGGTCATTTACATTCTTGTAAACGGCGCGCTGTGATTGGTCAAAGCGCACAGGGATCTGATTGGTCGAGCGAGCCGCTCTGATTGGCCCGCTGTGGATCTCCCGCGATTGGTGGAAACTAATCGTGGGAGATTCAAAGTTTTGCCATTGGTCGCGGCTGCCATGGCTTGGGAATAAAAAGCCGCTGTTTTCCCCCGGAACCCGAGCCGTTCTCGGGACCAATAAAAGAGCTGAACCAAGTCACTGAGTCCTGGTCTCCTTGCTGCGCCGGACACAACAAGAACATACTTAATTGTCCTTACTCTTCCTATTTTTCTGACAACTCTTTCAGATGGATTGGGCTGAGAGACAGAGGCTAGCCCAAATCTCTCAACCAGCTAGCTTTCATACTTAGGCAAGACCAGAACTCAATATCCACTTTTAGTAAAAAAAAAAAAATACAAATACAAATACAAATACAAAATCAATCCTGAATTCAAATTAGTGAGTTCACATTTACTGCGAAGAATTTAATAAACTGAATTTGAAATTTGTTTTAAATGATTGGCAATGGGTTTAATAGCTTTCAGGAAGCCCAGTCCATTGTACCCTCCACTCCCTTACACCTAATGAGCAAAACAGTTCTCACATTCTTTTTGTCTGATGTTTGTTAAAATTATAAACATACCTTAAAAGGTCTAGGGTAAGAAAAATCAGAGTGACTGGTCAAATACTGAATGAATCTGACAGAGCAGTAGTTCTGTGTTAACATAATGTCACCTGTGATTGTTGCCAGACATATATATTCTGACAATGAGAATCAGACCACTGAACACAATTTTGAAGACTACCTATTTATTAAAAAAAAAAAAAAAAAAATTGCAGGAAGTGCTTGCAGAAAGATTCCATGCAGCATTGTAAACTATGTAACATTTTGTCCAGTCCTCCTATTATTTATTCACACATCACATAAACATATTTTTAGGACAGAAATAAATTACCATACATTTGGACTTTTCTAAAGAGTGATTGCAAAGAATAACCGGCTGTTCAGTAGGATTCCAGAGGTCTCTTAAGTATTATTAAGTCTCCAGAATTATTGCAAAGGCCCAGAACTACAAAGGTAAAGGAATGATTTCATCTGTATCTGATTTTAATCAAGCTTGGCTTACTGTTAAAAGGCTTGTTTAATGAAGACTGCATTTCCCTCCAGAGAGACTCGAACAGGCAGGCAACACGGTCTCAGCCAAGCAAAGCTTATTGCTGTAACAATAGCTAGAGAGTTGACCACAAAAATGTTTTCCTTTGAGTCTGCTTCTGATCATATATTGAGCAGGAGGGGGGAGGGGGGGCTAAGCAAGACAGGGAAGGAGGGGGAAATTGAAGTATATAACCATTAGTATGGGGGGGGGGGAAGCTACTTACCCAGTTAAATTATAATCTGGATCTCTTTGATTTTTTTTTTAATGTCCTCAATATAATGAATATCTACAGTTTGTTTCTAATTGTCATTCCTGTTAGGGATAACATTGTTTACCCTAACTGATTTAGGTAAAATAATAAATATGTAATTATAGTTTAAAAGTTAAAGTGTCTGCAACTTTAAATATAGGAATGTAATTAAGGGAGTGGTTGTGAAAGCGCTTTAAAAGAAGCAAGACGACAGCTTGTTCTCTCTCTGGCTTTGATGATCCCTAATTACTGCATGGACTCAAGACTGCTTTACTCGAACGGGAGAGAGACAAAGGACTGATTTGTAAGTGAACTGACATAGGATATTCTACACAGACTTTGCTAACTGAATATCCTTGAATGGACTGACTAAATGATACATGACCAATGGACTGTTATTTTGACTATGCTATAAATGGAATAAACTATATTTTTGATAGCACAAGCGTATCTGTTATTTTTACTGTATGTTAATAAACATACAAACTAAGCTCACTCATTTATCTGTGTGCCTATCTGACTAAAGCTGCACATTCTGTTTAGCTTGTCTCCTTAACCCTGGTTGGGGAACCCAGGCTTAACACTGGTTATGGGCCCAGAGGCTGCAAAGTCAGTTTAACTAGGATGAAACAGATTTATGTAAAAAGTGAGAGTTTGTGTTGTTAAACATTACAGTAAACAGACAGCTGTGTTTTATTAATTATAGTTTTATATCCATATTTAGAAAACATGGCACAAGTCAATCTACAAAGTTTGTCCCTTATATCCAAGTTGGATGGAACAAACTATGTATCATGGTATATGAAATGTAGTCTACTTCTACGAAGAGAAGGTCTGTGGAACATAATTGAAAATCCACCAAACGTAGAGGAATGGGATCCAGAGATTGAACAAGATAGACTAAAAATAGAAGAATTTATGCAGAAAAATGAACAAGCTATTTGCATAATAGGTTTAACACTGTCTGACCAGCAACTTGTTCATATCCATGGAGAGCAAACGGCTGTTGGGTGTTGGCAGAAGCTGAAGAGGATTTATGTCTGAGATAACGTTGGTGCTCACATAAATCTAACACGGAAGCTTTTTAGGACGCATCTCCAGACGAATGGTGATATGCTTAGTCATTTGAAAACTATGCAAAGCATTTTTCAAGAACTGCATGAGAAAGAGCTTATTTTCTCTGAACTACACCAAGTCTGCATAATTCTATCTTCACTAGATGAAAGTTATGACAACTACGTCACTTCCCTTGAAATTTTGCCTAAGGAAAGTTTAACTTTAACTGTTATAACTGGAAGATTGATTGAAGAGGCCAGAAGAAGACTTGAAAGATATCAGTTAAGGAGGGAGAAACTTCAAAAAGAAGATAATAAATCTCCTACTGCATACACAATTAAAAAGTGCTTTAATTGTGGAGGAAAAGGACATTTGGCAAGATTTTGTAAAAAAGCAAAGTGCCAGAACGCTGGCCAGAATACTAAAAGTCATCAAAAGATAAATAAAAATTTAGAGTTAGCCATGTATACTAACGGAGCTGTAAAAAATAATTTATGGGTGGTTGACAGTGGTGCATCCCACTGTATAACAAATGATAACAAAATTTTTATTAAAATGTCCAAGATTACACAGCAGATATCGTTAGCCAATGGCTGGAAACTGAAAGCTAAAGGTCAAGGTATAGCATATTGTTTTTTATAAAAGAGAATGTAAAAATGTTATATGTACCACAACTTAAGTTTAATTTAATTTCAGTTAGAATTTTGGTGAAACTAGGATATGTAGTTACCTTTAAAGGAGATAACTGCATAATTGAAAAAAGAAGATAAGAAAATTACTGCATCTTTAAGAGGTGAATTATATGTGTTAAATGATAATGGTTTAAAGGTGGCTAACACGGTTTTTGATAATAAGAAACCCCATGATGAATGTATTCACTTGTTACACCGAAGGCTAGGGCATTTAAATTTTAAAATGCTTAAGAAAACTGTTGAATTATCTAAGGGAATAAGTTTAAAACCTTGTAATAAGTATTTGCAATGTTCTATTTGCAATGAAAGCAAGAGCAAGATCAAACCGGCTAATAGAGTTGATGGATTTATTACCAAAGAGCCTTTAGAAGTAGTATTTGCTGATTTAATAGGTCCGAAAAAACCAAGTGTAAGAGGAGCTCGATACATACTAAGTATAATTGACCACTATTCTAGATATGGGTTTTGCTATTTAATGAAGAGCAAAACTGAAACGTATCTAAATCTCTTTAATTGGATAAAATTTGCTGAAAGGAAAACTAAAAAGAAATTAGTAACTCTTATAACAGATAATGGTACGGAATTTACAAATAATAAATTCCAGAATAGACTTGGAATGTTAGGTATTCAACATAAAGAGTCTGCACCATATAGGCCACAACATAATGCCTTTATAGAGAGACGAGGCCAAACACTGCAATCAATGGCACGAACTATGATGTCTGATTCAGGATTACCTGACAATTTATGGGGAGAAGCAATAATGTGCGGTAATCATATATTAAATAATGTTGTTAATTCAACAACAAGTGAATTACCATTCACTCTGTGGCATGGTACAAAACCTGATTTAAGTTACATGCACACATTTGGAACACCAGCATGGGTGCATATCCCTTCACAACTTAGACAAAAAGAACAGCATAGAGCTAAAAGATTATTTTTTTTAGGATATAAATCTAATCATAGATCTTATAGATTCTGGGAACCAGGTACATCTAGAGTTTATACCAGTGCTAGTGCTAAATTCTTAGAACATGTAGGATGGAATAGATTAGAGCAAGATTTAAATAATGAAGTAATTATTGAACCCTAAAAAAGGCAGAAAGAACAGACTAGTTATAAGAAGAGTCCAATTAAAGAAGAAGTCCATGAAGAACAAATAGGACCAGAACAAGAGGAAACAGTTGATCAGGAAGAGTTAGATAATCAAGAACAGTTAATAAATGAAAGTCCACCTGTAAGTCCTGTAATACCTAGACGTACTACATGTGTAACTAGACCACCTGATAGGTATCAAGCAAGTATAGTTTGCCAAGTAACTAAAGTTCCAACTGGTGTAGATGAACTTAGGATGTATCCTGCTAAGGATCAGGAGAATTGGCAAAAGGCAATGGAAAAAGAACTAAATTCATTAAAGGTAATGAAAGTACATGAAGATGCTAAATTACCTCCAGGAGAAAAATCCATTGGGTGCAAATGGATATTTAAAGTAAAAACTGGAAATGATGGGACTGTTACCCATAAAGCTAGGTTGGTAGCTCAAGGATTTAATCAAACTGCATCTGATTACGATGAAGTTTTTGCACCAAGTCTTAAAGCAACATCTTTAAGAGCAGCATTAGTGTGGGCAGCTAAGAAAAACTATATCATTAACCATTTAGATGTAGAAACTGCTTATTTACATGCACCATTGCAGCACACTATATATTTGAAAAAGCCAATGATTATAAAATACAATAAAATAAATAGTAATGATTGTTGGAAACTCAAAAAGAGTCTTTACGGGTTGAAACAATCTGGCTTTGAGTGGAACCAATATATTGTGAAAGAATTAAACAATATAGGTTTTAAATCTGGTTTAGCAGATCCATGTGTGTTTAAAAGAGAAAATAATGGAATGGTGTCATTATTGTTATTATTTACAAATGATATTGCTTTGATAACTAAGACTAATAATGAAGCTAATGAGATTATATCATTATTAGCCAAAAAGATAAAATTAAAGCATTTAGGTGAAATTAAAAAGTATCTAGGATTGACAATTAACAAAACAAAAAATGGATTTAAGATATCTCAAGAAGATAAAATTTGCCAATTAATTAAAACGTATAAAATGGAACTTTGTAAACAGGCAAAGACTCCAATGAGTCAGGAAGTTTGCCAAACTGATGATCAAAGTCCCAAATTTGATAAGTCCATATATCAATCTTTGATTGGCAGCTTATCATATATAAGCAATTGGTCAAGGCCAGATATAGCTTATAGTGTTAATCAGCTGGCTCGTTTTAATTCAGATCCACATCAATGTCATTGGCAATCATTAAAGAGAATTTTAAGCTATCTTAAAGGAACAATGAACCATGCATTGTATATAGAACCAAAGGGTGATTTGAGTCTTAGTGCCTATGCAGATGCAAGTTTTGCAACTGACATAAACACTAGAAAATCAACATCTGGGATGGCTATATTATTTGGTAAGACACTAATAGGGTGGAGGTCAATCAGACAACAGCATATTAGCTTGTCCATGATGGAAGCGGAATTTTCATGTCTGTCATTACTATGCACTGACTTAATTTTGTACAAACAGTTATTATTAGACATGGGTATAACTGTTAAAGATTCCATTATTGTGTACAAGGACAACCAGGCAGCCATAAAGTTAGCTACTAGTGTTGCTGTAAAAACTAGATCAAAGCATACTGATTTAAGATACTTAAATGTTAGAGAATCTGTAAAGAATGGGCTAATTAAATTGGAATACTGCATGACAGAAGAAAACATTGCAGACCAATTTACAAAAGCTCAAGGTGTAATTAAGTTTAAAGAGAGTTGTAACAAATATGATTTAAAGATGTAAATAATTATATTTATTATTATAACCTAAAAGGGGAGAATGTTAGGGATAACATTGTTTACCCTAACTGGTTTAGGTAAAATAATAAATATGTAATCATAGTTTATAAGTTAAAGTGTCTGCAAATTTAAATATAGGAATGTAATTAAGGGAGTGGTTGTGAAAGCACTTTAAAAGAAGCAAGACGACAGCTTGCTCTCTCTCTGGCTTTGATGATCCCTAATTACTGCATGGACTCAAGACTGCTTTACTCGAACGGGAGAGAGACAAAGGACTGATTTGTAAGTGAACTGACATAGGATATTCTACACAGACTTTGCTAACTGAATATCCTTGAATGGACTGACTAAATGATACATGACCAATGGACTGTTATTTTGATTATGCTATAAATGGAATAAACTATATTTTTGATAGCACAGCGTATCTGTTATTTTTACTGTATGTTAATAAACATACAAACTAAGCTCACTCATTTATCTGTGTGCCTATCTGACTAACGCTGCACATTCTGTTTAGCTTGTCTCCTTAACCCTGGTTGGGGAACACAGGCTTAACAATTCCCCCCCGCCCCACCCCCCCAAGAAAAATTTTGGGCACAGTCATTTACAAAGGATCTATGCCCTGTGATTTCAATGTAAAAGAAAAAGGCCTTAGGAAAGCACGTGCATCCTTTTGCCAAACCTGCAACAATCCAGGGACCCTGAGATTTGTGGATTTGGCTTGCTTGCCTTCCACTTTGGAGGTTGCAAATTATGACATTTACCTTTTGAAAATGCCCATATGCTATTATTCCCATTTATGGCAAAGGGACACAGCCAAAGGAATGCACATACTTTGTCAAAATCTTTTTCCCAGAGAAACGTCTGAGGAGATTGCAGATGTGAGTGTAGCTCACACACTTGCTTGGGGTGGTGTGTTGATTCTGAACTCCTTCCAATTGCCAAAGGTACTTTGCCGATATTTAGAAGCAAAGTCCATTTTGACACATTTTGTTTAGTTAAGCAGAGAAGCCCATTTTTTAATAGAAACTCTGCTGCCAAAAATATAAACAAAGCAAAAGCTGATGAATATAAATATTTGAAAGGCAGCACATTTTGCAATATCTAACAGGAACAGTCGCAAGAGAGCAGATGGAATCCTGGTTCATAGACGAGAGAGGAAATCACTATTATATGCCCCCCCCTCCCAAAAGCAGCCATCAATAGCGAATGAAATATTGTGAGATGAACTGAATGGGTCATTTTGTTGGCAGCTGAAATGGACATTCTGCTCGTTTCCAATTTGCAAGGATATTACTTAAAGCATAAACCTCTTTAATTAAAGAGGAATCATTAAGTTTACTCAAATTGCCTCCTCTGAGGCTGGTTTGCTAATAAGCAACTGGACAAGGGCTGTGTGAAATCAGCAGCTGAAGGAAAACTCCAATAGTCAAAGAAAGGTCTGGAGGGTAAGGTTGGTTGATTAGACACCATTTGTCATGAATAGGTCCACAGCACACTCACTGAATAGTAAATCCTAACTACCTTAGAAGATTAATTCTGAAGAAGGCACTCTTGGGTCAAAGTATACATAAGCGTGTGCCTAATCTCAGAGAAATCAGGCTATTTTCTCACAGCAATTAAAGAGAGGTCTAGGGTTTCACCCACAATGTATTTAAACACAGGATACAATTAAACCCCACAGTATTAATATCTTTGCTATGCAAAATTGTCTGGGAAATAGATTTTGCTGTCCTCTCAAATGGAAAGCAAAGCAAATTAAAGAGGATAAGTTTAGTGGACACAATTATTCCTCTGAAACAAATAGTAGGTGTTCCTCTGAAGCTATTCTCTGTCACCTTCATGTGTTACAGAGAAGTAGATCTCAATACAGAAATTTCCAAGAATTTAATTTGGGTTTAGAGATAGGGAAAGCAGATTTTCTTTTAAACATATCAAATATTAACTCATCTATATCTATTCTTGCAACTACTAGAAAAATAATGTTTCAATGAAAGCTACCCCTGACTAACAAAACAATATCTCTTTCTAGCCTTACACTTTATAAAAGCAGAAAAAAGGGGGGGATAACCGTAACATCCTATTAACTATGAAGAGTTTAGAAATATTTCTTTCCGCCATGTTGTCTAAAGATTTTATAGTTCCATAAGCAAGGACTGGGCGGTAAGACTTAGACAAAATGAATACCAATTTGAAATAGTGCTTGGAAGGAAGAGAAAGAAATTTTCAGTTCACAATATATTATGGGTCATGTATTGATCTGCTGCAGACAGATATTGTAAGAATTCAGGGTTTTTATTAAATAAGCTATCTCTTTGTTCGGGTTTCTAAATAACCTAGATGGTAGATTTAGTTTTTGTTTCTGATTGTTTTATTATTTATCTATCCTCCCACCCAATGTTAGATTTATGTTCTGTACTTTCATTTGCATTCTTGAAACCCCGCGATTTGATTGGTCAAAGTGCGGGGTGATCTGATTGGTTTAGCGAGCCGCACTGATTAGCCCGCTAAGAATCTCCCGTGATTGGTGGATACGAATCGCAGGAGATTCAAAGTGGTGCCATTGGCCACGGCCGCCGCAGCTTGAGAATAAAAAGCCATAAGTTTTTCCTTGGAGCCAGATCAGTTCTGGGGCTAAATAAAGAGCTGAAACTAAAGTCACTGCCTCCTGGTCTCTTTGCCGAACCGACACGACACTGGCGATGAGGATGGGATCCTGAGGCTGAACCCCAGCGAGCACGTGTCCGATGGAAGCAAGACTGACGAGATGGCCAGCATCGCTCCGCCCGCGCCCTTCAACCCCGCTAGCGAGGACTGGGAATCCTACACGGACAGATTCCTCATGTTCCTCGAATGCAGCAACATGAAGGACGCCACCGGGCCGAAAAAACGAGCCGTCTTCCTGACACACTGCGGGCCCGCAGTGTTCAAGATGGCGAAAGCCCTCGCGAAACCCGCTGACATCAAAGCGATGGACTGGGATGACCTCAAGCCCTTGCTCCGCAACCACTACGCCCCCGCCGTGCCCACCCTCATCAGGCGGCACGACTTCTACCGGCAGGACCAGAGATTGGGTGAAAGCATCAGCAACTTTGTTGCCGAGTTGTGGAACCTAGGAGGCATGTGCGGATTCTCCGACATGGACGAGGCCCTACGGGACCGAGTCATGCTCGGACTTCGGGATCCAGTCCTCCAGAGTCGGCTGAGGGCCAAAGGCGACATCGCCCTCGCCGATGCCATTGCTGAAGCCACCGCAGCCAAGGCTACCCGGAAGTCAGCGAACCACATGCGGAGATTGGATGCAGGGGACCGCACCACGACCACCGACTCTGGATGGGTGACCGAGGCCAAACCGGAAGAAAGTTACCACGAGACCACCACCCACCATGGCAAATTCCATTCCGTCTCCGACACCTCGGACGAGGAGGAGGACATCCACCGGCTCCAGGCGGGACGCGACCAGTGCAATCGGTGAGGTCGTAAGTCGGGGACCGCATGTGCCAGTTGCGGAGGTGACCACCCGAGATCTGAGTGCCATTTCTTCGATGCAGTCTGCCAGCACTGCAACAAAAAGGGTCACATCACCCGCGTCTGCCGATTAAAGAAAGCCTACAGCCGCAGACGGCGGGACCACAGCGAGCGGAGATGGAACAGCACACCCCCCAGAGCCAAAGATCGCCCAGCCGACTGCCGATGGGACCGGAGCGGGCGAACCTGATGAGGTGGCGAGACCCGGCGGAAGGAGGAAACCCACCAGACGGTCATCATCAGCCACGCATCAACCACCGATGCCCGAAAAGTCTACGTGGAGGTAGGCATCGAAGGCGAGCCATGCAAAATGGAGGTGGACTCCGCGTCCTACCTCTCCATGGTCGCCTGGCAAGAAATCAAACGCTTGCTGCCTACCATCCACAGAAGGGACTGGAGAACCAGAGACTAATCATCAAAGATTACCAGGGAAACCGCATCCCAGTAGTCGGAACTGGACAATTCAAAGTGACATTTAAGGGCCGCATGGCGAAGCTTCCCCTGACAATCATGGACCGAGACCAACCCAGCCTTTTGGGACTGCAATGGTTCACGCCGCTCGGCATCGACGTCACGGGCATCAACCACATCGCCGAGACCGATTGGGAGCAGCAACTGGCACGGGACTTCCAGGAAGTGTTCGATGGCACCCTAGCAAGTACTGAGGGCCCCCCCATCTCTTTCAGCCTAGACCCTAACATTCCCCCAAGATGCCAAAACCACGGCGGGTACCTTTTGCACTCAGGCCAAAAATTGACGAGCAAATTGACAAGCTCGTCAAGCAAGGGGTCCTACAACCAATTGATCATGCCTGGTGGGAGACCCCAATAGTCACCCCAGTCAAGCCCGATGGGTCGGTGAGAATCTGCGGGGACTATAAGGCCATCCTAAATTGCGCCTTACAACAAAGCGCCTACCCCATCCCAGTAGTGCAGTATCTTCTACACTCACTGGGGGGAGGCAAGGTTTTTGCGAAACTTGACCTGGCCCAAGCATACCAACAGCTGCTGGTCGACTCAGAAACCGCGGAGGCGCAAACCATAGTCACCCACTAGGGAGCTTTCTGATGTAACCGATTCCAGTTTGGAGTCAGCATGGTGCCTGGAATTTTCCAGAGCCTCATGGAGAGACTCTTGCAAGGCATCAAGGGGCTGGTACCCTAATTCGATGATGTGCAGGTGTCGGCAACCAACCAGCGAGAACTAGAGGGTCGTCTAAGGGAGGTGTTAACCAAATTCAAGGAAACCGGGCTAATAGTGAAGAGGGAAAAGTGCCAACTTTACACAGAGTGGGTCGAGTTCCTGGGGTACCTCCTAGACCAGCATGGCATCCACCCTACCACAACCAAAATCAGAGCCATTAAGGAGGCCTCCACACCCAGGACTAAAACAGAACTGCAGGCATTTCTGGGACTGCTTAATTTTTACAATGTTTTCCTGCCCCAAAAGGCGACCACGGCGGAGCCTTTGCATAGGCTCTTGGACAAGGCAGCTACCTGAACTTGGGGGAAATGCGAGGAAGCCTCCTTCAGGAAAACCAAGGACCTGCTCACCTCGGATGCCATCCTCATCCAATACAATGAGACCCTACCACTCACCGTCACATGCGACGCCTCACCCTTTGGCGTCAGTGCCGTCCTCAGCCACATAATCCCGGATGGAAGAGAAGCACCCATCGCTTTCTTCTCCAGGACACTCACCAAACTGGAGTGGAACTATAGCCAGCTGGACAAGGAGGCCCTAGCCATCGTCATAGCAGTGAAGAGGTTCCACGAGTACCTTTATGGCCGCACCTTCACAATCATCATGGACCACAAGCTGCTGCTGGGCATCCTGGCAGGGAACTGGGCCACTCCGAACATTTTATCTCCCAGGATGACAAGGTAGTCCGAATTCCTTGCCACCTACAGCTACCGGCTCACACACCGACCCGGTAAGACTATCACACATGACCCGCTCGCCGCTACCCGATCTAGACATCAACCCAGCACCCATGACGATCACCCTCAGCATAGAGACTCTGCCCAATCTACCCATAACTGCATCAGACATTGCCCGAGAAACCAATAAAGACAAACGTCTGGCGCGGGTATTACATTGGGTAGAGAAAGGGTGGCTGGAAAAGGACAACGATGAAGCATTCAAAACATTCTGGAACCGGCAAATGGAACTCTCACTGCAAAAAGGGTGTGTACTGTGGGAGGGACAGGGTGGTTATCCCGGGAAAAACTGCAAGGGAAGGTATTGGGTTTCTTACACGAGGGGCACCCGGGCATAGTTAGAATGAAAGCCCTGGCCAGAAGTTACGCTTGGTGGCCAGGGATGGATAAGCAAATCGAGGCCTGGGTGGAAAGGTGTCAACGCTGCCAAGAAACCAGACCGAGCCCTCCCGCAGCACCGATCCTGAAATGGGAAACCCCCAGGGGACCCTGGTCTAGGGTCCACATAGACTTTGCCAGGCCCACTAAGGGATATACATTCCTAGTAACTATAGATGCTTTCTCCAACTGGCTGGAGGTAAGCAACATGAAATCCACCACCACAGAGGCCGTAACCAAGGAACTTCGCAACCCACGGCCTCCCGGATGTCATCGTGTCGGACAACGGGCCCCAATTCACCTCACTGGAATTTGAATAATTCCCAGTGGAACGGGGCATACAACACGCACTGACAGCTCCGGCGCATCCGGCGGCGAACGGAAGGGCGGAACGGATGGTTCAATTCATGAAAAAATCCATCCAGAAAATCGAACACAGGGAAATCCAAGACAAAATAAATAAAATGCTTTTTATCCAACATATAACCCCGAACACAACAACGAACAAAAGCCCGGCAGAGGAAAATAAGGTCCCCACTCAACATACAACCCGGAAAAACCCCCAAACTCCTCCAGCAAGCACCGGTCTTTTGCGCCAGGCGACGCCGTCTACGCAAAAAATCTAACGGGAGACCCACTATGGGTACCAGCAACCATAACCCAACTGACAGGTCCCTGCTTGTACCAGCTGCAAACAACTACGGACGAGTGTGGAAATGCCACATCGATCAAATAAGATCGAGAACGGCCACAAGAAACACAATCGACACGCAACCAGACACAGAAAATCCCCTTAACACAAGCCAAGAGGGGAGGGAATACTCCGGGCACCAAAACCCAGAAGAAAACCAACCATACTCACCAGCAAGCAGCCAGCTCGAAGCCTCACCAGGGAGAAGCAGCCAGGCCAGCTTGATCAGCCTGGAAAGACCGGGCGGGAGTGGCGAAAACCGCAGCTCAACCAGCCTGGGTAGACCAGGAGGGAGCTGCGACAAGCGGCCCGGCAAGGCCTACCAGGCAGTTCCATCGACGAGGCTGAGAGACACAGAGAACCTGAACGAACCGGCCGGGAGCCAACCAACGACTGACCTGTGCAGGTCCAGTAGGCAAGTGCAGAGCCCCGCCTTCTTACGGGACTATGTTAGGTAGGACCAAACCAAGAGGGGAGGGGTGTTCTGTACCTTCATTTGCATTCTTTTTTTTTTTGTAACAAATTTTATTAATTTTACAAAAACAATACACAATCCAGGCATAACAACTTGAAAAATCTTTTCTAAAAAAGAAAAAAATAATAATTAAAGAAGAGAGCCAATAGAACATACAATATAATTCCAAATTGTAATATCAATATTTACATTATCTATTTAACTTCATATCTTATTCAGACTTCTCCTTTTATCCAAATTATATTTCTTGCTTATTAAAATTTTATTGCCTTTCATAAACATACAAAACACAGAACATAGAGAAAACAAAAACAAAAACTAAAACATCTTTTCTGAAGGCTGCCTGATCCCGGGTTGAAACTCTTCTCACAGACACAAATTCAAACATCATATTTACTTTATATATCCTTCCATATCTTATTATCATTTTCTTTTTTTAAAAAAAAACCAATTTTATTAATTTTACAAAAACAGTGCACAAATAATCAAGGCATAACAGCTTATAAATTCTTTTCTAAAAAAAATATAGTAATAATTAAAGAAGAAAACCAATAGAACATAATGATTCCCAATTATAATATCAATATTTACTTTATCTATTTAACTTCATATCTTATCCCAACTTCTCCTTTTCATCCAACTTATTTCTTGTTAATTAAAATTTTATTGCCTTTTATCAACATACAACCCCCCCCCCAAAAAAAAATAACAAAACCTTTATATATCCTTCCATATCTTATTACCATTTTCAATAACATTCTTTGTCTGTTCTATTTCCAACTATCCATTCATCTTTTTTCTTTTACTATACTTTTCCTATACACTGATTGGAGTGACGCCTTTAACTCATTACCTTAACTTAAAAGTACTTCATATAACACTTTATCTTGGGATTCTGTTTAGTAGATTCTAAAATTACACAATAAATTTTATACTCTAAATACACATATAAAAAACAAATCTTATGTACCTTCCAGAATCCCCTTTTTATCCTTAATTAGATTCACCCATTGTCTCTGAATAAACTTTTTTTCTTTAGATCTTGCTTCCCACCATTGAAGCTTCTCCTCCCCCCCTTTCTCTCTTGCTTATTCTTCTCCTTGCCCTTTTTACCCCTTTGTCTCTCCTCCTCCCTTTTCTTACTCCCTTTCCTCTGCTTTCTAACCTTGCATCTACCTTTCCTCTCATTTTTCTCATTTTTGGTTGTTTTTTCAAACCTTAAAATCCCCTTTTTCTTATCCTCTTTCTCCTCCTCCCCGGAAAAAACCCATTGTTCATCAAAGATAGCTTCTTGTTCCTCTTCTTCTTTGTCCCAGTCATTCTGCTGTGTAATCAATTTTTCATAAGTACATAACGGCATTTCTAAAAATTGAAATAAAGTGCCCAAAGTATCTTTTCCATCTTGTTCTTCTTTTTTATATTTTTGATATTCAGTCTTTAATTCATCCACAAGCGATGCCATCCTGAAAAGAGAAACTTTCCCCAAAACAACCAACCAAGTATTTTTAATCAAAAATAATTCAAAAAAAGTTCCAAAAGTTAATACTTTTCTTCCTTCTTCTCTTTCTCTTTCTGGGGTTACTGTTTAATCAAAGAGGTCCAATTACCATATATCTTTCTTTGGGATTCTAGGCAATCTCCTCCTTTTTCAACTTCTGCTCCAATTTTTTTCCTCTCCCTTCCCACTTGCAACATCAATTTTTAAATGATCAGAAACCCATACCTCTTATAAGGGTTTTCCAATTTCTTAAATTTTTAAGTCCAATGTCCAAGAACTCTTTTGTCTCTTAACTTCAACCTTCAGAATAGTTCACCTTCAGTGCCCAAACAAATTTCAAATCTTCATCTGCTATTTCCATGGGGTGGGAGAGTGAAGAAAAAAAAGTTCCCTTTAACAGCTTCTCCGGCGCTTTCAATCTTCTTAGGGATACAATGTATCCTCCAGCAATTCAGACAGCTCAGTTCCAGCGAATTTAAAAGATGTTGATTGACCCGGCTCAGCCAGCATTTTTACTTTTCTTGCTTCCTCCAGCACAATCTTACCCGGTTGCAGGCTTCTTCGTGGCGGCCATTGCTGACCGCCGCTCCACCACCTTGGGAAAAAGGGGTTTTTCCGGACGAGGAGGGGTCTGCGACACCCCCAACTCCCTATCCGGCTCCCCTCTCTCTTCGGCTGTCCCTACAGGGCAGCCATATCCCCCTGACCCATTTGGATCGGGGGTACCTCGGCGGCAAGTGCAGCAGGAATTGCGAACGGTCGCGAATTCCTGCTGCCACCGAAGCCACGCGGAACTGGAAACCCCTTCATTTGCATTCTTGAAACCCCGTGTTTTGATTGGTCAAAGCGCGGGGTGATCTGATTGGTTTAGCGAGCCGCGCTGATTGGCCTGCTAAGAATCTCCCGCGATTGGTGGATACGAATCGTGGGAGATTCAAAGCGGTGCCATTGGCCGTGGCCGCCGCGGCTTGAGAATAAAAAGCCACAAGTTTTTCCTTGGAGCCAGATCGGTTCCGGGGGCTAAATAAAGAGCTGAAACCGCAGTCACTGCCTCCTGGTCTCCTTGCCGAACGGACACGACAATTTATAATACTATTTACAACAAATGCATTTTTTGCTGGAAAACCAGAATCAGTCATTCTTCTTTCCTTCATTTATTGTTGATTGACATTTATTTACAAAGAAAGGTACTGTGGAAAGTTGTGGGACCAGACTTTCTATGTTGTTTCTTGTCAAGTACTGGAATAACATACATACATACGTACATACATCCCAATCAGCAAGCCAATCATATAAACATTTACTTGGAAATGTAGTACATATTGCCTTATTAATGCATTTAATTTGTAGCATAATTTTACATGGAGAAAGTCCACTGAATTTTCTGCAACCAAGAGTAATTTACATTTAGAAATAGATCCTTGTGATCCTTGTAGATCAGTTAAATAAGAACAATCTGATAAGAATTGATTAAATCTCAGCTTCACTCTTGTCTGCAAAATCATCACAATCCTGAATAGAACAACTCTTTGGTGGTACCTGTATATCAGATTTTCAAGAAATGTACAACATTGCAGTTTTGGCTTTAAAACAAGACCAGATATTTCTTTCTAATGCTACAGCCTATTTAGATTTTTTGCTAACCTTTTAAAATGCAGCATTTCCCCCTCGTATAAAAACATGCATTTAGTTGCTTACTAAAGACTTTTTTTTGCTTTTTTTTAAAATGAAAGTCTGACCTTTTAAATGATTGTTTTTTTCAGCACTTCCAAGAGAGACCCTTTCACCTATCATCTGTACATTTTAGATGTGCTGTAGTGAATGAACCTTTAACCTTTTCTACCAAATGTGACTTGCTACAGAACACCAAATCCCTTACTAATTTTAATTATGCTTATTAGTGATTTCATGGGAGAAGGGAGTTTTAGAATGGTATTTGTTTTTAAAAAGTTTAACAAAAGAACACTATGCCAATAGCTCAGGTTTAATACAGTCATTCAAATTTTACTTTCAATTTACTCTGAAACAAAGCAAAACTAAAGTTCCAATCTGGGTTCTAAGAGAGCGGAAAGATTATAGGAATTTTTCCCACTATCTGCACACAAACTCTTATTTGTGTAAGATTTATCTCATCCTCTTGCAAGTATCAGACTAATTCTTTGTTTCAGCTTGCTGATACCATTGTTCAAATAAGTTACTTCAAATGTTATTCCACTAGTAGTGAAAGGACAAGAAGTTTATTTCATTTTTCCCTGTGATTACATCATTGAATAAAAGCCAAAGGAAGATAGACAAATTAACACAAATTCTCACATTTCACAATGTTTGGAAATGTTCAGTTTATCATGATACTATTTAGTCTTCACATTGTGCACTTCATATGGTGAAGGCCTTGCTCATTCATTCGTTTATTATTCTAAGAAAAAAATAAAACAAAGTTATAAATATGTATATAGGATTCTATATTTGTCCTCATATAATGTTTCCTAATTTATGTATAGGAAATATTTTAGTGTGCTCTTAATTGGAGCAATTTAATCTTTAAATTTATTTCAAGATTTAGTGATAGGACAGGTTTCATCTTTTATCTAACACATCAATAACTTCCATCTGAGTATAATGTGAACATAATATTTCTGTTCATGTATTGCATTATCAGATATATTATATTCATGCACAAAACTAGTATGCATGTGCATAAATGATCTTGTACCTTCACAGACCTGAGGAATCATACATAACGACTGTGATTGTATTCTGTGCTTGGAAAATAGACCTACTTGTTTTGTTGTCCTGATGATTTGAGACTATTTTTCTCCACTGCTCCTGCTGTTTCCTGAGAATACAAATTTATTCAGCATCTACAAATTACTGGAGAAGAAGGGGATTTTGGGACATATTAGCTACTAGTTCAGGGGTGTCAAACTCAATTTCACTGAGGACCGCATCAGGGCTGTGGTTGACTTTGGAGGGCCAGGCAGGCATGGGCAACTGGGTAGGTATGGCCAACTAGGTGGGCATAACCAGCTTGATGCCAGTCACTGGGTGGTGGTCAACTGGGTGGGCATGACTGACTTGGTGGGCATGGCCAGCTTTACGTCACTCCCCAAACCATTAGCATATTTCCTCTTTGCATTGGGTAGACCAGGCCAAAACTATGCTGGCCTGATGTTTCCTCTTCGCATTGGATAGACAGAGTGGAAGCCATATGGACTGGCCCCTTACATTTTCCAGGATGGCCCTGTGGGCCGGATCCAACCATATCACATTGAATTGAATATTGGGAATCCAGCAATGGAGTTAACTGCATATTATTTCAATTTGGAAACAAAGTTATTTATTGGTGGTATAATTCCTATTTGTTCTTAAGCAAAATTCTTTAGAGTTCTATGGTTCAGGATTTAAGCAAAAGGCTAGGACTAGGCAAAATCTTAAAAACTTGCATTGAGAATCAGTTGTGATGTGGGTTAAAACAATCTGTGAAATGTTACAATGGTGACAATAAGGGTAAGAGAGCCTGAGGAATAAAAAAACTAGTCAAAATAAAAATATATTATATTTTAAGCAATGCTTCCTATGAAAAATCTCTTGCTTTACTTCTGAGATCATGAAACATTTCAAATGTCAGATGCTAACTTTTATCCGTGGCTCTGCAGATGAGTGAATGCCGATGGTTTGTGATGGAGAATGGAGAGGGAGGAGAAGGAAGTTCTTGGGCATGAGTACTTGCCGAAGCTGATTCAAGGAAGATATCTGATTGGCTCTGTATATCATTTAACTGAGAGAAATAAGGCCAAAAACTGAATTCCTGTCAAGTCTTCAAAGTATCTCAGGGTGCTAATTTTGTTACTAGCAACAAGCATGGCAGCAAAGAGGAGGAGTTGATTTAAACCAAAACATCACAGTTTACATGTCTGTAAAGTGAAATATTTGCACTGTGGTAAATATTCTTTTTAGTGGGTGTTTTTGCATGATCTTTCTAACTAAGCCTTTTGAACTTGTGCTCATGTCCAGGAATGTTTTTTTCCCCCTTTCAATAGCAAAGGGTCCAACAAACAGAAAATCCAGTTTCTGAAGGCTTGGTTAACTAGCATATGCTTATTTCAGAGTGGCTGTGAGGGAGGAGTTATGGAATAAAATTCATCTGTGTGTATGGAGTCCACTCCAGTCACAGATGTGAGTGGTTAACTATACAAGCAAGGAGAGCAAATCCACACAATACTTCATTCACCAGAGAAATCTGCAGCGGATTACAGTTTCTCTATGGTTACGTCTGTTCTTAATTTACTGCTTTTATTCAGTTTTCAACCATAAATGAGCCCCTTATGAGACATTCGCTATGCAGAATTGACAACTCTTTTTATCTGCTTGAAAAATATTTTTCGATAATAATTTATGGTTAGGAAATATTTTAAGCAGTTTCAATAGTTACATTATATTCATTCAAAGCTTAATGATGCAGTGACTCCCCATTTTTATTTTTTAAGAAAAGAAATCCAGGACAATCTGGTAATTTCACGTATTTATAACAAAACATAGCTGCTTGGCTGAATAGGAAAACATTTTTTTAAAGACATATTTCATGGTACTGTGATATGTTTTTCTCCCCCTCCTCCATCCAATATTTTGAAATGTTACTTCTCATTAGAAAGTATATGAGTATATGTTTTTTATGTTCATAAGCTTTTGTTCTGATGTGTCAGAGTTGACTATTAATGCTTAAAGGCACAAGACAGGGGTACTATAATATTTATCAAATTAAAAAGTGAACAGAATAATATTATTCCCTTAATTGAAGTTTAGATTGTTATTGTCTTATCTGATGACTTATTGTATGGAGTTAATTGGTATTTTATATTTCACGAGGCTCATGTAAGATTTTGTTACATCATGATTTCCTATCTGCTTCAGTATACTTCCTTAGAGCGACACTATCATTGGTGTCATAATTGGCTACAAAAGAAGGAAATCGCTTCAGTGATATAAAACACATTTATTAATTGAGACAATAGTGATGAGGCTGTAGAAAGTCTTCCAAGTTGGCAAATTCCCTTTTGTATTATTTTAGATTAATTTAAAGTGCTGGCATGCAAACTTTACAACTTGATTCTTGGCAGAATATAAACATTTTCAGACTCATTGATACTCAGGGAATCTTATGCTATGACAGAGGAAACTCCCAGAAGATAAACAAAGTAAATACTTCAATGAGGTTCTTGCAGTGTTTTCCTCATAAGCAGATACCGTGTCTTGAGCAGGGGAACTTTTGCTTTGGGCAAAAAAGGACATTGTGTTTACTGGCAAACACACTTTGTGATTTTTTTAATGTATATATATTGAATAGAAGAGATGATTCCACCAGACTGTCAATTATTTGGAAGCCTGCCCTCACAATCAAAAAAATCTCCACACCACAAGCCAGGCAAACACCTGGGCACAAACAGATCCCCCCTGATACCTCCAGCTCAAACACACCCCAACCAGGCACCCAGATGAAACCTAGCTTCCTAACAAATGATAGCCGTCCATTTACTCGGAACCAAGCTGCACTAAAAGCCTCCTGCAGTAATGAATCAACAAGTTTCGGTACATGCCAGGCCCCAAGGCCTCAAGGCTTCACGTAGGCTGCAAACGTGTACCAGGAACAAAGAACATCAATCAGCAATACAACACCATGGGCTATTAACTGGACTGCAAGCATTGATTGGCTACTTTGTACCTACTAAAACTGACCATATAGTACTGTGATTTGATGCTACTATGTGTCCACTAATATTTCTGCTCATGTAACATAATGATTGGATAGAATTCACCGCTTGTGATGTATTACTATGTGTTTTTAATAAAAGAGCTTCCCGAGCTCGTGATCGGGGCAGCTCACCCGAGATAGAACCAGCCTGGTGTCTTTCTTGATGCATTTGACCACCCAGTGAGAAGCCTTCCTAATGCGGGGCAAAGCCGCATCTGGTGACCCCGACGTGACCCATTAAAAGAAACAGCTGCATCTATCTTCGACTGTTATCTCACCTGGCCGGACGAGCCAGTTGCAACTCAAGGACGCCATCTCGTGTCATGGATCCCTCCCCAGGAATCTTCCCTAAAGAAGACATCCTCCCTTCAGGTGAGTATGGGTGGAAAGTTCTCCAAAGTGCAGATAGCACATTTGCAGGAATTAGGAGAATTAACGAAGAGCTCAATTATTATTCTTAGGAATCAGGGCAAAACGCTCCTGGTTCCAACTAAAAAGGACTTTATCACCCTTTTGACTTACATCCATACACAATGTTCAGCTTATCCGGAGAAAGGGTATTTGAAAGTCTCCACATGGCAACATTTGGGTGACTATTTTCATAGCAATCCCAGGGCTCCACCAAAAATTCTGACCAAAGCCCCTTCCCCTAAGGAGGGTCCTCCTCCTTATACAGCTGAAACCAAGACAAAGGATGCTCTCCCATTAGAAGCTTCCTCCCCCACTGCTCCTGAACCCATAAATCCTCCTGACTCAAATCCAGCGGAGGGAGCAATCGCACAAGCCATGGCGCAGGGACGCAGGGAGGGCTCTCTTACTCTGGAGGAGCTCTCTCTCTGTCTCGTTGAATAAAAATCCATGGCTCAGCACTGACCAAGGCCCCCTCCCCTAAGGAGGGTCCTCCTCCTTCAAAAATTACTCAAGGCTCACATCAGCCTTATGCTGAGTTCATGGAGGAACTTCAGAAAGCCATTCACAGACAAATCTTGAATGAAGAAGGCCATAAAGAGCTTCTGTTGAAACTGGCTGTTGAAAATGCAAATGAGGATTGCAAGAGGATTCTGCAGCCTCTATCTGCCCGAGGGGGGGAGGGGCTTCCCTCTCGGACTATCTAAAGGCTTGCAGAATCATGGGAACTGTCTCTTACAATATGGAGCATCTGGCCATGGCCTTGCAGCAAGCAAATTCTCAAAACAGGCCAGCCGGAAACTGCTTCAATTGTGGGAAGCCAAGCCATTTCAAAGCACAATGCAGAGCCAGAGACAATACACAAAACAACACCAAACCTAAAATGATATGCCCAAGGTGCAAGAAAGGGTACCACTGGGCAAACCAGTGTCGCAGCAACATTCCTCAGTCACAGGGAAACTAGAGGAGGGGCAATCAGCCAGCCCCGCTCCAAAGGCTGACTCCATATCTTTCCAACTAATTGCCTCTGAAGATATGGAAATTGACATTCCAGGCACTGTTTACTTTCTCCCCACATGCCTGAAAACAATCCCTCCTGCCATAATGCCCCTCATAATTTATCCCATCCGGGACCTCATGGCAAAAGGAATCATTGCTTCTCCGTTTCTGAGAGATTCCAATGACTTTTCCTCAGTGGCCATGGCAGTAATTGGAAATACTCCCACAAAATTTAGCAAAGGAGAATTAGTAGCAACCGCTATTTTGGTACCTGTTAAAAAGGCTGATGCATGGGCATTTACTGTCCATCAAACAGTGGAACAAGCCAGGCCTGTGTTACAATTTACAATCCATAACAAAGTCTTTTCAGGTCTCTTAGATACTGGAGCTGATGTAAGTATCATCCGAACGGCTGAGTGGCTGGATGATTGGCCTTTAGAAACTGCTCCAGCCGTTCGGGGAGTGGGAGGAGTTCAGCACGCCCACCGTAGCAAACACTGGCTACCGGTGAGTTCCTCTGATATTTCTCGCACTGCCTACCTCCAACCCTTGGTTCTTCCATTACATACTAACCTATGGGGCCATGATCTTATGTCTCAATTTAACACAAAACTCATTATTGATTAATGGAATCCTTTGCTAGAATTCCACTGCGGCTACAATTAAAAACCACAGAACCTGTTTGGGTAGACCAATGGCCCCTCACAATAGACAAACTAGAGGCCCTGCAATCACTTGTTCAGGACCAAATTGTCAAAGGACACGTTGAACCATCTGTCAGCCCATATAACACCCCCATTTTTGTCATAAAGAAAAAAATCAGGAAAATGGAGGCTATTGCAGGACCTACGAGCCACGAACACTATAATAAAACCAATGGGGGCGCTACAATGTGGTCTCCCAAATCCCAACATCATCCCTGAAAAATTTGATCTAATGGTCATTGATTTAAAAGATTGCTTCTTTTCTATCCCTTTGCATGAACAAGACTGTGCCTTATTCGCTTTTACACTACCTCGCTTAAACAACTCCTCTCCCTCCTCCCGCTTTCAGTGGAAAGTCCTACCCCAAGGTATGCTCAATAGCCCCACCATGTGTCAACACTATGTCAATAATGTCTTGCTACCCTATTGTTCTGCTTTTCCACAATTTCTGGTGTATCATTACATGGATGATATCCTTGTTGCCGCTCCTGGGCCACCGGGTACGTTGTTCACTTCATTTTCCTTCCTGAAAGCCGTTCTTGCAAAAGGAGGCTTGCACATAGCACCTGAAAAGGTACAAGTACTAATTCCATATGCATATCTGGGCTATAAAATGCTTTCTGCTACTGCCTATCCTTCACTTCCCTCTCTGTCTCTGCCTTCTCAACCCACCCTGGTTCAACTTCAGCAATTAACTGGGCTCGACCTTTCCTGTCTTTAACCACTGATATTCTTTCTCCATTGTTTGAAGCCCTTACCTGGGCGAAAAAGCCTGCTGACATAATATCCTTGCAGCAACCTCAGCTTCAAGCAATAACTCAAATAGAAGAGAATATCCAAAAAATATGGGTAGACAGAGCTGCTGCCAATACTCCTCTAGATATGGTCATTTTAGCCACCCCGAGGCTTATGACCACAGCAGTAATTCAAAAGGACCAAAAGCTCCACATCATAGAGTGGATCCATCTCTCCCATACTCCACGATGCTCCATCACTTCCAAATCTGCTCAATTGGCTCAATTGATCATAAAAGGCAGGAGCCGTGCAAAATTACTTATGGGAATAGATGTCTCCACACTTTTCATCCCTTTTTCGCTACAAATATGGGAATCTCTATTCCAAAACTCCCAGGAAATTCAGTTTGCTTTAGCTGACTGGCCTGGACTAGTTTCCTGCCATCCATCCGCTGATCCACATTTTCAAATCATTCGGACAATACCCATCTCTTTCTCCTCTCCCATCAGCAAAGGATCTTTGGTCAATGCCTTGACTATATTTGCTGATAGCAGTAGGGAATGAGGGGCATGCGCTTGGCAAAGGAATGGGGTGTGGCACACTAAAACCACCCCTGTGCAAACATCACCACAAAGGGCTGAGCTTGCTGCAACCATATTAGTCCTCCAGAATTTTAACAAACCTCTCAACTTGATCTTACACAGCCTATATGTTACTCAAATAGTCTCTACTGTTCATGATTCTTACCTCTCTCCAGCTATTAATAAAAACCTTCTCTCTCCTTTTGTTACATTGCAACACCTTGTTGCACAGCGTCAGCACCCCCTCTTTGTAGCACACATTCGCAGCCACCAACCCTTCCCGGGAATTCTCCAGGAAGGCAATGATGTGGCTGATCAAGCGGCTGCAGGTATCATGACCTCACACACATTAACTCCTTGGGAGAGCCATTCATACTTCCATCAAAACACTAAAGCTCTCATGAAACATTTCAACCTTACTATGGCCGAAGCCTCAGCCATTAGACAGCAGTGCCCCACTTGCAGTCAACAAGTCCATTCCATTCCCTTAGGGGTAAATACCCACGGGTTGAAAGCCTGTGAAATATGGCAGATAGACGTTACTCAGTTTCCTCCGTTTGCCCCCTGGAAGTATCTGCATGTCACAACTGATACTTATTCAGGGTTTATAATGGCAACCCCACAGAGGAGAAGCCTCCAAACATGTCATCAACCATTGCATTCACACTTTTGCATCGTTGGGATGCCCAAATGATATAAAAACAGATAATGGTCTTGCATACACTAGCACAGCCATGTCAGAATTTTGTGCTAAGTGGCAAATTACCCACAAATTTGGAATCCCTTATAAAAGTCAAGGACAAGCCCTGGTAGAGAGAGCCAACCTAACGCTAAAAACAGCGTTAGAATGACATTTGATCAAAGGGAAAAAAGCCCTTGGCCTCCTGGTGATGCAAGACACCCTTAATCTCTGTCTTTATACACTCAACTTCCTCAATCTCTCCGGCACCCCTGCTACGACGGCAGTGGAGTGACATTTTTCTCCCCCCTCTTCCCCTGATTCTCCCAAACCACATGTATACTACCGCCAACTGCCAGACCCTACTTGGAAGGGCCCTGCTGGTCTCCTCACCTGGGGTCGTGGCTATGCAGCTATCCAGCTTCCAGATCATGTCCTGTGGGTTCTTGGACGACATGTCAGACCATACCACCCCAAGATAAAAAAATCACCACCTGCAGACATATCAACATTATTCGTCTCATTGCCTTGCCGACCCTCCTCCTCCTTCTTGCCGCCCGTGCCTCCAAGGTCTCCATCCCATCTCGAGTGACTTACTTCACGCCAGGCACCCCCCTTCTGTTGACCTGCACCGCGTCTGGGGACATTTTTCCACCCTATCTCAGATGGTCAATGCTCCCTCAGCCATGGCTCCAGCAATGCTTCTTTCCAGATCAACACCTTTGGACACCTCCTTGGATTACACTCCTCATACTTCGTCGTACTGCAACCACCTATTATTGCTCCGGTCGATGCCTCTATGATTCCATACGCAACATTTATGAATCCTGGACAGTCCTCAGACCCCGTTCACCTCGTCATCATCAAAGACAATTCGCAAATCAGCCTGACATTCATGTCCAGGCCACCCCTTTTCTACATCAGGTTAAGAGATTGCAGAACCCCACCAGTGCGTCAGATGGCTGAGCCCCCTGCCTGACCAAAACCACGCAAGCAGGCTCCATTCAACTAACTCTCATCTACCATACCCAATATCCGCAGAAGTGCCTTCCTACAGGAAAAACTTGCCAAAACAACGGGACCATGTACCATCTATGTAAGAAAAACTCAAAAACCATTTGCTACGATCCCTAGACGGCTGTACGTCTCAACGTCACCTTATGGGTGGGACTTCCAAAAACTTCTGGCAGATCTGATCCTGAGGGGGAGGGAAAACTTTATTACCTAAACCACACCACCGTGCTCAAGGATGGTACTAACCCAATTGTTTTAAACTTTGATGTTTGTGTTGCTTGTTCTAAACCAGGGGGACATTCATACGGGTCGGTTGACTGGAAAACAACATATGCCCACAATCATAAATATTTGTGTCCTACACCCATTAACTGGGCCCTAGGGAACCCCAATCAATGGATCCCTTGTGGAGGTTCCGTCGAGTGTTCAGGTTGGCCTTGTGTCTGTGATTGTACCAGGGGAGGGTATTCAGGCTGCAATCATCTGTCACATTTCAAACAAATATCAGGGTCTACCACAGACAATAAGATAGAAATCACTATCTCCAGGCAACACCCTGCCTTGGATACTTATGGTATAGGGATTGATGGCACAGGATCAGATCCAAACACTGACATTACCATAAAAACTGAAATAATATATGAAGGTAAGGAAACATCGTTGGGATGGTCGGTATATAACAATTTAAGGAAATTAGAAAAAGGCCCTGATACCAGTGTTATTGCAAAAAACTTGTTCATGGACATGGCAGAAAAAAATGAAAAACAATTTGCAATAACCAATTGTTTTGCCTGTGGGGGAACCACCACAGGGGAACAATGGCCATGGCAAGCCTTAGAAGCCTCACCATCACTGTTCAATAACATGTCTTCTGTAGGAAACATAACAGCTAGAACAGCTTCCGATCCACTTATCTGGACAATTACCACCAACTTAATTGGTAGAAACTGCTTTTCCCAAAATGGGTCCACTCCAGTAGGACATCTCCTTTGCTTAAGTACATGGGATAACTCCTACCAGACTTGGACAGCACTTGACAATACTACCACCACACCTGCTAAATTCAACACCTCCCTCCTTCCTTATTTCAGTGACACAACATCTTCCCAAATTTGGACAACCCCAAATAACATGTATTGGATTTGTGGTAACCTAGCCTATCCATCCCTTCCAGCAGATTGGCAAGGATCATGTGTATTGGGGTGGATAAGACTTTCCTTTTTCCTCCTACCGATCTCCATTAAGCAAGAATTAGGCATCCCTGTGTATAATACATTATCCCACAAGAAAAGAGACACCAACAATGCCTTTGCAGGTTTCCCCTGTCAATCAGAATACACAGGAAATACCTGGACCTCAGAACGAATCGTCTGCACTTACAGCGTTGCCACTTGGGCCCAGGATGGGTCCTGAGGGTACAGAACCCCCATATATATGATTAATAGAATTATTTGTTTACAAGCTGTTTTAGATTTAGCAGGCCAACGAATAGACAAAGTTCTAAACACTCTAGCAAGTGCTACAGACAAATTACGCACAGCTGTCTACAAAATTGCTTAGCTTCAGATTACATACTAGCCAAAGAAGGAGGGGTATGTGGTAGGTTCAATCTCACGAATTGTTGTCTTCAAATTGATAAGGTTGGCAAAGTAGTACCACAATTAACAACTGAGATGCGACAATTAACCTATAATCCTAATCAAGTATGGCAAGGTATTGATTTTAAAAATATTTTTAGTTCCTGGTTCCCAAAATTACCAGGATTACAAGCCATAGTAGCTCTCATAGGTATGATTGCTGCAGGATGCATTATTCTTCCATGTGTGTTACCAATTTTTATTCACACTATCACCAATAGACTGTCCTTGTTAGCTGAAAAGCACGCCATTGCACAGGTTAATGCCCTCTGGGAAAAAGAACCTCTGTACAAAGTCATACCCTCAGAAGACCTTGATGCGTACGCTCGCACAAGTTTCTGCGTGGGCAGTGACGAAGATCCAGAAAAATTTCCTCCATATAAAACTAAAACAGAGGAGATGCAGTAATGAATCAACAAGTTTCGGTACATGCCAGGCCCCAAGACCTCAAGGCCTCACGTAGGCTGCAAGCATGTACCAGGAACAAAGAACATCAATCAGCAATACAACACCATGGGCTATTAACTGGACTGCAAGCGTTGATTGGCTACTTTGTACCTACTAAAACTGACCATATAGTACTGTGATTTGATGGTACTATGTGTCCACTAATATTGCTGCTCATGTAACATAATGATTGGATAGAATTCACTGCTTGTGATGTATTACTATGTGTTTTTAATAAAAGAGTTTCCCGAGCTCGTGATCGGGGCCGCTCACCCGAGATAGAACCAGCCTGGTGTCTTTCTTGATGCATTCGACCACCCAGTGAGAAGCTTTCCAAATGCGGAGCAAAGCCGCAGCCTGCAATACAGGAACACAATGTTGCCAGCCAACCAAGACAAAAAAAGCTACAAAGCAGACAGAAGATATTAGAAACACCAATCAAGCAGAACACAGCAAACTCCAAGACCAATAAACACAGACCAAGACTCCCAACCAATCAGGATGAAGAAAAAACCATTCTGGCACAGCAGTAGGCTAGCCCCAAATTTAAAACTGAAACAACTGTAAAAGTCTGACTCATGGGCAAACACAATACAGAAGGACACTATAGCTACTGTATTCAATTTTACTCTTGTTCAGTGAACTAATTTTGAGTTACTTTAAAACGTTAATTATTCTGATTTAGGGGTTCTAGCTCTTCATTTCTATTTAATGTATGGCTCTGATTACAGCCAAAAATATTTTTATGCTATTAATATTCATTGTTTCTTACCAGTTGATACACTGTGTTGGTAAATTATTAGCACCTCTCAGAATATAATACTCATGATATACTCCTAACCAAAATCCTCATAGTAATTAATATATTTAAAATATACAGATGGAACAAACACTTCCCTTTTATCAATGATTTTAAATAGTGTAAATTGCCTGACCCTCATTTATATGATTTTTTAATTCCATTTTTGATGAGTGGCAAACTGCATCATTAACCCCTTAGCAAAATTAGTTGTTACTGAGATCTCTGGAATGCAATTATTAAATGAGCCATCCCCAAAAAGCAGACATTTTAATGCATCCCTACATATCCTTCTCAGTTGCTTTTCAGAATCACAGAAATCAAAGCTGCAGCTTTTATTATCACTCAAACAAATGCCTACTCAGTCCCAAGCACATGCAACTAACAATTCTAAAGCACAAGGACATTTTAGGATCCCTTTCCCTAAAGGTTATTTTACCTTCAGGAGATGAGAAGGACTGTGAAGCCCAGAGAAGCAACACAATCACTAACAACTGGAATGTTTATGGACATATATTCAATTGCATTGTTATTGTGGCTAGAATTTTGAAGGCTTTCACAAGCTAGCATTGTGAAATGTGTGACAAGGTGGGATTTAGTTTTCGACAGCAGCTGAGAGGGTTGCCATGTTTCATTTTCTCTTAAGCAAAAGGGATAAGAAATATTATTAGAAGAAAATTTATTACTCAGCCTTCTACATGTTGCTTGAGTTCCTAGGAACAAATGTTCTAGGCCACATCTGTTCACATACCTAGAAAATTTACAATTTTATAAGAAAAGAAATTTGTGTTTCAGTACTTCATGATGACAATTGAAGTTACTGATTAATATAATGCTATATTGGAGTGTCTTTGGTTTCTTTTTTTGGTAACTCATCATCTGCTACTTGTCTATTTAAATCAAAATATGAAATTATATTTCTCTAGACATGATTACCTTTGGGGCCTAGCATTATCATCCACAGTGATCTTGTAGAGACTAGCATAAATACTATCCTCTTTTACCTACAAAGAGTGTGATAACCACTAATCTGTTGTTAAACTATCCCTGTCATTCCAAATTAATTGTTAGTTAGAGATTACTCTGTTGCATTCTTCTCTATTCCATATATTTTTATTCTGACTATACATATTACTAATCTACAAACATGGAAACTACATTAGTTATACTACATACTATTACACAGTAATATTGTAAAAGGAATATGAATCCATTAATTATGTCTCAGTCAAGGCTTCTCAAATGTGATTTGTATCTACCTGGGAAGTAGATCACAAACAAATTTGAGGAACAATCCCAAATTTTAGTGGAAGCATAATCAAAAACATGTTCCTATTCTGCCTAGACAAACTTATAGCCAGGTCAAGATTTTTCACAGTTGCTGCTTTAAATAGCATGCATCAGTCCAAAATTAATGTAAAACAAGAAATAAGAGTAGGTAGAATTACACAAATTAAGCATGCTTATCTTTCCCATTTTCCCATTATCCCTTGTTGTTTAGTTATCTTTTCTATTATATACACACAATATATATGATTTAGACAGCTTTATTTTTCATTTCCAATGAAAAGGCATTATTTTATGAAGTTACAAAATAATTTTATTTTTTTATAGATTAAATTTATTTATAGATTTATATATAGATTTTATTTATAGATTTATAGATTAAAATTATTATTTTATAGATTAAAATTGAATTGGATATACATAGGATTATGATAAGGTCAGGCTAGATGAAAGACATAAAGTAAATTGAATAGCAGCATATTCTATATAACTGAGGTACAATTAATAGAAAAACTACAGTAGGTAGCGATAGTGTTGAGTTTATCTTTACTACGGATTGACATCTTCAGGGTAGAAAAAGACTGGTTAGTTATTACCAGGAGAATGTATGACAAAAATCTATGAGTGCTAAAACCTATAGTTGCAAATAAATGCTTCAATGTAATGAATATATAGCATGTAGAGAATCTTAAAACATGCATATTCAAATGCCCTCACTTATGTATTGCCTTAGCAAGAAATTATCCCTTCTATTCATTTTGTATGGTTGGATCAGGATTCATTCCACAACAGGAACAATATGCAACCACAACTTAGTAGGATCAGGTTATTTCCATTTCAGCAGATTACTTTCTTAAGAGAAAGTAGTGCATTCAGGAGAAATAATCATATATTTCTGCAAAACTATATGATAGACCATGTATAACATATTATTGTAATGTGATATTACAACCATGGTAAGTATTTTTCTAGCAACTACAGCAAAAATATTGAATAAGGCTTGAATAAGGCTAAAGAACTGATGTCACAAGTTATGAATGGAATTTGCTCTTGGTATGAACCTAGTAGGATTATGCAGAAGTGAAGCATTTTTTCAAAACTATTTCACAAAGGAGTGTGGGTTCCTTCCTACTAAAATCAAAGTGGTTACATTGCTTTGCTTGTTCTATTTCTTCCCACAGGTGATTATAGCTAAAAGAGGCCTTTGAGAATGCTACATATTCACAGCTACTGGAACTACTGGTTGTAGTTTCTGGATGATGCAAAATACTTTGTCAAGAAGAATCAAACTACCATTTTGTTTTAGTTGGAATCATTATATTCTATGTCAAAGCTTGTCAAATTAGATTTTTTTTTTAAATAATTTTATACATGTAGATAGAGAGCCTTGTAGTTTCTCTTCAGCTGCTGTTTCCCTGTTTCCATTGTTGATTTCTCTAGTAATAAATGTTACCTGACATTCTTTCTATCATGCTTTGGGGCAAGGACCATTGTAATTTTACAGTTTCCTTCAATTCAGATAAATTCTGCATTTGCAACAAGCTAATTGTACAATTATTATAAGCATTAAAATATTTAATACATATAAGAACCATGGTGATGCAATAGTTAGAATGCAGTATTGCAGGCTGACTCTGCTCACTGTCAGAGGTTCGATCTCATGAGCTCAAGGTTGACTCAGCCTTACATCTTTTCTGAGGTCTGTAAAATGAGGACTCAGATTGTTGGGGGAAATATGGTGATTCTGTAAACCACTTAGAGAGGGCTGTAAAGCACTGTGAAATGGTATATAAATCTAAATGTTATTGCTATTAAGGAATATTGAACTATTACTGTTGCTGTTCAAAGTCTGGAACAGTTAAATCAGTAGCATGTATTTTAAAGTGCTAGGATTCAACAGTCCTAGTACTTTAAATACTAGGATTGTACTTAAAGCCTTTTGTGCTTATGGGCCACATCTAGGCCCATGGACTGTTCCACTCTGGCACACAGTAGCACGTTGGTGGGGGGGATGGAACATTGGTGGTAGAAATGGGGCACCACTATTGGGGGACAGGATGTTGGAAGCAGGGAGTGAGTGGCATCAGTTGGGGGAGGCGGCAGCAACCTTCCATAACAGCTTCAATTTTTCATGTGGCCCCTTGGAAAATTAATTGCCCACCCCTGTTCTAGTAGTAAGATCTTAATTGGCTTAATTTTCTACAAAGGGGACTCTTTTCTTGATACTATAATTGGAATCATGATCTATAAAATGGAAGTTATATAGGTCCAGGCCTCAAGTTATTCATTTCCAATTGTATTAAAGATCTCTCCATATCTAGCTATATGGAAAGCTAAAACAGTTTAACTAGAAAGAAGTATTGTAATTATTAGTTATACAAATAATGCAAACTTGCTTGTAAAATCTAATTATTGTAATAGGAAAGGTACCTGAGAGCACAAAATTGGGGAAGATGCTGGATGTGGAAGGTTGCTTGGTGTTCAAAGTTTAACAATAAATAAAACTGGAAATCATAATTTCAGTTGTACCATCTTCTGCTCCAGAAATTTGAAGGCTTGCAGTTTCCTGGTGCTAAAGGTAAAAAAGAAAAAGTGTCATTCTTTTAATGAATATTTTTTATAGATTACATGTAAGATAATTATAATAATAAATTCAGATATTTATGCTTAAATTAGATTGTCAAAAGTCTCCATTTCTCCCATCCATTTTATCCACTCAATTGTGAGTCGGTTTTTAAAAATTGTATTTCCTGTTCTTAGCAGTAGAGAAATTGGCACTTGACTTCTTTTAGGTTCTGTTCTTTTGCTTAATGTAGATTTGATGTTCTACAAATTTTAATGGAGTTTTGTAAAAAGCCTTCACATTCTGTCTGGTCAGGATGGTAAAAGCGAGTTTAAATGGTGATGACCAGCTAAGGATTTTTTTCCCCTTTTCCTTTTCTTTTTGTGAATTCCCTTGTATGCAGCAGATGTAATTAATGGAAAGCAATTTGCTGATATCTTTTCACACTTCCTTTGTCGAAATGTACAGAACTAATCTCCCCAAATAAAATGCAAAACAACAGTTGAAAGTCTGTCCTTTAACCTTTCAATGAATTTTAAAAATGCCTATTGGAGATGCACATTAATAATGGCTGTTAAACTCAGGGGAATACTTTTTATTCAACTGTGCTTCATCAGGCAGGTTTGTGGCCTCTGCCGTACTGTAGTATGGGGGAAGGACGATAAGTATTACTTGGTAATTAAAAATGTTACTCGAATTGTTACTGAGAAAACCTCTCGTGCTAAGAATGTTTCTGGAATAAAAAGTCAGCATACTAAAATTCAAGAAAGATGTGCAAAATTGTGCTGTGCACGGGCAATCCAGAACAACAACTAATATGCAATGGTACACTATTTTTCAGTGCACAGACTCTGTTATCCAATGCTGGATTTGTCCCAAATATATGCACAGCATTCAGACAAAATTAAAGAATTAACTATGGAAATGGGTCACAAATATACAAAGGAAGGACAGGATGTTATAGACTAAGCCAACACAGCGATACAATCCTAAACAGCTTTTACTTTACAGCAGGCTTGTAATCCTGCACTTCTCACTGGCCCGCAAATAATGAGTCGTGTTTGGTCATTTTTGGCCAGTCTGATTGGCTGTTAACGGGCCCCTCTGATTGGACGCTTGCGAAAGCGGTAAACTCAAACCATTGGTTGTTTTGACAGCAGTCAGCTCTATAAAAGAGCTGCTGCTGCCCAAGTATTTGCTCTGTTCTTATTTTACAATAAAGAGTTGAAGTCACCGTTCGATGTCTCGTCTCCATTCCTTGCGCCCATGCCCAGGACTTAACACTGGCGATGAGGATGGGATGCGAAGACAATAGAGATGAGTAAATACGCATTGAACAAGACAGAGCACGTGGCGAAAGAGTGCATGCAACAAACGGCAAGATGACCAGTGGCGCCATACCACCCGCTCCATTCGACCCAGCAACCGAAGACTGGGACTCATATATAGATCACTTCCAGATGTTCCTGGAGACCAACAATTTAAAAGATGCTACGCCTGGCAAGAAACGAGCAGTGTTCCTGACTCATTGCGACCCCACCGTTTTCAAAATAGCAAAAACACTGGCAAAACTGGCAGAAGTGAAGACCATGGATTGGGATACCCTCGCCCCAATCCTCCAGGCCCATTACGCCCCCGCAGTACCTACACTGATACGAAGACACAAATTTTACCAGAGGGACCAACAGAAGGACGAGCACGTTGGGAATTTCGTAGCCGACCTCCGGAACCTAGGAGGTCTTTGTGGTTTTGCAAACTTAGAGGAAGCCCAAAGAGACAGCATAGTTCTGGGATTAAATGCATCGCACGTGCAGAGTAAACTGATGGCGAAAGGCGACATCAGTCTTACAGATGTCATCTCTTAAAAGACCTCTTAACCTCCAATGCTGTATTAATGCAATACAATGAGACTCTACCTTTGACAGTTACCTGTGATGCCTCACCATTTGGAGTGGGAGCCATTTTAAGCCATGTCCTACCAAATGGGAATGAGGCACCTATTGTGTTCTTTTCAAGAACTTTGTCTAAGACTGAAAGGAACTATAGTCAACTTGATAAATAGGCTCTCGCTATTGTATCCGCAATTAAACGTTTCCATGAATATGTGTATGGGAGACCCTTTACCATAATTACAGACCACAAGCCGCTACTTGGTATTTTGGTGGGAAACAAACCAACTCCCCATATCTTATCACCAAGAATGAAACGTTGGTCAGAATTTTTAGCCGCCTACAATTACTGATTGCAACACCGCCCAGGAAAAACCATTGCCCACACTGACACTTTGAGCCGATCCCCATTACCAGACATCAAAGAGGACCCTGCTCCAACCTTAGCCGTATTGCAAATCGAAACCCTCAGATCGCTACCGCTGACTGCTCGAGACATTGCCTTAGAAACAAAAAAGACCCTGTTTTGGCATGAGTCCTCAGCTGGGTAGAACGTGGTTGGCTGGTCAGCGAAACCAATGATACGTTCAAGCCATTTAAGAATCGTCAAACAGAGCTATTCTCCCAAAAAGGCTGCATAGTGTGGGGAGACAGAGTCGTAATCCCAGAGAAATTGCAACATAGAGTCTTAAAAATGTTGCATGATGGACATCCAGGCATCGTGCGGATGAAGGCATTGGCCAGGAGTTACGCATGGTGGCCTGGGTTAGATAAACAAATAGAGACCTGGGTAGCAAAGTGCAGCAAATGCCAGGAGACTCGCTCTACTCCTCCAAAAACTCCCCCAACCCAGTGGGAAATGCCTCGAAGTCCTTGGTCCCGTATCCACATCGATTTTGCGGGACCCACAAGAGGACACACTTTCCTCCTAACCGTGGATGCCTATTCAAACTGGCTCGAAGTCCACAAGATGAAAAGCACCACCACAGAGGCAGTCACTAAAAAGCTGAATGAGCTATTCGCTACCCACGGATTTCCGGATGTCCTGGTCTCCGATAATGGCCCCCAATTCACTGCCCTGCCATTCGAACAGTACCTGGCAGATCGGGGCATCTGCCATGCCTTAACATCGCCAGCTCACCCTGCGGCCAATGGTAGGGCTGAGTGAATGGTTCAATTTGTAAAAAAGACCTTGCACAAAATGGACCATGGCGACATTGACGACAGAATAAACCGGATGCTTCTCCTCCAGCACATAACCCCAAACAGTACCACAAACAAAACCCCAGCTGAACTCCTGATGGGCCACAAACTTCGCTCGCATCTCGATCGCCTCCACCCAAACTACACGCCTGAACAACCCCCAGGATCCACCAGCAAGTGTTGGGCATTCCTGGAAGGTGACCTCGTGTTTGCGAAAAACTTCTCAGGTGACCCTTTGTGGGTCCTCACTACCATAACGCAACTTATGGGACCCCAATCCTATCGCCTGCAAACTACAGATGGTAAGATGTGGAAATGCCACATAGACCAACTCCGTTCCAGATTCGCACCTAGTCCTATCTCAGCCCCGGAATCTCTAGCTGGGGGGGAGGGAACATTGAGGAGGCCGAAGAAGAATTAACAATCGAAACCCAACAGTCTACATAACCAACCAGGGGACACTCACCATCAGAAGGAGAACCGAGTCAGGGAGTGGCCTTGCCTCCTGACAGCACTGCGATGGAAATGGATCCAGGGAACCCAGAAGACAGCACTGGTGTAAGCAGAGAAAGCAGCCCAGAGCCACAATTTTCACCATCCAACCCAGCTAGCAGCCCACCGGAACCAGAGCCAGGACAGAAACCGGTGGAACAGTGCAGGTCGAGCAGACAGGTGAAGCGACCTGCCTATTTACGACAATACGTCATTCCACCCCTCAGACGGAACCTAGGGGGGAGGGGTATTATGGACTAAGCCAACACAGCGATATAACCCTAAACAGCTTTTACTTTACAGCAGGCTTATAATCCTGCACTTCTCATTGGCCCACAAATAGCGAGTTGTGATTGGTCATTTTTGGCCAGTCTGATTGGCTGTTAATGGGCCCCTCTGATTGGACGCTTGCAAAAGCGGTAAACTCAAACCATTGGTTGTTTTGACAGCAGCCAGCTCTATAAAAGAGCTGCCTCCGCCCAAGTAATTGCTCTGTTCTTATTTTACAATAAAGAGTTGAAGTCACCGTTCGATGTCTCGTCTCCGTTCCTTGCGCCCATGCCCAGGACTTAACACAGGAAGCTCTGTAAAATGGGAAATTGGGATTTTATCTGTTTTCAAAAGCAGCTCCAAAATATTTTTCACAATGCACTAGAATTAAAATAGCCTATATGACAATGTTGTGATTAAAGCTGTGAACAATTTATAAGACATTGTGGTAATCTGATCATTTCATCTCAAAAAGTATAACATGAAGTACAAAATTAAAGGTACTGAATATTTTTTCCTTGAGGTTCTGGGGTTTTCATTTTGGAATGAATGACTTCTAGCACTATTGTTAATTTGTACAGTGTAATTGTTTAGGCTTCTCTTCCTTTTTTTTCTTGTAAAAAAAAAGCAATGTGATTGAAATAGTTAAGGCTGACATCATTTTGTGACTGAGGCAAGTTGATTGTGCTATGAATGCCTTGTCTGGAAAGATTCTTTACAGCAAGAACTGTGAAATCAGTGCAGAGGTAGACCTTACCATTGGGTGCAGGTGGGCAGGCCGGAGAGCACAATACATATTAAAGTATTGGGTGTATAGTAAGATAAAGTATATAGTAAGTAGAGAAACAAGTGATTCTCAAAATGTCACAATTTGATCATATATCTACTGAAAAAAATTGATGTTAAGATTAGAATGAATGAATATAAATGTATATAGCATATAATCAAATGAACTCAAAACAATTATAAACAGCGGATAACATTTTAACTGTGAAAAATAAATCTGGGTTGGCAAAGGGTCAGGAAGCATGCAAATGGTGCAAAATTTAAAAAACAAAACAAAAAACCCCCAAACCCTAAATCTGGGTTTTTTTTTTTTAAAGTCAGAAAATATGCCAGAGAGATATAACTCATGAAATTTCATAAATTTCAGAACTGGAGTTCCACAATTTAGATAAAAAAACATTTTCTGATATTTCAACTTTAAGTTAACAGTTCCTTGGGGATCATTGTCATATTATGGCCCAGGTTCTGACAGAAACAGTGATAAAATGCTTAAAATTATGAAGCAGTTTCATGGAATGTGGATATTAGTTACCTCCATTTTTTATATTTCAGGTCCCACTAACTATTCCTTTGGCTTTTCTACTCTAAAATATTAGATGCATTCTTACTTTTCTGTACCATTACACTTGCATACATCAGTTGATGAGTTGAAGCTTTTATCCCATAAAAAATAAATAACTCACAAGATTCTTGGCTCTTTTTTTTTTTTTTTTTTGAAATAATGCATGCCAGATTTTTTTTTAATATAGCAAGGAACCCCACAGAATATTAAAAATAATCATTTTCCTGAGTAGCTAGAAGTTCTAAACTCAATATTTTTTTTTTAAAAAAATGTTATTTGTGTTGTTTCAAATTATAGCAAAAATATAAAACAATAGTCAAAGAGAGTATTCTGAGTTTTAGCGAAAGAGAAAGAGTCAGGTTTAAATTTTACTCATCTACATTTTCTTTGTGGTCTGTTTACTATATGGAATGAATTTACTGTATATTTAAAACTACAGGTTTTTTTTTACTTAAAATACAAATTCTAGGGCTATTTCAACTTCTTATTATTATAAAAGTTTAAGAAGAAGAATTTAACCGTATTAATAGATATGTTTAAATAGTAGTTTATAATAGCTTTACGATAAAAATACTAAATATTAAGGCTTGTCACTTCATTCTCTCACAATGTTAACATGTCAATGCATAATGCCAGAATAAGTCTGCTGTTCTTTGCATAGCAATGTACTTCTAACACATATCTCTCATGCTTGTACACCTCAGGAAAGAGAATGGCAGTATAATAAATTTACACCATGGCATCTTCAACGACCTCTTTACATTCCTAATTACTCATCCTGAAATGGTTTCAGGCATGGGTGAAATGAATGGAGACAGTCTTAGTTGGTGAACTTTCAGCTCTTTATTACATAGTGACTTGAGACTTTAATAACAACAACTCTGCCTTATATATGCAACCTTAATGCGAAATAACCAATAGGGAGCTGTAAGACGCTAGCTCCAAAACCAATAAGAGTCCTTCGTTAAGGGCCAATCAGATTCTCTGAACCCAACCAATCCGATCGAGCCATTTAACAACCAATCAGAAGTGCAGGGCCAGAACCCTGCACTTTACCCCAAGCTCCCTTTTATTTTAACTATTTACAAACATAACACCCCTTCCCCCTGGCTCCTCAATTATGGTGTGACTATATAGTCCTTCAAATAGGACGGTTGTCTTTTGGGTCTATCAGATTTTCTTTGGACTGGCTGCGTGCAGTCCTGTTGAGGTAGAATGTTGTTTGGCAGTGGCTCAGCTTCTCGTTCTAGTGTGATTTCCCTTGGAGCGTACGATTCTTCCTCCTGCTCCATTTCCTGAGTTTCACTTGATTCATCGCTCTCTTGGGACAGGTTCCCTGGAATGTCATCTTCTTCCATTCCTTCCCCCCCCTCAGTTTGGTCGTGGGGGAGTTGTTGGCTGGCCGATATGAGTCATGACCGTAATTGGTCAATATGTCGTTTCCACAGTCTTTCATCAACACATCTTACAATATAGGATTTGGGCCCAGTCTCGCGTATTATCGTTGCTTCAATCCAAACCGGGTCGCCCGATAAATTTCTTGCATAAACGGAGTCGCCTACCTTGAAGGTACGGTAGCGTCCGCTGGATCCTGCAGGCTTTTCTGGCTCGTAAGCAGGGTGCAGTCGGTCGAGGCGGGAACGGAGTTTTCGCCCCATGAGAAGTTCTGCGGGAGTTCTGCCGGTTATGCTGTGTGGAGTGATGTGTTGTAGAAGTAGAATGTGGTTTATTTTTTCATCAATATTATCATAGTCCACTTTTTGCAAAGTCTTTTTTACAAATTGGACCATGCGTTCCGCTCGGTCGTTGGTAGCAGGATGCACCGGCGAGGTGAGCGCATGGCGGATGCCATTATCAGCAAGGTACTGTTCAAACATTAGCGCTGTAAACTGTGGTCCGTTGTCGGACACCAGGACGTCCGGCAATCCATGAGTTGCAAAGAATATATTAAGGACTTTAATGACTGCTTCGGAGGTTGTATTGGTCATTCGATGAATTTCTAACCAATTAGAGTATGCATCAACAGTCAACAGCAATGTATGTCCTTTAATCGGCCCTGCGAAATCCAGGTGGATTCTGGACCAGGGTCCGCGTGGCATCTCCCATTCGGTCGGTGCAGCTTTTGGCGGTGCATTGCTGGTTTGTTGGCACTTAGTGCAGGCCTTGACCCATTGCTCGATGTGTCAGTCCATGCCTGACCACCAAGCGTAGCTCCGTGCGAGTGCTTTCATCCGCATGATCCCGGGATGTCCTTCGTGCAAGATTTGTAACAGCGTCTTTTGGAGTCGTTCTGGAACGACGACTCTATCGCCCCAGATGACACAGCCTTTTTGCGAAAAAAGTTCAGTCTGCCTTGTTTTAAATGGCGCGAAGTCATCTGGGACCTGGTCCAATGGCCATCCACGTTCTACTCAGCCTAGGACTCGAGCTAGGGTGTGGTCTCGTCTGGTCTCTCTCGTCATATCTCGAGCGGTCATAGGGGGCGAGTTGAGCGTCTTGATTTGTAACGCCGATACTGTTGGTGCCGGATCATCGAGAGTCTCTGGTAGCGGTGCTCTGCTGAGTGCGTCGGCGTGGGGAATGGCTTTCCCCGGGCGATATAACAATCGATAATTATAAGCAGCTAGGAACTCTGACCATCGAATCATTCTTGGGGACAATATATAGGGGGTTGGTTTGTCCCCAGCGATTATCCCTAGTAAAGGTTTGTGGTCAGTTACAATGGTAAATGTCCTTCCATATACATACTCATGGAATTTTTTTACGGCTGACACAATTGCAAGAGCTTCCTTATCTATTTGTCCATAGTTACATTCTGCATGGGAAAGAGTCTTCGAAAAGTATGCAACGGGGGCCTCGTTTCCATTGGGCAGCACATGGCTCAAAATGGCGCCCACCCCAAACGGTGAGGCATCACAAGTTATAACCAATGGTAATGTTTCATTATATTGCATAAGTACAGAATCAGATGTAAGTAAATCTTTTACATTTCGAAACGCTTTTTCCTCCCGGTAACCCCAAACCCACAATGCTTTCTTATCTAATAACCAGTGTAACGGTTCAGCCACAGTCGCCTTATGCGGTAAAAACACATTATAGAAATTGATAAGGCCTAAAAATGCCTGGAGATCTGTTTTGTTACGGGGTCTGGGAGCATTTTTTATTGCCCTTAATTTACTCTCAGTAGGGTGAATACCCTGACTATCAATGCGATAACCTAGAAATTCAACACTGTCGGTATACAGATGACATTTATCCCTTTTTACTTTCAGTCCCGCTTCTTGGAATTTTTTAAGAACACATTTTAAACGATTCTGCAGAATTTTTTTACTAGGGGCTGCAATCAATACGTCATCAAAATACGGAACCATGCCCTTGATTCCCTGCAATAATCGTTCCATTAAACTTTGGAATATTCCCGGGGCTACACTTACCCCGAATTGCAATCGGGTACATTTAAAAGTACCTCTGTGCATTACTATCGTTTGAGCTTGGGCTGTTTTATCGTTCACGGGCAATTGTTGATAGGCTTGAGCTAAATCTAATTTAGCAAAAACCTTTCCGCCTCCCAGGGAATGAAGGAGGTGCTGCACCACCGGCACTGGATACGCGTTTTGCTGGAGGGCGTGGTTTAGAGTGGCCCGGTAGTCCCCACAGATTCGGATTGACCCATCTGGCTTAATGGGGGTTACAATAGGAGTTTCCCATGGAGAATGATCAATGGGTTGCAGTACCCCTTGTTTAATTAGTTTGTCAAGTTGTTCATCTATCTTGGCCTTAAGGGCGAACGGAACTCGACGGGGCTTTAAACGGATCGGGACGACCTTAGGGTCGAGGCTAAATGAAATTGGGGTCCCCTTATACTCGCCCAGATGATCTGCGAAGACATCGCTGAATTCAGAAATAAGGTCCTCCTCCCACTCGCAATCACCGACTCGGTTCACGCCGGCTACTATAATTCGAATCTTCTTAGCGTCCATGGCTGAGGCGTGACCTATAGTGATAGTATGGTGAGCCTCTTCTTTCTGCAACGCTCGATATCTGTAGGAGTGATTTGCTGGATCTCGCCTTACAGGACGGTTTCCTGCCAATTGGCGAAAGTTGGTTCCCTTTGAGGCCTGACTTGGTCCCGGTAAACTGTGACAGACTCGACTGATGTTGCCTCGTTTTCCGCACTCATGGCAGAGTGCGTCGCGGAATTTGCATTCGGCCCTGGTATGGTTCGCTCCACAACCTGCGCAGGGGCGTAAGGGCTTAGGGCGAGGGTCCCGGTCGGACCGCAGTCGATGGACCCCTTCTTCGTTGCTGTCTGATGACAAAGAGAGGTCCTCGTGGTGCGTCGTTAGTTGCTGCCCTTCAGACTTGGATAAAATGTCACCTGTTGGTGGGGTTGTTGGGTTTCGGCTTCGCCGTAGTTGCGCCGCGGACTTTTTGGTTGCCTCAGCAGCAGTGGCTTCGGCGATGGCGTCAGCAAGGTCGATGTCGCCTTTCGCCATCAGCTTGCTTTGCACGCCAAGCGCATCTAATCCCAGAATTAATTGGTCTCTCAGTGCTTCATCTAAGTCTGCGAACCCGCAGAGGCCTCCTAAGGTCTGCCATGAAGTCAGCCACACTCTCTCCTTTTCGCTGGCTTCTTTGATAGAACTCATGGCGTCTCACGAGTGTAGGTATGGTTGGCGCGTAATGGTCTCTCAGGAGAGGTTCGAGGTCGTCCCAGCTCATTGCTTTCACTTCTCGAGGTTTCGAGAAGCATTTGGAAACGATCCATGTAGGATTCCCAATCCTCTTGGTTTGGATCGAACTGAGCGGGTGGTACGATGCCACTGGACATGGTTTCCGTGGTGGCGTCGTCTTAACACGTGCTCTGTTTTTCTTCCAAGTTCCTTAAGATCAGATGTCTCCAAATCCCATCCTCGTCGCCAGTGAAATGGTTTCAGGCATGGGTGAAATGAATGGAGACAGTCTTAGTTGGTGAACTTTCAGCTCTTTATTACATCGTGACTTGAGACTTTAATAACAACAACTCTGCCTTATATATGCAACCTTAATGCGAAATAACCAATAGGGAGCTGTAAGACGCTAGCTCCAAAACCAATAAGAGTCCTTCGTTAAGGGCCAATCGGATTCTCTGAACCCAACCAATCCGATCGAGCCGCTTAACAATCAATCAGAAGTGCAGGGCCAGAACCCTGCACTTTACCCCAAGCTCGCTTTTATTTTAACTATTTACATACATAACACATCCCAACTGCTTTAACTTATTCTAATGTTCACACTGTAGTAAATGTGGGCAGTTTTGAAAACACTGAACTTTCTCAGTTATCTGACATTGGAATTCCTTGAGGGATAACTTCCTGATTAAGTATCACATCTATTAAGCTGACTTGTGCTGAATGGACAATTAGTATATTCTCTGACAATGAAGTGCAGGTTATGTTTCTAATCACAAAAAGCAATTAAAGCATGTGTATACAATATAAAAGAGAGCTTACAAACAGCAACTCTAGTTCAGACAGGAAATTATCAACACAGCAGAGGCAAAAGTGAAATTTTTCATCCATGCTTCTTTAGAGTTTGATTTCTGATTGCCTGGCACAGCCCTATTATTTGCATTTCTGTAAAATATTCAAATAATAGTTGTATAGAAAGGATAGCCAGCCAACTACCAAATGGTTGTAGGATTTTTCAACAATATATAGGTAATCTTCAATGTACGACAACAATTGGGTCCAAAATTTATGTTGCTAAGTGAGAAATTTGTTAAGTGAGTTTTTTCTCCATTTTACAACTTTTCTTGACACGTTTATTAAGTGAATCACTGCAGTTGTTAAATTAGTAACATGAGTTGTTAAGTGAATCTGGTTTCCCCACTGATTTTTCTTGTCAGAAGGACACAAAAAGGGGACCGCATGATTCCAGACACTTCAAATATGAGTCAGTTGTCAAGAACCCAAATGTAAATTGTGTGACCATGGGGATGTGGCAATGGTCATAAATGTGAAAAATGATCATTAGTCATTTGTTTCAGTATGGTTGTAACTTTGAATGGTCATTAAGTAAACTGTTGTATGTTGAGGCCTACCTGTACTATTTTTTTTATAACTGAACTAAGGCAAATCAAACTGAAGAGAGATCATTAAAACATGTAAAACTGAGTTTACTAAAATTGAGATTATGTTAGCATTACTCAAATACTACATACTATACAAATGAACTCAATATTTGAGAAACTCAAATGTAATCCAGTAACAGTACATGGCTGTCTTTTAGTCAGTTATTTACATTTAACCAGACCATGAATATTTTGGAGAACTGAAGTGCCAGTTTTCATGAAATATGAAATAAATAGGAATAAAATGCATGAAATTCCTATAAGAGTTTACTTTACTACTGTAAACTACAATTGATTTTTACTTCCCAGATTTCAGTAGGAAAGATATAGCCCAGAAAATAGCAATGACATTGTAAACGACACAATGAATACAGAAACACAATAATCGTTATGCCTGACACATCAATGAAAAGTTGAAAATACTTTGCAGTTTAATTGGTTTAATTATTAAAAGAACCAGTGAGAGTAACTATTCTGTAACATAACATTTGAAAGCGATATTGTTTTGCTGTTTTGCAGATTGTTTGAATTAACTGTCCTATTCTTAATTGAGGAGATTACTCAACAAAACCCAATGTTCATTCAACAAAATTTATGAAATATGTTGTGGATTATCAATATCATCAGTTAAACCTGTTTCAAATTTATTGCTTTCATTCAAGTTAAATTATAAAAGAGTCCATTTGTACTACCACATGTATGTACATGAATTCAGCTTTCATCATTTCCAACAAGTTTAATCCAGTAATTTATGGTTTTGACACAGTTTTGGGGGGAATCTGTTCAAGAAACACAGACAGCTTGATAGAAGGGTTAGACTGGATTAATGTGCTATGTGCCAAGTTTCAAAGCAGCCCATTAAAACTGTTTGTAGAAAGAAAGAAAAATGGATAGGATTTTTAACAATCTGTATTTTCTTAAGTTTCTAATCATTTTAGTCACTTTAGCAAAATGAATGTAGTTATGATAGAAAATGAGCTTTATTATTAGAAAAATGTTAGAAAAGCAAAGAAGCAGAACTGTCTTTCCTTTATGCTCAGCAGGACATAAGGTTGTTCAAATTACAATGTTCTGATGTCTGAAGAGTCAAGCCAGATAGCTGTGTGCTAACTTATTTTGCAAATTATCTTCCTTTGAAAACTTTTCAATTTATATCCATTAAGAAAACTCTTATATACCACAGCAGAAAAATAAAAATAAAATGTAAAACATTTATCTCTTATATTTCTCCTCAAAAGTGGAGAATACCAATTTAAGTTCAAGGAAAATGAGATCAAGATGACTGAAATTTTCAAAACAAAACAAAACAGGTTGCCAGGATTTGTGTCACCTGATGCTTTCTGCATACACGTGACAATCCAAAACAAAATGTCTATTTTTCTATTCTATTCCTAAACAGTTTTCTTAAAAAAAAAAAAAAATCTAATCACACAACTTTAACACTACAGGTAGCATATCACTCTTTCATCCCACCTCTAGCCCTCAGGGAGAATGAAACATATAGTTTGGCAACATCTGTGGAATAGATTAGAAGACATGCTTTAATAGATCAAAACATGATCAAAGTTATAAAAGAGATGGTAGCTCTGATCAAATTTCTTGCACTTCATCTCAGTTTATTGATTGAATTTAGAATCTCTAAAAGTGCCAGAGCAGAAGACACAATATAAGCTAGTGTGATATAAACACTATTCTAGCAAAGGAAGATTACTAGTAAAGGTCGTACTGGAATTAGTGAATCCTTGTAAAAGAAAAGGCAATAAACAAACAAACAAATGAATAAACAAAGTCTCCTTCAAGTCCAGTCCGAGCCTTGGGTGATTGCTGCACGTTGCAATTTTCTTGGAAACACTATGAAGTTATTACCTATTGTTTTCTTCCAATTTGTATTTTGGTTCCTTCATCTAGTTTTAGCTCTGTTGTTTCTCCTGGCAGTCTCCTTTATCCAAGTATAACAATGCCCAGTGTAAAGGAAATAGGGAACGGCCTTGAAGGACGGAAGGAAACACTACTTCCAAAGCTATAATCAAACAAACAGAGCTTGAGCCCATTCCAAGAAACTAATTGAGTGTATGTCTCAGACAGGCCTTTCCCTAGTTTAAATGAAGATAAAGTCAGAAAGCGAGAAATACATTTAGGCCTGCAAGATGCTGTTATTATAACTGTTATAATAAAAGTAGTCCTAAATTAGTTGGCATTGGTTTCTTAGTCTGGTATACTTTAAAGGTTCACACCAGATCAGAGCTTAACTTCTAATCTCATGGTATCCATGACAAATACACAAATTGAAAAGATGGTTCTCCTCCATAGACACTTCTTAGCATTGATCACTGTACTAATTGATTACAGATAGACCTCAAGTAACAACTATTAAAACAGAAACCATTTGAAGTTGCAAATGGGGTTGAAAAAATGAACTTATGAATTGTTAAATTATGAGTTGTTGAAATGTCCCCCAGTCATGTGATCAACATTTGGACAATTGGCAGCCCACCCACACTAACAACTGGTGGAGCGCTCCAACTTCCAGTGCTCCAACAGCAAGAAAACAGTGAAAGGAAGCTGGTCAACAGAGCAAAGAGCAGCAGAAGTAACCTCAGAGTGCAGAGTGGTGAGGACAACTATGGGAGTGGTCTGGGAGGCACTGTGGAAGGCATTCCCAGACTATATGGTTTGGGGGCTACTTGCCACCTCACAAGGCAGGGTGCACTGCAGTACAGCCAAGGGACCGATTGGGGAGGGAAGAGTTATATGTATTGAGAGTATTGGGGGCAGTCTTTTACCTTACTGAGGCTTGGTGCTAGGAGGGACCAAAACTAAAAAGCCTTGGATTGGAATAGGTAGTCACTTAAAGAGTCACAATTCTCAGTTAACCACCAGAGCAAAGAGTGCTGGGATTGTAATCACGTGACATCAAACTTTACAACCACATCAACTTGTGACAATCCTGGTTCCAATTTTGATTATAATTCAAGGACTACCTGTTTGTCTTCACAGCATTGGTAGGAAAATGTACAAATATTTTAGATCTCTGTTCTTCTAATAAGGCAAAAATTTATATCTGAAATATATTTTATTGCAGAACAATTTTAAAATGTTTTTCTTGCAGGACATTAAACCAATCCTGGATTATATCACAAGGCAAGCACTTTCATGTTTCATACAATCATGAATCCTGCTAAATTTTTCAAAACAATATGAAGAGTTTGACAATTCAACTAATTAAAAAAAGGACTAATCATTTCATCTTTAATTTTTAATATGCATAGAGAGGAATTTCCCAAAACATATGTTGGTATAGTTTTTCAGGAATGAGGGGACAATAATGCAAAGTGCTATGCACAGACTCCTCCAATTAATGTGGTATGAATACTTCAAGTTGCATTTTTAAAACTCTTCAGTAGTAAATTAAAACTTTTCAAACAGTTCTGTGCTGTTCAGTAAACACTCTTCCTCTATCCTCCTACAGGCAATGAGTAACCCAAACCTTTGAAAAAGAATGTTTTTATTTCCCAAGATGTTTGATTCAAGATGGAACTCCTCAACCTTTTTGCCTGTAATTCTTATCAAAGTTATGTTACCTTGAACATATATATTTCAGCCTAACAAGAGAGGAAATATGAACAGTGTTGCTTCCAGAGATACTGAGTAGAATCGTATTTGGCTAGTTACATCCAAGCATGTGATTCAAGACATACATAATTAGAAGTCTCCCAATTTTAATTACTGCAAGATTCCTAAATATCATCTGCACATAAAAACAAATGGCCTGAAAGAAATACAATAGGGCCTGTACTAGTAAGAAAATCATAACGGTATTCCAGTTCTTGTAACCAGGCACTGGGGTTGGTTTTTAAGTTTCCATAATGGTAAAATGTTGCTTTGAGTATCTTCAGTGCACAATCCTCCTCTGTTTGCATACTAAATTACAGATTCTCTCTCTCTCTCTCTTTCTCTCTCCCTTCCCTCCTTCCTTCCATCCATCCATCCATCCATCCATCCATCCATCCATCCATCCATCCATCCATCCATCCATCTATCTATCTATCTATCTATCTATCTATCTATCTATCTATCTATCTATCTATCTATCTATCTATCTATCTATCTATCTATCTGTATCTCTGCATCTCTGCATCTCTGCATTTATAACTTTCTGCCAAGATAATCTGTACCACTATTTAATTCTAAACAACACAAAAATGATTTTTAAAGAAAAGCTCACATCATGGGTTTTGCCAAACATGATAAGGAGGAAGCATTTGTCAAAGTTCCAACTTTCAACCCATTGTTTTTTCATCCCTCATGTATTTTATTTTTTCCTGTGTTTGTATTGTCCTAATTGGGTCAGATTTGAAAGGCAAAGAGCTTTGAGGATTTGGCCTTCCTAATTGGGAGTTGTATTATCAAGCTGCAAACTTAATGTGGGTTAAAGAATGGATAACGTTAAGAAAGACTAGATTGTTGACATTAGAAGGTCATGATTTATTATTGGGTTGGCATGCTTTTTTATGGTATAAGGGAACTAAATCACAGGGTTATTTCAGAAGGCATTATATACGGGAATCGTTATGGTTGAATTGGGAGAAAACTAAGAAACAATGTTATTTGAAAATTCCAGTTTGGTTATCAACTATTGAAGTTTTTTCGTATCCTATAACTTATAAGAAGGAACAAACAGTTAGATATGGGGAAATATTGGATGAAAAGGGTGAACTTAAAACGATGCAAAATTTAGAAGAACAAGGTATAAAGATGAATTGGTTTTCATATGCGCAAATACATGCAAGGTATCTTAAAGATTCTAAAATAGAAGGATTTTATGATAAATTGACTGATTTAGATACGATTTTGACAGGTACTGATGAAAAAGTGATTAAAAAATTATATAGTTATTTGTTGGAAATTAAATTAGAGGAAGAACAAGTTAAAGAAACAATGATTGCTTGGGGGAAGAATTTTGGATATGGGATTGATTTAGAGAAATGGCAAAACTGTGGTCACAAAATTATAAAATGACAATGTCAACAGCATATAAAGAAAATTTGTATAAGATGTTTTACAGGTGGCACTTTCCCCCGACAAGAATGGCAAGAATGTTCAAGAATAAATCTGAAAAGTGCTGGAAATGTCATCAGATACCTGGCTCATATTACCATATGTGGTGGACTTGTGAGGAGGCCAGGAAATATTGGACTAGAATTCGCATATGGCTGGAAAAAATGATAAAGAAACACATAGATTTGAAACCAGAGATTTTTTTATTGGGAATCGTACCTGATATATACAATAAAAATTTAAAATATCTGATTGTAAATGTATTAACAGCAGCTAGGATTGTATTTGCTAAACATTGGAAGAGTGAGAAAATACCAATAGAGGAAGAAATTATTAAGAAAATATTGGAATGTGGTGAAATGAGTAGATTGACATTTGAAATTAGAGAACAAGAAGATAAACAATTTTATGAAGTTTGGGATCTTTTTTATCAATGGTTAGATAATACAATATAATAATAGAATATTTAGAAATCTAGGAAATAATGAATATATAATTTTTCTTGGTTTTGATAATTTTTAAGAATATTTTATGATGATAGATTTGATATGATTTCATGATTTGTCATAAAATAATTTAACTTAATTATAGTTATCTCGCTTGAGTATGAATTAGTAAAATTATAGTCAAATGATTGTTCAACAATGATATTGGGATATTTTATTGATGATTGATAATGTGAGTTATTATGTAATATAATTATTCTGATGACTATGAAATGGATGCACAAAAGGGAGTGGTAAACCAACCGATACACTGTAAATTTATGAAGAATGATATAATTTTTTTTTTATTTTTTTTCTATGTCATGATTTATGTCTTATATGTTTGTTGTTTGTTGTTAAAATCAATAAAACTTTTACCAAAAAAAAAAAAAGAAAGAAAGAAAGAAAGGCAAAGAGCTTTGTGCTTGCCTTTGTATCTCAAGAACAACTTGTCTCTGAGCAAGAGGAAAATCTAACTTGTTGAAGAAATAAAGCACTATAGCCTAGAGTATAGAACTGTGAGAGCCAGATATGCTGGAAGGATTTATGTGCTGAAACTACTTGTGATTAAACGTCTTCTCCACACATCCAAACTCCCCATACTGCCAGGTCTCACTATGAAGAGATGACACTCATGTTTTTTCAATAAACAATGTCATCCCAAAACACATTAAAATGGATCAGTCTATTTCTGACATTTGTGCATCCAAGGACATCGGTGAATGTATAAAAAGAATGGTTTTTCTTAGGGCCAACTGAAAAGTTACAAAATTAAAAAAATACTTTCATAAGGTTCTTGGTCAAGTCTAATATTATAAATACATACAAAATTTGTATAATATTAAAGTAGTATTTGATCAAAAAGTGTCAAAATGAGCAATGTCTCAAAACTATCAACTTTTTACACATTTTTTTTCTTTCAACACTCACAAATTTGTAAGGAAAGGAAGATCCTGTGATATCTATGGCTCATATGGGAAAGTTGTACAGGGAAACTAATATTGTGTGTTTTGTCCTTGGGGCAGATGTGTCTAAAATAGCTGTAAGGAAGTAGAACATGAGCCCAGAAGTATTTGAACTAGCTATGAGACATGCTGAGATGCCCACTCATATTTCCCAGCTATCTTGACTCAATGCAAAGGTCATGCTACAGTAGTTGAGCTTCTTGGAAGTTGAATCTTGGGTCATGGTTAGGAACATTATTTGGGAAGTGCTGATTAGATGTGAACACTATGGCATTTCTTTTTAATGAACATTTTCCTGTCTCTATCTTCAGTTGTTGTTTTTTTGTAATGAAAGGAAATAGCAAAGCCACTAGCTCAACACCAGAAACGTTCTGGTTACAGCCAAGTTTCCTGCACTCAAATAATTATGGGTAAAATAATTCATAGTGGACAATTAGCACTTTTTTAATGTAATGTGCATTTGATAAAAATATAACACTGGAAGACTTCATCTCCCTTATATGTTAAAACCAGGGGTGGGTTTCTACTGGTTCTGTCCACCTCTGTAGAACTGGTTGCTCCGAAGAGCAGCAGACATTGAACCGGTTGTATGTCTGCTGCTGTTGTGGCCCACCCACCCGCCAGGGCTTTTACCTGACCTTTATTTCCTGCTTTTTTAACTGCAGCTGCTTTGCGCAAAACAGCTGCAGTTGAAAAAGCAGGAAAAAGGGCTTTTCTAACTGCCGTGCACTTGCACGCAGCATTGCTCAGCTGTCCAGGCAGCTCAGAAGATTGTAAATTGCACTCTCACGACTCGTGCATGCGCGCATGACACTAATAGACAGGACTGGTAGTTATACCAGTTGGATCCCATCCCTGATTAAAATTTAGAGGCACTCAAAGCAATTATGTGTCTCTCTATTGTGTTTGGTAGAAAAGTAATAAAGTTTCACATATTAAAATGGTTTGGAATACATGGCCAAAGTATATCAGCTATGTCCACAAATAATGTTTAACATGTGAAATGCATACATCTCTAATCTTTAATTTAACTAAAGTTAACTGTCTAATTTGTAAGAACTTCTACATACAATATAACAAGTCTCATTTCTTCAAAGCTTTTCTGTCCTGATGAAAAATGCAATGCTATATTCTTTTACTTGAGAATATCATGGAATTCAACTACGGTTAACCTGAAGAATTTTTGGTTCAACTTGGTACAGCATGTAATTTATGATTGTACCTGGTGCTCAAATCCCAACTAAGTGTATAACTATCATTAGTTCACGGTATCTTAGACTTGATTCCTATTTTCTTTAACCAGGACTAGTAATCTTAATCTGACCCTTATTTAAAGATGTTAATGATTATAAGGAACTTTGAAGTGCTGAACAAATATGGATGATAGTTTATCTACCTAAATCTTATTATTCAGCCTGGGTTTGTTAGAGATTTTAAAAATGTTGGTCTAAAGGTTTTTTTTGTTTCTTTCAAATCACAGAGTATTGTTTCTGCTGTGTTTAACGTGAGCTTCAATCAAATGTCTAACCTGAAAAGGAGAGCAAAATAAGCTAGTTTATTTCCTAGTGTCAGTATGAGAAAGGATTAAATACTAATTCAGCTCATGGTACAGCATTTATTCCTTTTGTGTTATCAGTAACAACATTTTTAAAAGATCCATCCAAGAGCAATTTACATTTCTTTCAGAAGAAAGGAAACTTATCTAACCAATAGCAAAAAAGTCTTGCTATTCCCTGGTAGTTTCCAAGTTCTGGCCCTGCTGTTTAGATTCCGGAGCATAAAGAAAATCTGTATTCCAAACCACATATATAAAAGTTTGCCATGATTCATTCAGATAGTTCTATTTCTATGGTTCTAGATTTGTCCATAATAACAAAAATTGGTTTAACATACCAGCTGGAATAATACGTGTTCTTTTTTCTGTATTGAGGAACTGCAACTCTGGGAAGTCTCAATGTAAACCAGCTTTAAATTCTGAATTGTTTGATAGGTTGTGCATATACCAGAAGGTGTTCTAAATATTCTCCTTCAAATATTACGACAAGCCAACTTAATGTAACCCTAAACTTAGCATTATTGTCTATGCATGAAGAAAATGGAGGGAAATGGGAGTCCTGTATTTTGGTTGGTTTTCTTCCAGATAATGCATCTAGCTCTAAACCCAAGATTGTATGCAGTATCTGGAAAAAATAATTGTAGCATCAAACCATACTTTCTATAGGAAAACCTCTGGAATACAGCTTGCTATATGGAAGCTTTGGGAGAACTTCAATAAGATCTGGAAACCAAATGTTTACTAATGCTAATATATTTCATCATTCTGACTCTAGCAACTGCACTACTTTCCTGAATAAATGGGAATATTCACGGTGGGAAGCAACATTTTTAAACAGATGGCATCGATGCATCAAGCTGGAAAGAAAGAATGACAGAAAAGACAGACAGAAAGGAAGATATTTAATAGAGTCTGCCATTTGCCAGTCTGCTGGGAATTTCAAATCACTTTTTGGCATCCTTCATCACTCTAGCCTGCTGAGAAAAAATGTATGCTTTGAAAATTTGAATGTAGCTTTGAAGCAAAACCTGTCTGCAAACCTTCAACAAATCTTTCAGGACACAAACGTGCAAGTGTAGTTCCTAATATTAGCAAAAATAGGCTTTATGACAAGAAAAGAAAAAGCATTTATCATCCACACTCTGTGCATGCCATTTACAGAATAGGGTCCACATACAAGTGTATGGAAGTGAAATTGCACCCCAGCCAGCTGCTTTTATCAATCTGACTCCTAGTTCTGGAATCTCCATTTCAAATAGTTCAGTGCAGAGTCAGCTAGTGCCACCTGCCTTTGACTTCTCACTACCACTGAAGCCTAGCTTGACCGAGTCATGTATGGTCTCATTCAATGGGCTTCATTTTAATAGCTAAATATGAAGCCATATGTACTAATATAATTTGCAGCCATTTTTAACACCTCTGAGTAAGAGGTGATCACTGAACACTGCTTATTGATTAGCATAAACATAAACCAACAGATTTGCAAACACACATATTATATTTATGTTATTCAGACCTATTATATATCAATAAAAACATAATCTTATTTATTTCTAAAGCTCCTATGAAAAAATTTCAGTCAAGATAACCCAACAATGAACTTCACCAAACAGTAACATGGCTATAGAAACCAAGCTTTTTAAAAAGGGACTAGTAAGCTAAAGTTCAGGTGCCTGAACTGGATCAGAAGATGTCCCAAAAGTGCTTTTTCAAGAGGCAACTGGACTTTTTGGTTTTTCTTTGAAGATGTTTCACTCCTTATCGAAGAGCTGAAGAAGCTTCTTAGATAAGAAGCAAAACATTTTCAAAGAAAAACCAGAAAATCCAATTGCCTCTTGTAAAAGCACCTTTGGGACAACCATGACCTGGATGATTGAGAATCTCCATAGACTGAGAATCCTGTAGACTCACATAGAAAGATGTGAGTTTTGTGCGTGAGAAACTGTTTATTCTTTGTAGAAAACTCATCATTTCATTGTAGCTTTACTCTTCAGAGTTTAGAGGGAGCTGACTTGACAAACGACTCTTTGAATCTAGAAAAAATATTCTTCAATCTTTTTATTGGATGAGAACAATTATGTAGAGGCTTGATGTTGCACTATTCTAATGAAGCGGAGGTGGAGAACTATGACCTCTTTATGACTTGTAGACTTCAATTCCCAGAATACCTGAACCAGCATGGGAACTGAAGTCCACCAATCATAAAAGGGCCATAGTTTCCCACCCCTGTAATAAAGAAAAATTGAGGAAAAAAAGCAACCCAATTTTAATTTGCTATGATTCCCATTACTGACTTCTTTATCCAATAAATCTGAATTTTCAATAGATGCCATTATTTCAGAAAACTCTAGAAGTTTACAAAAAGATAACTACTGGAAACTAGATAACAAACAAGTTAGTCTGCATTGTTAGCTGGTAAAATACATTGAGACCTCTCTATATTAAATAATTCTTTATGAGTAAACTGGGAACAGGATCCCTTCTTAAGCTCATTAAAAGATTTATTTTAGGAAAAGAAGCATTCAATGTTGCTTCTTGCATTATACAAAATTAACATTACCCAAGGCTGAAAATCACCACGATGTCTTGCCTTACTTCTCTAATTTATCTTAATTTAATATATGCCATTTAAAAATACCACCTAGACATGTTGAAATCGTTTTAAAAAAACAAGTTCACTCGTAATACCATATTTTTAGACTACCATAACATTTTAGAGTAAAAAGAACAACAAAAACCCAATCCAAGATGTTCCTTGTATTCACCTGGACTAAGAAAAATAGAATTCTTATTTTATAAGGGAAAGATTTGACACCACTTATAATTTCTGAAGTGCACAGTAATGTTGGTTAAGAAAACAAAGCACTCTCTGTTACAATGCTTAATATTATTTGCAGTTTAACACTGGAAACTGCTTCATAACAATGTACTTATTCATGCAGATCTCTTCAGTTTGTTGTAAGTTTGCAATAAATAAAAACACTAGCAATATACTCCACTGCCATCTGTAAGCATCTAGATCAGGGGTCTCCAACCTTGGCTCCTGGAAGCCTGGCGGACTTCAACTCCCAGAGTTCCACAGCCAGCAAAGCTGGCTGTGGAATTCTGGGAGTTGAAGTCCGCCAGGCTTCCAGGGGCCAAGGTTGGAGACCCCTGATCTAGATTTTAATAGCTGGGACAATTTTGAATCCAAACATCATTTTCTTTCCAGCTTTATGTATTCATCATCAATGTGCCTCAGAAGTAGTGAGTGTCAGAGGAAAATGTTAACATTCCACCAGTGTATTGAGGAAGATATTGACAGGAATGTTCCTGAAATAGATTATATCAAAAACATCAAATATATTACTTTTACCTCAGCTTTTGTAAATTGAACTCAAATATGTAATCGTTGAATTCTTGGCTATAATGATAAAAAGAACAAAGAATGATGGCACAGATTTATAGATTCTAACCATCCTTTCTCTAAGTTATAGAGTATCTTAAAGAAATGTTGGAAGGAGCTTCTGTTTGATGCAGGCTGCCTACTTTGAATTCAAGATGGAAAAGAGAGATTCTACCAGGAATGCAGAGACAGAGCTACAGCAGTTCATGGGATCCCAGATGAAAATTCTAATCACAACAAGAAGGTAAGGCATCTTAGTTCTGAAGCCCAGTTTGGGAAAAGAGAAGGGCAAATAGAGCTGACAAAACCCATGACAACCAGTGCAGGTTGTTTATTATTAAATGCCATAAACAAATGGTAAAAGCAATAACCCCACTTACCCATTAAAAAAACCCCAATCTCTCAGAAATAGTTAGTTGTCTTGGTGGCCACACAGGATTCGTATTTTCATGGATTTCATTAATACAACAGCAGTTAGGAAGTTTTTAGAAGCCATGCTCTATGTAGAAGTCCATCCATTCCGCCATCCTGCCTCTCCATCAAGAAACCAAAGCAGCATATGTGTTGCTCCTTTTTTCTATTTTTTTGTCATAACAATCTTGCAAGGTTGGCTAGGTTGACAAAGAATAAGTGGCCCCAAAGCAGGCAATTAATATCCATGCTAAATGTGGCCCAAACTAGGTTTTTCCATAGCTAGACCTAGGCTTCAATCACTACATCATTGTTTCCCTCCCCAATGTAAATAACAGATAACAGATAATCAGAGTTGGAAGGGACCTTGTAGGTCATCTAGTCCAACCCTCCACCCAAGCGGGAGACCCTAGACCATTTCTGACAAATGGCAGTCCAATCTCTTCTTGAAAGTCTCAAACAATATAATAATAAAATAATATTGTTGTGAATGATTAAATGTGTTTAATAAAGTTTATTAAGAGCTTGAAGTTAAGTGCAGGGTTCTGGCCCTGCACTTCTGATTGGCCATTAATAGCGACATCAGATTGGTCCATTCAGGTGAATCTGATTGGCTATTAACGAGCCTCTTCCATTGGTTAACGGAGCTAGCGCTCCCTGGTTTTCATTGGTTGAATATTTAATAAGCTGCCTATATAAAGAGGGCCATTGCAGCCATTGAGCTGAGCTGTCACACCATGTTAATAAACAGTTTTGAAGTTCACCGTTTCACCGGCTCGTCTCCATTCTTCGCGCCCATGCTCAGAACATAACACTGGCGATGAGGGTGGGATTTGGAGACGTCAGAGCTGACTAAACAACGAAGAACCAAGCACATGGCTGAACGCCTAATGGCGGAACCATGTCTGGCGGTGTCATACCACCCGCTCCATTCGAACCAGCGCAAGAAGACTGGGACTCCTATATGGATCACTTCCAGATGTTCCTGGAAACCAACAATTTGAAGGATGCCACTACCGGGAAGAAACAAGGGGTATTCCTAATCCATTGTGGGCCGACCATATTCAAGATGGCCAAGGCACTGGCGAAACCAGCAGAAGTAAAGTCTATGGACTGGGACGTCCTCGAACCCCTACTGAGGGCCCACTATGCACCGATCGTGCCAACGCTCATCAGAAGGCATGAATTTTATCAGAGGAGTCAGCAGAAGGGCGAAAGTGTTGCTGATTTCATAGCGGATCTCCAGAATCTGGGAGGCCTATGTGGGTTTGCCGACCTCGAAGAAGCCCTGAGAGACAGAATAGTTCTGGGATTGGATGTGCCACACATCCAAAGCAAGCTGATGGCGAAAGGCGACATCAGCCTTGCCGATGCTATCAATGAAGCTACTGCAGCAGAAGCAACCAGGAAGTCGGCTGACCGAATGCACCGCAACCGCGCCCCGGTTCACCAACCGACCCGCGACATTTCACCCAAGTCAGAAGGCCAGCTTAAAACGGCCCACCATGAGGACCTCTCTTCGTCGTCAGACAGCGATGAAGAAGAGGTCCACCGACTTCGGTCTGAACGGGACCAATGCCAGAGATCTCAATACCAATGCGCTGGTTGTGAGGCAAGCCACCCCTGATCAGAATGCAAATTCCTCGACACACTCTGCCATGTGTGCGGGAAACAAGGCCATATCGGATGGGTCTGTAGAACTAAAATAGGACCCAGCCAGCCCTCGAAGGGGACTAACTTTCGCCAACCGACAGGAAGCCGTCCTGTAAGGCGAGAACCAGTGAACCACCAATGGAACAACCACTCCTACAGAAACAAAACCCTAAACCACTCCACGAAGTGAGAAGAGGCTCACCAAACTATCACGATCGGTCACGCCTCCTCTCTGGATGCCAAGAAGATCCGAGTGAAAGTGGCCATCAAAAACCAGCCCTGCCTGATGGAAGTTGACTCAGGATCGTTTCTCTCGATGGTTTCCTGGAAGACCCTCAAGCGGCTCATCCCTACGGTCTGATGGCAAGACCTCCAATTCCAAAGACTCATACTCAAAGACTATCAGGGAAATCGAATTCCAGTCGTTGGATCCAGCCGAGTCCGGGTATCGTTCAAGAACCGTACAGCATTCCTACCACTGACTGTAATTGACAAAGATCGGCCTAGCCTGTTAGGCCTCCAATGGTTCACTCCACTTGGAATTGAAGTGGCAGGCATTCACCAAATCTGCAACAGCGACTGGGAAGAGGACCTCGTCCAAGAATTCAAGGACGTTTTTGCAGAAAAACTAGGTGAGTACAAGGGGACCCCGATATCATTTAATCTCAATCCCAAAATAGCTCCCATCCGCCTTAAGCCTCGTCGAGTTCCATTTGCCCTTAAACCAAAGATTGACGAGCAGCTTGATAAATTGATAGCCCAGGGTGTGTTAGAACCAACCGATCACTCTCCCTGGGAAACCCCAATTGTTACACCCATCAAGCCGGATGGATTGATAAGAATTTGTGGGGACTACCGAGTCACCCTGAACCATGCCCTTCAACAAAACGCATATCCGGTGCCGGTGGTGCAGCACCTCCTCCATTTCCTGGGGGGCAGAAAAGTCTTCGCTAAACTAGACTTAGCCCAGGCATACCAACAACTGCCGGCAGACAATAAAATGGCAGAGGCACAAACGATCGTTATGCACCGAGGTGCATTTAAATGTAACCGACTCCAATTCGGAATTAGCGTGGCCCCGGGAATCTTTCAAAGTTTGATGGAAAGACTATTACAAGGGATAAAAGACGTTGCTCCATACTTTGATGATGTGTTAATCGCTGCCCCTACTCCGCAAATATTACGGGATCGCCTGAGTTGGTTCTCCAGAAATTCAAAGACGCAGGTCTTAAAGTTAAGAAAAACAAGTGTAAACTGTGCACGGATTGTGTCGAATTTTTAGGATATTTAATTGATCGTCATGGCATTCACCCCACCGATAGCAAACTGAGGGCAATCAAGAATGCACCAAAATCCCGAAATAAGGCCGACCTCCAGGTGTTTCTAGGCCTTATCAATTTTTATAACGTTTTCCTGCCTCACAAAGCAACCGTAGCCGAACCCCTTCATTGTTTATTGGACAAAAAAGCAATTTGGGTATGGGGACATAGAGAAGAGCAGGCGTTTCGAAATGTAAAAATATTATTGACTTCTGACACTGTACTGATGCAGTACAATGAGACTTTGCCTTTAATGATCATGTGTGATGCATCACTTTTCAGAGTGGGCACCATTTTGAGCCACGTTTTGCCAAACGGTAGAGAAGTCCCTGTTGCCTATTTCTCAAAGATGCTTTCAAAAGCAGAACGCAATTACAGTCAGATTGATAAAGAAGCCCTTGCTATTGTGTCTGCTGTCAAGAGATTTCATGAGTATGTGTACGGCCGACCCTTTACTATAGTGACTGACCACAAACCTTTGCTGGGAATAATAGCGGGAGATAGGCCAACCCCTTATATATTATCCCCCAGAATGACTCGCTGGTCAGAATTCTTGGCTGCCTATAATTATAAGTTGCAACACCACCCAGGGAAGGCCATTCCCCACGCCGATGCGAGCACCACTCCCAGAGACCATTGATGACTCCGCTTCGACAGTGACAATGTTGCAGATCGAGACACTTCGCCATTAACAGCCCGAGATATCGCGATGGAAATGAAACGCGACCCCACCTTAGCACGAGTCCTCAGTTGGGTCGAGCGCGGATGGCCATTGGAGCAGATATCTGACGACTACGCCCCATTCAAGAGTCGACAAACAGGATTGTTTTCCCAGAAGGGCTGCATTATCTGGGGAGATAGAGTCGTTGTCCCAAAGCAGCTACAACGAGCGGTGCTAAGAACCTTGCATGATGGCCACCCTGGCATCATGCACATGAAAGCCCTCGCACGTAGCTACATGTGGTGGCCAGGCATCAACAAGCAGATCGAGACATGGGTCAAAGCTTGTCACAAATGCCAGGAAGTAAGCAACGCCCCACCGAAAGCGACTCCAACCGAATGGGAAACACCGAGGGAACCCTGGTCCCATCTGGACTTTACGGGACCTACCAAAGGCCACACATTCTTGTTAACAGTGGATGCCTACTCAAACTGGCTCGAAATCCATGAAATGAGGAATACAACAACCGAAGCGGTCATCAAGAAACTAGACAGACTTTTTAGAACACATGGATTACCAGACGTTCTGGTATCCAACAACGGACCCCAATTTACTGCGCTGTCCTTTGAACAGTACCTGGCGGACCGCGGTATTTGCCATGCACTGACTTCGCCAGCACATCCTGTGGCCAACAGAAGGGCTGAGCGCATGGTACAATTAGTCAAGAAAACATTACACAAAATGGACTATGACAATATCGAAGAAAAGATTAACCGGATACTTCTTTTGCAGCATATCACTCCACACAGTGTCACCAACAACACACCCGCCGAATTGCTAATGGGGCGGAAGCTCTACTCCCACCTCGACCGGCTGCACCCATCGTACGAACCTGAGAAACGGATCCAGTGGGTGATGCCGTAACTTCCAGGTAGGCGACTTGGAATTCGCTAGGAACCTTTCGGGCGATCTGTTGTGGGTCGAGGCAAGTAACCGGCCCTAGATCGTACCTCGTAAAATATCACGATAATAGATTATGGAAGCGCCATATTGATCAGCTGCGTTCAAGGCTGCAGTCAGGGATCTCCGAGTCCCCTGAATTCCAAACTGAGGGGGGAGGAGATATGGAGGAAGATGAACTTGAAATAGCAGAAAGCCTTAATGAAAGAAATCAGGGATGGGAGTGAGCTTGCCTCATGGAGATACCGAAAATGTTAGTGACAACGGAAATTCAAATTCAGAATCAGAGGCACCCTTGTCACCAGATAACGTCCTACCTCAACAAGACTGCAGCCAAATACCGGGTGTACAATGAAAATCAAATAGACTAACAAAACAACCGGCCTACCTCATGGACTACGTAACCGCACCCCGTAAACGGAACCCAGGGGGAAGGGGTGTTGGGAAAGAATAAATGTGTTTAATAAAGTTTATTAAGAGCTTGAAGTTAAGTGCAGGGTTCTGGCCCTGCACTTCTGATTGGCCGATAATAGCGACATCAGATTGGTCTGTTCAGGTGAATCTGATTGGCTATTAACGAGCCTCTTCCATTGGTTAATGGAGCTAGCGCTCCCTGGTTTTCATTGGTTGAATATTTAATAAGCTGCCTATATAAAGAGGGCTGTTGCAGCCATTGAGCTGAGCTGTCACACCATGTTAATAAAGAGTTTTGAAGTTTACCGTTTCACCGGCTCGTCTCCATTCTTCGCGCCCACGCTCAGAACATAACAAATATAATAATAGATTCAGAGTATATATTTTGCTGAAAACTGCAGCTGGAAAGAAAAGATCTTTCTCCATTCCTTGATCTTTGCTGCTCTATGCATTCTAAATATTTGGCATGTTATAAGGCAAAGATACATTTCATATTACACTTCAGTAGGCCAAATCAGATTATTTTGAAATGCTAAGTAGGTGTCATCTGATAGGACCCAGGAGGCCTGACCTTCGTTCTGGAAGAGTGTTTCCCCAGGAAAATCATATGGTCAGGCTCTATTTTCCTTTAAAGCTGCTCTGAAGATCTAGCTCTGTGTCCATACTCTGACCCAGAGTAGAATCTGGGCTCCCTCTGTGAGAAACATATGGGTATGTAGTGGATTTTATTTTTTTAATAAAAGTTTTATTTAAGTTTTCACAAAACATAAAAATACAAATAAAATATCTTTTTTTGAGAACAGCATTATCCTGGGTTATCACTTCTCCATACAGACATAAACTCAATACATATTTATCTTATACATTCTAATCCATATCTTAAAACTATTTTCACAATTTTTTCAATAGCTTTTCCTTTTCTTTACTTTCTATAGCCTTATTTTAAATTATCACATTGCTTTCTTAATACAATTACATATCTTTTTCTAATTTTTAAATCTTTCTAATCAATGTTTTTATACTTTTGTCTGTCCTGTTTACAATTTCATATTATCTTTCCTCATAAAACAAATTTTCCCCTGTAATTATTAGACTGGAGTGTAACGCCTTTGTTATCTTTTTTCAAATCTTATTTAAAAATTTAAGTTACACCTTTACAGTTATCACATTCATTTTTTAACCTCTATTTTATAACACATACCTATTTTCAATCGAATTCTGCTTGGTACATTCCCTTAAATATACACATTAAATTTTTAAAAGAAAAAAAAGTATATATGTGTATATATCTGTGTATATATGTATAACAATAGTAAATGGAATAATTATTCTATTCAAGTACAGCTCTGCAATTAATATTAATAACAATCTTTTACATTTCTATTTCTTTTAACAAACATTACCTAATAATATCAGTTGTCTTTCACTTTAATCATCTATATTTCATATGTTACTTATTACTTATGTAGTGGATGTTTATTGCACTGGAACAGCTTCTTTCTTCTAGGGCAGGATTGTCAAACTCGATTTCATTGAGGGCCGCATCAGGCCTGTGTTTGACCTTGGGGGGACAGGGGGGGCATGGCCAGGGTGTGTGTGGCCAGTTTGACATCACTCATGTTGGTGGCAACTGTGGTGTGCCAAGTGTTCTGCTAGCAAAAACGGGCTCCTGAATTCTGTTTTTGGCTGTGATGGCTTCCTGCAACCCTTTGCCAGTGGGCAGCCCTCCTGAGCTCCGTTTTCACTGGCAGAGGCACTGCAGGCCAGTCATTTGCTGTTTCCAGGGAAGACCCATAGGCCAGATCTAAGCACCCCATGGGCCAGATCTGGCCTCTGGGCCTTGAGTTTGATACGCTTGTTCTAGGGTTTAATTGTTTTATTCCTTTGTTTTTAATTATGTTTGCTGCCCAGATGAATTCAGTCATCTTAGAAATATATTAGAAATGTGAATTATAAATAACTATAAATAAATTCCACAACTGATTATTAAGAACAACCCACAAACAGGGCAAAATGAATCAAGGCATATAAAGTACTTTTGCTGAACCAGGAAAGGGCATAGCTGGTGAACAAGATGAATCTGTATAAAATTCTTCTTGGCCATGGCTGCTACTTGCCACAGCCAGGAGTCCAATTGGACCACAAAACTGAACACAGATTCCATTTAAGGAAAGGCCACCCTACCAGGAGCAAAAGAAAGCAAATTTCCAGAATTTAGAGCTGATCTGTGAAACCAGGTTATTCAAAGATTAAGTCCAAGTTTGTTTCCTGCCATCCAGACCCTATTCAGCCTCTACGCACCAGCACATTTTCTGTATTTTATATAAATTAGGATGGTAAATACACACAAATACATATATATAAATGTATAGTTACATGGGATAATAGTTCTAATAGGATTATAAACTAAATAATATTAATTCAATACTAAATCATTAAAAGAGTAGTATAAACTTTTAAAAAGGTGTAGAAGTTTAAATATTTCATGGAAATCACTCCATATGACCCTTCCACCAGAAAATAACAGCAACAACAAAATTATCAAAAAAACATACTGGCAGATGGTCACCCAGATAGCATTCTAACAGCATCAAGTAAAATGTATGCAAGTAATTTTTTTGCAAATAGCTTACTATAGTTTACCCGCTTGGAACACTCTTATCTGGGTCAATAAATCTTATTGAACAATATCTAAGCATGTATAGGATGTCTCCATAATCTTCTGGTATAAATAATGATGTCAAAATGATGAAATGTGCATCAGGATAATTGAAAACTATGCCATTATATAATTTGCAGCAGTCACATCATATTGTAAAATGATACAAGAGCCTAATTTGTGTCATTTGTGTGAGGATATCACAATGAGCACAGCATTCTTTGTTTTCCATTATACATGATTCTGTAAAAGGATGAACTAGCACCATGTTTGTCATTTCTCAGGATAAGTAATGGTGTGCATTTGAAAAAAGGCTTCCTGTATTACTGAACGCACCATTGCATTTATGACTCAGTTAAAATGATACTTAAATAGGATATGTCTTACATTTATCACCCTTTTATCTGCTTCTACTTTCAACAATTGATACCTCATCTATCTGAAACTAAACTATGTTATCATTTCTGCCTGGAGGAGTGAAGAAATTGATAGGCATTTCTCTAATGCTGCCTGTGACTCTGTGCATAAGCACAAAAATCTTCCTGCCTTGCTACCTCATGACAAGTTTCACCTTTGTGACACCTAATTGACTCAGTATTCTCAACTGAGGGGATGAAACTAGTTAACAGACTATGTTAGGAAGCCCTTGTCTTAGAATTTCCTGCTTGAATTGCATCATTGAAACTTTCTTGTTAAACACTTGCCTCTCTGTAAATGTGTGATACGTCTTTTAAATGGACCCTAGGCAAGTCTGGAGAACAAATTGATGACCACAAAACCCAGACAATTCACAACTTAGTAGTTCCGGAAGAAATCTGAGTTTCTTATTTAATAGCTTGTGATGTGTGTATGTATGCATGGGTGCATGTATGTGTGTGTGTATGTACCCATACCCTTACATCTAGAAGGAAAAGTGGCACAATATAACGAATATTTCAACTTTATCTCCAGCATTTGAGGATCAGCAATTTGCCAGAAAGGCCAGAAAAAACTGCTCCAACAATTTGCCAGAAAGCTGCTCCAGCAATTTGCCAGAAAGGCCAGAAAAAGCTGCTCCAACTGAATTACAATGATCTTCAAAGGGAAGGGACAAGGGAAGAAGAGGTGTCATGGGTGTCATGATTTCATCTCACAAATGACATGGATTGTGCAGTTTGTGCCAGCAGTCTAATAACGTTATGACATTTTTACTTCTGTACTGTGGATCAGCATAAGTTGGACAGCCATATACATTTTCTAAATAAATAAATAGTGTTGGCACATAATGTCTACTAGATGCCACTGCAGAATGTCCAAAATTTCCTAATCTATTTTGTAATCCCCCTAGAGTCACCTTGGATAGTGAGATGGGCAGCATATAAATGTAATAAATAAAATAAAATCTCCTTTCTACTACTAGCAGATGATATTTTGCATTGGTGATTAGGCAATTAAAAAAAGCTGTTTGATATGGATTGCTTCCTTGTTCTTAACTGTATTAAGTTTAAATGCTTTGGACCCTGAATAATTGGAAACCTGGATGTACCAATTCTTTTGCTATCTGAGGTCAGCAACAAAGAATCTTCTCACTTTCTACTAAAGGAATTTAATCAGGGAATACAAACAGAAGCATCTGGGGAAGAGGGACTGTCCAAAAAATTCAAGATGGAGTCTGTATCTAAGGGATAAAAACCCTGTCCCACCTTTGCATCAATTGCAAGTGCAATGTACAAGAAGAACAGGGCTTTAATCATATGGGGAGAAGGGTCACCTTGGCATATACTAAGTATTCAGAATTCTGCAAGTCATTTTCATTGGTGGTTTAGTTGAGGCTACTATAGCAGAGTTGAAAAAAATCTAGAAGATTCTCTTTGTTATCATCTAGATTTTTGCTCCTCAGATTCACGAAATCTAATTAACTCCACTGTTTCTTTGCAGGCCTCTCTACTGCATTCTCTGCTCTGAATTTTTCTTATATTTTTGCTCTGTTAGTGAGAATTGCTGTCTTCTTCATTTTTATTGCTGTATTTCTTTTATTACAGGCATTGCCTTATAAGTCTATGATCCTTAAAAGGCAGATATGATCCACAAAAAGAATAAAATAATTAAAAGTAAAAATATGCATGTTACTAATACAAAACAGTTTAACTGTTTATTACGAGTAACAAAAGTCAGATATACTTTATGCCACTTACACTATAAAATTTTGACATTTTTAAAAAATCTGAACTTTCCTTTTTACAACAGAAATTAAACAATATAAAAAAGAGCTTGTTGTTCTTAAAGGTATGGATCCAGGTGAATTATTTGAAAACCAAAAAAGTCGACCGTATTTCAACTTTCTAATGTTAAAAGCATTAAGCAGTTTTCTTCTGCATGGTGGGAACTCAAGAGAATTGTAGTCTCCATATATCTGGATTTACCCCAGGGAAAAGAGATTAAAATGAAGTCTTAAAAAGGCCTAAGAAGCAACATGGGAACTGAATTTGCTAATTTGACATTGAACATGGATTTTAACTGGTCCTCAATTCTTGACCCATTGAACAACTTTCCTGCTTAAAATCTGCAATGAGGCATCAGCCCTAGAGCTTTTTTCTCATATCTGCCTTGCTGACCTTTCTTTCAGTACCTCAGGAAAATATGTCAGCATACTTTGCATTACCCTCAAGGGTGAGCCCTATGTTGCCTCAGTAGTCAGATGGAGAGCGGGCCGTTCTTTACAGTTTTAGTGCAAAACAAGTGAAGGAAAGTGATTGATGAGTTTCCCTGGGTATCCTACCAAATGTCACACAAGCAACAGGATAAACATCCATGACCTCTCTTAAATATAGACTAGGCTGTGACAAATATCTACTTAGAACAGTTGTTTTAGCCACAAATCAAACTTTATTGTATCCCAAAGTAACTTAGGAGCATCCCTAAACTTGCATCCAAAAGAAGTCCAACCAGAGCTAAGTGTCTCACTTTTGAATGTGCCACATCTTGACTTTTTGCTTGTAAACTATGTTTAGCACCTTCAGGAGGATTAAAGATTGACACTCTTTGTTCCATATGGGAAAATCACTTTCTAAAAGTGGTGGCAAGAACAGGACCAAAATATTTTTCTAGGGCCTTACTGTTAAGTACTGAGCGTGGGCATGAAAGAATGGAGACAAGCCGGTGAACGGTGAACTTCAACTCTTTATTTACATGATGTGACAGCTCAAACAACGGCTGCTATAGCCTTACTTATATAGGCAACTCATTAACTATTCAACCAATGAACATTTTGGAGCACTAGCTCCATTAACCAATGAGGGTGGCTCGTTAGTGGCCAAACGGACCAATCCGATCTCGCCACTTAACAGCCAAAAAGAAGTGCAGGGCCAGAACCCTGCACTTGACTCCACACTCAAGATATCTTTATTCCACATTAAATCATGCATATTTATTCATTCACAACACCCCTTCCCCCCCGGGTTCCGTTTACGGGGTGCGGTTTCATAGTCCTTGAGGTAGGACAGTTGTTTTGTTAGTCTATTTGATTTTCGTAGTGCACCCAGTATTTGACTGCACTCTTGTTGAGGTAGGGCATTGTTTGGCAAAAGGGGTGTTTCTGACTCTGAGTTCGAGTTTTCGTTGTCACCAACCTCTTCGGTGTCACCCTGAGGTGAGCTCGCTCCCATTCCTAATTCTTCTTCTCGTGTTTCCGTTCCGTTATCGTTCTCTTTGAAAAGGTTTTTGGCAAATTGGAGTTCTTCTTCCTCTATATCCCCCCCCCCCTTAGTTTGGTTATCAGGGGTCTCGGGGATCCCTGACCGCAATCTTGATCGTAGTTGATCGATATGGCGCTTCCATAGTCTATCGTCATAGCATTGTACAAGGTATGATCAGGGGCCGATTACACGGACCACAGTTGCTTCTACCCACAACGGATCGCCCGACAAGTTTTTAGCGAACACCAGGTCACCTATCTGGAAGGTACGGCATCGGCCGCTGGATCCGTGTGGTTTCTCCGGTTCGTACACTGGCTGTAACTGGTCGAGGTGGGAGCGGAGCTTTCATCCCATTAGCAGCTCGGCGGGAGTTTTATTGGTGACACTGTGCGGAGTGATATGCTGTAAAAAGAGGATTCGGTTTATTTTCTCTTCAATGTTGTCATAGTCCATTAGTAGTGTCTTTTTAACAAATTATACCATGCTCTCAGCCCTTCCGTTGGCCACTGGATGCACAGGTGAAGTCAGCACATGTCGAATACCGCGGTCCGCTAGGTACTGTTCAAAAGACAATGTGGTAAATTGGGGCCCGTTGTCGGATACCAGAACGTCTGGTAATCCGTGGGTGGCAAACAGTCTCTCCAGTGTTTTAATGACCGCTTCGGTTGTCGTGTTCTTCATTCGGTGGATTTCGAGCCAGTTCGAGTAGGCATCCATGGTTAGCTAGAAGGTGTGGCCTTTGGTCGGCCCGGCAAAGTCCAGATGGATACGGGACCAGGGTCCCCATGGTGTCTCCCATTCGGTGGGGATTGCCTTTGGTGGGGCGTTGCTTACTTCTTGGCATCTATGACAAACTTTGACCCAAGTCTTGATTTGCTTGTCGATGCCTGGCCACCGCACGTAGCTTCGTGCGAGGGCTTGCCATCGTGCAAGGTTCTCAGTACTGCTTGTTGGAGTCACTCTGGGATAACGACTCTATCGCCCCAGATGATGCAGCCTTTTTGAGAAAATAACTCTGTTTGTTGACTTTTGAATGGTGCGAAGTCGTCTGGTACTTGGTCCAATGGCCATCCGTGTTCCACCCAATTGAGGACTCGTGCTAAGGCGGGGTCTCGTTTTGTTTCTCTCGCGGTTAATGGCAGTGTATGAAGTGCCTCGATCTGCAACGTGGTCATTTTAGGTGTGGGGTCATCGATAGTCTGTGGAAGTGGTGCTCGGCTCAATGCGTCAGCGTGGGGAATGGCTTTCCCCGGGCGGTATTGCAACAGATAATTATAAGCAGCCAAGAATTCTGACCAGCGAGTCATCCTGGGAGATAATATGTAGGGAGTCGGTTTATCTCCTGCTATTATTCCCAGCAAAGGTTTGTGGTCAGTCACGACAGCAAAAGCCCGGCCATATATATACTCATGAAACCTCTTGACAGCAGACACAATTGCAAGGGCTTCCTTATCAATTTGGCTATAATTTCGCTCAGTTTTTGAAAGTGTTTTCGAAAAATAGGCAACAGGGGCTTCGTTACCATTAGGCAATACGTGGCTCAAAATGGCCCCCACTCCAAAAGGCGATGCATCACACGTGATAGTAAACGGCAATGTCTCAATGTACTGCATTAGTACAGCATCAGAAGTCAATAGTTTTTTAACATTACGGAATGCTTGCTCTTCTTTATGACCCCATACCCAAATTGCTTTTTTGTCCAGTAAACGATGTAAAGGTTCAGCAACAGTCGTTTTGTGTGGCAGGAACACATTATAAAAGTTGATAAGGCTTAGAAATGCCTGGAGGTTGGCCTTATTCCAGGGTCTGGGAGCGTTTTTTATTGCTTTCAGTTTACTATCGGTAGGGTGAATGCCCTGACTGTCATTTAGATATCCTAAAAATTCGACCCGATCAGTACACAGCTTACACTTATTTTTTTTTACTTTGAGACCTGCGTCTTTGAATTTTTGGAGAACCAATTTTAAACGATCCCGTAAAATTTTTGTAGTAGGGGCAGCAATTAACACATCGTCAAAGTAAGGGACAACGGCTTTAATCCCTTGTAATAGTCTTTCCATCAGGCTCTGGAATATCCCCGGGGCTACACTCACTCCGAATTGGAGCCGTGTACATTTAAAGGCCCCTCGGTGCGTCATGATCGTCTGTCCTGTGCCGTTTTTTTCATCAACCGGTAATTGCTGATATGCCTGAGCTAAGTCTAGTTTAGCGAAAACTTTTCCGCCCCCCAGGCAATGGAGGAGGTGCTGCACCACCGGCACCGGATATGCGTTTTGCTGCAGGGCATGGTTCAAAGTGGCTCGGTAGTCCCCACAAATTCGAATTGAACCATCCGGCTTGATGGGTGTCACGATTGGGGTTTCCCAGGGAGAGTGATCGGTTGGCTCTAACACTCCCTGGGCTATTAACTTATCAAGCTGTTCGTCAATTTTTGGTTTCAGGGGAAAGGGAACTCTACGAGGCTTTAGGCGGATGGGAGCTATTTTTGGGTTAAGGTTAAACAAGAGTGGGGTCCCCTTGTACTCGCCTAGCTTTTCTGCGAAGATGTCCCTGAATTCATGGACGAGGTTCTCCTCCCAGTCAGTGCCGCCGATTCGGTTAATGCCTGCCACTTCAATGCTGAGTGGCACGAACCATTGGAGGCCTAACAGGCTAGGCCGGTCTTTGTCAATCACTATCAGGGGTAAGTACGCTGTGCGGTTTTTGAATGAGACGCAGACTCTACTGGTTCCTATGACTGGAATCCTATTCCCCTGATAGCCTTTGAGTATGAGTCTTTGGGAACAGAGGTCTTGGCGCCGGATGGTAGGGATAAGTTGCTTGAGGGTCTTCCAGGAAACCATCGAGAGAGATGATCCCGAGTCGACTTCCATTTGGCAGGGCTGATTTTTGATAGCCACTTTAATTCGGATTTTCTTGGCATCCAAAGGAGAGGCGTGACTGATAGTGATAGTTTGGTGAGCCTCTTCTCGCTTCGTGAGGCGATTAAAGGTTTGGTTTCTGTAGGAGTGGTTTACTGGTTCTCGACTTACAAGGTGGTTCCCTGTTGAGTGGCGATAGTTGGCCCCCTTCGAGGTCTGGCAGGGTCCTAGGAGGCTTCTACAGACCTGTCCGATGTGGCCCAGTTTACCGCACTCATGGCAGAGCACGTTGCGGAATTTGCATTCGGACCTGGAATGATTGGCCCACAGCCAGCGCAGGGGTGTTGGGACTTCGGGTAGTGGTCCCTATCGGACCGCAGTCGATGGACCTCTTCTTCGTCGCTGTCTGACGACGAAGAGAGGTCCTCGTGGTGGGCCATCAAAAGCTGTCCTTCTGACTTGGGTGAAAGTTCGCGGGTCGGTTGGTGTACCGGAGCGTGGTTTCGGCGCAGTTGGGCAGCCGACATCCTGGTTGCTTCTGCTGCAGTAGCGTCAGTGATGGCATCGGCAAGGCTGATATCGCCTTTCGCCATCAGCTTGCTCTGAATGCCTAGTACATATAGTCCCAGAACTATTCGATCTCTCAAAGCCTCTTCCAGCTTGGCGAACCCGCAGAGGCCTCCCAGGTTTCAGAGGTCTGCAACGAAATCTGAGACGCTTTCTCCTTTTCGCTGGTTTCTTTGATAGAATTTGTGCCGCCTTACGAGTGTTGGCACGGTCGGTGCGTAGTGGTCTCTCAGTAGGGGTTCGACGACATCCCAGTCCATAGCCTTTACTTCTGCGGGTTTGGCTGGTGCTTTAGCCATCTTGAATATGGTCAGCCCGCAATGTGTTAGGAATACCGCCCATTTCTTCCCAGTCGTGGCATCCTTCAAATTATTGGTTTCCAAGAACATTTGGAAACGATCCATGTAGGCTTCCCAGTCTTCTTGCACGGGTCGAATGGAGCAGGTGGTATGACGCCGCGGGACATGGTTCCGCTGTTGTGCGTTCAGCCACATGCTCGGTATTTCTTCTTTGTTCAGTCAGCTCTGACATCTCCAAATCCCATCCTCGTCGCCAGTGTTAAATACTAAGCGTGGGCATGAAAGAATGGAGACAAGCCGGTGAACGGTGAACTTCAACTCTTTATTTACATGGTGTGACAGCTCAAACAACGGCTGCTATAGCCTTACTTACATAGGCAACTCATTAACTATTCAACCAATGAACATTTTGGAGTGCTAGCTCAGTTAACCAATGAGGGTGGTTCGTTAGTGGCCAATCAGATTCTCCTGAACGGACCAATCTGATCTCTCCACTGAACAGCCAATCAGAAGTGCAGGGCCAGAACCCTGCACTTGACTCCAAGCTCAAGATATCTTTATTCCACATTAAATCATGCATATTTAATCATTCACAACACTTACAACATTATTTGGAGTTAAGCCCTGATATTTACAATCTTCTAGACTCTGCTAAGCGAGCACTGGAAACAAGTCTATTTATTCTGAATTTGTCAGAAGTTTTCTGAAAGGGACAGTATCCAAATGGTCTTGATTGTAGCTACTGAAAAACAAATTACAGGGAAAATGAATTCATCCATTTCATCTCTGCTAACTGATGCAGTAGTTTTGGCATTTAAATTATAATGTTGCAAATACATGCTTCCTTGAGAGTCAGTGCCTTTGAATGCACTGGATGGTGGACTTCAGCAATAGAAATTTGCTCCAGGCTGTATGATCACAGTATAGGTAGGCAATTAGGTAGTCCTACCTAATTAGGACTAAAGTGAATGTGAAAGAATTTCCTTGTTGAAGAAGGTTTAAAAAGGAATCATTAGGAGACTGATTCTCTGGAGCTAAAGTGTACAGTCATTCCTGAAGCCCGAGCCAAAGCAGCCATGGAGGGACATGGAAGAGAGGGGTATAACCAGTGGTGGGATTCAAAATTTACCAGTGGTTCAGTGCGCGTGGCTTGATGGGTGCATGCACATGCCAAATGCACACTTTGCGCAGGTGCAGTGGCGTTTGCGCAGGCACTGTTCCATACTAGCAGGCTTGTAGGCCTGCATTCCTATTGGTCCGGAAAAGCCGGGCCATGATTGGACAAAACTAAGCGTTCTGATTGGTTCTTATTCGGCTGCTGCGATTGGGTAAAACCAAGCGCAGCAAGCTCAAATGCATGTTATAGGCTGCCTAGCCGCAGCCAGCTCTATAAAAGGAGCTGCCTCGGCTGGGAGTCTTGTCTCAGTATCTGGTTTCCTAATAAAGAGCTGTTGTCACTACCTCGAGTCTCGTCTCTCCTTGGGACCCACCGCCCAGACTTCACAGGCACAGAGGCGTTCCAACTCACCTCCTGCAAGCCTGCACTCTCCTGGTTGCTTCAGCAGCTGCTGCACAGCACTCTGCTGTGCCACGCAAAGCAGCTACGCTTCAAAAGCAGAGGATAAAGGTGAGTATGGGAGTCCAGGTTGGTGGGCCCAACAGCAGAGCGGCATAGAGAACCAGTTTGGTCTCCGCTGCTCTACTGGCTCAGCAGAACCAGGCCGACCTGATAGAATACCACCACTGGGTATCTCCAGAACAATCTCAAATAACCAATAGAAGCTGGTTAGTTCTTAGACTTTGTCTGAATCATGCAAGATGATCTCTATAACAAGATTTATATTGAAAGAGAAGGAAAATGTTGCTTTTGAACTAAACTAGTTACATTTGAATACACCCTGCAGTAGGCAGAAGAAGACATGAAGTTGATGTCATAAAGATATTGCCTTCATGACAACTTCCTGCTGTAGTTACCAAAATGGCTAATCTTAGGGCCAAAACCCTGTAAGATGTACCTTTGGTTTTTCCTGCCTAAATGTACAACCTTGCTTTTCTCCACATTAAATTTCATTTTGTTGGATAGTTCAAGTCCATCAAGATCTTTCTGGATCCTGAGTTTGTCTTCTGGAGTGTTGGCTGTTCCTGTCAGCTTAATGCCATCTGCAAGCATGAGGAGTTCCCCCTTCTATTCCCTCATCTAAGACGTTTATGAAGATTTTGAAGAGTCCTAGGCCTAAGATGGAATCTTGTGCTACCCCACTGCTTACTTCTCTCTATGTAGATGTAGTTCCATTAAGGACTACCATTGAGTATGATTTATAAGTTACAAATCTATCTGGTGATGATGCTGTCTATCCCCATTTTTCTAGCTTACCAAAAAATAGGTTATAGTCTACTTTGCCAAATGCCTTGCTGAAGTCTAAATATGCTATGTCCACAGAATTTTGCTGGTCTACTAATTTAGTTATTTTATCAGAGAATGAAATAAGATTGGCTTGATATGATCTGTTTTTAATAAACCTGTGCTGACTTTTAGTTATAACTTTATTTGTTCCTAGATGTCCACTGATCAGTTTTTTTATTATTTTTTCCAGTATCTTCCCTGGTACTGATGTTAGGCTGATTGGTCTGTAGTTTCCTAGAACATTTCTATTTAAAACAAAAACAAAAAACAACAACCTCTTTTCCAATTCTAAAGTGTTCCAGGATTTTTGAAAGATATGTAAGGAAAAATGTAAGGTTATTGATAAAAAATAAATGGTACCTTTTTGAAAAGTCTGCTTCACGTCAAAATTTCTAACACCATATTACTTCAGCAGTATCCTCTGTCTTTTGGGAAATAAACTTGGTCAATTGAGGAGGCATTTGATGTATAAAATATTATGTCAAGTAACGTTCCCTCATTTAATTTAATTACATCTACACCACCCACCCACCCACATAAAAAACCATGTGCTATGTATGATTAGGGGAGAGGGATTGTACACTTTTGAAATGCATATTCTATTATTCAGATTTAGTCCTTACTTATTTGTCATTCTGAAAATGAGAAGATGGCACTAATTTGGCCACTTTGGGGCATAGCCAGTAGATGAATGGCTTCCATCCCTGAATTGAAACCTTTCCCATAGGTTACTTAGAGATCTTTCTTCTATATCATTTTTTTAAAAAATTCTTATTCAAAATATATTTGGCATTGGACAAGAAGAAGTCAAAGAACATTTTTAGCCCTGTTGTCTGCTTGGAAATAGGTGATTCTTCTTTTATATTCTTTTCAGAGACTTAAAAGCAAAATACAAATCTATGGTTTTACTGAGAGTATTTTTTGTTTTAATCTGGATTAGACCTGCCTAGGAACTAGAAAATGATGCAGTTTAACTGTGGCCTTTGTACAAACTATGGATAAAGCAAACTGCAACAAAAGATAGACATCTCTGTTCCACAGATCCTAGAAAACTTCTTGGGAACAGGTGTGCTGCATCAAGTTAATTATTTACAGTATTTGTTTGCACCTGTGTAGCATAATCCTGACCATTTTTCCTGTGTCCTGATAACTAGAACAGATGTTGCTAAGCCAACTAACCAACAATCATGGTTAAATTAAGAGACTCTCCTACCATTACACATTTAGTTTGCACTTGCAAAATGTCAGTTTATATTCATTTTTCACCCGCCTTCATTTCCAACTCATAGGATATTGAATACTTGTTTATATGAATCATATTTTGGACTATTTTTTATTTGTCATCTTTATGATCTTTGAGATTTGGGTAATTTGTATGTATAAATCAGTGGAAAAGGGAAAAGGAACACTAAAGAAATGGATAAGGATTCTGGAATGTTTTTCTTAATGAAATTAATCAGGTCCTTTGGTGGATCTGTCATTAGAAACTGAAAACATCTTATTGTGCAACATATAGGGTCTTTTTAAATTGTGGGTAGTTTAATCTTTCACTCCTGATTCTACTAGCTTTGTTTTAGCTTTGAAGTATATTTGGTATTATATTTTGTTATTACACTTAGAAAATACTTCTGTTTCCACTTTACTGATTATATTATATTGTTTTACAATGATGTTTTGCAGGATAATTTTAGAAAAATAAGCAATGCATACATGGTTACTGTTTTAGGAATAGATTGGATCCAGACATACTCCAATCAGAGCCATTGAAATTAATTAATTAATTAATTAATTAATAATGAGAATTTATAGTTCAACTTTCAATAAGCAATAATGATCAGTTCAAAGGCAATTAAAATATAAGAATATGGAAGACAGGCAATAATTATAAACAGTTATATATGAGAGTTGCAAAAGTGCAATGATCTAATAAAAAACAGTTAATAACTAAAATGACAAAACTAATTAAAATCCATGCGGTCTCTTATTGCAACAAAATAACCAACAGAATAAATCAAATAAAAATACATTAAAACAATTAAAAATGTACATGTTTTCTTCCTAGCTAAAGATTATATTCATATTTTTATGCAGGCCACGAGCAGCTTCTTCTGTTTTGGGAACTATTTTTCCCCCAAACTCTTCATAAGAAATATTAAAATAGCTAGTTGCTTGTAGAATACTAGGCAGCTGTTTCCAAAGCGTTGCAAATCCTGGAAAGAACTTAACTATGAAAGAGCTGAGAAACAAAAGGCACAACAACAAAAAATAATAATAAAAGGGTGGCATATGGGTACTAGAAAGAATTTACCATTTTTTTTAACTATTGCAGATATTCAGATAACAATTGGCAAGCACAAGGGGGAAGAAACGCATTTAATAACTGTCTTGCTTAACAACAAAAATTTTGGAGTCCATTGTGGTCATAAGTTGAGGACCATCTGTAGTCTAAGATGAATCTCTAATTAGCTATCACTTTTCCATAAATAAAGAAGAATCTCCTTGAGAAAACACCTTTTATAAATACTTCCCATCATAGCAGAAACTAATGCAAACATGACAGTGAGGAATTCTCATGAAGCAGCATGGCCTAGTGGTTAAAGCCCTCAGTTTAGAAGCTGAGAGACCACAGTTCTAGTCTCACTTTAGGTATGAAAACCATCTGGGTGAGTTTCGACCATTTAATCTTTCTCAGGCCAACCTGCCTCCCAGGGTTGTTGTTTTGGGAAAAATAGGAAGAGTAAGTTTTATCAGGTATGTTCGCTTATTTATTTATCAAAATAATGAACGCAGATAAAATATAAACAAACAAATAAATAAATAATGAAGACTCATAATTACTGTTTTTTTCAGGAGCTAGGATGATTTTTGAAGTTCCTAACTCAGCTGTTGATTGAAGATTAAAAGACACAACAAAGTTTTGTCTGTTGCTCCAGGCAAACGATAAATTGTCTCCTTCTTTATTCCATTTTCATTAACTAGTTAGACTGTCAAAAAAGACAGAACTGAAAGGTAGGCAAGTTTCCACATGTGCTTTTGTCCTCCAGCACTGCAACCTGAAGTAACTGATAGAGGAATAATGAATCGGCAATAATCAGTGAATACAGGTGGCCCCTTTATGACCTGTGGATTTCATTTCCCAGAATTCTTGAGATGGCTCAGGAATTCTGGGAGATGAAGTCCACAGGTCATAAAAGGGCTATCGTTGCTCTTCCCTGCTCTTGTTTATAATAAGCCACCCAAGAGAAGCAAGATTATTTTTTTCCTCAATTGCAGCTCTTAAGAAAGTTTGTTTTATGGGAATGGTGAAATAATAGTAAAGTTTAAATAATTCCCATCTCTTCTAACTGCTTGATTCTTATTTTTTATGTGTTATAACAATTTATGTCCATCTTTCGTAATTAGCCTCTCACTATTGCCAAAGATTCAACCTTCTGCAAAGGAGATTTTGCAGAAATCTCCAAATAGTTCTACAATGGATGTGTGAATTTTCATTTGTTGGAGATATTTCTACCATTTATATTGAATAATTGGATAATTCTTGAATTATATTGAATAATTGGCCTGTTGGTAAAAGCATTTAGGTCATCTGTCCTTTTTCTTGCTTGGGAAAAAAAAGCATGTTTGGCCAAGGGGCACTTTGTACTGAACTCTGATGCACAGTCCATTGTAATAACAGTAAAGTTTAATGATGCATGACTTGGAGAGACTGACAAATTTCCAGCCAAAGTATTGATTCCAAGAGAATTTATAAAGCACATTCTGTATTCTATGTCATTACAGTTCATTTTTGGCTGAAAGAATCATGTAAAATAGATTTTTAAATAAGTGGTAATAGCCAGACATAAAGGAGATATTGACGTGTGTAATGAAGGGTGAAATAGCATGCCAGGTAAAGGCATATAACAAATTGAAAACAAAAGCATTGCAACTCCCTACAAATGTAAATTTGTTTTTAGATTTTAATCAACCCTTTGTTTCAACACATATGAATCCTGCCACCTACACAAAAGAGTAATTTTTAACAAAATAATTATTTACAGTTTGATTTTAGACTTGACATTTAAAAATGAGTCTCTCAAATGCACACCTCACTCACAAGACATATTAATCAATATGTATCATGTATTATATTACAAAAAGAAAGATATTTGATTTTATGAAGGGAGGGGGGAAAGGACCCATTTTGCTTAGTTGAGCAATATGTGAAAATTATTAATTTGAATTTTCAACAAGATTGTGTGGAGGTTGAGGGAGATTAAGAATTGAGTATGTCTCCAGTATTAAATCGAATGATGTGACAAGATTTTTTTTGTTTTAGAACTGATGAGAATTGAAAGGAGACCATTGGAGGAAGGAGACTAAAGCAGGGAAGCTCACACAAAGCTGGGAAAAAAAGGGAGAAGACAATAACTGATTGGGTTGCTAAGGTTTTACTGCAAAATAACACTGCATTTTAATTGCATTCCAGCCGTCTCTTTTTGAACCAAAGAGAGAATAAAGGTCACCCAGGTCTAGCCGTGTTACGGCCCCTACATAGTCCAGACATAAATATATCTCCCTCATACCCGAAACACCATGAGAATCAGTTAAATTCTCCTTTGAGTAGCTGTTTTTTAACAATTCAGAAGTATATCAGCTTGATAAAGAAATGAAAAGAAGGAGGCTGACAAATTCAATAGATTTCTTGGTGTCCTAGTGAAAAACCCTTCATGGTTTCAGTGGTCATTGAATAGGGTTTCTAAGTTATTCCATTTGCCCATCCCAGAAAAAAGTTAGAAGTCCAGGAAAATGTTCTTTTGCTAAATGAATTCTTGAGAATTAATTAAAAGGGGTTTTTTAAATAATAGAATTGGGAGAGGGTTATTATTATTATTATTATTATTATTATTATTATTATTATTATTATTATTATTATTATTAGTAGCAGTAGTAGTAGTTTTAGCTTGATCTTAGGACCTGCTTTGAATTCTAGGATCTAGTTCTTCATTATGCAAAAGTATACAATACATCTGAATTGCCCAATCCTGCATATACATGTTTTGTTTTGTTTTTCTTTTCAGGCACAAGAAAGATTTTTGGTTTAAGAATTGGCAATTGAGGAAAAAACCTATGGCTCATTTTAAAGATATGTAGCATTTCAGAGGAAGAGCCAGTTTGGTGTAATGGTTAAACACCTCAGGCTAGAAACTGGGAGACCTTGAATTCTAGTCCCACCTTAGACACAAAGTCAGCTGAATGACCTTGGGCCAGTCACTTTCTCCCAACCCTACAAAGGAACTACTTCCCCCCCAAAAAAACTTTGCAAAGAAAAATATATGGACTTGTCCAGGTGGTCACTAGGAGTCAAAATGGACTCAAAGTGGCATATATACATACATACATCAACTTATTTGGAATGATTTCAGTATAGTTACAACCTTGAGGACTAGCGTGTAAAATAGGCATGTAAAATGTAAAAAAAAAAAGGGATGCGAAATTCTCAAAATGAGATTCTTATTGGAATGACCCAGAGATTTTTTCTCAAGGCTCCTGTTGGTTAAATGTAATGTTTTATTTCATCTCAGTAAAGATTATAGCAACAGCACTTATATATCGCTTTATAGTGCTTACAAGCCCTCTCTAAGCAGTTTACAAAGTCAGCATATTGTCCCCCAACACAATTTGGGTCCTCATTTTACCCATCTCAGAAGGATGGAATCTCGAGCCTGGTGGGATTTGAACTGCCAAATTGTAGGCAGCTGGCTGCAGAAGTAGCTTGCAGTACTGCACTCTAACCACTGTGTCACAGAGCTCCTATGGGAAGCTTATCCTGATACATTGCTATTTCAGTCTGATATAACTGCCCAGTATCATTGGGGATTGAGCAGCATAGAAATTTAATACATTATTATTGTTATTGCTATTATTATTGAATAACTAATTAATTTTTCATGAACGTATTATGCAGTGTGGCAACACATCAAAAATGCTATGGAGACCACAGTATATTTCAATCACCTATAGCACCAGAATATTTTGGGAATGAAAGCAAAAATATTCCATAGCAGAAATCACCAAAAGACAACTTTGTAGTTTTTATATAGAAGTTACTAGATAGCAAAATCATCTGCGATTCGAAGCCTACATGATAGCAGAAGCCATTTTATTTAAACATAACTTTGTTCCATTAGTACAGTTAGAATAATGGGGTTTTTCTTCTCTCCCTCTTCTTTAATAGCTTTTTTAGAAGATCAAAAGTGATCCCTGGTCATGAATCTCTTCATCTGTCATTGATCTAATTCCTGGTTACTTTTCTACTACAGTGTTTTGTCCAGGGGTGGGATTCAATTTTTTTAACAACCGGTTCTGTGGGCGTGGCTTAGTTGGTAGACATGGCCAACTCAATATCACTCATATCGAGACACGCATCTCCTTGCCTGGCCTCTCATGACTGTGGAGATGCTGCAACAGTCATAAGTGTGAAAAATGGTCATAAGTCATTTTTTTCAGTGCCATTGTTAACTTTGAATGGTCACTCCACACAAGCAAAGTACCAGCAAAGGAGGGGGAAAAAACTCCAGAGAGGTTCCTAAGACAGGAAGTCTAGTCCTGCCAAGAATGTAATAAGGGTTAATGGAGAAGCAGTTTCTGTAAGCAACATCAGAATGTTTTCTTCCTCTCTTCCTTACAGGATTAGGCTAGTAATTTCTTCTAACAACCGGTTCTCCAAACTTCTTAGAATGCTAACAACCGATTCTACCGAATAGGTGCGAACCTGTAGAATCCCACCCCTGGTTTTGTCCCTATTATTGAATAAAAGTTCAGAAATAGGAAAGAGATGAAAGAGAAGTAAATGTCATCATTTCCATTTTGTGTAAATAATTGGAGTTAGCATTTGCCTGTTTCAGATGGGATTTTCCTATTACATTTTTCTTTGTTTTATGTGGTTTGAGCCTTTAAATCTTTACCTCCAGTTTTCACAGAATGTGCAAGTCTGACTAACAAGGCAAACATATTAATTCATGGCTTCAGAAATTTATACCAATATTTCAATATTTTGTTGCATTTTAAAATTATACTCCACGGACCATTTCCTTTCACATTCCCCTAGATTTGCCCAGTTTTAGACAGGCCACCTCTCACTGGTGTAGAAATAAGATAATCCAAACCGTAAATTGAGAAGTATTTAATTAGCACACTGGACTGCAACAAATGAAGTTTGTTCCAATAGAATTGTCTCTTTTATCAGGATGCTAATGACTGAAAATAGACAGAAATGAGTCAATTTAATGGCATATTAGATTTAGCAAATAAACTATCCCCACCATTGTTAGGCCATTTGATGATAGGCATTCAAATAGCAACTTTGATCACCGACAAGACCCCACAAAAGAACTGTATAAACTATGATAAATACCTATAATTAATATTCTCAAGTTATTTCTGACCTACAGCAAAGAAATGACTTCACACAGATCAGAATTTTTCAAATTGTTTACTTACCAACCCCTACTGCTCTCTGTGCTTTCAGGCTCTTTGCCATGCTAGACACTTTTTTTCTTTCTTTTTTCTAATGAAACAGCATACAAATTGTATGTACAAAAGGGTATTTGTAGTATAAGTGGTTAGATTTTGCGTTTGAATAATTATAGCAATTGCAGATGAAAAGTGGGTAATTGTGTAATAATAATTGGCCATTTCTGCAAGTCATTTGGGTGTTTTTTAGCCTAGTTAGTGGTTGCTAGATAAGCAATTGTGTAGGGTGGAAAATTAAGCAACAAGTGGCAATGAAATGTAGGCCCTGTGGCTTAGAGCTTCTAAGCATATCATGGCCTGCATTATTTGAGACAAAAAGCTGTCTGTAGCAGAGATGCTAATTTTAACACTATTGTTGAGTCTATGGAAAAGATCAGTTGGAATCTTCATCATACCTTGAATGTATTTGTGCATATGAAAACCAATTCATCCTTATACCTTGTTCCTCTAAGTTTTGGATCGATTTAAGTTCACCCTTTTCATCCAAAAGTTCCCCATATCTAACTGTTTGTTCCTTCTTGTAGATTATAGGATAGGAAAATGCTTCAATGGTCGATAACCAAACTGGAATTTTCAAATAACATTGTCTTTTTATCTTCTTCCTATTTAACCACAAAGACTCCCGTACATAATGTCTTCTAAAATAACCCTGTGTTTTAGTTCCCTTATACCATAAAAAAGCATGCCAGCCCAACAGCAAGTCGTGCCCTTCTAATGTCAACAACCTATGTTTCCTTAATGTTATCCATTCTTTGACCCACATCAAACTTGCAGCTTGATAGTACAATTCCCAATTAGGCAGGCCAAAACCTCCTCTAATTCTAGCATCTTGCAAAAGCTTTAGCTTTATTCTCGCTTTTTTCCCTTGCCATATAAACTTCAACATAATTTTATTTAAATCTTCAAAATAGTCTTTTCCAAGCCTAATTGGTATTGTTTGAAACAAAAATAAAATTCTAGGTAAAATATTCATCTTAATTGTTGAGATTTTCCCTATTAATGACAATTGCAAGTTTTCCCACTTCTTCAAATCTGTAGTTATCTGTTGTTTAAGTTTAATATAATTATTCTCCTTTAATGTGCTACATCTTGTTGTCAAATATATCCCCAGATACTTAACCTTATTTGTAACTTGAATTTTCAAAAAATCTGCCAGTTCTTCTCTCTGTCTCAATAGCATATTCTTTGTCAAAATCTTTATTTATTTTCAAACCAGCCACCTCTCCATATGTCTCTATCCTTTCCAATAACTTTGGAGCTGTTTCTAGCGGGTCTTCCAAAATAAAAGCTAAATCATCAGCAAAAGCTTGTAGCTTAAATTCTTCCTTTTTAATTTTCATTCCTTTTATGCTTTTATCATCCCTAATATTTCTATTCAACACTTCCAAGGTCAACACAAATAGCAAAGGAGATAGGGGGCATCCTTGTCTTGTGCCTTTCCTTATATTAATAAAATCTGTAAGTTCCCCCTCCATCATTACCCTTGCTGTCTGTTTATTATATATGGCTTCTATTGCTTGAATAAATTTTTTAGCAAAACCCATCTGCTCCAATAATAATAACATAAATCTCCAGTTCACGTTGTCAAATGCTTCATCAAGGTATGATGAAGATTCCAAAACGGAGGGATTTTATGATAAACAGACTGATTTAGATAAGATCTTGATGGGTACTGATGAGAAGGTGATTAAAAAATTATATGGTTATTTACTGGGAATGAAATTAGAGGAAGAACAAGTCAAAGAAACTATGATTGTTTGGGGGAAGAATTTTGGATATGGGATTGATTTAGAGAAATGGCAGAAATTGTGGTCTCAAAATTATAAAATGACAATGTCAACAGCATATAAAGAAAACTTGTATAAGATGTTTTACAGGTGGCACTCTCCTCCGACAAGAATAGCAAGAATGTTTAAGAACAAATCTGAAAAATGCTGGAAATGTCATCAGATACCCGGCTCGTATTACCATATATGGTGGACTTGTGAGGTTGCTAGAAAATATTGGACTATAATTCGCATGTGGCTAGAAAAAATGACAAAGAAACATATAGACTTGAAACCAGAGATCTTCTTATTGGGAATTTTACCTGATATATATAGTAAAGATTTGAAATATCTGATTGTAAATGTAGTAACAGCGGCCAGGATTGTATTTGCTAAAAATTGGAAGAATGAGAAAATACCATTACAGGAAGAAATTATTAAGAAAATATTGGAATGTGCTGAGATGAGCAGATTGACATTTGAAATTAGAGAGCAAGAGGATAAACAATTTTATGAAATTTGGGATCTTTTTTATAAATGGCTAGATGATAAAACACGATAATAGAATATTTTAGATAGTAAGAAATATCTTTATCCTGCTATTTTGCTATTATTTTGTTACTTGATATTATATTTATAAAGGGTTTTTTTAGGATTGATTTGGTATGATTATATGATTTGTTGAATAATCTGCTTAAAGTATTGTTAGCTCATAAAGCATGAATGATCAAAAGTATAGTCAAAAATTTCTTTTTTTTTGTTTAGTGATTATAGGATATATAAGTTTGGATTGATAATATGAGTTGTTATGTAACATAATTGTAACTGGGACTACAGAATGAATGCAAAAAAATGAACCAACTGACACACTGGATGTACATACGAGAGTTGAATGTTTTAATATTTTGTTTGCCTTGTTTGTTTGTAGAAAATTAATAAAATTTTCTTTTTTTTAAAAAAAGAAAAGATCAGTTGGATAAGAATGTTTCTAAAATCTGGCAACATTTTTGAAATCAGACTGAAATCAGCCTATTACCATCGATAAAAGCTTCATGTAGATTTGTTCATCAGAATTAATCACTGCAAATAACTTCTTTCCTTCCCTTTTCTTTTTTTTCTTCCAGAGACATCTTAATGCATCATTATCAGAATAAAAGGTAATTGCATCTCTTTGTATTTTGGTGTTCACAATATTAGTGTTTATAATCTATTGCACAAATCTCAGCCTAACACTTAAGGTTCAGTTATTAAACTGAAAGGAGAGAGTTCCTATCCTAAAAGGAGAGAGTTATGACTTTTTCCAGACTTGTCCTCCAATACTGTAGTAGCCAAGTATCTAGACCAATGGTGGCTAACCCTTTTCAGCTCGTGTGCCAAAAATTGTGTGCATGTGCACACTTGCATGCTAGCACCCAGAAGGCAATGAGTGCAGCCCTCTCACCCCCTGTGCATGTGTATACAATCCCCCATCGCCACCCCCTTACCTGCACTGCCTCCCAGCTGATTTTTGGCTTGTTTGAACCCTTTTTAAGGCCTCCCAGAAGCTCAAGGGAAGCCTCTGCAGCCTTTGGAGGCCAAAAAAATGGGCCGTTTCATCACTTCCGGTTTTTCTAGAAATACATTCTCAGTCAGTCTAAGGAAAATAAATTGCTTTTGATATTTTTTTTTCACACATTAAATGTAATTAAAGTTTCATGGCCAAATACAAATGTCAGCTTAAAGATCTCTGAAGAGTATGCATGTCCTCTTTTTCAATTTATCCAGGGGCATAGAGCTGCCATGTAGAACAGAGTAGCAGTTTTGGGAAACCAAGGGCTATAGTTAACATTCAGGAAGAAAGGGTGAAAGGTGAAAGGCAGCAGGAAAATTTTGTTGTTTCATTTCTTGTTTCGTTTTGATGTGATATGATTTGATAAGCTTATGCTAGGGCTTGTCTTGAAGATGCTGTATTCTAAAAATGATGAAAAATTCTGTTTGTTTTCAACAGCCATGATATGAAAAGTTCCAAAGACCACATTCAGTCATGGATCACAGACTCAAAGCCCCTTTGTAGTGTGAAGGTCAACATCAAACCAAATGTTAAAGATTTTTTACTTCCTTATTTATAGCCTGCTTTTATTATTTTTACAAATAACTCAAGGCAGAGAACATACAGCTCCTTCCTACTCCTATTTTCGACACAACAACAACCCTATGAGGTAGGTTGGACGGAGAGAGTTAGTGCTCAAGCTTAGTGTCACCCATGGCTTTCATGCCTAAAGTGGGTCTAAAACTCACAACCTCTTGGTTTCTTGCTTAGTGCCATTACCACTAGATAAAAATGTTCAAAACCATCAGAAGAACTAACTTGAACAGCCTCTTTCACAGAAAAACAATTCATAAAAGTTGAAGTCCAACTTCACTACAATCTTATTTTTAAAAGGCAGTTGTGTAATCCATAAGAATATTGGGTTTTCCCTATTATTTCCTAAATGGAAATGTTCCTTCAGAAGAATAATTTGAGCCCCCAGTTGTCAAAATCTTTTGTTATTCATTCTAGCCAGCTCAGTTCTATATTTTCTTCACCTGACACACTTGATCCTCCCTAAACTATCTTAGAAATAGATTCATAAGAAGGGACCTTGGAGGTTTTCTAGTCCAGCCCTCTGCCTAAGGCAGGAGTCCTTATTCCATGGCTGTCCAATCTTTTCTTAAGAACCTCCAGCAATGGAGCATCCACAACTCCAGTAAGCAAGTTATTTTGACTTGCTATTTTCTCATTGATAAGAAATTTCTTCTTAACTCCAGTTTGGGTCTTCTGAAGATCTTCCACCCATTTCGGCTTGTTCTGCCCTCAGGTGCTTTGGATAATAAATCAACCCCTTCTTCCTTGTGACACAACCCTTCAAGTTTTGGAAGACAGCTATCATGACATCACTTTTGTTAATTTTAAGCCTTATGAAGTATTCATAATAACACAGAGAACATTGCCTTAACAGTCATCTCAGATATTCTTAATGCTGTCATTTCACAGCCAATGAAGATTAGTTTCTAATTCCAGAGTGAAATGTATAAATACAAGTTTATAAGTAATACTGGATTATGTCACTTTGCTGTTAAAAGTTCTTTTTATGCTCAATACAAAAATATGTCAAAATAGAGTTTTTGCAGTAAAATATGTGGGTGAGTTTATAATTAGTGTTTTAGAAACTCTTGAAAAAAATAGTACTTTGCAATTACATCACAAGCATTTCTAGAAATCAAATATAGTTAGGCGTGTTCTCTGTGATTTAGAGTTTGAAAGATATCAAACAACAGGTTTCTTCTTGTTTAAAAAACACTTTTTTGAAAGATAATTCTATGATTCTGTACTAAGATGCTTCCACCTAAGTTCATATACTTATTAAAAACAATGCAGTACTGAGAAAAACATCAACAAGGGGCAGCAGAGAAGCTTCAAAAGTATTATACAGAAAACCAGAAACTATTCTAGCTGTCAAGATGTTGTATGATATTTAAACAACAGAACAATAATCAGATCATAAAATACCACTACTATCTGTTAAATTCTACATTGAGTCTACTATAACACTTTTAAAGGTTAATTTTAAAAGATGTGCCTTGGCCTTCTTACTAAAAGCAGACAGATGGCAATTCTATTAAAAGAAAAAAGAAGTCCCACAATTGGGGCGGGCGGGAATAAATCACCTCCCCCCCTGCTGCTTCTATAAGAAGGCAACTAGGAGGACATTCAAAAGAGTTTTTTTTTTTTTTTTTACAAAGTGTAGACTATTTCATAACTGCAAGGGCCTCTTTAAAAATAACTTTACAGTTATAAATAACATTATTATTCCAATTATTACTTGCTGTGTACAAAGTAGCACGTTACTCTGCACAAGCCTCATTGGGAGACTTGGGGGTTGACATATTTTTTTTTGTTTAATTTTGCTCCTATCTGATTATTGAGCTACCTATGCTACTCCTGATCTGTTATTAAGAAGGCCAGGCACAAAGTACTCTACCATTTACTTCTCATCTCTAACTTGCTGTCAGCACATTAGATTTACTGACTTAGGTGTGTGAGACATTAATAGTAGTGGAGCTACACCCATGTTGATCTCTTTGAATGTAACCCCTCTGGTATGGACACATTTTCTACCACTATCAGACATGTATGCTGTCTTAAAACATGTGGGAAAAATTGTTATCTTCCATCACATATGAATTACCTGTATCTTAATGTATCAGAAGAAAGTTCAGTCTAGCCCAGCACTTTGTTTCCACAAGTGGTTTGTTAAAAATCTACAAGCAAAATCAATGGCACAAAGATCCAGATTTGCAACAGTGAGTGGTTGCTTAGTCTCTGCCTGGAATCCTCCAAGCAAAGGAAGAGATGGTCATTTTATATTTCTCCCTTCTATTTAATAGCTCTTAAGATACCTGCAAAAATGCAAGTGTGCATTTATTGCCAACTTTCTCTTCTCTACATTTCTACCATTAGATATGCTTATCTTTCCCTGTCAGATTCAGAATTATAAATTTAAACTTTTTAAAGCCATTATTTATTTTGTTACAAATTGTTAAACCAGCCTACTTGAACTAGTTATGTTAGATATTAACTCCTATCATCTCCAACAATATCAGTGTTGAGATTCCATGTGAATCAGTACTTCTTCCCCTCCCTCCTGGAAACTATATTTTTAATAGCTTTAAATGATAATTTATGAGCCAAGGATAGTATCGACTTTCTGACAAGTTGGGTTGTTAGTGAAGTTAAAGTGAGGAATAAAAATACTTGGGTTGACCATGGACAGCTCTGCAAGATCTAGGGGTGTCAACACATCCAATCAAGTTGCTACAGTTGCAGTTGCAAATCATGAATCCACTGTGCAATCACTACATGAAGACAGTTATTGGTTCAAAATAGAGAAAGGAATGCAGCTGTCATTGTTCTCTTTCATCTTTCTTTTTCAATCTCTTTGCCAAAGTGATTATGAAGAAGATGGAACTTGATGGATCAAAAATCAGAGTAAAAATTGGAGGAAGGAAGATCCACAAGCATTGATATGCTGGCAACTGTTGTATACCACAACTCTCAGAAACCAAGGAAGGCTGGGAACATCTGATCAAAAGGATGAAAGAAGAAAGTGAGAAATTTGGTTTCTTCCTGAACATAAAAAAGCCAAGCTCATGACCACTGTGAGGAACGGAAATGTCAAAATAACAATTGATACTGAAGAGATCAAATGCATGTAAGAATTCACTTTCCTAAGATTTCAGATTGATCAAAGAAGTTTGACACAATCCAGAAATAAACTGTTAAATGCACTGGGTCCCACAGCAGTTACAAGCATGAATGGAATATAAAAAAACAAGGCATGAGTCTGGCAACTATCATGTTTCCCATATCTCTCTATGGTTATTGTTCTGTCCCTAATTAGCATTCTTGAGAGCCCCGCGCTTTGATTGGCCAAAGCGCGGGGCACTCTGATTGGTCAGGCGAGCCGCACCGATTGGCTCACTGAGAATCTCCCGCGATTGGTCCATTCGAATCGCGGGAGATTCAAAGCGGTGCCATTGGCCGTGGCCGCCGCGGCTGAAAGGATAAAAGCCGCGAACCTTTTGCGAAGAGCCAGTTCGGTTCCTACTTTAATAAAAGAGCATGATTTGAAGTCACCGACTCCTGGCATCATTTCGTGGACACAACATTGGCGACGAGGATGGGATCCAGACCATGAACTGAACCACGTGTCCAACGGAAGCCAGACGAACCACCACGATGGCGAAAATCGCACCACCCGCACCCTTCAACCCCGCCACCGAGGACTGGGAATCGTACTCCGACCGATTCCGCATGTTCCTCGAGTGCAGCAACCTGAAGGACACCACCGGCCCCATGAAGCGCGCCATCTTTCTGACCCATTGCGGGACCGAGGTATTCAAGGCACTTGCCAAACCTGCCGATGCGACAGCGATGGACTGGGACGTCCTCGAGCCAATACTTCGGTGGCACTACGCTCCAGAGGTACCCATCCTGATCCAACACAACGAATTTTACCATCGGGACCAACGGTCAGGTGAGAGCTTCAGCGACTTCGTCGCCGAGCTACGGCACCTAGGGGGGCTCTGCGAATTCGACAACCTGAACGACGCCCTGCGAGACAGAATCGTGCTCGGTTTGTGGGACCCCGTCCTCCAGAGCCGGCTGATGGCCAAGGGCAACATCAACCTAGCAGACACCCTCACCGCAGCCGCAGACGCCGAAGCAACCCGAACCTCCGCCGACCGCATGCGCAGACCGAACGCTGGGGACCGCAGCAGAAACAACAACCCTGTGAGGTCGGCCGAGGCCCAACCCAAAATGACCACCCACCAGGGCGACTTCCACTTGGCATCGGGCACTTCCGATGACGAGGAGGACATCCATCGCCTCCAGACAGGCCGCGACCCACGGAACCTGCGGGGTCGTAAGTCGAGGACCAACTGTGCCGGTTGCGGCGGCGACCACCCCAGGTCGGAATGCCGGTTTTTCGAATCGATCTGCCGGCATTGCGACAAGAAGGGACACATCGCCCGTGTCTGCCGCCTAAAAAAGAACCGCAGCCCAGATGGGACCAGAGCGACCGGAGGAGAGAGAGCACACCACCCCAGACCAGAGATTGCCCCTCAGACAACAGATGGAACCGGAACGGACGATCCCTGCGAGGCGGCGATAACCGGCGAAGAGAGGAGACCCATCAGACGGTCACCATCGGCCACGCCATAACCAATGACGCCCGGAAGGTCCACGTGGAGATAGGCATCGAGGGCCAGCCATGCAAAATGGAGGTGGACTCCGGGTCCTACCTCTCCATGATAGCATGGCATGAAATAAAGTGCTTGGTGCCTACCATCCAAAGGAGGAACCTAGACAGCCAGAGACTCATCGTAAGGGACTACCAGGGAAACCGCATCCCGGTAGTCGGAACCAAACACTTCAACATCACATATAAAGGGCACACCGAAAGGCTTCCCCTGACAATCGTCGACCGTGACCGCCCAAGCCTACTGGGACTGCAATGGTTCGCCCCGCTCGGCATCGCAGTCACGGGAGTCGACCATGTCACCGACGACAGCTGGGAGCAGCAACTGGCCCGGGAATTCTAAGAGGTCTTCGACGGAAACCTAGGCAAGTACCGAGGGCCCCTTATATCATTCAGCCTAGACCCAAACGTGCCTGAAATGCCTGAAACCAAGGCGGGTGCCATTCGCACTTAAACCCAAGATAGACGAGCAAATTGACAAGCTCGTCAAGCAAGGGTTCCTACAGCCCATAGACCACGCCCGGTGGGAGACTCCCATAGTCACCCCGATCAAGCCCGATGGGTCGGTGAGGATCTGTGGGGACTATAAGGCCACCCTAAATGGCGCGCTACAACAAAGCGCCTACCCCGTCCCAGGTAGTGCAACACCTACTGCACTCACTGGGAGGGGGCAAGGTTTTCGCCAAGCTCGACGTCGCCCAGGCATACCAACAGTTGCCAGTCGATGAGCAAACGGCAGAAGCGCAAACCATAGTCACCCACCAGGGAGCATTTAAATGCAACTGACTCCAATTCGGAGTTAGCGTGGCACCGGGAATATTCCAAAGCCTAATGGAAAGACTATTGCAAGGCATCAAGGGGGTGGTACCTTACTTCGACGATGTCCTCGTGTCAGCAACCAACCAAGCCGAACTAGAGGGTCGCCTAAGGGAGGTCCTAAACAAATTCAAAGAGACCGGGCTCAAAGTCAAGAGGGAGAAATGCCAATTATACACGGAACGGGTAGAATTCCTAGGATACCTCCTGGACCGTCACGGCATTCACCCCACAAACCAAAAAATCAAGGCCATCAAAGAAGCCCCCACACCCAAGTCGAAGACGGAACTACAGGCATTCCTTGGGCTACTTAACTTTTACAATGTGTTCCTGCCCCAAAAGGCGACGGTGGCGGAGCCCTTGCATAAGCTCCTGGACAAGGCGGCGACCTGGACTTGGGGGAAACGCGAGCAAGCCGCTTTCCAAAGAACAAAGGACCTCCTCACTTCGGATGCCGTCCTTATACAGTATAACGAGACCCTACCTCTGGCCATCACATGCGACGCATCACCTTTCGGCGTCGGCGCTGTCCTCAGCCATACCCTCCCCGACAGAAAAGAAGTGCCCATCGCGTTCTTTTCAAGGACCCTCACCAAACCGGAGCGGAACTATAGCCAGCTGGACAAAGAGGCTCTGGCTATCGTTGCCGCCGTAAAAAGGTTCCACGAGTATCTCTATGGCCGGACATTCACCATCATAACCGACCACAAACCGCTGCTGGGAATCCTTGCAGGAAACCGGGCCACCCTGAACATTCTTTCTCCCCGAATGACAAGGTGGTCCGAGTTCCTGGCAACCTACAACTACGGACTCATACACAAACCGGGTAAGACGATCTCCCATGCAGACGCCTTAAGCCGCTCGCCGCTACCGGAACCTGACACCGACCCAGCACCCATGACGACCACCCTCAGCATAGAGACTCTACCCAACCTGCCCATAACCGCGTCAAACATTGCCCGAGAGACTAATAAAGACAAACGTCTGGCGCAGGTGTTACATTGGGTAGAGAAAGGGTGGCCGGAAAGGGACAACGACGAGTCCGTCAAAACATTCCAAAACCGCCAAACGGAACTCTCGTTATTAAAAGGGTGCATACTATGGGGGGGATAGGGTGGTCATTCCAGAAAAGCTACAAGGGAAGGTTCTGGAACTGCTACACGAGGGGCACCCTGGCATCGTTAGGACTAAAGCCCTGGCCAGAAGTTACGCTTGGTGGCCAGGGATGGACAAACAAATTGAGACCTGGGTAACAAGATGCCAACGATGCCAGGAAACTAGGCCAAACCCACCCACAGCACCCGTCCTAGAGTGGGAAACCCCAAGGGGACCTTGGTCTAGGATTCACATAGACTTCGCCGGGCCCACAAAAGGACACACCTTCCTTATAACAGTAGACACTTACTCCAACTGGCTGGAGGTAAGCAACATGAAGACAACAACCACGGAGGCCGTGATCAAGGCACTCTGCAAACTCTTTGCAATGCACGGCCTCCCAGACGTCGTCGTTTCTGACAACGGGCCCCAATTCACCTCGCTGGAATTCGAAAAATTCCTAGCGGAAAGGGGCATCCGCCACGCGCTGACAGCACCGGCGGACACAACAGTTATGAAAGTTGGACCATGAAAAAACTAGACACGAGGAAAATCAATCAATTCAAGCTATGGGGTTGGAGAAGGCTTCTGCACATCCCTTGGACTGCAAAGATGTCCAACAAGCAATAGCATATAAAACCAAACATATCGCTGAAATGCAGAATCACAAAATTCCACCATATTTATTTTGGTTGTGCCATGTAATCAAACTCATTGGAAAAGGCAGTTGTGCTCAGAATGGTCAGCAATTAAAAGAAACCATGCCTCCAAAAAAACATGGTGGTTAGACCCCATCAAAGCCTAACATCAAAGCCTAACACTAGCTAGAGCATAAAACAACATAAAAACAAAAAGAAAGAAATTATTTTGACCAGAAAATGTGGAGAGAACTGGTCCTTAGAATCACCAAGAAGCAGACATAATTTAACAAAGGGCATCATAATTATCTTAGCCTGCCAATAAATGTTTTCTATTTTAATTCCCCTGCACTACTTTCCACAGTTTTTTCAATCATTATTCAGTAGACCAATTTGGAAAACAACGCTGGATCACCCATTAGCAAATATATTCATATATCCTACAGCAATACTTTGCAGATTTGGGTTATGAACATTAGGAACCATCTATAGTGACTTGTGGATTACTAATGTTGGCTTGAGATATTTATTGTCTAACACAGCTAGTGGATGGAGCAGTAAGAAATGATACTGAATAGTACTTCCGGTTTGCGTGGCTTCGGGGCAGCAGGAATTCGCGACAGCTCGCGATTCCTGCTGTGCTAGCCGTCGAGGTACCCCCGATCCAGATGGGTCAGGGGGATATGGCTGCCCTGTAGGGACAGCTGAAGATAGAGGGGAGTCGGAAAGGGAGGTGGGGGCATCGCAGACCCCCCCTTTCTCCGGGAAAACCCCTTTTTCCCAAGGCGGTGGAGCGGCGGTCAGCAATGGCCGCCACGAAGAAACCAGCAACCGGGTAAGAACTGTGCTGGAGGAAGTGTGAAGAGTGAAAGTTCTGTCTGAGCCGGGTCAAGTAACACCTTTTAAATTGCCTGGAATTGAGCTGTTTGTTGCTGGAGGATACATTGTATCCCTAAGAAGAGCGAAAAGCGGCGGAGAAGCTGTTAAAGGGAATTTTTTTTTTTTTTTTTACTCTCCCACCCCACGGAAAAAGCAGAAATATTTGGATATATTAGACATTGAAAGTGGATTGTTTTGAAAGCTAAGATAAGAGACAAAGGGATTTTTGGACATTGAAAAATGTGAGAAATTGGAAAATCTCTGCTGGAGGTATGGATTTTTGATTATTAAAATTCTCATTGCAAGTGGGAAGGGAGAAAAAAAAATTGGAGCAGAAGCTGAAAAAGGAGGAGATTGATTAGAACGTCTTTGTGGATCCCAAAAGAAGATATATGGTAATTGGACCTCTTTGATTAAAAATTAATTCAGAAAGAGAAAGAGAAGAAGGAAGAAAAGTATTAACTTTTGGAACTTTTTTTCTTTTTTTAATTGCTTTTGATTGTCTTTGATTAAAAATTCTTGTGGTTGTTTTGGAAAAAGTTTCCCTTTTCATAATGGCATCGTCTGTGGATGAACTAGAGATTGAATATCAAAAATATAAAAAAGAAGATACTTTGGGCGCTTTGTTTCAATTCTTAGAAATGGCGTTATGTTCCTTTGAAAAGTTGATTACGCAGCAGAAGGACTGGGACAAGGAAGAAGAGGAAGAAGAAGCCATCTTTGATGAACAATGGGTCCCTTCTGGAGAGGAGGACAAAAAGGATAAGAAAAAGGGGATTTTAAGAATTATAAAAACAACCAAAAGAGAGAAAAATGAGCGAAAAGATGGAGGCAAGGTTAGAAAGCAAAGGAAAAGGAGCAAGAAAAGCGAAGAGAAAAAACAAAGGGGTAGAAAGGGCAAGGAGAAGAATAAGCAAGAGAGAAAGGGGGGGAGGAGAAGCCTTAATGTGGGGAAGCAAGACCTAAGGAAAAAAAGTTTATTTAGAGATAACGGGTGAATTTAATTTAGATTAAAAGAGGGATTCTGGAGGGTATATAAGAGTGTGTTTTTATATGTATATTTAGAATATAAAATTTATTATGTAATTTTAGAATTTTTTTTAAACAGAATCCCAAGAAAGATTGCTATATGTAGTATTTCTAAGTTAGGGTAATGAGTTATAGATGTTACTCCAATTGGTGTACAGGAGAAGTATAGTAAAAGAAAAAAAAGATGAATGGATAATTGGAAATAGAACAGACAAAGAATGTTATTGAAAATGGTAATAAGATATGGAAGGATATATATGCTTTTTTTTTTTGGATTTTGTGTATTGATAAAAGGCAATAAAATTTTAATTAATAAATAATTTGGATGGAAAAGAGAAGTAGGGACAAGATATGAAGTTAATATTATATGAAATATTGATATTATAATCTGGAAATGTTATGCTTTATTGGTCTATTATTATTATTTTTTCTTAGAAAAGAATTTATAAGCTGCTATGCCTTGATTTTTTGTGCATTGTTTTTATAAAACTGATAAAAATGGTTTTTATATATATATATAAAAAAGAAAATGATAATAAGATTTGGAAGGAGATATGGGTTGAATATGATGTTTGAATTTGTGTCTGTGTAAAGAGTTTTAACCCGGGAACAGACAACCTTCAGAAAAGATCTTTTAGTTTTGTTTATGTTTTGTGTTTGTATGTTTGTGTATTGTGCTTATGGTAAAACTAACAAAATTTGTTTTTTATAAAAAAAAAAAAAAGGAAAGAATCAATAAAACCTTGGAGGAATGCTAGACGAGAATAATTTATACAAGCCAGAAAGAAAAGAATATGATGACTATAAAATGGATAAATATGGAAGAGAAATGAAATTGAATAGGAGTAAAGAGAAAAAATGAGAAACTTGCTGAAAGATGTTTGTGTGTCTATATGGAGATGGGATAAATTGGAATTATGCTGTATAAAAATAATGTTTTGTTTGACTTGTAAGGATTTACAATGTTAAGAGGTTTTATATGTTTATGTATTTAATGGTTAATGATGTGTTGTTTTATCTTTAAAATTAATAAAAATTTGTTTCAAAAAAAAAAAAAGAAATGATACTGAATACATATACTGATACTCAGTGCAACTTGAAGCAGTGTTCGATGTTATTATATATTTATTTTCCCTATTATTGCAAACATACGTGTTTTTTAAAATCATTTTAATTATAATTTAATGATAACCAAGGTTTTTTAAAACTACATTTGACTTCTTAAAAATGTAGATTATCCAAAATTATCTACAGCTTTGTTTATCCACAACTAGTATCTCTACTTTAGTCCCATATCTACCACTCTTTTGCTTAAGAAAGTTGAATTAAATTTTGAAGAGTGAAAATTCAACAGTTAAATTTTAAAAAACTACATTTTTTTCTGTCAATTTCTGAAGCCCAAAAGCAGCCTAAATACCATTGGTATGAAGTGAATTTGAATTTCATTGCCTTGGCTGACTCCCATATTTCATATAAATCTTGACTACCCAGACATAGTGTCTTAAAAATCAAGATAATTGTATTTGTCTTCACTTTTGCGACATCTTGCCTGTCATAGAAACATCTTGGTGCCAGACACAGACTTTTGAAAAGCTTGCCCATTTTAAAAAATGCTTGAGAAGGCCAATAAAGTTATGGTCTCAGATGAATAACTAATGAAATGACCAGAAATGAATATAACATTTGGCAAGGAAAATAAATATAATCTGAGACAAGTGGGATAGATATAATAGAGTATCCACTATACTACGTTTCCATTAACAAAAAATATTTTCTTCATCACATGGAACATGGGAATATTTGTAAACCATATAGTCCCATTTTTTAGAGAGTTAATTATATTAAGAAGTAGATAAATTGTACACTGCAACTAATTATTATCATGGGGGAAGACAGATAGCAATTGTTCCTCAAAATCTATTTGCACATTCTTCCAGTTCTTAATGCTTTGCAGAGCACTTTGCAATTAAGCCTTGATTGAAGAAAAAGAAAATGTGATTCCTTTTTCAAATACTTGTGTTATTTCTTTAAAATAAGACTTCTTCTTTTGTCATTTGTCACTGTGCTATTTTTTTTCAAGTAGATAAGTACATAACACCAGGGGTAGGATTCTACCAGTTTGTGCCTATTTGCTAGAACCGGTTGTTAACATTCTAAGCAGTTTGAAGAACGGTTGTTAGAAGAAATTACTGGCCTAATCCTGTAAGGAAGGCAGAAAGGAAACATTCTGGTGTTGCTTACAGAAACTGCCTTTCTGTTAACCTTTATTACATTCTTGGCAGGACTAGATTTCCTGTCTCTGGAACTTCTCTGGAGGTTTTTTTCCCCTCCTTTGCTGGTACTTTGCTTGTGTGGAGTGGCCATTCAAAATTACAATGGCACTGAAAAAAGTGACTTATTACCATTTTCACACTTACAACTGTTGCAGCATCCCCACAGTCACAAGAGGCCAGACGAGGAGATGCATGCCTTAATGTAATTGGCCATGCCCAGCCAATAACATGATCACCAAGCCACGCCCACCAACTAAGCCATGCCCACAGAACCGGTTGTTAAAAAATTTGAATCCCACTCCTGCATAACACTGTGTCTGATAGTGTTTGCAGAAAATGAACAGTAATGATGGTTAGTAGTGGTAAAATTAAAAGTAGTGATGATTAGATCTTGGATAGACAAGGTTGATATGCTACTTTTGCTTATTGAGATAATGTAGCTGGTAGCTAGATAATAACTTGAAAGCAAATTCAGTGGACACTGGCTGGGTGTTGTAAGGAGATTTCCTAGAAGAGAAAGATATTTCCCTGAAGTTTTATGTTTTAGTGTACTGTTGAAATAATTTCATAAACAAAAGCAGAACTTTTATTATCCTTTTTAGTTAAAAATTTAGTTTTATTCCAAGGTAAGGATCTGTACCAAATGGTGTTTTCTTCTGGACCATATGGTGATATCATATTGAGTATAAAAAGAGAGTAAAAATATCCCTTGCCTATCGGTATGCACTGAAGCAGTTAATTCCACCTAAAGAATCGTGAAACTATTCATCCCATACTACTGTGGGTTTTATTTAACATTGTATTTATTTTTCATTAGTTTTATGGTACTGAGTCCAAGAAGGCTCAAAATAGCTTACACAGTGGGTGGGGGAAACCGGGATTAACATATAAAAGGAATTATTGCTTATAACTAAAACAAACTAGCACCCAAGAAACAGTCAGAACATCTAAACTCATAAGAGAAGACCTCTCCCATTACTATTATATTTCCATGGCACAGCATCTACAGAGTTAAGTCATATCAGGTAAGATTTGGATATGATCTAACAAAGAGCCACCTTTTGTATATGGATATAACATCAGTACATATACAATGGCTTGCATTATTATGACATGTCCACATTTTATATGTTTTGACTTCCCACCCCAAGATATTACAGTTCTGAGAACATGTCCTACCTCCTTGATCCAATCATTAGGTGTTGACTGGTTCACTGCAGTCTTTCACTGATGGATTGGTAGAAACATTTCTGATTTGACTGATACTGGAAAATCTGCCTGTTGATTATACAGTAGATTATATAGTATCTGCTGATTTTTTTTTCTAGCAATGATTCTTAATGAGTTGTTAAACAGCTATGGCTGTTAGTGGTTCAGTGGTTAGAATGCAGTACTGCTGGTTACTTCTGCTGACTGCCAGTTGACTGCAGTTTGGCAGTTCTTTGTTCTTCTTGTTCTTCAGCTTCTTTTCTTTCGTCTATTCTAGCATGCTTGCACCCAATCTTAACATGCTGATCTCATTGTCCATATCTTCCATATTGATAATGCACTTTTTGACTTTTGTTTTTCTTTGTTGATTCTGTATTCCAAGTTTTCAGTTACAAGTGCAGCCATGCTTCACATGAGTTAATTTGTTTCTTGCAGGGAACTGGTGACATGTTTGATATTGCAGTATTGGCATATTTCAATGCTCCTCTAGCTATTTCTTTGGAACAGACTTCAATGCAGACAAATCTATTCTGTTGTTTTTGTGCTGTGCTAGATGCTCAGTTAGTCTTTATTTCTTTTATAATTAGAGGGCTCTATTCCTTCTGAGATGAAGGCAGAGGAAACATCGTTAAACCAGACAATGAAAACAATTCAAGAACTATGCTGGCTTCCTCTACTGCTGACCCCCCCCCCACACACACACACACTCTCAGTTTGCCTCTATGGTCTGAGCTACTTCAAATCTTAAGAAAAGAAAATCACACAGAAAGCCAGAGTTGGGAAGACAGCAACAGAAAGCAAAGCCACCTTTGAAAGAAAAAAATAGTGGACCACTTAAAAACTGGAGATAGCTAGTTTGGTCCAGTGTTCAGACACTGGGCTAATAGGGAGACCCTGAGTTCTAGTCCCATCTAGGAATGAAAGCCAGACAAGTGACTTAGGGCCAATCATTCTTTCCCAACCCACCTCACAGGGTTGCTATTGTGAGGAAAATAGGACCAAGGAATATTAGATATATTTGCTGCCTGGAGTTGTTTATAAAAAATACTAAAGGTGGGATATAAATAAATAAAATCACAAAATACAAAGACTTGCAAAGAGATGTAGAATGACTATGGAAAAACAAAGCAAAGCTAGTATCAATAGGAACAGGCATATTGAGTGCAATCCTAAAACAACTAATGCCTGAACACCATTGGCATTGACAAAATCACTACCAGTCAATTGCAAAAGGCAGGTCTTTTTGGAACATCTTACATTTTGCAGTAATACATTTAACACCATCAAACAACACATGCTTATCTCATGTACTTGGGAAGAATTTGAATAAAAATGCTAAATCTTTCTGGCTGTATGATGAATCACAGTAAAGAAAAAGAAATGGAAAATGTTTATGAAAAAAGAAATCCATTGTTATACCAAGCATGATTGGAACCCTTGGAGCATACCTAAAAGACTTCCTTGATAACTAGAAATATTGTATTTATCAGAACCACATGCCCACATTTTACAAAAACAAAAACAAAAACAAAACCACACCACCCAACACCCCCCCCCCAAAAAAAAAAAAAAACTCTTTTTGAAGTTGCCTATGTTCTTAGATGCTATATTAATAATTCTCAGGTCTTTGGCTGGGTTTGAATTATGAAGCTTCCACCAATCTTAGACTGTCAATATAACTGTAGATTATTCACACCTAAATAGTAGTACCAATAGTATTTCTAGGACAGGAGAAATTTTGAGGGGTTTAAAACTAAATTCAATGCACATAATGTATTATTTTATTAACTAGAGCTGTGCACAGATCTAAATTTGAAGGGCAACATTTGGTTCAGAGCTTGTAAGGTGCATTTATAGCATATTTCTGGAGTACCTTAGAGAAACTGCATTTTTTCCCTCTGTTCAGATAGCTGCCTTCTACAACTGATATGTGATCTGCAGAAAAAAAAATGTGTTCAGCATCTTCCCCAAAAGTACTACAGTGAGTCTAGGAATGCTTCAAATCACATTTTTCATTTTGAATCTGGATACTGATTTCACTTCTATTTGTCTATTTGTAACACCAAGACACAATTACAGAAAAAGTACATTTTCCAAAGAATTTCCTCTATTGAACCAAGATAGGATTTTTTTTCAGAAGGAAGACTTGGTCAATGTTCACATGAAGTTAACACTATGGAGAATAATTACTCAAGCCAGGGCTGCTTTGTTTTTTTACTTGCCCTATGTTTTATCCCCACCCTGCTGGAATGTAAAATTTTAATGCTGCCGTAATTGAATCTTTGATTAGATCTTTTTTTTTTTTGAAAAAAAGGCCTATTGTTTCAAAAATGGACTAATCTCACCTACTTTTGAGGAATGCTTAACTGTCAAACACTCATTTCATTTTATCATTACAATTGTCACCCAGATTTAAACATAAATTGTCCTTTTGAAACAAATTAAATTGGCATCTGGACCCAATTTCATAACACAAGGAAAATGAAAAATGGATGTTTTTGATTGTTAGAATGAGAGAATGGGGACAAAAAAAATAATAGAATGCTTATTTAAGAGTTTTAAAGAACTGGTGCCGTCCTGTGCCTACTTATCAAGCCATGCTGTTATATACAAGCATATAACCATCTAGATGGCAACTACATGAAAGCTCCCAATAGTAAGAAGAAACAGGGCTTCTGGGTTTGATATTTGGGATTGGAAATTGCTTGATATATATATTTGGAAATTGCCCACATGCCCTCAGAAGAATGCAGTTTTCTAAACTGTTGTTTCATTATAGAGGGAACAAGTGCTACATTCCCAATCAATCTTTAAAATAAATGAAAGAGGCTAGTACATTCAAAATAGTGAAAGTGCTACTATTACTTCAATCAGCAGTCCCAAATCTTTCTATCTCCATGAACTGGCAACAAGAGTGGGGGGAGGAGGAGGGGATGGTTTCAAAAGCAACCTAGATCCAGGCATGTGCAAATGAAGCTTTGTGCACTTGCCTGCCACTTGCATGGCCTGGTTCCCTATAAATCACGGACTGCATTGGTCCATGGATCAGGAGTTGGGGTCCCCTGACTTAGATGGTAAAATTGAGATTGGAATTTTATTCTTCAACTAGCCTCACTTGAATCATCTTCCTATTGAACTACAATGGTAACAGAATCCAAATTTGTACATCCAACATAATCACACACACACACACACAAAACCAGATAGCAAAGGCCTACAGAGCCACAAATCTCTACAGTTGTGTTCATATGGCACACAAACCAATCAAACACAGTTTGTGGTGTGAAACCATTCTTTCATACAAAGCAAAAAAACTAGGCCCATTCTATAAACCATGTTTAAGTTAACAGTAACCAAGCATGTTATACAAAAATAAGAATCACAAACCATCATGACTATTCAGATTTCAGAATATCACATAGTTAGGCATAAAGTACCTTAGAGCACTCCTATAAGAAAAATAGAATAAAAGAAGAGTTTAAATAAATTTAGCAATATTCTATATTGCTTGGGTAATGTTAAAAGATGGATAACACATTCATTTTTTGTGAGTTTTGACTTTATTGTTTGCATTGTACAGTCTCAATCCCATCCACCAATTAGGAAAACAAACCATTTAGCCAAGCCCAATTGGTCCCATCAGGCAACTAAATGTAATTTTCTACAACATCCCTGACATAGAATTGCTCAGGAAATTCTGTGAAACTAAAATGGAGGATTCAGCAGATTTCCCTGTACCATCCTAGAGCCTTTTCTTCTATGAGTGCCATTATAGCTAGCACTGCCGTGTATGCTACTATAGCCAGCTTTTACTCAGCATATGTTGCTACCTGAGGCAAAGGACAAGTTAGCACACCTTCCTTTTAACACCTTTCTTTAAGAAGTCAACTGGCGATTCAACCTTTATTGCAACAGAGGCAACTAGACAGTTTCACTGTGGCACCGTGAATGTGGACTAACTCAGAAGCTGCAGGACAGTTCATATGAAATTCATCTCTACTTTAAGGTGTCATGCTTGTTTATTCATCACTTTGGTTCTTGAGGTCCTATTGCTTACTGAAATAAACATTATGATGCTTAAAAAGTGACTACATGAGTCACAAGAGCAAAGCAAGACATTGACAGTCTGATATCTATTAGAATATACCACCTGGGTAAAGTCATTTCCCTGTTGTTTATCAGGACACCCATCCACTCACCCAATGCAGGAAGCTCTTGAATTATGACCACAATTGAACCCAGATTTTCTGTTGCTAAGTGAGTTTTGCCCCATTTTATGACCTTTCTTGCTGGAGTTGTTAAATAAATCACTGCAGTTGTTTAGTTAGTATCACAGTTGTTAAGTGAACTGGCTTCCCACTGACTTTTGCTTGTTACCAAAAGTGATCACATGACTCCAGGACATTGCAACCATGAAAAATACATGCTGGTTGCTAAGCAATTTAATTTTGAACATATGTCTGTGGGAATGCTGCAACAGGATGAAAAATGGTCATAAGTCACTTTTTTCAGTGCTATTTTAACTTTGAACAGTTAAACACTAAATTGACTGTTGTAAGTCGAGGACTACCTGTAACTGCAACATACCAATGTTGTATGCATGGCATTGTAAAAAAGTAGACCAAGTCATGTTACTGCCTTGAAATAGCCAAAAAGTAAGGTACCATGATAATTCCCAGACTGATACAAGATTTAGGAATTTTGCAACAAACAGCTTCAAGTTATTTCATCATAAGCGAAAAGACCTTCCAGTTCATGGAGACAATGACAAAGAAAGTGAGAAAGGCTCTCCCATATTGTTCTCTGGGATATATTAGTTGTAGGTAGGAAATAGTTCAGTTGTTACAATACTTGTAACCCTATTTCTTCTCAATAAATCTTGCTAAAGATACTCCATGAGACAAATGCTTAAACAAGAATTGCTTTCAGTTAGCCAGAAGCCAATAGCCTGAGATAGGAGGGGTAGAAGTTGATGACACAGAAATCTTATTGACTGAAGGAGCCCCTAGGACCTAACCTCACCTGTCATTAAAAGCCAAGCAGTTGTGGCACCTGCAAGTTAGAATTAAAGATAATTCAACTGTAAGTAATCCACATCCTTGATAACAATTTATGACAGCATTAATTCTGGTATGTTTCAAATGTATTCATATAAACTGAATAATACACTAATGCAGCAGGATATTTAAAAGCACAGCTTATAGTACATTAATTTTCAAATGTGGTGTTAAAATAGGCAGGCACCTTTGTTAAAAATTAGAACCCTATGTCCTTTTATATTATGTTTCAGAACAGGATTATGTGAGAAAACCTTGCTGTGATACAGCATTGTAAAGTGACTAAAATTAATGATGTAAAGCATACCTTATTTTTTTCTATGTAACATTTTGTTCTGAATGCCCGCAATTCTATTTTCATTACATTTTTTGGGGTTTCATTTTTTAAAAAAAGAACATTGATTCCCTACATCACGGGTGTGAAACTCATGTCATCATGATGGCATCATGTGACGTATTAGGACTTTTCCCACTTTGCTAAAGCAGGCATAGGGATGGCCAGCACATGGCGAATCTAGCCCATAGGCCGGGGTTTGACAGCTTTGCCCTAAACCTTCAGAGTGTTATGGTTAGCCGGCAGCAGGTGCAGATGGCTGAGGAGAGCGAGGACTCAGATTAGGGGCCAGGACCACTAGGGAATGGACTGCTGCTGTTGTGAATGCATAAGGTTTAATAAAGAGAACTTGAGCTTGGAGTAAAGTGCAGGGTTCTGGTCCTGCACTTCTGATTGGCTGTTAACGGCAGGATCGGATTGGCCCGTTCCGGGGAATCTGATTGGCCATTAACAGAGAGTTCCTATTGGTTACAAGAGCTAGCGCTCCTTGATTGTTATTGGTTAATAGTTATTGGGGTTGCCTATATAAGGAGGGTTATAACTGCCATTGAGTTGAGAAGTCACTATGTAAATAAAGAGCTGTAGTTCACCGTTCCCAAGGCTTGTCTCCATTCTTTCTCGCCCATGCTCCAAACATAACACTGGCAACGAGGATGGGATATGGAGACGTCTGAACCGACGGAACCAAGAAGAAACACCGAGCACGTAGCTGACAGCGCTACACAACGGAACCATGTCCGGCGGCGTCGTACCACCCGCTCCATTCGATCCAGTGCAGGAAGACTGGGAGTCCTACATGGATCGCTTCCAAATGTTCTTAGAAACTAACAACTTAAAGGATGCCACAGCCGGGAAGAAACGGGCGGTGTTCCTAATGCATTGCGGTCCAATCGTATTTAAGATGGCTAAAGCACTAGCAAAACCTAGAGAAGTGAAGGCAATGGATTGGGACGACCTCGAACCTCTACTAAGAGATCACTACGCACTGACCATGCCTATGCTCGTGAGACGGCACGAGTTCTATCAGAGAAACCAGCGAAAAGGAGAAAGCGTCGCCGACTTCATAGCAGACCTCCGAAACCTGGGAGGCCTCTGTGGATTCGCCGATTTGGAAGAGGCACTGAGAGATCGAATAGTTCTGGGATTAGATGCACCAGGCGTGCAGAGCAAGCTGATGGCGAAAGGCGACATCAGCCTTGCCGATGCCATCGCCGATGCTACTGCAGCAGAAGCAACCAGGAAGTCAGCTGCACAATTACACTGCAACCGCATTTCGGTACACCAACCAACAAGGGAAATTTTACCAAGTCAGAAGGGCAGCTTTCAACGACACACCACGAGGACCTCTCTTCGTCGTCAGACAGCAACGAAGAAGAGATCCATCGACTGCGGTCCGACCGGGACCACCACCCGAAGTCCCTATGCCCTTGCGCTGGTTGTGGAGCCAACCATGCCAGGTCTGAATGCAAATTCCGCGACGCGCTCTGCCATGAGTGCGGGAAGAGAGGCCACATCGGACGGGTCTGCCAAAGTTTACAAGGACCCGGCCAGGCCTCAAAAGGGGCTAACTATCGCCAATCGACAGGAAACCGTCCTGTAAGGCGAGAACCAGTAAGCCACTCCTACAGAAACCGAGCTTTACAGTGAGAAGAGACTCACCATACTATCACTATCAGTCACGCCTCTGCCTTGGATGCCAAGAAAATCCGAATCACAGTAGCCATCCAGAACCAGCCTTGCCACATGGAAGTCAACTCGGGATTGTCTCTCTCGATGGTGTCCTGGAAGACCCGCAAGCAACTCATCCCCACGATTCAGTGGCAAGACCTCCGTTTCCAAAAACTCATTCTTAAGGACTATCAAAGGAATCGAATCCCTGCCATTGGTTCCTGCCGAGTCCGGGTCTCCTTCAAAAAGCACACAGCGTACTTACCGCTAACTGCGATCGACAAAGATCGGCCTAGTCTGGTAGGTCTCCAATGGTTCGCGTCACTTAGCATTGAAGTGGCAGGCATAAACCGAATCAGCGGAAGTGACTGGGAGGAGGACCTCATGCATGAGTTCAAGAACGTCTTCGTGGAAAGTTTAGGCAAGTACAAGGGGACCCCAATTTCGTTCAGCCTTGATCCAAAGATAGCTCCCATCCGCCTTAAGCCCCGTCGAGTTCCGTTTGCCTTAAAGCCGAAAATCGATGAACAACTCGACAAACTAATAGCTCAGGGGGTGCTAGAACCTACTGATCACTCTCCCTGGGAAACCCCAATCGTAACACCCATTAAGCCAGACAGGTCGATCCGAATTTGTGGGGACTACCGGGCCACCCTGAACCACGCCCTACAGCAGAATGCATATACGGTGCCAGTGGTACAGCATCTCCTCCACTCCCTGGGGGTTGGAAAGGTCTTCGCTAAATTAGACTTAGCTCAGGCATATCAGCAACTATCTGTTGATGAAAAGATTGTGATGCACCGAGGTGCCTTTAAATGCACCCAGTTCCAATTCGGAGTCAGTGTAGCCCCAGGGATTTTTCAGAGCCTGATGGAGAGGCTACTACAAGGGATTAAAGGCGTGGTTCCCTACTTTGACGATGTATTAATTGCTGCACCTACAAAAAAAATCTTACAGGATCGTTTAAAGTTAGTCCTACAAAAATTCCAAGACGCTGGTCTTAAGATAAAAAAGAATAAGTGTAAATTGTGTACAGATAGTGTTGAGTTTGTAGGGTACCTAATTGACAGTCAGGGTATTCACCCTACTGACAGTAAACTAAGAGCAATAAAAAACGCTCCCAGGCCTCGGAACAAGGCCCATCTCCAGGCGTTCCTAGGCCTCATCAACTTTTATAATGTATTTCTACCGCATAAAGCAACAGTCGCTGAACCGTTACACCGGTTGTTAGACAAGAAAGCAAACTGGTTATGGAGTCATAGAGAAGAACTGGTGTTCCGTAATGTGAAAAAATTACTGACTTCTGACTCTGTACTCATGCAATACAATGAGACTTTGCCGTTAAATATCACATGTGATGCTTCGCCTTTCGGAGTGGGCGCCATTCTGAGCCATGTACTGCCTAATGGTAACGAAGCCCCTGTTGCATATTTTTCAAAGACACTTTCAAAAACTGAGCGAAATTATAGCCAAATTAATAAAGAAGCCCTTGCAATTGTATCGGCCGTTAAAAGATTCCACGAGTACGTGTATGGCCGGGCTTTTACTATCATGACTGACCACAAACCATTATTGGGGATAACAGCTGGAGATAAGCTGACTCCCTACATATTACCCCCCAGGATGACTCGCTGGTCAGAATTCTTGGCTGCTTATAATGATCGGCTGCAATACCGCCCGGTGAAAGCCATTCCCCACGCTGACGCATTGAGCTGAGCACCGCTTCCAGAGACTCTCAACGATCCTGCACCAACGGTAACCACATTGCAAATTGAAACACTCAACTCGCCGCCATTGACTGCCCGAGATATCGCAAGAGAAACCAAACGTGACCCCACCTTAGCACGAGTTCTAGACTGGGTAGAACGCGGATGGCCATTGGACCAATTATCAGATGACTTCACACCATTCAAGACTCGACAAACGGAGTTGTTCTCTCAAAAAGGCTGTGTCATCTGGAGCGATAGAGTCGTTATCCCAGAACGACTCCAAAAAGCGCTGCTGAGAACCTTGCACGATGGCCACCCTGGTATCGTGCGAATGAAAGCCCTCGCACAAAGCAACGCATGGTGGCTGGGCATCGACAAGCAAATCGAAAATTGGGTTAAAACTTGTCATAAATGCCAGGAAGTGAGCAACGCCCCACCTAAAGCCATTCCTACCGAATGGGAGACACCACGGGGACCCTGGTCTCGTATTCACTTGGACTTTGTGGGACCGACTAAAGGCCACACCTTTCTGCTAACCGTCGACGCCTACTCAAATTGGCTCGAGATTCACCGCATGACGAACACAACCACTGAAGCGGTTATCAAAAACTTGAAAAGACTATTTGCAACCCACGGATTACCAGATGTCCTGGTATCCGACAACGGGCCCCAATTTACAGCGCTGTCATTCGAGCAGTACCTGGCTGACCGCGGCATCCGACATGCGCTCACCTCGCCTGTGCACCCTGCGAACAATGGCAAAACAGAGTGCATGGTCCAATTTGTTAAGAAAACCTTGCAGAAGGTAGACTACAATAACATTGACGACAAGATCAATTGAATCCTTTTTCTACAACACATCACACCTCATAGCGTCACCAACAAAACTCCCGCCGAACTGCTAATGGGACGAAAACTCCACTCCCACCTCGACCGGTTACACCCAGCTTATGAACTGGAAAAACCACTAGAATCCAGCGGCCACTGTCATGCCTTCCAGGTAGGCGATTTGGTATACGCTAAAAACCTATTGGGCGATCCGCTGTGGGTGGAGGCGACAGTAGTTCATGTAACCGGCCCGAGATCCTACCTTGTACAATGCCTTGACGATAGACTATGGAAATGCCATATCGATCAATTACGATTGTGGCTCCCGTTGGGCATTCCTGAACTCCCTTATGACCAAACTGAGGGGGGGGGGGAGATACGGAAGAAAATGAATTCCAAGTAGAAGAAAACCCGTTCGAAGGGAACGATGGCGTAATAGAGACACAGGAAGTGGAACCAGAGAGGGAAACAGATGCACCTCAGGGAATTACCAAGAATAATGGCAACGATGAAGAAATGAACTCTGAACCAGAGGCGACCCCATTGCCAAACAACGATCTACCTCAGCGTGATTGCAGCCAAATGACACAGCGAAAATCAAAAAGACTAATAAAGCAACCGTCCTACCTAAAGGACTATGTAACTGCGCCCTGCAAACAGAAGCCAGGGAGAAGGGGTGTTGTGAATGCATAAGGTTTAATAAAGAGAACTTGAGCTTGGAGTAAAGTGCAGGGTTCTGGCCCTGCACTTCTGATTGGCTGTTAATGGCAGGATCGGATTGGCCCGTTCCGGGGAATCTGATTGGCCATTAACAGAGAGTTCCTATTGGTTAAGGGAGCTAGCGCTCCTCAATTGTTATTGGTTAATAGTTATTGGGGTTGCCTATATAAGGAGGGTTATAACTGCCATTGAGTTGAGAAGTCACTATGTAAATAAAGAGCTGAAGTTCACCGTTCCCGAGGCTTGTCTCCATTCTTTCTCGCCCATGCTCCAAACATAACAGCTGCCATCAGAGATTGAGGGGCAGCAGTTATGAGGAGGTTCCTGAGGAGCCTATGCCAAGTGTGCATGCACGAAGGATTGCTCGGAGGAAAGAACAATTACAACAGCACGGGTGACTTGAAAGTAAGGCTGCAAAGTAATGGACCCTCCTTGAAGAAAATAAAGCCAGCGGTGAAACTAACCTTCTTTGCAGATGGCAAAGAAGTTTGAACTCAGCTTCATGGACATTACAGTTGGTATTTGAAAACTCTTGTAAACTATTTCTTATCTGTTGCTTTTTGTCAGACTTGAAAAACAACTTGGCAAGGCTCTTTCTTGTTGGAGCTAATTGGCTAGAAGCAGCCTTTTATCTGTGAAGAAACAGGATTCTTATTTTAAACATAAAAAGGTTATGCCTTTGTCTTGTGTTCACTCTCTTGGAACCAGGTTTAGGTCAGAACACAGATATTTCACAAGCAGAATAGATAAGACTATTTATTTTGTATATATTTGTACTTATTACTAATGTAATTTATCTACACTGGGCCCTGTTGTTCTGTCATACCAACTATAGCTGAGGGAGTTTCTTGTTTTCCATAATTAACTTATGAGCAGTGTTACAGTCAATGATTGAAATGGTCTAGTTTCCAAAAGTGGATCAGTAGATCAGTATGGCTGCTTAAACCTGGGAAATTCATTGGGATTTGAGTACAAGTTCGACTTATTTATGTTATTAATGAAGATATAGTGCTAATCTAGAACTCTTCATCTTACTCCATACAGGTATAGTAGTGCTCAACTTTTGACTGTAATTGAGCCCAGAACTATGGTCATAAGTGTTGTTAAGTGAATCACAATGTGACCATATCTGATTTTTGTGCTGGTTGTTAACGATTGCCGCAGTAATTAAGTGAATCCATTTTATCCAATGGGTGTTTTTTCTAGAAACCAGTAGTAAATGCTAGAAACTAGCAAAAACTGACAAAATTGTGGTCATGTGATTATGGAATGCTGAAAAGAGTTATAAAGTTGGTTGCGAAACATCTAAAATGCAATCATGTGACTATAGGATGGGAGAGCTAAAGCAATTGTAATTTCAAAATTGGGCTGTAAGTAGTTTTGGGGGAAGTGTCTGTCATAACTTCAAACAGTCAGTCAGTGACAGGTTGTATGTCAAGCACTAACTGGCCACATTGCTCACATTTTTGATTAACATTAAGGCTGTTCCCAGCCTGAATGTTTGACTGCTTAACTCTAATCTGCCCTGTTCTAGTGTCAGCATATATATAGAATTGAGTTACAAGTGCTTATTTTGAGTTATAAGCAGTTACAGGAAAAGAGAAACTGGGCCTTGGAATTTCCAAGTGTATTCACATTCCAACAATGCCTTTAGGAGAGCAAGCTCTTTCCTGAAAGTATTTGAATGACAAATGGGTAAATGAAAAACAGCCCAAGCATTTGAATGCCACAAAAATGTAATTAGCTTGTCTGGTATCAAAGAGTGGACATTCAGGAAATACCCACGGTCATGATAACATGGAGCTAAGGTTGGAAAAGGCACCCTTGGTTCAGGGGTGGTATTCATTTTTTTAAACAACTGGTTCTGTGGGCATGGTTTAGTTGGTGGACGTGGCTTGGTGGTAATGTGACTGGCTGGGCATGGCCAACTCAACATCACTCACATCAAGGCATGCATCCCCTCGCCTGTGTGAAAAATGGTCATAAGTCACTTTTTTCAGGGCCACTGTAACTTTGAATGGTCACTGCACACAAGCAAAGTACCAACAAAGGAGGGGAAAAAAACTCCAGAGAAGTTCCAGAGACAGGAAGTCTAGTCCTGACAAGAATGTAATAAGGGTTAACGGAGAGGCAGTTTCTGTAAGCAACACCAGAATGTTTTCTACCTGCCTTCCTTACAGGATTAGGCCAGTAATTTCTTCTAACAACCGGTTCTCCAAACTGCTTAGAATGTTAACAACTGGTTCTAGCGAATAGCTGAGAACCTGTAAAATTCCACCCCTGCCTTGGTTGTTACTCTAATATAGACTGGCAGAGGCATAGCCAATTAAACCCATGGCAGCTTCATTTTTTTGTGCAGCTGGGCATCAGGCTTGTGCCTTCCATGTCCCACATGATTAATGGTTGAAGTGGACAAAAGTGACAAAACAGTTTGAGGAAAACATGTCTGGAATAGACAGTCTGCTAATGCAGGAAGATCTTCAGTAGGGCAGCGGTCCCCAACATGTGAAAATGGAGCTCCGCACACTTTTCCACTGCTTGTACAGCCCAGTTCCCAATGGCCTGTGACCAGTGTTGGTTCATCGACTAGGGGTTGGGGATCCCTGCAGTAGGCGATGCAGGCTACTAAGTCTTGGCCTAAGTCAATTTCCTGTTACTGTGACATTCCACCTTTCTGTTCCAGGAAGCAATAGCTAAACACTTTCCCTTCCTGTAGGTACATGATTCTTCCTGGACACACACTTTTACAGGAACTGACCCTAAGCTATTAAATGTTCAAAGGTAGAGACCAGCACCTTTAATTGTACTTAGAATCATAGTGCCGGATCACCTCCCAAAGCAATGATGTACTAGGGCAGCATTAAGAAGAGCCAGTACCCATCAAGCTGATGTATTTTGGACCAGCTGAACTTTTCCAGTGGTCTTCAAGTCAACCCCAGGTACATAAACTGTAGTGATTTAATATTAGAGTTAGAGTTATAATCGTATGTAAACATGATAGAAAGCATTAGTCCCAATACATATATATCTCTTTATAATAAGAAATGTTCATTTAGTCCTACATTCTGGTTTATTTTCTTTACTCAGTTACTGATCCATAAGAAAATCATTCCTGGCTTGATGAATGTTAAGTTTGCCTGGGAATCTTCAGTCAGAGACTTTGTCAAAAATCTATATAAATGTTATTATGGGATCATTCATATTCATACATATTCACATCCTCACTAACACCTTTCAATCGCTTCTTAGAAAACTTTAAGAGGTGTGTTGATTCATCTTAGCTGGATTTATCTTTCTATATGAATGATAATTTCTGTCTTTAATAATGCTTTCAGTCCATTTAGACTGTACAGACTTTGAATTAAAAGCCGGTAATTTTCAGGATAATCCAACAGTTCTCTTTGTAAAATATTTCATAAGATTTTCAGTCCCCTTACAGGCATATTTTAATGGTCTGATATAGTTGATATATATCCTATATTTTATCCTATTTTACATCCTATATTTTAAAATATGCATGCAATCAGCAGTTTCAGTTTTTGAATACTTTAAGAATTCTTGGTGAAGTTATTTATCAATTGTTAATCTGTTAATAAGATTTAGGTATTCATTTCTCCCTTTAGCTCATTAGATATCCTTCCCAAAAATAACAGTTTAGAAACAGATATGTGTACTGTATATTTTCTATAGTAAAAGGAAATATTTCACTTCTCTGTAATCTCCTTAGCGCCCTCCCCCACCGCTCCCATGCAAACTGTCCATGTATACATAGCCAATTTCTCAGGCTCTGTCTGTTTCATTGTTGGTCTAAGCCACATGGTCTTCAGTATCCTTTTACTGAATCCCTTATTCACTATATCAATTTACTTAGTCTAGGTTTATATTTAATTATTTCTGCATTATTTAGAACACATTTCATTTTCATTTTTTTTTTTTTACTCCTGCAAAGCTTCCTTGACATGCTCATTAAGTCCATCGATAGGTTTTTTTGACTTGATAGATCTCTCTTTCCTTATTATATATTGTTTAACTGACACCTCCCAAGTACAGGTAGTCTTCAACTAATGACCCCCAGATGAACTCTGAATTTCTATTGCTAACTGAGTGATTTGTTAGGAGAATTTTGTCCCATTTTATGCCTTTTTTGCCACAATTGTTCAATGAGTTACTGCAGCTGTTAATTTAGTGAGTTATAAAGTGAATCCAGCTTCCCCATTGGCTTTGCTGGTCAGAAGTTCGCAAAAGGGGATCACAAGAGCCCCAAGACACTGCAATCATCATAAACATGAGACAGTTGCCAAGTATCTGAATTTTGATCACATGAACAAGGAGATACTGCAATAGTCATAAGTGTGAAAAATGGCCCTGTCACCTTTTTCAGTGCCCTTGTAACTTTCAACAGTCACTGAATGAACTATCGAGAATTAGTCGAGAACTATCTCTGTTCCTGAAAGCGCTTGCTCCTTGACTTAGCTTTTCAGATTCTTTTTAACCAATCCTTATTTTTTTCAGATGCTTCATTTTCAAGTTAAATAGCATAAACATTAATTGTGAATTTCCCCCCACAGTTTCCAAAAAGTTCAATAGTACAAAATTTGGTTGACCTTTATTATTATTACTGTAGAAGACATATTAAATTCAAGCAATTAGCTCACAAGAGGGAGAAGGAATGAAATGTATTTCATAACGACATACTACAAATCCCATGTTCCATATACTGCCATCTGATGTCAGGGTGTAAGTATGAAAAACCATAATTTGCATTAGCATGTCATGGTGTGTGTGTGTGTGGTATTCAGCTTTCCCACGTCATTATAGTTGTGCTTTTAAAGTTGTAGCAACGTTTCGGCAGAATCTCATCAGCAGGCTTCTGTATAGTGTTCGTCTGTAAGTCAGATTTTCACAGCCGTTTCTGTTTTAAATTTGGTGCTAGCCAACTGCTGTGCCATAATTTTTTTTTCTTCAATTATCTGGAAGCCTGCACTCTCAAACAAAAAATTCTCCACACCACAAGCCAGCCAAACACCTGGGCACAAACAGACTCTCCCTAATACCTCCAGCTCAAACACTCCCCAACCAGGCAACCAGATGAAACCTAGCTTCCTAATAAATGATAACCATCCATTTACTTGGAGCCAAGTCACACTAAAAGCCTCCAATACAGGAAACTCAATGTTGCCAGCCAATCAAGATAAAAAAAAGCTACAAAATAGACAGAAGATATTAGAAACACCAATCAAGCAGAACACAGCAAACTCCAAGACCAATAAACACAGACCAAGACTCCCAACCAATCAGGGTGAAGAAAAAACATTCGGGTAAAGCATAGGCTAGCAACAAATTTAAAACAGAAATGGCTGTGAAAGCCTGACTCACAGACGAACACAATACAGAAGCCTGATGTTTGCAGATGAGATTCTGCCGAAACGTTGCTACAACTTTAAAAGCACAACTATAATGACATGGGAAAATACCCGAACAAAGCTGAATACCATCTATACATATATATACCTATACATATACATATACACATACATATACATATACACATACACATACACATACACACACACACACACACACACACACACACACACACACACACATATATATATATATATATATATATATATATATATATATATATATATATATATATATCTGGCATTTAGCTTTGTTCGGGTATTTTCCCACGTCATAATAGTGGTGCTTTTAAAGTTGTAGCAACGTTTCAGCAGAATCTCATCTGCCATCATCAGGCTTCTGTAAAGTGTTTGTCTGTGAGTCAGACTTTTACAGTGGTTTCAGATTTAAATTTGGGGCAGCCTATTGCTGTGACAGAATGGTTTTTTCTTCATCCTGATTGGTTGAGAGTCTTGGTCTGTGTTTATTGGTCTTGGAGTTTGCTGTGTTCTGCTTCTAATACCTTCTGTCTGTTTTTTTGGCTCTTTTTGTATCTTGATTGGCTGGCAACATTGTGTTACTTTATTGGAGGCCTTTAGTGCAGCTTGGCTTCGGGTAAATGGACGGCTATCATTAGTTAGGAAGCTGGGTTTCATCTGGGTGCCTGGTTGGGGTGTGTTTGAGATGGAGGTATCAGGGGGGATCTGTTTGTGCCCAGGTGTTTGCCTGGCTTGTGGTGTGGGGATTTTTTTGTTTGTGAGTGCAGGCTTCCAAATGATTGACAGCCTGGTGGAATCATCTCTTCTATTCATGCTTTCTGGTCTTTTTTCAATCTCTATGGCTTCTCTGATGATTCTGTGGCTGGGATTTTCTATAGTGGCTAGGGTTTTGGTGCCATTGAAGTTGATGTTATGACCTGTGGCTTCCATGTGTTGGACTAGTGAGGAAGTGTGTTCCAGCTTTTTGACTGCATTTTTGTGTTCATCCAGGCGGGTGCTTATTCTTCTATTGGTCTGTCCAATGTATGTGGCCGGGCATGATGCACAAACAGATCCCCCCTGATACCTCCAGCTCAAACACACCCCAACCAGGCACCCAGATGAAACCCAGCTTCCTAACTAATGATAGCCGTCCATTTACCCAAAGCCAAGCTGCACTAAAGGCCTCCAATAAAGTAACACAATGTTGCCAGCCAATCAAGATACAAAAAGAGCCCCCTCCCCCCCTCAAAAAAAAACAGACAGAAGATATTAGTAGCAAAACACAGCAAACTCCAAGACCAATAAACACAGACCAAGACTCTCAACCAATCAGGAGGAAGAAAAAACCATTCTGACACAGCAATAGGCTTCCCCAAATTTAAATCTGAAACCACTGTAAAAGTCTGACTCACAGACAAACACCATACAGAAGCCTGATGATGGCAGATGAGATTCTGCTGAAACGTTGCTACAACTTTAAAAGCACCACTATTATGACGTGGGAAAATACCCGAACAAAGCTGAATGCCAGACATGTAAGTACCCGCAAAAACTTAAGAAAACAAATATCAAACCTCTACGGGGAGGGAATAAACAACCAGATCAAAACCTACGAGAAACTGGAAATTAAAAGAGCAGTAATACTATGTGACCTCCAATTACTACGCAGCTGCAGAGACAACAATACTACACCAACCTGCTTCAAATTAACATTTCATCAAAGCACAGCAGCCACTAAACGTATCCTGAAAAGAACTGAAATGGCTCTATTAAGGAACGAGCTCCACAGTAAGAGATTCCAATTAGATCAGTTAAACAAAGATTTGCTAGCACTACACCTGGAATTGAGCAGCAAAATCCACCCTCTACTTTGGGACAAGATAAAACAACTTACAACTTGAAGAGCTGAATCTGCAAACATTTATAAACAGGAAAAGCTCTTGAAAAAATTAAAGAAATTAGAACATGACAAGAAAACCCCCAACAACTCACAACAACACCTGAAACAATTAGTGTACAATGTTTCCAACAGAGAACTCACCAAAACAGAAACAGAAGTTTCTAACCAAAGGATTCAATTATGCTATAGCACCCCAAAAAATCCCCACAGAATCCATCATATGTGCAGTAGAATCCAGCCTAACTATATTAAATACAGATGAAGCTGATAAAATAAGACACCAAGTTACCAACATTCTATGCACAAGCAAACCACCCAAAAGCAACTTACAGCAAAATGAAATTAAAGTGCTACAAACCCTGAAAAGAGACAGCAGCATAATCATCCTCCCAGCAGATAAAGGGAATGCCACTGTAGTAATGGACAGAAAAGACTATGAAACTAAATTGACAGACCTACTCCAAGACTCCACACACAAACCCATAAACACAGACCCAACCACATATCTGGAAAAATTAACCAAGAAGAAAATTATAACCAGCCACATAAGCAAAGAGATCCAACACACGATCATACCCAGAGAGAAATCTTCCAGATGCCCCAAACTATACGGCCTCCCAAAAATACACAAAGAAGGCATACCTCTCAGACCCATAGTCAGCTCCAGAGGAGCACCACTACAAAACCTAGCTAAACGCCTAGCAAAAGAGCTACAGCCCCATGCTGAAACAGCAGCTTCTCATGTACAAAACTCATACCACTTCTTGGAAATGATCAAAGATCTACACGTAAGCAAGAAGATCTGCTTGTAAGTTTTGACGTGGTTTCACGATTCACTCAAGTCCCGATAAAAGAGACCCTCGAAATCATCAAAAATAAATACCAACCAGCTAAACACCTCATGGAACTAACAGAACACTGCTTAACCAACACATATTTCATATACAAAGGACAAAGATACAAACAAATTGAAGGAGCCCCCATGGGATCACCACTGTCACCTGTCATTGCAAACCTGTTCATGGAAGAATTCGAATCCAGAGCCCTGGCCAATGCATCCTCAAACCCAAACTATGGTTAAGATATATCGATGACACATTCGTGATTTGGCCCCATGGAGAAGAAAACCTAAACAATTTCCTAACACACCTAAACAGCGCACACCCCAAAATCAAGTTCACCATGGAAACAGAAACAAACAAACAACTACCATTCCTAGATGTACTAATCTACAAAAAAACAGATGGCACACTAGGACACACCATATACCAGAAGAAAACATATACCAACCGCTCCCTCAACGCCCAATCCCACCACCACCCAGCACAGATAAACTCCGTGGCTAAAACACTAATTACTAGAACCAAACGCCTGGCAGACAAGACACACATTAAGACTGAACTATGCACCCTGACTAAAATATTGACAGCCAACGGCTTCCACAAAAGCAAAATCACCAACTTGATCCACAAAAACACACTGAGACATAATAGAGACCCAGATGATGAACAGACCTATGGAACAGCTGTTCTGCCCTACATAAGAGGCACTACAGACAAAATTAGTAAGATTCTATACAGACACCACATCAAGACTGCCTTCAAAACAGACAAAAAAATAGCAGCCATCCTCAGGAACCCCAAAGACAAAATTGACCTGGAAAACCAAGGCATATACGAAGTCCCCTGTGCATCATGCCCGGCCACATACATTGGACAGACCAATAGAAGAATAAGCACCCGTCTGGATGAACACAAAAATGCAGTCAAAAAGCTGGAACACACTTCCTCACTTGTCCAACACATGGAAGCCACAGGTCATAACATCAACTTCAATGGCACCAAAACCCTAGCCACTATAGAAAATCCCAGTCACAGAATCATCAGAGAAGCCATAGAGATTGAAAAAAGACCAGAAAGCATGAACAGAAGAGATGATTCCACCAGGCTGTCAATCATTTGGAAGCCTGCACTCACAAACAAAAAAAATCTCCACACCACAAGCCAGGCAAACACCTGGGTACAAACAGATCCCCCCTGATACCTCCATCTCAAACACACCCCAACCAGGCACCCAGATGAAACCCAGCTTCCTAACTAATGATAGCCGTCCATTTACCCGAAGCCAAGCTGCACTAAAGGCCTCCAATAAAGTAACACAATGTTGCCAGCCAATCAAGATACAAAAAGAGCCAAAAAAACAGACAGAAGATATTAGAAGCAGAACACAGCAAACTCCAAGACCAATAAACACAGACCAAGACTCTCAACCAATGAGGAGGAAGAAAAAACCATTTTGTCACAGCAATAGGCTGCCCCAAATTTAAATCTGAAACCACTGTAAAAGTCTGACTCACAGACAAACACTATACAGAAGCCTGATGATGGCAGATGAGATTCTGCTGAAATGTTGCTACAACTTTAAAAGCACCACTATTATGACGTGGGAAAATACCCGAACAAAGCTGAATGCCAGACATGTAAGTACCCACGAAAACTTAAGAAAACAAATATACATATATACATATATACATACATACATATATACATATTTGTTTTCTTAAGTTTTCACAGGTACTTACATGTATAGTAGGAAAATACCTGAACAAAGCTGAATACCATACATGTAAGTACCCGCGAAAACTTAAGAATATATATATATATATATATATATGTGTGTGTGTGTGTGTGTGTGTGTTTTTTTCTTTATTTATTGTCATGGTAGCTAGCATTAAAAGTCTATGGCTTGGTAATGTATTTTTACGGCAAGGGTTATACAATTTCCATAATGGTTCAGAGAGGCATGAACAATATTTTGCCTTTTTGATTTTCATAATACATGTTATGGGATTTATTTGGGGGGAAATATTTTTTTAAGTCTTTGAACATAGCTGAGGAGAATATAGGTCAAACACTTATTAAAATATCTCCATTAAGTATGTGCAACACTCTATGTTCTTTGTAATCTGAAAAATGTGGGCTCATTTGTAAAATATAAATTCTTGTTTCACAGCATGAATTCTGAAGCCCAGGCAACTACTTTGAAGGAATTGATCAGGAAATTGGAGCCTGAAGGAAACCAACTCAAATGGTGAGGAATGAGGATGGGATAAAGGCAACAACTTATCTCTCCCACAGTGACTCTTAAATGGGGTTGATGGATGAGAACATCAGTCTATGCCACCTCCTCTGAATTATACAGAAAAATATGAGTGAATGAGAAGAGAAGGTCAAATGAAAAACCATTTAATCCTATGGGCCAATATTCTGTCATTGTTGAGTAAATGAACTGCTACTGACTCGGTATTTTATATGCAAACAGAGTAGGCTTTACATTTTAAAAAAATGGTTAAGTGTTCTACAGCAAACTTGTGGTGGAAGGTGCAAGAAATGCATTGTTTTAAGAGTCTCAGAGATTTAAGCAACAACATATAAATAGCCTAGTTGAAGTGTTCAGAAACATTCTAAAGATATAAGTAACTACATAGGGATGTCACTAACAGTGCTTTTCCTTTATACTGAACAAAAGATAAGGAGGTGAAATTTGGCAGCCTTTGCAAGAAACATACAACTGTAAAAGGCTGAGAAAACCAAGAATTAGCAACTATATCAAGACACTTTTGAAAAATCTAGATGCCAGACTTCATTCTGAAGGTCTAATTTCTCTCCTAAGATATTCTACATATCACAGAGGCCAATTCAGCTTAGAAAATAGCTTGGCATGCAAGGGAAACAGAGAAAGGGCTGTGCTGGTGTGCCATTACTAATTACCCTTGTTGAAAGCATTGATGTACTTTTGAGTGTGACTTTTTTTGTCTTTATTCAGCTCTTCTTTTGCAGTGCACTCATACTTCTAAAGAAAAATGATGTTTCTGCACTCCTAATAATATTCTCTTTCTTTTCAATCCTAAGAAATTCCCCTCATACATAAAGCATGTAGATGGGATATGAAATTCTCAGACACTTCCAATTCTTTTGTTCTATCATTTGTATTATGTATAAACACGGTGGAAATAAATAAAGTAAGTTTGCAAAAATTAAAAAAAAAAAGGTATGGAAAGAAATAATGAACAGTGTTGGTATAAATTAGAGGAAGCTCTATATCCTTTTCTGATCTCGGACCTTTGATTGCTGTGGTTTTCCTTTTTCTCTACTCTTTTATACATAATGCTTCTTATCCAGAAAGGAAACAATGTGATAGATAATACTGTCATTTAATTAATACCATTACTTTATAAATTATGACTATGTTTATCTTTGTTCCAAAATTCCACAAATGGCTCTAGGGATGTTTTATTTTACCAAGATCTTATGCTGAAGTTGTGCCTTTTGAAATGCAGGAAGGCAAACTTATTTAGATGATTTACTTAATTATTGCAGTGTTTCAGGACAAGCATCATTTCCCATTTGTTTTTAAATATTCAGTATTAAAAGACTGGTCTTAAAGCCTATTTTAGTTGATCAATTAGATCAATTAGAATCCACTGGATTCTTTGATCAATTAGAATCTACTGGATTACCTTGTCAAATTGTTCTTGTTTATTTTTTCCATTAGTTGTATCCAATATTAATCACAAATATAAAAATAGCAGTGATATAGAAGAATAATTTCTTATATAAGAGAACCAGTATGATCTAATGATTAATGCACACAGGCTAGAAAGAAGGAGATGGTGAGTTCAAGTCCTATCTTGGCCATTAAAGCTAGCTTGGGCCAGTCACCCTCTCTCAATCCAACCCACTCATACAGTTGTTATTGGAAAAATAGGAGGATAGATATGTGTTAGATATGTTTGCCTTTTTAAATTATTTGTAAAAATATTAAAGGCAGGAAATAAATAAATACATAAATAAATAATGCATATTATATTATCTTTTAGCATAGGGCATACTTGACACCTATTTATTTATTGTATTATATATAAAGCCATCTCTTCCCTCATGCAGACACATATGAATGAGGTAAATATTTATTATTACTGTAATGTTGTACATCTAGATGTCATGCAATGATACAGAGCACATTTTCTTCATGACTGTACAGTGATTTTTGATAATTTTTCAGTTTTATAATGAAGAGATAACTACAATATATTTCAAAGTCCAAATTTCTATTTCAGTATAACAATTCTGAACCGTGAATCAAAACAGCCATTTTTGGTATATATGGCCATCTGTCTATAGAGATTTCAATCATCCAGTTTATGGTTTTCCCTACGGTGCTTTTCCAAAAAGTAACTCTTGGTTTTTTCCCCTTTAAAACTATGTCATTTCTCATCCAAGAAATTTCTGCACATCTGAAGAACTGAAGAAGCTTCTTGGATGAGAAATGAAACAAGAAAATTCAGTTCCCTTTTGGAAAAGCCTCTTTCAGATATTGCCAACTGCTTAGTATATTTGGTGTATCTAATGTTTGGTATATTTCTAGATTATGTATGTCATACAAATATGGATTGCTGGATACGTTCAGATATCTAAATGGCTTAGGATTTGACCTCCTAAGTCTTTTTGTCTGGATTTAACCCACAACTTTTAATTGAAATATATAAAAAGTACAAGGCAATAAAAGCTATTTCCAAACTACAAAAGTATAGATACCTAATTTATATTTAATTTGCACATCTTTGGTTCTTATATGTAGTATGAATGAATATGTTCCATAACTGCATGTTTTTCACTGTTAGATGATATTATTTTATTGTAGAGAAGACTTTTGTTAATGATCTCAGTCAAAGCTTCTTAATAAACAGTATTTCTTCACACTAATGTATCTTTCGTTGGAAAATATATTCCCAACTAATGCCAGTTTGGATAGTACAGCAGGAATTATAAAGAAATAAACTGACTACTCCTTTGTAAGTCATGAAATTTATTCTATATAATAATGGCAATATATAAATATTTCTATAGATATAGAAATAAATCATACATCTCTAGCCAATTTTTTTTTTTTTAATTTCTAGCTCATGGCAATTTTTTTAACTTTGTCTTTAAGCCACTGTAGAATCTCATTTCAGCAAAGAGGATGTATTCATCATAGGGCAGAAAGTAAATATTGTTTTATTTCATAGTTCATCTAGTTTGTAATGAGTTCATCAATGGTGAGAAGTTACAGAAACAATTCATTAGCACTAACCAGAAGGATTGCTTCATGACATCAAAACATTAGCTACATAATCTCATTGTCTATTATCAGCAGGGGGACACCACATTGTCACACTGCCCTGTTACAACACTTTATTTGTCATTGGTTTCCTACTAAAACTTTCAAATTGAGCAATAGTTAAAAACATTATCATCTCCCACTTGTCAAGTTAAAGGAAGAACAGCTGTTTATTATTTAGTCTCTGTGTGATCAGAATCTAATATACTTATCATGAATGTGTTTCCTATTTCTAGATTCTTGAGGTCAGTGTCTTAAACCAGAAATACAGTAGACAACTGAAAATAGCCAATTTCTAATAATTATATCAGACCTTGCAGAATAGACTCTGTGTCTACCAAATGCAAAGGCAAATGACCTACATTCTCCTGCTATTCTTCAGAGTCTTACCTTAAGAATCCATCCAAAGAAAGGAAAACCAGCAACTGAGCTTGCCTCACAGTGTCTTTGCTCAGCAGCACATATTTAGGCACTGTTATTCCTCTCACCACATCTAAGGGACTCTTCAGTCACCTGAGGGAAGATGACACATATTAGATCTCTTTTCTAATGCTTTTGAATGTATTCATACATATAATAATTACAGGAAGATAGAATTTCAGTGGGATGAAAAATGAAAAGAAAACTCAAGAGTTGTTTGACAGTGTGAAACCAATGTCAATTATCTACAGCAATCAAGATCTCCTTCATTAAACAAGTTTAAGAAGAGGCTGGGCAGCTGTTGAGGAAACTTAAATTTGATTCCTGGTTTGGAAAAAATATGGAATTTGACAGTTTAAATGGAACTGCTTTCCCTTCTTCTTTCACTTTCAGCTTCCAACTTCCACAAAATGTGACATTATCATGAATATACAAAGAAAGCAAAACCTGTTTCACTGGAAACTGCTAAATGCAATAATTTTGTAGCCCTGAAAGTATATTATTTATATTAGACCAGGAAAGATATTAGAACTTAATCCACTCTGATTTTAGGTGGATACTTAGACTTATTATCCCACAAATACATTGCACAGTTGAATGGATAAACCTGTTGATTCTGAATTCAAATTTTAGGAGTGCTGACCGACACAATACCCTCAGGGTCTCCTGAAGTTCTTGTTCCTTTTCTCAGTGAGTGTTATTCATCTCCTTTGCTCTTGGTACCACTTGTTCTTTGGCCAGACAGAATCAATGAACAGATGCATGCTGACAGCTTCTTCTCATGATTTAGATTTATCTGAGTTCTTTTTCTTTCTGGTTTGAGTAGAAGATCAGTGAGCAAACCAGTAAAAAAGAAAAGTGACAGTTCAAATGGAACATTGGTTTTTGTAGATGCCTAATCACACTGACTTCTTATATCAGACTGTTCCTGCAAATTACATGAGCCAGAAGACCTACAATATGTCAAGTTTAACCAGAAATAAATTCCAACTTAGTTCCTGAGCAGGCTTGTTAGGATTGCACTTGTAAGCCTGGTATCAATAGAACAAAAACAATCAAACAGATTTCAGATATAGAATGTGACTGTCACGTTGTTCTATGTCTGAAGATGATTAAAATATCAAACCTCCAATATATATAATATTATCTAAATTTTGAAAGAGATACCAGTATGGGTATTATTATTATATTTTTTTGCTAAATGTAAAGAAGTTAAAATAATGGAAGTTTTAAGTTTTAAATTGAAGTAAAAGAACATGGTGGGTGGAGATGACTGGTAGACACCCTGTGAAAACTGCTTTGCACAATTTTACCACCATTTGTCATACTTTAAAACAGAAAGACCCACATGCCATTGCTATAATTTCCTGCTGTATCCAGCAGTTATCATATTGCTATGAATTTCTCTGGGAAATCATGAAATCACAGTTCGATTTGCTGTAGTAGAAAGCTACTACTTATTGCCTTTGTTCAGTCTTGGGGAAATATATAACTCACTCTGAGAAGGAAAGAGCCCCATGAGCAAATTCGTAACATATTTGAACAAGTACAGAAAAATAACCTGAATCACCAGTGGATGTATTTCCTTTTTCATAGTCTCAAATTAGTTAAAATAATATCACTACATATAAATGATTAAAATATATTTGAATTTAAAAGTAAACCTTTTAATTTAAATATGGTATACTTATGAGTAGGTATGTATAAGAACAATAAAGTCATGTCCAGGAATTCAAACCCAGTGAATACCTTGAAATTTCCTAGCTTAGCACTCTTTGATGACTACATTATACTTAAAATTATAAGCTATAATTATATTTATACTTATAACCTAATTTGCTGTTTTGCTTCTGCTACCTGGAATTTTGGAAAGAAAAATAACCCTCTTCAGTTTGAACTGATCATCAATCAAGAAGATGGACAATGTTATTGTAAGGGTAAATTGCTTCTGTACATTCCTACTTTTCTTTTACATATTCAAATTAACCTCATGGAATTTTATTAGCCTCATTAGGAACAACAGGAAGTTAGCTCTGTAGAAAAGGTAGTTCTATTTTTATGGAGATTGTTTATAATCTCCATAAAATATATACTGAAGATTGTTTATAATCTCCATAAAATATATACAATCTTGCATGTTGGATTGCTCTTCTCTCTCTTCCTCTTTGCACTTCAATTAATTTTTTTTTTGGGGGGAGGGGGGAATCTATCTGACCTACTTCTGAATTTTATTATAACGGAATGCCTTGGGAAAAGAGTGGAAGAGGATTTGAGGAATGGTTAGTGCAGATTTTTCAATGAAATTGATAAATTAACTTATTTGATTAGAGAAAAGACATCATCTACATTTATGGGCAATGGGAAGGCTCTTGTGCAGGGGTGGGATTCTACCAGTTCACACCTATTTGGTAGAACTGGTTGTTAACATTCTAAGCAGTTCAGAGAATCAGTTGTTAGAAGAAATTACTGGCCTAATCCTGTAAGGAAGGCAGGAAGGAAACATTCTATTGTTACTTACAGAAACTGCCTCTCCATTAACCCTTATTACATTCTTGGCAGGACTAGACTTCCTGTCTCTGGAACTTCTCTGGAGTTTTTCTCCCTCCTTTGCTGGTACTTTGCTTGTGTGGAGTGACCAATCAAAGTTACAATGGCACTGAAAAAAGTGACTTATGACTGTTTTTCAAACTTACAATTGTTGCAGCATCCCCACAGTCATGAGAGGCCAGGTGAGGAGATGGTGTCTCGATGTGAGTGATATTGAGTTGGCCACGCCCAGCCAATAACTTGACCACCCAGTCACATGATCAAGCCATGCCCACCAACTAAGCCACGCCCACAGAACCGGTTGTTAAAAAAATTGAATCCCACCCCTGCTCTTATGGATCTTTTGTGACTGTAAGTCCTGACTGTGGGCAGAATCAGCATGCAATACGACATTCTAACTGCTGCGCCACCATGGTGTATATGAAGATTCTTCATTATACTCCCAAAAGCCAGCTGTTTAGATAAGCAACCAAACTAAACTAACTTAAAGAAGAGAAGACATGATAGAAATGATATCACTTTAATAAAGATGATTATGGTATGGTAATAATTATTATATTAATGTAGAATTTAGAACTTTCTTTATGGGTAACATTTATTTTTCTTCATTTTTTAGTACAATATTTTTCAGGTAAGTGTCAATCTTGCATAGAAAACATTTTTTCTATTAGCAGACAATGGAGATTTCTTTAAAAAAAAAAGTAGCCATGAGAAAGCAGTGATTCTGATTAAGTAAATTCCACTCAACTCTTTCTAGTAAGCATTATTCAATAATGAATATTAATTTGTCCTACAGGGGGCTGTGGGTAATTACCCAGAAAAACTCAGCTTTATTGTGTTGCTACAAAATATATTACTGAATGGTGTGCACTTTTCAGAGAGACAACTTTGATGTGTGAAAGACTATGAAAAGAGAGGCTTAAAATTAAAAAAAAAATTAAAAGCTCTCATGAGACAGACCTGAATGAAAATAAGTGACCTTTAACTTCACAAAAAGAGAAAAAGACAACAAAATATTCCAGGAGAGTTTTTATTTAACAGTCAAATAACATTTGCATGGAAAATTATGCCTCATAGAAGTGCCACTGTGTCACCTACAGCAACTGTAGTTTCTGCATATTTAAACTTGTGTGGAATCTGAACCATCTTAGCAAAAATGAAGCAAATGTACCACTTGGTTTCATGCCAACAACCACATTGAACTGCTGACATCAAAAAAAAATCGAGATAATTTAATCCCATATTGGAATCCATACCACAATTATATTGTTCCAGTTCGGACACAACCTTGATGTTGCATTTTTTTTCAGCCTACTTTTTTCCCTTTTTCTTCTCTTTAAATCATTTAAATTCCATTCACAAATAGAGCAATTTGAATTCACGAGCGTATTCTTGGCTAAGTAAGATGGAGGAATGGAAGAGGAAGGAAGAGAGAGCAAAGGAAAAGAATGTTGTCATAGTAGGAGGGAAGGGAGTAAAGGTTTGTTATGTGATCTGGGTTGATTACAACCCAGATAGAGTTGATTACAAGAATACAAATGCTATGTTGGAGCCATTTGTGCATCTGTTTTTAATTGTGTCAAACCTTCTTCTATGAGGACTAAAAAAAGAACACCCCACATTCTTCTCTCTTTAAACAACATCAATACAATGCACGTAAGATGCCTCTAGATTCTACAAGGAGAATAAGGGCTTATAATCATTCTGTATTACATAGATAGGTAGGTAGGTAGGTAGGTAGGTAGGTAGGTAGGTAGGTAGGTAGGTAGATAGATAGATAGATAGATAGATAGATAGATAGATAGATAGATAATTTGTTTTCGTAGATTTTCACGGGTACAGGTATGTAGGTCTAGCTGTGTTTGGGTCTTTTCCCCTGTAAGATTAAGAGTATCTTGGCAATGTTTCGGTGAGGTCCCACTCGCCATCCTCAGGCTGCTGCTTTTGGCTTCGTGCCAGTGCAAGCACGATCACACACTGCTTGCACTGGCACGAAGCCGAAAGCACCAGCCTGAGGATGGCGAGTGGGACTTCGCCAAAACGTTGCCAAGATACTCTTAATCTTACAGGGGAAAAGACCCAAACACACCTAGACCTACATGTGTGTGTGTGTGTGTGTGTGTGTGTATTCTTAAGTTTTCGCGGGTATTTATATGTATGGTATTCAGCTTTGTTCAAATATTTTCCCATGTCATTATGGTTGTGCTTTTAAATTTGTAGCAACGTTTCAGCAGAATCTCATCTGCCATCATTAGGCTTCTGATCATCATCACACGAACACGGTGCAGAAGCCTGATGATGGCAGATGAGATTCTGCCGAAACGTTGCTACAACTTTAAAAACACAACTATAATGATGTGGGAAAATACCCAAACAAAGCTGAATACCATATATATACATACATACATACATACATACATACATACATACAATATCAGCAAGGATTCAAAAACCCATGTTCACCTGCATGAGACAGAAACCAGATGCAGTTAGTTGACAGCAAGAATAAAAAATAGTAAGAAAGGAAGAGGGCTCCCTTAGGGACTGCAGCTGTTGACAATTCTCACTTTTGTTGGAATCATTGCTTTAATGACCTGGGTTTCAAACAAATGTTATTCATCATGTAATTACTTGACATGTACACAGTGACTCTCCATCCAAAAATCCCTCCATCCTAATCATACTAGACAATGGCCAAGTGTAAAAATCAATACTTTCGTTAGTTGGCCTGCTAACTGGTGACAAAATTGTCATCACAATTATAATGCAATGATTATAATTATAATTGTGATGACAGTCAAGGTCTCAGTTAGATTCCCAACTTACAACTGATCACTTAACTGGTGGCCCAGTGGTTAGAATGCAATATTGCAGGCAAACTCTGCGCAAAGCCTGGAGTTCGATTCTGATGGGGCTCAAAGTTCACTCAGCCTTCCATCCTTCTGACATTGGTAACATGAGGATCCAGATTGTTGGGGGCAATATCCTAACACTATAAACTACCCAGAGAGTGCTGTGAAGTACTAAGAAGCAATATATAAACCTACATTCTAGTGCTATTGCTATATGAAACTATGGCAGACCATAATCTACTTACTATCACAATTTAAGTTCCAACTGCTGTCATCCCATCATGGCCACATGATCACATTTGGATGCCTGGCAACTGGTTCACATTTACAGCTATTTGCAGCAGCCTGCAGCAGACTTCCGATTTTTGGCAAAATGTCCCATTGCTGACAATGGATTTGCTTAACAACACCTGTGTTCATTTAATGACCATCACAAAAAAGGTCATACCATTGTCTGGGGTCACGTGCTGACCTGCTTAACCACTGGCATGTGTTATGATTAATTCTGGGCTCAATCATGGTTGTAAATCAAGGGTTGCTTGCACACTCTTAGTAACTATTACTAGTATATAATGAGTAACATATATTAATAAGAGCCTAGTCTTTTAGACTGTTGAAACAATTTACCTAAAACTAAGGTAAAATGTTAAATATGGTGGCTACAATTGTAATTTATACCTAAAGAAGTATAATTTAAATTAAGTACATAGTGCACGAATGAGTATAAATCATTTTCACTTGCAGGATCTAATCTGGTTGGTCTCTGGAACCACAGGTTTTGTCTCCTGACCTTTTGGACTCATACTGGAGCCCCTCTTCAGGAAACTTCTCACTTTCACTCCCTTTGAAATTTGGGAGTACAGATATAAGAACACAACACCAACCCAAAATCTACCAAACACCAAATACATCAACACAGAAACAGGATATGTGTGTTACCTGGTAGCATGCTAGGAACAAAAAAAATCAGAATATCCACCCCTTCTTCCTTCCCCAGTGCTTAATTTTCCCCCATCCCACCATGTTCGCTTGCTAAGCTGTAGCAAAGATCATGTGACCTTTTAGTTGTGGTCACAGATCATGATTTTTTTCCTGGAGGATTGGGGTTAGCACACTATATTTCACCAGCAGTCTTGTGGTTTCTGAGCTACAGATTATCGCATACTGCATTGTGGGAATACCACCAGCTGTGGCTTGTTCAGTTAATCTTGAGTGAACAAACCAAGGCTTGGAGCAATTTATTTTCTTTTTATAAGTTTATATAATGAATTTGAGCACACTAAGAAGGAAGTTACAGTTGTGCCTCACATCTTGATTCCCCAGAGTGCCTCTGAGGCAGTGTTATTTTTGAATAGATGTGTACATTATTATATTATAAAGCTATATAAGGCTTCATTGGACTTCTGAGAATCATTTTTTAGTCTTCCCTGCAACCAAATGTACTTTGCCATTCTATCAGTTTCTTTACAAGGCTAGATAGTATAATTATATTAAAACAGAAGTCTGAAAGGAAACCAGCATTAAGTACATTTCTTTGTGAAATCTTGAGTGGGAAAGAAATCTTTAATATGCAATCGGCTTCATGTTTTTTGAAAAGTATAAGAGAACTTTTTTTAAATGCTCTAAAAAAATCCAAACTATGATAATAATTTTAATTAATTTGAAGAGCTGTTTCTTTTATATCTTCTTTGGTGAGAAATTCTGACCAGTGTGTAACATGTAGATTTATTAAAGTTATGGGAAAATAATATTGTTTTAAAATGAGAAAGAATTTGTGATTATGTGTATTAGAATATCATATTCCCATTCCTAATAAACACATTTTTTTCTAATCAAATCAACTCTAATGGCAATACTATATCCTTACTCCTTTAGAAATGAATGAGACAGCCTACTGATATTCAGACTGTACTACTCTATCTTGTTGGTATGTGCCAAACTTAATTTAGATCTCTCGAAGATCTATGGAGCTAACAAACAAATCTACAACAAAACTGAAGAACAAACAGCATGATAAATGGATGAGTTCAATTTCTTTTTGTTCAGCCAGCTAAATTTAGGATTTTCTTCAAAGAATTTCATTGGTTTTTTTCTAATACTCTGCTTAATGAAAAATTAGGTTTTTTTTTAATCCTTTCAATGTCTGGATGCAGCTGATTAAAATATAGGTCCTAATTTAGTGCATTACGGAAAAAAAGATAAATATGCAAGTCATAACAAATAAGATAAACAATATGCAAGACTAAATCTATTTTCATAGCAGATCATCTTGCTGCATTGTGATGTACCAATTAATTAAAATGAATCAGCTCTTGCCAAGTCATATATTCAGCTGTTCTGAAACAACTGGGAAAAATGATCAAATTTCTCAACATACATATTTCTAAAATGACAGAAAAAAGGAACTTATGATCACATAATTAATGACATCTCTTAGTTTCACTTTTCAGGTCTGTTAAAATCTAATTTTTCATTTTCAATCAATATGAAATATGAAAAAAAATTGTTTTCTTCAAGGTGGAAAGTAAAGAGAAAATTGATAATACATGTATGAGCAGTTGACTTTTCTGAGAAATATGTGAATGAAATTCACATGTGTAATACTAATAGGAACAGCATTTTTCAGCATTTTAGCCTATTGTAATTGTCATTAGTTGCTTCTCTTGATTCCACTGGTTAAAGAATCATAATAAATAGATAAGCATCTATGTTAAGATGAAAAAGAGCATGTTGCTAAGATGCATAAAATATAAGAAAAGTAATGTTGATCTACTTTGTTTACTCGATAGAAATAGGAACATGACATAACTGCCCCCTCACATAGATTTTGTAAAGTACACTTGTAGTTTTTTATTTATACAGCTGCTGTTACCTTCAATCTATGATAAGTTGAAAATAGGATTCAGGTAATCAAAAAGATTAAAAGAATCTTTCCATGTGATTTTTGTAAAAGCCCCATGTGCCTTCCCAGAAATCTGGACTAGCTGAATAAATTTGAATTGAAATAAGCATAACTGCTGATTTTAACAATTATCCAGCTCAAGATTATGGAGGCAAGTTAGCCTAATTAAAAGAAAAGATCCCTTTACCCAAGATAGTAATTCTTTTGCAGTCAGTGTATATATTATGTCCTTTATTTAAAGAAATAATACAATTGCATAATGAGATTAAAATATTTAGAACAGGGAAGAAGACCCCTGTAAGGCTTAGTATTGTTAGTGGTAGAGTTAGGCATAAGAGAGCAGAATAAGATGCCAGATGGAGCTGTTTATATCTCTTGATATTCCCAGTGCATTCTTGGTGCTTCCCTTCCAGTTGGATATATTTCACATTTGTGGCTATAGAAATCAGATAAACAAAGAAAAGAAAACAGTTCTCAGAGGAAGTGAAGTCAGGTTGAACCTGAAACATGTTCAAATACATGAAACCAGGTTGGTTATTTATATTTCAGATTCTTAAAAAATATATTAATACTGCTCTTTGCTGAAGTTTCTTCTGTTGATAGTAGACTCGTCAAATAATTACTATGGTATAAGTCAGTAATGGGATTCAGCCAGTTTGCACCACTTCGGGAGAATCGGTTTCTGATAAAAGTCAAATGGGCATCCATTAAAGTGGTCATTGGTGTAGTCATACCACAATTTCCCTGCATTTGTACAAATAAAAGGAGCCTAGATTATCCCAAATTAGACAGATAATTTGTCTTTAGATATTCTTTTAATTTTCCATTTTTGTATCTATGGTCCTTATTAGTATTTTTCTACTTAAAAAAAAAAAACCTTTCCTCATAATGCATGTGAGTTTAAATTAGCAGCAAAACAAAAGTTACATGAGATTTATTCTACTGAAAGTCAAGCTAAGAAAAGAAAGGAATCCTGCTGATGTATGAACTGTTCAAAGATATGTATTTAAGTAGGAATCATTTCGGTAGAGGCTGTAGTGAAACAAAGCTCTTGCAGAAGATTAAAAGTTCCTGGGTCTGATTCCATTTGTACCAGCAGAGATCAGGATTAACACCACAGGATCCAACAGTGTGTGTGACACATTAAGCAGGCTAAACTCGCTCCTACTGAGCACTGGATTAATGTTTTCCATGATCACAGTTTAAGTGAATATTTCACCTTTGAAAGGTTGTGTCAATAGCAGAAGTACAAAACAAGTGTTACAACCAGCCAACACTATTGGTCTTAATTTCCCTGGATGATAGAGGACATAATGCTAAAATAGAAATACCTGTCTTTGAGGAAACTATTTTGTCATCCTATATAATACACTTTCCTATCTTTCTTTTTATATTTCAGTGTTTTGGGTTTTTTTTAAGAGAGAGGAGGTCATATATATATATATATGTTATATTTCCAGAGTTGACCATTTTTATGTAAGGCTGCAGCTATTATTTTGTTGCTTATTGACAGGAAATGGGGGATTTATAAAATCTGGCTCAATCCAAATATTTAGAGATTTGTTTTGCCTCCCCCAAACTCCATTTGAAACCCTTCCTTCTGAACTTCTGAACAGTGAAATCAAACTTTTGATAAGGTTGTTTTCATTTAAAAACTGGAATTCATGGCTCTCTTCCAAAGGGGAACTCTATTGGTCACAGACAATTTATGAAGAATAGCTTGCTTGTTAGTGAAGCAAATATATGTAATCTGATGGAATTATTAATGTCATAATGTTAACTCTTGTCACATAAATACAGTTAGGAGAGCTGACACAGCAACTGCATCCAAATGATTGGGTCTTTGTTTATGCACTCAGTCTGTCAGTACAATATGTAGGGTATGAATTTCAGCAAGCGCTTTGACAATGAACAAAAGAGATGCCTGCTCTTTTTTTAAAATTAAAACTTGATGAAGGATTAAATGATTTCAAGCACTTGGGCAGACTTTGCAGACATAATTCCCTCCCCCCTTCCTTCCTTATTAGAACTTTTATTATGAGATAAATGATAAAACTTGTAAAATTATTTGGCCCAAATTGTATATTAATGAGTAGGATGCCAATCACACAAAAGTATAAAAAAATTCATGAGTCTTTCATTCATTATAAACTGTAAAGGCACATTTATTTTCTTCCTGCCTTCATAAGATATTTATTTATGGCTTTATGAGACCAAATCAACATTAAAACATATACAACAGTTAAAATTCATGCATATAATTTTAGATGAAATCAAGGCAATTGTCTGTATAAGTTAAAGCACAGATAAATATAGAAAGACCAAACCTTTGGTCAGAGACAGCAAGACTTCTGACTTCATTTTGCTTGCCATTCTTTATCTTTCTTTTTTTAAAAAAAATATGTTATTGGTTTTAATGAATTTTTTTCTATTGTTGTGACTCCGAGAGTCAGAAAAGCAGATAACAACAAAATCTGACAATGGATAAGAGCAACAACATTGAAGAAAGAGACAGTGAGGTTAATTCTGGCTTTACAAAACCAAGCCTTAGAAACAAATGCATACAAAGCCAGAAATGAGAAGACAGTGACAAACAGTGAATGCTGCTTCTGCAAAGAAGCTGAAGAAACACTGACATGACAAAATATTAACGATGGTGAATTGGAAGATCTGTACGAAACATCATTTACCTGCAAGCAAGAACTGGGGGGAACTACAAAATAGTTCCGAATGTTAAGTATATGGTTTCCACAGATTCAGAAAATGGTTGCCAACCTGGTATGGCCAATTATGCAAAACTAATTTACCAGAAAGGAAATGTGTATATTTTTTTCTACCTGTCTACCCTAAAAGTTAGACCAGACTAAGAAACCAAAGCTATAGAGGGCAGGACTACTTTTTATTATAACTGCAATAATGACAGCATCTTTCACACCTAAAAGTGCTTCTTCCTCCCACACATTATCTTTATGTGAATTGCGGGTAGATGGGTGGTGGTCTGAAAAGTCATTCTCAAATTATTTTCTTGGCCAAGGCTTAAATCCCTCTTATTTGCTTTGGTAGCAACCTTTCCTCCTGTCCTTCAAGGTCAGTCCTTATATTCTGTACACTATCACTTCTCTCAAGATTTCCAAGATGCCTACAGTTGCTTCAACCTATAATAGGTTGAAGATATCTATCTTTTTTTTTTTTAAGAATGCCTCTAAGCTCTGAGGATTCTATTTGCACTGTTGACTATACAGTATAGAATAGGTTCCAAAGCCTATTTCTAAAACAGAAATAAGGCCAAGAGCTTGAGAAATCTTGAAGAAGAGAATGCTTATGGAGCATATATATTGAATACTTTTGTTTCATTATGGGATAATTAATTGTTACAAAGTTGAGAACATTTTTTTAGGTCACTGTTATTTCCAGGAAATCCCTTCTCTTGAAAAACTTGCCAAGATTCCATCTATGTTGCCTCGGGGCAGGGTTAACGTATTTTAAATTGAAATAAACAAAATCTCAAAACAAAAATGATAGGCTGTTGTCTTAAATCCTGTCCATGAATTATGAGGAGACTCAAAGGTGTGCCACCAATATTCTGGAGAACTGGTTCCTCTTGCATACCATATGACATCAGTTTCCCTGAAGGCATCTGCATTTTCTCAGTTAATATCTGCAGGAGATAAGCTGCAATAACCTGGCAAAACCACATGCCATAGGATGCGTGTAAGCTATTTTCCCACAGGCATTTCCAACAAGTTGTTAATGAAATATTCTGGCTTGGGTAGTGCTTGAAATGGGTTATTTCTTTTTAGCCATTTTAAAAATTATATTTTGGTTAAGACATGCAAATTAGCTAAACACAGGTAAAAGAGGACTTCATAAACTATGTTTCTATTTCTCTTTGAGTCCAATAATACAAACCTATCTGGTACAATGCACTTAAGGGTGTTATTGGATGTAGAATTGAGGAACTCTGTGCTAAAGGTTCATCTGGATTCCTTATGGGCATTTTATTTCCACAGACCAAAAAAAAAAAAAAAATTCTCTGTTAACTTTATACAATGTTCTGAATGTTTTCTGTATTTAAATTGAGCTAGTTATATGGGAATTGAGCTAGTTATATGGGAATCTAATAGCAAAACAGATTTTGGGATTACTGGTGCAGTTTTCAAACTAATTTTAATAAATTGTGTTCCTTCTGGACTTGGGTCCACATGTGAGCTGTTAGCTTTGCACCTGAGCAATGATGTCCTATTAGAAGGTCAACAACCATGTGGGTGCTAAATTTTCAGATACTGTGATTTTGACAGAATTGGCAACAGCTGCAGTCACAAAGCATACTGTGAATCTGAAAAGCATGAAGTATTTCCCTGTTACTGAACCATGCAAAAACCCTGGTTATGACAAATGCCATATCTGAACCTACATCATTTTCCCATGAATCCAGACGTTTGTTGGAAGTACTTTCACAATGCTCATAGTGTAATAGATGTATATTGGGTCATCCCATCCATTGCTTTTGTGCCTGGAGCAAGGCTGTTCCACTTCATGACTGATAAATAGATAAACTTTATCAAATATACACACCTGGTGACAAGACATTCCTTAGGAAGTGATTGAGAAAAGGTCTATAATTTCATATTACCAGCCAGTATTTATCGCACTATTATCCTGAAACATCCTGGAGCCAGGAAGTTCAAGTAATGTAGACTGAATGCTTACCATGAAGATTTGACAATATTCCAAATGACAGACGAACTCCAAGTTCAAAACAGAAGTAGCTGACAAATTTTAATTAAGTGTTAATTTACCTGTGGATGCTTGAAAGCATTACTTATCCATTTTACTTATAAATCCTACTTACCTTTTTATCTGTTTGGGGGAAAATGTCAACATTTTTATCAAAACGCTCTGAATTTATGCCAATGCTTTTCATGGACATTTATAAAAACTACATTAACTTGTTTCTAATGCTGTAAGATACAATGGTAGATAATCCCCCTCTAAGCAATTACTTTCTGAAATCGTAAGTTTTGCATATACAGAGATGCTGCTTTAGATTCATTTCTTTTTTTCATTGCCTCCATTTTTCTAAAAATATACTTACTTAATCTAAACAAAATTCAATCACAAAATATTCAAACATTCATTGTTGTGAGGCTATCTACTTAGCCTCACTTAAATATGACATACATACATTTACCTGACTGTCACTATTAACTCCACGTTTAATGTAACCCAACTGAACCATTTACATTAAATAATTTTATTTTCCTTGAGCTAAATTCTGTTGGCTGAATCCAAACTGGTATGCTAAAAATAAGTAATGGAGGAATCTCTTTGCAAAATTATTATTTGCTTATTTTTATCTGGCTCTTTTGTGATGTCAGGGTTATGGGATCCATTCTGATTAAAACACAATCCAGTAAATACTTAAACCAAAGAAAATTATTTTAGCCATAAAGAAGTTCTATTGAAATCATACAACATCTGGTTTGAATTAAGATTTCAAGGTGAGGACTCGAAAATTTCATCTACAGGATGAAAAAAAGTGTTTGATTGCACATTATTTTGAGGTAGATAGGACGACTTAAGTGCCAAGCTTGTTATGAGCATTATTTGTGTTCCCTTAGACAAATGTATGAGAGATCAATTGTAGCCTTAGACTTAACAAAACAAAACAGAAACCCTACTTTCTTCACTCTCCACAATGAAACCAAGATTCATCACACTCACTTTTTGAATGGGAATTGCAAAACTCCTTTGTTGTTTTTAAAATTAGCTTTGAACTGTTGCATTCTGATCATGATAGATGGACTATTTACATCCTATCCATATGTTCTTTCTTTTCAGCTGTAGCCTCAAATATTCTCATTTGTTGTATGGAAAAATACACATCCTGTGCTTAAAGTTGGTTTTGTTTTACTTTTCAAGAGATGACTCTAAAAGTTTCCCTTTTCAAAAGAGGACAGAATAGGTGGCTGCTAGGTGAATTCATACCCGTGAAAGGATACAGAATTCAGAACAATTGTCATCTCTTTTCTCAGTGACAGAAACTGTAATTAATGGTTTCTCCTGTTGTGGCTAAGGAGAAAAGAAAAGGATGGAGTTGACAGGCATTTTATTAATAGCTTCTACCACCTTACTATACATAAAAAGGCTTTCTTACTGGCTCTAATACTTCATTGAAAGATTTTTTTTAAAGAGAGGAAATGTTGAGAATGGATAAAAAAATGAAGGCAATCTATCCGATACTGCTGAATGTTGGGTCTTCAATAATAAAATTAAAACTATTGTGACAATTCCTGTTGTGTCATTTAACCATCTGCCTCCTACTGGCACAATCAATAATGACATCTGTGGGCATGTTGTCATCCTCACCTAGTTCTTCTGTTTGTGACAACAAAACCTGTCAATATTGTGTCTCATGGCTGCTTTACCAAGAAGATTTATCATTCAACTAGGTGTGGTATAGAATTGAGTGATTGCTCCCCTATTGTTATAGTGGGAACCTACAGAGGGATAGATATTCAACACGAGGCACAAGAAATTAGACATGCATCAACCAGAAGTGACAATGAGTTGCCCCACTAATCCATGGGGCACAGAGAAGTGGAAATTTACTCGGAGGACTTGGCTATGCTTGGGAAATTAAAGTGACAGAAAGGGAATGCAAAATTCAACAGGACATTGCTCCATAAGCTATTGCACAAATGCCAGCAAATAACCTAATCCTAACAATGGTATGTTTAGCTCCATATCCTCTAATAAAGAAAGAATGGAAAAGTATTTCTGAATGAACTGAACTTATCACAGAATAGGAAGTGATGACCACATCATTGGTAGGGGCACAGTCATTAGAATATTCATGTCTGCTCAGACACCATACAGGGGGAAAAAATGTCATCCCTTAGAGAATGGCAAAAAAGCATTTACATGCCTATTAAAGCGATGACCGTGTTTCCATAGCCTGTTGGAAGGGGATGGGAAATTCTAATAGCAGGTGTCATAGCTCTCTCCCATCTCCTAGACAATGGGAAAACCTCACTGCACCATCTCAGAACAAAAGTATTTGTATTTTTTATATTTTAGTGTGCCTGCTGAATCTGAGCTCATGTGGCAGGAACGGAAATCATGAGCAAAGTTAGAGGAGTGCCAGGGTTAACAGTGGACCACTGCAAAGTGGAATCAAACTCCCATAAATCTACTTCTTGCAGATGGACCTCTCTTTTTCTTATGAACCTGATGAACTTTGCTCAGAAGTCTCAGAAGAAGTACTTCACCTGGCAGCTCTTAACTAGGAAGTTATGCGTGACCAAACCAATGCAGCTAAATGCTACTAATGGAATGCAGCTGAATACAAATACTGATTAAAAGGAATCGGTTTTCATATTAAGCTGGGAATTCCTCAAAACATGGCACGTAAGGGAAGTCTAGTGTTTGCATCAGTAAAGTGCACCATCTTTCCCCATGCTGACATCACATTTTTATGACACTGAAACATACTATCTAGCATTGCCCAAAATCCAGCCTTCTATTCAGACAAACGTTTACTCTTGAATGTTTTACATTGTCACTGGTGGTAGGGTTCAATGTTTTTTTTTTTTTTTTTTTTTTTAATGAAAGTGTTTTACCACATGGATTCAGAATAATGTAATCAGGGGAAAAAAATAGTCGGGGTCCATTGCAACTCACATAATCCTCTTTTTAAAAGCAAACAAGAAATTCTCCAGCAATGGTCTTCGTGTTTTATTGGGAGCACTGCTAACATTTCCCATCCAACAAGGCACCTTTGCTACCGAGCCCTGTTGTGTCACAACTGGAAATCCTGACAGATTTATGTCCTTTAGTTCATTAACCAAATACCCCCTTAACCCCCTCCTGCTTAGAAGTTCTAAGATGGATTTATTTTATTTTATTTTTTTATTTTACCACATCCTGAAGCCACTAGCTTCGAAGGCAGCTGGAAGTGTGCTGTTTCCACATTGATCTTCCAGCAGCCATTCATTTTCCCTAGATTTCTTTTTTCAATGTAAGCTTCCTTGTTGGGAATATGCTAATGACATCTGCCATGATTAGTGATTTTCTTTGAATTGCTATTCCTCTGTGGGCAAAGCAATCAGAAAGGGAGAAGAGGAGATTTACTTCTTCCTTGTATGCCTTCCTTCAGCCATCTGGTCTAGCTTAATTCATTTGAATAAGATCTGCAGTTTGAGGTTCTTTACTGTGGCATTCAGAGGCATTTTAAAGCTTAAAAAGGAGTTAATGGTGATCTGTCTGTGTCTGCGACATGGCCCTGTGATGGCTCGCCTTCTGATGGCTTAGAGGGCCAGATTAATTTTATTAAAATGAAGAAAAGAGGTAAGGGAAAATAAATTTCAATGCTCCTTAACAGCTTCATTATTTTAGATGTCTTTTGTGAGGGCAGTTATTATCTGGAACATAAATGCCAGAAGATAAAGAATGCATTTTAGAAAGCAACAATATTTTTTTTTTTAAACCAGCATTGTTAATTTAAAATTACCTGGATGGGGAGGGGGAAAAAAAACAAAGATGGAAGAATTATACTGTTAGAATAAGGGCAAGAAACAGTTCCCCACTTGTGAAATATAGAAAAAGAAAGACAATAAGCAAAAGAAAGAGAGGGAAAGAATGATGGAAGTTGGAAGGAAAAGGTTAGGGGGGAAAAATCATAATTGTTGCCTTTATCTTAATGCCAATTAATTTTTCTTTCATTTAAAAATCTGCCTCTCACAGGGAGATACAGATCAAGTTTGTAATATCGAATAGACATAATATCTGGAGTCTGACATCATCAAGCACACTGAAGTCATGAAGGTTAGTATTGAATCCATTGTTAGAGTAAACAAGATCCTGAAGTTCAAACTTTGTGGAGGAAATACATCAAAGTAATTATCACCTGGGCAGTTCCAATCATTAGATTCACAGCTGGAATAGTGCACTGGATTCAGACAGAAATAAAATCTCTGGATAGGGAGATCATAAAAATGGTGACAGATCATGCCCTTCATCCATGCAATAATGTTGACAGACTCTACTTACCAAGAGAAATAAGTGGGTGTGGAATGTCACAAGTACACCAAGCAATTGAAGAAGAAAAGGGCATGGTAAGAATATCTCAAGGACAGTGAAGAAGATGCACTGAAGCTAATATATCAGAAAGGCTTACTGTAAACTGGGGGGACCAGACTGGCCTGCAATGAAATCCAAAGGAAGAATAGAAAAGAAACATGGCAAAGCAAAGTACAACAGCAGCAGCAACAACAACAACGCCAGAATTGAGAAGACAGCAATGGACAGTAAGTGCTGCCTATGCAAAGAAGCTGAAGAAACAGTGGACCACTTGATAAGCTGTTGCAAGAAGATTGCATGAACTGACTACAAGCAGTGGTATGACAAAGTAGCAACAATGGTGCATTGGAAGATCTGCAAGAAATATCATTTGCCTGTGAGCAAGAATTGGTGGGACCATAAAATAGAAAAAATCATAGAAAATGAAGAAGTGAAATTGCTCTGGGACTTCAGAATCCAGAAGTCGGGATAAGATATGAAGTTAAATAGATAATGTAAATATTGATATTACAATTTGGAATTATTTTGTATGTTCTATTGGCTTTCTTCTTCTTTTTTTTTTTAGAAAAGAATTTTCAAATTGTTATGCCTGGATTATTTGTGTATTGTTTTTGTAAAATTGATAAAATTTGTTTTGAATAGAGAACATTGTAATACCCTGAAGAAGGCAGAAGAGAAAAAAAAAACCTGAAAAAAATCACAAAACGTACAGGCTTGCAAATAGATGTAAAACAGCAAAAGAAAGCAAATGTAGCACCAATAGTGATAGGCACTTAGTGTGCAATTCCATCACATGCAGCACAATCAGGATGGACAAAAATCACCATCAGTCAATTGCAAAGGTAGTTTGACTTAGAACAGTTTACATCCTGCAATGATATCTTTAATATTATTAAACAATATCTGCCCATCCATGGTCCTTAGGAAGGACTTGGTAGGTGGACAAAATGCCAGACATCTGGTTGACTGTGCAACCCCCAATAATTAATTAATATTTTATGCTCCCCGGCTCTCAACAACTCTGAACCCTAAGTGAAAAATTCTGAACAGAAAACAATAAACATTGATGCCAGATTTTGCTTACTTGAAATGAACATTTGCTATGCTTCTCATTAAACCATTATGAATTGGTTGAATAATAGTGGTTGGTTCACTGAAATTAAAAACACACCTTTTCAGCTTTCTGTTCAAAAATACTAATTCTTAAAATACTTACATTTAATGTCTGTTACTTACCATCAAGTTTTACTTGCCAAGAAGCTGAGCTAGAACAATATTCCGCCTGCAAATTGTAAATGGAAATTTATTTAAAACATGGGCTACAGTCTATTTTGTCTGAGCTGCAGTCATCTATAGTTTTTCTCTAAACTGGGGAGAAGTCAGATGTCAAATCAGTTATGTTTCATACTTCCTATAATGACTTTAGACTGAGCAGAGAACTTTTTTTTCTTACTTCCTTATGTTTCATATGGGTTGTTGGCTTTATTTTCTTTCTCCCATGTGTCTTTAATATTTTTATATTGCACAGTTTGCTTAACAATAACCATATCAAAATAAAATAAAACATACAAATACTCTGCAAAAACAGGAACTGGGACTTTGTGATTTAAAGGAAAATTCCAACCTACTATGTTAAAGTCTCCCATGAAGAAGAGACACCTGGCCTGGGTATTAAGTGTTGGGTAAATATGTTGAAATTCAAAAGATCAGATTCTTTGGTTGCTGACCTTAAAAAATGTCATGGGTACTCAAGATATTTTGGCCTGCCAAATGCTTATAATTGTGTAAGAATAGATATATGATATTGAAACTATTGATTTTTTTCAGTTTGTATACCAAAAACCACAATTCTCTATGTGAAGTTGATTAACCCCCTACCCTCACCCCTCAGAAAGCTGCATTATAGATTCGTTTCTATTGGCTTTTACATGCATGGCATTTTCTGCTATCCACAACTGAAGTAAAGAAAATAGAATTTCCTCCCCATCATTGTAGCTATTTAAATATATGAGAGAGTTTTCTAAAGTGAAAAGAAGAGCAACTCTGTGTTTTTGTGTCTCTTCTGAGGTCTCAGTGTGTGTGACTGTGACTGTGTATGCGTGCTTTGTTTGGTTTTTGTTTAATAAAATTGAGCCTTCTGGTACATAGGATATTGGAGTTGCACAGTAACATCTTATTTCAGAAGCTGCTAATGTGTCACTTCCTACAATGACATGTTGCATATCTTACCTTCCCAATTCTGATAAATTATAATAAGCACAGCACACACATGCACACACACACACCAAACACACATCCGTTTATTTGTCTCTCATCTGTTGAAAAGAAAGAAAATAATCAAGAGTACTTCGTGGTATCAAAGTTCTACAAAATGAAAATGGAATTGTCAATTCACTTGAATTGTTATAGCAGTATTATAACATTTATTTATTTGTTAAATTTATTTGCTGCCTATCTCACAATGGAGCTACTCTAGTGTGAACAAAACAGAAGTCAAATAATGGAGCAATAGAATGAAGATTGAAAAAGAAAACAATAATACATCAATAGGATAAAAAAAGATGGATGGGTAGAGAACAAAGAGCAAGGGTGAGGAGGTAGAGTCTTCCATCAATCCAGCAGCCACTTCCAGTGGTCCAAAAGCCAAGTGGCAGAGCCAAATCTTCATGCCCTTGCAGAAGAATAGGAGGGTGGGGCAGATCTTACCTTAAAACAGGGGTGGGGAACTATGGGCCTTTTATGACTTGTGGACTTCAACTCCCAGAATTCATGAGCCAGCCACATTCACCATTCACAAAAGTGGACTGCCTTTTAATAAAGCCATGTTGAAGTCCACAAAGCATAAAGGGGCCATAGTTCCCCATCTCTGCCTTTAGAGTGCTCTAATGGCCAAGCACTGTGATAGAGAAGGCTCTTCTTCTGGATCCCAATCATTGGAGTTCAGTTGATTGACAGATCCATGGTAAGCCCCCTTTGCCAGCACAATAGCACTGGCTTGTTAAAATACAATACTATATTCTATAAATAGTTTATAACCAATTGAAATAAAGGTTTTGGGGTTTTTTTGCCCTCCTCCAAAATAAATGATGCTCATTCAATGTTCTTCCATATGATGTTTGCTTAAATTTTCCCCACATTGACTTCACAAGGGAAACACTAACCCTTTCTTGTGAATCTCATTTCCTTTGCGATTCCTAATTACTTGGTTCTTCTAAGCAACTATATATATATTTTCCGCCTGGCTCTTTTCTTTCTTTCTACCTTCACTTCTCAGAATCAGATGTCACAGTTCAAGCTGTTTTACAACCTTCAGCATAGCAGCCCTCCCTTTTTCAACCCTGAGACATGCTGATAGGTAGACAGTTAACATTGTTGCAAGTGATAACCAGGCTGTTTTCAGTCGTTATGCCCAGTCAGAGGATTACTAATTACTTAATTTATCATACAATACCATATACAGCCTATACAAAGATATAACATTTACATGCCAGTAAAATTGTGAAATTTTATCCATACATTATTAATTTGACAAAACTCAATTGGCTCTAGATTTTAAAATATTGGAATAGTCTCCCTGATGCAATTTTAGAGCCGTTACTTTGATTATGTCTATTCTTGGTATGAGTAGTCATCAGTGAACTCTGTTGTGAATGAATAATGCCAAATAAAGTTATCTTGAGATTGAAGTCAAGTGCAGGGTTCTGGCCCTGCACTTCTGATTGGCTGTTAATGGCAGGATAGGATTGGTCCGTTCAGGAGCATCTGATTGGCCATTAACAGGCCATTCTCATTGGTTAACGGGGCTAGTGCTCCAGGATTGCTATTGGTTGAATAGTTAATAAGTTGCCTATATAAGGAAGGCAAAAGCAGTCCTCCAGTTTTGAGCTGTCACACCATGTAAATAAAGAGTTTGAAGTTCACTGTTTCTACCGGCTCATCTCCATTATTCGCACCCATGCTCCAGACTTAACACTGGCGACGAGGATGGGATTGGATGACATCAGAGCCAACGACGAAGACAACTAAGCATGTGGCTGAAGCGCACAACAGCGGAACCATGTCCAGCGGCGCAGTACCACCCGCTCCGTTTGATCCAGCTAAAGAGGACTGGGAGTCCTACATGGACCGTTTCCAAATGTTTTTGGAAACAAATAATCTGATGGATGCCACAACCGGGAAGAAACAGGCGGTATTCCTAACGCACTGTGGCCCGACAGGATTCAAAATGGCTAAGGCATTAGCGAAACTGGCTGAAGTGAAGGCCATGGACTGGGATGTCCTCAAACGGCTACTAAGGGCCCACTACGCACCGACCATTCCAACACTTGTAAGACGAGTTCTATCAAAGAAACCAGCCGAAAGGAGAAAGCATTGCCGATTTCATTGCAGACCTCCGGAACTTGGGAGGCCTTTGCAATTTCACCGACCTAGAGGAGGCTTTGAGGGACTGAGTAGTTCTCGGGTTAGACGCTCTAAACGTACAGAGCAAAATAATGGCAAAGGGTGACATCACCCTTAAAGATGCCATAGCTGAAGCTACAGTAGCGGAGGCGACCAAGAAGTCATCTGCCCAACTACGCTGAAATCGCGCTCCAGCACACCAACCGGCCAGCGAAGTTTCACCTAAGGCAGAAGGGCAGCTGCAGACAACCCACCATTAGGACCTTTCTTCGTCGTCAGACAGCGACGAAGAAGAGGTCCATCACCTGCGGTCCGATCGGGACCATTACCTGAAGTCCCAGCAACTATGCACTGGCTGCGGCGCCAACCATTACCGCTCCAATTGCAAATTCCGCAACACGCTCTGCCACAAGTGCGGGAAACGAGGCCACATCAGACGGGTCTGCAGAAGTCTCCTCGGACCCAGCCAGACCGTGAAGGGTACCAATCTCCGCCAATCGACAGGGAATCACCCTGTAAGGCGAGAACCAGCAAACCACTCCTACAGAAACTGTCCCGTGAATCGCCTAACGAGATGGGAAGAGGCCCACCAAACACTCACTATCGGCCATGCCTATTCACTAGATGCTAAGAAAATTCAGGTCAATTTGGACATCAAAAATCAACCTTGCCAAATGGAAGTTGACACGGGGTTGTCTCTGTCAATGGTCTCCTGGAAGACCTTCAAGCAACTCATCCCCACTATCCAGCGCCAAGACCTTCAATTCCAACGGCTAGTGTTAAAGGACTACCAGGGGAACTGGATTCCAGTCGTAGGATCCAGTAGAGTCCGGGTTGCATTCAAGAACCGCATGGCGTACTTACCCCTGACGGTGATCGACAAGGACTGGCCTAGCCTGTTAGGCCTGCAATGGTTTGCACCACTCGGCATTGAAGTGGCAGGCATTAACCGAATCGGCAGCAGTGACTGGGAAGAAGACCTCGCCCACAAATTCAGGAACGTGTTCGTGGAAAAGCTAGGCGAGTACAAGGGGACCCCAATATCCTTTAGCCTTAATCCAAAGATAGTTCCCATCCGCCTTAAGCCTCGTCGAGTCCTGTTCGCTCTAAAGCCAAAAATTGACGAACAGCTTGATAAGTTGATAGCCCAGGGAGTTTTAAAGCCAACCAACCACTCCCCATGGGAAACACCAATCGTGACCCCAATTAAGCCGGATGGCTCCATTAGAATTTGTGGGGACTATTGAGCCACCCTAAACCACGCCCTGCAACAAAATCCATATCCGGTGCTGGTGGTGCAACACCTCCTCCATTCCCTGGGGGGCAGAAAAGTCTTAGCGAAACTAGACTTAGCTCAGGCTTATCAGCAACTGCCGGTTGACAAAAAAACGGCACAGGCACAGACTATCGTTACACACCGAGGTGCCTTTCAGTGTATGCGGCTTCAATTCAGAGTCAATGTAGCCCCAGGGATCTTTCAGAGCCTAATGGAGAGACTATTGCAGGGGATCAAAGGCGTTGTCCCCTATTTTGACGATGTGCTCATTGCTGCCCCCACTCCAAAAATTTTACGGGATCGTTTAAGACTGGTTTTACAAAAATTCCAAGAAGCAGGCCTGAAAGTGAAAAAAAAAATAAGTGCAAACTGTGTACAGATCGTGTTGAATTCTTAGGGTACTTAATTGACAGTCAGGGTATTCACCCTACCGATAGCAAATTGAGAGCAATAAAAAACGCTCCCAGACCCCGGAACAAAGCCAACCTCCAGGCGTTCTTAGGCCTCATCAATTTCTATAATGTATTCTTGTCGCACAAGGCAACTGTTGCTGAACCTTTACATCGCCTATTAGATAAAAAAGCAATTTGGGTATGGGGTCACAGAGAAGAGCAGGCGTTCCGTAATGTAAAACAACTACTGACTTCTGATGCTGTACTAATGCAGTACAATGAGACCTTGCCGTTAAATATCACATGTAATGCATCACCTTTTAGAGTGGGCGCCATTTTGAGCCATGTATCACCTAATGGTAGCGAAGCCCCTGTTGCTTACTTTTCAAAAATGCTCTCATAAACCAAGCGAAATTACAGCCAGATCAATAAAGAGGCCCTGGCAATTGTATCAGCTGTTAAAAGATTCCATGAGTACGTGTACGGCCGGGCTTTTACCATTGTAACTGACCACAAACAATTCCTGGGGATCATCGCTGGGGACAAGCCAACCCCTACATACTTTCTCCCAGGATGACCCGCTGGTCAGAATTCTTGGCTGCCTACAATTATCAGCTACAATCTCGTCCCGGTAAAGCCATTCTCCACGCCGACGCATTGAGCTGTGCACCGCTTCCAGAAACCATCAACGATCCTGCACCAGCGATGACAACGTTGCAGATCGAGACACTCCATACGCCGCCATTAACTGCCCATGAAATTGCGAGAGAAACAAAACGCGACCCCATCTTAGCACGAGTCCTCACATGGGTGGAACGCGGATGGCCATTGGACCAAGTACCAGATGACTTTGCACCATTCAAAAGCCATCAAACAGAGTTGTTCTCGCAGAAGGGCTGTATCATCTGGGGCGATAGAGTCATTATCCCAGAACGACTCCAACAGGCACTGCTAAGATGAAGTTACGCATGGTGGCCAGGCATTGACAGACAAATCGAATCATGGGTTAAAACTTGCCAGAGATGCCAAGAAGTAAGCAACGCTCCACCAAAGGCAACCCCAACTGAATGGGAGACGCTGCGGGGACCCTGGTCCCGCATCCATCTGGACTTTGCTGGGCCTACCAAAGGCCACACATTTTTGCTAACCATTGACGAATTGGCTCGAGATTCACCAAATGAGGAATACGACCACTGAAGCGGTCATCAAAAGACTGGAAAGACTGTTTGCAACCCATGGATTACCAGACGTTCTGGTATCCGACAACGGGCCCCAATTTACCGCGCTGTCTTTTGAACAGTACCTGGCTGACCACGGTATCCGATATGCGCTTACTTCGCCTGCGCACCCTGCGGCCAATGGTAGGGCTGAGCGCATGGTACAATTCATCAAAAGGACTCTACAAAAGATAGACTATGACAACATCGATGAGAAAATCAACCGAATCCTTTTCTTGCAGCATATCACACCTCACAGCGTCACCAACAAAAGTCCCGCCAAGCTGCTAATGGGACGAAAGCTCCATTCCCACCTCGATCGGTTACACCCAGCCTATGAACCAAAAAAGCCACTCGGATCCAGCGGCCGATGCCGTACCTTCCAGGTAGGTGATTTAGTATTCGTTAAAAACCTATTGGGCGATCCGCTGTGGGTTGAAGTGACCATAATCCACGTAACCGGCCCAAGATCATACCTCATTCAGTGCCCTGACGATAGACTTTGGAAGCGCCACATAGATCAACTACGATCGCAGCTACCTTCACGCAATTCCGAACTCCCTTATGACCAAACTGAGGTGGGGGGGAGATACAGAGGAAAACGAATTGCAACTAGAAGTAAACCTTTTTGAAGGGACTGAAAATGGAACTGAAATGCAGGAACAGGAACCGGGGACCGGAGTGAGTTCATCTCAGGGAGTGGCCAATGATATCGGTGATGACGGGAACGCGAACTCGGAACCAGAGGCACCCCTACCGTTAAACAATGATCTACCTCAACAGAAGTACAGCCAACCGCCAGGCACTTTGCGAAAATCCAAAAGACTGATAAAACAACTGTCCTACCTCAAGGACTCTGTAACCGCGCCCCATGGGCAGAAGCCAGGGGAAAGGGGTGTTGTGAATGAATAATGCCAAATAAAGTTATCTTGAGATTGAAGTCAAGTGCAGGGTTCTGGCCCTGTACTTCTGATTGGCTGTTAATGGCAGGATCGGATTGGTCCGTTCAGGAGCATCTGATTGGCCATTAACAGGCCATTCTCATTGGTTAATGGAGCTCGCGCTCCAGGATTGCTATTGGTTGAATATTTAATAAGTTGCCTATATAAGGAAGGCTATAGCAGCCCTCCAGTTTTGAGCTGTCACACCATGTAAATAAAGAGTTTGAAGTTCACTGTTTCTACCTGCTCATCTCCATTATTCGCACCCATGCTCCAGACTTAACGAACTCTACTATGCCTAAGTATAAATATAACTGTTATTTCAGATGGTCTAGTCATATGCAATGAAGTATTTTTATTGCAACCTTAATTTATTTTGCTATATAAATATTAAATCTTATGCACAACTTTTTGCCAGGAAAAGATGGTCTGCCTGAATTAAATTTTCTTCCAGCTATTTCCTTCTGGATATATTGGAATATAATTCCCATGACCCTTTGCTGAAGGGATAGAGAGAATTTCACATCTCAAAATACCTGGAGAGGATGAGCTGAATCGGCTTCTCTCCCAGTCTAAACAACTCTGCAAGGAAAGCTATGTTATCAGGGTGAACACAAATGACAGGACTTCACAGCAGAGGAGATTCTGTCCATCGTTCTGCAATAAAACTCGGTCTGCACCTAGCCATCTTACACAATGCAAATTCACATCACATGGTAGATCTCAATGAGTTAAGAATGCTTCACAGGCAACAGTAAAATGAGCAAAAAGCTTAACATTACCTGCATTTGGGTTTTAAAATGCTTTTGCTACAGCTGTTGTCAAAGGGTAATAAATAGCCAACTTGCCTTTTATGGCTCAAAACTCAGGAGTGGCTCAAAGAGTTGCTGGTATTATTCAGCAGCAAAGAGAAACAAACTTGCAAGGGCCATTTACACAGTACTAAATCCTTGTAAAATTAGATTAAAACAAGCTTGCTATGTGACCCAACCTTTAGGCCTACTTAAACACCTGTGGATTTATGGAGTTCAGAGGTCTGCAAGGTCTCTGTTAATGTTCATTTTCAAAACTAGACCTCAAGTGACATCCTTTGCTTGGGTAGTTAATTTGAATTTGCTTCTAGCTTGAAAGGTGATCATATTAAGATATATGAGCAACACTTATCTTTATGCCAAAACTGCAACCCGAACAGGAGATAAATTCTGAGTGCTACAGAATTTGTTTCCAGAGGGCTTGCTAAACAATATATTTTCACTGAGTTTCATTTTGCAGTTCTTTCTGCATACAGCAGCTTACAATGTCAATAATTTTTCAAGCCAAAATTCTGCCTGACTTTTAATGAATATGATTTCTTTTCTCAAAAAAGCATAACATCATAGAGAAACTTTCTAAGGATCATAAGATTCAGAAAAGAGATGCTTAATAAATATTTAAAGTTCATAAGAAAAGCACAGGACTTAAGCTGGTCTCCATAACCTGTTAGCCTTTAGCTATAGTGAGAATCTAACTTAAGAGTGTTAGAATACTTTATTGGCCAAGTATGAGTGTCAACATTCCGAGCTGGCATGCCATGCCATGCCACCTCAGAATTTTGGGAATGGTATAATTGTGACACAAGAATTCTGGGACTTGTTCAATGTTTAGAAAGTAAACATAAAAGTTAATAAAAATAGCATTAAATAAAAATAAGCTTGCTTGACAATATGTAGAACTCTAGAAGTCAGTAGATAAAATTAGTTGGGATGGAGGGGGGGAGGCTAACCTAATTTAATAAAGCTTTTCCTACTTCTAGGTCCTGAACCACACATACATGCAGAGATTGCATCTTTTCCTATTGAGTGGGCCACAATTATTTCCTCATTCTTTGAAGCAGCAACAAGCAAGAGAAGATCATCTTTTCTTCATGCAGATCAAACCATGATGGTTACATGAAATTTGAAAATGTGAACATAAAATGCCTGCTCAGAAGCATCTTAAAACCACCACAGTCATATCAGCTCACAAAAAAATGTGAAATTACTTAGACAAATTATTGTTTCTTCCTAAGTGCTACATAAACACTTTTTGGAATTCTGAATGTTCATTAAGATGTTAGATTAGAATTTTTTTTTTTTAAAAAAAAATGGAATTCAAATCTACCCTCAGTCATGGATGCTTTGTAGGCAACCACTCAGTCACCAAGAAGTGTCTGTGACTAAGGGTAGATGATTTTAATTCTTTCTCATCTGCTAGGTTGTGACTGCTCTTTTAATTGGAATTAATCCTCCCACTAATGCCAATGGAAACTTCCCTTTGAGTACAAATGACAGATATAGGGCCATTTATGAGCAGGAAAAATAGAGGTGGTATATATTTAAAGCCCTTCATCTCACGATACAGATCTAGATTTTGATGTCATTATAACAGAACAGTTGTTTTCACCTAGGCTTCCCCCAAAAGCACTAAGCAGACTTTTTGTCCTGGCAAAACCCCTTTTATTAAACAAAGGTGAATTTCTTGTATTCGCATTCAGTCAAAGGCCTGCAAACAGTCTTTCAAGGGGCTAATTAGGATCACAGACCTTATCTAGCTTGAAGAGCTGCCAAGGAAATATTTTCAAATGCAGTGCTGACAAGGAAGGTTTTGGCACAGAATCTCTGAAATACATAGCCAGATCTTCACACTGCTCAATGAACAAATTATTTCCTGCAAAACACTCGTCCCCTTTTGCTCCTCTTTTAATCCCTATGGGAGGGACCATTCACCATTCAGTTGTGGCCTTACTCCCATGTTGACCCTTAGTTCATAATTGTTCTTTTCTTTTGGCAGCTTTGCCCATGTGCAGCAGAGCCCTCGTCTGAGCCTTCCTCAGCCTCCAAGACTGGACCATATTCTCTCCAACCTCCTCACTGTCCAACTCTGCTACCAGCTCTGTTAGCCACTGGCAGCCACAACAACAGTCCTGCTTGGCTTCAAGTGGAAGAAGTAAGAGAAAAAGCAATGCAGGATTTTTCTTTTTGAACACATAGCTGTGTTCCATGAAATAAATAAATAAATATATGCAATTTAGGTTCTACAAAGTTCTTGGCTTACTGGAGTTTATGAGGATTATTGTTCAGAAATATTAATTAGGTACTAAGATGCTTATTCTTGCTTTATTGCATGAGATTAAAAAAAAAAAGGAGTTGCAAAGGTATCTAAGCAGATCAGATAAATATTTTGTGTGTTGATTCATCCCTCGAATACATTAGTCTTGCAAACAGTTCTGGTTAAAATACAGAAACAAACTTATACACAAGTTATAAGTTATATAACTTATATAGTGGAACTTCAGAGAAAAGACTTTGTATTTTGTGTTATCCTGCTTTATACAAAATAATTGGTATAGCCTCGAGTGAGTTTGTTCTATCAGTGCCATTTCCCCCCAAAACCATAATGATAAAATTAAATCAGGGTTCATCCAGATGCAATTCAATAAAAATTTGATGGATATAGTTTTGTATGTGTTCTGTACACTCATTTGCATTCTTGAAACCCCGCGTTTTGATTGGCCAAAGCGCGGGGCGATCTGATTGGTTTAGCGAGCCACGCTGATTGGCCCGCTGAGAATCTCCCGCGATTGGTGGAAATGAATCACGGAAGATTGAAAGTGGTGCCATTGGCCGTGGCCGCTGCGGCTTGAGAATAAAAAGCCGCTGTTTTTTCCTTGGAGCCAGATCGGTTCCGGGGACCAAATAAAGAGCTGAAACCGTGTCACCGCCTCCTGGTCTCTTTGCCAATGGACATGACACTGGCGATGAAGGTGGGATCCCGAGTCTGATCCCATCGAGCATGTGTCCGACGGAAGCAAGACCAACAAGATGGCCAGCATCGCTCCGCCCGTGCCCTTTAATCCCACTAGCGAGGACTGGGAATCCTACACGGATAGATTCCGCATGTTCCTCGAATGCAGCGATATGAAGGATGCCACCGGGCCGAAAAAACAAGCCGTCTTCCTGACACACTGCGGGCCTGCAGTGTTCAAGATGGTGAAAGCCCTAGCGAAACCCGCTGACATCACAGGTATGGACTGGGCCGACCTTGAACCTTTACTCCACAAACACTACGCTCCCGCCGTGCCCACCCTCATCAGCCAGCATGAGTTCTACCAGTGGGACCAGAGATCGGGCGAAAGCCTCAGTGACTTTGTTGCAGAGATGTGGAACCTGGGAGGCTTGTGCGGATTCTCCGACATGGACGAGGCCCTACGGGACTGAGTGGTGCTGGGACTTCAGGATCCAGTCCTACAGAGTCGGCTGATGGCCAAAGGCGACATCGCCCTTGCCAAAGCCATCGCTGAAGCCACTGCAGCCGAGGCCACCTGGCAGTCGACGAACCGCATGAGGAGACCGGACACAGGGGACCGCACCGCGACCAACAACCCTGGACGGGCGACCGAGGCCCAACCGGAAGCAAGTCACCGTGAGACCACCACCCACCATGGCAAATTCCACTCCACCTCAGACACTTCGGACGAGGGGGAGGAAATCCACCGGCTCCAGGCAGGGCGCAACCAGCGCAGTCGGTGGGGTCATAAGTCAGAGACCGTGTGTGCCGGTTGCGGAGGCGACCACCGTAGATCCGAGTGCCATTTCTTCGATGCAGTCTACCGGCACTGTGACAAAAAGGGTCACATCGCCCGCATCTGCCGATTAAAGAAAGCCTACAGCCCCAGATGGTGGGACCACAGCGAGCGGAAACGGGACAGCACCCCCCCCCAAAACCAGAGATTCCCCAGCCGACAGCCGCTGGGACCGGAGCGGGCGAACCTGATGAAGTGGCGGAAGGAGGAAACCCACCAGACGGTCATCATTGACCACGCATCAACCACCGACACCCGAAAATTCTACTTGGAGGTAGGCATTGAAGGTGAGCCATGCAAAATGGAGGTGGACTCTGGGTCCTATCTCTTCATGGTCGCCTGGCAAGAGATCAAACGTTTGGTGCCTACCATCCAAAAGAAGGGACTGGAGAACCAGAGACTAATCATTAAAGACTACCAGGGAAACCGCATCCCGGTAGTCGGAACCGGACAATTCAGAATGACATTTAAGGGCCGCACTGCAAAGCTTCCCCTGACGATCGTGGACTGAGACTGACCCAGCCTTTTGGGACTGCAATGGTTCACACTGCTCGGCATCGAAGTCACGGGCATCAACCACATCGCTGAGACCGATTGGCAGCAACAATTGGCACAGGACTTCCAGGAAGTGTTCGACGGCATCCTAGGCAAGTACCGAGGGCCCCCTATCTACCTCAGCCTAGACCCTAACATTCCCCCGAGACGCCTAAAACCAAGGCGGGTACCTTTCGCAATCAGGCCAAAATTTGATGAGCAAATTGACAAGCTCATCAAGCAAGGGGTCCTACAACCAATAGACCATGCCCAGTGGGAGACCCCAATAATCACCCCAGTCAAGCCTGATGGGTCGGTGAGAATCTGTGGGGACTATAAGGCCACCCTAAATTGCACCTTGCAACAAAGCGCCTACCCCATCCCAGTAGTGCAGCATCTTCTACACTCACTGGGGGGAGGCAAGGTTTTTGCGAAACTCGACCTGGCCCAAGCATACCAACAGCTGCCGGTCAACGAAGAAGCCGCGGAGGTGCAAACCATAGTCACCCACCGGGGAGCTTTCCGATGTAACTGACTCCAGTTCGGAGTCAGCATGACGCCTGGAATTTTCCAGAGCCTCATGGAGAGACTCTTACAAGGCATCAAGGAGGTGGTGCCCTATTTCGACGACGTGCTGGTATCGGCAGCCAACCAGCCAGAACTAGAGGGTCGACTAAGGGAGGTGCTAACCAAATTCAAGGAAACCAGGCTAAAGGTGAAGAGGGAAAAGTGCCAACTTTACACAGAGCAGGTCGAGTTCCTGGGGTACCTCCTCGACTGTCACAGCATCCACCCAACCGAAACCAAAATCAGAGCCATTAAGGAGGCCCCCTCACTCAGGACTAAAATGGAACTGCAGGCGTTTCTGGGACTGCTTAATTTTTACAATGTTTTCCTGCCCTAAAAGGCGACTGCGGCGGAGCCTTTGCATAGGCTTTTGGACAAGGCAGCTACCTGGACTTGGGGGAAACGTGGGGAAGCTGCCTTCAGGAAAACCAAGGACCTGCTCACTTCAGATGCCGTCCTCATTCAATACAATGAGACCCTACCACTATCACATGCGACGCATCACCTTTCGGCATCGGCGCTGTCCTCAGCCATACTGCCCCGACGGAAAAGAAGCACCCATCGCCTTCTTTTCAAGGACCCTCACCAAACCAGAGAGAAACTACAGTCAGCTGGACAAAGAGGCCCTGGCTATCGTTGCCACAGTGAAAAGGTTCCACGAGTACCTCTATGGCCGGACATTCACCATCATCACCGACCACAAGCCGCTGTTGGGAATCCTTGCAGGGAACAGGGCCACCACGAACATTCTATCTCCTAGAATGACAAAGTGGTCCGAATTGCTTGCCACCTACAGCTACTGGCTCACACACCGACCCGATAAGACTATCACACATGCAGACGCTTGAGCCGCGAGCCGCTACTCGAGCTAGACACCGAACCAGCACCCACGATGAGCACCCTCAGCATAGAGACTCTGCCCGATCTACCCATAACCGCATCAGACATTGCCCGAGAAACCAATAAAGACAAACGTCTGGCGTGGGTGTTACATTGGGTAGAGAAAGGGTGGCCGGAAAAGGACAACGACGAAACATTCAAAACATTCCAGAACTGGCAAACAGAACTCTCGCTACAAAAAGGGTGTGTACTGTGGGGGAATAGGGTGGTTATCCTGGAAAAACTGCAAGGGAAGGTATTGGAGTTGTTACATGAGGGGCACCCGGGCATAGTTAGAACGAAAGCCCTGGCCAGGAGTTATGCTTGGTGGCCAGGGATGGATAAACAAATTGAGGCCTGCGTGGCAAGGTGTCAACGCTGCCAAGAAACCAGACAAAGCCCTCACACGGCACCAATCCTAGAATGGGAAACTCCCAGGGGACCTTGGTCTAGGGTCCACATTGACTTTGCCAGGCCCACAAAGGGACATACATTCCTTATAACCGTAGATGCTTACTCCAACTGGTTGGAGGTAAGCAACATGAAATCCACCACCACAGAGGCCGTGACCAAGGAACTTTGCAAACTCTTCGCAACACACGGCCTCCCGGATGTCATCGTGTCGGACAACGGGCCCCAATTCACCTCGCTGGAATTTGAAAAATTCCTAATGGAACAGGGCATACGACACACACTGACAGCTCCGGCGCATCCGGTGGCGAACAGAAGGGCGGAACGGATGGTTCAATTTACGAAAAAAACCATCCAGAAAATCGAACACAGGGAAATCCAAGACAAAATAAATAAAATGCTTTTCATACAGCACATAACCCTGATCACGACAATGAACAAAAGCCCTGCAGAGCTACTAATGGGGAGGAAAATAAGATCCCCACTCGATAGACTGCACCCCACAAACAACCCGGAAAAACCCCCAAACTCCTCCAGCAAGTACTGATCCTTTGCACCAGGCGATGCCATCTACGCAAAAAACCTAACCGGAGACCCACTATGGGTACCAGCAAATATAACCCAACTGACAGGTCCCCGCTCGTACCGGCTGCAAACAACTGACGGACGAGCGTGGAAACGCCACATCGATCAATTAAGATTGAGAATAGCCACAAGGAACACAACCGACACACAACCAGACATAAACAATCCCCTTAACACAAACCAAGAGGGGAGGGAATACCCCAGGAACCAAAACCCAGAAGAAAGGAACCAGCCATATTCACCAGCAAGCAGCCAGCTCGGAACCTCACCAGGGAGAAGCAGCCAGGCCAGCTCGACAAGCCCGGAAAGACCAAGTGGGAGCGGCGAAAACTGCAGCTTGACCAGCCCGGGTAGACCGGGAGGGAGCTGCGACGAGCGGCCCGGCAAGGCCTACCAGGCGGTTCCATCGACGAGGCCGAGAGACACAGACAACCCGACCGAACCGGCCGGGAGCCAACCAATGACTGACCTGCGCAGGTCCAGTAGGCAAATACGGAGCCCCGCCTACTTACGGGACTACGTTATGTAGGACCAAACCAAGAGGGGAGGGGTGTTCTGTACACTCATTTGCATTCTTGAAACCCCACGTTTTGATTGGCCAAAGCGCGGGGCCTCTGATTGGTTTAGCGAGCCGTGTTGATTGGCCCGCTGAGAATCTCCCGCGATTGATGGAAACGAATTGCGGGAGATTCAAAGTGGTGTCCTTGGCCGCGGCCGCCGCGGCTTGAGAATAAAAAGCCGCTGTTTTTTCCTCAGAGCCAGATCGGTTCCGGGGACCAAATAAAGAGCTGAAACTGAGTCACCGCCTCCTGGTCTCTTTGCCGACAGACATGACAGTATGGTTCTGATTATTTCATTTACCGAGGTTTGGGCATTCTTATAGAAATAGCAACATTTTCAATGGTTTTTTTTTTTTTTCTGTTTAAAAAAAAGACAGAACTACTGAAAGGCATAATGAACAGACTGTACTGAGCAAGGATTGCAGTTTTAGTAGCCTCTGTCAGTCTTTCTAACCATGGTTGGAAAATTACTCTAGAACATCTTGGCAATTTCAGGTTTAATCATGGATTACTTTACTGCACTTTGTCCACATAAGCATTCACCGCATGGGAAAATTATCCCACCTTCCATCTACATTACAAGGCCTCCTTCTGCACAGTGGGAGTAATGGAAATGATATTGTCATTAGCTCAGTTGTTTGCGGCTTCCTATAAACTACAGGTCCTCTCCAACCACTTTATTTCCCCCCAGTGTCCGTTTTATTTGAATCACTTCAAGGATGACAAGGGTTTTGTTTGAAAATTCAATTGCTATGATATTTTCCATCCTTTCTTTTAAAAACCAACAGATGTAAACCTCTTTTACTTTGATCATTTCTTTCTGTATTATCTTTAGGGGGCAGAATATTTACATGAACTTTTCATTCTGAAAAGAAAAGACTCATGATTAATGTGTCTTAGCCAATTTATATTCCAATCCATATGGCTTCTCAAACAGATAGGTGTGCGCAAGAAAGCAATATCAAGTTTCATCTCTTGCTGATCTATCTAAATTTGCATGCAGCTAAATCTTTTTTATTGCACCTGACAATATGTTGTTCCTTACCTTTATATCTTAACTTACACCATTTATAGTATGGGCTTATTTTTACAAGGCTGAATTGCTTTAAAAAATGTAAGTATATGTTTCTCTGGATCATATGCATTTCAGCTTTCTTAGCTTTCTTTTTTATTTTATACTTTAAAAAAAAGAATCCATATAAAAATACCTCTTTGCCGTTCCAGGTAGTTCTTGTTTAATTACCACAATTGAGACCAACAACTCACTAAGTCATTAAGCAAAGCGGTTGTTAAATGAAACCACAATTATGCTTATGATCATACTTCAATTTTCCTTTTCTTTACAGGCCTGCAAAAGTCTTTAAGTCATAAACATGAGGATTGGTCACAAAGTTACTTTTACATCACATTTCCAAATATGAACAGTTACTAAACAAGGCCTATCTGTATTACATAGCCTGTAATCAGAAAGGTTCTTTATTTTTGGCCAGAGAATTTCACAATTTTTAGCTAAATAAAATCTTTTGTTCTCACTTTTCTAATGAGTAGTCAGTATTTGCAGTGGGAAAATGAATAGTTCCAATATTGCAAGCTTCATCCATGGAACATTATATTTTCTGTTTACATGGAGAAAGAAAAGCAAAACACACAAGCCATCTTGGGTATTATTGTTTTTAAGCCATACAAATTCTTTCAAATTCATATAGTCAGGATAGGGAAGAATTCAGTTTTCTGGTAAAATACAATATTTGTCCACTAACTTAATCCCTAATAAGAATGCAAAGGAATTCCATCATACTATACTTAGATTGCCTTTGGTCCGATCTAAGTATAGTACATAAAATTATATGTTGTGCGGTATCTGCTATCCCGCATCAGATGGGTGGCTCATGATAGGGAGCGAAGGAGAGAGAAACGACAGGAGGCGCAGTTCCTCGGGATGAGCGCACCCCGAATGTCTTGGCACACGCTCTTTTATTGTGCTTTTTTACAAGAAAATGGTTTAATCAAAGCTCAAGTCAAACAGGATAATTCCATCAGGATGTGCATGTTTACAAAGCTGCATACCAGACAGATCATTTACAATGTGGATAAGCTTATTAACAACCGTCTAGCTCCTTGTCCCTTGTACGTGCCTTGCAAAGGTCACTGAAGAGACAGAAGTTAATGATTACACATGAATGATACATAGTTGCAATGATACATAGTTACAACATCTCCTCTGTTTTTATTATTTATGACGAGTCTTCTTCCTCGTCTGAGAAGACAGGAACCATTTTTATGGAATGTTCGCCGTCCCCGTCATCTGGGCAAGAGTGCGACCCGTCAGCATCAGGGTTGTCCAAGGAGCGGTAACTCAGCAATGACATTTTTTCGTCCGGTGTTGAGGATATATCATGAGCTTGCAATAGCACATTAACATCAGCAGTTATGGAGGATAATTGATTTTTTTTTTTTTAAATTGCAATATTCTATTAAAACAACAAGGTCCTATAATACATATCAATATAATGATTATTAATGATCCTGCCAATGCAGTTAAAAAGGTTGTAAACCATGGCAAAATAAAAAACAAGCCCCCCTGCTATCGGCATAAAAACAACATTCTTCTTTAAGCGTAGCACAAAATCCCCCTTGTTTTAAAAAATAACAGATCTAAATCTTTATGATTTTGCAAAAGGGGGTATTCCATGGGTACCTGTAGGGATATAAAATCATCAGAGTTATACACACAAGCCATACTTGAATGCAAAATGATTTGGATTTAACAATTTCATCCCCGTGGACACATGCCGTTAGACCGGTGGAACAAGTCCAAACAGAATTATTGCCAGGGATAAAATACATTCCTTTCAGGCGTGATGTTAAAGTTCCTCCTGAAGTGGTGTAGATTGCAGAATATCCCCTGGTTGTGTGGGTGCATCTGCCAAATCGAATTGAAGTGGTGGGTAGAAGTCTTCTATGCGAGAAAAATTGGTTGTAGAACTTAAACGAACTCCTTGAAAGTCAGTTATAGTCCAAGCAATATTATATCTTCTATGAGGCTTCTGCGGATCGTCATGGACAGTTCTTTTGAAGCGTCGTTTGTTGACAGGATCAGAATTCGGGTATATAAAAACATCACAAGCAGGAGAGAGGGCTATGGACAAGTTAGTTGTAGAACATTTGCGAAATGAGGAGGGAATGCAATTAGTAGAAAAAGGATAATAATTACAATAATGACAATGAAGATTAATTTGGTAATTCATCAAGGATGTTAGTTGGGGTGGGGGAACCCATAATACAATAGAAGGACATCTAGGTCCCCCTATGTTTAGATTGAATAGAGGAAAAGATTTTAAGGTTCCTTTCCATAGGAAGAGTAAAGAAGGAACAAAAGAGCGAGGGGTAGAGTGTTCTTTAAACAAAACAGAGTGACAGAGTGAAAACTACGGGTAGCATTTTCATGACGTACCCACATGGAACAAGTATAATAGCCTTCTGTTAATGAAATGGTTTTAACACGAATAGTCTTTTGACAGGAAGCATAGGTTTTGTTGAAGTAAGGTAGAAATTGCAAAGAAGATATAGGCAAGAATATCAGGAAGAGTTTTAAGATACAGATGTAGAGGAGGAATTCCCATGATAGGGTCTAACCGCCCTACCAGGGATCCAGCAAGTGGTTTTGTCTGGTAGTAAAATCACAGCGTAGCCTCGTCCCCAAGTGAGAAACTCAGTGGGACCCTGCCAGGCGGGATCTGGCAATCTGCGATAATATACCAGAGGTCTGTTAGGCGGGGGTGAGGGGGAGGAAAAATGACGCGAAGCAGCAGAAGTGGGATGAATGCCAGTCAGATTAAGAAAGTTTAAAGTGTAAAGACAAATGTTAAGAGGATTTTGCAATGCTGGGAGGTTCGGGGTTTTTTCCCACAACGAATATCGATCAAGAGCACGTTTCAGAGATAAGTTCGCTCGTTCCACAATAGCCTGCCCCTGGCTGTTGTAGGGAATCCCAAACTTGTGGGTTACATCCCATCTGTTACAGAAGTCCTGGAACGCAGAACTTGTATAGGCAGGTCCATTGTCAGTTTTGATTTCTTTTGGATGTCCCAGCGAGGCAAAGGTACGAATTGAATGATTGATGACATGTTTTACAGTTTCTCCCCTTTGAGGAGTAGCCAGAATAAACCCTGAATATGTATCGATGGAAACGTGCAAATATTTCCAAGGGACAAAAGGTGGATACTGAGTTACATCCATTTGCCAAATTTCACAAGCTTTTAATCCTCTAGGATTTATTCCTATGGGAATGGAATGTCCTTGCTTACTACATGTGGGGCATTGTTGAATAATGGCAGCAGCTTCTGCCTGAGTTAGAGCAAATTGAAAAGTTATCATAACTTGGCGGAGGAGATTCAAACACACTCCCTGCTTCTATTTTATAATGGACCATTAAAGCCTCCATAATTTTCCTCCAAGTGACCAAAATGCCAATAGGTGCACGAGGAGGACTATGGAGATGTTCACCAATTTTTTGCCAAGTGGAAATTTTTAAGGACCCTTCCTCTGAATAATTGGGACAATGTTGCCACACATGCCAATAATGTAGCAATAGGTTTCATTTTTACAGGCGAGCCCTTTAAATTAGCAGAATATTTAGAAGAAGAAGCGACTAACTCCCTCAATTCCTTCAGATGCTGCATCTGTTGTTGAGAAAAGTTTCCACCCATACTTACGAAAGTCGAGACCGTGTTTCAGATCCAATGATGTGCAATTCGCTTCAGGCCTGGCGATGCACAGCTCCCATCGAGCTGATAAGATATGGGCGCGTCGCAACGTATCCCCCTTAGGGAATCACGTCGGGGTCACCAGAATGCGGTATCTGCTATCCCGCATCAGATGGGTGGCTCATGATAGGGAGCGAAGGAGAGAGAAACGACAGGAGGCGAAGTTCCTCGGTATGAGCGCGCCCCGAATGTCTTGGCACACGCTCTTTTATTGTGCTTTTTTACAAGAAAATGATTTAATCAAAGCTCAAGTCAAACAGGATAATTCCATCAGGATGTGCATGTTTACAAAGCTGCATACCAGACAGATCATTTACAATGTGGATAAGCTTATTAACAACCGTCTAGCTCCTTGTCCCTTGTACGTGCCTTGCAAAGGTCACTGAAGAGACAGAAGTTAATGATTACACATGAATGATACATAGTTGCAATGATACATAGTTACAACAATGTTGCAATGTCCTACCTGTCAATGAATACTTCAGCTTCAACCATAGCAATACAAGAGCACACAATGGATAGAAAGTCAAGTTTAACCGCACCAAACTTGATTGCAGGAAATACGACTTCAGCAACAGAGTGGTCAATGTCTGGAACACTCTACCTGACTATGTGGTTTCTTCCCCAAACCCCCAAAACTTTAACCTTTGACTGTATACTATTGACCTCACCCCTTTCCTAAGAGGTCTGTAGGGAGCATGCATAAGCACACCAACGTGCCTACAATCCCTGTCCTATTGTTTCTTTTTTTTCTTATTTGTATCCATTTCATGTATTCATAACTATGTTTATACTTATACCTGTTATCTTATAATCGCTTGACAAAATAAATAAATAAATAAAATAATTTCATTTTGAGGGGGAGAGGGAAGAAATAGGGATTGTGGTCATCCTTTCTCCACTAGACTTCTTCACCAATCAGCTTGAATTTGAATGTTTTCACTTCTTCCCTCAAAAATCAACCTAAACAACCAAAAGGATGAACTTGAACTAATGGTACCCTCATATGATCAAAGATGGAGACAGGACTCATTTACTCATTTTTACAACCCTAATTCCATAAGTTATATGGATCAAGAGAAGACAAAAGACACTTTTTGGACAATCCCACACTCACTCACCTAGGTCTAAATCCTGGTGAATTCAGTCATTGTGTATAAAATATTTAGAATCCATTGTCACCCTTGCTGTAATTCATCTCCAAATTTGGGAAAGTTAAGATGTGGAAGTGTTGCCAGGATCTGGTAATGGTTTGATCTATAAATATAACTATTTATGTATGGCTTTGTATACCTGATGACTTTCATACCAGGTGTAAAATGCACATAATAAGAAGTTCAAAGGTTTCCTGAGTTGTTTGACTAAAAGTGCTGCAATGTTATGTCTCCAAAGACATTCTTAGCTCAGGAAATTCTAAAGTTTTTCCTTTCATAAGAATAAACAGTTTAAATCACCTTCCATGTGTTTCAAGCAGTATGAAATCAGTCAATGAAACTGGAAAAAGTGTTACAAAGAATAAATATAGGCAAAATTATGATAGATGGATAATGTATTGTCTTCTCCCAGGGCAGCCATTATTATGCTTATTTGTTTTGATATTGTTCCACCATGGTTAATGTCAGCTTTATGAAGTGAACCAGGTGAAGATCCTGACACCGCAGGAAGACCGGAACTATACAATATTGAAATAGGCTATAGTAATTGTTCAGGTCTTCGCTTTCTTATAATCCCCTCCATCTGATATCCAGGAAATGGGGAGAAGTGAGTCTATTCTAAGCCTTTCTAAAATACTCTTCTACCTTCATTCATGTTGTCCTATCAGCTTTTGGTTCTCTTCTCTAAGACTATTTCTCCAGTGCTCTAGAGTTAAATGGGTTTTATCCTGAGTCCTGCAACTATGAAAGTCAACACATGTTTTCTTTAGTTTAGAGTGCAAGATCTAATAGGTTCAATATATAGAACTGAACATTAGGGGAAAAACAACAACCTAGTTTGTTACCTAGTTTGGGTAATGAAACTCTGCAAGAAAACAATCAAGTTCAGAGAGCACTAAGGATCCTTCAAAAGCAAATTTTAGTGACAGTAAGAAAAGTTTGATTCAATTGTCATCGCCTCAAGAGGTAGTTAGATCACTATCTATCTGGAATGCTTTCATTTGGATTCTTGTATTGACCAAGGTGTTGGCTATCTTGGGTTATGTGACCTCTTCAACTCTGTTTTTATGAACAATGCTGCTTAAGCAACTGCTGTCTTTTTTTCTTCTCCACAGCCATTCAGTGAAAATCTCTGTTGAAGAAAATTAACTTAGTTGCAATGTGAAGTCATTATTATGAAAGTATCATTTCCAAATATGAATTACTGCTTTGGTTTAACCAACAGCAGCAGCATAAAGTTCCCAGGGGAAGATAACAGTCCACTTTCCTTTGAACTCTATTTCTGCATTAGGTTTCGGAACAATTACATTTCCTTTTTCACTTTCCTCTGACAATTTATTTTCCTTCTGTAAGAGTTTCCTGCTCTGTGATAAATTCTGAAATATACTGGAAAAGGCCTTCATCAGAAAGCTAAAAGTAGCTATTTTTAGTTTTCCCTTTTTTTTTACGAATGTGCATGCACATACAGATACAATTTTGCATGCTGTCCTGAATTTTAATGAATAGCTCCAGTGATAATCAGTGAGCATCTATATTTATGGAATCATCATAAACGTGGAGCTCTATTTTTATATATGCTAGAGTGCTCCATATGTTTAAATTTGTGTGTTAATTTTTTTATAGCAAATGAAATATGAGAATTTCTATTCCCTCCCCACCCTTCCTGGTGAAATTAGACATGAGTATTTATACAAATGTACTTTTTTCTGTTTTGTACACCAAAACGTTCTTTAAAAACTATTCATCCTATGAATTATGTTCATACACCATAGATGGTATTTAATAATAAATGGACCAAGAATGGTAGATCAATCCTATTTCTAGGTTAAGAAATTAGAATTAGAAAAGGGTGGGGATGTTGCATAGGCATATATTTCTTTACATATTAAAACAGTGGACACTGTTTAGACAAAGTCTCCTTTTCTTTCCACTTTCCTTTGTCACCATCTCCTTTCTCATCCAGTTGGCAGCTGGGCAACAGACAAATCACCCCTTTCAGGAGCCTGAACTCCTTAACTGAAAGGTGCAGTTGCACTATAGTTAAGTCTATGTCTTATAGCAATGAGGGGCATATGTTGCTTGTACATGTTTTCAATTATCTGTGCCATATAACTGTCTGTCTAAGGATATCCAGAGCATCCAGAGTCTCCATATAACATAGAGTTTTGTTAAGTATGCTTATGTTTTACCAAATCCTTGCAAGCTTTCTAACTTTGTATCAAGTTAGAAGTCATGAAAAAAATGGCACTGAGGAGAAAGAAGAAAAATCTGGCTCGTCTTTTGCTGGTATTATGGGCAGGATTGTCCTGTGTTCCATTTAATTTCAAGTATCTCTAATGACTAATATATATATTTATTTATTTATTAAATTTATATGCCACCCAGCTTGCTGTCCAAGATGACTCTGGGTGGCTTAGAATATAGTTAAAAATAAGAATGTAAAAACAACACAGACAAACTGATTTTGTTGTTTAGAATATAAAGGTTGCTTTTTTTGTAAGTGTGTGTGCGCGTGTGTGTATAGATATGCACATAGGCTACATTACATAGATGTTTATGATTTTTCACTTATGCCATTCCCTGTCTGCTTCCTTGGTAGTTAATTCGGTAATATTTAAATTTAAAAGCCAATTATTTTTAATTATTTAAAAAGCAGCTAAAGTGGGAAGGAGACAAGAGACCGGCTGCCACAAATTTTCTTGGAATTGCAAATCAAAATATAAAACATGATATTAAAATGAGAAATGTGGCTCAAAGGATAGACTCAGTTTAGAAAACAGTACAAAAGGGATAAATCGTGAATTATTTCAGCTATAAACCTGTAAATTAAAGAAAAATCCTGTCAGAAAGAGAAAAAAATAATTCATCACAGTATTTATCAATTGAAATTCTGATATTTAAAATTGAAGATCTCATTTTTAATGTGATGTGTCTCTGTGTTCCAGATAATGCATTTGTAGACCTAAAAAATAAGAACATGTAAACCTTAATCCTGATTAACCTGGAATGCTTAAATAAATGGAAGACTGCACTGGGGTTATATTGCTCCACAATCCAAATTATGTACCTATTAAATACGGCACATGCCAGTTCATAATTATGTGAATCCCACTGCTATGTTTGTCCTTTGAATAAAATTTGCCATAGAATCATAAAGAGAAAGACTTTTAAAGTTGCTGCTTAGAATTATCATCTGGACTAATTGAGTAGACACACAAAACATTGTGGTATAATGCATTCTCTCATAGACACACTTATTTTGCACTGGTGTATATGGATTTTTTAAATATATAAACACATGTTTCATTTTCTGCTCTTTTTCATTTTTGGTAATGCACTTTTTCTGCACTCAGTCACTTCACTAAGCAACATTTGCTGGAAATGTGTGAAAGTTATCTATACCTTAGCAAATATATACAGGTTGTGACATGAACTACTATATGCGAGTTTATCACTTTCCACTATCCAATGCACTGCCCATCAGTGTTTTCATGATAAAGCATATCAAACTATTATGGAGTTATTTTTCATTCTTCCTTTTTTTTTGTTTACTTCATTATACCAAAATTATCATTTGCTTCCACAGGGAAATACCATTTTCCCAGATTTGCACTTCACAACAGCGATAGAACGTTTTTGTAAGACTCTGATGCTTCAGCAATAAAAAGACTCTGAATTTTTTTCTTTCTTTCTTTCTTTCTTTCTTTCTTTCTTTCTTTCTTTCTTTCTTTCTTTCTTTCTTTTAAAAGGATCTCAAATTGCAAAAAATGGGTTTGTCTTACAAATCTAATAAATATATTGGTTTTGCTAGGAGGTGCCATTCAATTGAGCTATTATTTTTTAATGTGTGCTTTTTTATTTAATTAGATACATATTATTAATTGAAATAAAATGCTAAGAAAGAAAATAATAATTTTAATGAGAAGTATTGTATCTTTATCCTTAATAGAGCAGTACCAAAACTGAATTCACAAGTAGCTTTTAAAAGTTCATGAAGATGAGGAAGAATGAATTATAATTTCCTCTCAAAAAATATTTTATTTTGAGAACAATAAAATATAATTTACATTGAGCATCTGATGAATCTTTATTTTAAAAAAATTAGGCCAGGCAAAATAATGAATTTAATCAGCACAGAGTACTTCTAGATGCATCTCCCCCAACCAGCTTTTACGCTTAGAATAATAGTAAGAATATCAATACTAAAAGGTGGGTTAAAAAAACAACAACCAAAAATCAAAGCCAGAAGGATTCTTGCATCTAATTTGGCTAATTTGGAATTGCCTAAGGCGCAACACAAAAGAGATGAAGAAAACTATTCTTTTTAAAAAACCAATTCTTTTCCAGAAGCAAGGACTACATTGACAATAAGTCTTTATCTACATCTTGACAAGTCTTCTCTTATCTCCCTTACAGAGCCACAAAGAGCACTATGTAAAAAAAGAAAAAATATTAAAAAGTATATAGTGGAAACCCATGTATCTTTAGAAGTGACTTTTTGACTCATTCGTGGTTCCCACTGTAGACTTCTACAATCATTGTAAAATCATTGTGTGTCATATATCAGTGCTAAAGCAAAGTAATCCTGCCTCTGCAGAAAGAAAAGCTTTCAAAAATTGAACATCAAGCAAGAGGTTGAATTGTGAAAATCAAAAGAAAGAAAAGTCAAAGAAGGATCCATCTCCAAAAGGCCTCTTAGGACATGCTTACTAGATGTAGGTGATTGTTATTGTCACATTATCTCAAAATGCTACATTAGGATATTGCCATTAATCTTACTCCCTGCCCCCTGCTTAGGACCTTGGGACTATAATCCTGGGAGTAAGAAACAGTGAGGAAGAATAAATATTGTGGTGTCAATTCTCAATTGTTGTGTTATCTATCTATCTATCTATCTATCTATCTATCTATCTATCTATCTATCTATCTATCTATCTATCTATCTATCTAATTATATATATATAAATAATCAGTTGCCATTTCTGACCTAAATTTAGGTAGAAATACCATAGAAACCAAGCATTAATATATACTGATTTAGCCTAGTGATATGATGCTTTAATAATTTAAAAGGGGATTAGTTAAGTTCAAGATCTATCTAGGTTTATTTCTCTTGAAGGCTCAATCTTATTTCTAGCTTTAGTTGGAGGCAACATATCCAAATATCCATAGTGATAGTGTTGATAGTACTTGTGAGTACCCAAGAGGCATCTGGCTGATCACTGAGAGAGAGAGAAAAAATGTTGGATTAAAATGAGCCTTAAGGAAATCCAGAAGTTCTGTTTTTATATCTTCATTAATACTGGTATTTTAACTAATGTGTTTCTTGTCGTGTCCGTCGGGAAAAAGACCAGGAGGCGGTGACTAGGTTTCAGCTCTTTATTGGTCCCCGGAACCGATCTGAGTCCAAGGGAGAACACAGCGGCTTTTTATTTTCAAGCCGTGGCGGCCGCGGCCAACGGCACCACTTTGAATCTCCCGTGATTCGAACCCACCAATCGCGGGAGATTCTTAGTGGGCCAATCAGCGCGGCTCGCCAAACCAATCAGATCGTGGCCAATCAAAACGTGGGGTTTCAAGAATGCTAATGAAGGTACAGAACACCCCTCCCCTCTTGGTTCGGTCCTACATAACGTAGTCCCGTAGGTAGGCGGGGCTCCGTAGTTGCCTACTGGACCTGCGCAGGTCAGTCGTGGTTTGGTTCTCGGCCAGTTCGGTCGGGTTCTCTGTGTCTCTCAGCCTCGTCGGTGGAACTGCCTGGTATGTCTTGCCTGGCCGCTCTTTGCAGCTCCCTCCCGGTCTACCTGGGCTGGTCAAGCTGCGGTTTTCGCCACTCCTGCCTGGTCTTTCCAGGCTGGTCGAGTTGGCCTGGCTGCTTCTTCCTGGTGAGGTTCCGAGCTGGCTGCTTGCTGGTGAGTATGGCTGGTTTCTTTCTTCTGGGGTTTGGTTTCCGGGGTATTCCCTCCCCTCTTGGTTTGTGTTAAGGGGATTGGTTATGTCTGGTTGCATGTCGGTTGTGTCTCTTGTGGCTGTCCTTGATCTTAATTGATCGATGTGGAGTTTCCATGCTCGTCCGTCGGTTGTTTGTAGCCGGTACGAGCGTGGACCTGTCAGTTGGGTTATGGTTGCTGATACCCACAGTGGGTCTCCAGTTAGGTTCTTTGCATAGACAGCATCGCCTGGTGCAAAGGATCGGTACTTGCTGGAGGAGTTTGGGGGTTTCTCTGGGTTGTATGTGGGGTGCAGTCTATCAAGTGGGGATCTTATTTTCCTCCCCATTAGTAGCTCTGCTGGGCTTTTATTTGTTGTAGTGTTCGGGGTTATGTGCTGTATGAAAAGCATTTTATTTATTTTGTCTTGGATCTCCCCGTGGTCTATTTTCTGGATGGTTTTTTTCGTGAATTGAACCATCCGTTCCGCCCTTCCGTTCGCCGCCAAATGCGCCGGGGCTGTCAGTGCGTGTCGTATGCCCCGTTCTGCTAGGAATTTTTCAAATTCCAGCGAGGTGAATTGGGGTCCGTTGTCTGACGCGATGACGTCTGGGAGGCCGTGTGTCGTGAAGAGTTTGCAAAGTTCCTTGGTCATGGCCTCTGTGGTGGTGGTTTTCATGTTGCTTACCTCCAACCAGTTGGAGTAAGTGTCTACGGTTATTAAGAATGTGTGTCCTTTTGTGGGCCCAGCAAAGTCTATGTAGATCCTAGACCAAGGTCCCCTGGGGGTTTCCCATTCTAGGATCGGTGCCATGGGTGGGCTTGGTCTAGTTTCCTGGCAGCGTTGACACCTTGCTACCCAAGCCTCGATTTGTTTGTCCATCCCTGGCCACCAAGCGTAACTTCTGGCCAGGGCTCTTGTTCTAACGATGCCAGGGTGCCCCTCGTGTAACCACTCCAGTACCTTCCCTTGCAGTATTTTCGGAATGACCACCCTATGCCCCCATAGTACACACCCTTTTTGTAGCGAGAGTTCCGTTTGCCGGTTCCGGAATGTTCTGAATGTCTCGTCGTTGTCTTTTTCCAGCCATCCTTTCTCTACCCAATGTAACACCCGCGCCAGACATTTGTCTTTATTAGTTTCTCGGGCAATGTCTGATGCGGTTATAAATAGATAGGGCAGAGTCTCTATGCTGAGGGTGGTCGTCGTGGGTGCTGGGTCAGTGTCTAGTTCGGGTAGCGGTGAACGGCTTAAAGCATCTGCATATGTGATCGTCTTACCGGGTCAGTGTGTGAGCCGGTAGTTGTATGTGGCAAGGAATTCGGACCACCTTGTCATTATAGGAGATAGAATGTTCGGGGTGGCCCTGTTCCCTGCAAGGATTCCCAGCAGCAGCTTGTGGTCAGTGATAATGGTGAACGTCCGGCCGTAGAGGTACTCGTGAAACCTCTTCACTGCGGCGATGATAGCCAGGGCCTCTTTGTCCAGCTGACTGTAGTTTCTCTCCGGTTTGGTGAGGGTCCTTGAAAAGAAGGCGATGGGTGCTTCTTTTCCATTGGGAAGAGTGTGGCTGAGGACGGTGCCGATGCTGAAGGGTGATGCGTCGCATGTGACGGCTTGTGGTAGGGTCTCATTGTATTGGATGAGGACAGCATCCGAAGTGAGCAGGTCCTTGGTTTTCCTGAAGGCAGCTTCCTCGCATTTTCCCCAAGTCCAGGTAGCCGCCTTGTCCAAGAGCCTATGCAAAGGCTCCGCCGCGGTTGCCTTTTGGGGCAGGAAAACACTATAAAAATTAAGTAGTCCCAGGAACGCCTGCAGTTCCGTTTTAGACCTGGGTGTGGGGGCTTTAATTTTGGTGGCAGTCAGCAAACCTTTTATTTTGGTGTCAGTTAGGTGAGTGCCATGCCGGTCTAGGAGGTACCCTAGGAATTTGACCCGCTCTGTGTAAAGTTGGCACTTTTCCCTCTTCACTTTTAGCCCGGTTTCCTTGAATTTGGTTAGCACCTCCCTTAGTCAACCCTCTAGCTCTGGCTGGTTGGCTGCCGATACCAGCACATTGTCGAAGTAGGGCACCATCCCCTTGATACCCTGTAAGAGTCTCTCCATGAGGCTCTGGAAAATTCCAGGCACCACGCTGACTCCGAACTGGAGTCGGTTACATCGGAAAGCTCCCCGGTGGGTGACTATGGTTTGCGCCTCCACGGTTTCTTCGCCGACCAGCAGCTGCTGGTATGCTTGGGCCAGGTCGAGTTTTGCAAAAACCTTGCCTCCCCCCAGTGAGTGTAGAAGATGCTGCACTACTGGGACGGGGTAGGCGCTTTGTTGCAAGGCGCAGTTCAGGGTGGCCTTATAGTCCCCGCAGATTCTCACCAACCCATCAGGCTTGACTGGGGTGACTATTGGGGTCTCCCACCAGGCATGGTGCATTGGTTGTAGGACCCGTTGCTTGACCAGCTTGTCAATTTGCTCGTCAATTTTTGGCCTGAGTGCGAAAGGTACCCGCCTTGGTTTTAGGCATCTCGGGGGAACGTTTGGGTCTAGGCTGAAGGAGATAGGGGGCACTCGGTACTTGCCTAGGATGCCGTTGAACACTTCTTGGAAGTCCCGTGCCAGTTGTTGCTCCCAGTCGGTCTCGGCGATGTGGTCGATGCCCGTGACTTCGATGCCGAGCGGTGCGAACCATTGAAGTCCCAACAGGCTGGGTCAGTCTCAATCCACGATTGTTAGGGGAAGCTTTGCAGTGCGTCCCTTAAATGTTACTCTGAATTGTCCGGTTCCGACTACAGGGATGTGGTTTCCCTGGTAGTCTTTAAGGATTAGTCTCTGGTTCTCCAGTCCCTTCTTTTGGATGGTAGGCACCAAGCGTTTGATTTCTTGCCACGTGACCATGGAGAGATAGGACCCGGAGTCCACCTCCATCTTGCATGGCTTGCCTTTGATGCCCACCTCCACGTAGAATTTTCGGGCGTCGGTGGTTGATGCATGGTCAATGATGACTGTCTGGTGTGTTTCCTCCTTCCGCTGGGTCTCGCCACCTCATTGGGCAAGTCCACTCCAGTCCCAACGGCTGTTGGCTGGGCGATCTCTGGTTCTGGGGGGTGTGCTCTCCCATCTCCGCTCGCTGTGGTCCCACCGTCTGGGGCTGTCGGCTTTCCTCAGTTGGCATACGCGGGCGATGTGACCCTTTTTGTTACAGTGCTGGCAGACTGCATCGAAGAATCGGCACTTGGATCTAGGGTGGTCACCTCCGTAACCGGCACACGTGGTCCCTGACTTACAACCCCGCCGACTGTGCTGGTCGCGTCCTGCCTGGAGCCGGTGGATTTCCTCCTCCTCGTCCGAAGTGTCGGAGGCGGAGTGGAATTTGCCATGGTGGGTGGTAGTTTCGCGGTGACTTGCTTCTGGTTGGCCCTCGGTTGCCCGTCCAGGGTTGTTGTTCATGGTGCGGTCCCCGGCGTCCAGTCTCTGCATGTGGTTTGCTGACTGCCAGATGGCTTCGGCTGCGGAGGCTTCAGCGATGGCATCGGTGAGGGTGATGTCACTTTTGGCCATCAGCCGACTTTGTAGGACTGGGTCCCGAAGCCTGAGCACGACTCGGTCCCGTAGGGCCTTGTCCATGTTGGAGAACCTGCATAGTCCTCCTAGGCTCCGCAGCTCCACAACAAAGTCACTGAGGCTTTTGCCCGACCGTTGGTCCCACCGATAAAACTTGTGCCGTCTGATGAGGGTGGGCACGGCGGGAGCGTAGTGTTTTCGGAGTAAGGGTTCGAGGTCGTCCCAGTCCATCCTGGTGACGTCAGCAGGTTTCGCCAGGGCTTTCACCATCTTGAACACTGCGGGCCCGTAGTGTGTCAGGAAGATGGCTCATTTCTTCGGCCCGGTGGCGTCCTTCATGTCGCTGCATTTGAGGAACATGCGGAATCTGTCCGTGTAGGATTCCCAGTCCTCGCTAGTGGGGTTGAAGGGTGCGGGTGGAGCAATGCTGGCCATCTCGTCGGTCTTTCTTCCTTCGGACATGTTCTTGCTGGGGTTCAGAATCGGGATCCCATCCTCGTCGCCAGTGTCATGTCCGTCGGGAAAAAGACCAGGAGGCGGTGACTAGGTTTCAGCTCTTTATTGGTCCCCGGAACCGATCTGAGTCCAAGGGAGAACACAGCGGCTTTTTATTCTCAAGCCGCGGCAGCCGCGGCCAATGGCACCACTTTGAATCTCCCGCAATTCAAACCCACCAATCGCGGGAGATTCTTAGCGGGCCAATCAGCCCGGTTCGCCAAACCAATCAGATCGCCCTGCGCTTTGGCCAATCAAAACGCGGGGTTTCAAGAATGCTAATGAAGGTACAGAACATTTCTCATAACATTAAGACACAAAATCCTTAACTAATAGAGGCACAAATCACTTCTAGTACTGTGTTGTAAGGGGTAGTTATTGACAGAACAACAACGTGGGTATGAAATGGATTACTCAAACAGAACTATAATTTTAATTTATGTAGCCATGCTTTAACACACCCAATTAAACATTGGAACTATTTCCTGAACAATTTTATTTTGAATGTTGTTATAATGATATTACTTATTACGTTCAGATTATTTACTTCATGGTACTTCCATGTCATATTTTTCCCAATTCTTTTGGAGTTGAAGACACAATGGTCAATGATCAAAATTTGGGCACATGGAAACTGGCTTTATTAATAACATTTGCATTGATCGAGGGTCATTTGATAACCACCTGGAACCTTCCCAGCCAGCTTCCAACAAGCTTCCAACAAGTCAATGAAAGAATTCAGATTCACTTAATGACCTGCCTGATTCACTGAACTACTATCATGATTTGCTTAACAACTGTGTGAAAAATTGTCATAAAATGAAGCACAACTCACTTTAAACATCTGCTTCATTTAGAAACAGAAATTTTGGGCTCAATTGTGGTCGTAAGTTGAGGACAACTGTACTAAAGTGACTTTAGAGTTAGCTTATCAACTTGTCATCCATCACCTTTAAGACAAACTTTCATTAACTGACAATTCTATAGATACTCTGGTTCTGTGTTTTTCTCACTTAATCCAAATATATTAAAGTCCTAAATGTATGAATTACGGACCTTTGTGTGCCAATTGAAAGAGGAAAAATGCTAGCTTGATGAAAACTTGGCATAAATTAGTCACAACACATTCAGAAACACTGTCTTATCTCGGAAGAACACAGATGATCTGCATAAAAATCGGATGTAGTGATTGTTTCATCTAAAGAGTATTTGATTTACTCTTCCCTATTTTAAATAATGCAACATAATAAAATATGAAATCTGTTTTTCAGCATATCTGCAATTTTATTCAAAGTAATACTCCTTCCATATGCTTTTCTACCTACTTGGCAGTCTTGGTAGAGACTAATTGTTATGTCTGAACAATATCAACAACAAATCTTTTGAGAATATTAGAAAAATCATCCATCCATTTCTCCTCTGTTCTTTATTACATTTGTATAATTCTGTATTATTTTAAGAGCTCTGATATCAAGTGAGTTTAAATTGTCAAGTATGGTACAATAAGCTCATAACCCTGTTTAATACAAAAGTAGCATATTATGAATAAATGACCTTTGCCAGCTTTGGACACTATTGCTACAATATCAACCCAGTATACATAATGGGAAATATTTGATAATTACTATTCAGGAACTGAATTTGCCACCATAATTGTTTCTCCATATAGACATTTCTTCCCACTATACAGAACTTTCGGTGCATTTTCCCATTGTTTGATAATAGACAACCTTTTGAAATTCAATGTTTGATTGATACAATTATTGAGAAATTGCAAACCAGCAATTCTATCTGAAACAACTGGTTAATCAAAATTCATAAGTGAATAATCACCACTGAAATATAAACCTACAATATATGTTTCCCCCTCTTTGAAGGGAATATATTTGTTGGTCTTTTTTGGGGAGGAGTGGGTACTGAATGTTTGCAACATTGATTTGGGATATTTCCCATTTACTGTAATTTACATTGTGCAATTTTTATAATACATATTGAAAAGCTTGAGTAAATATCTCACTGGGTATTGTCTACAATGGATGTAGTAACAAGAGCTCCTATATTGGCTGTTCTCTGTCCACTTGGTAGCAGAAAGCGGTTGGATTATAAAGGAAAGAATGGATAACAATTAACACCATAAAACTGTGTGAATGAAAAGAGACCTGGGTAACTTCCACGATTCCAATTTCCATTTATTCTTTTTCACCATTTAAAAACAAATGCGGAGTGCTCTGAAAATAAATGAAAATTGATTGCTCTTCAACAACATAAATTACACTTTTGTTTGAATCCAGCCTTCATGAGGTAGAAGCGCAAACCTGCATTTGAATTCCTAATGATTCTTCCCATTGTCTCCTTGCTGTTAGAACCTGCCACTCACCAATGAAAGGTACTAATCACTACCAGAAAATTCCAGTGCGGTAGACAAAAGTACCAGCCAGGGCAAAAATAAATAAATAAATAGAACCAATTGGTCATGGATGGAAAGGAAATTTCATTCGGGAATGAACTGCACAATGGAATTGATTAAGTCTAGCTTTCCTCACATCCAAAGGCTATGACTTAAATTTCAAAGTCAGGCAAACCTCACCAAAATAACTTATATTCATTATCTGTGCTCTGTCTGAACCATTGTGAAATCTCACAGCTGTGAAAAGTGTTTTTGGCTTCAACAGTAATGGAAGCAGTCATTGTCCTTTTTTCCACCTTTTTTGTCTTCTATATTATGAAAGTAGATACAGTCAGATGGAGTGCTTAGAAATCCTTTAATTAACTCAGATGCTCTTTTGTAGGCCTTTCCAAGCAGATTCTCTCTCTCTCCCTCCCTCTCTCTTTAAAGATCTTACTAATTGTATACGTTTATTAGGACATCTCACACTTAATACTCCCTATCACAGCAGGGGCCCTTAAGCGACAAGCCATAATGGCTAGCAAAAGCAAGACATACAGAGAAGAGCCATACAACACAATGTTACTTCAGGTCACAGGGACATAAGAGCAAACACTGGATTTTGTTTAGAAATTTTGAAAAAGAATATAGCAAATTTTATGCTCCTCACGTCCAAGCTTCTGTATCTTAAAAAAAAAAAAAAGCATTCAATTGAAATGTTTATGAATTTACAGTTGTACTGAAACACCCCCCCCCCCCGCAATTGTACTATTAAGGAAGACAAGCATTGCATGATGATGTGACAATTGATGTAGCATTAAAAGGAAAGAATTGAAAACAAGAATTATTATTATTTTTCTTAACACATGCATATACAAACACATCTTTTCAGAACATAAGCAAGGTGTTTTAATGGCTTAACATTTATCAATTAAACTTCAGAGTTCAATTTTCTTGGGTAACTCACGGGAAAAATAAAACTTCTTTTTCCTCATAACCAAGAAAAAAAAATCACACTAGGATATTTCTAATACATTTTGTTGCTTTAATTATGTATTTGTGCAGTGATGCAGTCAGACAATGTTTGTCTTAGATATATCTTTAGATGGTAATATATATTACTTTCCCTGCCTCAAAGAGTAATAATCCAGTTTGAATTTATTTGAGGAGAGAAGTTATAATATTGCCTTTAATATATATGTTTCCACATGCTTATGTGTAGAAAGAGTTGCTTTTAGAGAACTTTATTATAACCTACTTGTCAGATCCAAATATTACTGGTAAAAACAAGGCAGGGAGAACATACTATATATTAATCCAAGCAAAGTATCAGATTATCCATGAAAATTCCATGCTATTTTGAAGCCACCTTCCATCCTCCAGGGATTGGTGGGGGAAGATGACAGCTCAAGAAACAATAAAAGAAAGCGATCATGGGAGTAGCCCTAATATGTGTTTTTTCCATGCAGTCATTAAAATGACAGAAATTGTGTCTGTTTGCCAATGTGTTTGCAGTCCCCCAAAAGCATTTCCAAGGTTTCTCAACAGAGATGTTCATATGCGATTGTGAGGATGGCAAGAGCCTTACAAGTTCAAGGGGCTCTTGAACTTATGCAACACCGTGATTTCCCTTAAAATGATCCATGAGTTTTCAATATATAATGTGTGAATAAAATTAGGGAACAAACAAACAAGCAACACAATTAGTACAATTGGGGAATAGTTTTAACAGGTGATAAGTCACCTCTCCAAGTGTCCAGTCTGACTGAGCAAGCCCAATGAAAGCTTGTTCAGACAAATTGTGAGCTTGTTTTAACAATTATCCCATTTTTCCCTCACAAGCCACAATCAACTTTAAAAAAAAAAAACTTTGTGATCTTCTCTAAATGGTTTATGACCTCTTGGTGAGTCACAACCCATAACTTAATAACTTCTGGTCTCTCTCTCTCTTTTTAGAGATGCATTATAAATGTTTCAGCATTATAAATGTTTCAGTTTTAAACAGAAATAGCCACAGAGAAGTGACTGGCAATTGTGATAGGACAGAAGTACGTCTGGGTGGGCCATTCTTTGTTAACAACTCTCTGTATTTTATCACTGGATTAGTGATAGAAGCATCATGACTGATTTTGGAAAACAACTTCCTTTTGTCTCTCAGCCATGCCGCATTGGTGATACTTCAAACTCAAAATTATAGGAGTACCATCTGATAATGCCTTTCTTCAAATACAATGCTAATTAATGATTTCTTCATAAAAAGGAACCATGTACCAATAAAGGAGAATATGTGTAGCTCAAGGTTGAAATGAGGGGGTCCTTGGTGGTCTCTGAGCTTGGTTGGTATCTTGCAGACATTTCATTACTCAAACAAGGTAACATCATCAGTACTAGTAAGGAGTGCTGTTTTCTGTCAGTTTATATTCTGGTGTCTTGCCTGTCTGTGTGGGTGGAATATATACTCAAGTATACATAAGACTGAAATAATAGAATATTGATAATTCCCAATCATATCAGAGTCATGATAGCAGGACCAAAATGGTTAAATAAAGTCTAGCATTCTTATGGAACCAGATGGATGCTCAAATGTTCATCTGGATTTTCAAGAATTCTTGATTCATGGATGCTGTTGCATTCTGGCACATTTTATATTTGCCCTGTTTGAATCCTGTTACTGACTATTATGCAGAGCAAAACCATTCCTTGGTTACATATATGTATGCCAACAAAACACTTTAGACCACTCAGGACCTCATATTTATGGGCAAGCATCCTGTGTGAGCATGAAAGATGAAGTGCTGGGATCTTTTTATTTTCCAAGCATTCAACCTCTTTCAAAATAGTGTCCTGCCTTTCTAACCGAATTGTTGGGTTAGGCAACTTTCTGGCAAATACCAATGAAGCAAATGAAAGCCAGTTTGGTTTAGTAGTTCAGGCATTAGGCAAGAAACCAGGAGACTGGTTCTAGTTCTAGTCCTGTCTTATTCATGAAAGCCAGATGAGTTGTCATTGAGTCAGTCAACCTTTCTGAGACCAAGTCACCTCCCAGGGTTGTTGTGGGGACAATAGTAGGTCCTTCTGTATAGAGATACAGAAGCTGTATTGACTATGTTTTCCACCTTGATATAAAGTTGGGATATAAATAAGGCAAGTAAGTAAGTAAGTCAACTCATATTCTTGCCATCATGCTTGTTCTATAATAGTTTGACCACTCTGGTTCTGCAAATTGGCACAAATAATGACCCATGCAATATCCAAGTTTGGAGCAATTCTAGAAGAGAGGTCAACTTTCATGATAATTTGTTTTACTTGCATAATAAGGGTCCTTCAGGTACTTTCATCTTTGAGCATATTCATCACAATGCCATCTAGTCCTTGGATAAATATTGATTTACTTAAAGCATCTTTCCTAAGCCTTAAAAACCACAACAATTCTTCTTAAAATAATATCCAGAGCTGCTTACCATGCAGGAGGAAATTGAAATCACTTTTCTGGATGGATTTGCCAACAAGCATTGACCCAAAAGAAACCTACAATATTTACTATCACTTTAAATTCAGCTGCTGTAATTCAGAACATTATCAAATGGATGGTAGCTCCATTAAATAATAAAGCAGCATACTGAGTATCCAAAGAACTGCTTTATAAATACCTGCCCTCTCTAATACAACAGCATGTTCATGCTTCTCAAAAAGGAAAGAAATCCTTCCCTTCTTCTTCACTTCATTGTACAGCCAAAAACTAAATTGGTTTCATTCTAAATTTTTAAATTTTGCAATTTAATTTCATGTAAATGCAAAAGATTTCTGCAGGTTTTATTAACCCCTTCTACTGTAAAAATAAATAACACAAAATAGTAGCTAAATTAAAATAGACATTAAAAATAGTCTTCAATTATATTTGAACAAGGACAATGGTAAATGGAGAACAATGAATTTCAATGTACTGTGCAGTTGAAACAGTTTAGTAATTATCAGATAACAGAATTTTAATGTCAGTAGTCTAGTTTGAGAGATATTTATTATTCTATAAAGGTGGCATTTTAGTCTGCTTCTAAAGGACAAATTAGATGTACCCTTTAGCCATTGCATATAAAACATATAATAATTACAAAATCTTCTACTATAATTCCTGGGTAACTTCTTAACCAGCAACACTAATAAATAAATTTCTTTTATTCATAAAGTAGAATTTCAACATGCAGCACTTACAGTGCAATATAGGAAATAAACAAATACCACTTTTTAAAATGGCAAAGAATCTCAGGATTCATTTCAGGACAGTGATAATTGTGTAGCACAACATGAACCAAATGTAACATGCATTCAATACAATACACTTATCTTATTTAGAGTCTTGGAAAGCTATTCTCAACAACTTTTATCTAAATGTGAATATTTTCAGCAATTCCAGTCATAGCACTGATAGTGTTACCATCATAGTGTTTGGACAATGAAATTTCTGCAAGAGAACAACCAATCTCAGAGAGCACCAAGGTTCCCTCATTTCAACCTTGAGCTACAAAATATTCTTCTTTATTAATTCCAACCATTTGTGCTATCTGTCCCTCCTAACTTTTAATAATGATAAATCAGTTTCTGCCATCTTATTCCAAAATGCAAATGACAGCTCAAAATAATTTGCTACTTTAGGTAAAAGTAGGTTTGTATCCATTCCGTACTCCAGATCAGAGGTGGTATTCAGCAGGTTCTGACCAATTCTGGAGAACTGGCAGCAGAAATTTTGAATAGTTCGGGAACCGGCAAATACCACCTCTGTCTGGCCCATCTATTCTCTGCCTCCAGAATCCCAGTTGACCGCTGGGTCTTCTTTTGTTGCCCTGCACAGGAGAATGGAGCTGGAAAGCAGGTTAGTGGGATGAGGAGGGGATGGGATTTTGCAGTAATCTTTCCCCAGGAGTGGGGAGGGAATGGCATTTTGCAATAACCTTACCCCAGGAGTGAGGTGAGAATGGAGATTTTACAGTATCTTTCTCCTGCCATGCCCACCAAGCCATGCCAACCAAGCTGCACCCACCAAGCCACACCCACAAAACCAGTAGTAAAACATTTTGAATCCCACCACTCCTCCAGATATAAATATCTGTTAAACTTGCATCTGTCTGTCTGTCTATCTATCATCTGATAAGGGGTTAACATTCCCATCACTTAAAGCTGAGTTAGAATGTTGTCCTGATTCCCTAAAGGGAAGGATTGCATTCCAGAAGAGGAAGAGATCACAACATTCATATAATTTGTGTGATAGAAAGAGGGTAAAGATGGCTTCTTCTTAATAGTTCCAAGAGTATATGTTTTATCGGATAATTAGTCTGCTTTAGTTTGGCAAGATTGTGTATAAAGTTGAGAAGCAATAGAGAAATTTGCTTAGAAGAATCATAGTGTGTCTTTCTTGGTTTTTAAAGCCTGACAAAGGCAAAAGACTTTTGACAGTCCAGAAAGACTATGGATTCCAAATGAAATAGTGAAAAGCTATCATTGTTTTCCTTCTCCTGCCTGCTGTCCGAGAAGACTCTTTATTTTGTACAATAATAGGACCAATTCCACCAATTAATTCAGGAAGTCTATAAAGAATTGCCAATCTGTTTTTGAATGGTTCTCCAGTAGCTCACTGCATTAAATCATAATACACTAACAGTGCTAAGCTTTACATTCATCTCATGGTGCTGGCTGCAGTAAATGGTTATTCAGTGAGGAATCCCTCTCCTAATAAATACATAAGAACAAGAGGAGTTTGATCTATGGACAACATAAACAGTGATGCAATTAATAGACAAATCCTATTCTTTAGCCAAAGTGTCCCAATCTCAAAGTGGAGCCAAAGTTCCTTATGAACAAAACATGTGAAAATGTGGGGCAGAAATTCCAGAGAGAGAGAGAGAGAGAGGGAGGGAGGGAGGGAGGGAGAGAGAGAGATAAACAAACATGCTGTTGGCTGGCAGGCAAAACATTTTGACAGGGAGATGTCTATTTACTTCTAGGGCATTTTTGAAAATGAGATTGAAATTCAGGCCATGGGTAAGTCAGACAGCCGAGTGGATTTAGGACTCATCAACTTCTTAACTCCTTTAGCTCAGTCCCTAGCCCCTGGCATAACCTATTTCATTGTCTGAATTTTCCAGTCTCAGACAGAGTTGGCTCAGCTGTGGGAGATGAAATTCAGGGTAAGATCCCCCTGTGTGCTTGGAGTCTCTTTTCCATTCTAGGAAGTGAAAATGTTCTAACATGAAGACTGTCTTATAAAATGTGCAACTTTCTCATAACTTTCTGATTTTTAGAGCTTTTCAGTGAATTATAAACAGGGGCTTATGTGCGACTTGAAGTTTTGCCTCCATTATGTAAAACCTGAGTTGCTCAAATCCAGATAATGAAGCCCGCAGTCCCACCATAGATTCCCATTTTGCATTTTTCATTTTACCTTTATGGGAAATGCAAAACCAAAGAAATTGCAGCTTTGTTAAATGAGTATTATCATTTGGATCACATAGCAAACAGAAAAATATATATTCTTGTGTTATTGTTTTCTTAAAAATTGGAATAATTGTTCATGTCTTCAATTGATTCTCTGAATGAAACTATATACAGTTATAGATCAGTTACTACAAAACTTTTAAAACTTTGATCCTGAAAACTTAATCAATTCATCTCTTTTTCCACATGTTTAACATAATGGATAAATATTAAGGAAGTTATGGGAAAATTGTTTTAAACCCCACACAACTTGTTGTTGAAAGCTATATATTATTTTTCTATTTATGTAAATCATTATGTAAATTACAGTTACACATCATCGTATGTTTTAGTTTTAAATGTAAGAGTTTTAAATGTAATAGTTTGGTATAAATTTTTAAAAATTCTGTAGAAGACAGTAAAGTGAACCTTTTAGGACTTATTCAAGAAGTGCAATATTAATCATTGTTCAAAATGTAGCAAGGGTATCCATTTTTAGAGGTGGGAAAAGCAGCTTATTTTATCAAAGATGGACTTTAATCATTAGTTCCTGACTTGTAAATAAACAACATACTGCTTTCACTTTCTCTGAAGGACGCTCCCACAGAAGTTAATGCAGGTTTTTAGAATAGGATTTCAGCCCCAAATGTAAGACTGAATTATCTAAGACAATTTCATTTTATGGGACTTTTTGTGCAGTCAAATCTGCTTACCATTTTCAGTATGAACATGGAAAGAAAAGTGTAGGAAAACTTTTGAATGGTAATATTTAACAATGAATATGAATAAAGATAATGTTGATAATTAAAAGTTAGTTAAAGTGAATGCCAAAAATGAAGGGAGGGAGGGAGTAAGACAGTTTCTAATATATATCATATTTTATATCATTGATATTAACTGCAGGTTGTGCTGGTAAGTAACAAAAAAATAAATACAGAAGAAAATGCAGTATAATTGTAATTTCTTAAAAGAATCAATCACAGCAATGTAGTGATTAGTGCATGAGAATAAGCCTAGTCACCCAGCTCAAACCTGCTCCAGCAATTTTGCATCCTAATGTGTAGGTGCTCCATCCTTCCACTCAGCCACAATGGTCCTTTGAGCCAGCCAATGGAGGTAAGCCCAAAACAATAACAATAACCACATTGAATTACAATCTTTGCTAAATGTCTATGGAGATTCTCAGCCATCCATGGTCATGGTTGTTCCAAAGGTGCTTTTTAAGAGGCAACTGGACTTTCTGTTTTTTCTTTGAAGACATTTCGCTTCACATCCAAGAAGCTTCTTCAGCTTTGACTGGATGGTGGGGAATGGAAGGATTTAGCTGACCTTAACCACTTGCTAAAAGAATGCAAATGTCCAGCTGTCTGCAATGAATATAAATCCTTCTACTCCCCACTATCCAGTCACAGCTGAAGAAACTTCTTGGATGAGAAATGAAATGTCTTCAAAGAAAAACCAGAAAGTCCACCTGCCTCTTGAAAAAGCACCTTTGGTGTTTCTTTGCTGTTCCTGTTTCCTCATTCCCACTTACAGAATGAGGTAAAATCAAGGGAATCTCCACTCTGAGACAATGGGCAAAGGATGCAGCAGCCCTTTCCCCTCCACTCACCAAGTGACTGGGGAAGATGGTAGCAAGATGTTACGACATCTTGACTGCCAAAGGGAGAAGAGAAATCTCTAAAATCAGCAGATGGGTAGGGAGATTTCTAATGAAGTATCTGCCCAGAAAAGATACCAAAAATTTATTTTCTGGAGTTTTCTTTGGAGAAAATAAGCAATCAGCTCAAATTCCCAAGACTTATTCAAGTCTCGCAGCCCTGTGGGATCCAGAGCCCAGCATTAATCTCTGATCAGTGCAGGCTTATGCATGCTCCCCCTCCCTTTAAATTCCCCTCCAGCCATGCAATTTCCTATATCACATAACAATGATCATTGGCTCCCAGCCCAACATACTAACCCTGATTATTGGTGCTTGGGAGGGAAAATGGTATACTCTGCCTCTGAACTTCTGGAGAAAAAGTAGATATCAGTAGAATGAATAAATAGCAAACCTATGATACATTTAGCTACAGCACATGAAAGAAACTGCATTCACAGATAGGGCTGGAAACAAATCAGCTTTAAAGCCAAGAGCCTGTGTGAATAAAAGGGTACAGCCTAATGAAAAGAGGATAGTACAGATGGCATTATCCTGGCCTAACTTAACAAGGAATTTCTGGAGCAACCATGTAAAGATCTGCTAATTGGTCCTCTGATATTAACGGCAGAGAAAAGGCTGTTTCTAAATATTGCAAAAGAAAATGTGATATTGAAGTCGTAAAGGTTTGGCATACCATAACCTGAATTCCCTTCAAAAGTGTAGATGTCCAAAGCAATTTGCCGGTTCTGTTTGTTTTGTAGATACCAGACAGCTACTACTGATACCAAAAACAAAGAAATTATTGAAATCTCTTCTAAGGTCAAGATAAAGTCTTCTTCAGATTGAGCCCAACCCTTGGTAATTTCAAGGTTCATTGCTGTTTTCCTGGCAACTGGACAGAAATGTATTGCAGTTATTTGTGATGGGTGGGTGGGGAGACTTTCTCGACTAGTCTACAGTCTTGGCAGTCTTTACTAGTCTCACAAATACTAACCTATCTCATTCTGCTTAGCCAGAAAACACCAGTTTGGTGCTATAACATGTTATGTTCCATGTTGGTGTTTCTCAACCTTAGCAAGCTCAACATACGTAGACTTTAGCTCCCAGAATTCCTCAGCCATCATGGAATTGAAGTCCATATGTCTTAAAGTTGCCATGGTTGAGAAATACTAGTCAGTGATATTAAGATTTGCATAGATATCTTAATACTCTTATTTCTCCTATTTCCAGAGGTGAGTTGGTCACATGCTACTCACCTATTCATTTCCAACTCTGTATCTCTCACTCTCTCCCTCCCTCTCTCTTGTGAAAAAAATAATTTTGTGTTTTGCTTTGATATAATTTTATCAAGTCACATTTTAGGATATAGGATATTTTGCCTTCTTATGTCTTCTTTGGATTTTGAAGGTTTCTACAAAATGCCAATTAACCACAAAAACTAAAACTGCAAACAACTATCTGACCATAAATGCTGTTACTTTCTCCAAGAATCCTTTCTCAGTCTAACTTGTCCTCCAAGAGACCCACAAAGTTCTAAGCAAAAATTTCTAAACTCTGAAAGGACTTTTTGACAGATGGAGACAGTATAACATCAGACAAATTGAAAGAAAGCCATACAAATATTTTTAGAGACATTTTTTCCCATGCCCTGATTTTTAATTCCCTCCTCCTTTTTCCCTATTCTCTGAAGATGTATGCATTTTGTAACCATTTATGAAATCACAAGTTTAAAAAAAGAATGAAAACAGGTCTGATTCTTAGTCCTCAGGCATATGCTTTAACCTGAAGAACATAAAGGGGTATAATCCAAATGTTTGTGGCATGACCGTACCCAACGGAGTAAGAGAATTTAAGTGAATGCTGCAGATATTCCTGGAGGAACAGTCAACTGACAGCCCCAGATAAGTAAATGTTAGAAACTCCAGGGGGATATTGCTAGAATATAAAGTTCCTTGACAACCATTTCCCCTAACCTTAGTAAATATAGGATACTTGCAAAGGGTCTGACACTGATGGACCTACATTGAGTTGTGTGACTCTAGAATGAAATAATTGGATAGATAGACCCTGAACCACATTAAATTTGCTACAAAATATTCCAAAAAGTCATTGCTGGGAGATTTGACAAAGTTTGAAAATCAGAAGATCAAGGGGCCAAGAGCAGAGAGGAAGCACCATGGAGTATTTGAAGAAACTTCATCTTTCCCATAAAATGAAAGGAATAAAGTGATCCCAACTGATTGGCACTTAATCATTTTCCAAGCCAATATAAAAAAAAAAATGCACCATCTCTTCATCCTGCTCTTTAAGGAACTTTTGTGCCCTTATCTGCATTTGAGCCTCTTGAAGTCGTGCTTTCATTGAGCAGCAGAAAGAATGGAAAGAAAGAAAGAAAGAAAGAAAGAAAGAAAGAAAGGAAGGAAGGAAGGAAGGAAGGAAGGAAGGAAGGAAGGAAGGAAGGAAGGAAGGAAAGAAAAATAAAGAAAAAAAGAAAAAAGAAGGGGGCATTAATTATCAAACAACAATGATCAACTCATCTCTAAAGTAAAGTTTGTGTATAAAAATATACAAAGAGAAGATTGCACAGAAAGACTAGTTCTGTTGCATTTAAAGCACTGCTTGTAAAATGCTGCCCTAGCCCCACAAAATGCCTTATAGACTTCTCCTGTAGGAACTGTATCAATTAAGGTCTCTAAAAGCCCTAACATGGATGGGTTCTGCACATAGCATGTCTGCCAATGTTTTATTATCAAGTCCATTATGATGAGTTCTTGTCCCAGACAAAGGAAGAATTGAAAAAGAATTCAGGCTGACAAATTAGACTTGAAATCTGTTTCATTTACATAACGACTGGAAGTTCATTAATAACAGAGTTTTAATTATTCATGCTCTTGTTTCAGTAGATACAGTGGGTTTTCCCCCCCTCCCTGCTGTGCTGTCTGGATTAGCTAAAATGAATTGTGACAAACTGATAGACTGTTCAGGTTTTGTGATTCCTTGGGCATTTGGCATCATAAAAGAGAGGGCAGAAAAGGGATGTAAATGGGGGTTTGTGTATGTGTGCCCCCTGTGGAAGCACGTATAGCACTATTTCATTCATGCAACTTTCAAGCATTCTTGTGCTTGTTAAAGAAATATTTGCACCGGGAAGAAGCTTCCATCAGAATTGGAAAGCAGTCTCGTGAATTGTTATAAAGTGAGATCTTCAGATTTTGAATAGATTTGTCACTCAGTAATTCTTTGCATAATGAATAGTAAACTTTCTGAAAGAGCCTTGAGAGTTGTCACTTTAAAATATGTTTTCTTCCAAAAGCTTGTTGAACTTATGTGGCTACCATGGACATAATTCAGCTATGAGCAGGTAGCATTGGGTTCCAAAGGTGTAATCTTTCAGGAGTTTGGCACAATTCAATTGTTTCCTAAATAATTTTAAATGAAAAAGCTACAACTATGCCTCTGAGCATATGCAGAATATCATGCTCTTTCAGAGGTTTCTTGATTTTTTGAGTCAGGGCTTAGAAGTTAAGTCAGGAAACCTAATTTATTCTTTTTTAAAAAAAAAAACAAATTTTATTAATTTTACAAAAAAAAAAAAAAACAATACACAATCCAGGCATAACAACTTGAAGAATCTTTTCTAAAAAATAATAATAATAATAATTAAAGAAGAAAGCCAATAGAACATAACTCCAAATTGTAATATCAATATTTACATTATCTATTTAACTTCATATCTTATCCAAACTTCTCCTTTTATCCAAATTATATTTCTTGCTTATTAAAATTTTATTGCCTTTCATAAACATACAAAACACAAAACATAAACAAAACTAAAACATCTTTTCTGAAGGCTGCCTGATCCCGGGTTGAAACTCTTCACACAGACACAAATTCAAACATCATATTCACTTTATATATCCTTCCATATCTTATTATCATTTTCTTTTTTATGTATATAAACCAATTTTATCAGTTTTACAAAAACAGTGCATAAACAATCAGGGCATAACAGCTTATAAATTCTTTCCTAAAAAAATAATAATAATTAAAGAACAAACCAATACTTTATCTATTTAACTTCATATCTTATTCCAGCTTCTCCTTTTCATCCAAATTATTTCTTATTGATTAAAATGTTATTGCCTTTTATCAATATACAAAAAAAAAAAAAAAACCTTTATATATCCTTCCAAATCTTATTTCCATTTTCAATAACATTCTTTGTCTGTTCTATTTCCAACTATCCATTCATCTTTTTTCTTTTACTATACTTCTCCTATACACTAACTGGAGTGACACCTTTAACTCATTACCCTAACTTAAAAGTACTTCATATGACAATTTTTCTTGGGATTCTGTTTAAAAGATTCTAAAATTACACAATAAATTTTATACTCTAAATACACATATAAAAAACACAATCTTATGTACCCTCCAGAATCCCTCTTTTATCCTAAATTAAATTCACCCATTGTCTCTGAATAAACTTTTTTTCTTTAGATCTTGCTTCCCCTCATTGAGGCTTCTCCTCCCCCCCTTTCTCTCTTGCTTATTCTTCTCCTTGCCCTTTTTACCCCTTTGTCTTTCCTCCTCCCTTTTCTTACTCCCTTTCCTTTGCTTCCTAACCTTGCCTCCACCTTTCCGCTCATTTTTCTCTTCTTTGGTTGTTTTTATAATTCTTAAAATCCCCTTTTTCTTATCCTTTTTCTCCTCCTCCCCGGAAAGAACCCATTGTTCATCAAAGATGGCTTCTTCTTCTTCTTTGTCCCAGTCCTTCTGCTGCGTAATCAACTTTTCATAAGTACATAACGCCATTTCTAAGAATTGAAACAAACTGCCCAAAGTATCTTCTTTTTTATATTTTTGATATTCAGTCTTTAGTTCATCCACAAGCGATGCCATCATGAAAAAAGAAACTTTTCCCAAAACAACCACAAATATTTTTAATCAAGAATAATTCAAAAAAAAAAAAAATTCCAAAAATTAATACTTTTCTTCCTTCTTCTCTTTCTGGGGTTAATGTTTAATCAAAGAGGTCCAATTACCATATACCTTTCTTTGGGATTCTAGGCAATCTCCTCCTTTTTCAGCTTCTGCTCCAATTTTTTTTCCTCTCCCTTCCCACTTGCAAAATCAATTTTAAATAATCAGAAATCCATACCTCCAACAAGGGTTTTCCAATTTCTTAAGTTTTTCAATGTCCAAAAACCCTTTTGTCCCTTAGCTTCAACTCTCAAAACAATTCACTTTCAATGTCCAGTATATCCAAACATATCTGCTGTTTCCATGGGGTGGGAGAGTGAAGAAAAAAAAAAGTTCCCTTTAACAGCTTCTCCGCCGCTTTCGATCTTCTTAGGGATACAATGTATCCTCCAGCAATTCAGACAGCTCAGTTCCAGCCAATTTGCAAGATGTTACTTGACCCGGCTCAGACAGCACTTTCACTCCTTACTTCCTCCAGCGCAATCTTACCCGGTTGCTGGCTTCTTCGTGGCGGCCATTGCTGACCGCCGATCCACCGCCTTGGGAAAAAGGGGTTTTTCCGGACGGGGAGGGGGTCTGCGACACCCCCAACCCCCTGTCCGACTCCCCTCTCTCTTCAGCTGTCCCTGCAGGGCAGCCATATCCCCCTGACCCATCTGGATCGGGGGTACCTCGGCGGCTAGCACAGCAGGAATCGCGAGCTGTCGCGAATTCCTGCTGCCCCGAAGCCACGCGAAACCGGACTCAGGAAACCTAATTTATTCTTGGTTTATTCACTGATGTATAAAAAGATAGAAATTAGGATTATATAGCAATAAAGCCAAACAGCTGCACTCTCTGCAGATTATCACAATATGTTTGCAGACATATGAACATGGAGAACAATGGTTGTGTGTCCTTGCAAATTCTGAAGAGAAAAGGAATGTACCCAGGGGTGGGATTCATTTTTTTTTGTAAATTTTATTTGAGTATTTACAAAGAGAGAAAAAATACAAATAAAACATCTTTTTTGAAAGTAGCGTAACCCTGGGTTACATTTCTTCGTACAGACACAAATTCAGGTTCATGCTCATTTTTATATTCTATTCCATATCTTATTACTATTTTACATTTTCTGCATAGCTTCTCCCCTCTTTTAATTTTCTCAATTTTATTTTAATTATCTCATCTCAATTCAAATCATTGTATTTATATTTTTTGTCTGTCCTGTTTCAATTATCTATTATCTTTTCTCATTAAACAAAATGTCTCCTGTAGTTACTGATTGAAGTATGACACCTTTATATCTTTCCCCTAAAGTTGTAACATTCATAACTTCCATTCGGATTCTGCTTGGTACATTCTTAAAATACACACTGTAGCCTTAAAAAAAGAAAAAAATATAAATGTATAATATAATTAAAACAACATTCCATTCCAGTTCAATTCTATCATTAATATTAATATTCATTAAAATCTTAACATCTTTAACATTACTTTTCAATTAAATATCATACTTCTATGGGAACAATTATAAGCTTTCCATAATTAATTCCCCCCCTCTTCACTTATATTTTATAAAACATTAATTAATTAAAATGTTCCCGTTCCTTCCTAATTCAATTTTCTCATTTATTTTATTTCACTTATTTTATTCACAAACATTTCACTAAGTTACACTAACTATTTTATCCCTCATTTTAATCATACGTTGTTTCCAATTTTCTAAAGTTATTTCTATTACTAATATAACAATACAATCTTATGTACCTTTACAGAATCCCTTTTTCAGTTAGATTTTCACCCATTATCTCTAAATAGGTCCTGTTTCTCTATATCTTGCTCCGGTCCTTTGTAACTTCTTTTCCTTTCCTTCTTCCCTCTCTTCTTCTCTCTCCCCTTTTTACCCCCTTGTCTCTCTACCTCTATTCCTCTCTTCTGTATTCCCCTTTTCTGTTGCTTTCCAGTATTATACTTATTTTTTGAATTATTTTTTTAAAGTCTTAAATTCTCCATTCTCTTTCCCCCCTTTCCTTTTTCTTCCCCACATAAAATTGCTTGTTCATTAAAGATGGCTTCTTCTTTGTCCCAGTCTTCTTGTTTTGCAGTCTTTTCTTGTTGTTTCTCATTCCAAATCTCCATTTCTAAGAATTGAAAAACAAAGCCAAAAGAACCCTTCCCTTCTTGTGCATCTTCTTTGTACTTTTTAAGTTCCATTTTCAATTCATCCAGAAGTGTGCCATTGTATAAATTTTTAAACAACCACTCGATTGATTTTAGCCATTTAAATATAATAACCAAGAATCCAAAGATCACCAAATAATCCAAATACACGCAAGCTGTTTCTTTTTTGCTCTTTTTTTTTTCACTTTCTCTTCCTGGGGTTACTATTTAGTTGCAAAGTTTCACTTAAAATATATCTTTTAGAAGTCTTGTTGAAGTTTTACTGTAGATTCTTTTAAATTCCAGGCAGTCTCCTCCCTCTTCCAAATCCTGCCTTTATTCTTTTTCTCTCGCTTCCTGTTTATGAAAAAGAAAAATTTTAATGTCCAGAAATCTTTATTATCCCTTTGGCATTTTGTTTTATTTTCAGCTTAATTGCCTATTGATGTCAAAGTGGATTTTTCCGATTTCTTATTTAAGTCTCTTAGTTGTTAGTATAGAGAAGGACAGAGAAGAAAAAAGCCAAACCTTTCCCTTTTCACTTTCCTTCACTGCTTCCAACTCTTCTTTGGGAGCGATGTTATTTTTTGTAAGTTTAAATTCCAGGGTACCTTAGTTGTTGCTTTTACAATTTAACCCAGTCAGCCAAAACTTTCACTTCTTATCTTCCTCCTGCACATTCTTTTCCAGTTGACTTCTCCTTTGTGGTGGCCATTTCTGACCACTGCTGTAACTACCTTCGGGAAAGGGAGTAGTGGCCAGCTGAGGAGGAGAGATGCAGCTCTCCTCAACCCTGCTAGTGGTTTCCCCCCTCTTCACCACTTCTACGGGGTGGCTTAGCCCCAAAACCAGCCAGCTCAGGGTGCCCCAGCGGTGAGCCTAGACAGAAACCGTGCACAATCGCAGATTTCTGTCTGTCGCTGAAGCCCTTCAAACCAGAAGTCCGGGATTCAATTGGGTGGACATAGCTTGGTGGTCATGTTATTGGCTGGATGTGGCCAACTCAATATCACTCACATCGAGGCATGGATCTCCTCACCTGGCCTCTCAAGACTGTGGGGATGCTGCAACAGTCGTAAGTGTGAAAAAGGTCATAAGTCACTTAGCTTGGTGGTCATGTTATTGGCTGGATGTGGCCAACTCAATATCACTCACATCAAGGTTTGGATCTCCTCACCTGGCCTCTCAAGACTGTGGGGATGCTGCAACAGTCGTAAGTGTGAAAAAAGGTCATAAGTCACTTTTTTCAGTGCCATTGTAATTTTGGATGGTCACTCCACACAAGCAAAGTACTAGCAAAGGAGGGGGAAAAACTCCAGAGAAGTTCCAGAGACAGGAAATCCAGTCCTGCCAAGAAAGTAATGAGTGTTAATGGAGAGACAGTTTCTGTAAGTGACACCAGAATGTTTCCTTCCTGTTTTCCTTACAGGATTAGGCCAGTAATTTCTTCTAACAACCTGTTCTCCGAACTGCTTAGAATGTTAACAACCGGTTCTAGCAACTAGGTGCGAACTGGTAGAATCCCACTCCTGAATGTACCGAAAGCCAGCATTTACTTTCAAATTTGAATTGTTTTCCTCAGAGAAGACTGTAGCTAAGATGGCAGAAGTGGAGCAGAAAAAGAAGCAAACTTTCTAGAAATTCACCTATCAAGATATTGACCTGGATCAGCTCCTCAACATGTCTTATGAATAGCAGATGCAGTTATATAGCACCCAGTGGTGGGATTCAATTTGTTTTACTACCAGTTCTGTGGGCATGGCTTGGTGGGCGTGACAGGGGAAGGATACTGTAAAATTTCCATTCCTACCCCACTCCAGGGGAAGGATACTGTACAATCTCCATTCCCTCCCCACCCCACTCCACTAACCTGCTTTCCAGCTCCATTCTCCTGTGCAGGGCAACAAAAGAAGATTCAACCAATCAGCTGGGACTTGGGAGGCAGAGAATATCTAAGAACAATCTAAGCACTATTATGTATAAAGACTATTTGTGCTTCATTTGTCTTCATTTTTTTCAGAAGAGAAACTAAGAAGCTAAGAGAAAAAAAAAAGTCTTGTCCAAGATTTTAGATGGAACGAAGTGCAAAGGTTAACCCTTCCAATGATGATAATTTGCCTCCTAAATTTCAGACTTCACTATCTAAAATAAATTCTCTGTTTCCCACTGCTTTCTCCTAATGCATTTCTCATGTGTATCAATTTATTTCCTTCCACTAGACACATGGAAAGATGGTTTCTGTCTCTAATAGAGGAATTGGTTCAGAGGATTCTTTACTTTCATTATTTGCTCCAGATCTACAATATCCCTGGACCAAAGGAAAAATAAAATATTAAAATAAAGAAGATCTGTTGAGAACAAGACAATGTACAAGACATCTGGATAACGTTTGATGTGGCAGAGCTGCTCCGAATTTCCTCTCAGCTTGCTGCTGTGTTCAAACCTGAGGGTTGCCCCCCCCTTTCCTCTACTTACATTTGATGTCCAGGTGCAGGTGTGCTCTCATGTAAATCATCTCCAGATGTTGCTGCACATCTGTATAAATCTCTAGCTTTCATTTTTATGAGGCAAACACATCATGTTCACCTAACTCATGCCTATTATGGGATTCCTAAGCACTCTAGCCTTCAGGACTCCCAATAAAAATAACAGTCCTATTAAAAGACAAAAGGGATAGTGAAAACGCCCCATTTTAGCTTTTAAAATTAAAACATTTAAGGTTCTTTATAGAAAAATAAAATTACAACTTTTATAGCAGGGCACTACAGGGTTTTTTCAAAAGAAGCTTTAAGTGGATTGCTTTCTCCATGTCTTCACTCTGTCACAATTGGCTTGGTTTGGCCATAAGCAGACTTGCAGAACATATTTTACCCATTCTTAATAAGGTGCTTATTTTAACTGAATGTGATTTGTAATCAGTAAAAATAAACAGGATGAAAGGAAGAAAATCACTAAACCCTTAATTTATGGTAGTAGGTTACAGAAGTGCCTGGAGGTAGAATGTTCATTTGAGCACCATCATTTTTTTAAATTGCTTCCTATATCAATACATTTTTTCTTGATTTCTTCACTGAAGTCAATTTCCCAAGGAGATGAGAGGATAGGGGAATCCAAAAATATATGAAATAATTATTGGGGTTATATTTTAGCAGATTAATCCATTGAATCAAAAGTGTTATAATTGTCTAAGCCTTTTACATAAAAAAATAGCAAAACATCTGATAATTTTAACTGCTGATCCATAGTCTGGATGCAACCTGGGGAAGACTGTCACCCCCCACACCATCTCTTCAAGTTACACGTAAAAGATGTTCTGATGAAAAGTGATAGTATGCAGGTTAAGGCATTTGGGAAGAGTCATGGGAGATTTAATGAGTCACAAACAGGTGTGATAGTGAAGCTTTTATGTACTCTGAAGTGCTTCTTCTCAATCACATAGCTAAGCTCTATTCAGAATTTGAAATATAATGATTTAGCAAAGAAACAGAACTAAATATTTGTTCAAGAATTAGGCAGTAGTTTCCTGGACTAAAATCCCCACACAACCATCACAAACAACCAAGATACCTAACTTCAGAGACCAGAGAATAGCAATAATAATAGCTCTTAGACAGGGGTGGGATCCTACCGGCATAACAACAGATTCGGTGAGTGTGTGCTTTGCACATGTGCAGTACCTGCAAAACAACTTCTCCTGCAAACAATCACTTAGTTGGGCAAAGCAACTAAGGTAAGAATAAAGGACTGCCTAAAGCCTGGGTAGGCAGAGGGACCCAACCAAAGAAAAGAAGATCTTCGGAGAGAACCATTTTGGTGTCAGTTGCTCTTTGGAGCTACTGGTTCTATAGAACTGAACTGAACCGGAATAATACTATCCCTTCACCTATACTTATATGCTACTTTGCAGTGCTTTAGAGCTCTCTCTAAGCAGTTTACAGTGTCAGCATATTGCCCCAAACAATTCTGGGTCCTCATTTACTCACCTCGGAAGGGTGGAAGGCTAAGTCAACCTTGAGCCTGGTGAGATTTAAACTGCCAAATTGCAGGCACCTGGCAGGCAGCAGAAGTATCCTGCAGTACTGCAATCTAATCACTGTGCCACCACGAAAATAAGCTACTTTTCCCTTCATAGTGTCTTACAAACTGGGTCTTTTCTGGGAAAAAAAAAAATCATTGTGGACAAGGAGGCCAAGAGATCACTTATAGTTGAGACAGTGTTGCTCAACCTTGGCAATTTAAAGAAGTGTGATCCTCAACTCCTAGAATTCTCCAACTAGTCTCTGTAGAAGGACCTTTCATGGCAAGGCATGTAGATCTGGTATGCCAATAAGCTGAAGCAGCTACCCACTCTACTGTCCTCTATCATTCTGGTGAACCAAGTATTTCTAAGCAGTGTACAAAAGAGTCCCAGATTCTCACACCAATGATTCAATCCAAATCCAAACAGACAAAGAAAGAAGTTATATTAAGTGTATCAAGTAAAAATAAAAACATAAGTTCCCACCACACTTACAATACTATCATACATATGTCTACTCCTTCTCATTAATTTTTGTTGGTCGGTCACTAAGTCGTGTCCAACTCTTCACAAATCATGAACTATAGCATGCCAGCCCCTCCCTGCCCTCCACTGTCTCCCTGAGTCTGTCCAAATTTATGCTCACTATGCCGATGACATTATCCAACCAGCTGATCTTCTGTCATTACCTTCTCCTTTTGCCTTCTTCTTTACTATAAGCAATCGTAAATTTAGGTAGATCTTTGCTCAGGAAAAGAAACCTAGAATCATAGGTTCTTCAATAATTTGCCTTCAATTTGCATCCAAGTTGTCTTCGAGGCTGTGCCTCTATCCATGTTGACAGACTTCTATTCATCCTGAAACAAGAGCCAGCAGTCTGTTACTTGGTCTGAGACAACCAGAAGGTACAGGTAGTCCTCAACTTACAACAGTTCATTAGTGATTGTTCAAAGTTACAATGTCACTGAAAAAAAAGTGACATGACTGTTTTCCACACATACAATCATTGCAGTATTCCTACAGTCACATGATCAAAATTCAAACCCTGGCAACTGGCTCATATTTATGATGGTTGCAGGGTTCCATGGTCTTATGATCACCTTTTGCGTCCTTCTGACAAGTAAAGTCGACGAGGAAACCAGATTCACTTCAAAACTGTGTTACTAATTGAACAACTGCAGTGATCGACTTAACAACAGTGATGAGGAAAGTTGTAAAATGGGGCAAAACTCACTTAACAACTGTCTTGCTTAGCAACATAAATTTTGCTTTTAATTGCAGGTTGTAAGTCAAGGACTCCCTGTGTAAGAATTCTAAAAGAACCTCTTGGATTAAAGTATTTGTTTTTGTACATGTTAAAGTATCTGCCTGTAGAAGTATTATAGGTACTGCACTTTCCTTTCCTTCCCTTTTCAATTCACTGTTATTGGGAGATCTATCAAATGCTTTTAGTGTCTCATTCCAGGGACCGACCTTTGTTGTGCATATAAATAAATTGAAATTGAAAACAGCCTTGTGATTTTGAGTCTAAGATGGAAAATTTTTTTGAGTAACCATTAGATTGGAGCAGGGCTAGAATTCTCTGAATCACTTTGCTGTCATCTGTAGTCACATCTGGATTTTTATACCTGTACACGGGCACCAACATTGTAATGGTAAAAGTGCAAGCAAGCAACCTAGAAGCAGGTTGTCTGTTAAAAAGCATTAACATTTTAAAGGGGACATAATGTGTGCATTTAGTCTTTTGATGGGAACTAAAAAAAAATGGATTAATAAGAACATACTGAACATACTGAATATTCAGATTCATGCTTTCTTAACTACTCCCAGACCTGATCAAGTTTATAAGCTTTTGAGTCATTTGATTTATTATTTGCTTATTTATATCCCATCCTGGAAAGCTGGATAGTATTTGTGAGGTTCACAAGTGGTTTTCAGTACAAATAATCAGATCCAGACTGGTTTAATTTCAACAAGATGGCTGCATCCTCTGCCTTTAGATGAGACTAGACAACTCATGACCCATTGGACCATCCTTTCAATGATATTTCCTGACCAAAACAGAAAACATAAAGATATTGGGCAGATAACTATGGTTTTGGTTTTGAAATTAAAGAAAACATTTTATTAAAGAAGAGAGGTGGCTAACAAGACAAGTATAGATATTTTCCCTATAACAGGATCTTTTGGATGAAAACATGGTGGTTAATATGCCATTCTTTAATATTCTAATGTTTCCAACTTCTTTTTCCTCAGCTTAAAGAAACATACAGCTGACCAAGCTGGAATACATCAGCACATTCTCTATAATTTGTCCTTGTGCTTTATGCATAGTGAGAGCAAAGAATTGCAAAACGTACCCTCTGAAGGTCCTTTTCACCTGATAAACTGCATAATTCTTTTTTTTTTTTTTGAAAATTTTATTTGGGTTTTCACAAAAACAAAATACAAATAAAACATCTTTTTTGAAAATAGCATGGTCCCAGGTTATCACTTCTTCATACAGACACAAAACACAATTTCATGCTCATTTTTATATTTTATTCCATATCTTATTACCATTATATATTTTCTACATAGTTTTTCTCCTCTTCTAATTTTCTCAACTTTGCTTTGATTATCTCAATTCAAATCATTTATATTTATATACTTTTGTCTGTCCTGTTACAATTTCACATTATATTTTCTTATTAAACAAAGGTTTCCCTGTAGTTACCAATTAGAATATGACACCTTAATATCCTTTAATTTTATCCATTCAAGCTCTTATTTAAGCTTCAATGTATAGCTTTAAGATTATAGCATTCAATATAATACATAACTTCCAATCGAATTATTCTTGGTACATTCTTAAAATAGACACTATATTCTTAAAAAGAAATATATATATATGTCTGGCATTCAGCTTTGTTCGGGTATTTTCCCACGTGGTGCTTTTAAAGTTGTAGCAACGTTTCAGCAGAATCTCATCTGCTATCATCAGGCTTCTGTATGGTATTTGTCTTGAGTCAGACTTTTACAGTGGTTTCAGATTTAAATTTGGGGCAGCCTATTGCTGTGTCAGAATGGTTTTTCTTCCTCCTGATTGGTTGAGAGTCTTGGTCTGTGTTTATTGGTCTTGGAGTGTGCTGTGTTCTGCTACTAATATCTTCTGTCTGTTTTTTTTGGGGGGGGGGGCTCTTTTTGTATCTTGATTGGCTGGCAACATTGTGTTACTTTATTGGAGGCCTTTAGTGCAGCTTGGCTTCGGGTAAATGGACGGCTATCATTAGTTAGGAAGCTGGGTTTCATCTGGGTGCCTGGTTGGGGTGTGTTTGAGCTGGAGGTATCAGGGGGGATCTGTTTGTGCCCAGGTGTTTGCCTGGCTTGTGGTGTGGAGATTTTTTTGTTTGTGAGTGCAGGCTTCCAAATGATTGACAGCCTGGTGGAATCATCTCTTCTGTTCATGCTTTCTGGTCTTTTTTCAATCTCTATGGCTTCTCTGATGATTCTGTGGCTGGGATTTTCTATGATGGCTAGGGTTTTGGTGCCATTGAAGTTGATGTTATGACCTGTGGCTTCCATGTGTTGGACAAGTGAGGAAGTGTGTTCCAGCTTTTTGACTGCATTTTTGTGTTCATCCAGGCGGGTGCTTATTCTTCTATTGGTCTGTCCAATGTATGTGGCCGGGCATGATGCACAGGGGACTTCATATATGCCTTGGTTTTCCAGGTCAATTTTGTCTTTGGGGTTCCTGAGGATGGCTGCTATTTTTCTGTCTGTTTTGAAGGCAGTCTTGATGTGGTGTCTGTATAGAATCTTACTAATTTTGTCTGTAGTGCCTCTTATGTAGGGCAGGACAGCTGTTCCACGGGTCTGTTCATCTTCTGGGTCTCTATTATGTCTCAGTGTGCTTTTGTGGATCAAGTTGGAGATTTTGCTTTTGTGGAAGCCGTTGGCTGTCAATATTTTAGTCAGGGTGCATAGTTCAGTCTTAATGCGTGTCTTGTCTGCCAGGCGTTTGGTTCTAGTAATTAGTGTTTTAGCCACGGACTTTATCTGTGCTGGGTGGTGGTGGGATTGGGCGTTGAGGTAGCGGTTAGTGTGTGTTTTCTTCTGGTATATGGTGTGTCCTAGTGTGCCATCTGTTTTCTTGTAGATTAGTACATCTAGGAATGGTAGTTGTTTGTTTGTTTCTGTTTCCATGGTGAACTTGATTTTGGGGTGTGCGCTGTTTAGGTGTGTTAGGAAGTTGTTTAGGTTTTCTTGTCCATGGGGCCAAATCACGAATGTGTCATCGATATATCTTAACCATAGTTTGGGTTTGAGTATGGCATTAGCCAGGGCTCTGGATTCGAATTCTTCCATGAACAGGTTTGCAATGACAGGTGACAGTGGTGATCCCATGGGGGCTCCTTCAATTTGTTTGTATCTTTGTCCTTTGTATATGAAATATGTGTTGGTTAAGCAGTGTTCTTTTAGTTCCATGAGGTGTTTAGCTGGTTGGTATTTATTTTTGATGATTTCGAGGGTCTCTTTTATCGGGACTTGAGTGAATAGTGAAACCACATCAAAACTTACAAGCAGATCTTCTTGCTCCACGTGTAGATCTTTGATCATTTCCAAGAAGTGGTATGAGTTTTGTACATGAGAAGCTGCTGTTTCAGCATGGGGCTGTAGCTCTTTTGCTAGGTGTTTAGCCAGGTTTTGTAGTGGTGCTCCTCTGGAGCTGACTATGGGTCTGAGAGGTATGCTTTCTTTGTGTATTTTTGGGAGGCCGTATAGTTTGGGGCATCTGGAAGATTTGAAATCCAGCTTCCTAACGAATGATAGCCGTCCATTTACCCGAAGCCCAGCTGCACTAAAGGCCTCCAATAAAGTAACACAATGTTGCCAGCCAATCAAGATACAAAAAGAGCCCCCCCCCAAAAAAAAACAGACAGAAGATACTAGTAGGAGAACACAGCAAACTCCAAGACCAATAAACACAGACCAAGACTCTCAACCAATCAGGAGGAAGAAAAAACCATTCTGACACAGCAATAGGCTGCCCCAAATTTAAATCTGAAACCACTGTAAAAGTCTGACTCACAAACACCATACAGAAGCCTGATGATGGCAGATGAGATTCTGCTGAAACGTTGCTACAACTTTAAAAGCACCACGTGGGAAAATACCCGAACAAAGCTGAATGCCATATATATATATATATATATATATATATATATATATATATATATATATATATATATATATATATATATATATATATATATATGTGTATGTGTATGTGTATGTGTATGTGTATGTGTATGTGTATGTGTATGTGTATGTGTATGTGTATGTGTATGTGTATGTGTATGTGTATGTGTATGTGTATGTATATATATATATATATATATATTGTTGTGAATTAATAAAAGTGCTTGAATAAAGTTTGTTGAAACCTTAAAGCAAAGTGCAGGGTTCTGGCCCTGCACTTCTGATTGGCCGATAATAGCGATATTGGATTGGTCCATTCAGGAGAATCTGATTGGCTATTAACGAGCCCTTCTCATTGGTTAAAAAGAGCTAACGTTCCTGTGTTCTTATTGGCTAAATACCCAAGAGCTTGCCTATATAAAGGGGGCTGTTGAGGCCATTCCGAGAGCTGTTGCACCATGTTAAATAAAAAGTTGAAGTTCACTGTTCGTCGACTCGTCTCCACTTCTTGCACCACGCACAGAACATAACACTGGTGATGAGGATGGGATGTGGAGACGTAAGAGCTGACTGAACATTACAAAAGCGAAAACAGAGCACGTGACTGAAACGCACCAATGGCAGAACCATGTCCGGCAGCATCATAGAACCCACTCCATTCGACCCGGCACAAGAAGACTGGGACTCATATATGGATCGCTTCCAGATGTTTCTGGAGACCAACAATTTGAAGGATGCCACTACCAGAAAGAAACGGGCGGTATTCCTAACTCATTGCGGGCCAACCGTATTCAAGATGGCCAAAGCACTAGCGAAACCGGCAGAAGTGAAGTCCATGGACTGGGATGTCCTCGAACCCCTGCTAAGGGCCCACTATGCACCGACCGTACCAATGCTCGTGAGAAGGCATGAAATTTACCAGAGAGATCAGCGGAAGGGCAAAAGCATTGCAGATTTCATAGTGGTTCTCCGGAATCTAGGAGGCCTATGCGGGTTTACCAACCTTGAAGAAGCCCTGAGAGACAGAATAGTTCTGGGACTAGATGCACCAGGCGTGCAGAGTAAGCTGATGGCGAAAGGCGACATTAGCCTTACAGTTGCCATCGCTGTTGCTACTGCAGCAGAAGCAACCAGGAAGTCGGCTGCTTGAATGCACCGCACCCACGCTCCACTTTACCAACTCGCCAGCGAAGTTTCACCTCACTTAGAAGAACCGGCAATGACAGCCCACCACGAGGACCTCGAATCGTCATCAGACAACAATGAAGAAGAGGTCAACCAGCTTCAGTCTGAATGAGACCAACGCCAGAAATCGCAGTACCAATGTGCTGGTTGTGGAGCAAGCGACCCCCGATCAGACTGCAAATTCCTCTACGCGCTCTGCCATGTGTGCGGGAAAAGAGGCCACATCGGACGGGTCTGTAGAAGCAAGCAAGGACCCAGCCAAACCCCGAGGGGGGCTAACTATCGCCAATCTACAGGAAGCCGTCTTGCAAAGCGAGAACCCTTGAACCACCAATGGAACAACCACTCCTACAGAAACAGACCCCTAAACCACTCAACAAAGTGAGAAGAGGCACACCACACTATTACGATTGATCACGCCTCATCACTGGATGCCAAGAAGATCTGGGTGAAGGTAGCCATCGAAAACCAGCCTTGTATGATGGAAGTCAATTCAGGATCGTCCCTCTCAATGGTTTCCTGGAAGACCCTCAAGCAACTCATCCCTACCATCCATCGACAAGACCTCCGATTCCAAAGAATCATACTCAAAGTTTATCAAGGAAATCGAATTCCAGTCATTGGATCCAGCCAAGTCCGCGTTTCCTTTAAAAATCATACTGCATCTCTACCCTTGACTGTAGTCGACAGGGATCGGCCTAGCTTGTTAGGCCTCCAATGGTTCGCTCAACTTGGAATTGAAGTAACCGGCATTCACTGAACTCGCAGTAACGACTGGGAAGAGGATCTCGTACAAGAATTCCAGGACGTCTTTGTAGACAAACTAGGCGAGTACAAGGGGACCCTGATATCATTTAACCTCAACCCCGAAATAGCTCCCATCCGCCTTAAGCCTCGTCGAGTCCCATTCGCCCTTAAACCAAAGATTAACAAGCAGCTTGATAAATTAATAGCCCAGGGGGTGTTAGAACCAACCGACCATTCTCCCTGGGAAACCCCAATTATGACACCCATCAAGCCAGATTGATCGTTAAGAATTTATGGGGACTACCGAGCCACCCTGAATCATGCCCTGCAGCAAAACGCTTACCCGGTACCGGTGGTGCAACACCTTTTCCATTCCCTGGGGGCAGAAAAGTCTTCGCTAAACTAGATCTAGCCTAGGCATACCAACAACTGCCTGTAGACCGAAAAACGGCAGAGGCTCAAACGATCGTTACGCACCAACGTGTAAATGTAACCGACTCCAATTCGGAGTAAGCGTGGCCCCGAGAAGTTTGATGGAAAGACTATTACAAGGGATAAAAGGCGTTGTCCCCTATTTTGATGATGTTTTAATTGCTGCTCCGACTCAAGAAATACTAAGGGAGCGCCTGGGGTTGGTTCTTCAGAGATTTAAAGACTCGGGTCTCAAAGTTAAGAAAAACAAGTGTCAACTATGTACTGATCGAGTAGAATTTTTAGGATATTTAATAGATAAACAGGGCATTCACCCCACCGATAGCAAACTTAGGGCAATCAAAAACGCCCCAAGACCCTGAAATAAGGCAGATCTCCAAGCATTCCTAGGCCTTATCAATTTTTATAATGTCTTCCTGCCTCACAAGGCAACCGTAGCTGAACCCTTACATCGTTTATTAGACAAAAAAGCAACCTGGATTTGGGGGCACCGAGAAGAACAGGCGTTTCGAAAAGTAAAAAACTTATTGACCTCCGACACTGTTTTGATGCAGTATAATGAGACTTTGCCTTTTTACTTGTGATGCATCACCCTTCGGAGTGGGCGCCATTTTGAGCCATGTTTTACCAAACGGAAGTGAAGCCCCTGTTGCCTATTTTTCGAAAACGCTATCAAAAGCAGAACGCAATTACAGTCAAATCGAAGCTCTTGCCATTGTATCTGCTGTTAAACGATTTCATGAATATATCTATGGGCGGGCTTTCACGATAATAACTGACCACAAACCCTTACTGGGAATAATAGCGGGAGATAAACCAACCCCTTATATATTATCTCCCAGAATGACCGCTGGTCAGAATTCTTGGCTGCCTATAATTATAAGTTGCAACACCACCCGGGGAAAGCCATTCCCCAAGCTGATGCATTAAGCCGTGCACTGCTTCCACAAAACCGTTGACGACCCTGCTCTGACCATCACAACACTGCAGATTGAGACACTCCAAAAACCGCTGCTGACGGCTCGCAATATCGTGATTGAAACTTAATACGATTCCGTTTTAGCACGTGTCCTCAACTGGTTAGAACGTGGATGGCCATTGGACCAAATCCCTGACAATTACGCTCCCTTCAAAAGTCGACAGACGGAACTGTTTTCCCAGAAGGGCTGCATCATTTGGGGTGATAGAGTCGTTGTCCCAGAGCGGTTACAGCGAGTGGTACTAAGAACCTTGCACAATGGCCACCCTGGCATCGTGCACATGAAAGCACTCGCGCGAAGCTCTGCGTGGTGGCCGGGCACAGACAAGCAGATTGAAGCCTGGGTAAAGACTTGTTCCAAATGCCAGGAAGTCATCAATGCCCCACCGAAAGCAACCCCAACAGAATGGGACACACCCAGGGGACCATGGTCCCATATTCAACTGGACTTTACGGGACTTACGAATGGACACACATTTTTATTAACAGTGGATGCCTTCTCAAACTGGCTCGAAATCCATGAGAGGAAAAATACAACAACTGAATCAGTTATCAGAAAATTGGACAGATTATTTGCAACACACGGATTACCAGACATTCTGGTATCCGACAACGGGCCCCAGTTTACCGCTCTTTCTTTTGAACAGTACCTGGCAGACCATGGTATTCGCCATGTGCTAACTTCACCGGCGCATCCTGCGGCTAATGGAAGGGCCGAGCGCATGGTACAATTCGTCAAAAGAACTCTACATAAAATGGACTATGGCGATATCGAAGACAAGATTAACCAGATACTCCTTTTGCAGCACATTACTCCACACAGTGTCACCAACAAAACTCCCGCTGAGTTATTGATGGGATGGAAACTCCGCTCCCACCTGGACTGACTACACCCATCATACGAACTTGAAAAACCACATAGATCTACTGGGAAATCCCAAAATTTCCAAGTAGGCGACTTGGTTTTTGTGAGAAACTTTTATGACGACCCATTGTGGGTCGAGGCAACTGTAATCCAAGTAACCGGACCCAGATCATACCGAGTGAAATGTTGCGACGATAGAATATGGAAGCGCCATATTGATCAGCTGCGTTCAAGGCTGCAGTCTGGGGTCTGCGATTCCGGTGATTTCCAAACTGAGGGGGGAGGAGACGCCGAGGAGGCTGAGTTTGGAACAGCAGAAAGCACAAGCGGAAGAAATGACCGCTCAGATTCAACATGTGAAGAAGGATCAGGGACAGGGGTTAACTTGCCTCAAAGGGATATCGAGGACATTAATGGTAACGGAAGTTTAGATACAGAATCAGAGGCACCCTGTTCACCAGATAACGTCCTACCCCAACAAGACTCTAGACAAATTCTGGGAGGACAGCGTAAATCAAACAGAGAATCAAAACAACCTGCCTACCTCAAAGACTACGTTACCGCCCCCCTTAAATGGAACCCGGGGGGGAAGGGGTGTTGTGAATTAATAAAAGTGCTTGAATAAAGTTTGTTGAAACCTTAAAGCAAAGTGCAGGGTTCTGGCCCTGCACTTCTGATTGGCCAAGAATAGCGATATCGGATTGGTCCATTCAGGAGAATCTGATTGGCTATTAACAAGCCCTTCTCATTGGTTAAAAAGAACTAACGTTCCTATGTTTTCATTGGCTAAATACCCAAGAGCTTGCCTATATAAAGGGGGCTGTTGAGGCCATTCCAAGAGCTGTTGCACCATGTTAAATAAAGAGTTGAAGTTCACTGTTCGTCGACTCATCTCCGCTTCTTGCGCCACGCACAGAACATAACATATATATCAGTAAATAAAACACATTCCATTCCAATTCAATTCTATCATTAATATGCATTAAAATATTAACATCTTTAAGATTTCTTTTCAATTGAATATCATACTTCCTTGGGAACACTTATAAACTTTCCATAGTTAATTCTTTTCTTTCCATATTTCTCACTTATATTTTTATAAATCATTACTAATAATTAAAAATGTTCCCTTTTAATTCTCTCAATCATTTTAATTCATTTATTTATTAACAAACATTCCACTGCATTACAATAAATATTTTATCCATCATTATATTTTCTAAAGTTATTTCTATTTGTAATTTAACAAAACTATCTTATGTACCTTTGCAGAATCCCTTTTACAATCACCCATTATCTCTAAACAAACTTATGGTTACAATCCTAATATCTTTTCCCTGTTTCTCCATTTCTTGTTTCTGTCTTTTACAACTTCTTTTCCTTGCCTTCTTCCCCCTCTTCTCCCTCCCCTTTTTACCCCCTTGTCTCTCTACTTCTAACTCTCTCATCTGTTATCCCCTCTTCTGTTGCTTTCTAATATTATACTTATCTTTCAAATTGTTCTTCTTTTTGGTTGTTTTTTCTAATCTTAAACCTTTCACTCTCTTTTCCCCCTTTTCTTTTTTCCCCCACTTAAAATTATTTGATCATTAAAGATGGCTTCTTTTTTGTCCCAATCTTCTTGTTCTGCAAGCGTTTCTTGCTGCTTCTCATAGTTCCAGATCTCTATTTCTAAGAATTGAAACACAAAGCCAAAAGAACTTCTCCCTTCTTGTGCATCTTCTTTCCATTTTTAAAGTTCCGTTTTCAGTTCTTCTAAGAGTGATACCATTTTAAAAACTTTTAAACAACCACCCAGTTAATTTTAGTCATCTAGATGCAAAAAACAAAAATCACCAAGTAATCCAAATAATCCAAGGCTGTTTCTACTTGCTTCTTTTTTCCACTTTCTCTTCTTGGGGTTCTATTATTTTGTTATCAAGTTTCCATTAAAATGTATCTTTGAGAAATCTTGTTAAAATTTCACTGTAAGTTCCTTTTAATTACAGTTCCATTCCTTAATTCCAGGCAGTCTCCTCCATTTTTCCAGATCCTGCCCTTCTATTCATTTTTTTTCTCTTTTCCAGCTTTTAAAAACTTTTAAATGTCCAGAAATCTTTATTTATCCCTTTGACTTTTATTTTCAGCTTAGATGCTTATTAATGTCAAAGTGGATTTTTTTTTTTCAGTTTCTTGCTTAAGTCTCTTAGCTGTCAGTATAAGGAAGGGAAGAAAAAAAAGCCTAATCCTTTCCCTTCTCTCTTTCACAGCTTCAAAATCTTCTTTTGGAACAATGTTGTTAAGTTTAAATTCCAGGGTACCTTATTTGTTGCTTTTGCTGTTTGACCCAGTCAACCAAAACTTTCTCTTAATTCTTATCTTCCTCCTGCACATTCTTTTCCGGTCGAGTTCTTTTTTGTGGTAGCCATTTCTGACTACCGCTACAACTGCCTTCAGGAAAGGGAGTAATGGCCAGCTGGGGAGGTGAGATGCGGCTCTCCTCAACTCTGCAGGAAGTCTCCCCCTCTTCACCACCTCTACGGGGTGGCTTAGCCCCAAAACCAGCTGGCTCGGGGCGCTCCAGCAGTAAGCATTGGAGAGCCTTGGAGAGATGAGGTTTCAGTCTGTCGCCAAAGAAGCTCAAACTGGAAGTCCAAACAGCATAATTCTTGAAATCACGACAATGTCATTGTTGCATACACGAATGTTTATCTTTGCTACAATCTTATTTTGGAGTTCTTCCATGATCTTCTGAATTCCGTTACAAGTGGAATTGGAAGATACAAATTTCTCATTGAAATGATGGGGAAGTCTTTCTTCAATTCTTGCTTATATGGTGACAATCCAGAGAGTTCAATTAATCAGTCAATCAATCTTGATCAATCAATCAAGAAATTATGTTGAAAATGAGTAACGTTACCTCCTTCACTGACAGAATTTAAGGAACAATGTTATTTCATCATTCCAGTGAAGTGCTTAACGCATGTGGAATTGATTTTCATCATCATTTCATTGATAGGAACCAAGTCAGTTCTGTAGGATTGTGAAATGCTGGATAGATGAAATCCACATATTCTTCCAGAGTTCTTACAGGCAGAATCATATCTTCAGATAATTTTATTTCCTCATTTTGATTTTTATGAATTTTGTGTTCTCCAAAGAACTTAAAATATCTTCCTTCTTCCTCACTCAACTGCATGTTTCTCTTCAATTGTAACTTGGCAAAGCTTCTCCATAATTATGATTTTTGACACATACCTTCTTTACATCACCATCATTTCAATATTTCTACACCTGGTAGAAGCTGACAGAAATTTCCCAAAAACTCTCATTCTTGCCATATATATCAAGAAGAGTCCAATCTATGGCTTCAAAACTCTCCTTCCTAATCATGAGTCGCTCATCCCAAACAATAAACCTTGCATGTTGAAGCAAATTTGCAGAATAGGATTTTTTTTCATGTCACAAAGAGCATTTTCATTCACTTTGAGGAATATCTTGAATCTTGAATGTGGTGTCCTATCAGCAGGCCTCAAAGTTGCTGCAGTACTAAATGATACTAAAGCAATAGCAACATCTCCATCTTCCCAGCTTTAGCGAGGCTCAAAGTGATAACAAATATCTTTCTTATTTTTTCCTGATGCATCAATGACAATTATTTAACAGGGATTCATTGTGAAGTATAAATTAATGCTGCTTTTCTCTGCTGAATTATGCTTAATGCAATAATTCCTGATTGCGACCATTTTAATTAATTGTACCATGTTTTTTGGTTTTGGTAAGTTATATTCAAGTCTTCTTTCTGAATGTCTCAATTTTTTCTTGGAAAAATAGAAGAACTTGTTCATGGTATCTCTAATTGAACATGATGTTAGGATTATTGATCACTTGATTTGGAGGAAATCTTCAGGTACTGTGTTCTTGAACCAGTTCCACAATTACTGTTGATTGTTGTTCAATGTTTGTAAGCAAGATGACAAACAAATCTCTAGTTGCTCTGGGAATTCTTTTCTTGAGATACTTTGGTTCAAAAATTGTCACTTTATGATGCACCATTTCATCCAGGCAAAGATCGCAACAGGTATTTTAGTAATTTATAGATGCAGGCAACTTGCAACAAATTTCCATTATTTCCAGACCATGAACCTAACAGACAGTGATGATGGGAATGTATATCCAGCAATATTTAGAATAGCTCAATTTGCCAATTTAGTTGGAAATAAAACTCCTCCTGCCATTGTTGCAATATGTACTTCTACAGAAGATTCAAAAAAATGATTACTGCTTCACTTTTGCTATTAAAATCCTATTACAATTGAAAATTTATGATAGAAAGTTTTGTCTTTAATTCAGTTAATCCATTAATTGCATTAGATATGTGTATATTACAATTTGTGTTAAAACGGGAGTCATACTTCCAGTTTAGGCAATACACATAAACAAGTACCATTTCATCCACTGTGACCATGTGCATACATGCCGATGATAGAGGACAGTAAATGATGTTTTTAAAATGGCACTGGGAATCTGGGATTTTTAGAAGGGCTTGAAACAACATAATCCCCTTTCTTTCTTTCTCCCTTACTTCCTTATCTGATAAATCAGAAATGTTGCTGTACAATAACCCTTATTATTTCTCATCCCCCGTTAAGGTAGCTGAAGCTGCCAGAAAGCATTTTAAATAATTAAACAAATATCGAATTAATGGATGAAATGTTGCAACCTTAATTCTTTTCCATAAGACTTCTTCTTTGCCACCCCAAAATCATTTGCAGGAAAAGAACTCCACAGACAAATTCCATCCAGGAGCTTCTGATTTGGCAATTATGTACATGCCCAACTTCAGCTATTTTAATGATGCTGGTTTTATCTCGAGATATATCTCTCATGGTCTGGGCTGCTGGAATTGAAATGATATGCTTCTGACTCCATGGAACGGGCTCCGTATATTGGTCTGAATTGCTTTTAATCTCCCACTGTTCCCACTAGGCATGTAGAGGGAAACATGCAAAACACACAAAATATTAGCACCAACAGTTGCAGGTTAGAATTGGATCACCCTTCTAAGGTCTCAGAATTTGCCACCAGTTGCCAAATGCTAGCATCAGTGCCTGTGTATCCATTGGATAAAGAGTAAATGGGTTAACAAACAGAAAGGGGGAAAAAGCTGGAACCTTAAGGCAGCCTTCTCCAAATTGAACCTTCCAATACAGTGAGATTATAAATTCCAAATTTTCCATCAGGCCTACATTGGCTAACTTTCCAGGGCTTGCATGATCAACATATTTGAATGACCCCAATTTGTTGAATGTCTACAAGAAGAGATGTGTCCAGGTTATCTGAGAAACCAACTCACCCTGATGGGATATGTTCACTCCCACCCTTACTGGCAGAAGGAGCATGATACGGACCCTCTTTGTCAAGGTATTCCAGCTAGCTGCATCCAGGAAAAGTGCTTTTTCTGCCTTGACTATTGCCCTCTGGAACATCTTGCCCTCTGAGCAGTGGTAGGATTCAATTTTTTTTACCACTGGTTCTTTGGGTGTGGCTTGGTGGGTGTGCCATGGCTTGGTGGGTGTAGCTTGGTGGGCGTGGCAAGGGAAATTACTATAAACTCTCCATTCCCAACCCACACCAGGGGAAGGTTACTGCAAAATCCAATTCCCTCCCCACCCCACTATCCTGCTTTCCAGCTCTGTTCTCCTGTGCAGCGCAACAAAAGAAGGCCAGTCAGAAGTGGTATTTGCCAGTTCTCTGAACTACTGAAAATTTCTGTTACTCGTTCTCCGAACTACTCAAAATTTCCACTACTGGTTCTCCAGAACTGGTCAGAACCTGCTGAATACCACCTTTGCCTCTCGGGTCAGATCTACTTCCACTCTTTTGGCCTTGCAAGCCAAAAGAGTGGAAGTTGCTACCAGCCTGGAGTCCCAATGAGGGTATGGTACTTTGGAGGTGGGTAATGGAATAGATCACCTTCTCCCTGTGTCCACTTTGCTCCCACCATCTCCATCCTGATTATTTTATTTTAATAAATTTTAAATTTAAGATCCATATTATTTTAATGTTTTATAGTACATTTTATTCAATGTCTTTGAATAAATTGCCTTTGGGCAAGATGGGCAGCATACAAGTTTGATAAATAAATACAAGTTTGATTAGTAGAGATTTCAGTTTGACCATTGCATTCAAGGAATGAACTGCCAAAGTAGAAAGACATTCAATATAGGCCTTTGAAGTCAACACCCTTGTAAATGTTGAGATCGGGTAAAATGGTTCTATTTATGTTGTGTCCGTTTGGAAAGAGGCCAGGAGTCGGTGACTTTGTATCAAGCTCTTTATTGTAGTCAGGAACCGAACTGGCTCTCAGGAAAACTTTGCGGCTTTTTATTTCCAAGCCGCGGCGGCCGTGGCCAATGGCACCACTTTGAATCTCCCGCGATTCAAATCTACCAATTGCGGGAGATTCTCAGCGAGCCAATTGGCGCGGCTCGCCAAACCAATCTGATCGCCCCGCGCTTTGGCCAATCAAAGCGCGGGGATTTCAAAAATTCAAATTAAGGTACAGAACACCCCTCCCCTCTTGGTTTGGTCCTACGTAGCATAGTCCCGTAGGTAGGCGGGGCTCCGTCTTTGCCTACTGGACCTGCGCAGGTCAGTCGTAGGTTGGATCCCGGCCGGTTCGGTCGGGGTCTCTGTTTCTCTTGACTCCATCGTGGGAACCGCCTGGTCTGGCTGGCCGGGCCGTTCTTCACAGCTCCCTCCTGGGCTACCCGGGTTGGTTGAGCTGCAGGTTTTGCCGCTCCCGCTCGGTCTTTCCGAGTTGGTTGAGCTGGCCTGGCTGTCTCTCCCTGGCGAGGTTTGTGCTGGCTGCTTTCAGGTGAGTATGGCTGGTTTCTTTCTTCTGGGTTTTGGTTCCCGTGGTATCCCCTGCCTTCTTGGTTTGTATTGAGGGGGTTGGTTTTGTTTGGTTGCGTGTTGGTGGTGTCTTTTGTGGCAGTCCTCGTTCTTAACTGATCGATGTGGCGTTTCCACGCTCATCCGTCGGTTGTTTGTAGCCAGTACGAGCGTGGGCCTGTTAGCTGTGTTATGATTGCTGGTACCCATAATGGGTCTCCGGTTAGGTTCTTCGCGTAGACAGCATCACCTGGTGCGAAGGTTCGGTGTTTGCTGGTGGAATCTGGGGGTTTCTCTGGGTTTTAAGTGGGGTGTAGTCTATCGAGTGGGGACCTTATTTTCCTCCCCATTAGCAGTTCTGCCGGGCTTTTATTTGTTATGGTGTTCGGGGTTATGTGCTGTATGAAGAGTAATTTATTTATTTTGTCTTGGATCTCCCTGTGGTCTATTTTCTGGATGGTTTTTTTTGTGAATTGAACCATCCGTTCCACCCTTCCATTTACCGTCAGGGCTGTCAGTGCATGTCGTATGCCCCTTTCCGCTAGGAATTTTTCGAATTCCAGCGAGGTGAACTGGGGCCCGTTGTTGGACACGAGGACGTCTGGGAGGCCGTGTGTTGCGAAGAGTTGCAGAGTTCTTTGATCATGGCTTCCGTGGTGGTTGTTCTCATGTTGCTTACCTCCAGCCAGTTGGAGTAAGCATCTACAGTTATTAAGAAAGTGTGTCCTTTTGTGGGCCTGGCAAAATCTATGTGGATTCTAGACCAAGGTCCCCTGGGGGTTTCCCACTCTAGGATGGGTGCTGTGGGTGGACTTGGTCTAGTTTCCTGGCATCGTTGACACCTTGCTACCCAGGCCTTGATCTGTTTGTCCATCCCTGGCCACCAAGCGTAACTTCTGGCCAGGGCTTTCGTTCTTATGATGCCCGGGTGCCCCTTGTGTAACAGTTCCCGTATCTTCCCTTGTAGTTTTTCCGGGATGACTACCCTATCCCCCCATAGTATACACCCTTTTAGTAACGAAAGTTCCGTTTGCTGGTTTTGGAATGTCCTGAAAGTCTCGTCGTTGTCCTTTTCTGGCCACCCTTTCTCTACCCAATGCAAAACCCGTGCCAGACATTTGTCTTTATTAGTTTCTCGTGCAATGTCTGACGTGGTTATGGGTAGGTCGGGTAGAGCCTCTATGCTGAGAGTGGTCGTCATGGGTGCTGGGTCAGTGTCTGGTTCGGGTAACGGTGAGTGGCTTACAGTGTCCGCATGGGAGATAGTCTTACCGGGTCGGTGTGTGAGTCTGTAATTGTAGGCGGCCAGGAATTCGGACCACCTTGTCATTCTGGGAGACAGAATGTTTGGGGTGGCCATGTTCCCTGCGAGTATTCCCAGCAGTGGTTTGTGGTCGGTGATGATGGTGAACGTCCGGCCATAAAGGTACTCATGAAACCTTTTTACTGCGGCGACGATAGCCAAAGTCTCTTTGTTCAGCTGGCTGTAGTTCCGCTCCGGTTTGGTGAGGGTCCTTGAAAAGAACGCGATGGGTGCTTCCTTTCCGTTGGGAAGAGTGTGATGACGCCGAAGGGTGATGCGTCACATGTGATGGTTAGTGGTAGGGTCTTGTTGTACTGGATGAGGACGGCATCCAAAGTGAGCAGGTCCTTGGTTTTCCTGAAGGCGGCTTCCTCGTGTTTCCCCCAAGTCCAGGTAGCCGCCTTGTCCAAAAGTCTATGCAAAGACTCCGCTGCAGTCACCTTTTGGGGCAGGAAGACATTATAAAAGTTAAGTAGCCCCAGAAACGCCTACAGTTCTGTTTTTGACCTGGGTGTGGGGGCTTCTTTGATGGCTTTAATTTTTTTGTCGGTGGGGTGAATGCCGTGTCGGTCTAGGAGGTATCCTAGGAATTCGACCCGCTCTGTGTACAGCTGGCATTTTTCCCTCTTCACTTTAAGCCTGGTTTTTTTGAATTTCATTAGCACCTCCCTTAGGCGAGTCTCTAGTTTGGCCTGGTTGGTTGCTGATACTAGTACATCGTTGAAGTAGGGTACCACGCCCTTGATGCCTTGTAAGAGTCTTTCCAAGAGGCTCTGGAAAATTCCAGATGCCACGCTGACTCCGAATTGGAGTCGGTTACATCTAAAGGCTCCCCGGTGGGTGACTATGGTTTGCGCCTCTGCAGTTTCCTCGTCGACCGGCAGTTGCTGGTATGCTTGGGCCAGGTCGAGTATTGCGAAAACTTTGCCCCCTCCCAGTGAGTGTAGGAGATGTTGCACTACTGGACGGGGTAAGCACTTTGCTGCAAGGCGCCATTTAGGGTGGCCTTATAGTCCCCGCAGATTCTCACTGACCCATCAGGCTTGATTGGGGTGACTATTGGGGTCTCCCACCGGGCATGGTCTATGGGTTGTAGGACCCCTTGCTTGACGAGCTTGTCAATTTGCTCGTCGATTTTTGGTTTGAGTGAGAAAGGTACCCGCCTTGGTTTTAGGCATTTCGGGGAAACATTTGGATGTAGGCTGAAGGATATAGGGGACCCTCGGTACTTGCCTAGGGTGCCGTTGAACACTTCTTGGAAGTCCCGGGCCAGTTGCTGCTCCCAGTCAGTTTCGGCGATGTGGTCGATGCCCGTGACTGTGATGCCGAGCGGTGCGAACCATTGAAGTCCCAGCAGGCTAGGTCGGTCTCGATCGACGATGGTCAAGGGAAGTCTTTCGGTGTGCCCCTTGTAGGTTACTGTGAACTGTCCTGTTCCAACTACAGGGATGCGGTTTCCCTGGTAGTCTTTGAGGATTAGTCTCTGGTTTTCTAGTCCCCTTCTCTGGATGGTAGGCACCAAGCATTTAATTTCTTGCCAGGCTACCATTGAGAGGTAGGACCCGGAGTCCACCTCCATTTTACAGGGTTTGCCTTCGATGCCTACCTCTACGTAGACTTTTCGGGCATCGGGGGTTGTTGCGTGGACGATGGTGACCATCTGATGTGTCTCTTCTCTCCGCCGGGTCTCGCCACCTCGTTGGGCTCATATGTTCCGGTCCCAATGGTTGTCGGCTGGGCGGTCTCTGGTCCTGGGTGGTGTGCTCTCTCATCTCTGCTCGCTCGGGTCCCATCGTCTGGGGCTGTGGGTTTTCTTGAGGCAGCAGACACGGGCGATGTGGCCCTTTTTGTCACAGTGCCGGCAGACTGAGTCGAAGAACCGGCATTCAGATCTGGGGTGGTCACCTCTGCAACCAGCACACGCGGTCCTCGACTTACGACTCCGCTGGCTGCGCTGGTCACGGCCTGCCTGGAGATGGTGGATTTCTTCCTCCTCATCTGAGGTGCCCGAGGTGGAGTGGAGTTCACCCTGGTGGGTGGTAGTTTCAGGTTGGGCCTCGGCCAACCTTGCAGGGTTGTTTGCGGTGCGGTGCCCGGCGAGGGCGATGTTGCCCTTGGCCATCAGCCGACTTTGGAGAACGGGGTCCCACAGGCCGAGCATGATTCGGTCCCGCAGGGCCTCATTCATATTGGAGAACTCGCATAGCCCTCCAAGGCGCCGCAGCTATGCGGCAAAATCACTGAGACTCTTGCCCGACCGCTGGTCCCGCCGATAAAATTAGTGTCATCGGATGAGGATGGGTACGGCTGGAGCGTAGTGTCTCCGGAGTAATGGCTCGAGGTCATCCCAATCCATCGCGGTAACGTCGGTGGGCTTGGCTAGCGCTTTTGCCATCTTAAACACTGCGGGCCCACAGTGCGTTAGGAAGACGGCTCGTTTCTTCGGTCTGGTGGCGTCCTTCAGGTCGTTGCATTCGAGGAACATGCGGAATCTGTCCGTGTAAGATTCCCAGTCCTCGCTAGCGGGGTTGAAGGGTGTTGGTGGTGCGATGCTGGCCATCTCATCGGTTGGCTGGCTTCCGTCGGTGCTTCGGTTCATCCTCATCGCCAGTGTTGTGTCCGTTTGGAAAGAGGCCAGGAGTCGGTGATTTTGTATCAAGCTCTTTATTGTAGTCAGGAACCGAACTGGCTCTCAGGAAAACTTTGCGGCTTTTTATTTCCAAGCTGCGGCGGCTGCGGCCAATGGCACCGCTTTGAATCTCCCGCGATTCGAATCTACCAATCGCAGGAGATTCTCAGCGAGCCAATCGGCACGGCTCGCCTAACCAATCTGATCGCCCCGCGCTTTGGCCAATCAAAGCGCGGGGATTTCAAGAATTCAAATTAAGGTACAGAACAATATACACTTGCTAAAACAGGGCAACAACAGCATATCAATCTATATGAGCAATACATCTCAACCTCAAAATGGATACTTAGACAGACTGTCTTTTGTCTGACAGCAAATGTATATTCATTTTATGGTTATAAGAGTAAAGTGATTTAGGACTGAGAGACATTGATAACTCAGGGTTTTGAAGTCAGTTGCCAAAAGCAGCTTGATTTTAATGATTCCAAATCAAACTATCTGGGTTTTCTGTCTGTCTTGTGTATCTTACTTAAAACGGATAATTTTCAGCTGAATACTCAATTTTCCCCTTTAGTTCCAATGAGCAAACCTCCAGGTAGGTTTAGTGCAAAAGATTAAGACCGCATTAAGATTAAGTCTGAAATGTTCTACTACCAATTAGCCCTCTAGTATTTCTGTAAGCCTTGAATTTTTGATGTGATCAATGACACCAAGTGGAGCCATCTTCAGTGGAGAGGTTATTAAAGATATAAAAATCAATGCAAATATGATACTTGGAATACATATCACGAGATAATGAATCACCATGAGAGCCAACTAAGAAGGAATGTCAGCAGAGCAAACAGAAGGTTTGTGCATAAGAAAGTATTTGATGCCAGAAGAATTTAAGCTAAATTTTGCATGAGACAGAAATCTTCACACAACACTTATGATACATTTATATGGCAATGTTTTAATGAGATGACACAAGCCAAACGAAGCACAAAAATTATGTATATGTGCATTAGAAGGATCTATGAGTACATGGGGAAAGGAACAAGGTTTATCTCAATATCTCAGTACAGTGTATTACTCTGGTCTGCTTTCTTCCAAAAGAATATATATTTATTTAATTATTGTAAATTCACTTGCATTTTGCATGCATGCTCCTGATAGTTATACATATGCCAATGGATAACCCATTCCATGATTTCTTCTGTTAAATTAGAAACATTTGTGCTTTATATGAGCTCAATCAGCTGTTTGCCAACTTCTCCAAAATTCCATCCAGCATGTAGACTCTTCTTCCCTTCCTAATTTATGACCTTTATATGACAGTATCCAGCTTGGTTGATATAAAAAAAAAAATATTTCTATTTGGTAACAGAAACTGTGAAGACTGTAAATTAGACTAGATTTTATTTTTTTAAAAAGTCTCATAAGAAACAAATGATACCACTTTCATATTATTGTCTATGTATATGTTGGGTCTTTACCTTTTTTTTAGCATTTGCTGTCATCTGTTTCAAAATTAGGTGTGTGGAATATGCTAAATCTGATTATTAGTCTGTCTTATCTCATAGGGACCAGGTTCATGTATCCCTCCAGAAACTGGCATGCATAATTTTGGATTATCAAATAAATCCAGTGTGGGTTTATTATGAGGTTGGATTCATGTTGCACTTATGCAAAAATAAAAAGACCTCATAAATTATCCCTCAATACAATGTTTGTATTGCATTGCATTGCATTGGGACATCTTTGAGCAGTACAAGAAATCAAAACAGAGATCTTCCCTTTCACCTTCTATAACCCTATGACTTAAAAGTGAACTTAAAAATATCCAGCACTCAAGTCAATACAGCTTCTGGAGTATTTCATGATCTGATTATCAGTAAAAGCTATATTTCCTCTTAAAGGACTTTCTCTACAGATGGGTTACCCATGCTTCATTAGGTAGAAAACTACACCAGTGTGATTTTTTTTTGTCCCCATGGCTTTTACTTATCCTACCCTACTGGCTCTCTTTCAAGTCCCTGTTTGTCATCTGACTAACTTCCAAGACAAGGGGACATGAAGCCTAACAAACTTGACCCACCTTGAGGCTGTTCTTGGATGATGATGAAATAAGACTGAAAGCACAACTTTAAGACTGCTGCCATTAAGGATAACCTAAAGCAGGGGTGTCAAACTTACATCATCATGGCATCATCATGTGATGTGTTGGGACTTTTTTCCCCTTTTATAAATCGTATAGGGGTGGGGGTGGGGCAGTATGTTGACACCCCTGACCTAAAGGCTGAGGATATGAAGAAGGCATCTTCCTTGGGACATGGCAGGGGGAAAAAACATTGCCAAGTTATGGTTGTGCAGTGGTATGGTACAAGTGGCTAAATCTCTTAAGCAGTGTTCCACAACCTGATGATTGCCTGGTTTGGTTTTTACTGTTGGGAAGAACCAAGGGAGAAAAAGGCACCACTATTATTTTCCCTGTCAGAACGATCTCTGGAGCACATACAATTAAGGCCAGAAGATTGTTAACTTGACTTTCATGGAGAAAAATCGCACTGAAAATGTTCGATGTTTTGTTCAATTTCTTCTAAATGAAAAATTTGTTTGTTCTTTAACTGCACATGGTAAATGGAGCTACATCCTTGAGATCTACAAGATATTCCAAATTTAATTTGAACTTGGGATTGATTCAGATGCTTTTGAAATCAAGATTTTTTGTTTTCCAAATTGAGCTACTGCATAAGGCAGCGAGCTCAATTCAGTTTTACCACTAACATAGTTGCCTCTGACATTATCAACATTTATGGCATGTTTGGCCTTGCATAAGAGCACCTGCTTTAAAAAAAAGAAGCAACTTGTACTAGGCAATGTAACAGATTCTCTTGTAACACTCTGAAAAGAATGCAACTGTCAAACTAAAGGAATCTGTGAAGGAATTCTTATTTAACCATCATTTACTCATGCAGTGAAGTCTGGGTAAATGACCTACTTGTGCTGCCTTTGATCCCTGTAAATTCTTATAACTTAACTATTCCTACAAACAAATCCACATCAATCTGAAACCAGCCTACAAATTCCTGAGAATTCAAGTGAGCCGCACAACCAGCAATGGAACCAATCTTCAACCAACCCATGCAACCCTCCCCCTAACCACCACTTTACCTCCTAATGTAACCTTATGTAAGACCTACCACAAGACCATCATCTGATGTGACCCACACCTGATCCTTAGCAAGACTTTCACTTGATGTGACTCTCCTATCACAAGACCTACTGATCACACAAAGCCCTTACAAATAGAACACCACCAACACTGACATTCCCTAAACTCTGCTGAAGATGTTACCTAGCCTGGTAACAAAACATTTGGAAACCAATCCTCAAGCTCAGAAAATGACCTCCACCCTCATCCTACACATGAGACTATAGATATTTGTCACTATCACAAACTTACCATCTGTCTGCTGCTAATTTCCCAGTAATGCTGTATGTTGTATCAAAAGTGTGTGTGTGTGTGTCTATACTCATGTGTGTTAAGTATATTTATGTGTGCATAATCATACACATGGATCCTCTGAGAGATGATGCCTACAGAGCAGTGGTGAGATTCAATTTTCTTTTACTGCTGGTTCTGTGGGTGTGGCTTGGTGGGCATGACAGGGGAAGGATATTGTAAAATCTCCAGTCAGAAGCAGTATTTGCCAGTTCTCTGAACTACTCAAAATTTCCGGTAATAATTCTCCATCACCTCTGCTACAGAGGGGAAGCTGGTGTGATGGACTATAGCAGGGTTGGGTCTTCAAACTTGACAGCTTTAAGACTTGTGGACTTCAACTCTTAGAATTCCTCCTCCAGTTATGTTAGCTCAGGAATTCTAGAAGTTGAAGTCCACAAGTCTTAAACTTGCCAAGTTTGAAGACCCTTGGAAAGCAGCAGTTTTCCAGGTAGGATAGGAGCACATTTTAGAAAATTGAGGAACAGAAAGAGGCAGCCCAGCCCAGGGCAGGATAGGAAAACAGAGGAAGAGAGAAATAATAGCCTTGGAATCTCCCAGGAAATATCCATTAGGCTGAGAGTAGTCGGGATTTTGTCTGGCAAATTCCAGCCTATTGTGTATAATCAAATAAAGAACTGAACTCTGGCTGACTTGTTGTATGTTGTTCCTGGGCTCAGCCTGATAGATTCCAAATTCTCTGAGTGAGTTTCAGGCTTGGTCCAATCATGAGCATTTCCTCGTTTCCTTATAACTTCCACAGAGATTTTCCCCTCAATGGCATTGGAGTTGCACAATAAAGATTTATTCCATTGTGTTTGATTTACTCCATTGTGATTGAAATCCATTCTAGATTACAACAATACAGATATAGGAAAAGATAAAAGATTTGGATTAGTTTACCTTACCAGCTTTTGTTCTTTGATTATTCATGTTGCGTCCGCGAAATGATGCCAGGAGTCGGTGACTTTAGTACAAGCTCTTTATTAGCAAGTTGGAACCGAACTGGCGAAAGGAAAAAAGCCCGCGGCTTTTATTCCTTTCGCTGCGGCGGCCGCGGCCAATGACACCACTTTGAATCTCCCGCAATCCGAATGGACCAATCGCGGGAGATTCCTAGCGAGCCAATCGGCGCGGCTCGCCTGACCAATCGGAGAGCCCCGCGCTTTGGCCAATCAAAGCGCGGGGATCTCGAGTATGTTAATTAAGGACAGAACACCCCTCCCCTCTTGGTTCAGTCCTTACGTTGCGTAGTCACGTAGGTAGGAGGGGCTCCGTCTGGGCCTACTTGACCTGCGCAACTCAGTTGTAGGCTGGATCCCGACCGGTTCGGTCAGGATCTCTGCTGCTCCTGCTGCCATTGTGGGAACCGGCTGGTCGATCGGGCCGGTCCTTTCTCGGTAGTTCCCTCCTGGGCCTTCCGGGTTGGTTGAGCTGCGGGTTTCGCCGCTCCCGCTCGGTCTTTCTGGGTCGGTCGAGCTGGCCTGGCTGTTTCTTCCTGGCGCGGGGTCGTGATGGCTGCTTTCCGGTGAGTACTGCTGGTTTATTCTTCTTTGGTTTTGGTCCCCTGGGTATTCCCTCCCCCCTTGGTTTCTGTTGTGGGGGTTGGTTTCGCCTGTTTGTGCGTCGGTGGTTTGTTGGTTGGTAGTCCTCGACCTTAGTTGGTCGATGTGACGTTTCCACGCTCGTCCGTCTGCTGTTTGTAGCCGGTACGAGTGTGGGCCTGTTGCTTGTGTGATGACGGCTGGAATCCATAGTGGGTCTCCCGTCAAATTTTTTGCGTATACGGGGTCGCCGGGTGCGAAGGTTCGGTGTTTGCTGTTTGAGTCTGGGGGCCTCTCCGGGTTATACGTGGGGTGTAACCTGTCGAGTGGGGACCTTAGTTTCCTGCCCATTAATAGTTCGGCTGGGCTTTTATTGGTTGTGGTATTTGGGGTTATGTGTTGGGTGAAGAGTAGTTTGTATATTTTTTCTTGGATCTCCCCGTGGTTTATTTTCCGGATGGTCTTTTTAGTGAATTGGACCATCCGTTCCGCCCTACCGTTCGCCGCCGGGTGCGCCGGTGCTGTCAGCGCGTGGCGGATGCCCCTTTCCGCTAGGAATTTTTCGAATTCCAGCGAGGTGAACTAGGGCCCGTTGTCGGAGACGACGACGTCTGGGAGGCCGTGTGTTGCAAAGAGTTTGCAGAGTTCCTTGATCACGGCCTCCGTGGTTGTCGTCTTCATGTTGCTTACCTCCAGCCAGTTGGAGTAAGCGTCAACTGTTATGAGGAAGGTGTGTCCTTTTGTGGGCCCGGCGAAGTCTATATGGATCCTAGACCAAGGTCCCCTTGGGGTTTCCCACTCTAGGACGGGTGCTGTGGGTGGGCTTGGCCTAGTTTCCTGGCATCGTTGGCACCTAGCTACCCAGGCCTCTATTTGTTTGTCCATCCCTGGCCACCAAGCGTAACTTCTGGCCAGGGCTTTAGTCCTAATGATGCCAGGGTGCCCCTCGTGTAGCAGTTCCAGAACCTTCCCCTGTAGCTTCTCCGGAATGACCACCCTATCCCCCCATAGTATGCACCCTTTTAATAAGGAGAGTTCCGTTTGGCGGTTCTGGAACGTTTTGACGGACTCGTCGTTGTCCCTTTCTGGCCACTCTTTCTCCACCCAATGCAACACCCGCGCCAGACGTTTGTCTTTATTAGTCTCTCGGGCAATGTCTGACGCGGTTATGGGCAGGTTGGGTAGAGTCTCTATGCTGAGGGTGGTCGTCGTGGGTGCTGGGTCGGTGTCGGGTTCCGGTAGCGGCGAGCAGCTTAAGGCGTCTGCATGGGAGATCGTCTTACCCGGTCTGTGTATGAGTTCGTAGTTGTAGGCTGCCGGGAACTCGGACCACCTTGTCATTCGGGGAGACAGAATGTTCGGGGTGGCCCGGTTTCCTGCAAGGATTCCCAGCAGCGGCTTGTGATCCGTTATGATGGTGAAAGTCCGGCCGTAGAGATACTCGTGGAATCGTTTTACGGCGGCAACAATAGCCAGAGCCTCTTTGTCCAGTTGGCTATAGTTCCGATCCGGTTTGGTGAGGGTCCTTGAAAAGAATGCGATGGGCGCTTCTTTTCCGTCGGGAAGGGTATGGCTGAGGACAGCGCTGACGCCGAAGGGTGATGCGTCGCATATGACGGCCAGAGGTAGGGTCTCGTTGAATTGTATAAGGACGGCGTCCGAGGTGAGGAGATCCTTCGTTCTTTGGAAGGCGGCTTGCTCGCGTTTCCCCCAAGTCCAGGTCGCTGCCTTGTCCAGGCGCCTATGCAAAGGCTCCGCCACCGTCGCCTTTTGGGGCAGGAAAACATTGTAAAAGTTCAGTAACCCCAAGAACGCCTGTAGTTCCGTCTTTGACTTGGATGTGGGGGCTTCTTTGATGGTCTTGATTTTTTTGTTTGTGGGATGAATGCCGTGACGGTCTAGTAGGTAGCCTAGGAATTCTACTCGTTCCGTGCATAGCTGGCATTTCTCCCTCTTGACTTTTAGTCCGGTCTCTTTAAATTTGGTTAGGACCTCCCTTAGTCGACCCTCTAGTTCGGCTTGGTTGGTTGCCGACACTAGGACGTCGTCGAAGTAAGGTACCACCCCCTTGATACCTTGCAATAGTCTCTCCATTAGGCTTTGGAATATGCCCGGTGCCACGCTGACTCCGAATTGGAGTCGGTTGCATTTGAATGCCCCCCGGTGGGTGACAATGGTCTGCGCCTCTGCCGTTTGCTCGTCGACCGGCAACTGTTGGTATGCCTGGGCGAGGTCGAGCTTGGCAAAAACCTTGCCCCCTCCCAGTGAGTGTAGTAGGTGTTGCACTACTGGGACGGGGTAGGCACTTTGTTGCAGCGCGCCATTTAGGGTGGCCTTATAGTCCCCACAGATCCTCACCGACCCATCGGGCTTGATCGGGGAGACTATGGGGGTCTCCCACTGGGCGTGGTCTATGGGCTGTAGAACCCCTTGTTTGACGAGCTTGTCAATTTGCTCGTCTATCTTGGGTTTCAGTGCGAATGGCACCCGCCTTGGTTTCAGGCGTTTTGGGGGGAAGTTAGGGTCTAGGTCGAAAGATATAAGGGGCCCTCGGTACTTGCCTAGGTTTCCGTCGAAGACCTCTTGGAACTCCCGGGCCAGTTGCTGCTCCCAGCTGTCGTCGGTGACGTGGTCGACTCCCATGAGAGCGATGTCGAGCGGGGCGAACCATTGCAGTCCCAGTAGGCTTGGGCGGTCGCGGTCGACGATTGTCAGGGGAAGTCTTTCAGTGCGCCCCTTATAAGTGATGTTGAAGTGTTTGGTTCCGACTACCGGGATGCGGTTTCCCTGGTAGTCTTTTACAATGAGTCTCTGGCTGTGTACGTTCCTCCTTTGGAGGGTAGGCACCAAGCGCTTTATTTCATGCCATGCAATCATGGAGAGGTAGGACCCGGAGTCCACCTCCATTTTGCATGGCTGGCCCTCGATGCCTACCTCCACGTGGACCTTCCGGGCATCGTTGGTGATGGCGTGGCCAATGGTGACCGTCTGGTGGGTCTCCTCTCTTCGCCGGTTGTCGCCGCCTCGCGAGGATCGCCCGTTCCGGTCCCATCGGTTGTCCGAGGGGCGATCTCTGGTCCGGGGTGGTGTGCCTTCTCTCCTCCGGTCGTTCTGGTCCCATCGTGTCAGGCTGCGATTTTTCTTCAGGCGGCAGACATGGGCGATGTGTCCCTTCTTGTTGCAATGCCGGGAGATCGATTCGAAAAACCAGCATTCCGACCTGGGGTGGTCGCCGCCGCAACCGGTACAGTTGGTCCTCAACTTACGACCTCGCCGGCTTCGTGGGTCGCGGCCTGTCTGGAGGCGATGGATGTCCTCCTCGTCATCGGAAGTGCCCGATGTCGAGTGGAAATCGCCCTGGTGGGTGGTCGTCTCGTGTCGGAGCTCGGTCGACCTCGCCGGGTTGTTGTTTCCGCTGCGGTCCCCAGTGTTCGGTCTGTGCATGCGGTTGGCGGAGGTTCGGGTTGCTTCGGCGGCTGTGGCTGCGGTGAGGGTGTCTGCTAGGCTGATGTTGCCCTTGGCCATCAGCCGGCTCTGGAGGACGGGGTCCCACAAACCGAGCACGATCCGGTCTCGCAGGGCATCGTTTAGGTTGTCGAATTCGCAAAGCCCCCCTAGACGCCGCAGCTCGGCGACGAAGTCGCTGAAACTCTCCCCCGACCTCTGGTCCCGCCGGTAGAACTCGTTGCGCCGGATCAGGATGGGTACCTCTGGAGCGTAGTGCCGCCGAAGTATGGGTTCGAGGACATCCCAGTCCATCGCGGTCGCATCGGCGGGTTTGGCGAGCGCCTTGGCCATCTGGAAGACCTCGGTCCCGCAGTAGGTCAGGAAGACGGCGCGCTTCATGGGTCGGTGGCATCCTTCAAGCCGCTGCACTCGAGGCACATGCGGAATTGGTCGGAGAACGATTCCCAGTCCTCGGTGACGGGGTTGAAGGGTGCGGGTGGTGCGATTTTCGCCATCTCGGTGGTTCGTCTGGCTTCCGTCGGACACGTGGTTCGGTTCAGGGTCTGGATCCCACCCTAGTCGCCAGTGTTGCGTCTGCGAAATGATGCCAGGAGTCGGTGACTTTAGTGCAAGCTCTTTATTAGCAAGTTGGAACCGAACTGGCGAAAGGAAAAAAGCCCGCAGCTTTTATTCCTTTCACCGCGGCGGCCGCGGCCAATGGCACCGCTTTGAATCTCCCGCGATCCGAATGGACCAATCGCGGGAGATTCCTAGCGAGCCAATCGGCGCGGCTCGTCTGACCAATCGGAGAGCCCCGCGCTTTGGCCAATCAAAGCGCGGGGATCTCGAGTATGTTAATTAAGGACAGAACAATTCATTGGCTCTATTTTATCTTTTGGGTATATATTCGTATTTTGTTAATGTGAATTGCTACCCTTTCAATGTATTACTATTATACTACTGGTATAATAGAAAGGCAATTCTCTTCACAGGATCTCTAGAAGTGAATATTCTGAATAGTTAACTCCCTCCATCTTATCTTTACTCTTCATAATATTGCCAGTCATACATCTGTATGTAAGAAGATTATAAAAAGCTGTAGAATGGCTGAAGTCTCAATCTTGTATTCTTATGGGTTAGTTATGCACAGATACAACACTTGCTTTTCTGTAAAACAAAACAAAACAAAACCAAAAGAAACCCAAAAGAAAGAAAAGAGAATATGTTATTCCTTTTCCTTTTTCATAATTGTTCAGTTTTGTATGCATTGACATCATTAATCTCTGGTTTCATAGTTCATTATGGACAAGAATCTAAAATGTCTTTTCTTTTGGAGATAACATTGCAGCTGCCAGGAATCAACAGCCAGAGATAATCACACCCACAACCTCAGTCTCTTGTTCTTTTTAACAAATTAACTGCGAGGCACAATTTTTGGTTAATCAGTAACTGGCTGTTGATTTTTAAACAGAGGCAGCATCCTAGGTTTTCTTTGGTGTTCTGCAAATTATTAGAACAAAGCAGGAAATGATGTAACCAAATATACTGATTATATAAATTATATGAACAGTACAGTCTGGATATCATGAAGCTTTCTAACTTTGTAACTACTCGTGCTCACACTCAAGGTCAAATTCTTGCAACCAGCTGTTTTTCTTTAATGCAGTATTTCCCAGAGTTGTATTGTGCAAAAGTGTTGGATTACACCTGCTAACATTCCTGTAGCCATTCTTACTGAAACTACAATTGAGGGGAGCTGCCATCTCCTCCAAATTTGGGGCATTGCATTGGATTGAGGTCCTCTACATCAACCCTGGACCTTAATTTCTCCACATCAGGCAGAATAATGTATGTTTATAGGCCAAATAGCTCCCTGGGATGCGGTGGCTCAGTGGCTAAGATGCTGAGCTTGTCAATCAGAAAGGTTGGCAGTTCGGTGATTCAAATCCCTAGCACCATGTAATGGAGTGAGTTCCCATTACTTGTCCCAGTTTCTGCCAACCTAGCAGTTCAAAAGCATGTAAAAATGCAAGTAGAAAAATAGGGACCACTTTGGTGGGAAAGGTAACAGCATTCCGTGCGCCTTCAGCATTTAGTTGTGCCAGCCAGATGACCATGGAGATGTCTTCAGACAGTGCTGGCTCTTCAGCTTTGTAACGGATGAGCACTGCCCCCTAGAGTCAGAAATGACTAGCACATATTTGCTAGAGGAACCTTTACCTTTATAGGCCAAATAAGGAGATTACATTTGGTAATCAGGAAATATAATACATTGAAGCGCTTAAAAAAAGAAAGTAAAAATAGAATCATACGACTGGAAGGGACCTTGGAGGACTTCTAGTTCAACCCTCTGCCCAAGGCAGGAAACCTTATTCCATCCTAGATAAATGGTTCTCCAATCTTTTCTTGAAAACCTCCAGTAATTCAACATGAGCATTTTAGGGGAAGCATCAACTGCTTGGTCGAATTATACCAAATGGATTTTGATAAAATGAGAAAATTCAGAAAGCATGTGTTCTGAAAGTGACCACTTTTTATTCTCCAAATTATATTGTAATGCACTATAAATGGTGCAGAAAACCATGCCTCTGAATTTTTAGGTAGATTTATATATTAAGTATCTCTTGAACTTATAGGCAGGGTTCAATACATTTGCAGACTGAAATAAGTGCCTGTTTGGACTATATTAATCATTGCATTATTAGCCCACTTTTCCCATAATTTAGCTGGACTCAGGTCACACATCCTAAAGAATGGCATTAGGATTTTTTTTAAAAATGTGTGATCATTCCAGATGTTTCATCTCCATTTACTGGTGAAATGAGCTGAAGATTTTCCCCACTTTAAACTAAAGGGAATGTTTTGGCTCTGGAGAGAAAGTCATGTCTGTAGATCATTTCTCATTTCTGAAAGTCTTCCAAGAGTTTAAAAGCAATGCTCTTATTTTTTGAGAGGCCATTCATTCTCTGGTACTTATTTGTTTGTTTGTTATTAATCTTTTAAAAACACAAGCACAGCTTTGACACACCTGTGGACTTGTAACTAGTTAGCTGCATTTTGATTTCATACTTTCCCTTTTTTTCCTCCTCCCCCCAAACTTTTGAAGGTAAACCAAAAATCACTGCATAATAATTAGAATTAGCATAGCTGGAAATGACACCAGCTTCTTGCCAGCAACTTGTCTTCCATGATGCATAATGTCTTTGCAAGTTCTTAATTGTTCTGACACTTCTTATGGCGTCTTTTAAATGGAAATATTTCAGGGTTTTTGCTACATACATTTTGTTAAGGGATTCAGGTCTGTTAAAGTCTCTAGTATCGGTTTTTTAAAATCATGTTTTATTGTTTTAAAATAATAAAAGAAAAAAATACCAAGGGAAACAAAACAAAGAGACATACAGATTATTTTAAAAATTATAAGTGGTTAAAAATAAATAAAGACAAATACTGTTGTAACATATTATATTCTGTATTTTAATTTTTTTTCTGTTCTATTTTTCTTTACAAAGCCACAAAGCCTCCATGTGTATAAACTTAAAGATACGTTGTTGTTTTTTTACTATTCTAAGTTGTGTTCCTTTTCTGATTGGTTCTATTGGTCTTAATGTTTTTAAAGAATCTGCTAATTTCTTTTGAAGTCCTCAGAAAAGAAATTCAGTACAAAAGGACTGAGCTGAAGAGATCTGCCAAGTATTTATTAAATAAGAGTGTAAAATTGAACCTCTGTTTCTAGGGGCAATTATATCTCTAATTAATACATGATTAAATGCAAAGGATAAGGGAAACTCCTTTCTGAAACCCTGATCTGACCACTTCAGCAAAAGGATACTTGATGAAACATGGTTCAATTCAGCCAAGTGCAAAATATTGCAAGGTTAATCTAGTATCATTTTGAATTAATACCAAAAGACAGAGGCTGAATGATATCTTTCTGCAGTGTGGTATATAAAGGGAGCTTCTTTATATTTTACAATGATCCACTAAAAGGGAGATATTAATCACTATATTAATCCTCCTGCATCACAAGTCTTCCAAGATACTTGAATTATGATTCCTATAAGCCCAGTCCCTCAGACACTGAGGTGACATATGTTGTCAGCTAAAAATACTTTTGGGCAGTGAGAGGAGACTGTGGCTATGGTTTTCCATGCTTTTTGGGGCATTTCATAGGAAGTATCTGAGCTGATCACATTCAGCGGAAAATATAAGAAAATACATTTCTTGTTTGATAGCAAGCCTACTTTATTTGTTTACAGTGTCCACCGATTGTATTTCTGCCAATTATCCCTCACTGTTTCACCTCTATGGGACAGGCCTGTTTGACTCATGATGGCAGAGGAGGCTTCCTGAGGACCCATCATTCAAGGAATTTAAGCTGGTGGGGTCCAGGAGAAGAGCTTTCTTTGACATGGTCCCAGCCACTTTGGAACACCTTGTGCTCTGGGGTGAGATTTCCTTCCACCTTCCTGACTTTCCATTAGAGCCTGAAGATCTAGCTCTGCCAATTGGCTTGTGGCCCTGATGGGCAAATTTTATGCTGGAGGTGGTTGGTCAATTAATAGCAGTTCCCACCTCCCTGCCCATATATTCCCCTCCCTGCCTTTCTATCTCTAGCTATAACTTGTATTTTAGTGTAATTTTAATGTGTTTTTATATCTCTCTGCTGACACCTTAAACATTATCATTTGATGACAACTTTGGAAGGGCTTTGAAGGACCAAACTGAAAAATGGCACAGGGCCTTGTATGAGCTTGATTTAAAACCCAAGGATTTACAAAATATCTTATGTAATCACTCTACTGTAGAACCAGAGATATTGAACTCATAATGGCTTACTACGAATACGAATACGAATACGAATACGAATACCTTTATTGTCACTATCCACGTGTACAACTTGCATCATACGCATACACAGTGAGATTAAGCGACTCGTCATTCAGTACAACCATACATGTTAAAAAGAGAATGTGCATAAAAATATCTAAAAATATCTAAAACAACAAAGAAGAATAAAATGAGTAAAATTACCAGCTTATTGCACTTAATTTGTGCCTATTTAATTTAATGACAACCTTTCCAGTACAATTTGTTTGTTTGTTTGTTTTATAAATAGGAGTGTCTTTGATTATAAATCTATAGTTAAGCTGGAGCTTGTTCAAAGGTGGTTCTCCAAGAGGAATAACCATTTTTTTGAAGAACTGAATTCTAGGACTACAACATGAAAGCCACTTGGGTTGGATCAACCAAGCTATTTTTTGTCTAACTCAGTCACAGCGCATCTCCGGAATTTGAAACATTCTTAATTTACCTTGCCTGTAGACACAGAGTTGAACCAGTGTTATTCCTGCATGCAAAGCATGATTATATGTTTAAGGAAGTGGGTATGGCTAATATTTATTTGCTTATTTATTTAAAGGCATGCAAATAGTTCATGGGTTAAAAGTACACATATAGACTAGGTGAAACCAGGTTCAATAGCAGTAACTGTGAAAGGGATCTTGGAGTCTTAGTGGACAATCAGCTAAATATGAGCCAGCAGTCTGCAGCAGCAGCCAAAAAAACTGATGCAGTCCTAAATTGCATGAACAGAGGGATACAATCATGATTAAGTGAGGTACTAATACCACTCTATAGTAAGACCACACCTGGAGTGCTGCATCCAGTTTGGTCACCACATTATAAAAAAGATGTTGAGACTCTAGAAAAAGTACAGAGAAGAGCAACAAAGATGATTAGGAGACTGGAGACTGAAACATATGAAGAACTGGTTACAGGAACTGGGCATGGCTACTCTAGTGAAGAGAAGGACCAGGGGAGACATGATAGCAGTCTTCCAATATTTGAGGGGCTGCCACAGAGAGGAAGGGGTCAAGCTATTTTCTAAAGCGCCTGTAGGCCAGACAAGGAATAAGGCATGGAAACTGAACAAGGAGAGATTTAGCCTAGAAATAAGGAGAAACTTTCTGACAGTGAGAACAATCAACCAATGGAACAGCTTGCCTTTGGAAGTTGTGGGAGTGTCATCACTTGAGACTTTCAGGAAGAAATTGGACTCCCATTTTTCAGAAATGGTGCAGGTTCTCTGGCTTGGGTGGGAAGGGGTTGGACTAGATGACCTATAATGTCTCTTCCAAGTCTAATTATCTGTTAATCTGTTAAAAGGTAAGTCTTCTAGGAAATAAACTAATTAAGGATCATGATTGGCTGACCAACAGACATTGGGTAGAAGAAAATTGACCACATGGAAAATCCATATCATGCTACTTCTTGTGGAAGAGCATGTGAACTGTTTTTTTTTTTTTTTTTGCCAAGATGTCTAGAATTACTTCCTGAAAAACACACTGATTGTACTCCACTGCCTGCATCATGTTCAATTTGTTTCACTAAAAAAAATTATGTGGCTTGGGAGCCACCTGTTCCAGCTATTGATAAATTTTCTTTACTTTTTTTTTAATTCTCAAAAAAAATTAAAGTAGTCTGTTGTTTAACAGAAATCTTAATCAGCCATAAAAACCCAGCTGCATCCATTTAAAAATACAGCTCCATATTAGCCTGGATGACCTTGTAAAAAGGTTTTAAGAGTGTAGTGGTCTATCTCTGGAATGATCAGCCCAGATTCTTATTTTTCTTCTTCCCATCCTTGTCTAGGGTGGCATAATTGAAAGGGCTGTTCATGAGAAAGCCCCTTTATTTTTTTGTACAAGTCAAGAAATATTATGATTTTGTATATCTCTTATAATTCTTCTTCCCATATCATCCTTTTACTCTTTTCGTGGTTTTTACTCTCACAGATTAAAAAGAAAAGTTAAGGAAAACTACAGTAGCTTCCCAGTATATTTAGATTGGTAATGCTGGCCTTCATCCAAGTGAAAGTACTTTGGATTTAGTCTGGAAAGACAGAGATTTAAATATCTATGGAGAAGTAATGCAACCAGTTAATTTACATCTATGTTGCTTCACTTGTGAAGCACATAAGTAATATTCTTCCACTGCCTTCCCATGCTTTGTAATTTTTCCAAATGCCTAATACAGAAGAGAAAACAAACAAATGAAAACTCGGTTTGTCAACTCTGATCAAACATAAATATTGTGGGCATATGTTGTTTCACAGTTTTAAGCTCACTTCAATGATGACATCATCATTACTAACAAATTAACATCAAATTTGCTTCTGCTGCCTTAATGTTAGATGCATTTCATTGAGGAAAAAAATATAGTTTTGCTGGAAGAAAAGTATAATATGTTTTACAACAAAAAGAAAATGAGAATCTGAACCCAGGTTTCACATAGTTTCTCCCTATTAGTAAATATTTACATATTTAAATGTGCATATGAATCAAGAAGGAACTGATTATTGAAGATTTCTTATCTATTTATATCAGTAACTTATATATTGTGAACTACAATGTTCTATACATCATAAGTGGCAGTCCTAACTAACTGATGATCTACCAAATGGAATGCTATATAGCTGAAAGTATTCAAAGCCTTTTAAGATACTTAATAATGCATGTTCCAAGTTTTATGTACTATAGGTAGTAAAGACATGAACTTTATTAAGATCCTAATGGATTATATGACACATAGCCTTTAAGATATGCTTGGCTGGGTTGATCCCATATGAAGTCTGGTGAATAACCACATAAAGAATGAAGGAAATTGCCATAATATGAGTAATATAACCTATCATTCATAAATCTTTAGAAACATGCATCTATGGACCTTTTTAATACATGCACACTGGTCCTTATAGGCTTGGGCTACAAAGTTTTCATAACTTGTGGATTACTCCCTTGTTTAAATTCAGTTTTTCCCCACCTGATGCTCTTCACATATGTTAAGCTAACATCCCCAAAATTCTGCAGGAAGCTTGGATGTTGGTGAAGGTGGTTTCCATTATAACCAGTGGTAGGATTCAAAACTTTTTACTACCAGTTCTATGGGTGTGGCTTGGTGGGCATGCCATGGCTTGGTGAATGTAGCTTGGTGGCTGTGGCAAGGGAAATTATTGTAAACTCTCCATTCCGATCCCACACCAGGGGAAGGATACTGCAAAATTCCCATTCCCACCCTATTCCTGGGGGAAGATTACTGCAAAATCCCATTCCCTCTCCAACCCACTAACCTGCTTTCCAGCTCTGTTCTCCTGTGCAGGGCAACAAAAGACCCAGCTGATAGCTGGGACTTGAGAGGGAAAGAATAGATAGGGGCAGGACCAGTCAGAGGTGGCATTTACCAGTTCTCTGAACTACTCAAAATTTCCATTACCAGTTCTCTAGAACTGGTCAGAACCGGCTGAACCACCTCTGATTCTTATTAAATGGCACCAGGTTGGAGTAAAATTGCTGTAGATCAATCAGCCCTTGGTTAGTATATTAATATTGTTCGTATCTCTTATAACAGAATAAAAAACAAGTCTTGCAGACTTCATGGACACACTTAAGAATTTCTTAGCAACAGTACAAAAGTAATTTACTATTGTATACTCTTAAAAGGTATTTTTGACATCTCAATCCAGCCCATGATCTTGGTATTTCATGGGTCTCCCATCCAGGTATGAAAAATGTACAATCCTGCTTGGTTTTTTAATAAATTAGCTGTTGTCACCTAGCTGAATATAGAAAAGAGGGAATTAAAATGTTGTTGAACCTGGACTTTGGATTCTCCTTCCTCATAAGCATACCTTTTTTTCCTATTTATTTCTAGAATATTTCCATATAAATGAAGAATACCATGCACAGTGAGAACAAAGTGTCAAGAAAGTGTACCAGATTCACATCAGGGCTCAAATTAGAAGAATGAAACCACAGTCTCTGGGGCTGATTATTTCTTTGGAAACCAAACAACCATTCTTTCTGGCCTCAAACTAATACTTGAATCCCACCAAGGCTCCTTGGATCTGTTTATAAAAAACAAACCTTTATTCAGGACAAAGAATTCTTATCTGAATTCCGTAAGACTCTCATCAAGCTTTGTGCTTTCATACTCACTCTAGCTATATGATAAACAGCCTTGGTTTCTCAAGCTTATTGTTTTCTTCTTTCTTTGTTATGTCTCAGTAACTAGAAGACAAACAGAATCAAAGCTGTGGGAAAGGAGCTCTGTTCAATAGGCCACCCTGCTGATCTTCTAAAATAATTGTTTTATCTCTGTAGCAGTACCATCGGGTTTTATTATTATATCTTGTTTTACCAGCAATCATAATTATAAATGACAGTGGCTTTCTACAGACCACATGAAAAGACCAAGGGGTGGGGTGGGGTGGGGTGGAAACCATCAGCCCAAATAAATATAAAATTTGAAAGTTTGGAAAAATAAAATAAAGAATCGAAGCATTGGATCAAGTCTTCCTCTCAAACTGAACTGCAGTCTTTCTAAATCTTGGAAAACCTCTGGTTGATTTTCTGGCAAATAAATTACATTACAGTAAATCTGGCTTCTTGTTTATTTCGGATCGCTACGCTAGATAAAATAGTTAGCAATAATCTGAAGATTAGAAAATGAAATATTTTAGAATGCTGCATTAATAAATGAGAAATAGTGAAAATATATTCAGGAGTAGGAGTAGGAGACAGGATATTGGTTGGCATAGTTGACCTGACACTTTCTCTTTCATGAGTAGGATAACCTTTAATTGTTTGGTGAACTTGGATAAGGCAGAATTATTCCCAGGCGTATGTTCCCTTTGTTTAGATCAACATTAAGGAAGAGACATTGATAAAGAAACCTTATGTTCCACTGTTTGAATTTCAGCTTGGTCACCAAGATATCTAGAGCTACAACCTCTGAACAACCCCAATTTAGCAGTCTGACGAGGATTTTTTTTCCCCTTCTCAGAGCTCCCCAGGCAACTTTACTCCTAGTTGGCTCTGCCCCATCTCTTTCTCTCAGGCTTTTCTTCCTATTTCTGTCACTTCTCCAAATCCCGCTCTTTGATTCAATTCTGCTTCAGAAAGGTTATTAATTGTTTATGCCCCTGTTCACTTTGAGGTTCAGTTTCTTTCATTAGTGTGTGGTGTTTTGGTCGCTGGACATGCAGTCAAACTGAGGGAAAAATACATACACATGTGGTAATGGTGTATTTCTGGAATGAAAGAGATCTATGCTATTTCTCTCTAATATATAGGTGGTTAAGAATTGGAGAGCTCATTCCAAAGACCATGTTAAAGATTTCACAAATATTCTTCCTCTGCATACTCAATTTCCATTTAATAAAGCTACCTAATTTTTGTTAGATAATAACTGTTCTCTATACAAGTGGTATAGGATGTTATTATATAAGAGTCAATTACTCTAATAGAAAAAGATCTTCCAGAGTAAAAACTTACGCGAGCATTCATAAATTAGAAAACCAAGTTTGTTCATTTTATTCCATATCATGCACCTTCCAGCTTTATTAGTCATTGAATGCTTCTGAAACTTGGAGTAAAATGAGTTTCACAGTAAACTGAGAAATATTTGCAGTACATAAATGATTGTAAGATTTAAGCAGATGTATTCCATAAGAAATAGACACACATTTATTTAGAAATTTATGTGACTCTTTTCTATCAAAGATTGAGAGCTTTACTGACTGCTGGGCTATTCTCTTATTTTTCATGTTATTTTCATATGCATATATATATATGAAAATAAATAAGCACACACACACATACACCTACAGTCAAAATGTTTTGCATGTACACCCATGGCTTGCAGTAATAATCCTCAGGTGGCAAAATACTGGGATATTTTATGAATTTAATGTTGATCTATGCAAAATTCTTTTCCTGCTCTTTATAATTATAATAATCTAATTGAGCCTTGCCAGTTCAGGTGATATGAGAAACCTGGAAATCTCATGGCAAAACTATGTATCTTGTTTTCTTCATGGATTTTAGGTTTAGATTTCCATATCAAAAACATTAGAGGGATTTTTATAAAGATGCAGACTTTATAATCAAGTGAAATTGTCTGGGGTTCCCACGGTAAACTGGGCTTACCAGATGCCTGGCAGGTTTTTTTGGATACCAGTTTCCATAACTTGTACCCATGTTGCCACAAAATACACTCCAATCCAACTGTGTGACAATTTACAGATGTAAAAGTTGTAAAAGTTGGAGTAAACTGAAAACTGCCACTTGAATATTGATGCTTAGCAGGCTCTTTTTAGGGGAAGGATGGCCAAGAAAACAAACAAGAAATCATAGAACAAATCAATCCAGCATTCTCACCTGAAGGCAGAATTCTGCAAATTATTATATTTGGGACATATTATATAGACACATAGCTCACTCGACTCTCTTGAGAAGTCTATAATCCTGGCAAAGGTGAAAGAAAGGAAAGAAAAGGAGGGCCAGAGGCAAGGTGGATGCAATGGAATGTGTGAATGACCTTGGGGAATGAGGATAAGAAATGCTGTATAGGAATCAGGCAACAGTGGCAGGAGACCTCAGTGGCTTTACAGTCAGAGAAAGAAACATAGGAAGTGTTACAAACTAAGCAAACTCGTTAGTTTGCGATTCTAGTAGTTTTCTTTCCACGAAAGGTTCCTAGCCTGCACTCCTGATTGGCCCGTTGACAGCAGATCATGATTGGTTGCTTTTGGCTGATCGGATTGGCTGACAGTGGGTCGCTGCTGATTGGATGCTCTCAGCGCGGCAAACTCAAATCATTGGGTGTTGTGACAGCAGCCAGCTCTATAAAAGTAGCTGCTGCTTCCCTAGTTCTTCGTTCTGTTCTGAAGTCACTAATAAAGAGTTGGAGTCACTATTCGATGCCTTGTCTCCGTTCCTTGCACCCACTCTCCCAGATCTAACAGGAAGGACCTGTTGTAATGTGTCAAGGTGGATGGAAATGGTTTTTAGAATACACAGAAGGTATTTTTGGCATATCAAAGTAACCAAACAAAGTTAAGGCAGAGAAGCAAACTGAACAGAGCAATAAATAGTTTATTTATTAAAACAGTGTATTTTGTCCATAGTTTCATGCATATAATACTTAGAATAAAACATGTAATAATAGGAATGAAGTAAACATATATTTATTAACTCACAGCTTAAAGACAAAGGGAGATTTCAGAGTGGCGAATCGAATCTATATAAATCTTTTATCAGCTTTCAAAAATGCTGTATTTTTTACAAGTTTGAATAAGACATATGAAAGACCTCTGTTATTTTTGATCCAAAGGAAACTCTCTTTATAGTAGCATATTTTTAATCTTTGAAAGTGTCAAAATATTATGCATGAAATTTAGTAGGAATAAAGAAAACAGAAAAGAATCAATTTAAGTTCACCCTTTTCATCCAATATTTCCCCATATCTAACTGTTTGTTCCTTCTTATAAATTATAGGATAGGAAAATGCTTCAATAGTCGATAACCAAACTGGAATTTTCAAATAACATTGTCTTTTTATCTTCTCCCAGTTTAACCACAAAGACTCCCGTATATAATGTCTTCTAAAGTAACCCTGTGTTTTAGTTCCCTTATACCATAAAAAAGCATGCCAACCCAACAGCAAATCATGACCTTCTAGTGTTAACAATCTAGTCTTTCTTAATGTTATCCATTCCTTGACCCACATCAAACTTGCAGCTTGACAGTACAATTCCCAATTGGGCAGGCCAAAACCTCCTCTAATTCTAGCATCTTGCAAAAGCTTTAGCTTTATTCTCGCTTTCTTACCTTGCCATATAAACTTCAACATAATTTTATTTAAATCTTCAAAATAGTCTTTTCCAAGCCTAATTGGTATTGTTTGAAACAGAAATAGAATTCTGGGTAAAATATTCATCTTAATTGTTGAAATTCTCCCTATTAATGACAATTGCAAGTAGAGGAACAAGGTATAAAGATAAATTGGTTTTCATATGCGCAAATACATTCAAGGTATGATGAAGATTCTAAAATGGAGGGATTCTATGATAAACAGACTGATCTAGATAAGATCTTGATGGGTACCGATGAGAAGGTGATTAAAAAATTATATGGTTATTTACTGGGAATTAAATTAGAGGAAGAACAAGTTAAAGAAACTATGATTGTTTGGGGGAATAATTTTGGATATGGGATTGATTTAGAGAAATGGCAAAAATTGTTGAAATTCTCCCTATTAATGACAATTGCAAGTAGAGGAACAAGGTATAAAGATAAATTGGTTTTCATATGCGCAAATACATTCAAGGTATGATGAAGATTCTAAAATGGAGGGATTCTATGATAAACAGACTGATCTAGATAAGATCTTGATGGGTACCGATGAGAAGGTGATTAAAAAATTATATGGTTATTTACTGGGAATTAAATTAGAGGAAGAACAAGTTAAAGAAACTATGATTGTTTGGGGGAATAATTTTGGATATGGGATTGATTTAGAGAAATGGCAAAAATTGTTGTCTCAAAATTATAAAATGACAATGTCAACAGCATATAAAGAAAATTTGTATAAGATGTTTTACAGGTGGGACTTTCCCCTGACAAGAATAGCAAGAATGTTTAAGAACAAATCTGAAAAATGCTGGAAATGTCATCAGATACCTGGCTCATATTACCACATGTGGTGGACCTGTGAGGACGCTAAAAAATATTGGACTAAAATTTGCATGTGGTTGGAAAAAAATGACAAAGAAACGTATAGATTTGAAACCGGAGTTTTTTTTATTGGGAATCTTATCAGATACATACAGTAAAGACTTGAAATAGCTGATTGTAAATGTATTAACAGCGGCTAGGATTGTATTTGCTAAAAATTGAAAGAGTGAGAAAATACCATCAGAGGAAGAAATTATTAAGAAAATATTGGAATGTGCTGAGATGAGTAGATTGACATTTGAAATTAGAGAGCAAGAAGATAAACAATTTTATGAAATTTGGGGTCTTTTTTATCAATGGCTAAATGACAAAATGCGATAATAGAATATTTAGAATAGTAGACAGCAAGGAATATTTTTATTTTTTCTTTCGCCTTTGTTATTTGACATTTTATTTATAAAGTGTTTTTAGGATAGATTTGGTATGTGTTATGAACTAATAAAACGCTTAAATAAAGTTTTATCAAACCTTTAGAAAAAGCAGGGTTCTAATCCTTCACTTCTGATTGGCCGATAATAGCGATATCGGATTGGTCCATTCAGGAGAATCTGATTGGCTGTTAACGAGCCACTCTCATTGGTTCAAGGGGTTAACACTCCACGTTTCTCATTGGTTACTAGATCAGCAGCCTGCCCTATAAAAGGGCTGCTGCTGCCCTAGGTTTTTGCTCTGTTCAGAATGATTAATAAAGAGTTGAAGTTCACTGTTCACTGTCTCGTCTCCGTTCCTTGCGCCCATGTGCAGAACTTAACACTGGCGACGAAGATGGGATGCGGAGACGTCAGAGTTGACTGAACACTACAGAGCACCAAACAGAGCATGTGGCTGAAGGCACATCGACAGCGGAAACCATGTCCGGTGGTGCCATACCACCTGCTCCATTTGACCCGGCACAAGAAGACTGGGACTCGTACATGGACCGGTTCCAGATGCTTCTGGAGACCAACAACTTGAAGGATGCCACTACAGGAAAAAAGCAAGCGGTATTCCTGACCCACTGCGGACCTGCCATTTTTAAGATGGCCAAGGCACTGGCAAAACCGGCTGAGGTGAAATCCATGGACTGTGACGTCCTCGAGCCCCTCCTACGGGCCCACTATGCACCTACCGTACCAACGCTTGTCTGAAGACATGAATTTTACCAGAGAGACCAGCAGAAAGGAGAGAGCATTGCAGATTTCATTGCGGATCTCCGGAACCTGGGAGGCCTCTGTGGGTTCGCCGACCTTGAAGAAGCTTTGAGAGATAGAATAATTCTGGGATTAGATGCACCACATGTGCAGAGTAAGCTGATGGTGAAAGGCGACATCAGCCTTGCAGATGCCATTGCTGACGCTACTGCAGCAGAAGCAACCAGGAAGTCGGCTGCCCAAATGTGCCACACCAACGCACTGCTCCACCAACTCGCCAGCGAAACCTCATCTCGCCTAGAGAGACACACAATGGCAACCCACCACGAGAAACTCGAATCGTCATCAGAAAGTGATGAGGAGGAAGTCAACCGGCTCCGGTCTGAACGTGACCAACGCCACCAGCGTAATCAAAGACTACAGCATCAATGCACAAGTTGTGGGGCAAACCACCCACGATCAGATTGCAAATTCCTCGATGCACTTTGCCATTTTTGTGGGAAAAGAGGCCACATCTGTAGAAGCAAGCAAGGATCCAGCCCACTTCAGAGGGGGACCAACTACCGCCAAACCACAGGGAATCGTCCTGTGAGTCGGGAACATTTGAACCATCAATGGAACAACCACTCCTACAGAAATAAACCACTGGCCAATTCAACGAAACAAGACGAGGCACACCAAACCATTACAATTGGTCACGCCTCATCACTAGATGCAAAGAAGATCCAAGTGAAGGCCACCATCGAAAACCAGCCCTGTGTGATGGAAGTCGATTCAGGATCGTCCCTCTCGATGGTTTCCTGGAAGACCCTTGTTAGGGATAACATTGTTTACCCTAACTGGTTTAGGTAAAATAATAAATATGTAATCATAGTTTATAAGTTAAAGTGTCTGCAACTTTAAATATAGGAATGTAATTAAGGGAGTGGTTGCGAAAGCACTTTAAAAGAAGCAAGATGACAGCTTGCTCTCTCTCTGGCTTTGATGATCCCTAATTACTGCATGGACTCAAGACTGCGTTATTCGAACGGGAGAGAGACAAAGGACTGATTTGTAAGTGAACTGACATAAGGATATTCTACATGGATTTTGCTAACTGAATATCCTTGAATGGACTGACTAAATGATACATGACTATTGGACTGTTATTTTGACTATGCTATAAATGGAATAAGCTATATTTTTGATAGCACAAGTGTATCTGTTATTTTTACTGTATGTTAATAAACATACAAATTATCTCACTCATTTATCTGTGTGCCTATCTGACTAATGCTGCACATTCTGTTTAGCTTGTCTCCTTAACCCTGGTTGGGGAACCCAGGCTTAACAACCGTTAAACAATTAATCCCTGCCGTCCGGCGGCAAGACCTCAGAACCCAAAGAATCATACTCAAGGGTTATCAGGGAAACCGAATTCCGGTCGTTGGATCCAGCCTAGTCCAGGTCTCATTCAAAAATCGTACTGCATCTTTACCATTGACCGTCGTCGACCATGATCGGCCTAGCTTGTTAGGCCTTCAATGGTTCGCCCCACTCAGGATCGAGGTAGCCGGCATTCATCAAACCAGAAGCGACGACTGGGAGGAGGCCCTCGTCCAGGAATTCCAGGATGTCTTTGCAGACAAACTAGGCGAGTACAAGGGGACCCCAATATCATTTAACCTTAACCCTGAAGTAGCCCCCATCCGCCTTAAGCCTCGTCGGGTACCTTTTGCCCTTAAACCAAAGATTGACGAGCAGCTTGATAAATTAATAGTCCAGGGTGTTTTAGAACCAACAGACCACGCTCGTTGGGAAACCCCAATTGTAACACCCATCAAACCGGGTGGATCGTTAAGGATTTGTGGGGACTACTGAGCCACCCTGAATCACGCCCTTCAACAGAACGCTTACCTGGTGCCAGTGGTACAACACCTTCTCCATTCCTTGGGGGGCGGAAAAGTCTTCGCTAAATTGGATTTAGCACAGGCGTACCAACAACTGCCTGTAGATAAAAAAACAGCAGAGGCACAAATGATCGTTAAGCACCAAGGCACCTTTAAGTTCAACCGACTCCAATTCGGACTTAGTGTAGCCCCAGGGATTTTTCAAAGTTTGATGGAGAGACTCTTGCAGGGGATCAAAGGGGTCGTACCATACTTTGATGACGTTTTAATTGCTGCCCTGAATATAGAAATACTAGAAGAGCATCTTAAATTGGTTCTCCAGAAATTTAAAGACTCCGGCCTTAAGGTTAAAAAAAAAAAAATATTAACTGTGTACAGATAAAGTAGAGTTCCTGGGGTACCTAATCGATAAACAAGGCATTCACCCCACCAATAGTAAACTAAAAGCAATCAAGAACGCCCCAAGACCCAGAAATAAGACTGATCTCAAGCTTTTTCTGGGGCTCATTAATTTTTACAACATCTTCCTGCCCCACAAAGCGACCGTAGCTGAGCCCCTACATAGACTTCTCGACAAAAAAGCAACCTGGGTCTGGGGGCACCGCGTTCCGACAAATGAAAAACTTATTAACCTCAGATGCTGTTTTAATGCTGTATAACGAGACTTTGCCTTTAACAATTACATGTGATGCATCACCATTTGGAGTAGGAGCCATTTTGAGCCATGTGTTACCAAACAGTAGTGAGGCCCCTATTGTCTATTTTTCAAGGACCCTATCAAAGGCTGAACGTAACTATAGTCAAATCGATAAAGAGGCTTTTGCTGTTGTATCTGCTATGAAACGGTTTCATGAATATGTATATGGATGAGTTTTTACTATTGTTACCAACCACAAACCTTTGCTGGGGATTATAGCGGGAGACAAGCCAACCCCCTATATATTATCACCTAGAATGACTCGCTGGTTGGAGTTTTTGGCTGCGTACAACTATAGACTGCAACACCACCCGGGGAAAGCCATTCCCCACGCTGACACAATGAGCCGTGCACCACTTCCAAAAACCGTCGACGACCCAGCTCCAACCCTTACGACACTCCAGATTGAAATGCTACATTCACCACCGCTAACAGCTAGAGATATTGCGATCGAAACAAAATGCGATCCTGTCTTAGCGCGAGTTTTTAGCTGGGTCGAATGGGGATGGCCAGTAGAACAAACCCCTGACGACTTCACCCCCTTCAAGAACCGGCAAACAGAACTTTTTTCGCAAAAAGGCTACATCCTATGGGGGGATAGAGTCATCGTCCCAGAGCGGTTACAACGAGCAGTATTAAAAACACTGCATGAGGGTCATCCCGGCATCGTGCATATGAAAGCGCTCGTACGAAGCTACGCGTGGTGGCTGGGCATTGACAAACAGATCGAAGCCTGGGTAAAGACTTGTTTAAAGTGCCAAGAAGTTAGCAGTGCCCCACCTAAAGCAACTCCAAAAGAATGGGAAACACCCCGGGGACCGTGGTCCCGCATCCACATTGACTTTGCGGGACCTACTAAGGGACATATGTTCCTACTAACACTGGATGCCTATTCCAACTGGCTCGAGATCCATGAAATGAAGAGTACTACAACTGAGTCCGTCATCCGGAAATTGAACAGGCTATTCGCGATGCATGGACTGCCAGACATTCTGGTCTCCGACAACGGACCCGCTCTACCCTTTGAACAATACTTAGCGGACCGGGGTATTCGCCATGTGCTAACTTCACCAGTACACCCTGCGGCTAATGGAAGAGCTGAGCGCATGGTGCAATTTGTAAAAAAAAACCTCTACAAAATGGACTATGGGAACATTGAGGATAAAATAAACAGAATACTCCTTCCCCAACACATCACTCCGCACAGCATCACCAACAAACTCCAGCTGAAGTATTGATGGGACGCAAACTTTGTTCCCATCTCAACCGCCTTCACCCGTCTTACAAGCCAGAGAAACCCTGTGGATCTAGCGGAAAATGCTGCGAGTTCAGGATAGACGACTTAGTTTTTGCCAGAAACCTTTCCAGTGAACTGTTATGGGTTGAGGCAACCGTAATTCAAGCCACCGGATCCAGGTCGTACCATGTTAAAACCTGTAACGGAAAAATATGGAAACGCCATATAGATCAGCTTCGCTCGAGGCTACAACCCACTTTCCGTGACTCTGGTAACTCCCAAACTGAGGGGGGAGAGGATGTCAAAGAAACTGAATTCGAGATGATTGAAAGCAGGAGCGAAAGAAGTCAGCAAACGGGCGTGACAAATGAAGAAGAATCAGGGAGGGGAGTGTCCTCGCCACAGAGGAACACCTCAACAGAAGCAAGCCTGCAAAGATTGGAGGACAACAACAAGAACATTAGCGGCACTGAGTCATCCAATGAGGATATGGAACCACCGGTACCTGACTTGCCCAAAAACGTCCCACCGAAACCGATTATATGATTTGTTATAGAATAAACTATTTAAAGTATTGTTATCTCAAAAAGCATGAATGATTAAAAGTATAGTCAAATGATTTTTTAATAGCGATATTAGGATATATAAGTTTGGATTGACAATATGAGTTGTTATGTAACATAACTGTAATTGAGACTACAAAATGAATGCACAAAACTGATGAACCAACCGACACACTGTATGTACATAAGAGAGTTGATATTTTAATGTTTTGTTTGTCTTGTTTGTTTGTAGAAAATCAATAAAATTCTTTAAAAAAAAAAGAAAACAGAAAAGAATCAATTTACAACATGCTTTTTACATATGTTTTTTTATTTTAAAAAGAGATATTTCCTCCTTCCTTCCTTCCCTCCTTCCTTCCGCATTCATTGGGCAGAAATCTACTTTGGTCAAAAGCCTGGACATCTGCAGCTTACAAATAGCTTCTTTTTAGACATGCAAGGTTAAACTGTCATTATTCTGCTCAAGAAATTGCTGCCTGAAACCCCCCTCCCTTCCACTTTGAAGTGATTTAGGTAAGCAGCATAATGGCTTCCCAACAGAAACAAAAAGAAAATGATGCTTGTTTTTTTCTAAAAAATTCTTGAGAACTCTTAAGTACTCAACGTGATTCAGACCCATCCCTCCTGCCCCCAAAAAGTTTTGTACTGTGATCAGCTAATAAAATCCAAGGCCAATAATATATGCTGAGAAGTTTTTGGTTCATATTGTACATCTATGATATCGCCTTAGGCAGGCCAAAACCCATGCTTTACTCCTGGCACAAGGTAAATCACTTCTTTACTGTCTCCAAGAAAGCTGCTTGGCATGACCATGAAGACATTAGGACCACCAAGACTATTACCACTGTAAAAGTAATAATCACGAGTCCAGACAAGAAGTCAGAGCAAAGGTGCCAAACCATGTATGTAAAGCCCAGCAACTTCTGTCTTGCTGTGGTCCACAGAGGCAGATTTGGATCAGAGCCACGCCAAAGTCTTCTTTTCAGCATTCAACCTTCAAAGGCTTTCTGCCTTCTTAGCTTCTTTCCTCATTTTTAGGAATATTGATGATTCATATGTCATGATACATTTTAGTGCTGCGCCAAGACTGAAACAAGCCCAAACAACTCTCTAGCTTCCCCAACCATTTTTTCTTTTCTTTTCTTTTTCTGACAAATGTCTGGAAGAACATTGTTGGTGTTTAGATTGAATTTCAAGGAATGCTGGCTTCTGGCTGCTTAGTATCAGAGGTGATGTTTTATTAACCAACAAGCCAGGTTCCCAAAGCATGCTTTGAAGTTGGCTTGTATAGAAGTGAATTGCCTGCAGTTTGAGAATATGCAAAAAAATAAATAAATAAGGCAGCTTTGTTGAAAATGAAAATTTAAAGCCAGCAGTGTGTGTGTGTGGGGGGGGGGGGGTATGTAAAATATGCAAACTCAGACTTTGCATGCTTGTTACATTTTATGCGACTTGCATTCAACCATAGTTTAGCAGAATATGCAAACTGGGCCTGTTCGATTAGCAAGGTACCAGTCAGATTTAGCTGTGTACTAACATCTCTGAGGGGGGATGTTATTCATATTTATGAGGATTGGTCCCACTATGTATAGCTTTGTGTTTAAAGCTTTCTGTTTCTTTTGTCTTCTAAAAAAATCTTGAATGAGAAGCAGATCTCAACTGAAAGACTTTCAAACTTGGGTAGTGGAATTTTATTTACTTTGGTTACTTGCGTTTGGCTCAGTTTAATGAAGTAGTTAAGGCACAAGGTTAGAAAATGAGACCGTGAGCTCAAGTCCCACCTTAAACATGAAAGTCAGCTGGATGACTTTGGGCCAGTCACACTCTCTCAGCTTAAGAAAGAGCCCAACAATCACAGGATTGTTGTCCTGGGGAAAATAAGAAGAGGAAGATGTGTTGGATATACACATTGTATATATTAGCTGCCTTGAGTTATTTTTAAAAACAATAAAGGCAGGATACAAACAAATAATTTCTAAGAAATTATTTGATTAATCGGGAATTCTAAAGGGGAACAAAAAAATCTCGACACTACAGTAGTAAATCCAATGTCGCTGCTGGGTATATGGATGTTGGTTTGGTCCAGGTTAACTACATGATTGTTAGAGTTGGTATTGATTTTAATTCCTGCAGGAGAAACAGCTTTTCCTCTGCTTGGGATTATTGTGCTGCTGTTTCCCTTTGCTGAGAAATGAAAAGAAGTATGGTTTTATTTCATTATTTGGGGCATATCCAAAGGAAAAGTTGCCTTGGGGCATGATTATTGACTAGAAGGAAGGAAGGGAGGGAAAAGAAAAAAGACCTGGCAGGAGATGGGGAATTGTTTGTTGTTATTTTAGTGAGTAAAGCAATGTTCTGAACTGAGAATGCTAAATTTGCAAGAAAGGGGAGGACAGTATTTAACCTCTAATAGGGTGGAGGAAACATACAGACATCCTGTAAATCCTTGTTTTTCATGCTGAAGTTATGTAATGCGAGAGAGAAAGGAAAAAACTGACAAAAACACAATCCATAAAAAGCAATGAGCAAAGACTGAGAGAATAACAGGAGGTTTTCAGGCCAGGAAGTCCATTTGTATCCTGGAATTTATGATCTAAAGGTGGGTCACTTACAGTAGCAGCCAAATATTACCCTATTCTGTATGTCTTAATGGTACTTCTGTTTGATCTCACAAGAGTTGGATGTCAAGGAGACAAAGGAATGGATTTCCCCCCCCATTGAACCTTTTTCTTTATTTATTTTCATTTTTTTTCTCTCCAGTAAAAAACTTTTAGTAGCTGAACGCAAGTCTGATTTCCCCAGCTTAGAATCTGAGAAAGGCCTTGCTGCTCAGTTAGTTCTAAGTTTGGGAAGCTTTTTCCATCTGATGCAGTCACAAGCTATCAGAGTCAAGCACAGGAGAAGCCACCAATCTCTCCTCCAGAAAGTGAAAAGAGAACAGGTCATCCACTTCCCCAGAAGATGGTGGTACATATTGCTATCTGTGTCTGTGACAAGCCCTTTTCTTCTGTCTGTCTGTCTGTCTCTGTCTGTCTCCATCCATCCATCCATCCACCATCCATCCATCCATCCATCCATCCATCCATCCATCCATCCACATCCATTCTTCATTCACACAGACACACACTACACATATGTGCATAGACATATTCTCTCACACACACTCAGTGTTCTAAAGAGAAGCCTTATGACACCTCCAGGTCTATTTGTCTTTTTATCCAGAGACATCCAGATAAATTTAGGATTACCACTTTTATTGTTCACCCTCTGAAATAAAAGCTCCATTTATTTCCACATTCACAAACTGAAATATTTGCCTAACCCAAAGTCTAACCAGTTGCATTGTATGCAATGGCTCCAAAATGTTGTAGTTCTCATAAACTTCCAACAAGCAAGTTCCACTCTGGTATTTTTCTCTCACTTGTATTCTTTTCCATCTGAGTACCGTTGACTCATTCGGCTTCAGATGGAAAATATCTGTTGTTTTGGAATCTAACTTTTGTGGGAGAATTGTCTCCTCCTCCTCCTCCTCTTCTTCCTCTTCCTCTTTGTCTTCCTCTTCCTCCTCCTCCTGTTCCTCTTCCTTCTCTTCCTCCATTCCCCTCATGCTGTGTAGGCAAAATCTTCCAGGAAAAAAAAAAAGTATTTCTTCTTCTTCTATGCCCAATTTTAAGATTTATGCACTCTATTTTTTTGTACATCCAGTGTAGGATGAAATTGACCCTCACAGAATGTAAACCTTCTCATCCATAGAAATGACTGGGCAATTTTTGGGTCAGTTATACTTTCTCAGCTCAACCCCACAAGAAAAATGTAGGGAAGAGAGCACTTTAAAAAAAGTGTATGGCGTGTGTTAGCCAGGGATCAACAGTGTTAGCAGTGGCTGCCTGCCTCTGTGAAAGGAATGTTTTGGGGTGGTGTTATCTTTACTTGCGGGATGCCTGAATGCTGGTAGGCAATCAGGGGAGGCTCCTTTCTTGTTCCTACACAGTTTATTCGCTCACCGGAATCAAGCTGCCGATCTCAGTGGTGTGCAGGCCCAGCATCTTACCAAATGAGCCACCACAGCCCCCCAAGAGAACACTGAGTTCACATCATGAGTTTTTGAAGGAAAGGGGAGATCATCATCATCATCATTCCTATTCCCTTTGTGTGACATATATAAGAGGTATCATTTGTAAATATGTATATGTCTGCATTAATTACATAGGGACCTAATTAATTATCCACCCAGACTCAAATATGTAATGTATATGAAAGCAATTGAATCAAGAGAAAAGGTGATTTTTAATGTCACTAGGTAACTAGAGAAACCGAACTACAGTAACCCCATTGTCTTTTGTTCCATTTCAGAGAATGAAAATGGAAACAAAATCAGATCAGCTAGCCGTCTTTTCTTTTGTGCTTTGGGAGCCTTGTTTAGGCAGGAGGATTAGAAAAGGTCCATAGATGAATTAACCAATAACTGCCTCAGGCATGCCATACCAAAATATTTTGAGTTCCCGAAGCAGCCTTAAACTAGATTTGGAATCTGGGAAAGCCTGTTAATACAATTTTCACATTTTTTGAATTCCTGTAAACAGACATGGATAGTAATCTGGTTGCCACATGAATAGAAAAGGAATTACCTTTAAATGAGGCCTCCTTGTTTCCAGATTAAAATCTCAATCCAGTTATTTGAATCCTACAAGGACACATATCTTGTAGACTTTCACTACATTAATCTTCATAGCTTTAATAACTTTCCTTATTGAGATGTTCTTACATTTCAATATCATTGAATAAGCCACAATAATTAGGAACAAGTCCAATGGATCCAACTGAAAACTACACCTTTTTAGCTATAGAGAAGTAGGAGTTTCTTCAAATATTATGCATTTACATAGGCAATTAATATAAATGGATTGCCTATTACTAAAAAAAATTGGTGGATGGATTCTCCTTCCTAAATCTAACCAAGTGCTGAAGCTACACAATGTTTTCATGAACACTGAAGTCACATGATTTTAATTAGCAGCCTGTTTTCAATGATTTGCAGCATTTCATGAAAACTTTACATGGCTTCAGTGGTTTGGCAGCTTGAGGAATGTTCACCTTCCACAATGTGGAAGGCAGCCTGTTTGTAAATATGAGTTCTAACTTTCGTATATAATCAAGTAAAAGACAGATTTAGGAATGGATCTCATTCTGAACCTGAGGACTGCCGATACCGCAGTAATAAAAACCAGTTTGATCTAGTGATTAAGGTACTAGGATAGGAAATGGGAGGCTGTGAACTCAAGCTCTGCCTTAGGCACAAAGGCATCTGAGCCAGGCAGTCTCCCTCAGCCCTAGGACGAAGGCAATGGCAAACCACTTCTGGAATATTTCCATGAAAACTGAAAGAATTTCTCTAAGCAGTCACCACAAAAACTGGCTTGAAAGCAAAGGAAGGAAGGAAAAAAGAAAAAAGACTGCAATAATGTATGTCTGCCATAGAGATATTCTGCATTTGCATGCTAAGGCAACATGCTTTTATTTTCCCACAGGAACTAAAAAGAAAATGCCAGATGATTTTGCAAACAAAGACCCTCCCTTAATTTAAGAGTAACCATTTCTTTTAAACAGTAAATAGAGAGAAGTAATTGTTAGGGCATTTAGTTCACTGATCCTACATACTGATATAATTGCAATTAGACACTCAGGAACTTCAATAATAGGAAAGAACAAGAACACCCAACCAAGAAAAGAAGTTCAAAGGAAGGGTTTTAAGGGCTTTGAAGGAAATACATGGGTTCATATGTTCCAAAGAGCAGTGAAGTGAAGCAGTGCATAAAACTTCCTAAGGTTGAAATTGCAACTTACATTTTGAACAAATTGTGATCAAAAACTTACTAATATCCAGTTCTATAAATTTAGAGCTTCCTAGCCCCATAAGAGAAGAGAATAATGACTGTAGCATGTACAAAGTACCTCCTTTTCACTCTTCAATAAGCAATAATAAGATTTATAGTTTTTGACAATTTGAAACAGTGATGCAGTATAAAATGTTAACAATAGCTCTACTAAGGCTCATCAGTCTAGCATTTTGCTCTTCACAAAGTTTGATCAATTATTTCTTTTTTTGGGGGGGGGGGTTTCTTACAAGCATGAAATGAAGACCAATCGCACTCCTACCTTTCTCCCCCTATAACTTAGATTTGGAGGATCCAAGGGTATCATTGAGTCTTGAGAATGTAGAGTCTTTGAAAGGCCATAAATATATCTTATCTGCTTTTAAAGGCCAAGTATTTCATAGATGGTAACCATTTTCAGAAAACTTTAAAATAAATCATATTGATAAGCTCCTTTCTCAACTTTATGTTGTCCCTATACACAATATACCAATATATAATTTTTTCTTCAGGAGTGCCAAGCACTCCTTATTGCAACTGACCATGCTATTTTTGCCATTAAAAATATCTTCTTGTGCTGAATCAGAAAGTGATTTTTCTATAGAATAAAAAACTTTCCATGCAGAAGATTAACACAAGTTGTCTTCTAGGTTCTTGATAGCACAGCATGGATCCACGTGGAGTTGCATTAAAGCTCCCGGCTTCTTACACTAAGGACAGGTAGGAGTTCTATTTTAACAACATGTGGAGTGAAGAAACTCAGAAGTTGACCAACTATTGATCGTGGCATCATCCTGATGCTAAGAAGAAAAAAAAACATCACTGCTAAATTTGTGCCTATAATCATGTTTTCAATTATGTTCTTTAAAAAAACACACCTCAATTTGCTTCTTAGCACTCATTCACAGTCAAAGTAAAAAAGGGGGGAAGGGAGAAATATTTGAAAATTCTCATGAGAATTTGATTTTTCTGGACACACTTTGGATGTGGGTGCGCATGTGTGGGTATTTGAATGTTTGGTGTTGTGGAGTCAGGGTACTTTGCGTGTGTGTGAGTTCCTGGAGATTGTCTGGACAAGTCCCTGAAGTTTTCTTGCCAAGGTTTTTCAGAAGTGGTTTTCCATTGCTCTTTTCTAGGGCTGAGAGACAAAGTGATTGGCCCAAGGTCACCCAGCTGGCTTTGTGCCTAAGGCAGGACTAAAATTTAAATCTCCTGCTTCCTAGCCTGGTGCTTTAACCACTCCACCAAACTGGCTCTCTAGAATTTTGTATTTACTGTATTATTATTTATTGTTTGTGACATTACAAGTGCCCAGAATGTTCGTAAGTTGAATGGTCTCTAAATCACATTTAAAACAAAACAAACAAATCAATCTATTTAATGTTTGATCAGGCCTCTGATCACATTTACTTTTAAAAGGCACAATACCATTTTTTAAAGTTTATAACAAGTGTCCCTTTCCTATGATATACTCAGGTCATCTCACTCCAGTGTTAAAAGTCTTATGTGTTGAGCTGCGTAGTTGCAGATAAATTATCCAGAATTGTTAGATGCTTTTCATAATTTATAACTGGGGACATTATTATTGCTTCCAAAGCCTGACTTTCCCCTTTGTGTTGCTCTCATGTATATATCAATGACTGTATTTATAGAAACTGACCAAAATGGTTTCATTTATAAAATTGCTACAATACAATACATTTTTAGAAATGAGCTAGAGGCTGCAAAACTGACACAAAATTCATAGGACTTATCCAGGTTGGAGAAAACTGTGGCTTTCAAAAAGTTGAGATTCTGATTCAGGCAGTGACACTTAATGATGGGAATTGTAGTCCAACATCTGATGGTATTTCTAGTTTATCTGAAGTCTTTCCTTGTCTCCTGATTCCTCCTTTATGCAGAATACTTTCAAACTCTAATTCCTGAAATTATTGTTCAAAATTTTCTTTGTTTAATAGTGTGGCCATGGGTTTTGGATTTCTTTTCCCACATGATCAACACTATCACAATACCTTTTTAAGCTTGAAGTACACCCTAGTTATATTCAGTTCTAGTTTCACTAGCTATTGTTTTCTCATCTGCGTATTCTTACACCAATACAATTTGATTTATATTCTGTATGTTATATTGCAGCTAAATCAGCCTTCCTAATCTGTTGCTGAATGTATTTGAAAGCACCGGTACTGGGAAAGGCTGCCCTAAGTTCAATTAAAACAACAAGTAAGACATACCAAAACAGACATTCCCCTGTCTCTGTTTTTGCCCAAAAAATCTTTACCATCATGCCATTAAAAAGGCTACAAGTTGTAATTTAGCAACTGCCAGAGATCCATTCTCTCACTCCCAAGCCAAAGTTTTATTGTGTCCTTGAGTACCCAGAAATCTGTCCAGGTAAGGGGTTACTTTAAGATATAGGTCAAGACAGTGGAAATTACGAAGTAGAAACAACTCTGATTGGACGGAGGCATCCCTTTGGGATGCCATTTTTATTATTCCCTTGAACATGGCAATCTAAGCACTTTTCTTGAATATACAAAAGTAAGAGTGAAAGCTAATTCTATGTCAAACAGAGATGGATCCGTCATTAAAGGAATGTAATTGAACTCCTATTCAGGGATTGAGAAGTACTTTTATGATGGGGCTGTATCTTTGGGAGAGATTAGTATGGTTCAGAGTAATCACGAGGATTTGTTCAATGGTTATCATTCTATTAAGCTCAGGGGATGCTAAATCAGATCTGTAGAAAGCTGTCTGGGAAAACTGAAGACTTGACAGCTGTCAGGTAAAGTAACAATCTACTGTGAAATTCTTAATGGTAGGTTTCCTTTTTTGACCCCGGAAACTAGTTCTTTTTATTGCATGGAAGCAACCAAATGCTCCTTTGAGCTGTTGAGTCACATTGGTTTTCTATCTCATTGACATTATGGAACCTTTGTTTCAGGAAAAAAAAACTTGTTCCCAGTTCCCAGATAGATACTGTGTAAATGAACCGATTTCCTGGAAGGACTAATCAGTGATTGGCTCACAGATAGAAACTGGGTGGTATGAGTGAAAAAGAGCAGGTGTATTTTTAGAGTACAGGGACCAGATTATTCATTGATGAAAGCTTGAAGGCTGTTTCATATTATGCTTAGCTTGTTGTGGCCCTAGGCAGTCATTGCAAGTTCTGGGATAAAACATATGTTGCAATGTTCCATTCCAGTGTTGGTTTTTATCTAATTGCATCTCCAAAATTGTATTGCAGCTATTGTGCAAGTTAAGTATTTCCATGTAGCCTGTTAAATTGGCTTTTACCTCTGCCTCCAAAATTCCAAAAGCTCAATAGTCTGCAATCCGTGATAAATTGTTTCAGTTTTATAACATCCTTCATGTATGTGTGTGTGTAATAAGTTTCCTATTGTTATTGAGCCATTCTGTAGAAAAAATATTCAGCAAATGAAACTGTACTCTGAAATACGAAATATGTCATTTAATCTACTTTAGAAACTGAAAATTTAGCTGTTCTATGCATGAAAATTCATTGTGGATTTATCTGGGTTTTTTTTTTTTCTTGTTCATTTCTTATTTTCAAAGAAAAGAACAAAAACTTAAACAAGCCTGTTATGAGAAGTTTATTCCTCTTTTATATGGTGATGAAACAGCTACCCAACAATCCCTAATTATAATAACTGGCTTAAACTTCTATAACCTTTTGTATACAGATGTATATCCGAGGCTCTTATTAGTTATGTCTCTGGGAAAAAAGAATTATAGAATGTCAGCACTGATGTTGATATAAATCCATACTTTGGATTATTTTCAACTGCTTTTAGCAGCCAATAATCAGCATTATATTTCAGTCCACCAACAGAATGGGCTCAAGTAGCTAGCTCTATACTGATGTATTGCTAATAGATGCTGTTTTCATTCCAACCAGTACAGATGTGGATATGGGCAAGAAATCAGAAATCTATCCAAGATAAGGTTTTCACTGCAGGCTAATTCCACTCAATGAGATGTAGATTTAGACACAATCAAAGAATCTAAATAATTGCTAAAAAGAAAATGCAGTAAACCAGGACTTGGAACCAGGCATCTTTTTTATAAAATCAGAATTATGCACTGAGAAGCAACCCAGAATCAGGTTAATTGGCATTATGCAAGAAACTTCAGACAATTTCTTAATTCATGTCTGTTCTGTGGTTGAGGATCTTCGGCAAGAAGGCATTAATCTACATCTGTGTGCTTTCTCATGAGCAAAATCTTTGTGCCATTACATTTCTGCTCAAAGATAAGCCAGTGTGTTCACGGTATTGATAAAAAAACTTACCTGGCTGTACAGATGTCTACTGAAAAACAATATCACAAATGCAACAAGTTGTTGGCTAAAATGTCTAATTCTCTCATGGCTCACATTATTGTGTATGCTTGGAATAATGCCTGAAGAAGGCTAGAGGTAGTAGATGTATGATGCTTAGATCAGCATGTCCCCAGCATTGATTTATACATAAATTTATGTTGACAATCATGATGTTTGGTAATGTAGGACAAAATGTGAGCAGTAATATATATAGCATAGGTACCCAAAATAGTTTTGTCCTCGACTTTTCAATTATGTGACAAAAACTGCTAATCCTAAAACTAAATCTCAGCCTTTAAAATCTATATGTTTTATTAAAACTTGTACAGAAATTGTTGCAAGTTCTCCCCAATCAAGTTTTCTACCACAGCATGGATGTTAGATAAGGAAAAAAAATAAGTTCCTAACACCTGAGATTTTTAAAGTAAGAAGAGCTATAGCCAACCATTATCTGGCATCACAACCCCTCTCAAAAACTAGGATATTGTTCTTATACCAAGATTCCCATTGGCACATGGAGAGAAACAGGGAAAAGCACAAAACAGATTTAGTATATGATTGTCCACTTGTCCACTTTTAGGACTATAAGCAGACTTTCCTTTCCTTATACATATTGCTTATGTTGCCCTTCATGGGAAAAAAATATGTAAAGGGATTGACAGCCAACCAGAACTAATAAGCAAGTCTTACTTATTATCAGAGCAGATGGTGAACCCTAGTTCAATGTGCAAAGCTTTCTTAAACATCGCTTGGAATTTATACCTTCACCCCAAAAAACAGGCAACACCCTGCTTTCCACAGCTCTAAATAACTGGCCGTCTCATTTAAGTACAAAGTTTCATTACACAATAAAGGAACATGAATGTTGGAGAAGTCATGAAGGCACTCCACCCTCAACAGGATATTCAGCAACAATATTGTCAGTTAATACAGGGTTTTCATCATAAGACCAAATTGCAATAACTAATAATTGAGTTCCCTTGATGGCATTGAGAAATTATATTCACCACACCTAAGGAAGGAAGCCACAGATCTAGGACGCTGATCAGGTTTCTGAAATAAAAGTTGCCATACAAGTAGAAAGTGACCTAATGAAAGAAAACTAAATGAGGGAGATTGGTTTGACATCATGACCTGAAAGTTAAGAATCATAAAATGGGGAAATGACTGTGTTGCTGATGGGAGGGATGTTCCACTGGAGATTTATTTGCTTCATGTTAAATGGGAGAACTCCAGTACATAGACAGACCAAGCATTTCTTTAATCAAAGACAATCCTTCTTCCATAATATGCCTCAGTAGCAATATAGCAAGCAAGTGGGATGGTATACTAAGGGACATATGTCATCCAGACCAATAAATAACAGAATATTTAGGTATTCCCAAATGCTGGAATTTCTACAGGATACTCAATAGGCACAGTTTAAAGCCTTTGATTCAGTGCTACATGACAAAGTATTACTAAAATTAAAATCTTATGGTATCTCTGGACACTTACATAACTGGATAGAAGCATTCCTGTCAAACAGACAACAAATGGTTAAAATTGGGAATGTCCTATCAAATTCTGTACCTGTCAACAGTGGTGTCCCCCAAGGCAGTGTTTTAGAACCAACTCTCTCTCTCTTTTTTTGAAGCAAATTTTATTAGTTTTAAAGACAAACAAAACATCATTAAACATTACAAACATAAAACCTTTTTCCATTGTAAATTATTTTATACAGAATAATTCTAATTTATCCCATTTCCTTATAGACAGATAAATATCTTTTAACAAATCTCTCATTATTTCTCTTTACTTTTATTCAATTACATTTCTTTTCTATATTCATCTATTTTATAACCATCATATTTATATTTTCATCTGACTTGTTTACAAATATTCTCGTCCTCCAAGGTTTTATTAATTCTTAATCAAATATAAACACACAAAACACAAAAACATAAAACTTCTTTTTAGAAAGTGGCTTGGCCCCAGAATACCTCTCTTTGTACGGACTTCAAGTAAATTCATGCTCATCTTATATATCATTACTTATCTTATTAACCATCCTATATCTTCCATATAACTTCTCTCCGCTTTTCACTCTTCTTAATTCTATTTTATTTATTTCATCTTACTTTAAATCATTATACTTGTATCTTTTGTCCATTCTTTTCCAATTATCCATTTAACACAATCTCTTTAATATAAAAAAGAAAGATTTCTCCTGAAATCACTGATCGAGATATGATGCCTTTCTATCCCCTAAGTTAACATTTAGCATAATATCTAGTTCCCAATATGATTCTGCTTAGTACATTCTACCTATTAACTTTTAAGAAAAGAAAAAAGAGAAAAAAGAGAATAATAAATCTATAAAATAATTAAGTATATAATTACCATTCTACTTTTTTAGTACATTTTAAATAATACATTTTAAACTAAAAGAATTAAAAAGGAAGAAGAATAAAAAAAAGTTATGATAACATTAAGAGAATAACCAATTAAGCTCTATCATTAAATCTTAAACATTTTACACATTCTCAATAATATTAAATGTAAGATCTATCATTAAATCTTAAACACTGTAATATTTTGATTTATTAAATCTTGTAATATTCCAATTGTCTACTTCAAAAACAAATGCTACAATAATATATTTATAATAACATTAACATAGCCAATAAACTCTATATTTTAAACATTCCCTTTAATATTCTAGTTTTCTATTTCTAAGATAGTATTGTAGTATTTGTTTTAGAAATAGGACCAACTCTCTTTATACTCTACATAAATGACCTCTGTGATCATATTAAGAGCAACTGCATTCTCTTCACTGATGATGTAAAGCTATTTAACACCACAGACAATACTACTACCCTCCAAAAAGACCTTGACTATGTTTCAGAATGGTCAATCAAATGGCAACTTCAAATCTCAACAAATAAATGCTCTGTCTTACATATTGGCAAAAAAAATCAGAAAATAAAATACAAGCTAAATAATCAAGACCTTGTTGAGGATCCAAACTCTGTCAAGGACCTTGGAGTACTCATCTCAAATGATCTAAATGCTAGAGCCCACTGTAACTGCATAGCCAAAAAGGCATTAAGAGTTGTTAATCTAATCCTATGTAGCTTCTTCTCTGGTAATATCATACTACTAACTAGAGCATACAAAACATTTGCTAGACCTATATTTGAATACAGCCATATCATGTATTTGATATTAACACAATTGAGAAAGTCCAGAAATACTTCACAAGAAGAATTCTCCACTCCTCTACTTGCTGTAGAATACCTTAGGTCACCAGACTTGAAACTCGAAACCAGTGGTTCCCAAAGTGGGAGGTACCGCCCCCGGGGACAGTGATATGCCTTAGGAGGGCGGTAAGAGGCAAGGGGGCTGGCAGGGGGCGATAAAAGGTGGCGGGGAATGCTGGAGGTGGGTCCCTTGCAGGGCAAAATTCAGGGGTGAGATTTTACCAGTTCACAAGAACTGTTTGTTACCATTCCAGTCTGTTGAAGAACCAGCAAAAAGGGCCACTGGCTGACCCTGCCCCCTCCACCCTCTCCTTCATTTTCTGCTGCCATTGCACATGTGTGACATTGCTTGCATGTGCAACAATCGCTGACATTTCCCACCTGCCCCGCCCAGTTACTCCTTATGTAGCGCATGTGTGCTCATTTCCCATTTTCCCACCTGTCATCACTACAATTACCAGCCAGCCAGCCAGCCCACCCACCCACCCACCTGCCTGCCTACAACCATCTGATCTAAGTGAGTTACACTCTGCAAGCCCACTCCAGCTTTCCTCCACTTTCCTCCATGTGCCTGTCTCAAATGCAGCGGTGGCAGGAGTGGAGGAAAGCCAGAGCAGCTTTGCTCTCCTTTTCAAATGTCCCGCCGCTGCTGTGTTCAGGGCGAAGCCCTGCAGGGGTGAGCCTGTGGGGCCTCGCCTCGAATGCAACGGCGGCTGGATGTTTGCAAAGGGGAGCAAAGCCACTCTGGCTTTCCTCTGCTTTCCCGATGTGCCTTCTTGATTTTCTCCACTTTTCCCACATGCCTGCCTTGAATATAGTAGTGGCGGCATGTTTGAAAAGGGGAGCAAAACCAATCTGGCTTTCCTCTGATTTCTCAACATGCTTGCCTTGAACGTAGCGGTGGTGACATGTTTGAAAAGGGGAGCAAAACCACTCTGGCTTTCCTCCGCTTTCCCAATGTGTTTGCCTTCTGGGTTCCCTCTGCTTTCCTGACATGCCTGTCTTGAATGCAGCGGCGGCAGGATGTTTGAAAAGGGGAGGAAAACCAGAGTGGCTCTCCTTTTCAAACATCCCGCTGCAGCTGCATTCAAGTCGAGGCCCTGCAGGCTTACCCCATTAAGCACCTTGCACTGGAGCGTCCAGCAATCAATGGGGTGAACCTGAGAGAGGGAAAGAGAGAGAGAGAGAAAGAAAAGAAAGAGAGAAAGAAAAGAAAGAGAAATGGGACAGAAAGAAAATGGGACAGACAAGAAAGGGGGAATGGAAGGGACAGAAAGAAAAAGAGATAAAGAAGGAGGGAGGAAGGAAGGAAGGAGATATATAATGAGATATCTATTCTAGTCTAATCACAGTACTTTGTAGTACTGTGAGTCACATCGATGAAATGGCTGAGAATGTGGAAGATGTATTGTGCAGCATACTACGGACAACAGACTTTGCATTACAGCTGGATGTATCAACTTCGCCAGGCAATGAATCTTTGTTTCTTGCTTATGCGCGCTTTATTAAAGATGAAAGTTTGACTCAAGAGTTATTTGCAATGCAACTAAATATAGATACTAAAGGGGAATCAATATTTCATGTTGTTGAGCAGTTCTTCAAAGACAAGGAAATTCCACTAATCAACATACTTGCTTGTGCAACTGATAGAGCACCATCAATGACTGGTCGCAGACCATGGGTGTGTTGCTTACTTGAAAAAAGCAGTGCCAAATGTCTTTACCATTCACTATGTCATTCATCACCAACATCTGCTTGCAAAAACCTCAGTGATCGCTTGAACAAGTCATTACACACTGTCATTACTGCAGTGAACAAAAATAAAGTACATGCTCTCAATGATCGACTATTCCAAGAGCTCTGTGTGGAGAATGATGAAGATTTTGATTGTTTACTGCTTCATACAGAAGTTTGTTGGCTAGCTTGAGACACTTTTACAATCTTTTGACACTGTTGTGGAGTTTTTTGAAGGCAAGAATGTTTTGTTCAATGATGAACTCAAAGAGATCAGGCATGACATTGCTTATTTATCAGAACTGTTTACAAAGTTCAATGAAGTGAATTTGCAGTTGCAAGGAAATGAAGTCAATCTTATTAAGGCCAAATCTGCCATCTCTACATTTATTTCAAAGTTAGCAATATAGCGCAATATAGGCTGTCATGAGCTATACCAATATCCAAACTTGTCTGAGCTAGAAAAGAAAGGTGGGATACAAGATGATGATCTGCATGTTTTTTGTGACCATTTGGACATGCTGTATAAAGATATGTCTGAGCAGTATCAGGATCTTCTTTTGATGGAAATTCCAGATTAGGTGATAAATCCATTTTTAGATCCTGAGGAAGATGGGGTAGTGGAGGAACAACTAATAGAACTGAAAAATAACATTGAGCTGAAGCCAAAGCTGAAGCCAAATCGTACCAAGAGTTTTGGTTACAGAAGAAAATTTCTGATCACTATCCTGCACTATGGACAGTAGTTAAGAAGCTCCTTGTTGCATTTCCAACATCATATTTGGTGGAACGTGGTTTCAGTGTGGTTATCCAACTTCTCTCCAAGCAAAGAAATCGACTCCAGATTACTGAACATGGTGATTTAAGACTCCTGCTAAGTAACTTAAAACCAGACATTAGGAAACTGGTATCATTTCATCAAGCCCATCCATCGAATTAGTAACTGCTTCATTGTTCAGTAAATTCTTAAATTTTACTGAGTTTACCAAGTTACTAGTTACTAAGGTTCTTGATAAATGACTATCAGACTTTGAAAACCTGGTATTACTGGATCATGTTCAACAATTTTGTTGAATTAACATAAACTTAAAAGATTTTTAAATTGGATTTTGAATAAATGTGCAAGTAATTGTTACAATTTTGAATTTTACTGTTACTATCTTCTTTGGTGGGTCATGCAAACCGCTATTCTGAATAATGCTGTTTATAGGGGGTTGGGGTGGGGAGCACTGAGGATGAGTTTGTAAAACCAAGAGCGAGGTGGACTGAAAAGAAAAGAAAAGAAAAGAAAAGAAAAGAAAAGAAAGAAAGAAAGAAAGAAAGAAAGAAAGAAAGAAAGAAAGAAAGAAAGAAAGAAAGAGAAAGGGAGGTAGAGAAAGTGAATGAGATATCTAGTCCAACCAGCTGGGTTAGAAGGGTGTGTGTGTGTGTGTGTGTGTGTGTGTGTGTCTGTCAAAATTCCAAAACAGGTCAAGTAGCTCTGGGGAGGCAAGTCATAAACTAGAACACTTGCTTAGCAACCTGCCATTAAGTGAGGACCACTTGTATTTGGTTTGCTAGTCACCAAAGCATGCCCACCCAGTCACATGACCAGCAAGCCATGCCCACCCAGTCACGTGACCAGCAAGCTATGCCTACCCAGTTACATGACCAGCAGGCCATGCCCTCAAATTATGTCAAGCCCACCAAAATTTGAATCCCACCCCTGAGTGGGGGGCACTGAGGATGAGTTTGTAGCACCAAGGGGACGATGGACTGAAAAAGTTTGGGAACCACTGCTCTAGACCTAGAAAACCTAAAACCACGCCACCTTCAATCCGATCTAAATATAGTATATAAATCATACATTGCAATGTCCTACCTGCAAATGAATATTTCAGCTTCAATCATAACAATACAAGAGCACACAATAGATACAAACTCAAGGTTAACCACACCAAACTAGATTGCAGGAAATACGACTTCAGGAACAGAGTGGTCAATGTCTGGAATACTCTACCTGGGTTTCTTCCCCAAACCCCCAAAACTTTAACCTTAGACTGTCTACTATTGACCTCACCCCCTTCCTAAGAGGCCTGTAAGGGGCGTGCATAAGCACACCAATGATGCCTACCGTCCCTGTCCTATTGTTTCTTTTTATTTTTCTTATAAGTATCCATCTCATGTGTTCAAAACTATGTTTATTAACCTGTATCTTGTAAGCGATTGACAAATCAAATAAATAAAAATAAAATAAAAATAAGTTTCCTTGGCAGCCATCCTTGATCCCTTCTCAACCTAATTTTTGAAACAAATATTCTTTTGAAAATGGGAATTTAGTAGACTACATAGCAGGCAACCATCTTGAAGTATAATCTCTATTATCATCAATGCCAACACATCCCATGCATACTCAAGAAGCCTAAAGCTTTCTGTGTAATATGTTCAAGGACCCACTATAAAAGATAAAGAGAAACTAAGGTGTCAGAGTGCATGTTGGAAGACTAGAATGATATGACCCTAAGCAACCTTGCCATTTGTCTGACAGTAAATGGGTAGTTTGCTATTGGTGTTATCTTCTTTGGCAGCCATCTAGTCACTTTGCTGGTAGAACAATCAAGAAGCCTCCAAATTTGGTGGTCTTTACAGACAGGATTTCTGCCAGAGACAAAATCTAAGCCTGTGGGGAAAAAAATTGCTTAATTATGCCTTTTTTCTAGCCTTAACAATACCAGTTTGAAAGCCTTTGTTTGTTTTTATATCTGTTTTTCTGTTTGCTTATTTTTCCCACAGTGTTGTACTGTTATTGCTTGACTGTGAACAAGAAAGACTCAATTTTTCCTTTATTGTGTTACACTTTAGACAAGGTTATTGTTATTTATTATTAATCAGAGCTCTGCCAAGTTTATCCATGAAGATCCAGATAGATTTAGAATGGGATAATATATATATTTCTTTTGCCTTCCCAAATGCCATTTTGGTGAATATTTCCTGTTAATATTAACAGTGGAAATGTGAGCTGACAGGGCATCACCATAACAAATGTCTATGCAGTTCTCTAACGAAACTCTAAGGCTTCCTCTCTTAGTTCTTTTTTCCTGCTAACTTTCTTTCACTGGAAACTCTCCATGTGGAAATCTGAAATAGATATTTCAAATCACACACACACACACACACACACACACGTGCCCCCCCCTATTTCTCATTCTTTATTGAAATAATAACTGCAATATTACTACTACTGTAGCAGTTAGACATTTTTGAGTTGCCTTTGTTTTTCTTGAGTGGATAAATGCATTGAAATCTTCATTTGCAATTGAAAGTAATCTTTATAGCCTCCAGTTTTTGATCACAGATACAATTTGGTGGCTATTTCTATGTACAAACAAAAAAAATGAGTGGAAATGCCCTTTCTTCCAAATCACATCTAGTTTAGTAATTTGGATTGCCTTGTTTCAACAAAATCCAATGATCTATATTCTTCGAAAGAAAGAAGAAAGAAAGAAGGAAAGAAGGAAGGAAGGAAGGAAGGAAGGAAGGAAGGAAGGAAGGAAGGAAGGAAGAAGAAAGAAAGAAAGAAAGAAAGAAAGAAAGAAAGAAAGAAAGAAAGAAAGAAAGAAAGAAAGAAAGAAAGAAAGAAAGAACAGTAAAATAAGCTGGGAAATGTTGCATTCTTGTTGAAGTGTCTGCTTTTTAAGCTTTTATAATAGACCTAACAGGTATTTCACATATTTAAAATGGAATGTCTGATCCCGTCTCTCATTTATAAATTTCATATATTGTATGGAAGACAGAAAGGCACAAGACAAGCTGAGTGTGCAGTCAGAATATAATTATACTGTTTCATGCAGTACGAAACCTTGCACCATGGCAGTGAAAAAATGGCATTAGTTTTATTAAAGAGAGAGAGAGAAAGAGAGAGAGAGAGAGGTATTTTGATGTGAGACTAACTCATATAATCTGCCTGATAGCTCTCATAGGTTTTCAGGAAATACAGTTTGGTGGCACGAAATTCATGAAATTTAAATTCACGAAATTTAAATAACCAGGTCAGTGTAGAGCTAGAAGTAAAACAGTAAATGATGTATTGTTCTACAATACATTACATCATCCCAATTAAAAATTGGCCTCCTCGCTGATGGACCGTCTCTGTGACTATGGTCCTTGCTCTTTTGTTGGAGAGCCCCGATTATTATGATTAGGGGCTGAAGCTGCCTTGGAGTGGTGGCAGAGTAAGGGGAAGCCTTGGAGGGGTGGCAGAGTAAGGGGAAGCCTTGGAGGGGTGGCAGAGTAAGGGGAAGCCGCAAGCCAGGTTGAGGGGAGCTGCATCTCCCCCCCCCCCCGAAGAAAACTGCAGTGATGGTTTAAAATGGCCACCCCGAAAAGGAGAACTCAGCTGGATTAAGATTTGCACAGGAGGGAAGAAAGAGGTGAATAACATCTGAACTGGGACAACTGGGCAATACAACTAAACAAAAGTACCCTGGGATTAAGGTAACATGGAATTTTTAAGAAAAGAAAAGTGAGCAGTGAAATTACAAAGGGACGGGGGGGGGGGGAAGAAAACATTTTTGACAGCTAAGTGGGGCTTCGAACTGGGAAAGGAAGAAGCTGGAACTAAAGATTTAACTAAATTGGACTAAAATATTTTGGGAGTAAACAGGCATAAAATAAGGCTGGTCTTAAGATTGTCAAAAAAATAATAATAATAAAGTTTACAAATTGGAGACTGGACTGTGCTGGAATATTGAGGTTCGAAAAACCCTAAATAAAAAAATAGGGGGAAAAGGTAAAAACTTTGTATAATGGAGAGTGCCACTTTTTGACAAAAACTTGAGTTCAAACAAAAGGGAAAGCATCCTGTTTCTGAATGAACTTGTGTGGATATAACATTACAGAAATATTGAAACAAAGTAAGAATCTTAGAAAGTGAAAGCAGAACCAGAATTAAAAAGAAAAAAAGCAAGGAAAGACTGACTGTGGGATTGATTGATGTTTTTGGTATAGACCCTCGGCTGGAATAACTGAGGATTTTAGAAAATTGAAAGAAGAAAGAAGGAAAGTAAAAGTGTTTTTTTTTGTGTGTGTGTGGACTTTAACGATCATAAAATATAAGAGTGTGCAATGATGATATCTCTTTGGGAATTAAAAATAGAATTTAAAAATATGAGAGAATTACTACAGGAAAGAGGCGAATCACTTTGCTCTGTGTTAAAAAAAATGGAAATGGCAATTGAAGAACAAGAAGAAAGAGCTTCAGAGGAGGAGGAGTCGATTCAAGGAGAAGACATTTTAAATAGACAATTAATACAAAGAACATTACAAAGAAGTGGGGAAAGAAGGAAGGTTAAAAAGTTGAAATTTAAGAAGGCAATCAAAAGGGGGAATACCTATGAAGTCAGGAAAGGCAGAAAGACCCAGCAGAAAAGGGAAAAGGAAGATATTAAGAAAGAGAAGGATATAAATTGGAATGAGAAAAGATATGGGGAAAAGAGGGGGAGGAGAAGCAGTAAGAAACAGGTGCATGAAATAAAGAAATACGGAAATAGTAAAATGTTGAAAAGAAATTGTTTTTCTCAGAGATAATGGTTGATGAATTAAAAAGGGGATTCTGCGGGGTGACAAGGGGTGATAAGAATATATCTGCAATTAAAAATATTTAGAAAATAGGGTAATATAGATACTAATAACTCTTATTAAAAATCAAGGGGGGAAAATATGCTGCAGAATCCAAATGAAAAGATGTAATGATTATTATTGTAACTTCTTAAAAATAATAGTTTGTTGGGAATCAAGATGAGGGAATAAAGGTATATTTTAATCATTGAGGTGTCACACTCAAAACAGTAAAAGGGGGGAAACCTATACTAGTTTTTTTTTTTTTAGTGTGTTAAAATTTGTATTAATCTAGAATTTATACAAAGAATGTGTAACGGAAAGAGAATATGACAGACTAAAGAACCAACTAAATTAATAATTTAATATAGACTATTAAAAGCAAGGAGAGACATTGGTAACAATATTATTATTATTATTATTATTATTATTATTATTATTATTATTATTATTATTATTATTATTATTATTATTATGCAAACACATTGTTTATCTTTATTTTTAAAATAAATATTAAAGGATTATATTTGAAATAATTGAAATGAAACAAAAAGATGTTTCAATTGAGATTAATGAAAGAGGCTAGAATTAATGTGCTTGTTTCTCTCCTTACTGAAAATTTGGAATGGAAAAGGTAATAATAGAATTAAGTATGCAAATATGAATGTATACTTGCTGTCATATTTGTATGTAAAGGTGATGACTTGGAAATATGTTGTCCACTAAAAAGAGATTTTTGTTTTTAATGTGAAAAACTGAATAAAATTTGTTTTAAAAAAAATGCATTGTATTGTATCCTAGCTCAGTCTTCCTTAACCTAGGTATTCTCCCATATATGTGGATTTCAATTTCCAGAATTACAGATATAGCTAGTCCTTGACGTATGATCACAACTGAGCCCAAAATTTCTGTTCCTAAGCAAGATAATCATTAAGTGAATTTTGCCGCATTTTATGACCTTCCTTGTCACATTTATTAAGTGAATCACTATAGCTGTTAAGTTAGTAACATAGTTATTAAGTGAATCTGGCTTCCCCATTGACTTTGCTTGACAGAAGGTCAGAAAAGGTGACCATTGGAACAATCGTCAATGCATGCCAATTGCCAAGCATCCAAATTTTGATTATATGACCATGGGGATGGCTGCAACAGTTATAAGTGTGAAAAAATAGTCATAAGTAACCTTTTCAATGATATTCTAACTTTGAATGGTTATTAAACAAATGATTGTAAGTTGACAACTACCTGTAGTATTTGACATCATAATTGTGTCCAGAATTACAGATGTATATGATTGCACTAGTACTTTGACCCGTCACCTAACCAGACCCAAATTTTTTGACATTTTTTTTGTGACAGTTGTTAAGTGAATGGTACATCTGTTAAGTGAATCCATTTTTCCCAATGGAGGTTTTTTTGCCAGAATCCAGAAGTAAAGACCAGAAGCTGGCAAAAAAATTGCCACAAATCATGGTCACATGACCAGGGGGTGCTGCAAATGGCCATAAAGATGAGCTGGTTGCCAAGTGCCCATAATGTGATTACATACCGCAGGATGGTATTTGTAATTTTGAAAATGGGTTGTATGTAGTTTTCGGAAGGTCTTGTTGAGGAGAAAATAGGAGGAAGAAAGTGTGTTGGATATGTTTGCTGCCTTAAGTTATTTGTAAAAATAATGAAGTTACTAAGTAAATAAGTAAGTAAATACAATAAATAATTAAATAATTAAAATAACTTTGAACAGTTATGGCTGCAGCTCAGGGAGTCAGAAGAGTATCTATTGGGCAAGTCACTTACAATAAAGGAGAATATTTGTAGCTCAGGGTTGAAATGATGGGCCCTTGGGGTTCTCTGAGCTTGGTTGTTTTCTTACAGATGTTTCATTACTCACACTAGGTATCACCATCAGTACTAGTAAGGAGTCTAGGATTTGCTCTCAGTTTATATTCTAGTGGCTTGCCTTGTCAATGTTGGATGGGTCTTAGAGGTTCTTTAATGCACTGATGATGTTCCCTAGTTTGAGTAATGAAACATCTGCAAGAAAACAACCAAGTTCAGAGAGCTCCAAAAACTCCTCAAGTCACTTACAGCCTCATCCAATGACTAATGACACCGTGACTAGTTTCAATGTCCAAACAACATCATGGGTTTGGATTGCTCACTGGAACACTTTTCTATCTGTTTTGGCAACTCTCTTTCTTTCCTACACCCATCCTGCATATTTTTTACTGAGCTAAATTTCTCTAATTGTGTATTATGATTTTGGAAGTGACTCTCAAGGGTGAGTTGGACCAGCTGAAATCTACTCTTTTCTGATGAGTGGTGAGGAAAGAAAAGGAAGTCCGTCCTTCTACGATGTTTTTTACATTAGAAGGACACCTTTATATTCTTTTTCAGTACCACGCCATTTGTCTAGGAGAACTTGGGAGAATTTTGATTGCTGTATAATTACCACAAGCAGCTCCTAAAGAAGTATATCCTGTTTTGCTTCCTGAATGCTCACAAGGGCAGCTCCTCTGAAAGCTTGACAGTCTTCTAGCTTCAGGAAGAAAATATTTAGGATCATTTCTCATGGCAGCTTTAAACCTACAATTCCTCAGCAGCAGGACTCTTCAGACCCCAACTACCAGTAGACAATTGTCCCATTGTTTACTTGTTAGTGAGAAACCACATTAGGTGCTTTTGTTTTTTTCACTTGATAGGGCATTTATAATCCTAATAGCTTAATAAGCCTCAATATGTTTCCCAGAGGACTCAAATCTTTGCTAAATATATTAACATCACCAAGGCTGGATGCTATTTGTGATAGGGTTCTGCCATCATTTGCATTTTTTTAAAAAAAGAAAAATAAGTCATCAATGCTTACATTGCTCCAGATAAATAAATTTTCAAATGCAGATGCCTTGTTATCATTAGAGGATGAAAAATAGGCTGCTGGTGGATAATTCAGGAACACTATGTTAGCATCACTTCATCTCATTACACATTACAGTATTTTTTTTTAATGTATAATTTTATTAACAGAAAGAAAAGAGGCAGGGGAGGGAGAGGTTGAAGACGGGTGAATCAGGTGACTTCACAACCATTCAAGGAACACACATGCCACTACAAATTAACCATTAGCAATGCACAACATTCATTTTTTTCTGTCACACACTGTGGGAAACATGCCTTATTAGCAAGGCACCATAGAGTAATGGTATCTCCAACTTAACACGCTGGATAAAAAGGAGAGCAAAAGCAGATAAGTGGAGACACAGGCACCTGGCTGTCCTAGTCTTGGACTACTTCCTACCCCTCCTTTCTGGTTCTTATTCCCCCTTCTCATTCCAGATTTATGCTTGCAATTTAAGAAGGCCAAAATACAACAATCCTGCAACCTAAAATGTGTGGCTTGGCCTATGCATCCCAGCCTGCCCTGGAGTTTGCATCACATGGAGTTTGCATTTTTAATCAGCTTTAGGCATAAAGCAGACAATGAACCCCCTTGCTGCTGCTGTTTCTCCCCATCCTGTTCCCTCAGTGCTGTTTCTCATTGCCTTTGAATTTGAATAATACACAGCACACTGGGGCCCTTCAGGGAACCCAGATGTCAAATTATAGGCTCTATCCTATTGTGATTTTGTCCCCTCCCTGTAGCAGTGAGGTTCATTGTTAATTCTCTACCCACTTGAGGTTCAAATCTTCGCAAAGGAATCTCCAAGTTTCATTTGATTGTGAATCAGGTTTGTATTCTCTCCCCCCACCCAAGTAAAACCAACTCAGTTTCCCTTTTTAATGTTGCATCTGTGCTCTTAAAGTAGCATTTTCAACACATCCTTACAAAAAAGAAGACTGAGCTTGCCAAAGGCTGCTCTGATTCGTCTGATTCCTGGGCAGTCTAAAAAAAGGTAATGAGAAGTGATGATTTCTTCTTACCAACACTCCTCTTTCCAGGTTGTTTTATTTAAGAAATCAGGAGTCTACTACACAAACCCTTGTCCAACTAAAAAGCAAACTTTTACAACACAGAAGAGCCTTTCAAGGGGAGGAAAAAACCTATGGGTTGTTTTGCTGACTTCTTTTAGAATAAACTTGTAAAAATAAGAGATCTCTAAATGCCATCCAATTTAGTAAAAGCTAATGTAGCGGCAAACTAGAGCCTCCCACTGAGCTAAAAGCCGAGTTGGTATTTTAAATGTTATACTGCTGTAACCTAAGCGGTAGAGGTAGAAGGGTGGGGGGAATTCATGACACAATGTAACCCAACACAGTATATTTCCTCAGCATAAACAAAATCAAACAGGAAGATTGGGAAGTTTGGTCCAGTACTAACTCCAGTTTCAAAATAATTGCAGATTTCTGAGAAACACACTTAACAAAGAATAATGGATAAATCGAGAGTTACGTGAAGCCAGAATATACCAGGGCTGGTCCTAGAATGTAAGCGGAAAGGCTTAACTTAATAAGAGAATGGATTAATAATAGGAAAGCAATATCTTCTCTTAAGGTGGCCCAGCAACTTGTACTCAGCTAGGATAAGGCCTAGTAGCCAGCTTTGCTTAGAAATAATGAGAAAGATTTTAAGTACTGGAAGTTTGAATAACTAATCAGAATAGAGCTGGAAGAGCTGGAAGGAACCTTGGAGGTTGTCTAGTCCAACCCCTGCTCAAGCAGGAGACCCTATACTATTTGAATGCCATGATATGATAAGAAACTGAAGCTTTATCAGCTGAAGAGATTCTAGCTTTATATCTTTGATGAAGGTCATTCAGCTTCTTCAAAGGTGTTTTTCATGAGACAACTGGACTTTAAGATTTTCCTTTGAAGATGTTTCACTTTCATCCAAGAAGCTTCTTCAGCTCATCAAAGCTTCTTCAAAGAAAAAACAGAAAATCCAGTTGCCTCTTGAAAAAGCACCCTTGGGATAACCATTACCTGGATGACTGAGAATCTCCATAGACGTCTGGTATTAATGTATCCTCCAACAAAACTCTGTTTTTCAATTTTCTCCCTGTGTGAAAGTGTTTTCTATTAGTCTTCTATATTTTCAGGATGCTTTAGAATAGTGTTCTCCAGCCTTGGCAACTTTAAGACTTGTGGACTGGCTGAGGAATTCTGGGAATTAAAGTCCTCAAGTTTTAAAGTTGCCAAGGTTTGAGAGCCCTGCTTTAGAATTTCTCTTCAATTTCTTTTAGTAGTGTTTTTGAGCTCCTCTTACTGGTACATATTGCATTCTGACAAACATCTCCATAAATGTGGTGTAGCTTCCCTGCCTGCTTGCCTCCATTTCCTAGCTGGAAAATGTCCCATGGGAAAATTCCTTTCTTTTTCTTCAGCATCCTATTTAGATGGACAGAATGATCCCCAAGGAAAGAACGTGCATACATAGAGCCCATAGCCACTTTCTATCTGAAGGAAGGTCACTATTTTTTCTCTTGACAAAGTAGTATTTTCTATCAAACAGAATTAGGAAGAATTCAGAATCTCAAAATTGGGTACCAAAGCACTGACTAAAATGCAATAACCTGGGTTGTCAACACGGGATGCTTTTTCCTCTCACCCATCCCCACAAGCACTGATATGTGTTTTTTTTTTAAGTCATACTTGGAAAAAATCTTCAGTCAATCAGTATTCATACGTCTTGCCCATTTTGTGTTATTATCAGAGCTGGTGGTGTTTGCTACCAAAAGTAAGTGCCTTACCATATGCTCATTTTCACAATAACTCACAAGCCCTGTCCAACTGTAGAGGAAGCACCCCAAATACAGTAGATGTTGTGGGCTATATAACTCTATTCACAGCGAGGAATTTCTATCCCACTATTTTTGTCAGCCTGAAACAGTAACAGCTGCAGTTACAAGCTGGTGTGTATCTCACCTTTGTTTTTGCTCCTACGATTTAGCTCTCCCATTGTGCTTTACACATGTTAAATATATTCCTTAAAAAGGGGGGGATAAGAACTAACAGCTTTCATTATTTAAAACTGGACTAATTATATTTAAGGGGGGGGAGAGAGGGAGGGAGGAAGGAAGAAAAGAAAAGTTCTTTCTATTTAGCCAGCTGCTTCTATATAATGCAAAGATTGGGAGGAAGAAACCTGATTGAATAACTTTTTAAAATTCTCCCTTTTAAATGCATAGTTTAATTTTTGTTTTTGAGACACTAATTCTCAACCTTCTACCCATATGAAACAAAGAGTCCACAATGAAGAGACATTTAAATGTGGATTTCAAAAAAGAAAGAAGATGCTAACATTGATAAATGGTAAGTTTGGCTCTTATGGGTGTGTGTGTGTTTGTGTGTGTGTGTGTGTGTGTGTGTGTATACATATACACACATACCCATAAGAGCCTAACTTACCATATATATAATATTTATATTTTATATATAAAATATGAATATTTCAGTTTAAAAAAGACATGCTTTCCCAGCTGGCACTGGATTGAAACTTCTTGGCACTAACCATGTTTGAGACAAATAGGTATTGGAGCTTATAATTTTTTGAAGGCCACAGTTTACCTATCTGGATGAAGTCTTTTATTAGCCTACCCTTAATTCTCTGATATGAAAGAAAAATTAGCAGTGCAAATACTTAATGTCTGCTTCATTCCTTCAGTGAAGTTCAAAATAGTTTCTTAGGAGTGCAAACAATATGACATGGTGGACTTTTTTTCTCCAGAATTAGAGTTGATTAAACAGCTAACCTTGGCTCCATTCATTCATTTGTTTGTTTGATTGATTATTTATAAAATGTACATTCCTGCCTATTTGCACATATAACTTGCAATTCCAAATGGCTTGCAGGACATAAAAGCACAATATAAAAGAAACAAAAAGAATTGAAAAATAAATATAATAAAATAAAACCCATCCCCCATCCTGGAGACAATATACATTCATATCAGCCATTTAGTGGGCCCCATCCCTCTCTGGGCTCCCCAGGCCTGCTGGCAGAACCATGTACTCAAGGCCTTCCAAAAGAGTGTCAGAGTATGGGCCAGTCTAATGTGTATGATATTGATTAACATGAAAGGGTGCTCTTGTATCAGCTTAGGATATTCAAATAATACTGGTGGGGATGCAATAACAAAGAGACAAAAATCCCTAGTTACTATGAACAAATATTCTTTCCAATAATTGAAAAGAGCTTCACCATGGAGTCCCAAACACATCAACTCAGAATAAATACCATTGAAAAATAATAAAAAAGAGAGTATAGTTACCTACAGATTGAATTGTAGCAGAACTTCATTTTATAAATACTGTTATGGCAACATTATGGCAGGACATAATCCTGGTTTTATGATATGAAAATTGGGCATTCACTAAAGCAAGCTGAAGCTGCCATATTTATTTATTTACTTATTATTTATTTAGAAAATTTACATTGCTGCCTGTTCGCATATGGCCACTCAAGGCTGCTTACAGAAATATAAAAGCATCATACATAAAAAATAAAACTAAGAGAAAAAAATAATCAACAACACATCACACAAGCCATTTAATGAGTTCCATCCCAGGACCGCTGGCATAATTTCGTTTTTATTGTGCTTATCTCTCTCTGGTTCTGTGGGAGCTCAAGATGGTGTATATGAAAAAGAGATACTCCCTAAATTTTTTTCCTCAATACTTTGAGGTGAGTTGGCCTGGAAGGGAACATGAACTGTATAACCTGGTCTTCTGTGTACAAGGCTAAATCAGTGCACTACAACAGCTTTTAAGTTCTGCCAGCAATGTTTTGTTTTCTTTACTATTCCACATCTGTCTTTCATTAATAGGAAAGAGACTCCCTTTTCATGCCCCACTTTTTGTGGGGGAAACACCTAAAGACAGGAAGCCTTAGACCAGGGGTGTCCAACCTTGGCAACTTTAAGACTTGTGGACTTCAACTCCCAGAATTCCTCAGCCAAGCTGGCTGAGGAATTCTGGGAGTTGAAGTCCACAAGTCTTAAAGTTGCCAAGGTTGGACACCCCCACCATAGACCTTTCTTTCCAGAGTAGAAGATTTTGTTGCTATACCAGAGGCTGAAAAGTCTCATAATGAACTAAGTAACTATTATCTTTTAAGTCTTCTGCATAGGCAACCCATTTCCTTCAACTATAAAGCACAGATAGTCCTTGACTTATAACAGTTTATTTAGTGACCATTTAATCTTACAACAGCAGTGAAAAAACAATTTTTCACAGTTACAACCTTTGTAGCATCTCCATGATCAGGTAATCAAAATTCAGATGCTGGGCAATTGGTTCATACCTATGACCATTGCTGTGTCCCAAGGTCATGGGAACCCCAGCTTTTGCAATCTTCTGACAAAGTCAATGAAGAGGCCAGATTCGTTTAACAATCGGGTTACTAACTTACCAATAGTTGACTAGAAAAATCGTAAAATGGAGCAAAACAAATGTCTCACTGAACAATAGAAATGTTGGGTTCAATTGTGCTTGTAAGTCAAGGAGTACCTGGGGTGAATACTGGGGTGAAACGTGTTGTTTTTGAATATATAATGTATTGAACACTAATTCTATTTCCCCAAATTATTCATGTCTCTCCAGGAACTATATGTTGGAATCCTTTTTTGTACAATGTAGAGTACAGGAAGAAAAAGAAAAAGGAAGCATTGCTCTTAATATTTTATAAAATATGCAGAATGAACACCCATGCTATTCACACTGCTGGCAATAATCCGGGAACAGTATTGTGTTGTGGCAAATAAATATCAGGTGTATAAAAATGTTTTTCCACATGCAAACTGTAATTACTAAAGGTAGATTCATAGCAAAGAGAGGAAAGGATGGACTAATATAGTTGTTACTTCCCTGCTTCTTTATGAAGAGTTTTGTATCTATGCTTTAGTCCAGTGGTGTGACAGCTGAATAGGGCTGAAGGGTCTGCATGCATAAGCATGTCAGAGATTTTAGGGTTTTGTGTGTGTGTGTGTGTGTGTGTGTGTGTGTGTGAGAGAGAGAGAGAGAGAGAGAGAGAGAGAGAGAGAGAGAGAGGTAGGAGGCAGAAAGTAAATGGGAAGCTTTTCCAATACTTCAAAGCAGATTTGACTTTGACCTCCCAATCACTCTACCATCCATGTTTCTTGTTGTGTGACCCTACCAGGAAGCAGCCTCTCCTTTGGGAGGCCTCCAGCTTATGAGAAGCTGCATCATAAACAGGAGAGCCAGATGGCAGCTTTGTAGATATAGGATGGTGGGAGGAGAGAAGAGTTGGGTTAAAGGGAGAGTGATCTGTTCCGCCTGAAGATAATGGCAATGTGTGTGGTGTCCCTCTCCCTCTATGTACAAATATGATAAATGCCCTGCACGGAAATGTCTCTCTGTGTGGGTGTACGGAACATTGCATACCCTTGAAGCCAAATGGGTATGTGGTTATTAAATGAAGAGTTTTGCCAAGTGCCAAAAACAATTCCTATCCCTCTCAGAATTACACCCTTCTTCAAAACCACTTTTCTAGAGGTTTTTTTTCCCAGAGTGGATGAGAGAGAAAGAGAGAGATCACACATGCACCTCAGACACATAAGTTACTTTCATTTAGTAAGAATATCTCTCTGAGGGCAAGACATAAGCAGCCATAAGCACTCATCCAAGACTAACCATGGGTATTAGGAATTCCTAGTTGCCACTTTTACACTGTGCTGTCATTTATTATTTGCTGTAAATCAAAGCTGAATACACTGTGTCTGTTAGAAAATCATTACAGTGCCATTAAAGCTGGAGTAGCAGGCTTTGAGAACAAGATGTATGCCGTCTCTATGTCTCTCCATCTCTGTTTGTGTGTGTGTGTTCTGCCTTCCCTGATTATCTGTACTAGTTCTGGTCAAGAGATACAGCTGTCATGAAACACTCAACAGATGGCAGTTGCCAGGTGATGCCTCATCCATATTTGGATGCACTGGTGACATCTGAGCTTGTGCCTTCATACAGCCGTCACTTTTATTCCCATAATGCAAAGCTATACAATGCAGAGAGTGACAACATTCATCTTTCTTAGGAATGGAGATAAATTGAACCACCCTATGAAAAGCACTGTGTAAAATGCTCAAATTTATTGTCCTTTAAAACTTTAACTGGTATAGAGAGTGGCAGCTGGAGGAAAAAATGGAGAGGCTGACAAATTGGGAGATGGATCCTTTTGTTATGGAGACAAGAACAATGGTAAACTCCTGGTTCACGTCTTACAGGGGTCTTAAAAGATCGATTTAACTCTCACACACCACCACCCCCAAAAAGAAAGAGGAAAAAAAACCCAACCTTCACAGCAATTTCTTTCCAGATGCAGGAAACTGCTTCGAATCCAAGAGCTGAAAAGCAATTGCACTGATCAATTTCTTTAAAAAGAAAAATTAAAACAACCAAAACAATTCATGATTTCCTGGGCCCTATAGACACTGGAAGTTGCTTAGTAGTTTTTGATTTAAATTAAATTTAAAAGTTAATTCATATTGGATTCTGGATGCTCTTCAAGTTGATGGTTTATGCTAAGGAAGAAAATGTTACCACTTTAAAACAGCCCCTTTTTCAGGGACTTCCAAGCCATTGTTTTCTAAAACTGTATGAAAATTTACAGCTAAACCGGACTGAGGGTTATTAAACTTTATATGGACATCTGTCTGTGGCTAATGTAAATATTTTATAGGCACATGTGCATTTTAATTGCCTAAAAAAAAAAGCTTTTTGAGAACATAGATATGCACTCTCTGTTCAAGAGGCTAGTAACTTGGGTAATTTTCCAGCTCTTTTCAAAACTGTCAAATCCATCTACAGTTCTATTGCTATAATTTTCAAGATCCATAATGGTGCTTTAAAAATAAATGTACTACCTTCTCTGAATTCAATCTTAAAGGACAAGAAAAAGAAAACTGACTGCATCTATGTTCTTTCCTTAAGCCATGATTGTAGAAAGGAACTGAAATTTGAGACTGGGTTATTGTTTTAGCTTATTCATTCAATAGAGTAGTTTGCAAATCTGCAAAGGTTAACTGTTGGATAGGCCTATATAGCCAAACTAAGGTAGGAATTCAAGAATGAGTTGTTGAAGCAGGTGTTTTGTTTGATTTTGTTTTTTACTCTGGGGTGGTTCTGTGTTTCCTTCCACTATTTCTAGAACAACCTGTTCTGAAGGAGTGGGTTTTTTAGAAAAAAAATGCTACGTGTTATTTTCTTCCTGCATTTTCTGGAGGAATTTGATTGAAAAGAATCATTTCCAAATTAATTGAACCACCCTATCAAAAGACTGTGTGAAATGCTCAGATTTATTCTCCTTTAAAACTGTTCTGTCCTTAATTAACATACTCGAGATCACCGCGCTTTCATTGGCCAAAGCGTGGGGCTTTCCGATTGGTCAGGCGAGCCGCGCCGATTGGCTCGCTAGGAATCTCCCGCGATTGGTCCATTCGGACCGCGGGAGATTCAAAGTGGTGCCATTGGCCGCGGCCGCGGCAGCGAAAGGAATAAAAGCCGCAGGCTTTTTTCCTTTCGCCAGTTCGGTTCCAACATACAAATAAAGAGCTTGCACTAAAGTCACCGACTCCTGGCATCATTTCGCAGACACAACACTGGCAACGAAGGTGGGATCCAGACCCTGAACCGAACCACGTGTCCGACGGAAGCCAGACGAACCACCGCGATGGCGAAAATCGCACCACCCGCACCCTTCAACCCCGCCACCGAGGACTGGGAATCGTTCTCCGACCGATTCCGCATGTACCTCGAGTGCAGCGGCTTGAAGGACGTCACCGGCCCCATGAAGCGCGCCGTCTTCCTGACCCACTGAGGGACCGAGGTCTTCAAGATGGCAAAGGTGCTTGCCAAACCCGCCGATGCGACCGCGATGGACTGGGACGTCCTCGAACCCATACTTCGGCGGCACTACGCTCCAGAGGTACCCATCCTGATCCGGCGCAACGAGTTGTACCGGCGGGACCAGAGATCGGGTGAGAGTTTCAGCGACTTCGTCGCCGAGCTGCGGTGTTTAGGGGGGCTCTGCGAATTCGACAACCTGAATGACACCCTGCGAGACCGAATCGTGCTCGGTCTGTGGGACCCCATCCTCCAGAGCCGGCTGATGGCCAAAGGCAACATCAGCCTAGCAGATACCCTCACCGCAGCCGCAGCCGCCGAAGCAACCCGAACTTCCGCCAACCGCATGCACAGACCGAACACTGGGGACCGCAGCGGAAACAACAACCCGGCGAGGTCGACTGAGTCCCAACCTGAGACGACCACTCACCAGGGCGATTTCCACTCGACATCGGGCACTTCCGATGACGAGGAGGACATCCATCACCTCCAGACAGGCCCCGACCCACGAAACTGGCGAGGTCGTAAGTCGAGGACCAACTGTGCCGGTTGCAGCGGCGACCACCCCAGGTCGGAATGCCGGTTTTTCGAATCGATCTGCTGGCATTGCGACAAGAAGGGACACATCGCCCGTGTCTGCCGCCTGAAGAAAAATCGCAGCCCAGCACGATGGGACCAGAGCGACCGGAGGAGAGAAAGCACACCACCCCGGACCAGAGATCGCCCCTCGGACAACCGATGGGACCGGAACGGACGATCCTCGCGAGGCGGCGACAACCGGCGAAGAGAGGAGACCCATCAGACGGTCACCATCGGCTACGCCATCACCAACGATGCCCAGAAGGTCCACGTGGAGGTAGGCATCGAGGGCCAGCCATGCAAAATGGAGGTGGACTCTGGGTCCTACCTCTCCATGATTGCATGGCATGAAATAAAGCACTTGGTGCCTACCCTCCAAAGGAGGAACGTACATAGCCAGAGACTCATTGTAAAGGACTACCAGGGAAACCGCATCCCGGTAGTCGGAACCAAACAGTTCAACATCACCTATAAGGGGCACACCGAAAGACTTCCCCTGACAATCGTCGACCGCGATCGCCCAAGCCTACTGGGACTCCAATGGTTCGCCGCGCTCGACATCGCACTCACGGGAGTCGACCACGTCACCGACGACAGCTGGGAGCAGCAACTGGCCTGGGAGTTCCAAGAGGTCTTTGACGGAAACCTAGGCAAGTACCAAGGGCCCCTTATATCTTTCAACCTAGACCCTAACGTCCCCCCAAAACGCCTGAAACCAAGGCGGGTGCCATTCGCACTGAAACCCAAGATAGACGAGCAAATTGACAAGCTCGTCAAACAAGGGGTTCTACAGCCCATAGACCACGCCCGGTGGGAGACCCCCATAGACACCCCGATCAAGCCCGATGGGTCGGTGAGGATCTGTGGGGACTATAAGGCCACCCTAAATGGCGCGCTGCAACAAAGCGCCTACCCCGTCCCAGTAGTGCAACACCTACTGCACTCACTGGGAGGGGGCAACGTTTTTGCCAAGCTCGACCTCGCCCAGGCATACCAATAGCTGCCAGTCGATGAGCAAACGGCAGAAGCGCAAACCATAGTCACCCACCGGGGGGCATTCAAATGCAACCGACTCCAATTCGGAGTCAGCGTGGCACCGGGAATATTCCAAAGCCTAATGGAGAGACTATTGCAAGGCATCAAGGGGGTGGTACCTTACTTCGACGACGTCCTAGTGTCGGCAGCCAACCAAGCCGAACTAGAGGGTCGACTAAGGGAGGTCCTAACCAAATCTAAAGAGACCGGACTAAAAGTCAAGAGGGAGAAATGCCAGCTATGCACGGAACAAGTAGAATTCCTAGGTTACCTCCTAGACCGTCACGGCATTCACCCCACAAACCAAAAAATCAAGGCCATCAAAGAAGCCCCCACACCCAAGTCAAAGACGGAACTACAGGCGTTCTGGGGCTACTGAACTTTTACAATGTTTTCCTACCCCAAAAGGCGACGGCGGCGGAGCCCTTGCATAGGCTCCTGGACAAGGCAGTGACCTGGACTTGGGGGAAACGCGAGCAAGCCACCTTCCAAAGAACGAAGGACCTCCTCACCTCGGACGCCGTCCTTATACAATACAACGAGACCCTACCTCTGGCCGTCACATGCGACGCATCACCCTTCGGCGTCGGCGCTGTCCTCAGCCATACCCTTCCAGACGGAAAAGAAGCACCCATCGCATTCTTTTCAAGGACCCTCACCAAACCGGAGCGGAACTATAGCCAACTGGACAAAGAGGCTCTGGCTATCGTTGCCGCCGTAAAACGATTCCACGAGTATCTCTACGGCCGGACTTTCACCATCATAACGGATCACAAGCTGCTGCTGGGAATCCTTGCAGGAAACCGGGCCACCCCGAACATTCTGTCTCCCCGAATGTCAAGGTGGTCCGAGTTCCTGGCAGCCTACAACTACGAACTCATACACAGACCGGGTAAGACGATCTCCCATGCAGACGCCTTAAGCCGCTCGCCACTACCGGAACCCGACACTGACCCAGCACCCACGATGACCACCCTCAGCATAGAGACTCTACCCAACCTGCCCATAACCGCGTCAGACATTGCCCGAGAGACTAATAAAGACAAACGTCTGGCGCAGGTGTTTCATTGGGTGGAGAAAGGGTGGCCGGAAAGGGACAACGACGAGTCCGTCAAAACGTTCTGAAACCGCCAAACGGAATTCTCTTTATTAAAAGGGTGCATACTATGGGGGGGATAGGGTGGTCATTCCAGAAAAGCTACAAGGGAAGGTTCTGGAACTGCTACACGAGGGGCACCCTGGCATCGTTAGGACTAAAGCCCTGGCCAGAAGTTACGCTTGGTGGCCAAGGATGGACAAACAAATAGAGGCCTGGGTAGCTAGGTGCCAACGATGCCAGGAAACTAGGCCAAGCCCACCCACAGCACCCGTCCTAGAGTGGGAAACCCCAAGGGGTCCTTGGTCTAGGATCCATATAGATTTCGCCGGGCCCACAAAAGGACACACCTTCCTCATAACAGTTGACACTTACTCCAACTGGCTGGAGGTAAGCAACATGAAAACGACAACCATGGAGCCCGTGATCAAGGAACTCTGCAAACTCTTTTCAACACACGGCCTCCCAGACGTCGTCGTCTCCGACAACGGGCCCCAGTTCACCTCGCTGGTATTCGAAAAATTCCTAGCGGAAAGGGGCATCCGCCACGCACTGACAGCACCGGCGCACCCGGCGGCGAACGGTAGGGTGGAACGGATGGTTCAATTCACTAAGAAGACCATCCGGAAAATAGACCACGGGGAGATCCAGGAGAAAATAAACAAACTACTCTTCACCCAACACATAACCCTAAATACCACAACCAATAAAAGCCCAGCCGAACTATTAATGGGCAGGAAACTAAGCTCCCCACTCGACAGGTTACACCCCACGTAAAACCCGGAGAGGCCCCCAGACTCAAACAGCAAACACCGAACCTTTGCACCCGCGACCCCGTATACGCAAAAAACCTGACGGGAGACCCACTATGGATTCCAGCCATCATCACACAAACAACAGGCACACACTCGTACCGGCTACAAACAGCAGACGGACGAGCGTGGAAACGCCACATCGACCAACTAAGGTCGAGGACTACCAACCAACAAACCACCAACACACAAACAGGCGAAACCAACCCCCACAACACAAACCAAGGGGGGAGGGAATACCCAGGGGACCAAAACCAAAGAAGAATAAACTAGCAGTACTCACCAGAAAGCAGCCATCACGACCCCTCGCCAGGAAGAAACAGCCAGGCCAGCTCGACCGACCCAGAAAGACCGAGCGGGAGCGGCGAAACCCGCAGCTCAACCAACCCGGAAGGCCCAGGAGGGAGCTACGGAGGACGGACTGGCCCGATTAACCAGCCGGTTCCCACGACGGCAGCAGAAGCAGCAGAGATCCCGACCGAACCGGCCGGGATCCAGCCTACAACTGAGTTGCGCAGATCAAGTAGGCTCAGACGGAGCCCCTCCTACCTACGTGACTACGCGACATAAGGACTGAACCAAGAGGGGAGGGGTGTTCTGTCCTTAATTAACATACTCGAGATCCCCGCGCTTTGATTGGCCAAAGCACGGGGCTCTCCGATTGGTCAGGCGAGCCACACCAATTGGCTCGCTAGGAATCTCCCGCGATTGGTCCATTCGGATTGCGGGAGATTCAAAGCGGTGGTATTGGCCGCAGCTGCGGCGGCAAAAGGAATAAAAGCCGCGGGCTTTTTTCCTTTCGCCAGTTCGGTTCCAACTTACAAATAAAGAGCTTGCACTAAAGTCACCGACTCCTGGCATCATTTCGTGGACACAACAAAAACCATAACTGATATAATCACAGCTGGGAAAAAATGGATAGGCTGACACATTCTTTTAAAAAGTGGGTGAAAACAATGAGTTCTAATGATTTTACCATTAACTGGTCTGTGACCAGAAAAGTAGAGCTACCAAATTGGCACTGCATCTCTTTCTTTCAATGATGCACTAGGGGTCCCTGGTTGGACCAAAAGTTTCCTTCACTGATCTGCATCAATGAGATTATAACTACCCAAATGCACTGGAAAATAGTAACACATTTTTTCTGTGCATTTGGTTTTGTGTAATCATGATGCAACTAAATTCCAAATCAAGTTAGCACAACTTGATAGCTTGTAAGAATTTGCAAACCTCTTCTTCAATTGATCAATTGATCTAAAGTATCCTGATCATTTCAATTATTTTTACTGTATAATGTTGAATGAAACAAAAAAAAAATCAAACCATTTTTTTTTAAATGTAGGTTTCACAAGGATATTTCATGAAGCTGTAACAGCACGTCATTGGCCTTACCTTAAGTTACAAGTCAAGTAGCATGAGGCCTGGAGAATTACCATTATTACTGAAAACTACAGCAGGAAATAAACAAAAATAAAAATATTTTGGAAAAAGCAAATCTATTTGTAGGAGTGGGAATGAGAAACTCAACTTACAGACTGCTCTTTCTTACTTGCATGCAGTATTGCAACCCAAACAGGCTTGTGCATGTTAGGGATAACATTGTTTACCCTTTTATGTATGTAAATAGTTGAATAAAGGCAAGCTTGGGGTAAAGTTCAGGGTTCTGGCCCTGCACTTCTGACTGGGTGTTAAGCGGCTAGATCGGATTGGTCGGGTTCTGAGAATCTGATTGGCCCTTAACGAAGGACTGTTATTGGTACTGGAGCGAGCATTTCACAAGCTCCTATTGGTTATTTAACATTAGCATTACCTATATAAGTAGAGTTGTTGTTATACAAGTTAGAAGTCACTATGCAATAAAGAGTTGAAAGTTCACCAACTAAGACTGTCTCCATTCATTCTACCCATGCCTGAATCTATGACACTGGCAACGAAGGTGGGATTTGGAGACATCTGATCTTAAGGAACTTGGAAGAAAAAAACAGAGCACGTGTAAAAAAACGGCGCCACCAACGGAAGCCATGTCCGGCGGCATCGTTCCACCCGCTCCGTACAATCCATCCCAAGAGGATTGGGAATCCTACATGGATCGTTTTCAGATGTTCCTTGAAACGAACAACTTGAAGGACGCCACACCAGCCAAGAAGCGGGCGCTGTTCCTGACGTACTGCGGCCCGGCTGTCTTTAAAATGGCTAAAGCCCTTGCAAAGCCTCGAGAAGTGAAAGCAATAAGCTGGGACGACCTCGAACCTCTCCTGAGAGACCATTACGCGCCAACTGTACCCACACTCATGAGATGCCACGAGTTCTATCAACGAAGCCAACGAAAAGGACAGAGTGTGGCTGACTTCGTGGCAGACCTCCGGCACTTGGGAGGCCTCTGTGGGTTCGCAAACTTAGATGAAGCATTGAGAGACCACCTAATTCTGGGATTAGATGCACCAAACGTGCAGAGCAAGATAATGGCGAAGGGCGACATCGGCCTTGTTGACGCCATCGCCGAAGCCATCGCCGCTGAGGCAACAAAAAAGTCAGTGGCGCAGCTACGGCGAAGCCGGAACCCCACAAACCCACTGACAGGCGACATCTCACCCAGCTCAGAAGGGCAGTTGGTAACAACGCATTACAAGGACCTCTCTTCATCGTCAGACAGCAACGAAGAAGGGGTCCATCGACTGCGTTCCGACCGGGACCCTCGTCCTAAAACCTCACGCCCTTGCGCTGGCTGCGGGGCAAACCATCCCAGGGCAGACTGCAAATTCCGCGACACACTCTGCCACGAGTGCAGGAAACGAGGCCACATCAGTCGAGTCTGTCGCAGTTTACCGGGACCAAGCCCGGCCTCAAAGGGAACCAACTTTCGCCAATCAGCAGGAAACCGTCCTGTAAGGCGAGACCCAGCAAACCACTCCTACAGATATCGAGCATTGCAGAAAGAAGAGGCTCACCATACTATCACTATAGGTCACGCCTCGGCCCTGGACGCAAAGAAGATTCGAGTTACAGTAGCCATAGAGAACCAACCCTGCCACATGGAGGCTGATTCGGGATCATCCCTCTCGATGGTGTCGTGGAAGACATTAAAGCAGCTCATTCCTACCATCCAACACCAAGACCTTCGAATGCAACGCCTTATCCTTAAAGATTACCAAGGGAATCGGATCCCTGTGGTCGGGTCTTGTCGAGTCCGCGTCTCGTTTAAAAAGCATACGGCATACTTACCTCTAACGATCATCGACAGGGACAGGCCTAGTTTGTTGGGCCTCCAATGGTTTGCGCCACTCGGCATCGAGTTAGCCAGCGTGAACCGAGTCGGTGATTGCGAGTGGGAGTAGGATCTTATGTCTGAATTCAGCGATGTCTTCGCAGATCGTCTGGGTGAGTATAAGGGGACCCCAATCTCATTCAGCCTCGACCCTAAGGTCGCCCCGATCCGTTTAAAGCCCCGTCGAGTTCCGTTCGCCCTTAAGACCAAGATAGATGAACAACTTGACAAACTAATTAAACAAGGGGTACTGCAACCCATTGATCATTCCCCATGGGAAACTCCTATTGTAACCCCCATTAAACCAGATGGGTCAATCTGAATCTGTGGGGACTACCGGGCCACTCTAAACCACGCCCTCCAACAGAACGCGAATCCAGTGCCGGTGGTGCAGCACCTCCTTCATTCCCTGGGAGGTGGAAAGGTTTTCGCTAAGCTAGATTTAGCTCAAGCCTATCAACAATTGCCTGTGGACGATAAAACAGCCCAAGCCCAAACGATAGTAACGCACAGAGGTGCTTTTAAATGTACCTGTTTGCAGTTCGGGGTGAGTGTGGCCCCGGGAATATTCCAAAGTTTAATGGAACGATTGTTACAGGGAATCAAGGGCGTGGTTCCGTATTTTGATGACATATTGATTGCAGCTCCTAGTAAAAAAATTCTGCAGAATCGTTTAAAATGTGTGCTAAAAAAATTCCAAGAAGCGGGATTGAAAGTAAAAAGGGATAAATGTTATCTGTATACCGACAGTGTTGAATTTCTAGATTATCGCATTGATAGTCAGGGTATTCACCCAACTGAGAGTAAATTAAGGGCAATTAGGAATGCTCCCAGACCTCGTAACAAAACTGATCTTTAAGCATTTTTAGGCCTTATCAATTTCTACAATGTGTTTTTACCGCATAAGGCGACTGTGGCTGAACCATTACATCGGTTATTAGATAAGAAAGCATTATGGGTTTGGGGTTACCGAGAAGAAAAAGCGTTTAGAAATGTAAAAAATTTACTTACATCTGATTCTGTACTTATGCAATATAATGAAACATTACCCTTGGTTATAACTTGTGATGCCTCACCGTTTGCGGTGGGCGCTATTTTGAGCCATGTGCTACCTAATGGAAATGAGGCTCCCGTTGCATACTTTTTGAAGACTCTATCCCAGGCAGAACGTAACTATGGACAAATAGACAAGGAGGCTCTGGCAATTGTGTCAGCCGTAAAAAAATTCCATGAGTATGTATATGGAAGGACATTTACAATTGTAACCGACCACAAACCTTTATTGGGGATAATCGCTGGGGACAAACCAACTCCCTATATATTGTCCCCAAGAATGACTCGCTGGTCAGAGTTTCTAGCTGCTTATAATTATCGATTGTTACATCGACCGGGGAAAGCCATTCCCCATGCTGACACACTCAGCAGAGCACCGCTACCAGAGACCCTCGACGATCTGGCACCAACAGTATCGGCGTTACAAATCGAAATGCTCAACTCGCCTCCTATGACCGCTCGAGATATTGCGAGAGAGACCAGACGAGACCACACCCTAGCACAAATCCTAGGCTGGGTAGAGCGTGGATGGCCATTGGACCAGATCCCAGATGACTTCGCACCATTTAAAACAAGACAAACTGAACTTTTTTCTCAAAAAGGCTGTGTTATCTGGGGCGATAGAGTCGTCGTCCCAGAACGACTCCAAAAAACGCTGTTACAAATCCTGCATGAAGGACATCCCGGAATCGTACGAATGAAGGCTCTCGCACGGAGGTACGCGTGGTGGCCAGGCATGGACTGACACATTGAGCAATGGGTCAAGGCCTGCACCAAGTGCCAACAAACCAGCAACGCACTGCCAAAAGCTGCACCGACCGAATGGGAGACGCCACGTGGACCCTGGTCCAGAATCCACCTGGATTTCGCAGGGCCGATCAAAGGACAGACATTGCTGTTGACTGTCGATGCATACTCTAATTGGTTAGAAATTCATCGGATGGCCAATACAACCTCCGAGGCAGTAATTAAAGTCCTCAATAGACTCTTTGCAACTCATGGATTGCCGGACGTCCTAGTGTCCGATAACGGACCACAGTTTACAGCGCTAATGTTTGAACAGTACCTTGCTGACAACGGCATCCGCCATGCGCTCACCTCGCCGGCACATCCTGCTACCAACGGCCGAGCGGAACGCATGGTACAATTTGTAAAAAAGACTTTACAAAAGATGGACTATGATAATCTTGACGAAAAAATAAACCGTATTCTACTTCTACAACACATCACTCCGCACAGCGAAACCGGCAGAACTCCCACTGAACTTCTCATGGGGCGAAAATTCCGTTCCCGCCTCGACCGACTGCACCCTGCTTATGAGCCAGAAAAGCCTCCAGGATCCAGCAGACGCTACCGTACCTTCAAGGTAGGCGACCCCGTTTATGCAAGGAATTTATCGGGCAACCCAGTTTGGATTGAAGCAACGATAATACGCGAGACTGGGCCCAGATCCTATATTGTAAAATGTATTGATGAGAGACTATGGAAAAGACATATTGACCAATTACAGTCACGACTTATAACTGCTAGCCAACAACTTCCCAACGACCAAACTGAGGGGGGGGGGAGGAAGAGAAGATGACGATATGCCAGGAAACCTGTTCCAGGAAAGCGATGAATCAAGTGAAACCCTGGAAATGGAGCAGGAAGAAGAATCGTACGCTCCAAGGGAAATCACACCAGAACTAGAAGCTGAGCCACTACAAAACAACACCCTACCTCAACGGGACTGCACGCAGCCAGTCCAAAGAAAATCTGACAGACCCAAGAGACAACCGTCCTATTTAAAGGACTACATAGTCACAAACTAATTGTGAAGCCAGGGGGAAGGGGTGTTATGTGTGTAAATAGTTGAATAAAGGCAAGCTTGGGGTAAAGTGCAGGGTTCTGGCCCTGCACTTCTGATTGGGTGTTAAGCGGCTAGATTGGATTGGTCGGGTTCTGAGAATCTGATTGGCCCTTAACGAAGGACTCTTATTGGTACTGGAGCTAGCATTTCACAAGCTCCTATTGGTTATTTAACATTAGCATTACCTATATAAGTAGAGTTGTTGTTATACAAGTTAGAAGTCACTATGCAATAAAGAGTTGAAAGTTCACCAACTAAGACTGTCTCCATTCATTCTACCCATGCCTGAATCTATGACATACCCTAACTGGTTTAGGTAAAATAATAAATATGTTATCATGGTTTATTAGTTAAAGTGTCTGTAACTTTAACTATAGGAATGTAATTAAGGGAGTAGTTGTAATAGTACCATAAAAGAAGCAAGACAACAGTAGCTTGCTCTCTCTGGCTTGATGATCCCTAATTACTGGATTCAAGACTGTGTTTTTCTCCTACTGGAAAGAGAGATAAAGGACTGATTTATTGTAAGTGAACTGACATTGGATATTCTACACGGACTTTGCTAACTGAATATCCTTGAATGGACTGACTAAAACGATACATGACTAATGGACTGTTATTTTGACTATGCTATAATCTCTAAATGGAATAAACTATATTTTTGATAGCACAACCGTATCTGTTATTTTTACTGTATGTTAATAAACATACAAACTTATCTCACTCATTTATCTGTGTGCCTATCTGACTAACGCTGCACATTCTGTTTAGCTTGTCTCCTTAACCCTGGTTGGGGAACACAGACTTAACAGTGCAGTCACCAATTTATCATTTGGGACATCATTCTGGATGATCTAGAAACAGTATTTATGAGAAGAAAGCCATGTCAAACCCCACTTTATAGCATTATCAAGAAAACTAAGGGAATAAAATGATCAAGAGTTGAGTTCAAGCTTGTGGAGAATATTTATCTCTTTATTATTTTAAAAAGCTGGAAGGAAAGTGCAGCATTTTAACAGATTAATAGAATAGGAAGGGACCTTGTAGGTCATCTAGTCCAACCCCCTGCTCAAGCAGGAGTCCTACACCATTTCTGACAGATGGCAGTCCAGTCTCTTCTTGAAAACTTTCAGTGATAAAGCTCCCACAAGCTTCTGAAGGCAAGCTGTTCCATTGATTGATTATCCTCACTGTCAGAAAAGTTCTCTTTATTTCCAGGTTGAATCTCTCCTTGTTCAGTTTCCATCCATTATTCCTTGTCTGGCCTTCAGGTGCCTTGGAAAATAGTCTGACGCCCTCCTCTCTGTGGCAGCCTCTTAAATATTGGAACTGCCATCATGTCTCCCCTGATCCTTGTCTTCACTAAACTACCCATGCCAATTCCTGTAAGCATTCTTCATATATTTTACCCTCCAGTCCCCTAATCATCCTGGTTGCTCTTATCTGGACTTTTTCTAGAGTCTCAACCTCCTTTTCGTAGTGTGGTGACCGAAACTGAGTGCAGTATTCTAGGTGTGGTCTTACTAAGGCTTTATAGAGGTGTATTAGTACCTCACTTGATCCTGATTGTATCTCTGTTAATGAAATTTGCTTGACAGAATTGGACAAGTTTGAAAAAGAGAAAATAATGGGCTCTTGCTCTTAGGTCTATGCAAGCATACCTTTAAAAAACAAAACATAAGACAAAACCAATAAATACGCAAGGTAACCAGGTGGGAAGCTAGACACAAATATTACACAATAAAAGAGTCTTTTGTCTCACTTGTCTATTAGTCAGATATTGGCTGATTTCTGCTTAGTCACTCACAGAATCCCAGACTACATTTATTCAGGTTGTTGGTGTGGCTTTACCTTTTTATTTGGTTGCTCTTTTACCATACAAAATCTAAAGCAGTGGCAAAAGACCAATATAGCTGATTTCAAGAGGACCACTATTGTTTTAACTTGACAAATAAATAATGTTTTAGCATTGAATACAATTCATCTTTCATCATACTGTGTTCAAACGCAAACAGTGGCTATTAAGGTAATAGTAATAATGGACATCCAACAGAAGCAAACAACAACAACAACAACAACCAAAACAAAACCCAGAGCCATTTTAATTGTCTTTACCTATGTACCTATGGGTATTTCATTTAAGCTTTCTCAACATGAAAGATAAGATATCTTATCAAAAAGATAAGACCGAAAATATTTCACCAACTGAATCATGCCTGAATTAAAATTTGAACCCAATTTATGTCTCTCAAAGTTGTCAAGAAAACAATTCAATATTTTTTCTTATTATATAAAAATGAAAATAATTCATTTTGACAATTAGCTAGTACATATGGGAAATAACATTGAATCAAGATCAGTTGCAATGTCATTTAAAAACCACCTCACATTTCACTTAATTCACATTTTGAATAATGGAAAGGCTTCTTTCGACTACTAATTGAAAAGAGAGAGAACTTCAGAAACATTTGTTGCGTTTCATGACAAAATTTATTGTTTGTGGGTTCTTTTGTTTTCAGTTACTTTTCATTAAATCACTGTAGGGGAACACTAAGTTGATAGGGGGAAAAAAACCTGAAATATAAAAAGGAGAAATATTATCAATTAAGTTGCTTTCAAATTCCTTTAACCCCCTGCTCTGCCATACCCTCAAAGGCTTTCTTAATGCAATAATCTTTTGTTTTCATTCTGGGCTAGTTGAGCTCCAGCAGAAAGTAGATTAAAACAAACTGCATGTACTTTAATTTCTAACAACATCTGTACGTTAGGGTTTGCCATGCAAAGAAGCAGATTATATGAACTTTCATTAAAATTACAGAGCCAGAGAATAACTATTGCCTGGTTACAATTACAACTAATCTCTGGATGGTCTAGCAGAGATCAAAGTTATTTTTCTTTGTTCAACCATTGTGTTCATTAAAAAACATACTGAGCAGAGATTACTACAAGTCTGGTCAACTTGCCATTTGTCTGCTGTGATCAAAATCATTGCAAGATGGATGCACCTTAAATGGCACATTTTTTGAGAAATTTATTTTTAAGAAGAATCAACTAAACCAACCATAAAAATTGCTTACAATATCCCAAATATTACAAGCCCAAGCGGATTAAAGTGCTATAGGGTTACCACCATTCTATGCTGGACCCTACACTACTTGCTGCTTATTCTTTTCCTTAATCATTTTCCTAGTTCCTGCAGCTGCTAAGACCTCCTTGCATGGTGCCTTCAGAAAGTCCTTGATCTTCTCCATTCTTCTACTGATGTTTTATCTCTCTTTCTCTTTCACCCACAACTTTTCCAATTCTGTAGCAATAGCAATATCACTTAGAGATAAAACATAACAGTAAACTATGCTTCACAGTGCTTTACAGCCTTCTCTAAGTGGTTTATAAAGTCAGCATGTATGTGGAGACTCTCAATCATCCAGATCAAGGTGGTCACAAAAGTGCTTTTTCAAGAGGCAACTGGACTTTCTATTTTTTCTTTGAAGAAGCTGAATTAGCTTCTTCAAAGTGTTGATGAGCTGAAGAAGCTTCTTGAATGAGAAGCAAAATATCTTCAAAGAAAATGTAAGCATTAAAGGTGTAATGGTATAAAACTTTATTGTTTTGAGTTGCTTTGGATTGTAATATTCATATTGTGAATAACTTCATTTAACTGGGGCAATATGAATCAATCTTGCTCTTGTATCCACCCTGCTCATGGAAAAAATAAAGCTTTCAGGTATGGCAAGTGAAATAATGTGGTCAAGTTATTGGAATAGCAGAACTGTGTGCAAGTACTCAATATTTGAGGGGCTGCCACAGAGAGGAAGAGGTCAATCTATTTTCCAAAGCACCTGAAGGCCAGACAAGGAATAATAGATGAAAACTGAACAAGGAGAGATTCAACCTGGAAATAAGGAGAAATTTTCTGACAGTGAGAACAATCAGGAACAGCTTTGCCTCCAGAAGTTGTGAGAGCTTCATCACTGGAAGTTTTCAAGAAGAGACTAGATTGTCATCTGTTAGAAATGATGAAGGGACACCTGCTTGGGCAGAGGGTTGGACTAAATGACCTAAAAGGTCCCTTCCAACTCTGCAATTATCAATTATCAAAAGCCAGAAGGTCCAGTTACCTCTTGAAAAAAAGCACATTTGGGATAGAGTCAGCATAGTGCCCCCAACTGGCTCCTCATTTCACTGACCTCTGAAGGATGAAAGGCTGAGTCAACAAGCCAGTGGGGACCAAACCCCTGGCAGTCAGTCGAATTAGCCTGCAGTACTGCTGCATTCTAACCATTATGCCACCATGGTTGCTGTAGCTTATAAGTTTTCATTTGCTCTTTTTTCCATCATATTTTCTGACCTCAATGATGGAAGCAAGAGTATCCACTAGTGCATAAGCTGGTTTTCATAGTCAGAGGACTGGATGATCATTTAGCCAGACAGTATGTAATGATTTCAAAAGAGAGTCCCAATTGCTATTTTCTTTGGCACAGGGAAACAGTAAAAATAACAGTTTAAAAAAAAAACCAAAATCCTGGAAGTAATTTATTATTTTAAAGGTGACTGTGGGTGGATTAGTTTAAATTATCTAAAAGGTTACATATGGCAAGGGGTGTGTGTCTATGTGTGTGTGTGTACATTTAATTAAAATTATAAATAGTAGTTTTTTTTTCTTTTAAAAATCAGTGCTGAGGTTGAGAGGGGGTAGGTAATATGGAAATCGTAGTTCATTTTTTGTTATGTAAACTTGTGTTTTTGGGGGGAGGGTCTTAGGAGAACATTTTCCTTCCTATTATCAGAGCTCTAATCCCCCCAAAATATGCAAAGTATATATTTTAATATAGATTGACTTTGAATTATAACCACAATTCAGCCCAAAATTTCCATTGCTAAGCAAGGCAAGTTATTAAGTGAGCTGTTCCTCATTTTAAAACATTTTGCCACAGTTAAGTGGATCACTGCAATTGTTAAGTGAATCATGTGGTCATTAAGTAAATCTGAGTTCCCTTTGCTTATCAGAACCTGGTTTGGAAGGTTACAAATGGTGATGACATGACCTGGGACAGGTCAGTTATCATAACTACATGCCAGTGCACAAATTGTGATCATGTGACCATTCTTCTTCTTGTGCAGTAACCATCATCGGACATTGGTGATCATGTTGGCAAGGGTGGGCTTCAAAATTTCAGCAATTGGTTCTCTGCCTAGTTGCTGGATGGGCATGGTGATGGTGGGTGTGGCCTCCTGCACCATGGGGGGGGGGGGACGTTTTCACCCTCCCTGGGCTCCAGAGGCTTTTCTCAAGCCTTTGGGAGGGCAAAAATGGCCTCCCCTGGTCTCTAGAGGCCCTCTGGAGGCCCAACATGGGCCCATTTCCAGCCTCTTGGAGCCTCCAGGAAGCCTGTTTTTTGCCCTCCTCGAGCCTCCGCGCAGGCTACATGGGAACTCCTCGGAGGGGCGGGGCAGGATGAGTACAGCCTGCCAGGGGTGGGATTTACCAGTTCATTGAATTGGTAATTAAAAATGATAAAATTAGCTATCAATTCGCCCTTAGATTTTGAAGCCATGATGTTCTTCTTCTGGCTGGACCTCATTTCCCTTCAATCTTTCCTTGGAGGATTAAGTGAAGTATGATGTATTTTTCTCGGTGTTGCGTCACATGTCCAAAATATTCTAACTTCCACTTTTTTATGGTTTTGATGATTTTCCTTGGCTTTCCCAGGTGGCTTATCACCTCCTCATTTCTGATTTTGTCAGTGCAACTTATATGTAACATTCACATTTCAAATGCTTCTATTCTCTTCAAGTAGCTTTCTGTCAGAGACCAAGTCTCCATTCCATAGAGCAGAATAGAAAAGATGTGGCACCTGACAAGCCTATTTTCATTCTTAGGCTTATGTCTCAGGCTCCATGTGACCACGGAGAAGTACAATGCTTGTAAGTGTGAAAACTGGTCATAAGTACTTTTTTCAGTGCCATTATAACATTGAACAGTCACTAAATGAATGGCTCTAAATTGAAGACTATGTGAAGCTAGCAAGATCCTTCTTTCACAGAAACGTTCCTCTAGAATAAGCAGATGAAAAGGTTAAGCTACAATATCCATTGCAAAAGAAGGCAGATCACTTCTTATACTCCTTTTTCAATTTCATGAAAAACTGTGGTGGCAAAATTAGTTCTCTGCTCAGTGATCAGCTCTTGCTTAGGGCGTCCCCTTCTTGAAATGCATTGCTCAGCTGAAAACTTCAGGGTGAGAATATCTCTTGTTAATGCCACATGGCAGCTATTGGCAATTTTACCTGGCAAGTCATGTTACCAGTTGTCCTGATCCATTTAATGAATATTAATAATTGCATCCCTCTGTAAAATGTATGCCTGAATTTCTACAAAGTGCTTACCCAACAAATGGGTAAGATTTTTTTCACCCCTAGAAAAATTTCTGTATCCTTATTATCACAAAATTTAAAACTGATTTATGGGGAGAAACCAATGCAATAAAACAAAGTAAATATTTTTTCTTGTGATGGGTTCTTGTTCAACTATTGCTATTTTGAGTGAATTTAATGTTCTCTGTGTTTCTGTTTCTTTGAGCTTCTTCTATACCAAATAAATAATAAGACTGTGATAGGCACAACATTTTGTATTGATTTAAGACTCAGGGATGTAGCTCACAGCCTGAAGAAAAGTAGCTAGACAATTTCGAAGATAGTATCTAATGGAAATCTTAAAAAAACAAAACAAAAAGAAATATTTTACAAAGGCTCCAGAGTTCCCATCTCATTAAATCAGATTGCATATTGAGCTCTCAGTTCAATTAAAACACACCTAAGATGATTGGTCAAAGAGAGTAAATAGTTATTGCTAGATTAATGAGCAGTATTGCCTTCATATTAATTGTGCAATGCCTTTACCTATTGTTCTGGTTATTAACTGGATGGTATCTGTGTGGGTGGGAAAACTTAGTCATGAATGTCAGACAAACAGTAATCAAAAGTTGGCAGATGAAACGAAATGCAAAAGGACTGAAGCTCAGGTGGCTGCTTGTTAGCCAATACGACCTGAATTTCACCAGCGGATGCAACCCACAGACTGCTTAAGGATGCATATTTGGAAATAAATTGGCTGGTATTGCTGCTAATATCAATCAAGGAAAGCAGTTCTGTGCAATTGTATTGATTTCTTGATCTCTTGGTGGGATTATTTTCATGCAGAAATTAAGGCAGAAAATCGGAACCATATCCAGGTCATCTAATCATCATTTTTTAAACTTTTTTCCTCAAGAAATATTTGGTCTTACAAATGACTTTTGGGAAAGGAATATTTAAGTATCTATGTTGGAAATGCATGTGTGTGTTATATTATTAAAATTATACATTATACATATAAATTGATTTATTGTAATTATTATTGTTGTTGTTTTATCCGGCCTTTTTAAAAAATAAGTCAAGGTGGCAAACATATCCGATATTCGTACTACCTATTTTCCCCAGAACAACAGCCTCCTGTGACGTGGATTTATGCCTTTATGCCTTGAGGGAGGACGACCTAGAACTCAGAGTCATCTGGTTTCTAGGTCAGCATTTTAATCACTACACCAAGCTGCATACAAATAAATCTCACATACAAATAAATAGATGTAAATAGTCCACGGTTTATGATCACAACTGAGTCCAAAATTTATGTTGCTAAGCAAGAAAGTTGTTAACTGAGTTTTGTCCAATTTTACAACCTTTCTGGCTACAGTCCTTCAGTGAACCACTGTAGTTGTTAAATTAGTAACACAGTTGTCAAGTGACCCTGGTTTCCCCATTGACTTTGCTTGTCAGAAGGTCACAAAGAGTCATCAAATGACCTGAGACCCTGTAACCATTGTAAACATGAGCCAATTGCCAAGTTGCCACCATTTTGATGATGTTATCACAGGGATTCTGCAACAGTCATAAGTGTGAAAAATGGTCATAAGTATTTTTTTAAATACTGTTATAATTTCGAACAATCATTAAATTAATGGTTGTAAGTCAAAAACTACCTGCATATAATTTCCTTTCCTTTCTTAATTTTCATGTACAATCTTTCTACAATTATTCAATACTTTGTCTGCTGTAAAAAAAAGCAAAAGAGACAATCGACTCAGAAGGCACAAATCTTTGATATGAGGTGAAGAGTAATAAACTATTTTGGATTAATTCACTTATAATACAGAAATTCTTACATGTCCTATCTTCAAGGCCAACTTTAGTGTTGAGAAGATACCCATCATTCACATTCTTGAAATTTCTTCTACTGTAATAGGTTACCCGGTGGTGGCAATAATGAAGCTGCATTGCATTGCTCTGAAGACTTTTAAGATTCTCCCAAAGGCTATTCTTAGATTTTGGCATTATTGTTATTGTTTCTGCTTCTGCTGTTATATTTCTCCTCTTTGTCCTCCTAAATCAAATAATGGCAGTGACCCCAGGGATGGTTTGCTGCGGGATTGAAAGGGCTTGGGAGAGCCTCTAGCTAAGACTCTGTGGGGCTCAGAGAGCCCCCATTACCTCAGAAAGGCAAGCAGCAAGGGAAAGCTCTTAATAGGCTTAATTGAACTTCTGGGTGTTCAGCCAAGATCATTTTACACCTTGTAGAAATGTTGCAATCTAGATAAACAATCTGCTCAGAGGGAGAGCCATTGAGAAAATCAGATAACATAGCCACTAGCTTCTGAGGAGATTAATTTCCAAATAATAAGAATCATGTAATTCACCAGAAACTCCACTAAGACTCCAAGTTCCCTCTCACAGTCACTGCTATTAAGCCTGTTTTCACCCAGTCTTTTATTTAAGTATTAAATGCAGGAAATAATAAACAACTTTTTGGTATATATCTTTTTTAAGGTAATTAGGGCAAAGAAGCGATGTCGAGTTGGCCACACCCAGCCAATCACATGACCACCCAGCCATGCCCACCCAGCCACATGACCATTCAGCCATGCCCACCCAGTCATGCCCACTGAACCAATCATTAGGCCAGAGATCCACTTGCTAAAAAAATTTGAAGCCCACCACTTGTACTACCCTTAGGAATCTAGATACCCAAATGCCTCTGTTCTGTCCCCTCATTTGCATTCTTGAGATCCCCACGCTTTGATTGGCCAAAGCGCGGGGCACTCTGATTGGCTAGGCGAGCCGTGCCGATTGGCTCACTGAGAATCTCCCGCGATTGGTCCATTCGAATCGCGGGAGATTCAAAGTGGTTCCATTGGCCGCGGCCGCCGCGGCTTGGAAATAAAAAGCCGCGAAGTTTGCCTTTAGCCTCAGTTCGGTTCCTGTACCCAATAAAGAGCTAATGCACAAGTCACCGACTCCTGGCATCATTCCGACGGATGCAACACTGGCGACGAAGGTGGGATACTGATCCTGAACCGAAGCATGTGTCCAACGGAAGCCAGACAAAACTCCAAGATGGCAAAGATTGCGCCACCCGCACCTTTCAACCCTGTCAGAGAGGACTGGGAATCGTACTCAGACAGATTCCGCATGTTCCTCGAATGCAGCGACCTGAAGGATGCCACCGGCCTGAAGAAGCAAGCCGTTTTCCTAACCCACTGCGGGCCCGCAGTGTTTAAGATGGCCAAAGCGCTAGCCAAACCTGCCGACGTGACCGCGATGGACTGGGACGACCTCGAGCCAATACTCCGGCAACACTACGCTCCAGCCGTGCCCATCCTCATCTGACAACACGAGTTCTATCGGCGGGACCAACAGTCGGGTGAGGGCTTCAGCGACTTTGTCGCAGAACTATGGCACCTAGGGGGGCTGTGCGAATTTGCCAACATGGACGAAGCCCTGCAAGACCGAATCGTGCTCGGCCTTTGGGACCCCGTCCTCCAAAGTCAGCTGATGGCCAAGGGCAACATCACCCTCACCGATACCATCACTGAAACAACAGCAGCCGAAGCTACCCGACAATCCACCAACCGCATGCGCAGACCGAACACCGGGGACCTCAGTGGGAACAACCACCCTGCAAGGTCGACCGAGGCCCAACCTGAGACAACCACCCACCAGGGCGACGTCCACTCTGCATCGGGAACTTCCGATGAGGAGAAGGAAATCCACCGTCTCCAGGCAGGCCGTGACCCGCGGAACCGGCGGGGTCGTAAGTCGAGGACCACCTGTGCCGGTTGCAGAGGCAACCACCCCAGGTCCAAATGCCGGTTCTTCGACTCAATCTGCCGGCATTGCGACAAGAAGGGACACATCGCCCGTGTCTGCCAACTCAAAAAGAACCGCAGCCCTACACGATGGGACCAGAGCGAATGGAGACGAGAGAGCACACCACCCCGGACCAGAGATTGCCCCGCTGACAACCGATGGGACCGGAACGGACGATCTCAACAAGGCAGCGAGACCTGGCAAAGAGAGGAGACCCATCAGACAGTCACCATCAGCCACGCCACAATCAACGACACCCGGAAGGTCCACGTGGAGGTAGGCATCGAAGGCGAGCCCTGTAAAATGGAGGTGGACTCCGGGTCCTACCTCTCCATGGTAGCATGGCAAGAAATAAAACGCTTGGTGCCTACCATCCAGAGGAAAGGCCTAGACAACCAGAGACTAATCGTGAAAGACTACCAGGGAAACCGCATCCCTGTAGTCGGAACCGGACAGTTCAAGGTAACCTACAAAGGGCACACTGAAAGACTTCCCTTGACCATCGTGACCGCCCAAGCCTACTGGGACTCCAATGGTTCGCACCGCTTGGCATCGCAGTCATGGGCTTCGACCACATCGCCGATGATGACTGGGAGCAACAACTAGCCCGGGAATTCCAAGAAGTGTTCGACGGAAACCTAGGCAAGTACCGAGGGCCCCCTATATCATTCAGTCTAGACCCAAACGTCCCCCTGAAACGCTTAAAACCAAGGCGGGTACCATTCGCGTTTAAACCGAAGATTGACGAGCAAATTGACAAGCTCGTCAAGCAAGGGGTCCTACAACCCATAGACCACGCCCGGTGGGAGACCCCCATAGTCACCCCGATTAAGCCTGATGGGTCGGTGAGAATCTGTGGGGACTATAAGGCCACCCTAAATGGCGCCTTGCAGCAAAGCGCTTACCCCGTCCCAGTAGTGCAACACCTACTACATTCACTGGGAGGGGGCAAGGTTTTTGCTAAACTTGACCTCTCCCAGGCATACCAACAATTGCCGGTCGATGAGGAAACAGCAGAAGCGCAAACCATCGTCACCCACCGGGGAGCCTTTAAATGCAACCGACTCCAATTCGGAGTCAGCGTGGCGCCTGGAATATTCCAAAGCCTAATGGAAAGGTTGTTACAAGGCATCAAGGGGGTGGTACCCTACTTCAACGATGTCCTAGTGTCGGCAACCAACCAGGCCGAACTAGAGAGTCGCCTAAGGGAGGTGCTAACCAAGTTCAAACAGACCGGGCTCAAAGTAAAGAGGGAAAAATGCCAATTATACATGGAGCGGGTTGAATTCCTAGGATATCTCCAAGACCGTCATGGCATTCACCCCACCAACAAAAAGATCAAAGCCATCAAAGAAGCCCCCACACCCAAGTCAAAGACAGAACTGCAGGCGTTTCTGGGGCTGCTTAACTTTTATAATGTCTTCCTGCCCCAAAAGGCGATAGCGGTGGAGCCTTTGCATAGGCTCTTGGACAAGGCAGTGACCTGGACTTGGGGAAAACATGAGGAAGCCGCCTTCAAGAAAACAAAGGACCTATTCACTTCGGATGCCATCCTCATCCAGTACAACGAGACCCTACCACTAGCCATCACATGCGACGCATCATCCTTCAGCGTCGGCGCTGTCCTCAGCCACACTCTCCCCGAAGGAAAAGAAGCACCCATCGCATTCTTTTCAAGGACCCTCACCAAACCGGAGCGGAACTACAGCCAGCTGGACAAAGAGGCTTTGGCTGTCGTCGCCGCAGTAAAAAGGTTTCACAAGTACCTCTACGGCCGGACATTTACCATCATCACCGACCACAAACCGCTGCTGGGAATCCTGGCAGGGAACAGGGCCACCCCGAACATTCTGTCTCCCTGAATGACAAGGTGGTCCGAGTTCCTGGCCGCCTACAACTACAGACTCACACACCGACCCGGTAAGACTATCTCCCATGCGGACGCCTTAAGCCGCTCACCGTTACCGGAACCTGACACTGACCCAGCACCCACGACGACCACCCTCAGCATAGAGACTCTACCCAATCTACCCATAACCGCGTCAGACATTGCCCGAGAGACTAATAAAGACAAACGTCTGGCACGGGTGTTGCATTGGGTAGAGAAAGGGTGGCCGGAAAGGGACAACGATGAGTCCGTCAAAACATTCCGAAACTGGCAAACGGAACTCTCGTTATTAAAAAGGTGCATACTATGGGGGGATAGGGTGGTCATTCCTGAAAAACTACAAGGGAAGATATTGGAACCGTTACACGAGGGGCACCCAGGCATCGTTAGGACAAAAGCCCTGGCCAGAAGTTACGCTTGGTTGCCAGGGATGGATAAACAGATCGAGGCCTGGGTAGCAAGGTGTCAACGATGCCAGGAAACTAGGCCAAGCCCACCCGCAGCACCCATCCTACAGTGGGAAACCCCCAGGGGACCGTGGTCCAGGATCCACATAGATTTCGCCGGGCCCACAAAAGGACACACTTTCTTAATAACCCTAGATACTTACTCCAACTGGCTGGAGGTAAGCAACATGAGAACAACCACCACGGAGGCCGTGATCAAAGAACTCGGCAAACTTTTTGCAACACACGGCCTCCCAGACGTCCTCGTTTCCGACAACGGGCCCCAATTCACCTCGCTAGAATTCGAAAAATTCCAACGGAGACGGGCATATACGACACGCGCTGACAGCCCCAGCGCATCCGGCGGCGAATGGTAGGGCGGAACGGATGGTTCAATTCACAAAGAAAACCATCCAGAAAATAGACCACGGGGAGATCCAGGACAAAATAAATAAATTACTTTTCATCCAACACATAACCCCAAACACCACAACAAATAAAAGCCCAGCCAAACTGCTAATGGGGAGGAAAATAAGGTCCCCACTTGATAGATTATACCCCATGTACAACCCAGAGAAACCCCCAGACTCAACCAGCAAACACCGAACCTTCGCACCAGGCGATGCCGTCTACGCGAAAAACCTAACGGGAGACCCATTATGGGTACCGGCTGTCATAACACAACTAACAGGCCCACACTCGTACCGGCTACAAACAACTGATGGACGAGCGTGGAAACGCCACATCGACCAGTTAAGATCGAGGACGACCACCCAAGAGACCACCAACACGCAACCAAGCAAAACCAACTCCCACAACACAAACCAAGAGGGGAGGGAATACCCAGGGAACCAAAACCGAGAAAGAATAAACCAGCCAAACTCACCTGAAAGCAGCCAGCACGAAACCTCACCAGGAAGAGACAGCCAGGCCAGCTCAACCAACCCGGGAAGACCGAGCGGGAGCGGTGAAACCCGCAGCTCAACCAACCCGGGTAGCCCAGGAGGGAGCTGTGGAGAGCGGCCCGGCCAGACAGACCAGGCGGTCTCCACGACGGAGTCTGGAGGAACAGAGACCCCGACCGAACCGGCCGGAATCCAACCTACAACTGACCTGCGCAGGTCCAGCAGGCAGAGACGGAGCCCTGCTTACCTACGGGACAACGCAACGTAAGGACTGAACCAAGAGGGGAGGGGTGTTCTGTCCCCTCATTTGCATTCTTGAGATCCCCGCGCTTTGATTGGCCAAAGCATGGGGCACTCTGATTGGCTAGGCGAGCCACGCCGATTGGCTCGCTGAGAATCTCCCGCGATTGGTCCATTCGAATCGCGGGAGATTCAAAGCGGTGCCATTGGCCGTGGCCGCTGCGGCTTGGAAATAAAAAGCCGCGAAGTTTGCCTTTAGCCTCAGTTCGGTTCCTGTACCCAATAAAGAGCTTATGCACAAGTCACCGACTCCTGGCATCATTCCGATGGACGCAACAGCCTCCTGGGAATATTGGATGCTGATGGGCTGGTAAAGTGCCAAAGAGTTAGGATTAATAAAACTCTGGTGGGTTGCGCTCATAATGCTTCTTGAAATCAATGAGACCCAGAGAAGGACAATTTTTTACAATAATGTAAAAATATTTCAGAGAAGAAAGATCAGGCAAAAAACAAGGCATGTAAAACTCATTCCCATTATAACAAAACTATCTTATCCTACAAAAAACCTAGAACATTTATGTTTCTTTTTGTCATTGCTTTAAAGAGGAAAGTCAAGAAATCTTAGCTGTATAATCTTGGATTGGTTCTAAAACAATTTTAATAAATTGTAATTCACATTCACGCATTAAGTTAACATTCTACATTCCTGTGAGTTTATTCTCCTTCATTTCTCCTTTTGAAAGGATTGAAAAACTAACCCCCATAATTTCAGCTTGTTCATGTTGTTTATATTCCTAGTCCTGTCCTGTGTTAATCCTTCCCTGCTTACCTTCTTTCGATATTTGACAAGTGCTCTCCTGTTTGGGCTTATCATCTAGACATGCAGTCTCCAGGTCCCTAATAATTGATTTTGTTTTTCTTTGAACTCTCAGCAATGTGCCAATAGATTCCAGGCAATTGGGTGTCTCGATGTGATAACAATATTCACCGTAGGGTTGTGTCAATAAAATACACAGGACCATAAATCTCTGATGTCAAATGGGATGGCTGTCATAACATTGCATATTATTTTGCTATGCAGAGTAGGACACAAAATAGGCTTGCCTGCTTCCCCATTTAAATTGTGCAGGGGATGTGATGGAAAGTTTGTCTTTTGGAGATATGTCCTATCTTAAACTTAATCAGAATAGAGCTGGAAGGGACCTTTGAGGTCTTCTAGTCCAACCCCCTGCTCAAGCAGAAGACCTTATACTGTTTCAGACAGATGGCTATCCAGTCTTTTCTTAAAATCCTCCAGTGATAAAGCATCCACAACTTCTGAGCTATTCTGTTCCACTGGTTAACGGTTAATTTTTCTCTAGGAAGGAATTGTTCTGTTTGATTCCAGGTTAATTCTCTCCTCGATTAGTTTCCATCCATTGTTTCTCATCTTGCCTTCTGGTGCTTTGGAAAATAAGTTGATCCCCTCTTCTTTGTGGTGGCCCCTCAAAGACTGCTATTGTGTCACCCCTGGTTCTTTTTTTCTCTAGATTTTTCTCTAGTTGCATGCCCAATTCCTGCAACTGTTCATATGTTTTTGTCTCCAAGCCTTTAGTTGTTCTTCTCTGCACTTTTTCCAAAGTCTCTTTTTTGTAATATGGTGTCCAAAACTAGATGCAGTAATCCAGGTATAGTCTTACTAAGGATTTATAAAGTAAATATAGTGTAAAGTAATTCTGAAGACTTCTGACTTACCTAAGAAGAGACATGGAATACCATTTGAGCAGAGGCGGTATTCAGCAGGTTCTGACCAATTCTAGAGAACCGGTAGTGGAAATTTTGAGTCGTTCAGACAACCGGCAAATACTATTTCTGACTGGAGATTTTACATTATCCTTTCCTTGCCATGCCCACCAAGCCACACCCACAGAAATGGTATCAAAACTTTTGGAATCCCATCACTGCACTTGAGCTTCTGCCACAGATACAGACAACAAACTCAGACTGTATTTTATTGTTACCTCTAAGCTTACTCATCTCTTAATTAACTAGTGTCTGATGCTTCTTCTGTCTTTAGTCAAACATGTACATTCCCCATACATATATTTTTTTCACATAGATTCTTATCAGGCTGGTGTTCCATCACATTGATGCTGTGATTGCTAATGTCTTGATAAAAAAATCCCTAGTGTTTATGCACTTGCTATATTTCTATGAATATAGCACGATGCAACTGAGATTAAATATAAAAACCAATTTTCTTTCATACTTTCAATGAAGTATTTCTAGAGTCTGCTTTTACAAATAGCAGATAAATGTCTTTCTTTTTATTGAATCCTTAGCATGTCAGATAACTATTTTTCCAGAATTATTTATTTATTTCTAAAATCATTCTATCATAAGGCAAGTCCCTGCATGGGATGGTCCACTGACAGATACCTGAGGTGGCAGACATTGGAAAAAGTGATCATAGCAGCACAAGAACAGGCACTAAGCACCATAGAAGCAGGGATCTATAACACTAGAGAGGATCCAAGGTGCAGACTATTGGATTGAGCGACAGTCCTATTTTTAGTGGCAGGATTTAAGAGGCAGGCAGTAAAAGTATACATTGAAAGGCACAACCAAGTACCTGTCATTGTGTACAAGAATCATCTGCACAATGTGATGATTATAAAATGGATAAATATGGAAGAGAAATGAAATTGAATTGGAGTAAAGAGAAATAATGAGAAACTTGATGAAAGATATTTGCGTGTCCATATGGGGATGGGATAAATTGGAATTATGTTGTATAAAAATATTGTTTTGTTTGACTTGTAAGGATTTACAATATTAAGAGGTTTTATGTGTTTATGTATTTAATGGTTAATGATGTGTTGTTTTATCTTTAAAATTAATAAAAATTTGTTTCAAAAAAAAAAGAATCATCTGCACAATGTATGGGATAGACCCTCCTAAGTGTACCAATGGGAGATTCCCACAGAAGATTGTGGAAAATAAGGGCTAAGATACTGTGGGATTTCTAGATCCAAACAGACAGATATTAGCCAGCCAACCAATCACTGAGATAGTGTACAAGGACAAGAAGACAGAGGTGATGATAGAGTTAGCAATGTCCAGTGACAGCAACATCAGGAAGAAGAAATATGAGAAACTGAAGAACTAGGGTCTGAAGGAGGAACTAGAGATGGTGTGGAATATAAAGGCTGAAGTGGTCCCAGTGTGGAGGAGAATTTGGAGCTGTGATTCCTAAATTGGGAGAGTGGCTCTAACAGATCCAGGAACAATATCAAAGCTTTATATCTAGAAGAATGCAGTGCTAGGAATAATTAAGATCAGCGTTGGGATTAAAAAAAAAAAAATTACTACTGGTTCTGTGGGCATGGTTTGGTGGGCATAGCTTGGTGGACATGGCAGGGGAAAGATGCTGTAAAATCTCCACCCCACTCCAGGGGAAGAATACTGCAAAATCTCCATTCCCTCCCATTCCTGGGGGAAGGTTACTGCAAAATCCAATTCCCTCCCCACCCCACGAACCTGTTTTCAAGCTCCGTTCTATTGTGGAGGGCAACAGAAGAAGACCCAGCTGATCAGCTGGGACTTGGGAGGCAGAGGTGAGAGCAGTCCAGTCAGAGGTGATATTTGCCAGTTCTCTGAACTACTCAAAATTTCCACTACCAGTTCTCCAGAACTGGTCAGAATCTGCTGAATACCACTTCTGGTTAAGATCCTATACAGAACTTTCAGACTCCCAGGCCTCTAATAAAGGACCAGTGATTGAGGAAGACACAGCCAACCAAAGCATTTTATGTATATAAATATATGGAGAAGTGTTTGTGTGTGTAGTAAAATGTTTTTCACACAGAAACTACCTGTTCTGCCCAAGCTGTTTTCCCAATTTGGAGTACTCATCTCTAATGATATAAGTGCTAGAGCCCGCTGTAACTACACAGCCAAAAAGGCATTAAGAGTTGTTAATCTAATCCTGCATAGTTTTTTCTCTGGTAATATCACACTACTAACTAAAGCATACAAAACATTTGCTGGACCAATACTTGAATACAGCTCATCAGTCTGAAACCCGCATTACATATCTGATATTAATACAGTTGAGAAAGTCCAGAAATATTTCACAAGAAGAGTTCTCCACTCCTCTACTTGTTGCAGAATACCTTATGCCACCAGACTTGAAATTCTAGTGCTAGAAAACCTAGAACTATGCCACCTTCGGTCCGATTTAAGTATAGTATATAAAATCATACATTGCAATGTCCTACCTGTCAATGAATACTTCAGCTTCAACCATAACACAGGAGCACACAAGAGATACAAACTCAAGGTTAACCACACCAAACTTGATTGCAGGAAATACGACTTCAGCAACAGAGTGGTCAATGTCTGGAATATTCTACCTGACTCTGTGGTTTCTTCCCCAAACCCCAAAAACTTTAACCTTAGACTGTCTACTATTGACCTCACCCCTTTCCTAACAGGTCTGTAGGGGGCGTGTATAAGTGAACCAATGTGTCTACCATCCCTGTTCTATTGTTTCTTTTTATTTTTCCTGTATGTATCAATTTCATGTATTCATAACTATGTTTATACTTATACCTGTTATCTTATAATCGCTTGACAAAATAAAATAAAAAATAAATAAAAATTTTCAGTTGGGAGAAACTAGATGTGTGAGCAGATAATTGAAAAATTCCAAATGCAGATTTATTTAAATCATGGATAAAGCAGGTAGACATATTCATTTTCTTGGAAGCCTTAGTGTTAAACAGCGAAAAGGAATAAATAAAAGTTGCCTGAACCAGGAGCATTATGTAATCTGGTGACACATATACTTGACAGATGATAAAGAAAACTAATAACAAATAGATGTATTTTCAGTTTTATAGTATTATATAGGAATGTTTCATTTAGAGATTTGTTTCTTTTTCTATATATAATCATAATAGCTAAACTACTACACATAGGTCATCTCTTCTAAATTAGAGAGATGCTGTTTGTGGAAGAGAAATTTAGCTATACAATCTTCCATTCGTGGTTGATATAGTGTTGCCTTGGAGATATTGTAATGTTTTAAATGGATCACTGGACAGTAACAACAAGAAAAAGGAAGAGATTGCCAGTTTGATTTTCTGATCATAGAACAGACATATTCATTTAGAGAGAGAGAGAAAGAGACATACTCTCTCAATTGTAAACAATTTTAATGAAAAGTATGGATAACAATTAGAATTCCTCACTTATCAGAACTCATTTAATCTCACAGGTTCCAAGCCATTTAGCAAAATCTATATGGAGTTCATTCTACTTGCAAAATTTTATTAGGAAAATATAATAACCATATATAAGTGATAATTACCCAGTGTGCAATTCATAATTGGGGATATGGAGAGAAAATACCAAGACAGTGGAGAACTACTAAATAAACTGAGCTTGAGAGATTTAAAGGCAACATGGCTTAAGTGCTTTAAAAATTTACCTTGTTCCTAGATACCTAAAGTTAAGGGTCAAAAAGTTTAGTCTGGCAAATGGACAAGACCAATTATAATCATTTGTAATCATCCAATGAAAATAATATGCTGATTCAGCTGTGGATTTTATTGAGCACATTACTTATTGTACTCTTGAAATTTTTTGAAATATAATTCACAAATAATGGCCATGCTATATACAAGCTTACAATGACCATGCTATCCACAAGATTACATGACATTAAGAGTTTCTGAAAGTAAATTCAACTTTTCAAACATTCCAAAAAGACCTGATTATTGTATGTTCAGACATTTTCTGTAGTAAAATGCCAGTGAAAAAGTATTGCATGACTGAGACAAGTCATTCAAAGCATATTTCTATGAAACTTTCTGACTGAAAAGATATTCCTTGATTCTAGATTTTTCCTTGATAAAGATATCATCATGCCATCAATATTATCAATCAGGATATAATCATGACATATAGGAAAAGCCCTATCTCAGATTTGTTGGGACTGTTTTTCCCCTTAAAAATATCCAGTTCCAGATGTATATGAACATAAACCTGTGGTCCAAAGTCAAACTACTAATCTAACTAACTCAACAGTCCACTCTTCCTAGAACCACACCAACTTATTTTAAAGCATCTGAATTTTCATGATGATCTTAAAATATTTTAATTTTCTAAAGCCAGACAAATAGCACAGTTATCTTTAATATGGTGCTGGTCCAATCAACCATAGTTGGCTCATCTGGGAGATGGAAAGATGGTCCTGGAAAGCTGACACCCAAATCCAATTTTTAAAGTGGCCTTGAAAAGTCTTCATTAATAGTGGCAACAAGATAGAAGTAAATGGAGGAATAGAGAGTTTAGAGTTTGTTGCAAGACTCATGAAATGCAGAAATGTCCCTGGTGAGTTCCCATGATTTCATTCTGACCACCCAACATACCTTTTACATTAATTTGGGAACAGAACTATAGGAGCAAAAAATTCTGTATAATCAGAAATCACACAGGGTTTCAGGATGGTAAATCGATTATGTGCTTAACCTTTATATATTGTTATAAAGTTTGTGATAGTACAGTTTGGGATGACAGTGGGTTAGAAACATATGCAACGTTTTACTATTGATTTATTTACAAAGATATATGCAGTAACAAGCAGGGGCCCTTACATAACTCAGAAAAAATGGATATCCCATGGCAGAATCTCAAAAGAAAATCAGGGGATACCCATCTCTCACTTTTTGTTTGCTTCTGGTTCAGATAAATTCCAGTTTTAAAACTTCTAAATCTCTGTCTCTTTCCCTTTCTCCCTACTGTTACATTTCAAAAGGATTCCTTATCTGCCAACTCTTATTAGCTGAAGGGTGTCATGTTCCAAAAGCAGGGACAGAGTTTCCAGTCATTAACTCTCATTCAGGGTATATCAGCCAACTGACTAGGAAACAATTAGCTCAAGGATAGATGGTTGTCCAGCTGCTTTAACATAGTACAGCCAAGAAATAAAACCTAGGTACATTGATTCATATGAATAGGCAGGGCTATATTGTTGGGACAGAACTACTTGATTGCTTATAACCTAGAGCACTAAGTGTAGAAAAATGGCTTAGTTTATATTTGCAATGGAATTCCTTGTAGGATCTGTTTATTTGGGGCTACTTATGTATTTATGAAGCAAGGTTTCATAAATACATAAATAGGTGGGTTGCTGGTATATGGAGGGCAAATATCAATCAAAGGGATCTTACAGAATACTTCTGCACAAAGCAGCTCTGTGTTTCCCAACCTTAGCAAATTTCAGATGAATGCACTTCGATTTTCAAAATTCTGAACAACGGCCATGATCGTTGGGGAATTTAAGGTCCTGAAGGACCTTATATATCTGGAAATATCTGGAAATCACCAAAATAAATTTACATTCTTTTTTTCCCCTTTTCCAAAATGATCTGCCAGTATGGAGTCTTTCACAGCCCAGATATATTACATTAAAAATGAGTAAATATTACCAGATATCACATGCACAACAAATCACATTTAGCCTAGTTGTGTTTGAAATTGTATATACTGACAGAAATTGGGTATAAAACTGTACCTCTTGTGTACACCAAGAAATGCAAAGTTTCCTTTTGCTTATTTATAAAATAAGTTGCAGCAAATCTAACAGAGTGAGATAATAAGTGAATACTGATAACATTGTGTTGTACTGGATTTAGTCTAAGCCACACATCTCTTACCAATAGAACTGACATCTCTACCAGTCCTCATGAGAAAAAAAGAAAAAATCCCTACCTAAATTTAAGTACTTGGTTGAAGACAAATTTGTTACAATATAATAAATACCCTGAATCAAAAACTACTCCAACATCATTTTTATAATTCCTAAATCTTAAGCTATTTCTATAACATCTGAACCTTGTCATAAAATGGAAGTGGAGAACTATGACCCCTTTATGACATGTGGACTTCAGCTTCCAGAATTCCTGACTCGAAATGGCTGGCTCAGAAACTCTGGGAGATGAAGTCCAAAAATTATAAAAGTGGCATAGTTCCCAACCCCTGTGACATAAAGAAAATCATTATCTAAACAGTTGGAATTATATTTAAAGGCTTTTTAAAGGTATCACTTTTTGTCTAATTCTAGGAAGCACTACTTTTTATCCCTTGCCTGCCCCATAGGGTGCAGTTGTTCAACTTATCCTGCTACCTCTCAAATGGAGATTATTCCTTTTTTGCATTCTGCCTCTTGATAAACTCTGTGGTGTCATGGCAAAAACAATCATAAGTGACAGTGACTGAACTGTACAAACATGCAGACAACTGATTAAACAAAAATAAAACAAGAATCAAATAGCTCTTATGCATAATTCCTAATTTGCATGCATAAACAACAAGGTGACAAGACTCCAAAATTCCATGTATTTCCTAGAGCACTTTGAATAATTTCATTGCCTGAACTCGTTCACTGACAGGAATTTCAGATTTATTTATTTCCACTCGAGTACTGAGGTAGGAAAAATATGACCGTATACTGAGCTCAAGAAACTGGTGTTTTCCCTATTGTAGCAAGAAGGCAGCTTGCATAGCTATTGATTCTTTCACATGTTGAGGACCAAAACATCCAGGAAGGAGCATATGGAAAAGTAAAATGTATGGAAAACACCCAACCATTTTCTAGTCATATAAAGATTATGATTGATACTAATTTCCAGTTAGTTTTGTGTTGTGAATTAATAAAAGTGCTTGAATAAAGTTTGTTGAAACCTTAAAGCAAAGTGCAGGGTTCTGGCCCTGCACTTCTGATTGGCTGAGAATAGCGATATCGGATTGGTCCGTTCAGGAGAATCTGATTGGCTATTAATGAGCCCTTCTCATTGGTTAAAAAGAGCTAAAGTTCCTGTGTTTTCATTGGCTAAATACCCAAGAGCTTGCCTATATAAAGGGGGCTGTTGAGGCCATTCAGAGAGCTGTTGCACCATGTTAAATAAAGAGTTGAAGTTCACTGTTCATCGACTCGTCTCCGCTTCTTGCGCCATGCACAGAACATAACACTGGCTACGAGGGTGGGATGTGGAGATGTCAGAGCTGACTGAACACTACAAAGAGTGATAATAGAGCACGTGGCTGAAATGCACCAACGGCGGAACCATGTCCGGCAGCGTCATACCACCCGCTCCATTTGACCCGACACAAGAAGACTGGGACTCATATATGGATCACTTCCAGATGTTTCTGGAGACCAACAATTTGAAGGATGCCACAACCGGAAAGAAACGGGCGGTATTCCTAGCTCATTGTGGGCCAACCGTATTCAAGATGGCCAAAGCACTAGCGAAACTGGCAGAAGTGAAATCCATGGACTGGGATGGACTGGGATGTCCCTGCTAAGGGCCCACTATGCACCAACCGTACCAACGCTCTTGAGAAGGCATGAATTTTACCAGAGAGATCAGCGGAAGAGCAAAAGCGTTGCAGATTTCATAGCGGATCTCCGGAATCTAGGAGGCCTATGTGGGTTTGCCGATCTTGAAGAAGCCCTGAGAGACAGAATAGTTCTGGGACTAGATGCACCAGGCATGCAGAGTAAGCTGATGGCGAAAGGCAACATCAGCCTTACAGATGCCATCGCTGATGCTACTGCAGCAGAAGCAACCAGGAAGTCGCCTGCTCGAATGCGCCGCACCCACGCTCCACTTCGCCAACTCGCCAGCGAAGTTCCACCTCACTTAGAAGAACTAGCAATGACAGCCCACCACGAGGACCTCGAATTGTCATCAGAAAGCGATGAAGAAGAGGTCAACCAGCTCCGGTCTGAATGAGACCAACACCAGAAATCGCAGTACCAATGTGCTGGTTGTGGGGCAAACCACCCCCGATCAGACTGCAAATTCCTCGATGCGCTCTGCCATGTGTGCAGGAAAAGAGGCCACATCGGACGAGTCTGTAGAAGCAAGCAAGGACCCAACCAAACCTCGAGGGGGGCTAACTACCGCCAATCTACAGGAAGCCGTCCTGCAAAGCGAGAACCCTTGAACCACCAATGGAACAACCACTTCTACAGAAACAGACCCCTAAACCACTCAACAAAGCGAGAAGAGGCACACCAAACTATTACAATTGGTCATGCCTCATCACTGGACGCCAAGAAGATCCGGGTGAAGGTAGCCATTGAAAGCCAGCCTTGTATGATGGAAGTCGATTCAGGATTGTCTCTCTCGATGGTTTCCTGGAAGACTCTCAAGCAACTCATCCCTACCGTCCGGCGACAAGACCTCCGGTTCCAAAGAATCATACTCAAAGACTATCAAGGAAATCGAATTCCAGTCATTGGATCCAGCCAAATCCGTGTCTCCTTTAAAATTCATACTGCATCTCTACTCTTGACTGTAGTCGACAGGGATCGGCCTAGCTTGTTAGGCCTCCAATGGTTCGCTCCACTTGGAATTGAAGTAGCCGGCATTCACCGAACCAGCAGCAACGACTGGGAAGAGGCTCTCGTCCAAGAATTCCAGGATGTCTTTGCAGACAAACTAGGCGAGTACAAGGGGACCCCGATATCATTTAACCTCAACCCCGAAATAGCTCCCATCTGCCTTAAGCCTCGTCGAGTTCCATTTGCCCTTAAACCAAAGATTGACAAGCAGCTTGACAAATTAATAGCCCAGGGGGTGTTAGAACCAACCGACCATTCTCCCTGGGAAACCCCAATCATGACACCCATCAAGCCGGATGGATCATTAAGAATTTGTGGGGACTACCGAGCCACCCTGAATCACGCCCTGCAGCAAAACGCTTACCTGGTACCGGTTGTGCAACACCTTCTCCATTCCCTGGGGGGGGGGGGTGGAAAAGTCTTTGCTAAACTAGATCTAGCCCAGGCATCCCAACAACTACCTGTAGACAGAAAAACGGCAGAGGCTCAAATGATCATTACGCACCGAGGTGCGTTTAAATGCAACTGACTCCAATTCGGAGTAAGCGTGGCCCTGGGAATCTTTCAAAGTTTGATGGAAAGACTATTACAAGGGATAAAAGGCGTTGTCCCCTATTTTGATGATGTTTTAATTGCTGCTCTGACTCAAGAAATACTAAGGGAGAGCCTGGGGTTGGTTCTTCAGAGATTTAAAGACTCGGGTCTCAAAGTTAAGAAAAACAAGTGTCAGCTATGTACTGATTGAGTAGAATGTTTAGGATATTTAATAGATAAACAGGGCATTCACCCCACCGATAGCAAACTTAGGGCAATCAAAAACGCCCCAAGACCCCGAAATAAGGCGGATCTCCAAGCGTTTCTAGGCCTTATCAATTTTTATAATGTCTTCCTGCCTCACAAGGCAACTGTAGCCAAACCCCTACATCATTTATTAGACAAAAAAGCAACCTGGGTTTGGGGGCACCGAGAAGAACAGGTGTTTCGACAAGTAAAAAACTTATTGACCTCCGACACTGTTTTGATGCAGTATAATGAAACTTTGCCTTTAACTGTTACTTGTGATGCATCACCCTTCGGAGTGGGCGCCATTTTGAGCCACGTTTTACCAAACGGAAGTGAAGCCCCTGTTGCCTACTTTTCAAAAACACTGTCAAAAGCAGAACGCAATTACAGTCAAATCGATAAGGAAACTCTTGCTATTGTATCTGCTGTTAAACGATTTCATGAATATATTTATGGGCGAGCTTTCACCATAATAACTGACCACAAACCTTTACTGGGAATAATAGCGGGAGATAAACCAACCCCTTATATATTATCTCCCAGAATGACTCGCTGGTCAGAATTCTTGGCTGCCTATAATTATAAGTTGCAACACCACCCGGGGAAAGCCATTCCCCACGCTGACGCATTAAGCCGTGCACTGCTTCCAGAAACCGTTGACAACCCTGCTCTGACCATCACAACACTGCAGATCAAGACACTCCAGAAACCACCGCTGACAGCTCACGATATTGCAATTGAAACTAAACGCGATTCCGTTTTAGCACGTGTCCTCAGCTGGGTAGAACGTGGATGGCCATTGGGCCAAATCCCTGACAATTACGCTCCCTTCAAAAATCGACAGACAGAACTGTTTTCCCAGAAGGGCTGCATCATTTGGGGTGATAGAGTCGTTGTTCCAGAGCGATTACAGCGAGCGGTACTGAAAACCTTGCACAATGGCCACCCCGGCATTGTGCGCATGAAAGCACTCGCACAAAACTACGCATGGTGGCTGGGCATAGACAAGCAGATCGAAGCCTGGGTAAAGACTTGTTCCAAATGCCAGGTAGTCAGCAATGCCCCACCGAAAGCAACCCCAACAGAATGGGAAACACCCAGGGGACCATGGTATTCATCTGGACTTTGCGGGACCTACGAATGGACACACATTTTTATTAACAGTGGATGCCTACTCGAACTGGCTCGAAATCCATGAGATGAAAAATACAACAACTGAATCGGTTATCAGGAAATTGGACAGATTATTTGCAACACAGAGATTACCGGACGTTCTGGTATCCGACAACGAGCCCCAGTTTACCGCGCTTTCTTTTGAACAGTACCTGGCGGACCGCGGTATTCGCCATGCGCTAACTTCACCGGCGCATCCTGCGGCCAATGGAAGGGCTGAACGCATGATACAATTCGTCAAAAGAACTCTACATAAAATATGGAAGCACCATATTGATCAGCTGCGTTCAAGGTTGCAGTCTGGGGTCTGCGATTCCGGTGATTTCCAAACTGAGGGGGAAGGGGACACCGAGGAGGCTGAGTTTGGAATGGTGGAAGGCACAAGCGGAACAAATGACCGCTCAGACTCAACATGTGAAGAAGGATCGGGAACAAGGGTTAACCTGCCTCAAAGAGATATCGAGGACATTAATGGTAATGGAAGTTTAGATACAGAATCAGAGGCACCCTGTTCACCAGATAATGTCCTACCCCAACAAGACTCTAGACAAATACCGGGAGGACAGCGTAAATCAAACAGACAATCAAAACAACCTGCCTACCTCAAAAACTACATTACCGCACCCCTTAAACGGAACCCGGGGGGAAGGGGTGTTGTGAATTAATAAAAGTGCTTGAATAAAGTTTGTTGAAACCTTAAAGCAAAGTGCAGGGTTCTGGCCCTGCACTTCTGATTGGCTGAGAATAGCGATATCGGATTGGTCCGTTCAGGAGAATCTGATTGGCTATTAACGAGCCCTTCTCATTGGTTAAAAAGAGCTAACGTTCCAGTGTTTTCATTGGCTAAATACCCAAGAGCTTGCCTATATAAAGGGGGCTGTTGAGGCCGTTCAGAGAGCTGTTGCACCATGTTAAATAAAGAGTTGAAGTTCACTGTTCGTCGACTCGTCTCCGCTTCTTGTGCCACGCACAGAACATAACATTTTGTATCCAGAGATCCTCCCAGGCTTATATGAAATATAAAGATGCTCTGGTAACAACATTTTTCTGCCATGTTCCTTTGATGTCCTCTTCACCGCATACCCGTTTCATGAGCTGTACATAATTGTGGGGGTGCACACAGTAAATCAACAACTAAGAGCAGCCACCAATTGGGTAAAATCAGTTATGCTTTGCTACCCATTATATCGCAGGCAAAGTCAAGAGATAGTTGTGCATGGATCCGAGCAATGTTTAATGGCTTTTTCAAATTGATGAAGGCTCACACCTTCCCGTTTGGTCCATAATTATGTGGTCTAGCACCATCTGCCACTATTTCCCTAAAGAGCTGCTAGAGAGAAACGTGTTGTGCCAACGGTTTGTTAGAATGGAGCATTAGTATTAGACTGTTCAGGCAGAAACACTGTACATATTATCGCTCTCTTTTCCTTACCCTTCTTGTGTAAGGTTGAAAGAATATTACACCTGGTAACAGCATAATGTAATAGTGAAGTATCATAGCAGTGAAAGATTGTAACAGGGACAGTAGCCGTCTCTGCAACTTAGCAGCCTCTTTGGAACATCATTTTGCCATTGTTGAAGTGACAAAAGCCTGACACAGGCCTCATTTCATCATCCTTTATGCTTTAAATCTCTGGAGAAAGGTAACCATAGTGGAACAGGCTGAAACAGCACAACATCAAAATGATTAGATCAATGCCAAGTCCACTGTCTCTGGAGCAGTACAGAATTGGTTAGTGAACTTTTGGGGCCTTTATAAAGAAAGGAAAGGAAAGAGAATTTCCAAGCAAAAATGCTTTTATGGCTAAGCTCTTGGGATTCAAATTTCATCTGCTGATGACCATTTTTTTCATAGAATGGGGCTAGAGATAATTCTGGAGGATTCTCTAGAATTCCATAGTCCTCTGTGAACTTTAGGGGTGCTGGATGGGTAGAGGGGATGCTTCAAGGAAATGAATCTCCACTGTATTTCTCCAAGATGGGCTTCAAGAATAACTGGCTGGTAATGGAATGCAGCTGCATACAAAACCTATGCCCAAAATGACTGATCTAAATACATCTTGTTTGAATTTTATTGGACATGTGAGCCCAGTGATGAGAGGAAACAAAGGGAGGGAAAAGTTAGGCTTTGGAATTTTGGCATGTGTTTTTTCAGTTCCGGCTATGCATTACTGTAATTCACTTGACTTCTAGTAAACTATACCTTTCTCAATAAATGGAGTTAAGGATCTTTCTTAATTAGAGATTCAAGATGAGGCAGGCCTGACAATTGGTGACACAGACCTCACACAGTACCACTTCAGAAAGTCAATTGACAACTGACATTTCTGTATTCTCCAACTTAAAAACAAATGAATGTAAAGGTGCTGCCTTATATAAACTATACCAGTGGCCATTTAGCAAATGCTTTGTTAGGCTTCAGGTCAGAGTTTTCTACTTCTGTTGGGGAAAACTTTGACCCTGGGCTTTTTCTACAAGAAAAACTTCTCTTTAGCCCCAACTGATGATTTTAAGTAAAAACCTGCATTATTCAATGCATATTAAATTGTACTCTGGGATGTTCTAAAGCATCTGTCACCATTCATCTGCTTCCTCATTATTTGGGGCAGAAGGGGACCTAAGGCCCAGCAATCTAGCAACAAAATAGTGCTATTCCATTAAGTTTTCCTAGAAACAGAAGCTGCATTGGATCACAAAAGTGTATTCTTATCTAAGTATGCCATTAGAAATCAGTGGAAACTCAAATAGCCTTATCTTCTGCACACTGTGCTGTCAGATTAAGAACAGCTTATATTGTTAGTATATCCCAGCTTTGCTAAAGAACCGCACCGACGGATACGCAAAATCAAGACTCTTATAAATCTGAATCAGCCATTGAGGACAGACACTCCAAATGATGTTATACGATAAAGAAATTAATGTTCCCCTAAATTAACATATCACAGTGGAGTGATTTAGTGATTTGTCATTATGAAACCTGCCAACACCAAAGGAAAAGAAAAGTGGCATTAAACTTGTTAAATAAGAGGTTTTGAGGGCAATGGCTATGAAGCCTTCTTTCAGATACTGTATGTCTGGTGTTGCAATAACAATTTACCAAGGAACAAAAAGTGAAATTAAGGGACTGGCAAGCACACTGTCACAGGTAAAAGCCTAGGAAGCACAAAACCAACTGAGTGAAGAAGTTTGTAGAAACTGAGCATTTTCCTATCACAACCTTCTCCCACCCTTTTTGGTACTCCCTTCTTATGACATGTGGCTATCATGGCTTCTTAAGGCAGGTCTCGAGGAGAATTTAAAATAAATTCCATATGTATCTTGAAATACAGGATAATTAAAAGCTCGGGGAGGTTTTTAGGAATCTTTTAATCTAACCAAGATTGTCTGGCTAATATATCTTATATATCTGAAAACTATTTACAATAGAGAAATCATAACAAAGTTCAAAGTCAGTCTGCAGTTGTGATTCTTTGGCCATTCCAGACATAGTTTCTAGTTGCTGGTTATTCATTAATTTCTTCTTTCCTTACATACACATGTGAAAGTCTTTATTTTTATTTTTTTTACATTAACACATTGCATCCCCAGAATTTCTAGTCATGGCAAAGGTACTAATACGGACAATCTTTCAATATTTTTGCAGTAAGCTGGTCAATGACTAACAGAATTCAGGCAAAGGAATTGGATTCCAAATAGGAGTGGTCCATAGTAGAAAAAAATGGTCTCTTTACCTCTTGGAAAACTGAACTTTTTTGTAAAAAAGACAAAAAACCAGATCTGCATGGCAACATACTTGGAGTAATTGAAATAGAACAGAGGATTCCTGTTACGAACTAAGCAAACTCGTTAGCTTGTGTTTCTAATAGTTTTACTTTCACAGCAGGCTCGTAAACCTGCACTTCTGATTGGCTCGCTAATAGCGGATTGTGATTGGTCGTTGTTGGCTGATCTGATTGGCTGTTAGTGGGTCGCTGCTGATTGGACGCTTTCCAGCGCAGCAAACTCAAATCATTGGATGTTGTGACAGCAGCCAGCTCTATAAAAGGAGCTGCTGCTGCCCTAGCTTTTTGCTCTGGTTCTGAAGTCACTAATAAAGAGTTGGAGTCACTATTCGATGTCTCATCTCCGTTCTTGCGCCCACTCTCCCAGATCTAACACTGGCGACGAGGATGGGATTCGGAGACGATAAGAGCTGACTGATCACTCATTGCACGATAACAGAGCATGTGGCTGAGAGCGCACTAATCGTGGCAACATGACCAGTGGTGCCATACCACCCGCTCCATTTGACCCAGCTAACGAAGACTGGGACTCGTATATGGACAGGTTTCAGATGTTCCTGGAAACCAAAAACTTGAAGGATGCTACGCCTGGCAAGAAACGAGCTGTATTCCTGACCCATTGCGTGCCTTGGCAAAGGCACTTGCAAAACCAGCGGAAGTCAAGACAATGGACTGGGACACTCTCGTCCCAATCCTCCGGGCCCATTATGCCCCAGTGGTGCCAACACTCATCAGAAGACACGAGTTTTACCAGAGGGACCAGCAGGAGAGCGAGAGTGTGGGAGACTTCATTGCGGACCTCAGAAACCTGGGGGGACTCTGTGGCTTCGCCAATCTCGAAGAAGCCATGAGAGATCAAATTGTTCTGGGTCTAAGAGACCCCATGACCCAGAGCAAGATTATGGTGAAGGGAGACATCGGCCGGATGTCATCGCCAATGCTACTGCAGCAGAAGCAACCAGGAAGTTGGCCGCTCGAATGCGCCGAGCAAACGGATGGCACCGCCAACTTGCCAGTAATACTACGCCTTGTCCCGAGAGGCACGCAATGACCACCCACCATGAAGGCCTTGAATCCTCATCAGAAAGCGAGGGAGAGGAGGTCAACAGACTCTGGTCAGAATATGATCAGCGAGATCAACGGAGTCGTAAGCCCTCATGCCAGTGTGCTGGTTGTGGGGGAAACCACCCACGATCAGATTGCACATTCCTAGACACACTCTGCTGTTCCTGTGGAAAGAGGGGCCACATTGCAAAGGTTTGTAGAAGCAAGCGAGGGTCCAACCCAAACTGAAGAGAAAATAATTTCCAACAGACAACAGACACCCCACCAGTAAATCAGGACTGCCCAAGCAACCAATGGAACCACTACTACAGAAACCGAGCACCAGCCACTTCTACCAGACAAGAAGAGGCACACCAAACCATCACCATTGGCCACGCTTCATCCCTTGATGCAAGGAAAATCCGAGTAAAGGTCATCATTGAGAAGCAACTATGTGTTATGGAAGTCGACTCCGGGTCATCCCTATCGATGGTTTCCTGGAAAACCCTCAAACAGCTGATCCCTGACATCCGCCGCCAGGACCTCAGCACTCAGAGAATTATATTGAAGGACTACCAGGGAAATAGAATCCCAGTCACTGGTTCCAGCCATGTCCAAGTCTCTTTCAAGGACCACACCGCAACCCTACCTCTTACCATCATCGATAGAGATCGACCCAGCTTGCTAGGCTTACAGTGGTTCATGCCTCTGAGAATCGAACTGGCAGGCATCAACCAGACCGAAGACGATGACTGGGAAATGGCCCTTGTCCAGGAATTCCAGGAAGTTTTCACTGAGAAGCTAGACAAGTACAAGGGATCCCCCATATCGTTTAACCTCTGCCCTGATATTGCGCCCATTCGCCTTAAGCCTCGTCGAGTGCCCTGTGCACGCAAACCAAAGATTGACGAACAATTGGACAAATTAATAGCCCAAGGCATGTTGGAACCGATTGACCACACCCGATGGGAGACCCCAATTGTAACCCCCATAAAACCTGATGGATCTTTGAAAATTTGTGGGGATTACAAGGCCATCCTAAACCACACACTTCAGCAGAGCACTTAACCCGTGCCTGTGGCCCAACACCTCCTTCATTCCCTTGGGGGCGGAAAAATATTCGCAAAATTGGACTTAGCCCAGGCATACCAGCAGCTGCCCATAGATGCAGAGACTGCAAAAGCCCAAACTATAGTTACACACAGAGGTGCATTCAAGTGTAATTGACTCCAGTTCGGAGTAAGCGTAGCACCTGGCATCTTCCAAAGTCTGATGGAAAGATTGCTACAAGGCATAAAAGGAGTTGTGCCATATTTCGATGATGTCCTGATAGCTGCTCCCATGAGAAGCATACTAGAAAAATGACTAAGAATGGTCCTCCAAAAATTGAAAGATGCTGGCCTGAAGGACAAGTGCCAACTATGCATGGAGAGGGTTGAATTCCTTGGTTACCTTCTTGACAAACAGGGAATTCACCCTACTGAGAAAAAATTGGCTGCAATAAAAAACGCCCCGAGACTTAGAAACAAAACAGATCTCCAAGCCTTCCTGGGACTTATCAACTTTTATAACATCTTCCTATCCTAGAAGGTGACTGTTGCTGAACCCCTGCATAGGCTCCTCGACAAGAAGGCTTCCTGAGTCTGGGGACATCGAGAAGAGCGAGCTTTTCAGCAAGTAAAAGACCTTTTAACATCAGATGCTGTATTGATACAATATAATGAGACTTTACCATTAACTGTTACCTGTGATACCTCACCGTTTGGAGTAGGAGCCATCCTGAGCCACATCCTGCCAAACGGTACTGAGGCGCCCATTGCTTTTTTAGAACTTTATCTAAAACTGAGAGAAACTATAGCCAACTAGATAAATAGCTCTCGCTATTGTGTCTGCAATCAAATGATTCCATGAATATGTATATGGAAGATTCTTTTCTATAATCACCAATCACAAACCACTACTTGGCATCTTGGCGGGGGATAAACCAACTCCCCACATCTTATCGCCAAGAATGACACACTGGTCAGAGTTTTTAGCCGCATACAATTACCAACTGCGACACCGACCGGGGAAAGCCATTCCCCACGCTGACGCCCTTAGCCGCTCTCCACTACCAGAAGTCCTGGACGACCCAGCTCCAATCCTAGCTACACTACAAATCGAGACACTTCCATCACCACCACTGACTGCACAAGACATCGCGTCAGAAACAAGGAAAGACCCTTGTTTAGCACGAGTCCTCAACTGGGTGGAAAGAGGTTGGCCTGACAATGAACTCAACGACACCTTCAAGCCCTTCAAACACAGGCAGACAGAACTTTTCTCCCAAAAAGGATGTGTTTTATGGGGAGACAGAGTCGTCATCCCAGAAAGACTGCAGCATAAGGTCCTAAAACTATTGCATGATGGACACCCGGGCATCGTGCGAATGAAGGCACTAGCAAGGAGCTACGCTTGGTGGCCAGGCATAGATAAGCAAATAGAAACCTGGGTCGCTACCTGCAACAAATGCCAGGAAACACACTCAGCTCCACCAAAAGCACCACCAACGGAATGGGAAGCACCCATGGTCCCTGGTCCCGTATCCACATCGATTTTACAGGATCCACCAAGGGGCATACATTTCTCATAACAGTGGATGCCTATTCCAACTGGCTTGAGGTCCACAAAATGAAGAGTACCACAACAGAGACAGTCGTAAAAAACTAAACAGACTATTTGCTACACACGGCTTGCCAGATGTCTTGGTTTCAGACAATGGCCCACAGTTCACTGCCTTGGCATTTGAGCAGTACCTAGCAGACCAGGGGATACGCCACGCCTTAACATCGCTGGCTCACCCTGTGGCCAACGGTAGGGCTGAACAAATGGTCCAGTTCATAAAGAAAACCTTACACAAGATGGAACAAGGGAACATCCACGACAAGGTGACCAGGATGCTCCTCCTCCAGCATATTACTCCAAACAGCACCACAAACAAAACCCCAGCCGAACTCCTGATGGGCAGGAAACTTTGATCACATCTTGACCGACTACACCCTGCCTACACATCGGAAAAGCCCCTGGGGTCCAGCAGCAAGTATCTCACTTTCAAGGTAGGCAACCCGGTGTTTGCTAAAAACCTTACCGGTGACCCATTGTGAGTCCCCGCTACCATAACTCAACTTACGGGTCCCTATTCCTACCATTTACAAACTACTGATGGGAGACTGTGGAAGTGCCACATTGACCAGCTACGTTCCAGGCTGGCATCTACCCCCTTCACAAGCCCTGAACTCCAAACCAGGGGGGGAAGGAAAATCGAGGGGGACGAAAAAGAACTAGTACCTGACCCAGTACTCGAAAACCAGCAATCAGCGCAACCAAACCTGGATTATTCATCTTCCGAAGAAGAGCCGGGGAAGATGGCCATCTCTCCACGAAGCAGCACGGCAGCATCAGCAACCCCAGTGAATCCAGATGACAGCCTTGACGAGAGTAGAGATGACAACGCCGAGTCACCCATCGGAGAAGCCAGCTCACCATTACCGCCGAGTTCAACCAATAGCCCACTGGAACCAGAGTCCAGGCAAAGACTGGTGGAGCAACGAAGATCAGGTAGACAGGTGAAAGGACCTGCCTACCTGAGAGAATACATCACCCCACCCTTGAGATGGAACCTAGGGGGGAGGGGTGTTACGAACTAAGCAAACTCGTTAGCTTACGATTCTAATAGTTTTACTTTCATAGCAGGCTCGTAAACCTGCACTTCTGATTGGCCCGCTAATAGCAGATCGTGATTGGTCGTTGTTGGCTGATCTGATTGGCTGTTAGTGGGTCGCTGCTGATTGGACGCTTTCCAGCGCAGCAAACTCAAATCATTGGATGTTGTGACAGCAGCCAGCTCTATAAAAGGAGCTGCTGCTGCCCTAGCTTTTTGCTCTGGTTCTGAAGTCACTAATAAAGAGTTGGAGTCACTATTCGATGTCTCGTCTCCGTTCTTGCGCCCACTCTCCCAGATCTAACACTGGCGATGAGGATGGGATTCGGAGACGATAAGAGCTGACTGATCACTCATTGCACGAGAGTTGAAGTCACTATTCGATGCCTTGTCTCCGTTCTTGCGCCCACTCTCCCAGATCTAACAATTCCAATCCACTTGTTTATAATAAACTATGGATTATGAATTTATTTTATAAGGTAATATTAAAGAAAGGAGGAGGAAAAGTGGAAAAAAAGAGATTAAAGATGTTTGTTATTCGATAGGAACTAGTTTGAATAAACAGATTCAAAAAATGAAGAATATTAAGAAGTTCAAACTGCATTATTGGCTTACTTTAGTAATCATTTCTTACTCAGATATCCTGTAGTAAATTTTTATTCCAAATTGAGGTTCTACCTATTAGGGTGACAACTGATAAGATACATAAGCTTCCTTTTTGAAAGCTGAACTTGTTTCTGTTCAGGTTTGTAGATAGAATCTTTCTCACATGAGTTATTGAAGCATTGAGGCCCATTAGATGTACAAGTATCGCATACCTAATGGGTATCAAGTTTAATACTTCAAATTGTTAATAATTCACATTTCTATTGTAACCAGACTGTTGTTACTCTTCTCCAGGGTGAGTGTCTTCAGAAACCTTTAAGAAGGATGCAGAATTTGTCTATCATCTATCTATCTATCTATCTATCTATCTATCTATCTATCTATCTATCTATCTATCTATCTATTTATCTATCATCTATTTATCAATTTAAGAATTGCCCATCTTCTTCCCAATGGATCTTATGAGTGGTGCACAATATAATTATCTAAACCTATAGCTGTTAAAAACCCTCTCATTCCTCCTTCATGCTATTAACAGTTAGCTGCGACAGGTAGTTCTTGACTTACAACCAGGGATTGACTTCAAAAAATTTAGCAACCAATTGTCTGCCTGGTTGCTGGGTGGGCGTGGCCATGGTGGGTATGGCCTAATCAGCCTTCTGTACCATGGTGGTGGTGGGTTTCACCCTCCCCGGGCTCTGGAAGTTCCATGGAGGCCAGAAACAAGCCCATTTCTGGCCTTCCAGAGCCTCCGGGAAGCCCATTTTTCATTCTCCCAGAGTCTCCGTGTGGGCCCTCTACTTACCTGGGATCCAAAATGGGTCAGGTGGGAACTCTTGGGAGGAGCAGGTGGGGCCAGCCAGGGGTGGGATTTGCCAGTTTGCCGAACCACGCATAAAATTAACTATCAATTCAGCAAACTGGGGAGAACAGGTAGCAGCCCACCCCTGCTTACAACCATAATGGAACTTGGAATTATGATTGTAAGTCATTGAGGTCTTTAACCGAATCATCATGTGCCAAATTAAACAACCCATTTTGCAGCATTTGTTAAATTAGTGTCACAACCTTTAAGAGAATGCCACAGTCATTAAGTGAATCAGTTTTATCCAATGGGTATTTTTTTTGGCAGAAAGCAGATGTAAACACTGTAAACCAATAAAAAAAAACATTGAAAATGGTGGTCATGTAACTGTAGGACATGCAGAATGGCAATATAAGTAATATAGGTGAGTCAAATGTGACAACAGGGAGATAATGCAGTCAACTTTGAAGTCAGGTCATAAGTACCTTTTTCGGGGGAGGGATCTGTCGTAACTGCAAATCGTCTCTGAGCACCCAGTAATTGCTTTAGGATTTCCTTTCAATTTTAGTATTTTTTTTTTTTTTATAGTTCAGGTATTGTAGGCTGGTTCTTTTATTGTGTTTGATCTTGGAGTATAAATAAATTTTGATTGATTGAGCAATCACAATACCATAAAAGAATGTGCAAGCTTTCAGTTTTTCCAAAATTTTTCTGCGTGCTGTATGATACAGCCCATAATGGATGGAAGAAGTACATGACAAAGCCATACACAATTTCCATGAGGTATGCAAGTTTGAAGATGGAAAGTCAGACTAAAGAATTAGTAGCATTTGGAGGTATCAGATCTCTTACAGGTATTTTGGGCTAAAAGAAGTAATGACTAATTGCTATAGTTAATATTAAAATCATATGTGACTGATCTTTCTTTCTGATGGGCAAAGCACATAAATACATGGTTAGGCAAGGAACAGAAATAATAGGCAAATATCATAAATTTTCTATTGGTAAAATTGGAGATTAATCACAGATGCTGCATTAGACATAAGAATTAAATTAAGAAGCTGCATTTTCAAACTCTAAAACATCTTGCAAATGACAGAAAACTTTCTTCATATTTTCTGACATAAATATTTTATTCCATGAAAACATCCTCTCCCTACCAGGTAAATATCAAAAATTATACAGATTCTTGTCAGGGTGACTTCACTGTAACAGAACACCCTGGATTAAAGCACCTCTTATTACTTTTTGTCATGGTATTTATTGTGCATTATATGTGCTAGTCAGATTGCTAAATATAACACAGTAACCATTGCCTTTTGGTTAAGGGATAACACATGTTCAAGACAAGAACATCTGTATTATTTTTTTTACTGTATTTTGTTGAAAGCCTTATATTTAATTAATATTGGAAAAGTCTACATGCAGATTGTCCATTTTGACAAAGGCATATAAATGTATTGTACTGTAACCTATAGCTATCACGTATACTTCCTGAATTATTGAAAAAATATATACGCCCGAAGACAATTTAAAGTAATCAAGATACTCAGTTTCCAAATAAAAATAACATAGAGAACATTTTTAAACTGATATATCAGGCCTAATATAAATATTACAATTCAGCAATATTTAACGCCTATGATTCTTCCATCCAGAAGCCAATGCTATCAAGAGGAAGCTACTAAAGCCAAACCAAAATTTATATATCTGAAGCCCTTTCTGTCTCACCATCCATTTTATTTGATTTTAGAACAGATATGAGAGGGATACTTTAGATCAGGGATGTAAAACTCAAGGCCAGGGTGGAAACAGTGAAGGACCCTCTGCCAGTGAAAACAGAGCTTGGGAGGGCCATGCACGGCCCTCCCAGGTCCCATTTTTGGCCACGATGACCTCCTGCATGCTATGCCAGCAAAAATGGAGCTCCGTTTTCATTGGCAGAGGGCTGCAAGAGACCACCGCAGGTAGAAACAAAGCCTAGGGAAGCGCATGCAGTGCACCCGAGATCTGTTTTCACTAGCACAGGGCTACAGGAGGCTGTCATGGCTGAAAATGGAGCCCTGGAGCCTGTTTTTTCCTGGCAGAGTGCTTGGGCCACCACAGGCACCCTTAACGTGAGCAATGTGAAGCTGGTCATGCCCACTTCAGTCCCTGAGGTAAACAACAACCCTGATGCAGCCTTCAATGAAATTGAGTTTGATACCCCTGCTACAGATTACCTTGGAATGTAAACAGGCTGAAGGACTGAATGGTTATTCAACTAGTTTGGTCTTCAAATGTTTCACTTTTTAAACATTATATCTAGCACTTAAAAAAAAAAATGGTCCTGGTTTCTATAAAATTACCAAGATGGAATAAGTCACTTAGACTTTGAGTTCAATCTTGCCCTGTGCAGGAATCTAAAGTATAGGTAGTCCTTGACCTATGACTGCCATTGAGCCCAAAATTTCCACTGCTAAGCAAGGTGGATGGTAAGTGAGCTGTTTCCCATTTACAACCATTTTGTCACTCTTGTTAAGTGAATCACTCCAGTTGTTAAGGGAATCATGTGGATGCTAAACAAATCTAGCTTCCCTCACAGATTTTGCTTGTTGGAAGCCAAATGGAGAGATTACAAATGACTTACATGACCCTTGGACAGTGCAAAGGTCATAAATACATGCCAGATGTCAAGCACCCACTTGCCAAAATTGGCCAGTTGCCAGCTTTGATCACATGACCTTGGGGATGCTGCAGCAGTTGTGTCACTATTTTCAGTGCTATTGTAACTTCAAATAGTCACTAAATGAATAGTTGTAAATCAAGGCCTGCTGTCAAGCATCTTCAACAAGTATGTGCCAAGCTTTTTAAGCATATCCAGTAAAAGTATTGTTTCCCACAGTGTTAAATATTAGAATGCTTTTCCTAATACACTATTGGGAATTGTCCTTTATAACTAAAAAAAAAAAAATCATTATTCTGTGTCCTACATTCAGAAAGAAGAGATTCTTTTTCTGTGTCGTGGTTTTCTTTGTCATCCTTCAGGTGCCTGACAAGCTTCTGTATCCTCCTTCAGTTGTCTTTTCTTAAACCTGCCTCAGTATTACTCAGGGAACTTATTTTCTAAATCAAGCCCCATCTAAGTTATCTAAAACTTTCTTTGAGTGTACTTCCCAGAACCAGACATAGCTTCCTCCTTGAAGCAGGAGCTGATCTGTGCAAAATTGAATCATTTAATCTTGCCTAAAAGTGTTTGTGCTTTTTGCCTAGCCATGCCACAGTACTGAATTATATTTAACTGCAATTGTCAAAGGAGAAGAAATATTTTTTCAAAATATTGCATTGATTTATTCAGATTACATAACACATTTTGGATGCGCGTGGCTTTTTCTACTATTCTAGGTTGAAAGGCAATCATCGGGCAATCTAAGCAAAACACTAATGCTTGAAAATTCATACACTATTAGGAATTCAGATATGTTCTATTCTACTCTATAATGCCTTACTTTATAATATAGTGCTTGATTTCTCTTCTAAAGAAGAGCTTTACCTATGTCTCTCAAGTTTTATTCTGTCAAGAGCATATTGCATGTTTTTATTCTTTATTCTCTTCTTCACAAGCATCTAAGGAATCACAGGAGCAGTTTGATCTAGGGGTTAAATACCAGTTTAGAAATCACGTGACTGAGTGTGAGACCTAATTTAGGGCCAAAAGCTGGCTTGTTGAATTTGGACCAGTCAATCTCTCACCCTAGCCCATCTCGCAGGATTGTCATTGTAGGAAAAATAGGAGAAGAAAGGAGCATTAGGTATGTTTACCACCTTGAGCTATTTATAAAAATAATAAAGTTGGAGATATATGCATATATGTATGTATGTATGTGTATATATAAATATATATGTATATATGTATGTGTATGTATGTATATGTGTATAAAAAGTCTGACTCACAGACGAACACAATACAGAAGCCTGATGATGGCAGATGAGATTCTGCCGAAACATTGCTACAACTTTAAAAGCACAACTATAATGACATGGGAAAATACCCAAACAAAGCTGAATACCATACATGTAAGTACCCGTGAAAACTTAAGAAAACATATATATGTATGTATGTATATATGATAATAAATTAATTAAAAATAACATAAAATAAAGTTGAAGGTAGTTTTCTGTGTTGTTTTGACTTCTACTAGCTGCCAGCTGATAAGTATGGGCACAGAAGGTTTCTGTTTGTCTGGACAAGCCTACTATTTGGCAGTAATTCAGTTGTGCAAGTACACACACCAGGCTTGCACAAAGATGAACTATTGTTACGCGTTCTCTCCAGTTTTCCCTCCTTTTTTTTAACTCTGCACCCAGGTTCTGCCACTTTCACAGGGGTGGGGTTCTACCAGTTCAGACCAGTTCTATAGAACCAGTTGTTACGATTCTGCACAGTTCAGAGAACCAGCAAATCACACCACTAGCTGGCTCCTCCCCTCCCACCTGCCCTGCCCAGGAGGCTTTCCTGAGGCCCAGTCAGGGGTGGTATTCAGGGCGTTGGGGGAGGGAGAAGTGGCCTGAGAGCAGAGCTGAACCTATCTTAGGATTGAAGCTTCTATTTTTCAGTGCAGACTCAGGCAGCAGATTGCAGAAAGATAGATCTGGGAGTGAAGCTGTGATTCTGCAAGCAGCTTAATCTGCCTGCCTGCTTTGCCTGATTTTGGGTAAAAGTTGCTCTTTTTTTAAAATAAAAAACAACAATCTTTACATATATATTTACAACATTTACATACAAGCCACACCCAACCAGTCACATGACCACCAAGCCATACTCACAAATTAGGCCATGCCCACAGAATCGGTTGTTAAGAAATTTGAATCTCACCCCTGCACTTTCCCTCTTAAATCCAACCATTTTTGGGCCTGTTTAACTACCTACATTCTTTTTAATGATAACCCCATGGTGATCAAATAACAGTAGACAGCTTGATTATCATTAGGTGCAGATAACTCAAATAGAAGCAGGTTGCCTTCTCCAAACAGAGCTGGAGCTGGAGCAGCTGTAATCAATCCTAGCTTCCAATTTGTCAAATGTATTTATGTTACTGGCAATGTGTGAAAAGCTGACATTGTATAGAGTGTCTGGTAAATCTATAGAACGTGTGATTTTTGTGTGTGTGTGTGTGGCAAAGTATGAAATGTCTGTGTTGTTTTAATATGCTATATACTTTCCCTAAAGTTTGTATATAATACCTTGGCATTATGCAAGAATGACAAGAATATTTAGTATGAAAAGTATAAAAGCATGAAAAGACAAGTCACTCGTCAGGGTTAACCCTATTGAAAAGATCTATATGAAAATGAAAGGGAGAAAAAAATCAAATTAAAACACACGACTTTCTTACTGGGGAAAAAAAAAACAAGAGAAAAAGATGGACCAGTATTGACCTACTTGTTCAACAAGGAAGACTAGAATGGCATTTTAGTTTGAGTATTTTATACTGGGCCAGTTTGCCTTTTGGTGTTGAATAGAATGCATAGGAAATACATGAAATATGAAGCATTTCATACTTCGACATCCCATGGTTGGCATTCTGTAGATTACCTAGGCGTTTTATAAAATCCCTAAATTCACACATTGATGGTAATAGATATACCACTTACAAAGAACTGTATATTGAATTGCTGCCACTGTTTACATGAAGTTGTGCTATGTCAGGCTACATTTTTATAGGCAGCATCCAGCCTGCACTCTCATTGGTTAAATAAATAGATATGATTAAACACATATCAAAGGAATATTGCTTTTTAGATTTCGTGGCTACCTGCACATACTCTGGTCTGATTACAAATGCTGATATTTTTGTTACTTGATATTTAATTAGCATAAAATACTCGTTGGCTCCAGTTTCATTTTCTGTTGCATTTCTTATCTAAATATGCAAATGATGTTTGAGAATGTTCCTAATGGCCAAGTGAATAGGACTGATACAAACTATAGAACAATGGCTATTCTCTCTCTCTCTCTCTCTCTCCCCCCCCCCCATTTAGATATGTATTGAATATATATATATATCTGTGAATACACACCCACACACACCCACATACATTACAGAGGGAGAAATTATAATAATTTTCTTCTGAGTGAAGAAAAATATATATTGCAGAATATAGATTTTTTTCCTGTGGATAATACATTTGTTAAATCGGAAAATCATTAAATATTAGGCATTGGACATTCGGAAAAAAATGTTGTGCTCTGGTTATACACATATAAAATTATATAATAAATATGGAATAGTCAGGGTTGTAGGAGAAACATATTTCACTTTGATTAGTTGGCCAAATACTGTTAATCTGTTGTTGCATCTATTTAAGTTGAAGAGAATATACGATCTGTAGTGTCACTTTCAGCTTGACCAATCACATACACATATACTCTGATTAGAATTAGGTAAAATTGGAATAAATTACTGCTACCTTTTTGATGCTGTCTTCATATTTTTTTCCAGAATTGGAGGTGGTTTTCTGGTATATTGAATGTCCTTGGAAAATGGAGGGGGGGGGGGAGTATGTTCTCAACCCTGCACTATTTGTTGTGAGCAAGTATGACATATCCTGAACTAAATCCCTTTCCTTTTATTTGAAAAAAAAAAGAACACTCAACAGTTTTGTTTATAAAATCACTTAAACCCCTCAAACTGGAGTAGAGTAAAACTTATGGAAGTGGTTGTAACACAAATCACAAAGTTCCTTAATCTGTAGGAAGATATGTTTGTTCTAGAAACAAAACTGAGAGCTGGAATTCCAAAAACATAGAAGATGTATTTAAAAAATGGCTTCTGCAGGCTGGATTCATTCAATTATATACCATTATGTGGGGAAGGAAAATCCAAACAGAGGACATTGCAGGTAAAACCAAGATGTTCAAAATCCTGCCCCACCTTCTCATTTTGACACTGTTGATACCCCCTCCCAGAGACCCTGCATATTTGTTTACAAAACAAGCCTTTATAATAGGTTGTGAATCTGGACTCAGTACCATACTACATCTCTGTTCTAATCCATCCCTGCAAACTATAATCTCTATTCTGTACTCAAGGTACAGTGTCCCTGATGTTAATGGCTCTTCATTTGTCCTCTAAGGCCTTCTAAACAGAACCAACATTAGTTCATTTTGTACACTTGCCAATACATAGATTGCCCTTTGTGAGAAGGCTTTATAAATAGATAAAGAGCAGAGAATCAAGTGTGATCCTGATCAATCTCTTTGGTTCATTCATTCATTTTATATACAATGTTACTATTGTAAAGCATTTAACTTTGTTTAGTGTTTAGGATTTAGACTTCTGTGTCTATGTTTACCTTGTGTTGATTGATTTGGATTCTCCACTCTTAGAAAGCCACAGATACCTAAGACCTGATGGTGTCTCGGTGAATTAACAGGATGCATGCACTTCAATGACATTTTCTATCTTTTTAAAATAAGAATAAGATTCTAATGAAAGCAATGTATAGAACCTAAAAGCGTGTACTTATTTGGTTACTTCAGATCAAAAGGAAGACAATATATAAAATAGAAAAATTGGGAAAGGGTTAAGGGGGATGGTTTGGGAATCTGCCACATTGAATTATAAAAAATATATTTTTACTTTCTGGATATAATATATCCAGAATTGGGATGTATATATATTGGAATGTAACTTTTCATCAGATGTTACACTCCTCTGGTTATTGAAGCACAGTTCTCAGTTAAAACACAGCTGTTGTGTACCACCCAAAGTCACCTCCGGAAGATGGGCAACTATATAAATTTGATTATTAAACAAATAAAAAGTAAAATATAATGTATTATGACATTATACATTGACTATATTAAAATGCACACACAATGCATAATAGAATAATCCACCCCCACCCCCCCAAAAAAAAATCTTTGATCAATTAAGAAAGCATTAAATACATACAAAAATGCCTGATGGAAATTAATCTGATTTTTTCCATTCATGCTGATGAGCAAATTTGACCTCCCTTTAAGAAAACAACCAGTGACATTCAAAATAAACATAGTTTCTTGATTTATAGTACATTGTACATCAATGGCTTCTTTTTATTTTCTATCACTGGACATATAGTGAGGGATGTTAGTGGTCACATGCAAAATGGATTGCTTTGTACACCGAACTTGTTTTTTTTAACAAATACAAATAGATGCTACAAGTAAGATAAAGTAATATATGTTTGTTCCATGTCATGTTATCAATTATTCAAGCAAGGACACGAACACCTATATTTCAATTATGAAATGATAATTATGTGCTTTGTAATCTCTATTTCGATTTATCTCACTCATATATTTAAAGAAACAGGGAATATCAACTTACATGTCCATATGTTTCAAAACTGACAGCAGATATCAGTCAATAGCTATTATATTACAGTCAGTGTCATGTAGTGCTTACATTGTTGCCTAGGACTAGAGATCCAGATTCAAGAGTTATAAACAAGATAAATAAGCAAATGTTAATATTTACAGTTGAAAACCTATCATGAAAAAGGGAAAGTAAGCCTGAAGTAATTATTATGGGAAGAAAACACCAAGAAACTTCTATAAACTTATATATTACAGACATTTTTGAATTTTCTTGGAGTTATCTGGAAATTGGTCACATTTAAAAAAAGAGTAGTAAGTTCTTGATCATAACAGCAGTTTGTTTGTGTTTACTACTGGTATTATAAGGTTTGTTCACTACTGAATGTACAATGGGCACTTCAGTAGTAAACAGCAGATACAGTTTTTATAGTACCTTGATATTAGAACATGGACGAGTATGGTTTTCATAAGGAAGGCTGGTATATCTGCCTGATGTCACACTAATAGCAATACATCAGTTGAAACAGGTGAAATGTCTCTGGTATGACATGTGTAAAATGTTGAAGAAATATACTAGAATTGTCTAGTTCTAGTGGATGGAGTATTTGAGCTGTAGAAAAGATAGAAATTTCTGATTCTATTAGTTTGCATATCTTGATCTCAAATCCTCTGCTTAAATTCGGGCTATTTTTTTTTTTTTAAATCACAGCTGTGATGAATATTGGTAGAACAAAAAATCCATAATATAATCAGATCATGATTAATTTGTTTTCTTAGGAAATAAACAAGCCTATCTACAAGGGAAGATGAACTAAGGATTTGTTTCAAGCTAACCTAACTAGATCAATTCTTAAATGAATCCCAAGGAAGATGCAACCTAATTCTATGCTGAGTTGAATGAAAGGTAAGTTGTATATCTTCCAGGAATTTTGACTAAATAGTTTCTAAGTTTGAGATGTTCTCATTGGTGCACAACTGAGTACCATTTAACATCAAATTCAGAACTTTGGCTTCAAATAATTTAATTGCTTCTGGAACATAATTGTTACCATACTTGCTTGTGCATTTAATGATCACAAGGGATACTCTGAGATTAAGGTCACTCCTTGGTTAGTCCAGCAGGTAGTGAATTGAAAATTCACTACCTGTGAGAGGGATCTTGAAGTCTTAGTGGACAACCAGCTAAATATGAGCCAGCAGTGTGCAGCAGCCACCAAAAAAGCTAATGCAATCCTAAGTTGTATGAACAGAGGGATACAGTCAAGATCAAGGGAAGTACTAATACCACTCTATAAAGCCTTAGTAAGACCACACCTAGAGTACTGCATCCAGTTTTGGTCACCACATTATAAAAAAAATGTTGAGGCTCTAGAAAAAGTACAGAGAATAGCAACCAGGAGGATTAGGGGACTGGAGGCTAAAACATACAACAAATGGTTGCAGGAACTGGGCTTGGCTAGTCTTATAAAGAGAAGGACCAGGGGAGACATGATAGCGGTCTTCCAATATTTGAGGGGCTGCCACAGGGAGGAAGGGGTCAAGCTATTTTCTAAAGCACCCAAAGGCCAGACAAGGAATAATGGATGGAAACTGAACAAGGAGAGATTTAACCTGGAAACAAGGAGAAACTTTCTGATAGTGAAAACAATCAACCAATGGAACAGCTTGCCCTCGGAAGTTGTGGGAGCGCCAACAGTTGAGATTTTCAAGAAGAGATTGGACTGCCATTTGTCAGAAATGGTGTAGGGTCTCCCGCTTGGGTGGAGAGTTAGACTAGATGACCTACAAGGTCCCTTCCAACTCTGATTATCTGTATCTGTATCTTATCTGAAAATGAAGGCCTAAATACTAAAGGTTTTGATTTGTGCAATAAGTCTTCCACTGATCTTCTAACTAATTGGAGACTTAAAACAGTCTCTTGAGAATGCTAAAAACTTTGCTTTCAAGTAATTAATGTTGAGGTATTCCCTACAGCAGTAAGACAAAAGAGCTTTGAGGTATTCATACATACACATATAGGTTATGCTGCATCATCACCATATAGAATAGAAATGAAGTAGTGAGTAAGAAATGAAGGATGGAATTGTAGCTTAGCAAAAAAAGAAAAGGATGAGACATATATATGGTTTATATGCTTTAATTTTAATGGTTTAATTGATTTATTGTTTTGATTGATTAGTGTGATTAGAGTGTTTAGTACAAATAGTGTGATTACTGATTAGTGTAAAAGATCAGGATTCATGTAATTTAATTGATTAGTAAAAATTAGTGGTTTAGTGAATTTAATTGACCAGTGTGATTAGCGATTAGTGTAATTAATTGATTAGGCTGATTGTTGCTTAGCAAAATTATTTGACTAGAGAGATTATTGTAATTGATCAATTGGTGTGATATTGGCTATATTGATTACCCAAAATTGTTTCATTAAGCAATTTAATCAACGTTCTATCTCAACAAACCTACCATGCCAGGAAAAAAATCCAATGCCAAACCACAACCAAAAGAGAAAGAAATCCCCACCAATGAACCACAAGACTCCTGAACATGCCTTATATCTATGAAACTCTAAAGGATAATGAAAATTCCACCAAATGTTCTCTATGTGACAGCTACGCTCACCATGGCTGCTTGGGATTACCCAAGCAAATGATTTAATTCCTAGAACCATCCAACCATGCATCTCAATATTTCTGCCCATCATGCAGACCCAAACTGTTTGAAAGAGTTGATATCATACGAATAACATCCCTTGACACCGTAGTAGCATCCCTGGACACTTTAAAAGATAGATTAACTAACCTTGAAAAAAAAGACACAACACAAAAACCTGATAGCTACAAACTATATCTCTACCCAACAACCACAACTCAATAAAAAAAAAAAAACATAAATCCAACAAATAATGATATCCCAATCCTCATCAGAGAAGCCGTCAAGCACAAACAGAAGTGTCTAAATGCCATCTTATTTGGTCTAGAGGACATCAATGACAATGATGATGTCACAATGGTCTGCAACATCATCAGTGACTATCAAGCATCAACCATCTCCCCTGATGAAGTACTTGACATTTCCTGCATCGGCTCAGAGTTCAAAAACAAAGATGGCTCGGTGGTCCCATGCTTCTGCAGGGTCATTTGCAAAAATGAATCAAGCAAACGTAAATTCATTTATACTATAAGTTCACTCGCCAAAAGCAACACCAACCATAAGAACCTCCGTTCTCACCCTGACCTAACCAACAGCAATGTGTCCGCTCCTGTGAACTCCGCACAGAACTCAAAAAACTTCTAGACAATGGAGAGAAGGATCTGTACATTGACTACCGTGCTGACTGTATCAAAAGTAAGTCACACAACCCACAACTCAACATCCAACCCTACTTCTACCAATCCATCATCACCCAAGACTAGGCACACATGCCCCTAACTACCTCAATTCCAACTACAACTGGCCTTAAATGCGAGCTACTCAGTGCAAGAAGCCTTGTGAATAAAATACCTGAATTTCTCCTCTTACTAAGTACGGCTAAATTCAACATCATATTTATCTGTGAAACATGGCTCAATGCATCTCTCCCTGACTCCATTACCACAGTAAGAGACTATCATGTTTACTGATCAGATCATGAAATCCATAGAGGAGGTGGTGTTGCTATCTTCTATAAAAAGTCCTTATATCTAAAAAACATCCAAGTTACCCAGGAGCTTGCTCTTCCTGAGACCATTGTCTGAACTGTCCTTAAATATCATATTTCGATTCTTACTATGTTACAGAGCCCCTGATTATGATATCGAACATGTAAACAAGCTAAATTCACTATTAACATGGGCAACATCCTGCCCACACACTTTTATCTTTCTTGGTGACTTCAATCTATCTCATATTGACTGGACCCTAAACGAATGTAAAACTGAACTTGATTGATATAGTGGCTGAATTCCATCTGTCACTTATTATTGAGTCGAAGGCCATGCTTTAATCTAGAAAATCAAGAGTGACTACTTCTCAGCTGGGTGATGTTAAATTTTGCATTGATCCTGAATCAGGCCTGCTAGCACCAAATTCACCATTTGTGGTATAAGAATCTAGCATGTACATATCTAAAGCCATGGTGATGCAGTGGTTACAATACAGTATTGCAGGCTAATTCTGCTGACTGCCAGCAATTTGATCCTGACAGTCTCAAGACTGACTCAGCCTTCTATCCTTCCAAAGTTGGTAAAATGAGGATCCAGATTGTTGGGGGCAATATGCTGACTTTGTAAACCACTCACAGAGTTCTGTAAAGCACTATGGAATGGAATATAAGTCTAAGTGTTATTGATATTGTTATATTTCCTCACAATGTGTTCCCATAGTCATCTCTTTGCTGCTCAGATATGCTTCTCACACCTTGTAATATTATTGCACTTAGGAGAAAAAGAGGGGGGCAAAGGACATAGTTTCGAAGTGTATTTTTCCCAGTTCACTTTCACTCCTTGTAGAGACCAAAGCAAAGCTTTATTGAGCATGTCCTTCTTTACCCATTCATCACAACTCAGCTGAAATATGAACAGCAACAACGTGGCACAGGATGGATTAGCTAAGCCATCTCACTTGTCATATCTTGCATTGGCTCTAAAGCTTTTTTAGTCAATGTTGTGCATTATCCTGTTGTTCAGGTATTCTTAAACCCATTTTACTGTCAGTGTCAAGCCTGGAAACACCTCATCACTTCCTTAAAATCTCCCTGGAGAATAGATTTGAAAGCAACATAGTTTGAAATGATGGTCCTGCAGAAGGAATCATGGTCAGTGTTTTTCTTCCTTGTCCATGATAAATGTCTGAATTATAAATATATTTGATTCAATAGGGCACTGCCAAAGAAGAATGCCACAATGTTCTTTCCTGTATCATGGTCAACATCTTGAATTAGAGGCCTTTGTTTTGTCTGAGTCCACAGACCATCACAAAAAGAAAAGAAGTTTCCCATTTGCCCTCTTCTGCTCTAGTGACTTAGGCACCAGGCCAGAAATCTGGAGTCTGTGAGTTCTAGTCCTGCCTTAGGCAAGAAAGTGTGGTTGGTGACATTTAGCCAGTCATTCTCTCTCTCTCAGCCTGATTCACCTGTTGTTATGGGGAAAGTAAGAGGAGGAAGGAAAATTAGGTGTCGTCACCACCTTGAATTGTTTATAAAAATAAAGGTGGGATATGAATAAATTGTGGAATTTTCAACAATTCTGCAGGCATGACCTCCTGCAAGTGCAAATGATTGAAGCTTATGGGAAATCAAGTGTCATAATATACAAATACTTGGCAAGAATGTTTTCTGTGTAGTTTTTTCCTTCCATTTTCATACCAGCAAAGCACTGGACCTCTGAAATGTTCCTTCAACCTTGAAGTAGAAAATGAAAATCCTGTGGAAGATGTTGCTTGCAACAACAGGACTCTGCCCAACATTTCCCTTGCTAAATACTTGAATTTGTAGAGTACCGTATTGGTTTTTCCATGCCTAAACAGAAGACCCAGCGTGTACAATTTCTTTAATCCCAGTAAGTCACTGAAATGGGTAAATCTCCTTCCTGTAAATTCTGGCAGCACACAATTTTCTCTTCCTGGTGCAAAGTCTCAATGCTCTAAAGAGACATTATGAAGCCTCAACCTATTTTCCCTAAAAGGGAAGGGGAACACTGTGGGCTCTTGAAGCAAAAAAGTACTGGCACAGCTTCATAATAACACTAGTTTCTCCAGGCTGATGTGGAGAGAAAATTAAAAAGGAAAAGAAAAAAAGGAAAGAAAATTGGCAAGGCTCCAAATCCCAATTCATTCATTCATTCTCTCTCCCTCTCTCCCTCCCTCTCTCTCTCACACACAGACACACAGACACAGACACACACACACATTACATAGCCCAATTACTGCCTGCTTTGCTGCACCCTCCTTTCCAGAAATCCTCCTCTGTCCCTTGTAAGGTAGGAGCATATACAGAAGTGTTAACTTTGATTTAATTTATTTTGTAGGCTTACATTAAAAGAACTTTGCAAATCTGAAAGTACTTCTCTTCCAACTTGGTTTTACAGTCCAGGAACCAGGAATGTTCCTTTCTGAGATGTTTGCTATGCCCACATTCCTTCTGCAGACTCAGCTGCCACTTATCTGACCTTTGTCTAGTCTGCAAATCTTCCATCTGTCTTCCAAGGTCATTCTCACATGCCGTTACACTCCCCATATCCCTATAGTCAGAGGATGCAAGATAAGATACCAGAAGGAGGAACTGAAAACTCCCATCACCCCAAGAGTCATGGCACTCTTGCATCCCCCCGGATGCCTCCTGGAAAGAACAAAGCATCTACACTCCTTGCAAGGAAAATGATGTATTTAATGAGAGACAAAAACAACTCACAGAGATAGTTAATCCCAACTAAAGGTAGTCCTTGACTTACAGCAATTTGTTTAGTGACTGCTTGAAGTTATAACTGCACTGAAAAAGTGACTTGTTGTTTTTCACACTTACCACCATTGCAGCATATCCATGGTCACATGATCAAAATTCAGTTGCTTGGCAACTAATATGTATTTATGACAGTTGCAGTGTCCTAGAGTCATGTGATCACCTTTTTATGACCTTCTGACAAGCAAAGTCAATGAGGAAACCACATTCATTTTACAACAGTGTTACTAATTTAAAAACTGCAGTGGTTTACTTAACAACTATTGCAAGAAAGGTTGTAAAATGGGGGCAAAACTCATTTAACAAATGTCTTGCTTAGCAACAGAACGGTTGGGCTCAATTGTGATTGTAAGTTGAAAACTATCTGTACGAGGGACAGAAGGCATCCCAGGAAGGAAAATGAAAAGATAAATCTCACACAAGGAATCAAGAATTTATCCGTCATGTTTAGGACAGGCAGGCCCTGGAAAATAATCAGCAGACCTCAGCCCCATCATCCTTTTGCCTAATCTCAGAAAATATTCACAATATCCCATCTATTTCCAAATGCAATTAACACCCCACCTACTTTTGAGAAACATTGTTTATGTGTCATCATCCATGTTGACCACATAAACAATGCTCCTCAAAAGTATGTGGGGGTGTTAATTGCACTTGGAAACAGATGTGATATTGTGAGTATTTTCTTAGGCACAAGGGATTTCTTGGACAGTTCCCCTGATCCATTTTGACCCATATTGGATAATTAATGCTTGTCTGAGAAATGTTTGCATGTGGCCAAGAAGCATCAAAGAAGCTTGTTCACCACCAGTGCCAGTATCCTAACAGGGAAGCAGAATTTTCAAAGCACCTCTAACTCTTTCTGGAGGAACAAGAGCTGGTACTGAATGAATGAAACTAAGGAACACTCTATGTTTTATTGGACTATGATGACCATAATACTGGTGATTTTGGTTAAAACCACTAAATCCCACTTCCATGGCTACCTATGTTTTAGGGTTCATATTACACACTGATCCTTCCCACACCAGATGCTTATTGTATCTTCTTGGCATCACCCAGACATTGTTAAAATAACATCAAGCCTGTCTTCATTACAGTTGCTTTGATCCAACAATAAGTGAATGACTTAGAAGATGTTACAAGTCACTAGGGTGGAAAGGAAAGCACTGAGCATGCTGTGCCAGGGCAGTCATAAAATGGCACACGCAGATGCTGCAGGACTTCCTGTGGTTGCTTTACAGTTCTTCCTCTGGAGGAAGCTACAGAAGAAGAACAGATTGAGCAGAACCACTCTTGCAGAGTTTTCATTTGTACCTACAAACACAGCTATGCTCTTTGACTGACCACATTCCAGAGGGGAGAAACCATGAAAAGGGCTCTAATTGCTCTGTCCAGGCTGATGTAGAATGGGGGCTGCTCGATTTCAGCTGGAAAAAAAGTAGATGGACACTACTTAGAATAAAGAGATGCACACAATCTTAACTTTTGTTGCTATCTAGTGATCATATGGATCAGTGGCCCCTAACCTTTTGGGGACCAGAGTCCAGTTCCATGGAGAAAGGTTTTTCCATGGACAAGAGAGGGCATAGTTGTTTGCATGGGGCAGTTGCTGGCATGCTGTGGATCATTGCCAGCCAACGGACCTGGCATTAGGGACCTCTGATTTAGATTATTAGCTGCTTAGATTATGTATCCCTAATGTTGAGAGCACTGGATCTATACTTAAATCTGAATGAATAAAAATGTTCCATGTGGACAATGTGGCAATCAGTGCAGGGAACAGTAGTTCTCTGCCTTACTGGGATAAGGACAAGGTCTTTACTCAACAATAGAGACTTCCTGTCACCTCTTAATCCTTATACCACTAACTGTACATATTTTGGGCCAGATCCAATCTCTCATTTTTTTTCCCTCTTAAAATGCATATTGAAGCATATCCAAATTAAACATGCACTCTGGGTGGCAGGTTGGAAAGATGAGATTACCAGCATCCCTATCCTATCACCTGCAGCAAGAGATTTCACTGATTTTGAGTAAGTATCTCCTGGCAGTTCCCAAGTTCATGAAATCATTCATTCATGCAAAAATCATGTTCTTTTTTTTTTACTGCTGTAAATTTTGCAAATGGATAGCAATAGCACTTAGACTTATATACTACTTTACAACCCCCTCTAGGCAGTTTACAGAGTCAGTATTTTGCCCCCACCAATCTGGGTCCTCAGTGTGGGATAGAGAGGTTAAGGTCTTCTTAATAGCCTTGCCCCCCCCCCCAAAAAAAAAACAACCTCAAACATCTTTACAATGGGACTCTCATCATCTGCCATCTGTTTCCTCCAAGGGTAATTTCCAGACACATGAAATTGCACTGTGAATGGATCCTTTAAAACAAAACAAAACACAGCAATCAACTACTATATGAGAAGGAACAACTCACATGCCTCTACATATAAACATACGTGTTCAAGTACCTTCATAAAATAAAATAAGACAAACCACTTTGGTCACCTCGCAACTAAAATGATCTCTCAATTTTTCCATTCTTTCCATCCCTACTTTCAAGAACAGAAATATTTAAATGTTAACATTTTGGGGTAGCTCTAGTCACACCGAGTGAGTCATCTTTAAATGCCACTCATCTGCAGTCCTGCTTATCAATCAAACCTGGAACAATGAGGCATTCTTCCCCTATAGAAACCTACAACAATCCTGTGCCTCCTTGTTAATCAATCTGAGAATGACAGGCTTTGTGCTTGGCAAGCAGGCTATTAACCAATGGTCAACTGAACTGCCACCATAGGAATGTGAGTGAAGCATGAAGAGAGAGGCAAATTAGAAAATCATCTCCTCTTCGCTTGTCGTCAATTCTTCAGTCAAACCATTACCCAATACAGCAAAGAAATCAAATCTACAATCCAGGTCACCACCTTCATTCAAGTTCATGCAATAGGTGTCTTCTTATTTAGGGTTGGCAAGGCACTGCCATAAGGTCAAATTCTGATCATGAAATGAATTAAGAGTCAAACAAGATATCTTGCAAAATCTCATGCAATCTCATTAAGAGATAGTACGAATATCATAAAAGAAGCAATTAGCCAGAGAAGATTACCGACCATAAACAATAATACAGGAGCACTGTTTAGTAGCAATAGTGGCATGCTGTAGCATAATTAGTATAATTATTATATTGTAATTATTTATTAAATTTATTTGTTCCTCCACTCATTTCAAAGTGAAGCTGGATGGCAAATAACAACAACAACAACAACAACAACAACAACAACAATAATAATAATTTGGGGCATAAATACAGTAGTAGTGTCATAATGGTATTTTCTTCTATTCAAATTAATTATAAAGCATGGCATAGTAATGTTCACATATGTTCTTTTTACAATTTAGTCTTTGGATTACACTTATTTCTTGATACTGGCATGGAGTAATAACAGCAATAATTGTTCTTACCTCTGCTATTTTTTTCTGGCACCTTCCAGATTCTTTCATTTTTTGTGCTTTTTAAAAAAAAAAAAAAAAAAAAACCTTTGGCAACAATGGAAGAATATTGCAAAAAAGGATTAAAATGCTATTTGAATTAAAATTGGAGATTGTGCTGATTGCTGATGAGTCTCATAATAGATTTCCATAATCATAATACATTTTCCTAACAAGACAGATAGCTGTCAAGTTTGCTCATTACACATATACTCTTGATCATTTCACTTGTTTTATTTCACTTTGCATTTCCCCACCTGAACAGAGTTATGAGTGATTGCCCATTGATTTATAGGTTTTATTTTAGAAACCACAGTTAAATTTTCTTGGCAAAATCTGCGTAATGCAGTTCTGAGTATATCTGTAACGAGAAATCAGTAATGTGCTTGATAAAGATTACAGCCACTTACAAAGATAAGCTTTACATTTCTTCTGAATGAGATGTGAATCCATGATAACAGGGTAAGAGAAATTCAGTCATCCCTTCCATTTTGGTGTGTATGTCTTGGGCCCTTGCCATCTTGGGACCAAAAAGCAAGACAGAAATGGCAAGTATTGACATGACATGCAGTTGAAAGTGGAAGGAAAACTGGGCCAAGTCTGGGTTTACATTTCTCCTTGTTGCAGTGTCTCCTCGTCTAAGAATGTAACTCTATTACTGCTTATAATCATGTTGAAAGTTCAAGTCTCTCTTACCCCTTTCTTTTCCCACATCCATGCTATCTTTCACTATCTCTATGCTGTCAAGACCTCCTGGTTACAGAGGAAGATTGGTACCAGACTATATTTTCTGGATATTGTGGTATACACATTTTCTTGGATGTACATCTTATATAATCTTGCTTTCGTTACTGACGTCACGGGAGTTCATTCATCCTCTGTCTGAAGGAGGCCAGTAGGCCTTGACTTGAAAATAAGAAGGTTATGTTGCAAAGAACCTAGAGAGTCTGAATAAAAACACTGTTTTCCACTTCTTCTGCTACCCTTCATCCCCCTTAAGATTGGTAAGATAATGATGTGGAATGGAAGGTTGCTTCCAGCCATAACAGCTTTTTCACAAAACGGACTTGTCATGTGTTTAAATCATGTCTCCTTTCCACAATGCCTAATGTTGTGAAAAAATAAAATGCTCAAATAAAGTTTATCAAAAGCTTTAGAAAATAGCAGGGTTCTAGCCCTGCACTTCTGATTTGCCGATAATAGTGATATCGGATTGGTCCGTTCAGGAGAATCTGATTGGCTGTTAACGAGCCACTCTCATTGGTTAAGGGGGTTAACACTCCACGTTTCCTATTGGTTACTAGAGCAGCAGCTTGCCTATAAAAGGGCTACTTTTGCTCTAGGGTTTTTGCTCTGTTCAGAATGTATAATAAAGAGTTGAAGTTCACTGTTCACCATCTCGTCTCCGTTCCTTGCGCCCATGCGCAGAACTTAACACTGGCGACGAGGGTGGGATACAGAGACGTCAGAGCTGACTGAACACTATAGAGCATGAAACAGAGCACTTGGCTGAAGGCGCATCAATGGCGGAAACCATGACCGGCAGCACCATACCACCCGCTCCATTCGACCCGGCACAAGAAGACTGGGACTCATACATGGACCAGTTCCAGATGTTTCTGGAGACCAACAACTTGAAGGATGCCACTACCGGAAAAAAGCGAGCGGTATTCCTGACCCACTGCGGACCTGCCGTTTTTAAGATGGCTAAAGCACTGGCGAAACTGGCTGAGGTGAAATCCATGGACTGGGACATCCTCGAGCCCTTCTTATGGGCCCACTATGCACCTACCGTACCAACACTTGTCCGAAGACATGAATTTTACCAGAGAGACCAGCGGAAAGGAGAAAGTGTTTCAGATTTCATCGCGGATCTCTGGAACCTGGGAGGCCTCTGTGGGTTCACCGACCTCGAAGAAGCTCTCAGAGACCAAATAGTTCTGGGATTAGATGCACCACACGTACAAAGCAAGCAGATAGCGAAAGGCGACATCAGCCTTGCAGATACCATCGCTGATGCTACTGCAGCAGAAGCAACCAGGAAGTCAGCTGCCCGAATGCGCCGCACCAACGCCCCGCTCCACCAACTCGCTGGCGAAACCTCACCTCACCTTGAGGGACATGCAATGGCAACCCACCACGAGGACCTTGAATCGTCATCAGAAAGTGATGAGGAAGAAGTTAACCAGCTCCGGTCTGAACGAGACCAATGCTACCAGCATAACCAGAGACTGCAGTACCAATGTGCAGGTTGTGGGGCAAACCACCCACGATCAGACTGCAAATTTCTCAACGCGCTCTGCCATATTTGTGGAAAGAGAGGCCACATCGGAAAAGTCTGTAGAAGCAAGCTAGGATCCAGCCCACTTCAGAGGGCGAACAACTACGCCAACCCACAAAAAGTCGTCCTGTGAATCGGGAACAATCGAACCACCAATGGAACAACCACTCCTACAGAAATAAACCACTAGCCAATTCAACGAAATGAGAAGAGGCACACCAAACCATCACGATTGGTCACGCATCATCATTAGATGCAAAGAAGATCCGAGTGAAGGTCGCCATCGAAAACCAGCCCTGCATGATGGAAGTCGATTCAGGATCATCACTCTCGATGGTTTCCTGGAAGACCCTTAAACAATTAATCCCTGCCGTCCGACAACAAGACCTCAGAGTCCAAAAAATCATTCTCAAGGACTATCAAGGAAACGGAATTCTGGTCGTTGGATACAGCCTAGTCCAGGTCTCATTCAAAAATCGTACTGCATCTTTACCATTGACCGTCATCGACCGTGATCGGCCTAGTTTGTTAGGCCTTCAATGGTTCGCTCCACTTGGAATTGAGGTAGCCGGCATTCACCAAACCAGCAGTGACGACTGGGAGGAAGCCCTCGTCCAGGAATTCCAGGATGTTTTTGCAGACAAACTGGGCGAGTACAAGGGGACCCCTATATCATTTAACCTTAAACCTGAAGTAGCCCCCATCCTCCTTAAGCCTCGTCGAGTCCCTTTTGCCCTTAAACCAAAGATTGATGAGCAGCTTGATAAATTAATAGCCCAGGGCATTTTAGAACCAACTGACCATGCCCCTTGGGAAACCCCAATCGTAACACCCATCAAGCCAGATGGATCGTTAAGGATCTGTGGGGACTACTGTGCCACCCTGAATTAAGTCCTTCAACAGAACGCTTACCCGGTGCCGGTGGTACAACACCTCCTCCATTCCCTGGGGGGCAGAAAAGTCTTCGCTAAATTAGATTTAGCACAGGCGTGCCAACAACTGCCTGCAGATAATAAAAACAGCAGAGGCACAAATGATCGTTACGCACCGAGCGCTTTTAAGTGCAACCGACTCCAATTCGGAGTTAGCGTGGCCCCAGGGATCTTTCAGAGCTTGATGGAGAGACTGTTACAGGGAATAAAAGGAGCCGTACCATACTTTGATGACGTTTTAATTGCTGCCCCGAATAGAGAAATATTAAAGGAGCGTCTTAGACTGGTTCTCCAGAAATTTAAAGACTCTGGCCTTAAAGTTAAAAAAAATAAATATCAACTATGTACAGATAAAGTAGAGTTCCTGGGGTACCTAATCGATAAACAAGGCATTCACCCCACCAGTAGCAAGTTAAGAGCAATCAAGAACGCCCCAAGACTCAGAAATAAGACTGATCTCCAAGCTTTCCTGGGGCTTATTAATTTTTACAACATCTTCCTGCCTCACAAAGTGACTGTAGCTGAGCCCCTACATCGGCTCCTCGATAAAAAAAGCAACCTGGGTTTGGGGGCACCGAGAGGAGCATGCGTTCCTACAAGTGAAAAATCTATTAACTTCAGATGCTGTTTTAATGCAGTATAATGAGACTTTGCCTTTAACAATCACATGTGATGCATCACCATTTGGAGTAGGAGCCATTTTCAGCCATGTGTTACCAAACAGTAGTGAAGCCCCTATTGCCTATTTTTCAAGAACTTTATCAAAGGCTGAACGTAATTATAGTCAAATTGATAAAGAGGCTCTTGCTGTTATATCTGCTGTTAAACGGTTTCATGAATATGTTTATGGACGAGTTTTTACTATTGTTACCGACCACAAACCTTTGCTAGGAATTATAGCAGGAGACAAGCCAACCCCCTATATATTATCACCTAGAATGACTCGCTGGTCGGAGATTTTGGCTGCATACAATTATAAGCTGCAGCACCACCCGGGGAAAGCCATTCCCCATGCTGATGCATTGAGCCGTGCACCACTTCCAGAAACCGTCGACAACCCAGCTCCAACCCTTACAACACTCCAGATTGAAACGCTACAGTCACCACCATTAAGAGCTAGAGATATCGTGATCGAAACAAAACGCGATCCTATCTTAAAGCGGGTTCTTAGCTGGGTCGAAAGAGGATGGCCAGTAGATCAAACCCCTGATCACTTCATTCCCTTCAAGAATCGGCAAACGGAACTTTTTTCGCAAAAGGGCTGCATCCTGTGGGGGGATAGAGTCATTGTCCCAGAGCGGTTACAACGAGCTGTATTAAAGACACTGCATGAGGGCCACCTCAGCATCGTGCGTATGAAAGTGCCCTACTAAGGGACATACGTTCCTATTAACAGTGGATGCCTATTCAAACTGGCTCGAGATCCACGAAATGAAGAGTACCACAACCGAGTCTGTCATTCGGAAGTTAAACAGATTATTCGCGACGCATGGATTGCCAGACGTTCTGGTATTCAACAATGGGCCCCAGTTTACCGCACTTCCTTTTGAACAATACTTAGCGGACCGTGGTATTCGCCATGCGCTAACTTCGCCAGCGAACCCTGCGGCTAACAAAAGAGCCGAGCGCATGGTACAGTTTGTTAAAAAAACCTCTACAAAATGGACTATGGGGACATTGAAGATAAGATAAATAGAACACTCCTTGTCCAACACATCACTCCGCACAGCGTCACCAACAAGACTCCAGTGGAAATATTAATGGGATGCAAACTCTGCTCCCACCTCAACCGGCTTCACCCATATTACAAGCCAGAGAAACCATGTGAATCTAGCGGAAAATGCTGCGATTTCAAGATAGGCGACTTAGTTTTCGCCAGAAACCTTTCTGGCGAACCGTTGTGGATTGAGGCCACTGTTATTCAAGCCACTGGACCCAGGTCGTACCGGGTGAAAACCTGCAATGGAAAAATATGGAGCAATGGCTGCATATGGAGCAATGGAGCAATGGAAAAATTAGGAGCAATGTCTGTAGGCTCTCATTGTGATTTTGTTCACTGCGAATGAGTAATAGCTATTCCCCCATATCTAACTAGAAAGCACTAGAGTGTTCAGAATTAATCAAGGCAAATTTAAAATTATGACTGATAGATCAGCTTCACTCGAGGCTACAACCTAGTTTCAGAAACTCCGGTAACTCCCAAACTGAGGGGGGAGGGGATGTCGAAGAAACCGAATTCGAGATGGTGGAAAGCAGGAATGAAAGAAGTCAGCCATCGGGCGTGACAAGTGAAGAAGGATCAAGGATGGGGGTGGCCTCACCACAGAGGAACAACCCAACAGAGGCAAGCCCGCAAAGGCCAGAGGACAATGACGAGAACATTAGTGGCACTGAGTCTCCCAACGAAGAACTACCAGCACCCGACTTGCCTGAAAATGCCCCGCCAAAACAGGCTTACGGACAAGAACCGGGGCAGCGTAAATCCAATAGACAGTTGAAGCAACCTTCCTACCTCAGAGATTACATCACCGCACCCCCCCAAACGGAACCCGGGGGGAAGGGGTGTTGTGAACTAATAAAATTCTTAAATAAAGTTTACCAAAAGCTTTAGAGAATAGCAGGGTTCCAGCCCTGCACTTCTGATTGGCCAATAATAGCGATATCAGATTGGTCCGTTCAGGAGAATCTGATTGGCTGTTAACGAGCCACTCTCATTGGTTAAGGGGGTTAACACTCCACAATTCCTATTGGTTACTAGAGCAGCAGCTTGCCTATAAAAGGGCTGCTTTTGCTCTTGGGTTTTTGCTCTGTTCAAAATGTATAATAAAGAGTTGAAGTTCACTGTTTACCGTCTCGTCTCCGTTCTTTGCGGCCATGCGCAGAACTTAACACCTAATGTGTTCATCTGAGTTTTCGTCATGACTGCTGGTTGTTTAGCAAGGTAAAAAATGTAGCGGAGGAGAGCCACCTTTGATAGATACTCAGCTGGACACACCAGTAAGCAAGTCTCTCCTAAGTAACCCAATAATATTAGGAGCAATGGCTGTAGGCTCTCATTGTGATTTTGTTCACTGCGAATGAGTAATAGCTATTCCCCCATATCTAACTAGAAAGCACTAGAGTGTTCAGAATTAATCAAGGCAAATTTAAAACTATGACTGATGCCTTGAAAGAGGCTCACTTGAGGAATGCTTTACTTGGGCAGAATAAGAAATAAGAAACAGCCCAGAAATTGACAGATTCTGAAGAAGAGATCCCGTTCCATCAAGAAATTCAGGGTTTGAATGTAAGAGGTCACCAGAGAGCCAAAGAATAACTGGATCTACTATTTTCATTTAGTCTTTCACCATCCCTGGAATACTTTCAACAATTTCACTGCATATGCCTAGCCTGGCAATTCTAAAGTGTATTTAGATCCCAGAAACAACCTTTCATAACACAAATGTTGCCAAGTGTCTGCAGAACAATATGTCTGTCTCCTTCTCCATGAAGCCAATGATTTATAGACTCAAAGTGGATCAGTCTCTCCTAGCTGTAATTCCTACTTCTTTCAAGGAGACCATGGTCATTTCCCCCTTTTGAGGAGTTACGATTGTTAGTGGAAATTACTTCAAATCTTTATTTTTAAAAGATTTTCTTCTTGGAATGTGCTGGTCAGACAATGTGAAAGTGTTCAATATAACAAAATGAGTGATTTTTGCAAGGAAACTTACAGTCCATTAGTCTAGCTTTGTTGTTGTGTATGGGGAAGGGAGGAGCATATAGCTCTTCGGCTTTACAATACTAGATATCCTATGAAGAAACATTCATTACTGGAATTTTCTGCATTTCTACATGAAACTATAGAAAACAGAAAGGTAGGTTTACACTTTCTTTATTGATGCTATGTGAAAAATGAAGAGGCTAAAAACTATAATAAATACTACCGGTATGTATATAATTTTATCTGAATTCTAGGGAAGCCCTTGAACTCAGTGGTTCTGATTTATGGACATTGTCCTATTCACCATAATATCTATGAGTCTTGTTTAATACTTCAGTCCTAAATGCTGCCAAAGATTTTATCCAACACATCTATTTGTTTCTATGTGTCTCTGAAATTGGAGCTCCAGGCCAATTCACAATGGAGAAATATTAAAGCAATGATGAGGCAAGATTTGATGTTTGATTTCTTTAAACCATGTATATCAATAGGGTTTGTGTGTCCTATATATGTACATTTCTTAGAGCTGATGGAAGAAAGGTTAATAAATGCACATTGATGAAGAATGCCAAAAAAATGTCAGAAATTCATCACATATACTGTACAACATTCACCTATCTTATACGCTGATCATTACTTTGGTCACCATTGCAGTAATGCTGAATGTTATTTGGAATTTTAAAAAAAGAGGAAGCATACCGTATATACTCGAGTATAAGTCGACCCGAATATAAGTCGAGGCACCCAATTTTACCACAAAAAACTGGGAAAACTTATTGACTCGAGTATAAGTCGAGGGTGGGAAATGCAGCAGCTACTGGTAAATTTCAAAAATAAAAATAGATGCCAATAAAAACTTTCACTAGGACAGTTGAGAATAAGTTTGATGTTCACAATTTCCTCTTTGAAAGAGACCAGTAAATAGGGAACAAGAAGATGAAGAAAAAGAAGTGTGTTTTTTCACACTTTTCACACTGAAGTGAACAAAAATGGCATCATAGGAACAAGCTTATTCTCAGCCCAAAGGTTTGTTTCTGATTTCTTCCCTGATTTAAGGGAAATTTGGGAAACGATCTCACTATCATGAAAGGTTTGATTGATTCACTAACGCAAAAGATGATGATGATGACAGTGGTAGGCAGGAGTCATTCTCTCCCTTGCAAGAAAAAACCAAGAGCCGTTCTTATGATATCTCTCTCTCTCTCTCTCCCCCTCCTCCCGAGTGGACTGAAAGCAGCTGGAGCTGAGGAAATGAAACTGAGTGGAGCGACCTCAGCTCGCGTTGCTTTTTCAGCCTAGAGCTCAGAAAAGCCTCCCCCTCTCATGCTTAAAAGTTGCAAAGGAAACACGGAAGCAGGGAAGCGGCTGCCCAGCTTCGGAGCTCCACACCATTTTTTTTTCAGAGGGGAATCTGACTCGAGTATAAGTCGAGGGCGGTTTTTTCAGCACAAAAAATGGGCTGAAAAACTCGACTTATACTCGAGTATATACGGTAAATCCAAATAAATAAAGAAGAGTAGGATCCACAGGAAAAAAATATCTGAAGTAAAAGACTTTTGGAAATTAAAACGGCATAAATCCTTCAATTGTAAATCTACATCTGGAGCTTAAAAAAAAACATTATTAAAGCCAAAGATAGTGCATACTGGAAACTAGGATTTGCTGTGAAACATCAATTTATTATAAATAATTCTTTGTGATTTCTGGAGGGATTTAATCAAAGCTTTATCAGCCAAGCTTTGTTAGAATTAATTGGGTCTTCTGGAATTTGAAGGTATATGTTGGTGCAAACAGATGAGGGGAAGACAGGCAGGCAGGCAGGCAGGCAGGCAGGCAGGCAGGCAGGAAGGCTGGCTTTAAAGTTATAATTGGATGGCCAATACAAGAACTTAGTTACACACAGGCCAAATAATTTGAGACTTAAAAATAAAATAGTTTATAACAATTTGATGAGTAAAATTTAATTTCTTTGAAATCAATAACTAATAATTCAGATATTAGCCAAGATCCAGATATATAGTACTATTTTGTTTACCTAGTCATCTGGGGGGGGGGGGGATTGTCTGGGGGCTTTGACTGAAGAACTGCCAAAAACTGTCTACAAAGAAGTATCTTTCCAACCCTGATAAGACTGTTAGCAGCCTGAAAAATGGAGATGTTATAAAGCCTTGCCAGTAATTTCCTGGTTCAATGGCCCATAAGGTACCAGATGCTTCTCACAGAAAGAGGGTGGAAACTCTTTGTTTCCAAGTAGCAATGTTTGAACCAGTTTGTGTGCCTTATGTGTCGCCATAAGGAGATTTGACTGGATTAGTGAATGTTTGAAGAACAAGGCTATTACTTATTGTACTTGTGCTTATCATCATGTCAATTAGCTTTTTCCCTGTGCCTCCTCCAGTAGTCTTCTCAAGCTGGCATCCTTTAGATATGTTGGGAATTAGGGCTCCCATTTGGGATTTGACTTGTAGCCTCAATATATCTGGAGGCTGAGAAACAATCTATGTAGGATTCCTCCATTCTCATTACTGAAGTATAGGTGAAGTGAACAAATTCACCCATGTCTTTAAAATGTAGAGATTAAAGGCAGAAATCATAGAAAGCCTAAAATGACATTGTGTAATTGCTTTGAATGTACTACATTCAGAGATACTTTGGCTGAGAGCATTTTAGTTCCTGCAATCCACTAATTCACCATGTCAACTTGCTGTCATATGATGTTTCATGATATTTTTCCCTTCACAGAGCTGGGGTGGGCATGGCCTGGATGTGATGCATCCAACCCACTGGCCACCAGTTTGACACTCCTGCACTAAGAGGAAGCAATGCTTCATAGGTCAATTTAAACTATTGCTACAAGAGGCAAAGATTCACCAGCTTTGGTTGTTGAACCAGGTGAATGCTTGGTTGTACCAACTATTTGACTATATAGCATTCTACTAACTCAAGAGCTAACAAATATAACATAAAAATCAGGCTCCATTACATCTGACTGTTGGAAAAGCTATTCTATACAACTTAAGTAATAAAATACTTGTGCTCCTGCAGAATGCTTTCATGAAGATGTACTGATGAATTTTCTACTTTATTGAACCTTACTTACACTCTGAAAGTTTGCATTTCTTCCTCACTCTTTCCCAGTTTTCTTTTTCTCTTATATTTGGGCTGCCCTGTGGCTCTCTGTCAGTCCTGCTAAGCCACTGGTAATCAAACAGCAATGAACGTATAATTATGTATGTTGTGCAAGGACTTCTCTAAACCACTGAAGACCTGACACTTTCTATGGAAGTTTGTGCAGATAGCAGATTAATGCTAATAAATATTAACCTCATGAAACAGATTGGTGAATCTACCCTTAAGATGTTTTAATAAATTTCTCAGCATAGCAAAAGTGTTGCAGTCTTTTGGCCTTGTCTTTCTTAAGACAAGCATGGTCAAAGTAGTATTGGTTGATGATTGATGTCCTACAATGCTCATGGAACATCTGGAAATGATGAACACATAGAAATATGCTCATCATACATTTCTGAACTTAGTTTAAGTTTTAAAAGCTTATGTGATATATTGTGTATGACTTGGATTTAATATTGAACTGTGTGCTTTAAAATGTAGCTACTCTGAGATTATGTATGTTTTACTTTTTATTGAGGCTCTGCAAAGCATTTGTAGGAGTTCCTCATACCTCAAAAAGTATACTGGTGTGACTCTCTTCAAAACTCTGAGATACCTGTTTCTCTAGATAGTTTGGCATAGCTGCCTTTAGATCTTTCCCAAGATTTTTGTGTGCTTGTGTGTGTATGTGTGTATTCTGGTGGTTTGTAAAGTCATTACATTGGCAGTCCCAGCAGATCTCTTATTTGTGGACACACATGTGTGCAAAAGTTGTGTTGAGCCTTCTTGAATACATAGCAACTTCAAAAATGTTAAAGAGCAGCATTGCAAATATACTAATATTCTGTTTGTGTATCACTGCACCTGTGTGCAAAGTCAAGGTAACTGCTAGCTACCTAACTTACTTTGACCTATTAAAGAATGATAGTATAATGCTATCTGATCATCCCTCTTAAATTATAACTCCAATTTGTCTCAGTGTTTACACAAAGTGAGTACCATAGTCAAGCAAATAAGTCAACAAGATTGATTGCAGTGAACACTGCTGTTGTGCAGTCAAACTGATAGCCTTATGTGCTAAAAGGAGCTTGGCAGGCATGACCAGTTGGGAGCAGTCAGAAGAAAAATGAGGTGCTTCACTGGTCTTTTCCTTGACCTTTTATGGACAGTTATACAGGAAATAAAAATGTATCTAAGGATGGCCTTTCCAAACTAAGATTGGGAGTCAACTGCCTCAGTTCTTCCCATTACTTTATTGATTTTGGTCCTTCTTAAAATAAGAGCAGGAGTAGCAAAAGGATATTTGCATAAAATAATATTGCCATGGACACAAAGTCTTGTAGAGCTGTTCCATTTCTAAGAGCAGCAAATATCTGTTTTAGGATTCCCTTTTCCTTGGAAGTTCTGTTAATCAGAAGGCAGCTGGAAAACCTTTTCACAGGGCCATCAGCCTTTTCGCAATTTCTTTGTTCAGGCCAGGAGAAAACTCAGTTTAGCTCAATTGGCTCAATTTTTCCCTTCCTTTTTGTCTTTTTGTGACTCTTTTTATTATCCTTAACCATCACTTTTGTTCCCACTTTTTCTTAAGTAGAAGGATCAGGATTAGCAGTACTTTTACATAGGGGAGAAATTTCTTTCAAATAGCTATCTTTTCCTCCCCATACAGCAAAAATTATTCATGAGAACTGCAAAGAGGAACAACAGGCTTTGAGGTTTCCTTTCTACCTGCCAATATTTTAGTTTAGTTCAATATCCTGGAAATAGATCACTTTGAACTTTACAAAGAGTAACCTGTTTCATAAAATAGACTTGAATCCAGCCAGTGTGACTCTTCAATCTTCCACTTAATTAGACTTGCAATACATGTAGTCCTTAACTTATGACCACAGTGGAACCCCAAATTTCTATTGTTAAGTGAGACACCTGTTAAGTGAATTTTACTGCATTTTATGACCTTCTTTGCCTCAGTTGTTAAGGGAATCACTGCAATTGATAAGTTAGTAAACTGATTGTCAAGTGAAACTGCCTTCCCCATTGACTTTGCTTGCCAGAAGGTTGCAAAAGGGAATCACATGACTTTGGGACACTGCAACTTTCATAAATATGAACCAGTTGCCAAGCATCTAAATTTTGAACATATGATCATGGGGATGCTACAAAGGTCCTAACTGTAGAAAATGGTCAGAAGTCACTTTTTTCCGGTGCCATTGTAACTTTGAATAGTCACTAAAGGAAGTGTTGTACATCAAGGAGACTGTTGGTTATTACAGGAATTGAACAATCCTGCCCTTCTCCCCACACCAATAAATTGCCAACTTAAACTTAGTCTAAGACCCTGGAGCATTGGTGGTATTGTACCAGTTTCGCCCAGTTCTGCCGAGACGGTAGCGGTGATTAGCAGCGGAGACCGAACTGGTTCTCTCCATCAGTTTACTGTTGGTCCCATCCACCTACCCAGGTTCCCATACTCACCTTTATCCTCTGCTTTTGAAGCACAGCTGCTTTGTGTGGCAGAGCAGAATGCTGCGCGGCAGCTGCTGAAGCGACCGGGGACAGTGCAGGCTTGCAGGAGGTGAGTTGGAATGTCTCTGGGCCTGCACAAATGCCTCTGCACCTACTCAAAGTGCACGTTTAGCAGGTGCAAACATGCAAAGTGTGTGCACATGTGCAAAGTGCACCCACTGAGCCACAGCCACCGAACCATGGTAAAACTTTTTGAATCCCACCACTGCCCTGGAGCAGCCTTTCTTAGTTGATTGTCCCCATTTAGAATAGTGAGTGGGCTTTATCTGAGCAGCTGGATACAAAATCAGACAAAAGATACAAAATCAGTTCAAAGCATCTTGGACTGAGTTGCAAAAAAAAATCAAGATGTAAATACTAAGCGGACCCAGAGAAAGAACACTGGCAAGTAGGTGTTAATAGAAATCTAGCATCTTCCTTCTTCTGGGATTCATCTGACCTATGTACAAAGAGCAAAGGAAAGTGATATTATTCCTTCTCTCTCTCTCTCTCTCTCTCTCTCTCTCCCTCCCTCCCTCCCTCCCTCCCTCTCTCTCTCTCTCTCTCTCTCTCTCTCCAGTTCAAAAACACTGCTTTTGTTTTCCATTTTTAATTGAAGGGCTACCAATACAAATAAAGGAGCTTCTATTTAGGAAATAGGGCCACGTGTGTGAATGCATGAATCTTGCACATTTCTCTCCCTCTTTGTAATACATTCTACTGAATGGTGATTAAATTAGATGGAGCTGGAACAAGGAAGATGAGTACAGTCTCCTTTGCTTGAAGCAATAACTGAATGATCACTAAATAGCAGAGTCATCCTGCATTATGTGATTCTAGACCATAAAGTTGGGTTTATTGACCAGAGAATAATCATTCTTGGTCATTCTTGTTATACTAACATAGCCCAATACTTGACACTGTTGGGTATATTGCAATGTGTATCAAATAACAGGAAATATTTAAGCAACAATTCCTTATTGAAAATGTTCAATTTAGCCCTACTTTGGTTTATAATACATCACTGATAACCACTATTGTTGCCTGTTATAAATCATTACAATGGAGAATTTGTTTCTTTCTAGATGTTGCAGAATTGCAACTCCCCGATTCTTCTCCCTATGTTTTTTGTGGATCCCAGGTAATGTGATTGGGGGATTGTGAAGGCCATAGATTTTCAGTTTTTTTGTGCATTTTCTCCTGTAAGAATAAGTAAGAATTTCCATCATGTTTTCTGATTTAGTTCTAAGCTTTCTAAAAACTTCAGATACAAAGAAAAATAATGTTCTTGTCAGACGCAAGACTTCATACCTTCTCAGCAAGTTAGAGGGGCACAGCTGGATGCAAACAAAATGTTAGTTTGCTTCCAAGGTCATCAATATGTGAATCCTTGAAAAATATAAACTCAGTGACTGACAAAACCATGAGTAATGATAAGGAAATGAAAGAGAAATTAATCTCTCGATGTAATAAATCAGATCCAACAAGGTGGGGAAAGTGAAGTGTCTTGATAAATGGAGACAGCAAGAGGATACTGTTGTTTGAGATGAAGGGATCACCCTGAGAGAAAGCATAGAGGAAGAGAGAAATAAAAATGACAGAATAACACAAAAAATATGTAGTGTGTAGGAGGAGAAATATAATTTAGAACAAGGAACAATTGTAACCTAAGGTAGAGGGATAACAGTGTGCTGTTAGGATTTCTAGATAATGACCACTTTTCAAATTCATCAAACATGTTCCCAAATAAAGATTAAGACTTTTGGAGGATATTCAGGCATGTAGATTGGACGCTGGAATAACATAATCTTTCTTTTGCTTTAAATAGCAAATGCAGCCTGACTTGCCTTCCATTCTATTCCTGAAAATAATAGTAGAAAACCAGGGTCAATTAATGTAGCTATAATGAGCTAGAAGGTCTGCTGAAAATGTCTGAAATGGCATAGGATTTCTTACTTGAACAGAGGATAGCACTAGAAGACCTACAAAGTCCCTTCCAATTGTGTAATTCTGTTATTCTGTTAAGATGACACCACTCTTTTCTTCAGATTTGAAAAAAAAAAAAAAAAAAAGCCAGGAAATGAGTTCAACCACACAAAATTTAAAGAAAGGAGAGAAGTGGTGGTGCCAGTTGGGAATACTGACAGATTCCTTTCCTTTCTTTCTTTTTTAAAGATGACAGGATAAATTGTATGCCCTGTCTCCAGTGGAAAAGATCTTCAACATTTTTTCTGCAGGGAGGAACCTTGACATTCTGAAGTGAGACATGCTATGTTTTCCCATGCTATGTTTTCCCTTAGCCTTGTCTTACATTAATATTTGCTCCAAAACATATGTTAGGTCCTATTTTGGGAAAAATACCGTATTAAATGCATCCATCTGGATAACCATCTTAACTGGGGCTTATTTTGGGGGCAGGGTTTATATCATGAGCATCCTGAAAAATCATGCCAGGGTTTATTTTCTGGTTGGGTCTTATTTTGGAAGGAACACGGTACCAAGATACTTGATAACAAGGAAGATTACCTTGACAGACAAATAGGCAAGAACTGTTACATAGGCAAAAATGGATGAAACATATTTTTAAAGCCACAAAAAATAAGTTAACATTTAGAAGCAGCTTAATCAGATGCCTCCCTGATTTGCTGGAATACATGAATGTTGTGAAGGGGATTTGAATATTGCAATAAGACTTGCAATATTATGTTGTTATAGGCAATCTCAAGAAAATTATTTTCATCTTCCTTGAAATTTATTTCCTGACCTGACCTATTTGATAAGGCTGACTATGGCCCTTAGGTTCCCATCTTTGGATGGCTACTCTTTATAAGGAAATAGTTTCTATAATAATTTCTTTCTAAAGAACATTCAGCCAAAATAGAAGATAAGACTATGTGTTACTTTTATAGCCTTCTATAAAGGAAATCAATGCAGGCCACTTGACAGCTGTACAGATGTATTTTATAAAAACTGACATATTTGAAGAAACAGTATGATTCAGGAGTCTCAACGAAAAAAAAAGAAAAGGATATTTTTGAGCTCATGACATGACAATATTCATTGTCTCTACTTCCTGTGATGGGAAGTGTTATGAACCAATAAAATACTCAAATAAAGTTTATCAAAAGCTTTAGAAAATAGCAGGGTTCTAGCCCTGCACTTCTGATTTGCCGATAATAGCGATATCGGATTGGTCCGTTCAGGAGAATCTGATTGGCTGTTAACGAGCCACTCTCATTGGTTAAGAGGGTTAACACTCCACGTTTCCTATTGGTTACTAGAGCAACAGCTTGCCTATAAAAGGGCTGCTTTTGCTCTAGGGTTTTGTTCTGTTCAGAATGTATAATAAAGAGTTGAAGTTCACTGTTCACTGTCTCGTCTCAATTCCTTGCGCCCATGCACAGAACTTAACACTGGCGACGAGGGTGGGATGCGGAGACGTCAGACCTGACTGAACACTACAGAGCACTAAACAGAGCACGTGGCTGAAGGCGCATCAATGGCAGAAACCATGACCGGCGGCACCATACCATCCGCTCCATTCGACCCGGCACAAGAAGACTGGGACTCATACATGGACCAGTTCCAGATGTTTCTGGAGACCAACAACTTGAAGGATGCCACTACTGAGAAAAAGAGAGCAGTATTCCTGACTCACTGCGGACCTGCTGTTTTCAAGATGGCCAAGGCACTGGCGAAACCAGCTGAGGTGAAATCCATGGACTGGGACATCCTTGAGCCCCTCCTACGGGCTCACTATGCACCTACCATACCAATGCTTGTATGAAGGCATGAATTTTACCAAAGGAGAAAGCATTGCAGATTTCATCGTGGATCTCCGGAACCTGGGAGGCCTCTGTGGGTTCGCCGACCTTGAAGAAGCTCTCAGAGACTGAATAGTTCTGGGATTAGATGCACCGCACGTGCAAAGCAAGCTGATGGCGAAAGGCGACATCAGCCTTGCAGATACCATGACAGACGCTACTGCAGCAGAAGCAACCAGGAAGTCGGCCGACCGAATGCGCCACACCAACACCCCGCTCTGCCAACTCACCGGCGAAACCTCACCTCACCTTGAGGGACATGCAACGGCAACCCACTACGAGCACCTTGAATCGTCATCAGAAAGTGATGAGGAAGAAGTCAACCGGCTCCAGTCTGAATGAGACCAACGCCACTAACGTAACCAGAGACTGCAATATCAATGCGTAGACTGTGGGGCAAACCACCCATGATCAGAGTGCAAATTCCTCGACGCGCTCTGCCATATTTGTGGGAAGAGAGGCCACATCTGAAAGGTCTGTCGAAGCAAGATAGGAGCCAGCCCTATTCAGAGGGGGACCAACTATCGCCAACCCACAGGAAGTCGTCCTGTGAATCGGGAACATTTGAACCACCAATGGAACAACCACTCCTACAGAAATAAACCACTAGCCCATTCAACAAAACGAGAAGAGGCACACCAAACCATCATGATTAGTCACGCATCATCATTAGATGCAAAGAAAATCCGAGTGAAGGTCGCCATCGAGAACCAGCCCTGCATGATGGAAGTCAATTCAGGATTGTCTCTCTCGATGGTTTCCTGGAAGACCCTGAAACAATTGTTCCCTGCTATCCAGCAGCAAGATCTCAGAACCCAAAGAATCATTCCCAAGCTCTATCAAGGAAACCAAATTCCGGTTGTTGAATCAAGCCTGGTCCGGGTCTCATTCAAAAATCGTACTGCATCCTTACCATTGACCATCATCGATCGTGATCAGCCTAGTTTGTTAGGCCTTCAATGGTTCACTCCACTTGGGATTGAGGTAGCCGGCATTCACCAGACCAGCACCGATGACTGGGAGGAGGCTCTCATCCAGAAATTCCAGGACGTTTTTGCAGACAAGCTAGGCAAGTACAAGGGGACCCCGATATCATTTAATCTTAACCCTGAAGTGGCCCCCATCTGCCTTAAGCCTCGTCGAGTCCCTTTTGCCCTTAAACCAAAGATTGACGAGCAGCTTGATAAATTAATAGCCCAGGGTGTTTTGGAATCAACCAACCATGCTCCTTGGGAAACCCCATTCGTAACACCCATCAAACCAGATGGATCGATAAGGATTTGTGGGGACTACCGTGCCACCCTGAATCATGCCCTTCAACAGAGCGCTTACCCGGTACCAGTGGTACAACACCTCCTCCATTCCCCCTGGGGGGCGGAAAGGTCTTCACTAAATTGGATTTAGCACAGGTGTACCAACAACTGCCTGTCGATAAAAAAACAGCCGAGGCACAAACGATCGTTACGCACCGAGGTGCTTTTAAGTGCAACCGACTCCAATTCGGAGTTAGCGTGGCCCCAGGGATCTTTCAGAGCTTGATGGAGAGACTGTTACAGGGAATAAAAGGGGCCGTACCATACTTTGATGACGTTTTCATTGCTGCCCCTAATCGAGAAATACTAAAGGAGCGTCTTAGACTCGTTCTCCAGAAATTTAAAGACTCTGGCCTTAAAGTTAAAAAAAATAAATGTCAACTGTGTACAGATAAAGTAGAGTTCCTGGGGTACCTAATCAATAAACAAGGCATTCACCCCACCAGTAGCAAGTTAAGGACAATCAAGAACGCCCCAAGACCCAGAAACAAGACTGATCTCCAAGCTTTCCTGGGGCTTATTAATTTTTACAACATCTTCCTGCCCCACAAAGTGACTGTAGCTGAGCTCCTACATCGGCTTCTTGATAAAAAAGCAATCTGGGTTTGGGGTCACCGAGAGGAACACGCGTTCCGACAAGTAAAAAACCTATTAACTTCAGATGCTGTTTTAATATTTGAAGAAACAGTATGATTCAGGAGTCTCAACAAAAACAAAAGAAAGGAATATTTTTGAGCACATGACATGACAATATTAATTGTCTCTACTTCCTGTGATGGGAAGTGTTATGAACCAATAAAATACTCAAATAACGTTTATCAAAAGCTTTAGAAAATAGCAGGATTCTAGCCCTGCACTTTTGATTGGCCGATAATAGCGATATCGGATTGGTCTTTTCAGGAGAATCTGATTGGCTGTTAACGAGCCACAATCATTGGTTAAGGGGGTTAACACTCCACGTTTCCTATTGGTTACTAGAGCAGCAGCTTGCCTATCAAAGGGCTGCTTTTGCTCTAGGGTTTTGTTCTGTTCAGAATGTATAATAAAGAGTTGAAGTTAACTGTTCACCGTCTTGTCTCCGTTCCTTGCGCCCATGCGCAGAACTTAACAGGAAGCATCAGATGAATTCTTCCACTTTGGATTTGGTCTCTCAAAGATTGAGATGATTTGTTTGAAAATGCTGGGGTTGGAGCCCAATTATTGGAATTTAGGGGAAATGTGGCAGAGTCAACCCATTGCTGTGGTGTGGATCTCATGATCATTTTCTACAAGGATATGTCCCAGCTGCTTTCCTCATATGGACCTTGAAGGTCATGTGTGAGAAGTATGACACACTTGCCTTTTGGAGATATTCCAATATCTTAAAGGTAAACATGCCATAATCTGTTTTAAGAGATGTATGTTAGTTTGGGCATTCTCTTTTGTATAGGTTGTCTGAGCAAATTGTCCTATGTAGTATGTTTCACATCCCCTAAATATGATGGGTTGGATGTGGTGAGAGGACCACACGTACATGCCCTTCGGTATAGCCTCTGAGACAGGGGTGGGATTCAATTTTTTTAACAACTGGTTCTGTGGGCATGGCTTAATTGGTGGGCGTGGCTTGATGGTCATGTGACTGGGTGCACATGGCTTGGTGGTCATGTTGTTGGCTGGGCATAGCCAACTCAATATCACTCACATTGAGGCACGCATCTCCTCGCCTGGCCTCTCATGACTGTGGGGATGCTGCAATAGTCATAAGTGTGAAAAATGGTCATAAGTCACTTTTTTCAGTGCCTTTGTAACTGAATGGTCACTCCACACAAGCAAAGTACCAGCAAAGGAGGGGGGGAAAACTCCAGAGAAGTTCCTGAGACAGGAAGTCTAGTTCTGCCAAGAACGTAATCAGGGTTAATGGAGAGGCAGTTTCTGTAAGCAACAGAATGTTTCCTTCCTGCCTTCCTTACAGGATTAGGCCAGTGATTTCTTCTTTAACCAGTTCTCCGAACGGCTTAGAATGTTAAACAACCGGTTCCAGTGAATAGGTGCGGACTGGTAGAATCCCACCCCTGCTCTGAGAGCCTCCATTTGAGGCTTCATCAGGAATTGCCAAGTAACTTCTTTTATTTTTTGTTCACTGAAGTTTTTAATAAACATAATAAAAACTAAGACAAACAAAACTGAAAGAAAAGAAAAAGAAAAAAGTAGAAAAAGGCAACAAAAATAACAATAAAAATTGGCTTCCAACTTTCATCACACTGAATGGAAGTTAACATTCTAACCTTTTACCTTTTTCAAAGTTACAAATAATCCTCCTTCTTGTCTCCATGATTTTTAAGGGGTTGGCAGCACATATGATGCTATATAGTTGATGGCTGAGAGCTAGTTTGGTTTAGTCCCACATTAGACAGAAAGCCAGTTGAATGACCTTGGGCCAGTCACTCTCACCTCTAGGAAGCAGGCAATATCAAAAGACCTGTAAAGCTTGCCAAGAAAACTACAGGGATTTGTCTAGGTGCTTACTAGGAATCAAAACTGACTTGAAGGCACACATCAATCAAAAAGGTTGGTGGCCAATCAGCTCTACTCAAGTGGTCTTTATGGGTGAAGATCACAGACCCATCTGTTGATAAGGCAGGGCTGGAACTGAGGAAGAGAGATCTCCTCCTGTGGGAAACAAAGTTTTTTTTTTTAAAAAAAAAAGGGGGGGGGGTTTCCTGGCCCTCTCTCCAGAGCAAGTGAGAGGGAGATAACCACATTAGAAGTCCCTGGCCCTGCAGTTAGAAAGCAAAGAAATCACAATTTAAAAGTCAGAGCCAGTGAGTGTTCAAGCACAAGGGAAGTGGCCTTCACAGTGAATAAAACACAATAGTATTACTTAGCCTACAGAGAGTTCCATAAAAAAAGGCTCATATCATTTAGAGTCTTCCATGGGCTTTTGTCGAGAAAAATTGCTGAAAAGATCAATTTTAAATGGCTCTGACTGCAAACAATGCATCCACCTTTATTTTTCCAAGGGGAAAAAAACTCCTTACATATTCTCATTTTTCCAAGGCTCCATCAAACAGGTAGCTTAAAAATATATCAGTGTTCAGCCATAAAAGGCAGGTTGCAAATGCAATAATATTTTTATTTGAAAATGATTGCACTGACTCCAGCTAGTTCACTACACGATAAGCCTTCACAAATGATCTTTCTATTAAGATCTCTCTCAACAATAAAATAGACCAGCATATTAGTCTTGTAAAGAAAATTAAGGTTATTTTTCTTTTAGTAGCAACACTCAGGGTACCAAAAATAATTCAAAAATGGCAACTTTATTCTGATTTAATAGTTTCAGCTTCTGTACAAATTTTATGTCACCTCCTCTTGTTTCAAATTCTGCTAGGGTGCCAAAGGATAATTTCCACAACGCCAGTGGCATTCCATTTTAAAAAAATAGTACAAATCAATTAGAGTCACATATTCTTGAAGAGCACCTAAATATATGGAACCATTATTAAATTAAAACCTATTTTGTTGTTTTTGGCAGATCTCTTTCAAATGGTGTCCAATCCACTTTGTGTTTTGGGCAGGAAGCTCTGTGTTTTCTTCACTTGGCAGGTTAAGGGAGAACTAATACAAAGAGGAATTGCAGTGCAGACTAGGAAGTGCAGCAGAAGCTAGCTAGTTGATGACATCACCCCATCATGAAGTCTTAGGCTCTGGAAATCAGAACAAGCTGTTGTCCATTCATGGCTGTCAACCAAAGGAAAGATATATAATACTGAAAACTATTAGAGGAAAAGCTCTACCTATGCACACTAGATTAATTCAGAAACCATCCTGTCCTGCTGGATCCTGTCCTGTCATTTCTGTGTTTCTCAACCTTGGCAACTTTAAGATGCATAGATTTCAGATCCCAGAATTCCCCACCAGGCTGGCTTGACGTTTTCAAGTTTTGCTAATGATACAGTTGCAGTCCAGGTGAGACTCTGCTGTATTCAATATTGAGAATCTTTTGTCTGAGGACTATTATAGCCTTGTTCTGACCGAAACCCTTTTCCAATAAAACAAACATGAACCAAAGGGAACAGAAACCTTTTAATGATTCTTACGAATCACTAGTTAAAAGGCTGTTGCAAACTAATTAACTTTGATAAGCACGAGCCTCACCAAAACTGTGCAAGGCTGCCAAGAATAACAGATAAGGTTACTTAGAAATATTTTACAACACAAGACTCTTCAAATATTAACTAAGATACTGCAATGTCCACGAGGCTCAAGTTTCGAAATGTCTTTGCTTCCTACAAAGAACGTCTGATTCACAGCTGGCTTTTATCTTCTTGAAGGAGGGGCCATTACTTTGCAGCCTTACTCCCAACTTGCCCGTGCTGCTGCAGCTGCTCTCTCCTGCGAACAGCCCTGCGCACACCCACACTTGGCACAGGTTCCTCAGGAAACTCCTCATCACTGCTACCAGCCCTCACAATCTCTGAAGGTAAGCAGTCCACTCCCTAATGGTTCTGGCCCCTCATCTGAGTCCTCGCTCTCCTCAGCCATCTGCATCTGCTGCCGGCTAACAACAACAAGCCTGTTCTATTTCCAGGGATGTCTTCTCAGTTGAAATCCTGATTTTTGAAAGATTATTTGCCAATTATTTGGGGTAGAAATCTGTCTTATTCAAGGGCCTGGCTATTGCATTTGTAGAAAAGATTAAAAAACATATAACAATAATTATAATATTGTTATACAAACTCCCCATCAGTCAATTGCAAAAGGCAGATTTACTTGGATCAGCTTACATCCAGTGACAACACCTTTGACACCATCAAACAGCAACACATGTCTATCCCAGAGTATTGGGAAAGACTTGATGGATAAAAGAGAAGGACTTGGTGGATAAATTGCCAAATCTGGTGTAAACACCTGGCTGACTACCATAATATCTGGCTATCACAATAATAATAACAATATAACACCCAAGCCCACTATTGCTTAAGCTCCTTACTAGTTGGTGCCATATCTGAGAGATGGCCTGATACAATAGATCTTATTCTCCAGCTAGTATTTATGAAGTGGATATAAAAGGATGAGTAACCACTTTCTGATCATATTTGGCTTAAGTTTGTTCCAAAGAATTTCTGCAGAGATGGAATCAAAGAGCTACTTAAGAGCTACAAAGAGACAAAAAGTGCTGCCTTGAGTATATAATTCATCACATTCCCCTGAAGTCAGTTTTTTTTTTTTTTATCCTGCTCCCACCCAGATTCAAATCCTAAACAACAGGTGGTTCACTCACACAGTAATCAAAAAAAAAAAATCCTAATCCAGTTTCCTCTCTCCTACATCATTACAATCCTTGGATAAAGTCCTTTACCTAAATTCAGTTTCTGTCTCCTTGGTCTTTTGCTTTCTAAATTAATTCCTTCTTCAATGTGAAGAAACACAGACTGTAATGACTACATTTAAAAACTCAAATGAAACATCAAACTGTGGTAACATTGACTTCGAACCCTATTTTCTGATTCCAGTTGGCTGACTGGCTCCAAAGTCAATGTGTCAGTTCAGATTTTATTTTAAAGCATACTCCAGCTTTCCCTTGGTCTGGTAATGATGTTTGAGTAGACTCCATAGCTTCTTTTTCAGTTTAGAAAAATAGCTACTGCTGTGATTGTTGGTCCTTCTAGCTCTACACTATCAATGTTGTCATTGTCAATAGAGATTTCTGACTCTGACTTGCTTTTCCAGCCCTACCTGAAAATGCTAAAGGTTGGCTCCTGAATCTGCAATGTTTTCTTTCTGAGCCAGATCTTCCCTTCACATTTCAACTATAATGATCTGTTAGAACTGACGGAACATCCAAAATGCATACATTTTTTTACAGGAGAGACGGATGACAAATCCAACATAAACTCTGCAGAGATTATTAGAAAACTCCCCTTCCTAAACAGTCTACAGTAATGACAGATCTGTGGCAAAAAGCCTGCCTGTAATCGTTAGGCTTTAAAATAGCTTTTGATGGAACCAATGGAGTTAGTTTCAAACTTCGATTGCTCTATAGGAAGTGTGCTCACATGGAGAATCTTTATGACCAAGGGTTGGAGAATACTCAAGAGATTAGACATAAATTTGGCATTAGCTGTAATGTTGGAGTTTCAAAAACCAGCAAGGGAAACATCCCAGCATTCCAATGCTGGCCTAAAGTTAGCCAGTCTTGAAGAAAGCAATTACATAAAATGACACTACTGCAAAATAAACAAGCTACCATTCATCAGGATGGTTTTATAGCCTGAATAGTGACCAAAAACAACAACTTTGTGCAATTTGTTGAGTGGGCAGATAATTATCTGCACATTATATATTTCTTTTCTTTGTGACCTCACTGTTTATAATTCGTGGACCTGCCCAAACATGCATGCATTATGTTCTCTCTCAAGTAACACTTTATGCACCCATGGAAGCAAATTCAGTTCACATAAACCAATGCTTTAATAAATGTCTATTTTTTAAATATGCCACCAGGCTTGGCTATTTCAGCTGTACAAAATGAAAACAAAAAGGTAACTGTTAAGTTCTGCGCATGGGCGCAAGGAACAGAGACGAGACGGTGAACAGTGAACTTCAACTCTTTATTATACATTCTGAACAGAGCAAAAGCCAAGAGCAAAAGCAGTCCTTTTATAGGCAAGCTGCTGCTCTAGTAACCAATAGGAAATGTGGAGTGTTAACCCCCTTAACCAATGAGAGTGGCTCGTTAACAGCCAATCAGATTCTCCTGAACAGACCAATCCGATATCGCTATTATCGGCCAATCAGAAGTGCAGGGCTAGAACCCTGCTATTTTCTAAAGCTTTTGATAAACTTTATTTGAGTACTTTATTAGTTCACAACACCCCTTCCCCCCGGGTTCTATTTGGGGGGGTGCGGTGACGTAATCTCTGAGGTAGGAAGGTTGCTTCGACTGTCTATTGGATTTACGCTGTCCCACCAGTTCTTGTCCGTAAGCCTGTTTTGGTGGGGCATTTTTGGGCAAGTTGGGTGCTGGTGGTTCTTCGTTGGACGACTCGGTGCCGCTAGTGTTCTCGTTGTTGTCCTCTGCCCCTTGTGGGCTTGCGTCTGTTGGATTGTTCCTCTGTGGCGAGGCCACCCCCATCCTTGATCCTTCTTCACTTGTCACGCCCAATGGCTGACTTCTTTCATTCCTGCTTTCCGCCATCTTGAATTCGGGTTCTTCAACATCCCCTCCCCCCTCAGTTTGGGAGTTACTGGAGTCACGGAAACTAGGTTGTAGCCTCGAGCGAAGCTGATCAATATGGCATTTACATATTTTTCCATCGCAGGTTTTCACCCGGTACGACTTGGGTCCAGTGGCTTGAATAACCTCGATCCACAATGGTTCGCCAGAGAGGTTTCTGGCGAAAACTAAGTCATTTATCTGGAATTTGCAGCATTTTCTGCTAGATCCACAGGGTTTCTCTGGCTCGTAAGATGGGTGAAGCCGGTCGAGGTGGGAGCGGAGTTTGCGTCCTATCAATAGTTCTGCTGGAGTCTTGCTGGTGACGCTGTGCGGAGTGATGTGTTGGAGAAAGAGTATTCTATTTATCTTATCTTCAATGTCCCCATTGTCCATCTTGTAGAGGTTTTTTTTTTAACAAACTGTACCATGTGCTCGGCTCTTCCGTTAGCTGCAGGGTTCGCTGGCAAAGTTAGTGCATGGCAAATACCGCGGTCCACTAAGTATTGTTCAAAAGAAAGCATGGTAAACTGGGGTCCATTGTCAGATACCAGAACGTCTGGCAGTCCATGCATCACGAATAATCTATTCAACTTCTGGATGACAGACTCGGTTGTAGTACTTTTCATTTCGTGGATCTCGAGCCAGTTTGAATAGGCATCCACTGTTAATAGGAACGTATGTCCCTTAGTAGGTCCCACAAATTCAATATGAATGTGGGACCATGGTTCCCGAGGTGTTTCCCATTCTGTCGGAATTGCTTTTGGTGGGGCATTGCTAATCTCCTGGCAATTATAACAAGTCTTTATACAGGCTTTGATTTGTTTGTCGATGCCTGGCCACCACGCGTAGCTTTGTGCAAGAGCTTTCATGCACACGATGCCGGGGTGGCCTTCATGTAGTGTCTTTGGTATCGTTCATTAGTAACCGGTCTGGGACAACGACTCTATCCCCCCACAGGATGCAGCCCTTTTGCGAAAAAAGTTCCGTTTGTCGATTCTTGAAGGCAATGAAGTCATCAGGGGTTTGATCTACTGGCCATCCTTGTTCGACCCAACTAAGAACCCGCTTTAAGATAGGATCGCGTTTTGTTTTGATCGCGATATCTCTAGTGGTCAGCAGCGGTGAATGCAGCGTTTCAATCTGGAGCGTTGTAAGGGTTTGAGCTGGGTCATCGACGGTTTCCAGAAGTGGTGCATGGCTCAATGCATCAGCGTGGGGAATGGCTTTCCCCAGGCGATGCTGCAGCTTATAATTGTACGCAGCCAAAAACTCCGACCAGCGAGTCATTCTAGGTGATAATATATAGGGGGTTGGCTTGTCTCCCGCTATAATCCCCAGCAAAGGTTTGTGGTCGGTAACAATAGTAAAAACTCGTTCATAAATATATTCATGAAACCGTTTAACAGCAGATACAACAGCAAGAGCCTCTTTATCGATTTGACTATGGTTACGTTCAGCCTTTGATAGAGTTCTTGAAAAATAGGCAATAGGGGCTTCACTACCGTTTGGCAACACATGGGTCAAAATGGCTCCTACTCCAAATGCTGACGCGTCATATGTGATTGTTAAAGGCAAAGTCTCGTTATACTGCATTAAAACAGCCAATCATGGTCGACGATGGTCAATGGTAAGAATGCAGTACGATTTTTGAATGAGATCCAGACCAGGCTTGATCCAACAACCGGAATTCGGTTTCCTTGATAGTCCTTGAGAATGATTCTTTGGATTCTGAGGTCTTGCCGGCAGACGGCAGGGATCAATTGTTTCAGGGTCTTCCAGGAAACCATCGAGAGAGACAATCCTGAATTGACTTCCATCATGCAGGGCTGGTTCTCGATGGCGACCTTCACTCGGATTTTCTTTGCATCTAATAATGATGCGTGACCAATCGTGATGGTTTGGTGTGCCTCTTCTCATTTCGTTGAATGGGCTAGTGATTTATTTCTGTAGGAGTGGTTGTTCCATTGGTGGTTCGAATGTTCCCGATTCACAGGACGACTTCCTGTGGGTTGGCGATAGTTGGCCTCCCTCTGAAATAGGCTGGCTCCTATTTTGCTTCAACAGACCTTTCCGATGTGGCCTCTCTTCCCACAAATATGGCAGAGCGCGTCGAGGAATTTGCAGTCTGACCGTGGATGGTTTGCCCCACAGTCTGCGCATTGATATTGCAGTCTCTGGTTACGCTAGTGGCGTTGGTCTCATTCAGACCGGAGCCAGTTGACTTCTTCCTCATCGCTTTCTGAGGTCCTCATGGTGGGTTGCTGTTGCATGTCCCTCAAGGTGAGGTGAGGTTTCACCAGTGTGTTGGTGGAGCGGAGCTTTGGTGCAGCGCATTTGGGCGGCCGACTTCCTGGTTGCTTCTGCTGCAGTAGCGTCAGCGATGTCGCCTTTCGCCATCAGCTTGCTTTGCACGTGCGGTGCATCTAATCCCAGAACTATTCGGTCTCTGAGAGCTTCTTCGAGGTCGGCGAACCCACAGAGGCCTCCCAGGTTCCGGAGATCCGCGATGAAATCTGCAACGCTTTCTCATTTCCACTGGTCTCTCTGGTAAAATTCATGCCTTCGTACAAGCGTTGGTATGTAGGTGCATAGTGGGCCCATAGGAGGGGCTCGAGGACGTCCCAGTCCATGGATTTCACCTCAGCCGTTTTCGCCAGTGCCTTGGCCATCTTGAAAATGGCAGGTCCGCAGTGAGTCAGGAATACCGCTCTCTTTTTCCCAGTAGGGGCATCCTTCAAGTTGTTGGCCTCCAGAAACATCTGGAACCGGTCCATGTATGAGTCCCAGTCTTCTTGTGCCGGGTCGAATGGAGTGGGTGGTATGGTGCTACTGGTCATGGTTTCCGCCGTTGATGCGCCTTCAGCCACGTGGTCTGTTTAGTGCTCTGTAGTGTTCAGTCAGCTCTGACTTCTCTGTATCCCATCCTCGTCGCCAGTGTTAAGTTCTGCGCATGGGCGCAAGGAACGGAGACGAGATGGTGAACAGTGAACTTCAACTCTTTATAATACATTCTGAACAGAGCAAAACCCTAGAGCAAAAGCAGCCCTTTTATAGGCAAGCTGCTGCTCTAGTAAGCAATAGGAAATGTGGAGTGTTAACCCCCTTAACCAATGAGAGTGGCTCGTTAACAACCAATCAGATTCTCCTGAATAGATCAATCCGATATCGCTATTATTGGCCAATCAGAAGTGCAGGGCTAGAACCCTGCTATTTTCTAAAGCTTTTGATAAACTTTATTTGAGTATTTTATTAGTTCACAACAGTAACAATCACCAGTGCAAATCATTTTCATAAAGCTCATGCTTTAGCAAATATTAACGTTGATTGGAAATCTTTATCATGTTATCCAAGATTTATTTGGCTTTTGATGGAGCCTAGAAGAAGTGAAGATGTCTGTGTATGTAAATTGATGAATAGATCTGTGCAAAAAGAAAAAATAAATAATTTATGTTCTTAGTCCTTCCTGCTCTGAAGTGTCTGTTGCTATATTGAAAAGTAATGTTTTAATTGCTCTCTTTCTGCCCTGACTCTCTCTCTCTCTCTCTCTCTCTCTCTCTCTGTGTGTGTGTGTGTGTGTGTATGAGAGAGAGAGAGAGAGAGAGAGAGAGAGAGAGAGAGAGAGAGAGAGAGAGAGAGAAAGTATAAAGAGTATTACAGAGTACTTTTGGTACTTAAGTAATAATTTTCAAAAACACTGAATATAAATGATATTAATAGAAATAAAATTGGGATCTTTCAGCTTCACTTCTTCCTATTATGGGAGTGCCAAAATTAACAGTGGTAAATCTTCATTTTCAGTGTATTCTATCTGGCCACTAGAATGTTTCTTCCAAAATATAATTATTTTCTATTACATACTAAAAAAGCAAGAAAGTTCTTTCCAGCAATTAAGTATCCTCCCTTTCGATGGCACTGCTTTCAGATATACTTATGGTCACATTGTAGTGCTATTCATTGGAGGACCGAGTCAAGCAAGAGTTCTTCAAACACTCAAGGCAACTACATTTATATTTGGGGTTAGCTGTTTGTGAGCAAGCTGGCTGGAACTATGTTTAAAAAATAAAATAGGAAACCCTACCCACAAAGAATTACAAATAAAACCACTACACTAAACCTTGTTGTTACAGTGTTAGAATTTATCTTTTTTTCAAGCTCCTTCAACTGTCCATCCCCTGGTTCCTGTTCATGGACTTCATCCTTGCTCTCTTTGATGGAGGAGTTCCAGCTTCTCCCCCTGGAAGAACTGATGACTCATGAGGCACTTGATCAAGGAGACCCATACATCTCTTGCTCTGTTTCTGCCCATGAAGATTAATTGTCCAGAACAATTGATGCAGTCCTGTGTATCTGGCTGGTAGGTTTGACCACTGAGAGATTTACAATTAGGTTCGTGTAGTCATGCTGGAACTGGGAGGCATTCTCTATGCAAAATCTTCTTCATCTTTGCATTTTTATATGTATTGCATGTTGTGTTACATTCTTGATATGAAATTCTGGCTGAACTCAATAAAGAGTTTCCAACTAGGCTTGTCATGGCATGAAGCAGCTGAATGTTGCTCCCTGGTGTGCTCTCTAGCCATCCCACCATATCTATGCCATTGATTGCTTCTAAGTACCACCTGAACTATTGTTCTCCAACCGGGGAAGGTGTGGCACACAGCTTGGTGCAGAATATACATGGAGCTCTTGGTTGCCTGGTGCATCTCAGATGTTCTTTGATATCCTTGCAAAGTGGTAGTGGTGAATGAAATAGGGCAGTCATGCTAGCAGCCAGTTTGTGTTTCTTCCTCTGGACCATGTGCTGTAACTGGGATATCCTCTCTCCCAGTGGTGGGATTCAAATGTTTTTACTACCAGTTCTATGAGCGTGGCTTGGTGGGTGTGGCAGGGAAAGGATATTGTAAAATGTCCAGTCAGAGGTGGTATTTGCTGGTCTTCAAACTACTCAAAATTTCCACTACCTGTTCTCCAGAACTGGTCAGAACCTGCTGAATACCACCTCTGCTCTCTGCCTTTCCTCAACTGCACCATCACATGTATTCTTAGAGAAAGCAGGATGCTCTACAACAGCCAAGTGTAGTAGCAAAGATAAAGGACTGGAGCATGACCTTAAGCAGAATCTGAACTGAATGATGCATAAAAGAAGTGAAAGAATGCAAGCTTTGAGAGAAATAGAATGCCACCAGTAGGTATGGGCTACTACACTTTTCTCCACTGTTCTCTCATTCATTTCTCATTTCTGATTCCTACAGTATATGAAAAACAAAGCACTATATTAATCATAGCTGGTGGCTTATAATGTTTTGCAATCCCAGGGTTAGATTTTTGATGATCTTCTTCTTCTTCTTCTTCTTCTTCTTCTTCTTCTTCTTCTTCTTCTTCTTCTTCTTCTTCTTCTTCTTCTTCTTCTTCTTCTTCTTCTTCTTCTTCTTCTTCTTCTTCTTCTTCTTCTTCTTCTTCTTCTTCTTCTTCTTCTCCTCCTCCTCCTCCTCCTCCTCCTCCTCCTCCTCCTCCTCCTCCTTCCCCCCTCCCCCCCTCTCCCCCTCCTCCTCTCATGTTTTTTTCTGGATAGAAATCACACTCCAATTTCATGTGCAATGAGGACTGTGTTTAAGTGCTGTGGGTTACTGCTGCACTGCATGTGCCCCATATGATATATCAGCAGACACCTGAATTAATCCCATCTGCTAAAATAGCACCTGGGTTTGGTGATCTGTTATTCTTTGTTTTCAGGAAATTGGGCTCACCAATCAGCTATACTTTTTATATGGATATGCAGGTGTATATGTTCTTACCTGCATGACTTTGTATGGTATAGAGAGGAAGGATATCTGAAGGCAAGTAGCATCATAGTAGAATTTTTATGGGCAAAGTTTCCTTAACCTTCTAATGCTTCCAAAACTTCCAATATTTCCAACTGGCTTCCTATGAAAATTCCAACCCAATTCATCGCTGATTTGTTTTTGTTTTTTTCTGTAAGAGTCAAGCTTCTCTGGCTATTTCAAGGAAATATTCCATTAAAAATGTAGGAAAAACCTCTAGAAACCTCACTCTAGGGAACTACTTTGTATGATAGGGACAAGTAGCTGATGGACCAGCTGATGGACCATAAGAAGTTTAACTTCTTGAAGAAATTAAAAACATTTGGTTAGTGAAAGGCAGGTGTGATGTTGACATCTGGCAATGAGTCACCAGCCTAAAGTTCCCACCATCGCATGAAATAAACTTTAGAGTGAAATAAACTTTAGAGTGAAAAAAAAGTTGCTAAAAAAGGAAATAACTCCTATATTATTGGAGAAATACCAGGCATTCTTATGAAAAACAGACTCTGCCAAATTCACATTATGAAGCTTAATTTAACTGCAGTTTTGAAAGCTGGTAAAGACTCTACGAATTGTACAAACTACTGCCCAATTTTTTTGTTTCAATGTTGATACTAAAAATTTAACAGCTACCTTGGCAAGATATAACATGCAATAATTCATTCATCACAGTAATGTTCTAGAAATATAATACATTGGGCTGAGCCTAATATTATGCCTATTGCTAAGAAAAGTCCCAAAGCATGTAGGCAAATGTTTAGGTTTTGTTTATTGTTCAGAATCTATTAAAAATTTGGGAATTGCTGTCCTTAGGATATTATAAATAGCAGATAAGAATATTTCAACTCATATTACCCAAATGAAGTAAAATCTTAAGAAGAGATAAGACAATGTGCCAGATTTGTGAAAAAAGTTAATGTGGTAAAAATGAATATTGTAATAAGCCTGCTGCACATTTTAGAAGCAATGCCTATATTGGCTGTACTTAAATATTTCAAACAGATTGATAATGATGATTTTTTAATGCAGGGAAAAATTCCTGGGAATTCTCTGTTAACATTATAGATTCATTTGGAGCTAGTGGTTCTATTTTTCTGATTTCATAACATATCATGCATTGTTAACTTGTTAACTTCAGTAATGTATAATGAAAACAAATGTATAATAAAAACAAATGATACTATTTACCAAAGTGGGTTGAACTTCAGAGGAATTATTAAGCAACCATGAGTCCTTAGCACATTCTTGGTTCTAACTAGGGTAGAAATTCATTCATGTTTTGCAGTGCTGAAGGCAACCAGACATATCTAAACCTTAATGGACAGAAAATTAAAATGTAATTCTAGTTCTCATGAAAAACCGATGCTTTGGACAGATTCCTATTTTTAAATGGCTGATTATACTTTTGTTTTTTTAAGAGGGTGGGGAGAGAAAACATTAGCCAAAAATAAGATGATTACACTTAATCAGCTAATAACATCATTATCTCTGAAATTTGTTTTTGCAATCACTATAACTTTTCTATAACTGTTAAATTATACTATATACACACAAAAAAAGTTGCTTGACTCCAGCGCCCTCCCAGTCTCTGAAATTCTTGAAAAATTAAGTGAATTGAAAAAGCTTTTACTGACACTAAGCCTACAATTTATTGCTAGCATAATTTTACTAAATTAAAGTTGAAAGCATTCCTGGAAAGATGCTAATGCATGAGATTTTACAGTTGGCTTTATGAAATTTGTCAATTTTTAGGTCTTTGAAGTGGGTTCATATAGAACAAAAAGGCAAGATTAGATAATATTGTTTAGCAATATTGCATTATTATAAAACTGGTAGTCAACAATGAGTAAATAAAACCTTTAGAGAGGTTATAACTATTGATATTGTGAAACTCTGTTTTTGTACTTGATCCCTAATATATAGTGCAACCTAGACTTAGTTCAGATCCCTATAAAACTGAACCAAGTTTATACCTTCTGAAATTACAAAATTTATCCCTATAAAAGAACAAGCATATTGTAGGGAAGAGTCAATGCTTCATTCTAGAACAGTTTGCTGAAAAAAATACACCATCTTTTCTCACAGAGCTTCATTTATGGCATTTGTTCAAATCAGCCTTTCAGCTAATTTCCAGAGTCAGGCTATAGAGGAAATGAAAACCATCCTGTATATATAAGCATCTGATAATTTGCTGCAGGTTTTTTTTTCTTGAATTAGAAATGTTAACTCAATTGTTATATGGAAAGTAAATGGCACTCTCTTAGGTAACATGGAAAGTACTACAACCAGTGGTGGGATTCAAATTTTTTTACTACCGGTTCTCTGGGTGTGGTTTGATGGGCGTGGCAGGGGATGGATACTGTAAAATCTCCAGTCAGAGGTGGTATTTGCCAATTCTCTGAACTACTCAAAATTTCCATTACCGGTTCTCCAGAACTGGTCAGAATCTGCTGAATACCAGTTCTGACTACAATTTCTAACAATCCATTCCCACCATTTTACATCTTCTGTTCCCTGTGAAGATTCTCAGTCACCCAGGTCATGGTTGTCCCAAAGATGCTTTTTCGAGAGGCAACTTTTGTTGTTTTTCTTTTCTTTTTTTTTGACATTTTGCTTCTCATTCAAGAAGCTTCTTCAGTTCTGAATGGTGGAAAATGGGAGGATTTATATTCCTTGAAGTCATCTGGTCATTAGCACCCTTTCTGAGAGTCATTGAGGCCACTTGAAGGTTTATCTGTGCCCTCAGGGTGCAAATGGGTATGGAGCTTTCTTGGAACTGCTGAAAGGACTGGGTTATAAACTGGATATAGGTGGTGTCATATCCTTCCTCTATGTTGAGAGAAGGCTTTTTAATCTTAACATTGATAGTCTCTTTGGCCCCTCTTTCAAATCTCTTTCAAAGAGGCCATCTATGAAAGTCCAGTTGCCTCTTGAAAAAACACCGTTGGTACTTTGTTGCTCAACTGTCACACACAAAAATTCAAGAATCTGTAGCTAAAACTGGTATATATAGATACAATTTCAATAAATTAACCAATTAACTAATTTCCCACCCATCTTACCAGGAAGAGACTAGTTGTTGTTTTTTTTGCTCTAGCAAGCTATAGGATTTCTGAAAGACAAATTTAATTCTAGCAGGTATAAAAGTAGCTTTACTCTTTAATACTTTCCTTTGCATTAATGATTGTTTTTGGTTTTGATAATAATGTCAGAATAATGAGAGATTGATGAATTTGGAATCTGCATTTAGGAAGAGATACAAGTTTATTCCATAACTGTTTATATACAGGGATCTCAAAGCAAGATTCACATTTGATTTCTTCCTTTTTTGTAATATATCCTGAAATGTCTGCCCTACAGCTCTGTGAAGAGGCAAAAATCATAAGATTCCATTTATCTAAAGTCTCTGTTCTTTTGAAACAAGAGAGGTAGCAACTGTGTATGTCCTTCTACTATAGATTGTCTGCTTATGGATATATTTCTGTGTCTCTTATCATACCAAAGTGAAGTTGTTTATTGTTAAGATTAATTTGATCAGCTGATTTTTTTCTTTTAATTTGAAGTCCAACAAACATTTGGGCATTTACAGGTCTGCACTATACTATCAAGTTCTGTGTGATGCTTTTGGTAAAAGCAAGATACTATTTCCAGATTTGGCAAGGATTTGCAAATTTTTTAAACTTAAAAATTGGATTATCTTCATTTTGTAAGAAGTAGAAACTTTATTCCATTTATAGAAGAAAATGTTTGGTGTATTTCTTTTTACTGTAATATATATACAATGTTGTTCCAAAAGTGCTTTTTCAAAAGGCAACTGGACTTTGTATTTCCTTGAAGATGTTTCACTTCTCATTCAAGAAGCTTCTTCAATTCTTTTTTTTTTTTTTTGGCAATACATTTTTTATTTTTTGTTAGCTTCTTTAATTATTGATAAAGTTCTACAATTCTACAGAAAACTGCTGACAAATGAAGACTTGTTTAGTCCTTAATGCAAGCTTATTCTTTTGTAGATATAAATTCTGTAATTTTGGAAGATATAAACTTGGTTCAATTTTACATGGATCTGAACTTTGTCTAGATTATATGTATAATCTCTTGGAATTCTGTCTCATTAAATGTACACATAAAAATCTGTATGCTATGTTTACTTCCATGTTAAAAATATTTACATGATTATAAAACTAGCACATCAGGATCAGATCTTCTATCCTATTGAAACAGAATGTGTAAAGCTTGCAACAATAAAATGTTTGATATAGTGCATATATAAAAAAAATTCTGAGCTTCAGGTTTGAGGCATATTATTTACTGTGCTAGAAATGTCTTTTTTAAAGCTTGGATTTATTAGCCTGGTTCACATATCATACCAAATTATTTCATATAACTCTGAATCATAAACTATGGTTTGCTGAACATTATATGATCATGCAAAACCAATATGAACCACATTTTTAAAGTAATTTATAAAGGCAGTCCCTAGCAGTGTAAGAAAGGGCAGCTAACATGGACCATCAAGGCAGCTATTTATAGCATATTATGAAAATATTGGGCATGAATTAGCCTACTGTTAAGTCCTGAGCATGGGCGCAAGGAACGGAGATGAGACATCGAACGGTGACTTCAACTCTTTATTGTAAAATAAGAACAGAGCAAATACTTGGGCAGCAGCAGCTCTTTTATAGAGCTGTCTGCTGTCAAAACAACCAATGATTTGAGTTTACCGCTTTCACAAGCGTCCAATCAGAGGGGCCCGTTAACAGCCAATCAGACTGGCCAGAAACGACCAATCATGACTCGCTATTCGCGGGCCAATAAGAAGTGAAGGATTACAAGCCTGCTGCAAAGTAAAGCTGTTTAGGGTTGTGCCGCTGCGTTGGCTTAGTCCATAACACCCCTCCCCCCTAGGTTTCGTCTGAGGGGTGGGGTGACGTATTCCCGTAAATAGGCAGGTCGTTTCACCTGTCTGCTTGACCTGCGCTGTTCCACCGGTTTCTGTCCTGGCTCTGGTTCTAGTGGGCTGCTAGGTGGGTTGGATGGTGAAAACTGTGGCCCTGGGATGCTTTCCCTGCTTACGCCAGTGCTGTCTTCCGGGTTCCCTGGATCTGTTTCCATCGCAGTGCTGTCACGCGGCGAGGCCACTCCCTGGCTCGGTTCTCCTTCTCCCTGGTTGGTTGTGTAGACTGTTGGGTTTCGATTGTTATTTCTTCTTCGGCCTCCTCAATGTTCCTTCCCCCCCCAGCTAGAGATTCCGGGGCTGAGATAGGACTAGGTGCTAATCTGGAATGGAGTTGGTCTATGTGATGCTTCCACATCTTACTATCTTCAGTTTGTAGGTGATAGGATTGGGGTCCCGTAAGTTGCATTATGGTAGCGGGGACCCACAATGGGTTGCCCAAGAACTTTTTTTGCAAACACGAGGTCACCTTCCTGGAATGCCCGACACTTGCTGCTGGATCCTGGGGGTTGTTCAAGCATGTAGTTTGGGTGGAGGCGATCGAGATGCGAGGGAAGTTTCCGGCCCATCAGGAGTTCAGCTGGGGTTCTGTTCATGGTACTGTTTGGGGTTATGTGCTGGAGGAGAAGCATCCGGTTTATTTTGTCATCAATGTCGCCATGGTCCATTTTGTGCAAAGTCTTTTTTACAAATTGAACCATTTGCTCAGCCCTACCATTGGCTGCAGGGTGAGCTGGCAATGTTAAAGCATGACGGATGCCCCGATCTGCCAGGTATTGTTCGAATGGCAGGGCAGTGAATTGGGGGCCATTATCGGAGACCAGGACATCTGGCAATATGTGGGTAGCAAATAGCTTATTCAGCTTTTGAGTGACCGCCTCTGGTGGTGCTTTTCATCTTGTGGACTTCGAGCCAGTTTGAATAGGCATCCACTGTTAGGAGGAAAGTGTGTCCTCTTGTGGGTCCCGCAAAATCGATGTGGATACGGGACCAAGGACCTCGAGGCGTTTCCCACTGAGTTGGGGGAGTTTTTGGAGGAGTAGAGCAAGTCTCCTGGCATTTGCTGCACTTTGCTACCCAGGTCTCTATCTGTTTGTCTAACCCAGGCCACGATGCATAACTCCTGGCCAATGCCTTCATCCGCACGATGCCTGGATGTCCATTGTGTAACATTTTTAATACCCTATGTTGCAATTTCTCTGGGAGTACAACTCTGTCTTCCCACACGATGCAGCCCTTTTGGGAGAATAGCTCTGTTTGTCGATTCCTAAATGGCTTGAACATGTCATTGGTTGCGCTGACCGGCCAACCCCGTTCCACCCAGCTGAGGACTCGTGCCAAAACAGGGTCCTTTTTTGTTTCTAAGGCGATGGCTTGAGCAGTCAGCGGTGGCGATTTGAGGGTTTTGATTTGCAATACAGCTAAGGTTGGAGCAGGGTCCTCTATGACATCTGGTAGTGGAGAGCGGCTCAAAGTGTCAGTGTGGGGAATGGTTTTCCCCGGGCGGTGTTGCCGTCAGTAATCGTAGGCGGCTAAAAATTCTGACCAACGTGTCATTCTTGGTAATAAGATATGGGGAGTTGGTTTGTTTCCTGCCAAAATACCAAGTAGCAGCTTGTGGTCTGTAATTATGGCAAAGGGTCTCCCATACACATATTCATGGAAACGTTTAATTGCAGATACAATAGCGAAAGCCTCTTTATCAAGTTGACTATAGTTTTTTCGGTCTTAGACAAAGTTCTCGAAAAGAGTGCAATAGGTGCCTCATTCCCATTTGGTAGGACATGGCTTAAAATGGCTCCCACTCCAAATGGTGAGGCGTCACAGGTCAAGGGAAGAGTCTTGTTGTATTGCATTAATACAGCATCGGAGTTTAAGAGGTCTTTTACTTGTTGGAATGCCCTTTCTTCATGCCGTCCCCAGACCCAGGAAGCCTTTTTGTCGAGAAGTCTATGTAGGGGCTCGGCTACGGTCACCTTCTGGGGCAAGAAGATGTTATAAAAGTTAATGAGTCCCAGGAAGGCTTGGAGGTCTGTCTTATTCCTAGGTCTCGGGGCGTTTTTGATTGCGGTTAGTTTTTTTTCGGTGGGGTGGATTCCCTGTCTGTCGAGAAGGTATCCCAGGAACTCCACTCTCTCCGTACAAAGTTGACGCATCCCTTTTTACCTTCAGACCAGCGTCTTTAAATTTCTGTAGAACTTTTCTGAGTCGTTGTACTAATAATACTCTTTAGTGGGGGCAGCTATTTGGACATCGTCAAAATAAGGCACGACGCCTTTTATGCCTTTGTAATAGTCTCTCCATTAAACTTTGGAAAATGCCAGGCACCACGCTTACTCCGAATTGGAGTCTATTGCACTTGAAGATGCCTCTATGTGTAACTATTGTCTGGGCTTCTGCAGTTGTCGCGTCTACAGGTAGTTGCTGGTATGCCTGAGCTAAGTTCAATTTCACAAATATTTTTCCACCACCCAGGGAATGAAGAAGGTGTTGGACCACCGGTACTGGGTAAGTGCTCTGTTGAAGAGCATGATTTAGGGTGGCCTGGTAATCCCCACAAATTCTTAACGAAGCATCTGGCTTCATAGGCGTTACTATTGGAGTTTCCCAGCGGGCATGGTCAATCGGTTCCAATATACCCTGGGCTATCAGTTTATCTAACTGCTCGTCGATCTTCGGCTTGAGGGCAAAAAGTACCTGACAAGGCTTAAGCCAAATGGGAGCTACATCGGGGTTGAGATTAAATGATATAGGGGTCCCCTTGTACTTGCCTAATGTTCCTGTGAACATGTCCTGGAATTCCTGGATGAGGGCCTCTTCCCAGTCATCACTTCTGGTTTGGTGTATGCCAGCTAGTTCAATCCCGAGTGGGGCGAACCACTGTAACCCTAACAAACTGGGTCGGTCACGATCGACGACAGTCAGGGGAAGCATCGCGGTGCAGTCCTTGAAGGAGACTTGGACTTGGCTGGAAGCGACAACTGGAATTCTGTTTCCCTGGTAGACTTTTAGGATGATTTGTTGAGTGCTGAGGTCCTGGCAGCAGATGGCAGGGATCAGCTGTTTGAGGGTTTTCCAGGATACCATCGATAGGGATGATCCCGAATCAACTTCCATCACGCACGGTCAATTCTCAATAGTAAACCTTACGTGGATCTTTCTTGCATCGAACGATGAAGCGTGGCCGATAATAATGTTTTGGTGGGCCTCTTCTCGTCTCATTGAAGAGGTAGGTGCTCGATTTCGGTAGTAGTAGTGGTTGTTCCATTGGTGGTTCAGGCGGTCCCGATTCTCAGGAGTTTTGCCTGTCTCCCGGTGGAGATTGTTCTCCCTTCGGCTGGGACTGGACTCTCACTTGCTTCTGCAGACCATCGTGATGTGGCCTCTTTTCCCACAGGTACGGCAGAGTGCATCGAGGAATTTGCAGTCTGATCACGGGTGGTTTGCCCCGCAACCAGCACATTGGCGTGGAAGTCTCTGGTTCCTTTGCTCTCATTCTGAGTGAAGCCGGTTGACCTCCTCTTCCTCACTGTCTGAGGATGACTCGAGGTCTTCGTGTTGGGTGGTGATAGCGTGCTTCTCAGCGGTAAGCAGGCTATCATTAGTGAGTTGGTGAAGCAGTGCGTTCGCTCAGCGCATTTGAGCGGCTGACTTCCTGGTTGCTTCTGCAGCAGTAGCATCGGCGATGACATCTGCAAGGCTGATGTCTCCTTTTGCCATAAGTTTACTCTGCACGTGTGGTGTGTCTAATCCCAGAATTATGTGGTCTCTCAGGGCTTCCTCGAGGTTTACAAAACCACAAAGGCCTCCTAGGTTCCAGAGGTTGGCTATGAAATCCCCAATGCTCTCGTTCTTCCGTTGGTCCCTCTGGTAAAACTCATGTCTTCGTATCAGTGTAGGTACTGCGGGTGCGTAATGAGCCCGGAGGATTGGGGCGAGGGTATCCCAATCCATGGTCTTCACTTCCGCCGGTTTGGACAGTGCTTTAGCCATTTTGAAAACGGCAGGGCCGCAATTAGTCAGGAACACCGCTCGTTTCTTGCCAGGTGTAGAATCTTTTAAATTGTTGGTCTCTAGGAACATCTGGAAGCAATCTATATACGAGTCCCAGGAGATGAGACATTGAACAGTGACTTCAACTCTTTATTGTAAAATAAGAACAGAGCAAATACTTGGGCAGCAGCAGCTCTTTTATAGAGCTGGCTGCTGTCAAAACAACCAATGATTTGAATTTACCGCTTTCACAAGCGTCCAATCAGAGGGGCCCGTTAACAGCCAATCAGACTGGCCAGAAACGACCAATCACGACTCGCTATTCGCGGGCCAATGAGAAGTGCAGGATTACAAGCCTGCTGTAAAGTAAAGCTGTTTAGGGTTGTGCTGCTACATTGGCTTAGTCCATAACACCTACCAGGTCTCATTGATTTCAGAGGGAGAATTAAACCTTTCCCATTTAAGCGAACAATGTTTAAAAGCTACTTCCTTTTGATGAATCATACCCCTTGTGATTAGAAATATATATATATATTTTATATATATATATATATATATATATATATATATATATATATATATATATATATATATATGTTTTCTTAAGTTTTCGCGGGTACTTACATGTCTGGCATTCAGCTTTGTTCGGGTATTTTCCCACGTGGTGCTTTTAAAGTTGTAGCAACGTTTCAGCAGAATCTCATCTGCCATCATCAGGCTTCTGATGGCAGATGAGATTCTGCTGAAACGTTGCTACAACTTTAAAAGCACCACGTGGGAAAATACCCGAACAAAGCTGAATGCCAGACATATATATATATATATATATATATATATATATATATATATATATATATATATATATATATATATATTCAGAAGAAAGAGAGGTTGCTCTTCGGGAAAAGTTTTTTATTTTTGTTCAGAATTTTCGGATTTGTTATCTCAAGTCCGTCCTCAGTGAACAGTTAGTTGGAAATGTGTTAGGGAAGAAGCTTTGGTCGTTATTTCTGTCGTTGATTTCAGAGTTCTGTAGATTGGCAGCGCGGGCATCGATCGCGTGATTGGCTTGTCAGTTGTTTTGGGTGCGAGCTGGGTTGTTTTTTGATGTGTTATTCATCCAATTTTCACGTAATCCTTGGTAGTTAGGGTCGATGTCTTTGTGGCGATTGATGCAATTGGGGCCAGTGTGCCATGCTTCGATAAATTCACGTGCATAACGTGTTTTGCCTGTGCCAATTACTTTGGCTGCATCCCAGTTAAAGCAATGATTGTGCTCTATGCTGTGTATTGCTATTTGAGATAGTGGGTCTTTTCTTTTAACTGCTAGTGTGTGTTCATGGATTCTTTCGTGGAGTTGTTTTCCAGTTTGTCCAATATATTTCTGGGGGCATGTTTTGCATGGTATTTCATATATAACGTTTTTCATTGAGGTGATTGGTAGTTTGTCTTTACCTGATATGAGTGTTTTTCTTAATGAAGTTGTTGGTTTGTGTGCAATATTGATGTTGAATGGTTGTAGATGTCGTGATATGATTTCTGATACACCATGTACACTAGAACGAATCAAAGAAATACAGTTGGAACCTGATGAATGCATGGTATCCTTTGATGTTATATCACTTTTCCCATCGATCCCTCTTGAACATGCCAAAAATATAATTCAACACCAACTAGAAGAAAAACCCATCAATATTCCCACCGATAGAGTGATGGAGCTAATTACACTTTGCCTAACCAACTATTGCCAATTCAACAAAAAATTCTACCTCCAAAAAAAAGGCACACCAATGGGCTCTCCTATTTCAGGTTTCATCGCAGAAATAGTGTTACAAGATCTAGAAAAAACCGTTTTTACAAATTTCAAACCAAAACTATGGCTTAGATATGTTGATGACACGTTTGTCATAGTCAAACAAACTGAATTAGAACAACTACACAAAGCAATCAACTCAATACACCCAGACATACAATTCACACGAGAAGAGATGAATAATGCCCAATTATCATTTCTAGACGTCAACTTGAAACTTCTTGAAACAGGTAAATTACAAACAAGCGTATACAGAAAGAAAACAAACACTGACATTATACTTCACTATCGAAGCAATCACCCTACTACACACAAAAGAAGCTGCATCTCAACACTCTTCAAACGAGCTTACACATATTGCCAAGATAAAAAAACAAGAAAAGAAGAATTAAACTTCCTCTACAACCTCTTCACAACCAACGGATACCCAAAAGCTTTATCAAGGACTGCCTAAGACACAAACCACATAAACCACATAAACAAACAGACACAAACAACAAAAACCCACAAGACCCACCTAAATGGTACTCACTTCCATATATACATGGTGTATCAGAAATCATATCACGACATCTACAACCATTCAACATCAATATTGCACACAAACCAACAACTTCATTAAGAAAAACACTCATATCAGGTAAAGACAAACTACCAATCACCTCAATGAAAAACGTTATATATGAAATACCATGCAAAACATGCCCCCAGAAATATATTGGACAAACTGGAAAACAACTCCACGAAAGAATCCATGAACACACACTAGCAGTTAAAAGAAAAGACCCACTATCTCAAATAGCAATACACAGCATAGAGCACAATCATTGCTTTAACTGGGATGCAGCCAAAGTAATTGGCACAGGCAAAACACGTTATGCACGTGAATTTATCGAAGCATGGCACACTGGCCCCAATTGCATCAATCGCCACAAAGACATTGACCCTAACTACCAAGGATTACGTGAAAATTGGATGAATAACACATCAAAAAACAACCCAGCTCGCACCCAAAACAACTGACAAGCCAATCACGCGATCGATGCCCGCGCTGCCAATCTACAGAACTCTGAAATCAACGACAGAAATAACGACCAAAGCTTCTTCCCTAACACATTTCCAACTAACTGTTCACTGAGGACGGACTTGAGATAACAAATCCGAAAATTCTGAACAAAAATAAAAAACTTTTCCCGAAGAGCAACCTCTCTTTCTTCTGAACTTCTATCTCGGGATGCAAACCTTCACGATTTTACGATATATATATATATATATATATATATATATATACTGCAATTAGGAGAAGGGATTAATTATAGTAATATAAATTATCCTAATTAAAATGATTGCTCATAAAAACATATTGCAGAATAGATAGAATGGTGACATCTCTTTCTGTTCCTTTTCAAAGTCAACTATAGTTCTTTGATGACAATAGAATGCAGTGATCAGAATATTTATTTGGGCCACGTACAGAATTTCTTCTTTTTTAAAAAAATCTCAAAACAATCATATTTACCCATTTCAGTTACAAGTAGTCCTAATTTACCAGCCACAATTGTAAGTGTCTGCTCTGTCATTAAGCAATGTAGTGATTAAGTGGAAAAGTGCGCAACTCTATTTATGCTTTCCTTTCCCCCACTCCTCTACCCATCAGCATGTTCATCCTGACACCAGGATAATGAGCAAGAAGGGAATTAATCAGTGGTGGGATTCAATTTTTTTTTTTACTACTGGTTCTGTGGGCGTGGCTTGGTGGGCATGGCAGAGGAAGAATACTGTAAAATCTCCAGTCAGAGGCGGTATTTGCCGGTTCTCTGAACTACTCAAAATTTCCACTACTGGTTCTCCAGAACTGGTCAGAACCTGCTAAATGCCACCTCTGGAATTAATGTGTGTATTTACATTCATTGGAGAGGAAAGGATTACAAGAGAGTAAGGAGCCACACAATGGAAATAAAGCCAGCTGTTTACTTTGTGTACTTGCATTTTCCAGACCTTAGCACAAGTGGGCTACAGGTATTACCACATTCCAATATGTATTCCCCATTATGTCTCTGCTTACTCTTTTGTTATCCCTTCCTCTGAAACATCTCTGTTTTATAAGAACGTGGGGAAGAAAACAACAGGTCAGACACAGGGCAATGTATACTACCTGTAATGACAATCATGGGACTGAGGGATGCTGTATTGGTTGTAAAATTATTTTTCAGCACTGTTCTAACTGAATTAGGCAGTTGGTAAGTGAGAACTATCTGTAATAATTGAGAATATTCTTGTTATATTCTACTTACTATATCCTTTAGGTAAAGACAATAAACATCTATTAATTCTAAATAAAAAAATACTGCATTTGGTCCTAAAAAAAATCTTACTTCTCAAATAAATGCTTGCATACCACATTTGATTTTAGAGTACTAGTTAAGAGCGACAAATTCTATCTATTGTATGGTTAAACAGACGTAGGGTTTGCTTGTGATCTTATTATAGTCAGCGGCTGCAGCCATCCAACCATGGAACATAACATTAGAGTTAAGGGAATAACAGACATTCAACTTCTCCCAATATATGCAAGATTTGAAAGGAAGAATATGGTTGCAATTATTTTAAATTTCCTTAAGGAATGCCTTTAAATTTACTGAAACTGAAAATTTATGAATTAGTGTAGGTTTGCTTAAAATATTCTCACATTAATTGACATGTTGTTACCTGCAACCCAAACAGCCAAGAAAATTTCACTGAAGAAATAACAATAGCATTTATATACCACTTCGCAGTGCTTTACAGCCCTCTGTACTGGCCCCACAATCTGGTTCCTCATTTTACCGATCTTGGAAAGTCGGAAGTCTAAGATGGAAGTCTAAGATCCAGTGAGAATTGAATTCCTGGAAGTTCGCAGAGTTAGCCTGCTAAACTTATTCAGCTTAAAATATAAGGGCGAGTTTCAAATCTCACTTATAGAGAAATAAAGAGAGAGCTTGTATATGCATTAATATAATTTCAAAAATGAGATTTTTGATAGTGTAGCACATGGTGACATGAAGCTGAAGCTGAAATCTAGTTCATTTGACTTTTTTTTTAGTTTAATAATGCAGAAATTCTGTGGTTGCTCATTTCCATTCAGAATTCTCCCATCTGATGTTGCAGTTGCCAAGTGAGGGATGCACAAACCAGCATCAGCTACAAACCAGCCGTAATTCTGCTGACATGTTTGGGGCCCAATATATTTAGGATTTATCTATAGTAGCTCTCAAGTGAGGAAGGAGAAAATATAAGCAAGCTGCTATTAGTAGATGGAAAATAAGCTGATTGAGACCTGTGCTGTATTAAGTTGTTTCACACATACTGGACATGTAGAAACAATATATAACAGGGGCATCAAACTCACATTGTCACAGCAGTGCCACGTGATGTATCAGGATTTTTTTCCCTTTCACTAAATCAGGTGTGGGCATGGCCAGTGTGTGACACATCCAGCCTGTGGGCTGGGAGGTTAACATCCCTGATATATAAGCAGGGGTGGGATTCTACCAGTTCACACCTATTTGCTAGAACTGGTTGTTAACATTCTAAGCAGTTCAGAGAATCAGTTGTTAAAAGAAATTACTGGCCTAATCCTGTAAGGAAGGCAGGAAGAAAACATTCTGGTGTTGCTTACAGAAACTGCCTCTCCATTAACCCTTATTACATTCTTGGCAGGATTAGACTTCCTGTCTCAAGAACTTCTCTGGAGTTTTTTTTCCCCCTCCTTTGTTGGTACTTTGCTTGTGTGGAGTGACCAATCAAAGTTACAATAGCCCTGAAAAAATTGACTTATGACCATTTTTCACACTTACAACTGTTGCAGCATCCCCATAGTCATGAGAGGCCAGGCGAGGAGATGCATGCCTCAATGTGAGTGATATTGAATTGGCCACACCCAGCCAATAACATGACCACCAAGCCATGCCCACCCAGTCACTTGATCATCAAGCCATGCCCACCACCTAAACCATGCCCACAAAACCAGTTGTTAAAAATTTGAATCCCACCCCTGTATATAAGGTAGTTCTCAACTTATAACATTTTGTTTAGTGACTGTTCAAAGTAGCAAAATTCAGATGTTTGACAACTGACTCATATTTATGACAGTTGCAGTGTCCCAGGGATCTGACCTTCTGGCAAGCAGAGTCAATGGGTAAATCAGATTTACTTAACAACGGTGTTATTAACTTAACAACTGCAGTGACTCATTTAACAACTGTGGCAGGAAAGGCTGTAAAATGAGGCAAAATTCACTTAACATATGTCTCACTTAACAATTTTTGGCTCAATTTTGGTTGTAAGTCGAGGACTACCCCAGTACAAAATTTCTTTTGTTTTGTAATAAACTGGTGAACTGCTTGAAAATGAGCCAGTATCAGAAAGAACAAAAAGATAGTTTATTGATCTCATCTACTTTAAGACAAAAAAATCTTCCCATAATCTAAAATAGCTATGGTTATTTATTTATATCTTGGTATTATATGAAATATGTATTTCTATATAGATGTAAATATATGAATATATTATTCTCATGCTGTAGAAGCAGAGTAGACATTAACGATCCAGTATGACACCAATTGTAAACTAGTTGTCAACGAAAAATGCAATTTGCCACAATACAGCCCAAAAGTAAACTTCAGAGAAAGAATATATTTTAATTATGTTTTAAATATTTCCTCTTTTTTGTAAGGATTGAAGCATCTTTTAGGACAATTGAGACTCATCTTTTTGATCATGAACAAATATGCATCTGAATTACTGAGTCATTTTCTTTTTATGCTTCTTCATAAATCAAAACAGGCCTCTGGATTAAAACAATCTTTTCTCTCTGAAAATATTTGAAGTTGCACTGCCAAAATGAACACAGAGCTTTCAGCATGATATGATTTGGAATAGCCAAGAGAGATATATGCTGTGAAAATTGGGATTTATTAGTGAATAGTAGAGGTAGGGTGATGAGACACTTTCTTTTGCAATATGGAAAGAATAAATCAACATTAGAAATAGAAACATGTCATATAAATAGTGGTCCTATACCTCGAGTGAGAAAAAGTTTTCTTTGAGAAAGAGAAAGAGAGGAAAGGAAAGGAAAGGAAAGGAAAGGAAAGGAAAGGAAAGGAAAAAGAGGATTGGTGAATATCCCAATTAATGCAGACTAAATAGTACAGGTGAAACTCGAAAAATTAGAATATTGTGCAAAAGTTCATTTATTTCAGTAATGCAACTTAAAAGGCGAAACTAATATATGGGATAGACCCATTACATGCACAGAAAGATAGTTCAAGCTGTGATTTGTCATAATTGAGATGATTATGGCTTACAGCTCATGAAAACCCCAAATCCACAATCTCAGAAAATTAGAATATTACATGCAATCAATAAAACAAGGATTCTACATAGAACAATATCCGACCTCTGAAAAGTATAAGTATGCATATGTACTCAGTACTTGGTTTGGGCCCCTTTTGCAGCAATTACTGCCTCAATGCAGTGTTGCACGGAAGCTATCAGCCTGTGGCACTGCTGAGGTGTTATGGAAGACAAGGATGCTTCAATAGCGGCCTTCAGGTCGTCTGCATTGTTTGGTCTCATGTGTCTCATCTTTCTCTTGGCAATGCCTCCATGGGGTTCAGGTCAGGTGAGTTTGCTGGCCAATCAAGCACAGTAATCCCGCTGTCATTGAACCAAGTTTTGGTGCTTTTGGCAATGTGGGCAGGTGCCAAGTCCTGCTGGAAAATGAAGTCAGCATCCCCATAAAGCTCATCTGCAGAAGGAAGCATGAAGCTCTCCAAAATCTCCTGGTAGACGGCTGTGTTGACCCTGGACTTAAGGAAGCACAGTGGACCAACACCAGCAGATGACATGGCTCTCCAAATCAACACAGACTGTGGAAACTTCACACTGGACTTCAAGCATCTTGCAGTGTGTGCCTCTCCATTCTTCCTCCAGATTCTGGGTCCTTGGTTTCCAAATGAGATGCAAAAGTTGCTCCCATTAGAAAAGAGGACTTTGGACCACTGAGCAACAGACCAGTTCTGTTTTTCTTTAGCCCAGGTAAGACACTTCTGACATTGTTTGTTGTTCAGGAGCGGCTTGACAAGAGGAATACAACATTTGAAGCCCATGTCCAGGATCCATCTGTGTGTGATGGCTCTTGATGCACTGACTCCAGCCTCAGTCCACTCCTTGTGAAAGTGCCCAACACTTTTGAATGGCCACTTCCTGACAATCCTCTGTAGGCTGCAGTCATCCCTGCTGCTTGTGCACCTTTTGCTTCCACACTTTCCCCTTCCACATAACTTTCTATTAATGTGCTTTGATACAGCACTTTGGGAACATCCAACTTCTTTTGCAATTACCTTTTGAAGCTTTCCCTCCTTATGGAGGGTGCCAATGATGGTTTTCTGCACCACTGTCAGGTCAGCAGCCTTTTCCATGATTGTGATTCCTACTGAACCAGACTGAGAGACCATTTAAAGACTCAGGAACCCTTTGCAGGTGTTATGACTTAATTAGCTGATTAAAGTAGGACACTTTGAGCCTAGAATATTGAACCTTTTCACAATATTCTAATTTTCTGAGATTGTGGATTTGGGGTTTTCATGAGCTGTGAGCCATAACCATCTCAGTTATGACAAATCACAGCTTAAACTATCTTGCTTTGCATGTGATGAGTCTATCTCATATATTAGTTTCACTTTTTAAGTTGCATTACTGAAATAAATGAACTTTTGCACAATATTCTAATTTTTTGAGTTTCACCTGTATATATACTCCACACCTGACTGCATTTTTACTGAGAAATGACTGAAAAATAAGTTTCAGACATTGATGCACTTAAGAACTCACCTGCCTTGAAGCAGGTTTAGTAGTTTTAATGAAATCAGTGATACTGGACACATGTTTTAAATCAAGCATACATTTTAAGCACTGCACTTTTATGGAGTTGTGCCCACTGATTCTTATTTCAATTTATTTCAATTTCAATGAGAAATTGGCAAACACAGATTACACCAAGTCCAGTATGGAAGGCAATCATTTCCTTCTTAATACGAATTTGGGGCCTGGATTTAGCACTAGAATTTGAGACCTAGAGCTTTCCACATCTGGAATCTCTTGGGAACTCCTCAGGTGGAATTGTTTCTATCTCCTTCTCTGTTCAGCCCAGCTATAGTATCTTAATGCAGACTTCCGGTCTCCAAGGTTTCGGCAGTGGCAGAGATTTGCGATACTGCGCGATCCCTGCTGCGTTGCCGCCAAGGTTCCCCCGATCCATTTGGATCTGGGGGATATAGCTGCCCCATAAAGGCAGCTGAAGACAGGGGGGATCTGGACAGGGGCTTGGGGGTGTCACAAACCGCCTCCCCAGCCGGCAGAACCCTCTTTTCCCAAGGCGGAGGAGCGGCAGTCAGCAATGGCCGCCTCAAAGAAACCTGCAGCTGGACAAGCTGGTGCAGGAGGGAGAAAGTTGGAAGAATTATGAAAGTGGCTTTCGACTGGGACAAGGCAAGAGAAAGTGCCCTGGAATCTTGAAGGCTGCAAAGGATACATTGTTTCCAGAGAGAGTTACAGGTGGCAAATATCCTAAAAGGGAAAGTTTTTTTTTTTTTTTTTTCGTTTCATTCTCCTTCCTAACGTGACAGCGGATGGAATTCTAAGAGAAATCTGAAAATCTGCATTGGAGGTAATTGAATGCTGAAGGGATAAGGATTTCTGAACATTTAAAGGGAAAAAGAAAAAAAAAATCTTTTTGGCTGTGAGTGGGAAGGGAGAGGAAAAAAAATTGGAGCAAAATTTGAAAATAAGGAGAAGATTGCCTAGAATTCTAAAGAGTTACTAAACTTCAATAAGACTTCTAAAAGATATATTTTAAAGGGAACTTTGTGACTAAATTTTAACCCCAGAAAGAGAAAGTGAAGAAGGAGAAAGTATTTTAAAGAAACAGCTTGTTTGGATTGTTTGGTGATTTTGGAACTTCTGAGAATTATTTTTGATTAAAAGCACTTGGGTGGTTGTTTGGAAACAACTTTTTCTCTACGTAATGGCATCACTTGTGGATGGACTGAAGCTTGTATTCCAAAAATATGAAAAAGAAAAGCAAGAAGGGAAAGATGTCCTTGGCACTCTTTTTCAATTTTTAGAAATAGCAGTTTGTACTTATGTAAAGCTGAATGAGCAACAGGATGACTGGGACAAAGAAGAAGCCATCTTTGATGAACAAGTGACTTTGGTCGAGGAAGATAAAAAGAAAGAGAAAAAGGAGAAGAAGACTTTAAGACCTGGAAAAACAATCCAAAAAGAGAAGACTAAGGTGAAAAGGGGATACTATGTTAGGAAACAACAGAAAGGAGGAAAGCAGAATAAAAGTGGGGTGGAGAGACAAGGGGGTAAAGAGGACAAGGAGGAGAAGAAGCAAGGGAGAAAGGAAGGGACGAGAAGCTTTAATGGTGGGGAGCAAGATGCAAAGAAGCAAAAGTTTTTTTTAGAGATAATGGATAAATTTTATTGAAAAAGGGATTCTAGAAAGGTACAAAAGATTGTATTTCTACGTTTGTATTTAGAAATAATCATAGAAAACTGGAAATAATATGCAATTTAAAATGTGATAAAATATTTAGTATAATTTATTGAAATTTTTGTTAAGAAAAGGGGAGTACTTCAATGAAACAATGATTTAAGATTTGTGATGTGGGGGGGAGAAATAATTTTGGAAAGAATAAGTGTTCCCACAAAGGCATGATATTTAACTGAAATGGGTAAAATGTTTAAGATATAAATGATTGTTAATATTAATGATTAGACTATGTTATCCAAGTGAAACTTTTTGTGAAATGAGAGATTTGAAGTAGGAGAAGGGGAATATCGTAATGAAATAATGATCTATAATATGTGATGGGGGGGGAGGAATAACTATGGAAAATAGGTGCTGCCATAAAAGTATGTGATTTAACTGAAAAGTAATGTGCTAAATGTTTAAGATATAAATGAATATTAATATTAATGAATAGATTTGTATTGGTTTTGATAATACTGTATAATTTTAGAATGTACCAGACAGAATCCCAATGTAAGCTATGTATTTCTATATTAAGTATTATAAATATAGGGGAAAGAGATAAAGGCATCATACTCCAATTAGTGTACAGAGAAGTTTTCTTTCAAGAAGAAAGATAAATGGATAGCTGGAAATAGAACAGACAAAGAATAATAAATATTATGATTCGAATTGAGAGGAGATAAATAAAATAAAATTGAGAAAATTTAAAAGAGAGAAGTTATATGGAAAATTGAAAATGCTAATAAGATATGGAATGGTATGTAAAATGAATATGGATTTGAATTTGTGTCTGTACCAAGAGTTTTAACCCGGGACTAAGCAAGTTTCAGAAAAGAGATTTTTTTATGCTTTTATGTTTTGTGTTTCTGTGTATTTATGTTTTGTATGTCTTTAAAAATTAATAAAATTTGTTCAAAAAAAAATGCAGCTGGCTGTAATATATACAGGCATTGCAGAAAGGTGCTATTTTCAAAGTCCCTCCCAGGTCTTTGATTCTTCTATGATTCTTCATTGGTATATGCATGTGAATATGTAAGAAGTGAATTATTCAAAAATAATTCCCAAATATTTTTTTTCCCCTGAACTTGCAAGTAAACTGTATTTAGCAAGGATTTTTAATGCAAACCTTTTATTGTTTTTATTATTATTTATAAATATAAATCCTTGCAGTGAAAGAATTACAACACATTGATTCATATTTATTCATCCAGTTTACCCTTCACTTTTCTACTCAAGCACTTAGTCAATATAAACACACACAATGTAAAATAAGCTGGTTTACTTATGAAGACTGTCTCTCCACACATTCAACTTCCTTCTACTATTAGGGACATTATGGTTAAGACTTCAGTACCTACTTGAGAGCAGACAGCCATTTTGATTTGCTGATTTAAGGGTCTAGACTGGAAACCAGGAGACCATGAATTCTAGTCCCATATTAGGTACAAAGCCAGCTGGGGACTTTGGACAGTCACTCTTTTTCAGCTCTAGGAAGAAGACAATGGTAAACCACTTCTGAAAATGTTGCAAAACAACAACAACAACTTGCAAGGACTTGTCTAGGCAGTTACTAAGAGTCAAGAATAAGTCCAATAATTCAGTTAAATCTATTTTGGAAAAGACATAAACAGAATCACAATAGATTGGTGACCTAGAGGAGGAGCTCTTGCCTCAAATCAGGAGATTGTGAGATCGATCCTAGGTACAGGCAGATATATACTCCCTAGGCACATTGAGAATATATCTGCTAAATATAACTCCGCATTGGCAACAGGAAGGCATCTGGTCAGTAAAACACTCAGTTCCATTCAGTTTCCCAGACTCCACCCCACAAGATAATATGTGGTTGTTAAAAGATGATGGTGATAAAAAGAATCACAATGTTTTACTTTGGGGTTCAAGTTCTTTTATGCTTCCAGGAAGTAACATACCAAGGAAACATTCATTTCTTATTTTGAAAATATGAAAAAAAAATGCTACAAGCACTGAATATAAAGAATGCGGTCGAATCCTAATAAGCACATGGGGCATTGAAATGTATTTTCCCAGGCAGGGGGAAAGTAAGCAAAGAGTAAGTAGCCCCTGCAGTGGGATTCCATATTGAGTGCTGTTGTGGACACATCCTCTCTCTCTCCCTCCCTCCTTCCACCATTTCATCTTTTAAAAACCTAGTTCAAGTGAAAGAAACTTAAAGGATGTTTGCTCAATAAAAGTAATTGTAAGAAACAGGTATTAATTGACAGAGCAGCAGTGGGAAAACAATAAAAACAAGGGACTTTGTGGCTAATGGGAAAAAGTCCCTCCCGGTACCTAAGCCATTTGGATTGTTCCAACTCATTATCAGAGGGGGCTTCCTTGAGCTGCTTTTAGAGGGTTCTTCTGCTTTTGTCCATGCATTAAATTGTTGACATATCTTTCTGTTAACATCAGCTCTGGGCTAAGGCACTTCACAGAGGGAGACATCTGACATTCCAAAAAAGTGTGAGGCCCCTGGATGTCCAAGAATTGTAAGAGATAAGGAGAGGAAAATGTAGACATGAGGTTGGGTTGTTTGTTTTTCTTATTCCATGTGTTTTATTGACGTTTATTGTAACATGAAATACAGTGAAAATAAAGATTAAGGGAAAAAAGGAGGGAATGCAGGATTTTTTAAAAAAGGTTGTTTTTTGTAAGGAGACCTAGGCTTTGATGAACTGAAATGGGAAAACATTTTCTGCTCAAGTTACTGGATTGTTTCAGCTTTTGTAGCTCAATACACAAACACATACGAAGAGCTAATCTGGCTTGTTTCTGAACTGAAGATAGCTGCTTTAATAATTTTAACTGGTTCCATTCTAGTTAACTGAAGACAAGTCCTGTAGGCATTCCTTCAACATATCCGGTACATAAGTATTTTCCAAATGAAGGCACCCACATAAATTATGATCCTAATTATTTAGTTCCATACACGAATAAGCTATGTCTGTATTTATTAGATAATCATAACTCTGCACATAGTTTAAGTGGTTTCATAAACCACCTTCTGCAAATAGTCATGTAATGAAAATGGTTAATCTATGTAAAGACCCTTGGATTATGGCCAGGTTTATAGAAGTAACCTAGTTTATTACTAGACTGTAATAAAGTATCAAGTGGCTCTACATATTCTTCAGTGCCTTGGGCTAGCCTTAGAGAATGTCTTTGCCCTTCCAGAAGAAAACAAAACATATTAATGAAGCTTTTTTAAAAATAAAAAGCTATCGTATCACCTCACTGCACTTATTGTTTTTAAACAGTTTCTTCTTTCTTTCTCCTGATTGCCACCACATCAGTCTTTTCAACTCTATCAGTCTTGGCACCCGGTGACTTTCCAGGCCTTTTCTAGGCCACATCCTTTCCAATGGTAGATGCTAAGATAGATGACCATGTCCATCAGCTGCAGATATGATGAATCATGAGTTCGCATTTCTAGCCTCTGTGTCCTTTTTGCCATGTCTTGCCTGTTCCAAAATATTGCTGCCCCAATTTGCCTTTGCCAATAAATTCCTGATGTCCTCTTACATTCATACCACATACACTATATTCCTTATCTTTTAAACACTTCATACCCACCAAAAATCCCAGCTCCAAAGAACTATTCATCCTTGTGCTAATAGTTGATGCTCCCTAGAGCAGGCGTGTCACACTCAAGGCCTGCGAGCCAGATCTGGCCTGTAGGTTGCTTAGATTCATAGGGCCACTTTGGAAATAGCAAAGGACCAGCTTGTGGTTCCTCCCTTAGCAAAAATGGAGCTTAGGAGGGCTGTGGTGTGGCCCTCCTAAGCTCCATTTTCACTGGCAGAGGACTGCAGGAGGATCCCCCCAGCTCTGCCCAAGCTACCACAGGTGCCTCAACATGATTGATGTCAAGCTAGCCATTCCCACTCTGGCCACAGCCACCCCAGCCATGCCCATCTACCCCCCTGAGGTCAAACACAACCCTGATGCAGCTCTCAATGAAATTGAGTTTGACACTCCCAAGAGTAACTTGTTCCTCAACAAAATTTATTTAGGTTCTGATCATATAGTGGGATCATACTGAACCATGATTAACCATACAGAGACTGTGTTCATGTGATACTAAATCATCAGCGATCCAAGCATATTTTAATTGTATGCATTGTGCAAGCTCAGGTAGTAATGCAGGGAAATTTGTGAGAGGCATGTCCAACAAGTATCAAAAAGCATTTGGCCACCTTACACGGTGCATAGCTGCACTACTTCTGTGAAGCAAGAGATTTATCCAAGGGCCTTTTCATGCTGCCTTCCAATCAGTTAAGGGGAAGTGTTATTTGTACCTAATATATTCTAAGAGGGTCTTGAGGGAATGCCCTAAGTAAGAAAAGCAGCTAGGCAAATAATTTATTGTTTGTTTGGCAGATGTCCAAATGGTCTCATTGGAACCAGTTGCTGGGATCGCCAGGCTACATATGGAGTTCTATGTGACTTTCGTCCAATTATTTTTTTAAATGTAAAGCAGCTTAACTCTTTATCTCCCGGCTGTTTTTCATCCACTATACAAATCCTGGAAAAAAAAACAATGGCAAACTTATTTTGAAATGTTGCCAAGAAACCTGGATTTAAATGTCAATAAAAATGGACTTCTGGAATGAAGACATACTTGGGATTCCACGTTTTTACTCAGTCCTTTAAATTATTTGCAGATGAAAGTTATTATTTCATGTTTTTAAAATGATTTTATTCTTGATGTTGAGATAGCCTAAATATTATTAATAATTTTAAAAATGGTGTAGATTTAATAAGATAGTGTGTCTTGCACCATGAATATTTAAAGTGGATTGGAGACTTGATGTCCGTCAGAAAGTTTGGGCTACAATTCCACATTCTAAGCCATTAGCAATGTTGTATTTGGCTGATAGAAGCTAAAGTGTAAACATCTGGATGGCATTCTAAGATTTTAAATAACATTCCTTTAAACATGTTGCCCGAAAAGATCCAATTGACAGTCCTTTTGCAAAAACTTCTGGTTCTCCATTCATAAATTCTGCCTAATATTTTTCTTTCACTATCCCACTGTGCCTGCCAAAGCTTTAATTCTATGCGGGAAAATGGAGAACATCTCCTTGAATAGATTTTATGAATGTCTAGTACAATAGAGAGGCTGAGATCAGCAGGAGCTGATAGACGCTGCCAGAATTTGAACAATAATCAAATGGTGAATGTGAGATTGTCTTTCTGCTGAGGCCTTTGGTCTAGGTTAGTTGCAAGCCTCATTTAGGCTTAATCCTTGTGGTTTTACATTGATTTTGCTTGCTGTCCATTGTTTCAGACTGAACTCTTACATGCTTTGAGCATGGTTTTCATTGTGCAAACTCCAATGCTCCAGCTGAGCAGAGTCTCTGCTGATCTCCAAGCAACCTTTGACCAACATTAGCATGAGACAGGAGAAATCTCAAGGAGCCGTTTGGTTTTTAGGTTTTGTTTTCCCGGATCTTTCTTAAAGTCTAGACAATAATATTACTCCTTTATGTTTTGTCTTGGATTGTTGGAAGAAAAGGGGAAGGAACTTTATTTCATCATGAAAGCTCTTGCCTGTATCATCTCCTTTTACACGCTGATTTCTCTGTTTACCCAGAAAATGCATTATGGGTTGTTGTTGTTTTTGCTATCTTTAAATGCACAAATGATGGAAGGAATTATCATTTCTGCTCAGATGGTTTGTTTATGCAGTGGTTATTGCCTCTGAGTCTTATCCAAAAAGCCTTTTATGTTGTGGCCCCCATCCTGTGAAACAATGGTTCCTCCCCCACACAAGGTGGGGCTAGCCACAACCCTGTTGAACAGGGCTGTGTCCACTACCCTGATGATCCCATGATATAACCTGTCAGATGGCTGTGTGATAGTTAATTAAATCCACTCTCTATAAGTATCTCCACCTTTTTTAAAAATCTGCTTTTATTCTAATTTTAAAATTGGTTTTTCGATGTTTTTATATCCTTGATTATTACTGAATATTTCATCCAGAGTTACTATGTGAGATGGGTAATATAGATGTGATAAAATAGAGACAGACAGACAGACAGACAGACAGACAGACAGACAGACAGATACTGTGTGGTGGTAGCCATTTGGAAACCTGCCCTCATGAACAGACGAGTACCTAACATGAAGAATGACACCAGACCCACACCCACGAGGGCCACACAAGATGCTACCACCACACTTCCAGAAAGCAGACTCACACCCACACAGAAGATGAGACATGACCACGGACCAGAAGCCGCACTGCAGCTGCATCACTACCCGCTTCAAACCCCTCTGAGCCATACGTGAAGCTAACTGACACCCACCATGAAGATGCGGCACGACCACGAACGCGAAGCCAAACAGCAGGATCACAGCTCACCAGCTCAAATCCCCCAGCAACTAAGACTAACCTGAGCACAACCAAGCCCCCACCTGAACAGAACACACCTCCAGCCAATCAGAACACGGCCAATCCCCCAACCAATCAGAACACAGCCAAACCCCCAACCGATGAGAACACACTCCCACCCAATCAGAACACAGCCAAGCCCCCACCCAGTCAAATCACAACCCCACTAGCAGTTAAAAGGAAGAAGCAGCTACAAGCGCACATTACTATGAGAAGCACAGAGCAGAAAACACAAGCCTGAAGATGATGAATGATACTTCATCGAAACGTTGCCTAGATACTTCCAATTTAACGCGGGAGAAAACCTTAATAACCAAAGATCCATATATATATCTTCAGGCTTGTGTCTTTGGCTTTGTGCTTCCTGAAGACACAAGCCTGAATATGATGAATGAGACTTCATCGAAACGTCGCCTAGATACTTACAATTTTGTGCGGGAGAAAACCCAAATAACCAAAGACACACACACACACACACACACATATGACAGAGAAATGATAGATGATAGATAGATAGATAGATAGATAGATAGATAGATAGATAGATAGATAGATGTTGTCTGACCAAGCCTCTGATATTATGACGTAAACACAGTAGGCTATTATTACAATGGGTTATTATAATTATATCGTTCAGAATGTTGCACCTGAATCTGTAATTTGATCAGAGTTGATGCATAACTACTGTTAATACAGTTTTTGCCTTAGACTTTTCCCTCCCTCCCCAAATGAGAGTAGCACTGAAATTAAAGGACAGATATTAGAACAATATTAGCATTCCTTATGTAATATTAAATCTGCTTTGATTCCCCACTGATTTTAGTTATGAAGTAGGTCTGGCTTTGACAGTTTCTTTCATGGAACAGATTCTGTTTCTTGAAATTCTATACTTTCTGACTGGCATAATCCAATAATGAGAAATCTACTGGGGAAGTGCAAATGTTCAGGATGGGATTCCAGAGCATAAGTGTTATGAGCTATGAGACTAAGCTTGGGAGACAGGACTAGAAAACAAGGAGAAGAAAAATCTGAATCCAAAGTAGAAAAAGGGGTGGAGAAAGCATTTTGGCAGAAGCTCTCCCTAAATTCTCTGCAAAGTAAAAGATAAGGTCAGGAGAGGCCCATTCAGGCTTTATTGTATATTACTGTAAATGTACAATAAAGATAGAATTACCCTGTTTCTTCAACAATACGGCCTCCCCCAATAAGAAGTCCCAGCATGTTTTATAGGCATGAAATGAAATTAAGCTCCTCCCCCCAAATTAAGACCTATATTAAAACATGTGAAATGGGGGGGAATGGTGGGGGGGCTTTCCATTAGGAAGTACTTTTGTTGCACACCCGGATATGGTGCTGCCTGCGTTGACCCCAATATGAAGTGCCCCACTAACACTAAGGTCAACATCCAAGCCGTCGCCGCCCGCCCGAAGATGCAAGGGGGGGAATTAAGTCACCCCTGAAAAGACGGCCTAGCCATTTTGGGGGGGCTAAAAAAAAAAACAAAAACCCGGCCTTATTATATGAAAAACACAATAGTATCCTTGGTTTTGGTTTCCTGGTCTGGTCTCCATCAATGGGCTAACACTGAGGGATGGAAATGTATACAAGTAGTCTTGCAACAGTTGATTTACTGACAATGGCACTGAAAATGTGACTTCTCAAAGGAGCTTTTTCTGGAGGCAACTGGACTTTTGGACTTTTAAAGTCCAGTTGCTTCTAGAAAAAAGCACCTTTGAGACAACCATGACCTGGATGGCTGAGTACCTCTACAGACTACAGACTTCTACAGTACCTCTACAGATTACACTTGTCTACACTTGTGATAACTTCACCCTTTGATCTACCAGTAGTCCTTGACTTACAACAGCTCATTTAACAACTGTTTAAGGTTACAACGGCATTGAAAAAGATGACTTACGACCGTTTTTCACACTTATGATCATTGCAGCATTCCCTGTGGTCACATGATCAAAATTTGGACACTGGCCAATTGGCTCATATTTATGATGGTTGCAGTATCTCCTTTTGCAAACTTTCTGATGAGCAAAGTCAATGGGGAAGCCAGATTCACTTGACAACAATGGTGATATTCGATCAGTTCTGCCCGATTCTGGCAAGCCAGTAGGATCAATGAGCAGCGGAGACCAAACCAGTTCTCTTGGCCGCTCTGCTGTTGGGCTCCCCTGGGCTCCCATACTCACCTTTATCCTCTGAATTTGAAGGTCAGCTGCTTTGCGAGGCACAGAAGAGTGCCGCATGGCAGCCGCTGAAGCGACCGGGATCGTGCAGGCTTGCAGGAGGCAACTTAGAATGTGCCTGTGCAAAGTGAGTGTTTGGTGTGTGTATGCATGCAAGTGTGTGCACACACACAAAGTGTGCCCACCAAGCCATGCCCAGCGAACAAGTGGCAACAACATTTGAATCGCACCACTGCTTAACAACCCTTGTTACTAACAACTGCACTCGTTCACTTAACAACTGTGGCCAAAAAGGTTGTAAAATGAGGTAAAACTCACTTAACAAATGTCTGTTTTAGCAACAGAATCTTTGGATTCAATTGTAGCTGTAAGTCGAGGACTACCTGTACCTGGAATGCTACACCTGTGCCTTTGCTGAGGTTTGAGTACCAAGGACAGATGGAAGCAAGTGCCAAAGCACTTTTTTCTGAATTCAACCTGAAGTGAGCACAGCCCCGTGCAATATGCAAAGTGTGCAAATGACCATTTCTCCCTTTTAAAGATGTTTTATGTGTGAAAAGAACATTGGTCTCCCTTTAATGATCTGACATTTTGCAAACCTACATCCCCCTCCTTTTTTATATATAAATTTATTTGATTTTTGTTAAAATGGGTCACTTTAAGTCAATGAGATTGAATACATGGATTCCCTTTCACAAACAGCCAAATGCTCAGAGTTGAATGGTTTCCTATTGGAAAATTCATGCTGTGTAAAATTAACATTGACAGAAACATTTTTAATATATGTTTTAGGCTGCTTCCACATTAAACACTTGAGGGATTTCTCTTTTTCCAGATTGCTGTCTTCAACCATGGGAGAAAAAAAAAAAACAATATAGTTTTTGTATTATTAATTACCTGAGTTCAGTTTCCCAGCATTTGCAGTAGCCATTACTGTATTTATCTTTTAATATGGTAATATCATATTTTGATATTGTTTACTGAACATCAGAAATTTGCTGGGGATATTGTAAGACTAGGAAAGGGGTGACAGCAGATTGATTACTGGATAACATCTGTTATATACAGACTTGCCTAGCAAAGACTGAGAAATGCAACATCTGGATAAAAGAAGCACGACCACAATTTTTGTTGCTAAGCAAAACATATGTTCACTGAATGTTGCCCCATTTTACAAAATTTCTTGTCACAGTTGTTATGTGAATCACTGCAGCTGTTAAGTTAGTCACACAATTGTTAAGTGAATCTGGCTTCTCTTTTGCATATCAGAAGGTTGCAAAAGGGGATCACATGACCCCAGGAAACTGCAACCGTCCTAAATATGCATCGGTTGCCAAGCATCCAAATTTCAATCACATGACCTTGGGATTGCTGCAACGGTCATGCATGGAAAACGTCTATAAGTCACTTTTTTCAATGCCGTTGTAACTTTAAACGGTCCTTAAATGAACTGATGTTAAGTCAAGGACTACCTGTAGATCAAAAGATGAAGTTATCTCAAGTGTAGACCAGGGATATTTTGAATCTCTGTCCATACAAACAGTCTCAAAAAATGCACAGCTTATGGGCAGGTATTAGCCAATCCCTCATCATATTTTGGCCTCAAAGAAAAGGCCCATGTCACAAGTTGTGGTGCAGCAATGATTAATTTATACAATGGGATGAAATTTCTTTCCCTTTAGAAGAACACCTTTCCCCATAAACTCTTAGTATACTGCTAATTGATTTTCTTGCTGGTGTTACGTGACAGCACAGTTGTAATGGTATGTTGGAATGACCTTGAGAGCAGGAGAAGGAACCTTGATAGAAAAGATATCCGGATCCAAAAAGGAGGGGATCCTCCCTAGTTTTCCAGAAAGTTAAAGGAGAGGAAGGATGAAATACTTTCAGACTTGCAAGATTATATTAATGTAACATTACTGTCGTGTCCGCAAAAAGACGCCAGGAGTCGGTGACTTCGTACAATGCTCTTTATTTCAAAGATTGGAACCGAACCGGCGAAAAGAAAAAAGCCCGCGGCTTTTATTCTTTTCGCCGCGGCGGCCGCGGCCAATGGCAACATTTCGAGTCTCCCGCGCTTTGAGCGAGCCAATCGCGGGAGACTCTTAACGAGCCAATCGGCGCGGCTCGCCTGACCAATTAGAAAGCCCCGCGCTTTGGCCAATCAAAGCGCGGGGATTTCGAGTATGTAAATGAGGACAGAACACCCCTCCCCTCTTGGTTCAGTCCTTACGTTGCATAGTCACGTAGGTAGGCGGGGCTCCGTCTAGTCCTACTTGACCTGTGCAACTCAGTCGTAAGCTGGATCCCGGCTGGAGCAGTCAGGTTTTTGGTTGCTCTTGCTTCTGTGCGAACCGGCTGGTTGATCGGGCCGGTTCCTTCTCCATGGCTCCCACCTGGGCCTTCCGGGTTGGTTGAGCTACGGGTTTCGCCGCTCCCGTTCGGTCTTTCCGGGTCGGTCGAGCTGGCTTGGCAGTTCTTTTCCGGCGAGGGGTCGCGATGGCTGCGTCTCGGTAAGTACTGCTGGTTTATTTTTTCTTGCGCTTGGTTATTCGGGTATTCCCTCCCCCCTTGGTTTGCGTTTTGGGAGGTGGGTTCTTTTGCTGTCCTAGACCTGAGTTGGTCAATGTGTCGTTTCCACGCTCGTCCGTCTGTGGTTTGGAGCCGGTACGAGCGTGGGCCTGTAATTTGGGTGATGACGGCTGGGATCCATAGGGGGTCCCCCGTCAGGTTTTTCGCATACACGAGGTCCCCGGGTGCGAACGTTCGGTATTTTGTACTTGAGTCTGGGGGCCGCTCCGGGTTATATGTTGGGTGTAACCTGTCGAGTGGGGACCTCAGCTTTCTACCCATTAGCAATTCGGCTGGGCTTTTGTTGGTAGTGGTGTTCGGGGTTATGTGTTGTATAAAGAGGAGTCTGTTAATTTTGTCTTGGATCTCCCCGTGGTCCATTTTCCGGATGGTTTTTTGGTAAATTGAACCATCCGTTCCGCCCTACCGTTCGCCGCCGGATGCGCCAGTGCTGTTAGTGCGTGGCAGATGCCCCTTTCCGCCAGGAACTTCTCGAAGTCTAGGGAGGTAAACTGGGGCCCGTTGTCGGAGACGACGACGTCTGGGAGGCCGTGTGTTGCAAAGAGTTTGCAAAGTTCTTTGATCACGGCCTCCGTGGTTGTTGTCTTCATGTCGCTTACCTCCAACCAGTTGGAGTAAGCGTCAACTGTTATGAGGAAGGTATGTCCATTCGTGGGTCCAGCAAAATCCAAATGGATTCTGGACCAGGGCCCCCTTGGTGTTTCCCACTCCAGGATAGGCACTGTGGGTGGGCTGGGTCTAGTCTCCTGGCATCGCTGGCACCTAGCTACCCAGGCCTCTATCTGCTTGTCCATCCCTGGCCACCAAGCGTAACTTCTGGCCAGGGCTTTAGTTCTTACGATGCCAGGGTGCCCCTCATGCAACATTTCCAAAACCTTCCCCTGTAGTCTGTCCGGAATGACCACCCTGTCACCCCATAAGATGCACCCCTTAAGCAGCGAGAGTTCGGTTTGATGGTTCCGAAATGTCTTGACGGACTCGTCGTTGTCCTTTTCCGGCCACCCTTTTTCCACCCAATGCAAAATCCGCGCCAGACGTCTGTCTTTAATAGTTTCCCGGGCAATGTCTGACGCGGTTATGGGTAGGTTGGGTAGGGTCTCGATGCTGAGGGTGGTCGTCGTTGGTGCTGGGTCAGGGTCGGAGTCCGGTAATGGCGAGCGGCTCAAAGCGTCCGCATGTGAAATCTTCTTACCCGGTCTGTGTATAAGTTCGTAGCTGTAGGCCGCCAGGAACTCGGACCACCTTGTCATCCGGGGAGACAGAATGTTCGGGGTGGCCCGATTTCCTGCAAGGATGCCCAGCAACGGCTTATGGTCTGTTATAATGGTGAAAGGGCGGCCGTAGAGATATTCGTGGAACCGTTTTATGGCGGCAACTATAGCCAAAGCCTCTTGGTCCAGTTGGCTATAGTTCCGCTCTGGTTTGGTTAGGGTCCTTGAAAAGAACGCGATGGGTGCTTCTTTTCTGTCAGGAAGGGTATGGCTGAGGACAGCGCCGACGCCGAAAGGTGATGCGTCGCAAGTGACGGCCAGGGGCAGGGTTTCGTTGAATTGAATCAGGACGGCGTCGGAGGTGAGGAGGTCTTTAGTTTTTTGGAAGGCGGCTTGCTCCCGTTTCCCCCAAGTCCAGGTTGCCGCCTTATCCAGGAGCCTATGCAAAGGCTCCGCCGCCGTTGCCTTTTGGGGTAGGAAAACATTATAAAAGTTCAGTAACCCCAAGAATGCTTGTAGTTCAGTTTTTGATTTAGGGGTGGGGGCCTCTTTGATAGCTTTGACTTTTTTACTTGTGGGGTGAATGCCGTGCCGGTCTAGGAGATAGCCCAAGAATTCCACTCGTTCTGTGCACAGTTGGCATTTCTCCCTTTTTACTTTAAGTCCCGTTACTTTAAATTTAGTTAGGACCTCTCTGAGTCGGCTTTCTAATTCGGCTTCGTTTGGCGCCGCCACTAGAACGTCATCGAAATAGGGCACCACCCCCTTGATGCCCTGCAGCAACCGCTCCATCAGGCTCTGAAAGATGCCTGGTGCCACGCTGACTCCGAATTGGAGTCGGTTGCACCTGAAAGCCCCCCGGTGGGTAACGATGGTCTGGGCTTCCGCCGTTTGCTCGTCGACCGGCAACTGTTGGTATGCCTGGGCGAGATCGAGCTTGGCAAAGACCCTGCCCCCTCCCAGTGAGTGCAGTAGGTGTTGCACGATTGGGACGGGGTAGGCGCTTTGTTGCAGCGCGCCATTTAGGGTGGCCTTATAGTCCCCACAGATCCTCACCGACCCGTCTGGCTTGACCGGGGTCACTATGGGGGTCTCCCACCGGGCATGGTCTATGGGCTGCAATACCCCATGTTTGACGAGCTTGTCAATTTGCTCGTCTATCTTAGGTTTTAGGGCGAATGGCACCCGCCTAGGTTTTAGTCATTTGGGGGGGACGCTAGGGTCTAGGTCAAACGAGATAAGGGGCCCCTGGTACTTGCCCAGGCTTCCGTCGAAGACTTCTTGGAACTCCTGGGCTAGTCGCTGTTCCCAACCGTCGTCGGTGACGTGGTTGACTCCCATGAGAGTGATGTCGAGCGGGGCGAACCATTGTAGTCCCAGCAGGCTTGGGCGGTCGCGATCGACGATTGTGAGGGGGAGTTGTTCGGTGCGCCCCTTATATGTCACGTTAAAGTTTTGGGTGCCCACTACCGGGACGCGGTTTCCCTGGTAGTCTTTTACAATAAGTCTTTGGGCGTCTATGTTCCTCCTTTGGAGGGTAGGCACCAACCGTTTTATCTCGTGCCATGCAATCATGGAGAGGTAGGACCCGGAGTCTACCTCCATTTTGCATGGCTGGCCCTCGATGTGAACCTCGACGTGGACTTTTCGGGCACCGTCGGAGATGGCGTGGCCGATGGTTACCGTCTGGTGGGTCTCCTCTCTCCGCCGGTTGTCGCCGCCTCTCGAGGATCGTCCGATCCGGTCCCATCGGCTGTCCGAGTGGCGATCTTTGGGCCAGGACGGTGGGCTTTCCCTTCTCCTGTCGTGTTGGTCCCATCGAGGTGGACTGCGAGTTTTCTTCTGGCGGCAAACCCGGGCGATGTGCCCCTTTTTTTCGCAATGCCGGCAGATGGAATAAAAAAACCGGCATTCTGACCTGGGGTGGTCGCCGCCGCACCCGGCACAGTTGGTCCTCGACCTACGACCTCTGCGGTTCCGTTGGTCGCGCCCCGTCTGCAATCGATGTATGTCTTCTTCGTCTTCGGACGTGTTGGATGCAGAATGGAAATCGCCGTGGTGTGTGGTTGTTTCGGTTTTTTGTTCGGTCGACCTTGCCGGGTTGTTGTTTCCGCCGCGGTCCTTTGCGTCTGGTTTGCACATGCTGTCGGCGGAAGTATGGGTTGCTTCTGCGGCTGCGGCTGCGGTGAGGGCGTCTGCTAAACTGATGTCGCCCTTAGCCATCAGCCGGCTCTGGAGCGCGGGGTCCCACAGGCCGAGCACGAATCGGTCTCTCAGGAGATTGTTTAGGCTGTCAAATTCGCAGAGCCCCCCTAGGCGCCGCAGCTCGGCGACGAAGTCGCTCAATTTTTCACCCCGTCTCTGGTCCCGCCGGTAGAATTCGTTGCGCCGGATCAGGATGGGGACCTCGGGAGCATAATGTCGCCAAAGGATAGGTTCGAGGACGTCCCAATCCATGGCGGTTGCGTCGGCGGGCTTGGCCAATGCTTTGGCCATCTGGAAAACTTCGGTTCCGCAATGGGTGAGGAAGACGGCGCGTTTTAGCGGGCCCGAGGCGTCCTTCATGCCGGTGCACTCGAGGTACATGCGGAAACGGTCAGAGAACAATTCCCAGTCCTCGGTGGCGGGGTTGAAGGGGGCGGGCGGTGCGATTTTTGCCATCTCGGTGCTAAGTCTGGCTTCCGTCGGACACGGGGTTCGGTTCAGGGTCTGGATCCCATCCTCGTCGCCAGTGTCGTGTCCGCAAAAAGACGCCAGGAGTCGGTGACTTCGTACAATGCTCTTTATTTCAAAGATTGGAACCGAACCGGCGAAAAGAAAAAAGCCCGCGGCTTTTATTCTTTTCGCCGTGGCGGCCGCGGCCAATGGCAGCGTTTCGAGTCTCCCGCGCTTTGAGCGAGCCAATCACGGGAGACTCTTAACGAGCCAATCGGCGCGGCTCGCCTGACCAATTAGAAAGCCCCGCGCTTTGGCCAATCAAAGCGCGGGGATTTCGAGTATGTAAATGAGGACAGAACAATTACAATAAAGATAGAGCTGGTATTCATTGGTGTATTACTTGCCTGGACTATCCCCAAGGGCTAGCAGTAGTTACTTAAAAGGGGCAGATAATAGGGGCAAAAATCTGGAAACTGAAATTAAGTGACCCAAACTTCTTTATGTATGGTTGGATACTTTGAGGCTTTTTTTGGAGGAAATGGGAAAGGTGAGGTGGTTTTGCAAGAACTGTTTCCAGTCTTGTAGGAAATGTTAAGGGAAAATGAGGGAAGGAGAGAGGCCATGCCGTTGCTTGAGCTATGATACATTGAAGTTAGCAGCACTTATGCATTGGTCACCACTTACCTAGATGTGTATCTTGTGCCATGTCACTTTCTCCATGCTGTTGCAACCCCTCTCAGCAGTGGGATCCCACCTGTTCTACTACTGGTTTGGTGATTGCACATGTGTGTGCACCTAACATACACGCACAGCTATATGCGCACAGTAGAAACACGCCAGCTGAGGCCTGTAGTGCCAATCAGCTGAGAGGATAAAGAAGAGAAAAGTACAGGGGTGAGGTAGGAGGGCTGATGTTTGTTTTCTGTTTGGAAGCTGGAGGCTTCCAATTGGAGGCTTTTTTTTCCTCCTCTCAGCTGATCATGGAAGGCTTTTTTTTTTACTACTGGTTCAGCTGAACCAGTCCGAACCAGAATCATATCACCCCTGTTGCTCTATCTAATGGTGCCTTCCCCCTCCTCAATTACCTTTAACTCAATTCTTGATATATCTTCTTCTCCACTTTTAAAAAACAAACCCCTCTTAATCTGAAATATTCATTTACTCTGACTGCAGGGACATTTCTGCTATCAAGAATTGTTCTTAAGTCCCCAAAGGTGGCTGGACCCATCTGGTTCAGAAGCTAAGAAGGGTCAGATCTACTTGGACTGCACAAACAGATCAACAATAAACAAACAAGCAATCCCAGAAGAGAATAGTGGCAAGCCACTTTCTGTGCTGCTGCTGAGCAAATATCATGCATTCCTGTGTTCACCGAGAGCTGAGCTGAAATTGAGTGTGACTTTATTAACTTTGTCTCGGAATGGCAAAGTGAATAGAAAGTAAAAAATCTAAAAAGTAAAAAATCCCAAAGACCTAAAATCCCTATACTTATTTCTCTTCATCTGAATATATTTATCTCTAAAGTCACCTCTGTCATACTGTTAATTTTCAGTAATGTTAATTAATAGGAAGGTTTGCAAATCCTGGACCATTCCTGCCTCCAAAATCTCCAAATTGCAAACATTCAAATTGCACAAAAGGCCTTCCAACTACCGGTATTTCTCCGAAATGTAGGAGAATATTATTTGTAGCGGGGATGTTATTACTGAATTTGTTTACGCAGAATGTGAAATAGTCTGTGGGTGAGAAGCAGAATGGAAATCTTCTGCTGGATTCTATGTATGTCCAGAATAGTTCAGGGTTGAGACTTTTCACAGATCTAGGAAGAGGATAGGATAGATTAGTCCATGCTGCACATTATATCTACACCTGGTTGTTAGGCTGTGTAATCTTAATTATACAAGCAAAACAAAAATTGAACTGCTGGGGAAGGATAGATTTTACATGTAACAGATAACAGATAATCAGAGTTGGAAGGGACCTTGTAGGTCATCCATTCCAACCCCCCCCCCCCCAAGCAGGAGACCTTACACTATTTCTGACAAATGGCAATTCAATCTCTTCTTGAAGGTCTCAAGTGATGGCGCTCCCACAATTTCCGAGGGCAAGCTGTTCCATTATTAATTGTTCTCACTGTCAGAAAGTTTCTCCTTATTTCCAGTTTAAATCTCTCCTTGTTCAGTTTCCATCCATTATTCCTTGTCTGGCTTACAGGTGTTTTAGAAAATAGCTTGACCCCTTCCTCTCTGTGGCAGCCCCTCAAATATTGGAAGACTGCTATGATGTCTCCCTTGGTCCTTCTCTTTACTAGACTAGCCATGCCCAGTTCCTGTAACCGTTCTTCATATGTTTTAGTTTCCAGTCCCCTAATTGTCCTGGTTGCTCTTCTCTGTACAATTCTCTGTGTGGGATCCTGTGTAATTAAGGCACACTGTGTTGAGAATTTTGGCTTTTTTGCTATTTTTTTCCCCAAAAATGTTTCTAAGAGAGTATCAGTAGAGTAAAAAAGCAAAATTTACTATGCTTGAAACTCATGATGCTGAAAAGGCAGAAGAGTTAACCAGGGCTTATTTCTGTACACCTTACACCTGTATACCTTGCTTTAAAGATAGAGCTCAATTAACATTTTCAGCAAATAAGTGGCTCTCAACCATTTTTTTTGCAACTTTCCATCGAAATAATGTAAAAAAAAAAAAAAAGGCCCTCAGATGATCAGATTGTCTGTAAATCAAATGTTCACAACAATTCATGCTTTTTGCTTTTATTAAGACTTCAAGGTCCCAAATGCAATAGTAATTGATTCCTGAGCAGTGGTTAGCATGCAGTTTGTATGTGGGCGGGAGAGCGATTTAAATCGCTAGTCAGAGAGGTGACCTTCAGCAAATGATTACTTGCAGCCTAAACTATTTTGTAGTGATGTTGTTTAGATAAAATGAGATAAGGGTCATTGAGCTCTTCTGAGCTCTTTGAAGAAAGAGACAAAGAAATCTGAACAAATAAAAATTGAAAGCATACTCTGTATGACCATAGCAACTGAAGTCTCCCAATGAGATTATGGCTGATCCTTGAATGAGTAGAATTTTCCACAATATATAAATAAAGAATTTTCCACAACATATAAATGTTCCACAAACATGGAGTCACACTGCAGTCACACTGCAAAGTACAACCAAGTAAGTACCATTTGGAAAACAAAATGGTCTTCCTACCTCTGGTTCTTGTTATCACTGGTTCTGGTTAATATTACCACCAGGTTGGTAATATCTTGATGGAGGAAGAGACCATGTATCTTAACCACAATCACCTTGAATTTATAAGAGAAATAATTCTTTTCTAATTTAATAAACTGGAATTATCTATTGCAAATGTTGCTTGAACTTAATGAGATTTTGCAAAATAAGATGGATGTACTCTTATACATATCATATTTAATTAATGATCACAGTATAGTTTCCCTTCAAAAAATTTCTGATGGATTATGTTGTGAAAATGTATTTTTGTCTCTTGTATCAAATAGTTTCAGCATGAAGCTGTGGCTGTATTAAAAAAAATGGCCTTCTGGGGAAAATACATTGTTTTGATGTAATTGAACCTATACATTAAGAAATAAAGATTTGACATTTGTTTTCCCATCTTTTCCAAGAAAACTAGATCCATGCTTTTTCTAATGAAAGTATGCTGAAAGGAAAAAAAAAATGTATACCCCTTGTTGTGTGATTCATTTGAGTGCCTGAAGGGTATTCACAGAGAAAAGTGTGGGGATCACTATTAGGAAGAATGTTGTGTTGTGCTTATTTGTAACACAACACAATACATTTCTCATTTCAAAAAAGGTTACCTTTTTGGTCTTCTTTAGTCAAAGGTGTAAGAAACTATACAAGTGAATGCACATTAATGACAAAACAGACCAGAGAAAATATTTAGAAGGAATACTTAGGAGAAGTTTTTTCTGACTGGCTTTCCAGAACCAAGAATAAAAGCAAATAAGCACATTCAGTTCTTACTGATTTAAATATTCACAACATTTCATTTCAAAGTTTGGTGTAGGGCTACAAGTAGCCTCTCAAAATTTTTGAGAGGCTTTAAGATCTGCCCTGTTTAGGGATGAGAAAAGGAAAACAATTAAGTACTTGGAAACTGTTAATATTAATGTTCTCATATTGCAAATGAATTTTGAATTTAATTTCAGGTGGCGTTTTTGTCTGATTCCAGGGCTTCTCTGTGCTGGCCTCACCCTCTTTGGGAACTGCAACTCCAATGTATCCAAAATTGTGCATCTGTCTTATACTGTGGGTCAGGGGATGAGGATATCATATATAGAAAATAACAGAACCACCATCAAACTTTGTAAAATACTTTCAGATTAGCACAAACTAGATAAAACCAACATCCTCTAAAAATTGAAAGGCACTTGAGATTACAACATCTATTAATTCTAGTCACTGAGAATGTTCCGATGAAGTCAGTTTTACTTAACCTGAATTCTGTCAGTCAGTGGTGCCGCTTATAAGTCCTAGATTCACATAGGAAGACTATCGTAACCTTTTGGATTCTTCTTAACTTGGAATAAGTTCCATGTATTTCATGGTAGATCTATGAGCTAGGAGGATGCCACCCCTCCCCAAAGCTAAATGCTAAGCAAACTAGGGGAATTCACCTCTCACTACTCAAAGCTTTACATGGTGTAATGGTAATTTTAACATTCAAATGGCTATCTGACTTCATATTATATGCTGAATTAACAGGCAAGAGTCTGCATTTGGCAATAATGGAAAATGGCATCCGTATTTGAAAATAGATTACTGCCACTGGCTGTGATCCACAAATTGAATTTTTCCTCTGGAAATTAAAAAGTAGGGAACTAATTAATTCTGGAATGCAAGACTCATTCTGAGCAGTCAGGGACACAGTTTATAGGCAGGTATTAGCTGATCCCTTATCAGATTTTGACTTCAAAGAAAAGGCCCATCTCTCCATGTCACAAGTCATGGTGCACCAATAACTAATTTATACCACAGAAGGAAACTTTATTTTCCTGTAGAAGAAATTGTCCTCCAAGCTCTGGGAAAAGAAACCAATATTTCAAATGTTGAAAGTGATACAGCAAGCCTCTTCTTGTGAAAACTCGTGTTGCCAACACACTGGTAACCCCAAAGGCCTCAGATTTCCCTCCAGTAGACTTCTAAAAATAGTATTCTGCTACTTCCTACCTCAACGATGTGCTCGGTGCCCAAATCATCCTGAGAAATCATGTCATTTTAAAAAATCCCATTGCTATCCATGAGAACATTCTGAGCCTTGCTCCAAATATATATCTGGTTTGTAGATTTCAGCCTTTGATCATGCTGCTGCTCGCCAGCAGAAATAGACTATTTCACTTCTCACAAGCTGCCTCTTATTAGAGGTCATAAAACTGGAGATAACTTTCCTTTATAAGCTCCTGTCATTGAGAGAAATACTAAAATTATTTGCATATGAAGCCTAGGGTCTTTTCAGCTTACTTTGTCCTTCATGCCAACATAAAGATTTCTGTACCAACAAGGGACTTTCAAGATTGGCAGCAGCTAAGAAAGAAACAAAGTGGGACAAAAATTGGAGAGGCTGTAGTTTCAGAGAAGAGAAGGCAGCAAGGAAAGCAAGGAATAATAATAATAATCGAGTTAATATCAGACCCCTCCATCCTCATTAGCAATAGGATGAAGAACAATATGAGCAAACAGAGTGTATTCAAGATTCCTTGCAAGAAGTCTTCATTCTACAGGTGAAACTCAAAAAAATTAGAATATCTATCGCTATTCATGCTCTTTTATTCCACATTTATCTGTAACTCCTTTTTGTAAAGCACTCAGATATTTTCCATATAATGAAACACTCGCACACATAATGCATCAACTGGGTTAAACAGGTCACCCAGATTTATTCAGGTCTTTCAAGTCAGAAGATATATTTGTGTAGAATTGTGTGGCTCCAAAAAAGGTCCAAAGTACAGTTGAACATTTTATCATTAAAAGAGTTATCTTTTAAAATTATTACACATTTGTATTTAACTAGGACTTCTGTCTTAGAATCAAAGGCTATTTGCTCTTTTTAATTCAGAAAAAATGCTTCTTTCAGCAAATATGCTAATAGAATGCACAGGTGAAACTCAAAAAATTAGAATATCATGCAAAAGTTCATTTATTTCAGTAATGCAACTTAAAAGGTGAAACTAATATATGAGATAGACTCATTACATGCAAAACAATATAGTTCAAGCCGTGATTTGTCATAATTGAGATGATTATGGCTTACAGCTCATGAAAACCCCAAATCCACAATCTCAGAAAATTAGAATATTACATGCAATCAATAAAACAAGGATTGTACACAAAACAATATCGGACATCTTTAAAGAATATAAGCATGCATATGTACTCAGTGCTTGGTTTGGGCACCTTTTGCAGCAATTACTGGCTCAATGTAGCATGGCATGGAAGCTATTATCCTGTGGTATTGCTGAGGTGTTTTGGAAGACCACGGTGCTTCAATAGCAGCCTTCAGCTCTTCTGCATTGTTCGATCTCATGTCTCTTATCTTTCTCTTGGCAATGCCCCATAGATTCTCTATGGGGTTCAAGTCAGGCGAGTTTGCTGGCAAATCAAGTACAGTAATCCCATGGTCATTGAATCAGGTTTTGGTGCTTTTGGCAGTGTGGGCAGGTGCCAAGTTCTGCTGGAAAATGAAGTCAGCATCCCCATAAAGCTCATCTGCAGAAGGAAGCATGAAGTTCTCCAAAATCTCCTGGTAGATGGCTGCGTTGACCCTGGACTTAATGAAGCACAGTGGACCAACACCAGCAGATGACATGGCTCCCCAAATCAACACAGACTGTGGAAACTTCACACTGGAGTTGAAGCATCTTGCAGTGTGTGTCTCTCCATTCTTCCTCCAGACTCTGGGTCCTTGGTTTCCAAATGAGATGCAAAAGTTGCTCTCATCAGAAAAGAGGACTTTGGACCACTCAGCAACAGACCAGTTCTGTTTTTCTTTAGCCCAGGTAAGACGCTTCTGACGTTTTTTGTTGTTCAGGAGTGGCTTGACAAAGAGGAATACGACATTTGAAGCCCATGTCCAGGATCCATCTGTGTGTGATGGCTCTTGATGCACTGACTCCAGCCTCAGTCCACTCCTTGTGAAAGTGCCCAACACTTTTGAATGGCCATTTCCTGACAATCCTCTGCAGGCTGCAGTCATCCCTGCTGCTTGTGCACCTTTTGCTTCCACACTTTTTCCTTCCACATAACTTTCTATTAATGTGCTTTGATACGGCACTTTGGGAACATCCAACTTCTTTTGCAATTACCTTTTGAGACTTTTCCTCCTTATGGAGGGTGTCAATGGTGGTTTTCTGCACAACTGTCAGGTCAGCAGTCTTTCCCATGATTGTTCTTCCTACTGAACCAGACTAAGAGACCATTTGAAGGCTCAGGAACCCTTTGCAGGTGTTATGGCTTAATTATATGATTAAAGTGGGACACTTTGAGCCTAGAACATTGAGCCTTTTCACAATATTCTAATTTTCTGAGATTGTGGATTTGGGGTTTTCATGAGCTGTGAGCCATAACCATCTCAATTATGACTAATCACGGCTTGAACTATCTTGCTTTGCATGTAATGAGTCTATCTCATATATTAGTTTCACCTTTTAAGTTGCATTACTGAAATAAATGAACTTTTGCATAATATTCGGATTTTTCAAGTTTCACCTGTATATCATTTCCCTTGAAGTTTTCAGGAGGTTGATTCATGAGGTTCTCCACTCTGTAGCTCTACACTGCCCCCTACTGCTCCAAAGGACTACCCAATCCTATTTAAAAACTTGAAAGGAGGCCAAATGTGAATGAAAATTAGATAGACCAACCCCACAACATTTCAGAGTTCCTTCTTGAAATCAGAAGAAATGGACCCATTGGGGATGACAAATGAAAGACAATCCGTTTCACAGCTGTCACCTTTTCTATAAGTTCATGCCTCACATTTCAAACAGACATTCAAAGGGCACAAGGAGGTCAATTTTAGTTTCCTAAAAGCCTAGATCAGGGTACTCAGAAATGTAAGAAATGATTCAATTCATTTTCCTAGAGCAAAAGAATTACACTTCGAGTTTTAAGCTAATGTAGCTCTGAAGGCAGGGTAATAATGTATAGCACATAAGTGAGTTCAGCTCTTAAGAGTATCCCTTTTAAATAGCAGTTAATTCTTTTCATGATATATCATATTAAATCCTTGCTCTCCAACCCACTAGATTATTGCGGCTGTCACAGAATTGAAAAATTAACACCACTTGCTGGTAAGGTAGAGCCAGGCATAGTTCTTCCCTGCACTATTCAGTTATAACCACAGTTAAAAGCTGTATTTGCACATCTTTGCTATATCCATGCCTACTAATGCCACCAAATCCCTGTATTTAATCTACCCCCCTAGTGTGAGACATGCTGACATTTCTTAAAGCATAACTCTGATTCTCATTCTTGATTTCCAATATACCGCCTCCTCTATCAAATAACTTATCATTTACCCTATGCAAAGTCAGTCAGAACAATTGAGTTACTTTTTTTCTTGAATGAACAATAAAACCATACCCCACCCAAATGACAGTGCTTAGATCTTATAGGCCTATCACAGATGGATTCATTTGGACCCAGGAAATCCTTCGGCTGCTATGTTTCCACATTCTCACAAAAGGCTCTAGAAATCCTCACCAAAATTAGTTTCAGCTGATTAATGGATTAGATTATCTATATCAGGGTTCTGCAAACATGGCTTTAAACAATTACTACCAACTTGCCTTCAATCGAAGACCTGTATACTGCACGAGTCAAAAAGAGGGCTATGAAAATATTTACAGACCCCTCACATCTCGAACATAAACTGTTTCAACTCCTTCCCTCAAGACAAAGCTATAGAGCACTGCACACCAGAACAACTTAGGCACAATGACAGTTTTTTTCCTGAAAGCCATCACTCTGCTAAATAAATAATTCCCCCAACACTGTTCAACTATTACAAAGTCTGCACTACTATTACTGTTAATCTTCTCATCACTCCTTATCACTCATCCCCTCCCACTTGTGACTGTATGACTGTAACTTTGTCGCTTGTATCCTTACAATTTCCTAGTATGATTTGATTGCTTATTGTACCCTATGACTATCATTAAGTGTTGTACCTAATGATTCTTGACTCTTGACAATTGTATCTTTTCTTTTATGTATACTGAGAGTATTTGCACCAAGACAAATTCCTTGTGTGTCCAACCACACTTGGCCAATAAAAAAGTTCTATTCTATTCTATTTAAGGCTTGTGGACTTCAACTCTCAGAATTACTCAGCCAACATGATTGGCCAAGAAATTCTGGGAGCTGAAGTCCACAAGTCTCAAAGTAACCAAGTTTGGAAATCCCTGCTCAATATGAACCGTTCTGCTTGCAAATGAGAAATACCAGTTCATACAAGGGTAGTGATGGAACTGGGTAAAGGAGAAGAATTGTGTTAGAATAATGGTCTTTAAAAGTACACAGGTACATGCAATGTACTTCATCAGGAACTATGGGAAATGCAGTTCTTGTAGACACACATCTATATCATATGTCAGAGCAAAGGGCAGCATCTAGCTGATGCTATTTATTCTTGTAAAAGCATGTTATCACCAGTACTTAAATGGAAAGCTACCAGGAAATGCAGGGGTATGAACATAGAAGATGAAAAACATCATAAATGATAGCAATGGCAAACTGCTTTTGCATCATAGCCAAGAAAACAGCTTGTCCATATCCTATTAGCTACCATGAGCTGAGTTTGACTTGAGGGAGATTTGGCTAGATTTTATTTTATCTCTTCCAGGGGTATGGTCCAAGAATGTGTTTGATGTATGACATAATTGTAAACACATCTCAGGGTTTTAAGGTAGGAGTCAGAGCAAAGGGCTGCTGGGGGATGAATTATTCCCACACCTTTTTGTTCTGTCCCCTCATTTGCATTCTTGAGATCCCCGCGCTTTGATTGGCCAAAGCGCGGGGCACTCTGATTGGCTAGGCGAGCCGCGCCGATTGGCTCACAGAGAATCTCCTGCGATTGGTCCATTCAAATCGCGGGAGATTCAAAGCGGTGCCATTGGCCGCGGCCGCCGCGGCTTGGAAATAAAAAGCCGCGAAGTTTGCCTTTAGCCCCAGTTCGGTTCCTGTACCCAATAAAGAGCTAATGCACAAGTCACTGACTCCTGGCATCATTTCCGATGGATACAACACTGGCGACGAGGGTGGGATCCTGATCCTGAACCGAAGCACGTGTCCGATGGAAGCCAGACGAAACTCCAAGATGGCAAACATCGCGCCACCCGCACCCTTCAACCCCGCCAGCGAGGACTGGGAATCGTACTCAGACAGATTCCGCATGTTCCTCGAATGCAGCGAACTGAAAGACGCCACCGGCCCGAAGAAGCGAGCCATATTCCTAACCCACTGCGGGCCCGCAGTGTTTAAGATAGCCAAAGCGCTAGCCAAACCCGCCGACGTGACCACGATGGACTGGGATGACCTCGAGCCAATATTCCGGCGACACTACGCTCCAGCCGTGCCCATCCTCATCCGACGACACGAGTTCTACCGTCGGGACCAACAGTCAGGTGAGAGTTTCAGTGACTTCGTCGCAGAACTACAGCGCCTAGGGGGGGCTGTGTGAATTCGCCAACATGGACGAAGCCCTGCAAGACCGAATCGTGCTCGGCCTTTGGGACCCCGTCCTCCAGAGTCGGCTGATGGCCAAGGGCAACATCGCCCTCGCTGATACCCTCACCGAAGCCACAGCAGCCGAAGCTACCCGAAAATCTGCCGACCGCATGCGCAGACTGAACGTCGGGGACCGCAGCGGGAACAACCACCCTGCAAGGTCGACCGAGGCCCAACCCGAGACGACCACCCACCAGGGCGACGTCCACTCAGCATCGGGCACTTCCGACGAGGAGGAGGAAATCCACCGTCTCCAGGCAGGCCGCGACCCACGGAACTGGCGGGGTTGTAAGTCGAGGACCACCTGTGCCGGTTGCGGAGGCGACCACCCCAGGTCCGAATGCTGGTTCTTCGATTCAATCTGCCGGCATTGCGACAAGAAGGGACACATCGCCCGCGTCTGCCGTCTCAAAAAGAACCACAGCCCTACACGATGGGACCAGAGTGAACGGAGACAAGAGAGCACACCACCCTGGACCAGAGATCGCCCCGCTGACAACCGATGGGACCGGAACAGACGATCCCTACGAGGCGGCAAGACCCGGTGAAGAGAGGAGACCCATCAGACGGTCACCAACGGCCACGCCACAACCAACGACACCCGGAAGGTCTATGTGGATGTAGGCATCGAAGGCGAGCCATGTAAAATGGAGGTGGACTCCAGGTCCTACCTCTCCATGGTAGCATGGCAAGAAATAAAACGCTTGGTGCCTACCATCCAGAGAAAAAGCCTAGACAACCAGAGACTAATTGTGAAAGACTACCAGGGAAACCGCATCCCTATAGTCGGAACCGGACAGTTCAAGGTAACCTACAAAGGACACAACGAAAGACTTCCCTTGACCATCGTCGATCGTGACCGCCCAAGCCTACTGGGACTCCAATGGTTCGCACCGCTCAGCATCGCAGTCACGGGCATCGACCACATCGCCGACGACAACTGGGAGCAACAACTAGCCTGGGAATTTCAAGAGGTGTTGGACGGAAACCTAGGCAAGTACTGAGGGCCCCCTATATCATTCAGCCTAGACCCAAACGTTCCCCCAAAACGCCTAAAACCAAGGCGGGTACCATTCGCGCTTAAACCGAAGATTGACGAGCAAATTGACAAGCTCGTCAAGCAAGGGGTCCTACAACCCATAGATCACGCCCGGTGGGAGACCCCCATAGTCACCCCGATTAAGCCTGATGGGTCGGTGAGAATCTGTGGGGACTATAAGGCCACCCTAAATGGCGCCTTGCAGCAAAGCGCTTACCCCGTCCCAGTAGTGCAACACCTACTACATTCACTGGGAGGGGGCAAGGTTTTCGCTAAACTCGACCTCTCCCAGGCATACCAACAATTGCCGGTCGACAAGGAAACGGCAGAAGCGCAAACCATAGTCACCCACCGGGGAGCCTTTAAATGCAACTGACTCCAATTCGGCGCCTGGAATATTCCAAAGCCTAATGGAAAGGCTGTTACAAGGCATCAAGGGGGTGGTACCCTACTTTGACAACGTCTTAGTGTCGGCAACCAACCAGGCCGAACCAGAGAGTCGCCTAAGGGAGGTCCTAACCAAGTTCAAAGAGACTGGGCTCAAAGTAAAGAGGGAAAAATGCCAATTATACACAGAGCGGGTTGAATTCCTAGGATATCTCCTAGACTGCCATGGCATTCACCCCACCAACAAAAAGATCAAAGCCATCAAAGAAGCCCCCACACCCAAGTCAAAGACAGAACTGCAGGCGTTTCTGGGGCTGCTTAACTTTTATAATGTCTTCCTGCCCCAAAAGGCGACAGCGGCGGAGCCTTTGCATAGGCTCTTGGACAAGGCGGTGACCTGGACTTGGGGGAAACGTGAGGAAGCCGCCTTCAAGAAAACAAAGGATCTACTCACTTCGGATGCCGTCCTCATCCAGTACAACGAGACCCTACCACTAGCCATCAAATGCGACGCATCACCCTTCGGGGTCGGCGCTGTCCTCAGCCACACTCTCCCCGATGGAAAAAGAAGCACCCATTGCGTTCTTTTCAAGGACCCTCACCAAACCGGAACGGAACTACAGCCAGCTGGACAAAGAGGCTCTGGCTATCGTCGCCGCAGTAAAAAGGTTTCACGAGTACCTCTACGGCCGGACATTTACCATCATCACCGACCACAAAACGCTGCTGGGAATCCTTGCAGGGAACAGGGCCACCCCGAACATTCTGTCTCCCCGAATGACAAGGTGGTCCGAGTTCCTGGCTGCCTACAACTACGGACTCACACACAGACCGGGTAAGACTATCTCCCATGTGGACGCCTTAAGCCGCTCACCGTTACCGGAACCTGACACTGATCCAGCACCCACGACGACCACCCTCAGTATAGAGACTCTACCCAACCTACCCATAACCGCATCAGACATTGCCCGAGAAACTAATAAAGACAAACGTCTGGCGCAGGTGTTGCATTGGGTAGAGAAAGGGTGGCCGGAAAGGGACAATGATGAGTCCATCAGGACATTCCGGAACCGGCAAACGGAACTCTCGTTACTAAAAGGGTGCACACTATGGGGGGATAGGGTGGTCATCCCGGAAAAACTACAAGGGAAGGTTTTGGAACTGTTACACGAGGGGCACCCGGGCATCGTTAGGACAAAAGCCCTGGCCAGAAGTTACGCTTGGTGGCCAGGGATGGACAAACAGATCGAGGCCTGGGTAGCAAGGTGTCAACGATGCCAGGAAACTAGGCCAAGCCCACCCGCAGCACCCATCCTAGAGTGGGAAACCCCCAGGGACCTTGGTCTAGGATCCACATAGATTTCGCCGGGCCCACAAAAGGACACACTTTCTTAATAACCGTAGACGCTTACTCCAACTGGCTGGAGGTAAGCAACATGAGAACAACCACCATGGAGGCCATGACCAAAGAACTCGGCAAACTTTTTGCAACACACGGCCTCCCAGACATCCTCGTTTCCGACAACGGGCCCCAATTCACCTCGCTAGAATTTGAAAAATTCCTAGCGGAGAGGGGCATACGACACGCGCTGACAGCCCCAGCGAATCCGGCGGCGAATGGTTGGGCGGAACGGATGGTTCAATTCACAAAGAAAACCATCCAGAAAATAGACCACGGGGAGATCCAGAACAAAATAAATAAATTACTTTTCATCCAACACATAACCCCAAATACCACAACAAATAAAAGCCCAGCCGAACTGCTAATGGGGAGGAAAATAAGGTCCCCACTTGATAGATTACACCCCACGTACAACCCAGAGAAACCCCCAGACTCAACCAGCAAACACCGAACCTTCGCATCAGGCGACGCCGTCTACGCAAAAAACCTAACGGGAGACCCATTATGGGTACCGGCTGTCATAACACAACTAACAGGCCCACACTCGTACTGGCTACAAACAACCGACGGACGAGCGTGGAAACGCCACATCGACCAGTTAAGATCGAGGACGACCACCCAAGAGACCACCAACGCGCAACCAAGCCCCACAACACAAACCAAGAGGGGACGGAATACCCAGGAAACCAAAACCGAGAAGGAATAAACCAGCCATACTCACCTGAAAGCAGCCAGCACGAAACCTTGCCAGGAAGAAACAGCCAGGCCAGCTCAACCAACCCGGGAAGACCGAGCGGGAGCGGCGAAACCCACAGCTCAACCAACCTGGGAAGCCCAGGAGGGAGCTGCGGAGAGCGGCCCGGCCAGACAGACCAGGTGGTTTCCACGACGGAGTCCAGAGAAACAGAGACCCCAACCGAACCGGCCAGGATCCAACTTACGACTGACCTGCACAGGTCCAGTAGGCAGAGACGGAGCCCCGCCTACCTACGGGACTACGCAACGTAAGGACTGAACCAAGAGGGGAGGGGTGTTCTGTCCCCTCATTTGCATTCTTGAGATCCCCGCGCTTTGATTGGCCAAAGCGTGGGGCACTCTGATTGGCTAGGCGAGCCGCGCCGATTGGCTCACTGAGAATCTCCCGCGATTGGTCCATTCGAATCGCGGGAGATTCAAAGCGGTGTCATTGGCCGCTGCCACCGCGGCTTGGAAATAAAAAGCCATGAAGTTTGCCTTTAGCCCCAGTTCGGTTCCTGTACCCAATAAAGAGCTAATGCACAAGTCACCGACTCCTGGCATCATTTCCGACGGACACAACATTTTAAAACCACACTCAAACTCTGCTCAAATGGCCAGAAGTTTAACTATTTAACTTGGGTTACACTTGAGCAAGGGCAGACCAGTCCTGGTCTAAAGATTGGTAGATCAAAACAAACACTGGCAGCCATATCCACCATTTAAGGCTTTATTCAGTGAACAAAGCATTTCTTGAATGCGGTATTCCAGGTGTGGTCTTACTAAGGTTTTATACAACAGTACAAATATTTCATGTGATCTTGATTCTAAGTAACCTAGCTTAGAATCATAAGTAACCTAGCTTTCTCCCACCAAGCCTTCTAGCTACAAAAAGAAAAGTAAATAACTTACATTTCTTGGCTTCATTTTCTCCAAAGGCCCCCTCTAGTTCTTTCCATAGCCAGCTTCTCTGCATTGAAAACTCTTTTCCCATATAAGCAGTAACTGTGAGAGGAATTTTGGAGTTCCAGTTGACAATCACCTAAATATGAGCCAGTAGTGTGTGGCAGCAGCCAAAAAAGCTAATGCAATCCTTAGTTGCATAAACAGAGGGATAGAATCAAGATCACATGAAATATTTGTACTGTTATATAAAACCTTAATAAGACCACACCTGGAATACCACATCAAATTTTGATTCTAAAAAAAAAAAATATTGAGACTTTGGAAAGAGTGCAGAGAAGAGCACTAAGATGATTAAGGGCCTGGAGACTAAAACATATAGTTTAAGAATAGTTTCAGGAATTGGGTATGGCTAGTCTGCAGAGAAAAGAAGGAGTAGGGGCAACAGGATATCATGTTTTAATATTTGAGGGACTACCACAAAGAAGAGAAGGTCAACCTATTTTCCCAAGCATCAGAAGGCAAGACTAGAAACTAGCAAACTAGAACTAAGGATAAACTTCCTAACAGCAAGAACAATTTATCAGTGGAATGACTTGCCTTCAGAAGTTGTGGGTGCTTCATTACTTGGAGGTTTTTAAGAAGAGACTGGACAGCCACATCTGAAATGTATAGGGTCATAGTTATCTTTTTTAATCAAAGAGCATCTTGCTGTTAACCAAATGCCTAAATATTTTACCTTTTTCACACTTTGCATTCCCAATTTTCCTTCTAATACTTTTTTTTTTGCTTATCTTTTAAATTTTTAGTCAATAATTTTGTTTTGTTTTTATTAATCTTAAGGCCTCAACCTTGCCAAATTCCTCTATTTCCTTTATTAATTTTACTCCCGTATCCTCTGGATCTTCCAGAAAAAAAACTATATCATCTGCAAGTGCCTGTACCTTATAATGCTCCTTTTTAATCAAAGCCCCTTTGATTTCTACATTTTTCCTAACGTTTTCCAATAAGTTTTCTAAGGTAAAAATAAAGAGGAGGGGTGACAGTGGGTATCCCAGCCTTACTCCCTTGTTGATCTTAAATGTTTCCGTTCTGTCACCATTGATTATTACACAGGCCGTCTGTGTCGTATAAATTGTTGAAATCAATTTAATAAATTTATTGCCAAATTGCATGCTTTTTAATTGTTGTATTATAAACTGCCAATTAACATTGTCAAATGCCTTTTGTGCATCGAGGAAGACCATTGACAATTGTTTCCCTGGGTTTGCTTCATAATATTCTATTACACAGGCCGTTTTAGTGTTATTTTTAATTTGTCTATTTGGTAAGAATCCATTTTGGTTGCTATGAATGATCTGATTAAGGGTTTTTTTCAATCTTTGTGCCATTATGGACATAAATATTTTATAATCAACATTTAAAAGGGATATGGGACTGTAATTTTGAATTAATTGATAGTCCAAATCTTCTTTTGGGATCAATGTTATATATGTCTCCCTCCATGACTTAGGTAATTTTGCTGTTGTCAGTACCTCATTATAGAGTTCTAATGATTGCATTTCTAATTTTCCTTGGAGCGTTTTATACAGTTCTCCAGGGAGACCATCCAGTCCCGGTGTCTTATTGTTTTTCTGTTTCAGGATTGCCTCTTGCAATTCTTTTAATGTTATTTCCCTGTTTATCTCTTCTTTATCCTCTCCCGGGATCACAGGTAGCCCTTTCCTTATAAGTAATGTTGGATATTTCCCTCTGGTATGTCTTTCCTACTATATAGTTCCTCAAAAAAAACTTTTAACAATATGCTTTTTCTTTTCAGTTTGATGTTGTGATGTACCATCAGCGTCCTTCAATTGTTGGATTGCTCTTTTTTCTTTATCTTTCTTAAGTCTATAAGCTAGCCACCTTCCCAGCTTATTTGCGTGTTCAAAGTAATTATGTTTTATCTTTTTCATGTCCTGTAACCATTCATCTTGTGCTAACATGTTCAATTTGTGTCTAATCATTATCCTCTCCGTATTTGATGTCTTATTATATGGTATTTTTTCTAGAGTTTTTTTTTTCTCTTAAGAGTATCTAGTAGTTTAGATTGTTCTCCTTTTTTCCCCTTGCATCTACGTGTATTATATGAAATTGCTAGGCCCCTAATACATGTTTTAGTCGTGTCCCATAGGTTTGGAAATGATATTTGTTGTTTTTTGTTTTCCTTCAGAAAGAACTCCAATTCTTTTTCCATCATCTTGACATGTTCTTTTTCTTTTATGATCTCCTTGTTTAGCATCCATCTTCTGTTTTTTTTCAATCCTTTCCAAATTATTTTGATGGGATTATGGTCTGCCCAAGTGTTAGATTCAATTTCTATTTCTTTTATATTACGTTCCATTTCCCCATATCCAATCTTGACCAGGATGCGTGTGGTGCTGAATAGTAAGTATACTGTTTTTTGTATGGATTTCTTTCTCTCCATATATCTTTTAATCCTAATTCTTCCACCATTAGATAAAATACTTTTGGTAATGTTTTCCTATTTCTTTTTTAGACTAGATTTTTGTTATTGTAGTCTTTTCCTAAATTTGATATTGCATTGAAATCACCTAGCAGGCATATGTTCTACTAATTTTCTGTATAGTTTGGTATAAAAATTTTCTTGTTTCTCGTTCGGCACATATATCACTGTCAATAACATTTTCTTATAATTTATATAAACTTCTAACATCAAAATCCTACCCTCCTCGTGTGTATATACCAGTTTTGCTTGTAAATGTTTCTTAATATATATAGCTATCCCCCTCTTTTTTGATAGGCAAGAGATACATATAAATCTCCTAACTTTGGTGCTTCTAACAGGTTACTTTGATGTTTCTGGATATGTGTTTCTTGAAGGCATATAATATCTAAGTTCAATTTCTGTAGTTTTGTTATCATTTTTTTCCTCTTAATTTGTGAATTTAAAGCATTGATGTTAATGGAAATCAATTTGATTTCTTCTGCCATCTTACTCTGTAGTTGTTTCTTGTTGAAGCTTATTTGCTCTCGTTTGGTATCTCATTCTTATGCCTTCTCTTTCCACTTCTTCCTGCTCTCTTTTCTCTTGTTCTGTTTCTCTTTCCTCCATCCGATCTTCTTCTTGGCTCCTACTTTCCAAGTCCTCCCCCTTTTCTTCTGTTACATTCTGAAATCTGAGGAATAAATCAGCCTTTTCCAACTCCAAATATGCAATTGCCTCTTCTAATTTCTTGTTCTCTTCCATTAATTTCTGTTCTGTTGATTCTACTTTCTTATCTGTTTTTTCGACCTTTGCCTCCACTGCTTTCATTTTATGTTCCATCTTTACTATTGTTTGTTGGATTGTACTTATCTTCTCATTTAGTTTCCATATTTTACCTTTCATTTTCCCCATTTCAGTTTTAAAGTCTGCGTGGTTTCTCACCATCGTTTCTTGTATTGTTGTTAATCCCATTTGAATTGTTTGCATATTTGATACCTGACTTGCCTTCTCAGGATTCATTATGCCCTCTATGGAACGTTGTCCTGCTGGTGATGATAACTATGACAAATTAGAATTGGAAACGTGGGGGAAATTACAGCTATCACTACTGGGGAAAATTGTGGCAATTAAAAAGTCTACCCTACCAAAAATACTATATCTTTTTTAAACTGTACTAATAAGGTTGGTTAAAACCTTTTTTAGAGAATTAGATCGAATAATAAGTAAATTTGTTTGGGATGGGAAAAAAGCTAGGATAAAAATGAAATTGTTACAGGACAAAAGGGAAAGGGGTGGCTTTGGACTCCCTGACTGGGAAATGTAAAATCAGGCTGTGGCTATGGTATGGATTAAAGATTGGATCAACCTGGAAAATAGAAGAGTATTGTCAATAGAGGGTCACGACTTGCAGGGAGAGTGGCATAGTTTCCTATGGGATGGGAAATGTAAACAGCATGCATATTTTCAGAGACACATAATTAGAGATTCATTATTTCGGATATGCAACAAGATTAAAAAGAATCATTATACTAAAATACTGAACTGGTTGTCAACTATGGAAGCACAAATATACCCAAACGCAATGGATCTGGGAAAAAAGAGGAGTTACCAAGACCTATTAGACCCACAAGATTAAAAACAAGACAAGAATTACAACAACAAAATATAAAGATGGATTGGTGGCCATACATGCAAGTCCAGGTGAGATATCAGAAGGACAAAGAACAATTTGGTTTCTGCATGGAAAAGCATCAATTAGATAAAATTCCACAAGAAATGGAAAAGAAAATAATTTCAAGAATATATAACTTTCTACTAGATTTTAAAATGGAAGAAGAGGTGGTCAAAGAGATGATGGTAGTATGGTTGAAAAATGTTGGCCATAATATAGACCTGGAAAATTGGGAGAGAATGTGGGACTCAAATTACAAACTAATTACATCCACAGCATACAAAATCAATACAAAATGTTCTACAGATGGCACCTTCCTCCCGCTAGATTGGCAAAAATGTTTACTTCAGACCCAAATTGTTGGAAATGTGGAAAAGAAAAAGACACTTATTTTCATGCCTGGTGGACGTGCCAGGAAGTGAAAAAATATTGGAATACAATTAGACAATGGATAGAAGAAATCACGAATCAGAAAATTGAATTTAATCTGGAAACTTTTTTATTAGGTATAATAACACAAAAAATGCAATAAAACAGATATATTATGTTACATATATTAACAGCTGCAAGAACAACTCTGGAAGGAAAAAAGGGTTCCACCAGAAGGCATGGTTATTAAAAAAAAAAAAAAGATTGTATAGAGGTGGACAGGCTAACGATGAAAATAAAAGACAGAGAAGATTCAATTTATTATAGGGCCTGGGATGCCTGGCATGAGTGGTTTAGAAATAAAAAGAAAATAAAATGGCAATTAGGAAAAGAACGAGGGAATATGTAAATATGTAAATATACCATGGAGATTATTGAGATGTAAGGATAAAAGATATTGTTTTATAGTAAGAGTAAGGTGTAATGGTAAAGGAATAAGTAAATACATATGCTGAAAAATATGAGAAAATGCAAAAGATGTCTTGATGTTGATAACAATGTATAAAGTTTTGTTTTATGTTTTTTAAAATTTGGAAAATCAATAAAAAATTATTTTAAAAAATGAAATGTATAGGGTCTACAGCTTGAGCAGGGGGTTGGGCTAGAGGATCTCAAAATCCCTTCCAACTCTATTATTCTGTATTCTTTAAAACCTGGCTTCTTATATGTATGATGAAAGTATATTACCTTGCCCAGCTACTGGATATGGATCTTGATGAAGCAATTTGCATTGTCTTGAAGCCTCAACAGGAAAAATAACAGAACTTTTCTGAAACAAGCTTAGCCATCTACAACATCCTCTCATCTATATAAACTAAACTAACACTGATCTTTGTTAGTTCTTGTGTGGGGCCACTTGACAAGTACTGAGTTGTAGTCTAGGCTAGGAAGTTGAAATAAATTCCTGGATGATAGTGGTGGCAAACCATTTCAAGATGATATCAGGAAAATAACCTGGATGTATTTTTTGCTGGGTACCAAAGGATTTCAAGGATGATAAAATGTTTAAGGAATGCTAGGGGAGAATCTGAGTTATTTGATAGAGAAGGAAGTGAGGGAAAGGGGCAAAGGGCTTAGAATGGAGCGATCAACACTATCATGAGTCATGGCCATAAAGCAACACAGAAGGAATTTTTATAATTTTTTTTCTTTGAACTTCTCACCAGGTTCAGCACATTCGAACCTCCCAGATAATTTTGCCATGTCCTGTGCAGGTTTTGGAGAATTATCCCCTTTCTGGAAGATCAAACAGAGCGCTGACCCTCTTACATAATTAATTCTAACCTTTTGTTAGGTTGAAAGGAATTTTTTTTAAATTACATAATTTAAAATTTCTTTCAAATTTGGGGTTTTCTTACAAAATAATACACTGAAGAAGACATTATTCATGCTTTCAAGAACATTTACATCAATATTTACAGTTATCCCTTGAAGCAATGTTTGAAAACTCAAGGAATCACAGCAATGATATATTAGTTTATGCAAAGCTTTGAAAGAGTAGTCCAATTCAACAATGCTTTGATCAGATTATTCCATTGAACCAGATTCATAACGCTTTTTCAGGAAGACTTATTTCAAAGCAGGAAATTGAATCAGGCGGCTTCAAAGTGCTTTACAAATTCAGTCAGTGGCAGTCTACTGCTCTTGGAATTGATATAGACAATATACAACATTTTAATTTCAATCTCATATTATGAAGAACAATTCAGTTCCATATGTAGGGAACACTCAGAGACAGTGAAGTGAATTTTATTATCTCATTAAATTATATCAGAGCTCTTTTGGCTGGTAGGTCTAAAATTGCTTTGAATTTCACTCATTTTTTCAGCTCTCAGCTTCTTAATTTGGTTGGCTATAAACTTTAACTTTGCTCTTTCCAACACTAGTAGAATATTAGACTTCCTGCTGGTCTTCTTTCTTAGCATTGTGAATATGGGCTCCAGGTTGTTCTTCTTGTAAATTCTGCATGATTGGAACAAGTCTGTCTTGACAAAGACTCAATGACTATGAGGTTTGTACTTACTAGTCCAAAATGTTACTAGTAAAAAAAAATGGGCAGGGTGGCAAGGCAGAAGAAATGCCATTTCTGTCTTTTCTCCACTGTTTCCCTGTATGTTTATACAAATACCCTTTGTTTAGCTGGGGACCAACAACTTGTTAAAGAGTTTATTAAATAAAGCTATAACTGTGTTTATGATATTAGCAATAGCAATAGCACTTAGACATACAGTATATTGTTTCATAGTGTTTTATAGCACTCTCTTAGCCATGGGTGTCAAACTGACACCCTACGAGCTGGTTGCATCATGGTGCAGGTCACACCCACCCCACCTCTGTGAATGGGAAAAATGTCACAAAATGTCACATGACAGAAACATAACATGGTGAGTTTGACACCCGTGCTCTAAGCGGTTTACAGAATCAGTATATCGCCCCAACAATCTGGGTCCTCATTTAACCAACCTCAGAAAGCTGAGACAACCTTGAGCAAGTCAGGATCAAACTCCTGGCAGTGAGATGGATCAGCCTGAAATACTGTATTCTAACCACTGTGCCACCATTGCAGCAATACAATTTTTATTTGCTTTACAGACTTGTAAAGGTCACAAATGTGAAGATTGGTTGCAAGGCTACTTTTTCATCACTGTTGTAACTGCAAATAGTTCTTGTGTGAGGTAGTTGCAAAATGATGGTATATCCTGCTTTTTCAGCTTCTACTAACTAATCATACTAACATGTGATCATGCTAACACAGCTAAGTCTCACCAGTGACAATTCACAGAAGAGGATGAGCTTGCAACCCAATTATATAACAATTATTTTGGCACCCAAGAAATCCTTCTATCCAGAAACATTATAATTATACAAAAGCCCACAAATGAAAGTCGGTGGCCAGTTTTCCAGGTTCTGATCAAATAGGATAAGTTTGGGTATTAGGACATACCTATATTGGCACAATACCACTGAGAAAGAAAAACAAGAAATCCAAGAAGAAGCCAGCATGGCTGCACAGAGATCTCTCTGGCAAATTGAAAGAAAAAAAGGAGAAGCACAAAAAATGGAAAGAAGGACATACAACTAAGGCAGAATATCAGCAGATAGCCAGAATCTGCAAAGACAAAGTCAGGAAAGCAAAGGCTCAGAACGAACAAAGTTTCTTCCAACATATAAATAACAAGAAAAAAAAAATCAAGGAAACAGTTGGTGCACTAAAGAGAGAAGATGGCAAAGAAGTAACAGGCAACAGGGAGAAAGCAGAATTGCTTAACTCATTCTTTGCATCCGTCTTCACGCAAAAAGAAACTATAGCTCAACCCACCCAAAACATAACTGTAAAAGACAGACCAGAAATAAAAGTTAAAATAAGAAAAAAAATAGTAAGAAAACACCTGTCTGATCTTGACGAAAACAAATCACCGGGACCTGATGGATTATATCCCAGAGTTTTAAAGGAGCTGGCAGAGGTGATCTCAGAACCACTGCACCACATCTTTCAAAAATCCTGTAGCACCAGGGAACTGCCAGAGGAGTGGAAAAGAGCTGATGTGGTTCCTGTTAAGTACTGATCATGGGTCGGAATAAATGGAGACAGCCTCTGAACGGTGAACTTTCAGCTCTTTATTTGCATAGTGACTTCTCCAAACAACAACAGTGAGCTCTGCCTTATATAGGCAACCCTTGTAAGAATTGTCCAATAACGAGCTATGAACACTAGCTCTTTTAACCAATAAGAATTCTTTGTTAAGGGCTAATCGGATTCCTCAGAACTAACCAATCCGATCTGGCCACCTAACAGCCAATCAGAAGTGCAGGGCCAGAACCCTGCACTTTACCTCAAGCTCATACTTTATTAACGATGGTACATACACAACACCCCTTCCCCCTGGCTTCTTAATTATGGTGTAGTTATATAGTCCCTTAGATAGGATGGTTGTCTTTTAAGTCTTTCGGATTTTCATTGGATTGGTTGGTCGCAATCCTGTTGGGGTAGATTGTTGTTTGGCAGTGGTTCTTCTTCTTGCTCAGGTGCAATTTCTTGCAGTGCAAACGTTTCTCCTTCCTGCTCCATTTCCTGAGTATCACTTAGTTCGTCGCTCCCTTCGAGCAGGTTCCCTGGATCTTCATCTTCTTCCATACCCCCCCCCTCGGTTTGGTCATGGGGGAGTTGTTGACTGGCCGTTGTGAGTCGTGACCGTAATTGGTCGATATGCTGTTTCCACAGTTTATTGTCACAGCATTTAACTACGTAGGATTTGGGGCCGGTCACTCGTACTACTGTCACCTCTATCCATAACGGGTCGCCCGATAAGTTTCGTGCGTAAACGAGGTCTCCTACCTGGAAGGTGCGACAGCGGCCTCTGGATCCTATTGGCTTTTCCAGTTCGTAAGCAGGGTGCAACCGGTCGAGGTGGGAGCAGAGTCTTCGTCCCATCAGTAGTTCGGCGGGAGTTCTGCCAGTGATGCTATGTGGAGTTATGTGTTGCAAAAAGAGAATTTGGTTGACCTTGTCATCGATATTGTCATAGTCCACTTTTTGCAAAGTCTTTTTAACAAATTGGACCATGTGTTCAGCTCGGCCATTGGTCACAGGGTGCGCAGGCGAGGTGAGCGCATGGCGGATGCCGCGGTCAGCGAGGTACTGCTCGAACATTAGTGCTGTAAACTGTGGCCCGTTATCGGACACCAGGACATCTGGCAATCCATGGATTGCAAAAAGTCTGTTTAGAATCTTGATCACCGCCTCGGAGGTTGTAGCCGTCATACGATGAATTTCTAACCAATTGGAGTATGCGTTGACTGTCAGCAGGAAGGTATAGCCCTTGGTTGGCCCCGCGAAATCCAGGTGGATTCTGGACCAGGGTCCACGTGGCGTCTCCCATTCAGTAGGCATGGCTTTTGGTGGGGCGTTGCTGACTTGTTGGCAATTGGAACACGCTTTAACCCACTGCTCGATTTGCCGGTCCATGTTCGGCCACCATGCATAGCTTCGTGCAAGCGCCTTCATTCGCACGATGCCGGGGTGGCCCTCGTGCAGAATTCGCAGCAGCGTCTTCCGGAGTCGCTCTGGGACAACGACTCTATCGCCCCAGATGATACAGCCTTTTTGGGAAAAAAGTTCAGTCTGTCGAGATTTGAATGGTGCGAAGTCATCTGACCATCCATGTTCTACTCAGCCTAGGACTTGAGCTAGGGTGCGGTCTCGTTTGGTTTCTCTCGCGATGTCTCGGGCGGTCATAGGCGGTGAGTTGAGTGTTTCAATCTGCAACATGGTTGCCGTTGGTGCCAGATCGTCGAGAGTCTCTGGAAGCGGTGCTCGGCTTAATGTGTCGGCGTGGGGAATGGCTTTCCCCAGGTGATATTGCAGGTGATAATTATAAGCAGCTAGGAATTCTGACCATCGGGTCATTCTAGGGGATAATATGTAGGGGGTTGGCTTGTCCCTGGCTATTATCCCTAGCAATGGTTTGTGGTCAGTTATGTCCTTCCATACACATATTCATGAAATTTTTTACAGCTGAAATGATTACGAGGGCTTCTTTATCAATTTTTCCATAGTTCCGCTCTGCTTGTGAAAGAGTCTTCGAAAAGTATGCAACAGGGGCTTCGTTCCCATTAGGCAGTACATGGCTCAAAATGGCGCCCACCCCGAAAGGCGATGCATCGCAGGTTATAACTAATGGCAAAGTCTCGTTATACTGCATAAGTACAGAGTCAGATGTGAGCAGTTTTTTAACATTCCAGAACGCTTGCTCTTCCCGGTAACCCCATACCCACAATGCTTTCTTATCTAATAATCGGTGTAACGGTTCAGCGACAGTTGCCTTGTGCTGTAAAAATACATTATAGAAATTAATGAGGTCTAAGAACGCCTGGAGATCGGCCTTGTTGCGTGGCCTGGGAGCGTTTTTGATCGCTTTTAATTTACTCTCGGTAGGATGAATGCCCTGGCTATCGATCCGGTACCCTAGAAACTCAACATTGTCAGTATACAATTGACATTTATTTTTTTTCAGCTTAAGTGCGGCCTCTTGGAATTTTTTCAGAATGCATTTTAAACGGTCCTGTAAGATTTTTTTGGTAGGGGCTGCAATTAATATGTCATCAAAATAAGGGACCACGCCCTTGATTCCTTGTAATAACCTTTCCATAAGGCTCTGGAAGATCCCTGGGGCTACACTAACTCCGAATTGCAATCGGGTACATTTAAAGGCACTCCTGTGCGTTACAATTGTTTGGGCTTGAGCCGTTTTTTCATCCACTGGTAATTGCTGATAAGCTTGAGCTAAATCCAATTTAGCAAAAACTTCCTGCCCCCCAAGGAATGGAGGAGGTGCTGCACCACCGGAACTGGATAAGCATTCTGCTGTAGGGCGTGGTTCAAAGTGGCCCGGTAGTCCCCACAAATTCGGATTGACCCATCTGGCTTAATGGGTGTTACAATAGGGGTTTCCCATGGAGAGTGATCGATGGGCTTCAACACCCCTTGAGCAATTAGCTTGTCGAGTTGTTCGTCGATTTTTGCTTTAAGAACGAACGGAACTCAACGGGGCTTCAAGCAAATGGGAGCTACTTTTGGATCTAGACTGAATGAGATCGGGGTCCCCTTATACTCGCCTAAGCTGTCCACGAAGACGTCACTGAACTCAGAGATAAGGTCTTCCTCCCACTCACAACCACCGACTCGGTTCATGCCGGCCACTTCAATGCTGAGTGGCGCGAACCCTTGGAGGCCTAGTAGGCTAGGCCTATCTCTATCGATGACCATTAGAGGTAAGTATGCTGTATGCTTCTTGAAGAAGACTTGGACTCGGCAGGACCCGACAACGGGGATTCGATTCCCTTGGTAGTCCTTGAGGATGAGATGTTGAAATTGGAGGACTTGGCGTAGAATTGTGGGAATGAGTTGTTGAGTGTCTTCCAGGACACCATCGAGAGGGACGATCCCGAGTCGACCTCCATGTGGCAAGGCTGATTCTCGATGGCTACCGTGACTCCGATTTTCTTAGTGTCTAAAGCTGAGGCGTGACCTATAGTGATAGTATGGTGAGCCTCTTCTCTCTGCAAAGCTCGATTTCTGTAGGAGTGGTTTACTGGCTCTCGCCTTAGAGGACAGTTTCCTGTCGATTGGCGATAGTTAGCCCCTTTTGAGGCCTGGCTGAGTCCTGGTAAGCTGCAGCAGACCTGGCCTATGTGGCCTCGTTTCCCGCATTGATGGCAGAGTGCGTCGCGGAATTTGCATTCGGACCTGGCATGGTTTGCTCCACAGCCAGCGCAAGGGTGTAAGGGCTTCAGGCGAGGGTCCCAGTCAGACCGCAGTCGATGGACCCCTTCTTCGTCGCTGTCTGATGATGAAGAGAGGTCCTCGTGGTGCGTCGTCACGAGCTGTCCTTCAGACTTGGATAAAATGTCACTTGTCGGTGGTGGTACTGGAATGCGGCTTCACCGTAGTTCTGCGGCTGACTTTTTGGTAGCCTCTGCTGCTGTGGCTTCAGCGATGGCGTTGGCAAGGCTGATGTCGCCTTTCGCCATCAGCTTGCTTTGCAGGCCTAGTGCATCTAGTCCCAGAACTATTTGATCTCTTAGTGCCTCTTCTAAATCGGCGAACCCTCAGAGGCCCCCTAAATTTCAGATGTCCGCCACGAAATCGGCCATGCTTTCCCCTTTTCGTTGGTTCCTCTGATAAAACTCATGGCGTCTCACGAGCGTAGGCACAGTTGGCGTGTAATGGTCTCTCAGGATGGGTTCGAGGTCGTCCCAGCTCATGGCTTTCACTTCTCGAGGTTTGGCGAGTGCTTTAGCCATCTTAAATACGGCTGGGCCGCAATGCATCAGGAACAATACCCTTTTCTTTGCTGGCGTGGCATCCTTCAAGTTGTTCATCTCGAGAAACATTTGGAAGTGATCCATGTATGATTCCCAATCCTCTTGGTTTGGATTGAACGGAGCGGGTGGTACGATGCTGCCGGACATGGTTCTGTTGTTGGCGTCGTCTGTCACGTGCTCGGTGTTGCTTCCTGGTTCCTTCGGTTCAGACGTCTCCAAATCCCATCCTCGTTGCCAGTGTTAAGTACTGATCATGGGTTGGAATAAATGGAGACAGCCTCTGAACGGAGAACTTTCAGCTCTTTATTTGCATAGTGACTTCTCCAAACAACAACAGGGAGCTCTGTCTTATATAGGCAACCCTTGTAAGAATTGTCCAATAACGAGCTATGAACGCTAGCTCTTTTAACCAATAAGAATTCTTTGTTAAGGGCCAATCGGATTCCTCAAAACTAACCAATCCGATCTGGCCGCCTAACAGCCAATCAGAAGTGCAGGGCCAGAACCCTGCACTTTACCTTAAGTTCATACTTTATTAACTATAGTACATACACAACAGTTCCCATCTTCAAAAAAGGAGAAAAAAAAACCAGACCCAGAAAACTATAGACCAATCAGCCTAACATCAACACCCGAGGAGATACTGGAAAAGATAATAAAAAAAAAAAACAGCTCTCCCAACATCTAGAGACAAGTAAAGTAATAACTAGCAGTCAGCATGGGTTTGTTTAGAACAGATCATGCCAAACCAATCTTATTTCATTCTTCAACCCAGTGACTAAATTTGTAGACCAGCAAAATACTGTGGACATAATATACAGTATTTAGATTTTAGCAAGGCATTTGACAAAATAGACGACAACCTACTTCTTAGTAATCTAGAAAAAAAGTGGAATAGATAGCACCCCCACAAGATGGACTCTCAACTGGCTAGCAAACTGTACTCAACGAGTAGTCCTTAATGGGTCTAAGTCTACATGGAGGGAAGTAAGTAGTGGGGTGCCACAAGGTTCAGTCTTAGGCCCAGTATTCTTCAATATCTTCATTAACAACTTAGATGAGAGAATAGAAGGGGAACTTAGCAAATTTGCAGATGATACTAAGCTGGCAGGAATAGCTAACACCCAAGAAGATAGGCTCAAGATCCAGATGGCTCTTGACAGACTAGAACACTGGACCATATCTAACAAAATGAAATTCAATGTAGAGAAAAGTATAGTCCTACATTTAGGCAAGAAAAACCAAAAGACTGGGTGAAACCATGATCAATAGCAGTAACTATGAGAGGGATCTTGGAGTCTTAGTGGACAACCAGCTAAATATGAGCCAGCAGTGTGCATCAGCAGCCAAAAAAGCTAATGCAATCATAAATTGGTGGTATTCGACTGGTTCGGCCCAGTTTTGGTGAGCCAGTAGGAGCAATGAGTAGCAGAGACTGAACCGGTTCTCTTCACTGCTCTGCTGTTGGGCCCTCCCGCCCACCTGCCCAGGCTGCCATACTCACTTTTATCTGCTGAATTTGAAGCACAGCTGCTTTGCGCGGCACAAAATATTGCTGCGCGGCAGCTGATGAAGCGACCGGGATCGTGCCGGCTTGCAGGAGTAAGTTAGAACATTTCTGCGCTAGCGCAAACACCTCTGCACCTGCACAAAGTGCGTGTTTGGTGCATGCACCCACCAAGCCATGCCCACTGAACTGGTGACAACAATATATGAATCCCACTATTATGTTCTGCGCATGGGCGCAAGGAACGGAGACGAGATGGTGAACAGTGAACTTCAACTCTTTATTCATCATTCTGAACAGAGCAAAAACCTAGGGCAGCTGCAGCCTTTTTATAGGCAAGCTGCTGATCTAATAACCAATGAGAAATGTGGAATGTTAACCCCTTTAACCAATGAGAGTGGCTCGTTAACAGCCAATCAGATTCTCCTGAATGGACCAATCTGATATTGCTATTATCGGCCAATCAGAAGTGCAGGATTAGAACCCTGTTATTTTCGAAAGGTTTGATAAAACTTTATTTAAGCGTTTTATTAGTTCATAACACCCACCACTGAACAGAGAGACACATTCAAGATCAAGTGAGGTACTAATACCACTCTATAAAGCCTTAGTAAGATCACACCTAGAATACTGCATTCAATTTTGCTCATTACATTATAAAAAAGATGTTAAGATTCTAGAAAAAGTACAGAAAAGAGCAACCAAGATGATTAGGGGACAGGAGACTGAAACATACAATGAACGGTTGCAGGAACTGGGCTTGGCTAGTCTAGTAAAGAGAAGGACCAGGGGAGACATGATAGAGGTTTTCCAATATTTGAGGGTCTGCCACAGGGAGGAAGGGGTCAAGCTATTTTCTAAAGCACCCAAAGGCCAGACAAGGAATAATGGATGGAAAGTGAACAAGGAGAGATTTAACCTGGAAATAAGAAGAAACTTTCTGACAGTGAGAACAATCAACCAATGGAACAGCTTGCCCTTGGAAGTTGTGGGAGCCCCATCATTTGAGACTTTCAAGAAGAGATTGGACTGTCATTTGTCAGAAATGGAAAAGGGTCTCCTGCTTGGGCGGGGGGTTGGACTAGATGACTTATAAGGCCCGTTCCAACTCTGATTATCTGTTATCTGTTCATCAAGACCAATATGATCCTTTCCAAGAGGGGCTAAGCATGTCAATCATCCAGAAAACCACAGCTTACAGGTAGCATGCCACTACATAAAAGTAAATCAACAGAATGTTAAGGAGCTTACTTTGCAGAATGTTTGTATTTTTTAATTTACAGAAGGATATATTTTGCATTAGTTCAGCCAATCTCTGCTGGCTGTTCGCTGAATAATTTGAAGTGTTTGCTGTCCTTCCTCATCCTTGTAATGGAATAGGAAGAAACTGTGTATATAAAATATATAGGGGTGTCCAATTTAAACATGAAAAGGTTATGTCAACCCTGAAGCCATTTTCTTTAGCACCTTCAGGGCTGCCAACAGCAGACCTGGGTAGAGCTGTGGGACTGGGAGGATGTAGTAGAGATAACTGGGGATCTGTAGCTGTTAGGAATTGATAGTCACCTAACAGTTGGGTTGGAAATATATAAACCAGGAAAGGCATTGAATAATGTCTTTTTGGGAATGCTAAAATTGTAATTGGGTGTGGTTCCTCAAACGGCCATAAGATGGAGCCAGAAACCTGGTTTGTTAGTTTTGTTGTTGTCAGTAGCTAGTTGGTGGATGTTCTGTTGTTCGCTGTTTTTGGTTCCTGCATTTTTCCCTATTGACTGTTGCTGATCATCGTTCTTCTTGGATTGCTGTAAGTCTGTTACTGAACTGTTTATGATACTGGACTTTGTAATTTGGATTATCCCTGGACTGACTACTGACTGCTTTAACCATGTAAGACTTGGACTGTTTGTTGGAGTTTGCTTAACCACTTACTGGAAGTAAAACCAACATTTCACTATTCAGTGTATCTGTGTGCTAGTTGTGTGTTATTCTTCACTACTCTCACTACATTTCCCTATGTGCATTCATTCTCCTAATGGGAAATTACCTCAACATTGGTTATGGGCCCATAACCAGTCTCAGATAACTGAGAGTTAGTGTGAATACATAGTACCATATATAGACAGCTGTTTACAATTTAATTGTGGTTTACTGTCCTGGAAAAGATGGCACAAGACCCATCAACAAGTCTATCACTGATAACCCGGTTGGATGGAACAAACTATGTTTCCTGTTCTATGAAGTGAAGTCTACTTCTGTGTAGAGAAGGGTTATGGGTTATGCTTCAGGATCCACCAGATGTAAATGCTTGGGATCCAAATAGTGATGACAATGCCAAGAAGTTAGATGACTTTAAATGGAACAACAAATAAGCTCTTTGTATAATTGGACTAACACTAATTGTGATCAGAAGCTGGTCCATATTCGTGCAGAAGAATCTGCTGCTAGGTGTTGGGAGAATTTGAAGAGGATTTATGTTTGTGACAGTGTAGATGCACGCATACATCTTACATGTAAACTGTTTATAGCACGTCTTCTGAAAGGTGGAGATATGTTAGCTCATTTAAACTTCATGAAAAGGAACTGATATTTTCAGAGCTGCATCAAGTTTATATCATTCTTTCCTCACTGGATGAAAGTTATGACGATTCCGTATCTTCACCGGAAATCCTGACCAGAGATAAACTGGCATTGACTGACATAACCGGAAGGTTGTTAGAAGAGGCAAGAAGACGGCTGGAAAGGGACCAACTGAGAAAGAAACAACCACAAGAAGAGGATTTGTGTTCAACTGCCTATACTGTTAGGAAATGTTTTGCTTGTGGGGCTAGAAGACATATAACTAGATTCGGTAAGAAGGGAAAATGACAAAATACTGGTAATCACCAGAAGGCTAAGAAGAATGTTAGTTTAGCTATGTCTAGCAATTCAACTGTAACCATGATTTGTGGGTAGTTGATAGTGGAGCATCATAATGCATTACTAAAGTTAGAGAGAGGTTTGTAACGATGTCCACAAGTAAGCAACATGTATCATTGGCAAATGGATGGAAGATGAAAGCATCTGGTGAAGGTACTGCATATTGTTCATGTAAATGAGCATTTAACTATGTTAAATGTACCTAAACTGAAATTTAATTTGTGATCAGTAAGGGCTTTAGTTAATACTGGTTATGTAGTAACCTTTAGGGAAGATAACTGTATAATAGAAAAAGAGGGTAAAAATGTTACTGCTTCTTTAGAAAATGATTTATATGTGATACATGATGACCAGTTGCAAATGGCTAACTCAGTTTATAACAATGTTAAGCCACATGACGAATGTATACATTTACTACATAGATATATGGGGCACATTAATTTCAAAATGCTGAAACAAACTGTTAAATTGGCAGAGGGAGTAAAATTAAAACCCTGTTGCAAGTATTTAAACTGCAATGCCTGTAACCAAGAGAAAAGCAAGGTTACTCCAGCAAACAGACTTAATGGGTTTAAGACCAAAGAACCTTTAGAGGTTGTGTTTGCTGACATAATTGGTCCTAAGAAATCCAGTTTGGGAGGTGCCTGCTATGTTTTGAGTATAATGGACCATTACTCATGGTATGGTTTCTGCTATCTCATGAAAAACAAAACAGAAACATTCCAACATTTCTTTAATTGACTAAGATTTACAGAAAGGAAAATGAAACATAAGTTAATTACCATAGTTACTGATAATGGGACTGAGTTTATTAACAATAGATTTCAAATGATCTTAAAATTGGCTGGTATTGAGCATAAGCGTTTTGCACCTTACAGTCCACAACATAACTCATATATAGAATGAAGAGGGCAAACATTACAAGCCATGGCTCGCACTATGTTATCCAATTCAGGTTTGCCTGAAACACTGTGGGGTGAAGCCATAATGTGTAGTAACCATGTTTTAAACAATGTAGTAAATACAACTGGAGAATTACCATTCACTCGTTGGCATGGCAGAAAACCAAATTTAAGTTACCTACACACATTTGGAGCTCCAGCATGAGTGCATATTCCCTCTCACGTAAGACTGAAAGGGCAACATAGAGCTAGAAATTATTTTTCGTAGGTTATGAGGCCAAGCATAGATCATTTAGATTTTGGGATCCAGCCACAGCTCATGTTTACTGTAGCACTAGTGCTAAATTTTTTGAGCACGTTGGGTGGAATAAACTGGAACAGGAATCCAGCAATGATGTAATTGACACCCAAGTAGTCCCTAAAGATGAAATAGTTAAACCATCAATAGCCATTAAAGAGGAAGAACAGGCACAGGAAGAGGTAAAAGAACAGGAGCAGTTAGAACAGGAGAGTCCACCAGTAAGCCCTGTATTACCGAGATGTTCAACCCGAGTAACATGACCACCTGATAGATATCAGGCTAGTGTTGTATGCCAAGTGAATACAGTTCCTGGTAACTATAATGAACTGAAACTGTATCCTGCTAAGGATCAGGCTGCTTGGCAGGAAGTAATGGATAAGGAACTGAAATCTTTACAAAGTTTAGAGGTAAATGAAAATGTCAGATTACCACCAGGTAAGAATGCCATAAGGTGTAAGTGGATTTATAAACTTAAGATAGGTATAGATGGAACTGTTACCCATAAAGCCAGGTTAGTAGCACAAGGGTTTGATCAGTCAGCCAACGACTATGATGAGGTGTTTGCACCTAGTCTGAAGGCTACCACATTACAAGTGGCATTAGTGTGGGCAGCTAAGAATAAATACATAATAAGCCATTTTGATGTGGAGATGGCATATCTTCATGCACCGTTGCAACATAATATATATCTAAAGAAGCCTTTGGGGATAAAAACTGATAACCAAACTGATTGCTGCAAATTAAAAAAGAGTCTTTATGGTTTGAAGCAATCAGGCTATGAATGGAACTAGTGCATAGTTAAGGAAGTAACAACGATAGGATTTGTAGCTGGCATGGCTGATCCATGTTTGTTTAAAAAAGTGATGGTGTAATTTCATTGTTGCTATTGTTCACTGATGACATAGCATTAATCACTAAAACTGATCAAGAAGCTACTGAGATTATTTCACTGTTAGAAAAAGAAATTTAAAATAAAACATTTAGGAGAGATTAAACAGTATCTTAGTTTAAAAATAGATAAAACTAGGGGAGGGTACAAAATCTCACAAGCAGATAAAATTAACCAGTTACTGAAGAATTTTAAAATGGAACTTTGTAAACCGGCTAAAACACCAATGAGCCAGGAGTTTAGCCACAGTATGTTCCAATTCCTGTTTTTGATAAAGATATTTATCAGTCCTTGATTGGTAGCTTATTTTATCTCACTAATTGGGCAAGGCCAGATATAGCATACTGTGTTAACCAATTAGCTAGGTTTAATGCTGAGGCAACTGAAAGCACTGGCAAGCTGCTAAACGTGTGTTAAGATATCTGAAACAAACAATGCATTATGCATAATATTTGGAGCCTAAGGATGAACTGAGTTTAACTGCATATGCTGATGCAAGTTTTGCTACAGATGAAAATACATGTAAATCAGCATCAGGTACTGTAATATTATTAGGAAAAGTGTTGATTGTCTATTTGACAAAAACATTTAAGTTTGTCAACAATAGAGGCTGAATTCTCATGTTTGTCTTTATTATGTACAGATTTAATTTGTTATAAGCAGCTATTAATTGATATGGGATTTGATGTAATGGATTCTATTGTTGTTTATGAAGACAACCAATCAGCAATACAGATGGTTTCAAATATTGCTGTTAAAACAAGAACAAAACACACAGATTTAAGATATTTAAATGTGAGACAATGTGTGCAAAGTAAGATAATTAAACTGGAATACTGCATGTCAGAAAATAACATCACAGATCATTTTACAAAAGCCCAAGGCTCTGTAAAGCATAAGGCTTGCTGTGAGGATTATGGACTTAGAATGTAAGGTTGTATATATTGTCCTACCCAAAGGGGAGAATGTTAGGAATTGATAGTCACCCAACAGTTAGGTTGGAAATATATAAACCAGGAAAGACATTTAATACTGTCTTTTTAAGGGAATGCTAAAATTGTAATTGGGTGTGGTTCCTCAAACGGCCATAAGATGGAGCCAGAAACCTGGTTTATTAGTTTTGTTGTTGTTAGTAGCTAGTTGGTGGATGTTCTGTTGTTCGCTGTTTTTGGTTCCTGCATTTTTCCCTATTGACTGTTGCTGATCATCGTTCTTCTTGGATTGCTGTAAGTCTGTTACTGAACTGTTTATGATACTGGACTTTGTAATTTGGATTATCCCTGGACTGACTACTGACTGCTTTAACCGTGTAAGACTTGGACTATTTGTTGGAGTTTGCTTAACCATTTACTGGAAATAAAACCTATATTTTACTATTCAGTGTATTGTGTGTTGGTCATGTGTTATTCAACATCACTCTCACTACATTTCCCTGTGTGCGCTTATTCTCCTAACGGGGAATTACCTCAGCAGTAGCCAAAACAAAAAACAAAAAACCAAGAACTTTGTCACCAGGTGTTATGCAGGTGGAGACTGGGACCAACTGACCTTGGACTGTAACCTGATTGGACCATGTGATGGACTAATGGGGAGGGGAAAGAAAAACTTTACTTTTAGCACGGAGAAAAAAACTGTGGGAGTATAGAGTTGGGTTTTCACCAGATGTGCCAATATGACATGCTTAATAAATCTGTATTTGAGGAACATGCCTGCCTCAGGGTTTTAATTGTGTTTGGCATCTTTCTTGGAACCTGACAGGTTAATATCTTCTAAAGCAGTGGCATCCAATCTTTTGAGCGCCAGTGACTGGTTTTGTGGAGGGTAGTGGTTTCTCTGTGGAAATGGAGGGCTTGGTTTGTTGCATTGCCTGGATCAGGAGTCTCCAACCTTGGCCAGCTGGGGAATTCTGGGAGTTAAAGTCCATCAGGTTTAAAGTTGACAAGGTTGGAGACCCCTGGCCTGGATCCCGCTTATGCACAAGGGGCTTTGCTCACTTACACAGTCCAGTTCCTGGCAGGTTGTGAACCTGTGCCGGTCTGTGGTCCAGGGGTTGGGGACCCCTGTTCTGAAGAGTCTGTTAGCCCTGTTATTTTCATTCCATTTTAAGAGAGGAGAGAGTGGAGGGGAGGGGGGGAGAGTTGTTTTTCCATTATGGCTTAAGGACAAGACCTTTTTTGAATTAAGTCTTCAAGTGACTTGCCTTGAATCAGGTTACTTCAAATTCCAAATTTCAAGCTTGAATTGAATCGTATTATCTATGAATCTCAAGTCTACAATTCAAAGACAGTCAGGATTGATTCTTATAGACATATTATAAATTCCATAGGTCCTAATTCTCTTATTAATTACCAGAAATGGAAGATTACATTTCTCATCACATAGCAATGCTGAAGCTTTCTCAGCCATTACTACTACTAATTACTGCCACTTCAACTATCTTTCTCAGCCACTACTACTAATTACTGCCACTTCAACTACCTATTACTGCATATCTAGGTAAGCAGTAAAGAGAATTCTCCTTATCATCTTTCCTCTAATATTTTTGAAGAACAGTCCGTATCTTCCCTTCAAGTAAAATGGATTATATGAAAGGAATATTTCTGCTGTCCAAATATCCAGAAATCTGAGAGTTTACTGAAGCACAACACAATCATTAGTGTATTAATGCATGTTTTCCAGGGAATAGCGCACTGTCGACCTTTCCAGCACTATGACTACAATACCTGCCTATATTGCAGATTTTGCTCTTGAGAGGGAAATGAAAGGTGTCCCCTCTCTCTCCCTTCTCCCTCCTTCCCTCCGGCCCTCTCTCTAGGAATCCTTAACTGATTCTCATTACAGAAAGTGGGAACTTAAAGTTACTCCACTTTCTTTAGTTTATGAAATGCAAAAAAATGTCTGGGTTTTAGACAAGAGGAATAGCCATGACAATTATACTGATAAAACCAATGTAAGCTCCCAATATAGGTCCACTCCTAAGCAGTTAAAAATGATATGGCAAGAGATGGTTTTGTCTTGATGTTAATACATAAATATCTTTTTTGTCCCCAAACTTGAAATACCTGCCACAGAATAATCCCTCAATACTTGAAATAGCTGTTAATGGCACACAAACACCCACAATCCATAATACATTTACTATTATTCCTCCAGTTCTATTCTCCATCTTAATTTAGACACATTTACTAGATGCTTTCTATGCAAAATCACTTCTAAGCACCCCTATTTATTTATTTTTTTACTCATTATTTCTTCTTACTATGCACACTGACATTACAGGTAGTCCTTGACTTACAACCATTCTTTTAGTGACCATTTAAACTTACAACTTCAAGGCAGCACAGTGGTTAGAACCCAGGCTAACTCAACCTAGGAGTTCAATTCTCACCAGCTCAAAATTGAGTCAGCCTTCTATCCTTCTGAGGTCAGTAAAATGAGGACCCAAATTGTTGGGGGATATTATGCTGACTCTATAAACTGCTTAGAGAGGACTGTAAAGCACTTGGAAGTGGTATATACATCTAAGTTTTATTGCTACAACAGCACTGAAAAAATTGACTTATAAGTCCATGAAAAACTGACATCCTAACCCTAACCCTTAAGGTCACATGCTCAAAATTAGAGTGCTTAGAAACTGACATTTAATAACAACAGTTGTAGTTTCCTTGGATCATTTCTGAGCTCCCCAACCGGCTTCTGGATTTATTTAATGATTATTTGAAAACTGCAATGATTTTCTTAACAACCATGGCAAAAAAAAGTCTTAAAACTGAGTATAATTAACTTAACAACCACCTTGCTTAACAACATAAATTCTGGCCTCAGTTGTGGTCATAAGTTGAGGAATACTAGAATTAGCAAAGGCAATATCTGATTCTATTCTTTTGCCAGCTACCTATTTCTCTTAACTTACTGCTCATCAAAGCAATTCTTGCCCTGGCTTAATGCAGGATGTTCAAGACTTTTTTTTTTTTTTTTTGCTAATGTTAATGTTATTTCATTTTATACTATGAGTGTTTTATAACCTTTATTTCTTAAACCTTGGATGTCAAGGAAGAAAAGTATATTCAAGTGCTTTGTTTACTTTATTCACTTTACCACAATTTAGGATATTTGTCTCATCCAAAGGCTGCATCAAATCATTACTTCACTGCAGTTTTTCAATCCACCAGCCTAATGATCATTGCACAGATGAAACTTTTAGCTGGGAAGCCATTATACTAAAATGATACTTCAGGCTTGAAAGAAGACCTTTTATTGATGTGCTGATTATTACTATATCAAAGTTGTCTTCCAGTTTATGGAAACATCATTTTGGTTGTGAAAAAGGCTTTAGCATTTCTTTAATATTTTCTTTTCTTGACCATGTTTTTTTTCCTTCTGTTCTTCTGTTTCACGTCTTCCTTTCTTCCTTCAACCATAATGGTTGTGCTTTCTAATAAAAAAAAAAAGTTCCATGGGGCAGGTTGTTTTATGGTGTCTCTCCTTGAGGTTTAATTGAACAGAAAGAAGCAGTAAACCACAGTAGAGATGACTGTATAATGAAAGAGAGGATATAAGGTGGCAACTCATTATCACTTTATAACAAAAGGAACTACACTAGTCCCACATTAAAAGAGTTCATTAAAAACAGTCTCAGTTTCAGCCAGTCTAAGAGGTATGGATTTCAACTTGCAGCTGATTGGGGAATTCTGGGAGTTGAAATCTACACATCTTAAAGTAGCTGAGGTTGAGAGAGAAACGTTGATTCATAATTTTACCCAGATTTGAACAAGGGTGAAAGATCAAATGACATTATTTCCAATCAAAACGCAAGAAAATGTTTTTAAAATGCAGATTTTTCAGCCAAGCACAAATATAATTAACAGCTACATATATTGGTGATTTATTTAAAACAAAATAGTTGATGTCTTTGCTTTGAGCTTAATATATGCAATGTAATAAATACCTACAGCTGTTTTGCTTTCTGTGCAATAGCTCATATAGCTGTTCCATGGAATAGAATATATACTATATACTGTGTATGTATTAAAAACTAAGATTTCTTTCCCACAGAATTCAACTTAATGTATGATTAGATCCTGATTTGAATGAATTAAGTTAGGTAAACTTTACTATGCATCTAATTCTAACAGCCCAATATTTATTTATTGGAGTTTTTTTCCAGGTTTGGGGGTATAGGATTTCAATATTAATCCTCTTAATGGAAATTGGTACTACTAATATAAAATTAAAAATCAGCTACAAGATACTGGGAAATCATGCCTTTTCCCCCCCATGATCAGAAGAAAATCTGTTCATGAGCTGATGTATACCAGTTATATTCAATATGCGATCAATTAACAGATGCAGTTTGCAATCCTCTGAGAGATTTATGAGTCTATCAGGAGCATTGAGTTGTTAAAAACTAAATAAAAACTCAATAATTTTCTGAAAATGGTTCACTTTGCCTCCATACCTGCTTCTTGATAAGTAGATAGGTAGATTCTTCTTTCTCTGAATTACAATTTGCCATGCCCTGATTTAAACATAGAAATAATTGGGAATAAAAAGATGGCTAGGGCGTAAATGTTATGACATTTTAGCTGCACCGAATAGATGCTTCTTCTGTATGGAAAATAAACACTGACAAATATGACAGAAATCAGGAATCTTTCCTTTGAATGAATAGGATAGCTATGTTGCTCTCCCAGTAATTTATGGAGGATACATATCTAGGTTTCATTTTCCTTTTACAGCACCAGAAACGATTACCAGCTATTTGATACACATTTGCTTTCTTGTTCTATTATACTATCTATTATAAAGGGCAGAACCCTGGAAAGCAGAAAGAAACAAACTTCAGACAGAACTTTACTTTCCATTTTGTCATAATACTATTTCATAAGTTTTAGCCATGAATAAATAATTATGATTTTTTTTTATTCTTATAAGCAGCAAGGCAACCAAACAAAACTGGTTCATAATTCTTTTCTAGTACAGTTTATTCCAATGTATGCCCCCTTCCTTTTTTTCAATCTGATTGTGCCCAATGTATTTTTTACTATGCTCATTTCAATAGTTTTCACTTCAGGAAGCAAGGAGACCAGGTCTTCCAAAGATGACAACATCTGTAGTCTGAATCAACTCAAATCTGATCTTCTTATATGATGGTATAATCTCTTCATATGTTCTTGTTGGAAGAAATATTCATCTAGTTCAGTTCCAAGCTGGGAGAAAGACATTGGAAACATGGAGGCTGATTGGAAAGATGGTTTGATAAAGCAGAACCACTAAGCACATGTGATTCTGGTGCAGCTGACCACATGGAATTGAGAGTGAGGGGTTTTTATACCTTCTCTTGAGCTTTGTATTTGAGCTTCCAGTTCTTGTGCAAGAATGTGTATTCTATTGGCTATTGTCAGATTCCCATGGTGCCATGTAGGGGTTATGTAGTGGTCATAACTGGCTCTATAGGTTGTCTGAACTAATTTTGGTTGAAGTTTCTGAGGGTGATGCAATGTCCTTTCACCTTGGAGTTGACTTTGTTTTGTAGATAGGCTGGCCCAGTCTTTCTTAATGGGCACAAAATATCTGCTGTAGGCAGAGAGCTGGGGCTCTGAGTTTCTGTCTCCCTTAAGTTTTTTTTATTTCTCTTTTATCCTGCCTTTTTTTAAAAAAAAAATATTCCTCAAAATATTTCATCATTCGAAGAAGAGGTGGTGGTGGCTTCCCATATTTTAAAATGGCTTTTGTCTCCAAAATAGAAAGAAGCCAAGAAAAGTATAATGGTGGAAAACCTTAAGGCTGTGAATGAGCTTGAGCTAAAAATGTGTAGGTGTAACTAAAGATGGGTGCTTTTGTACAGCATTTCCAGTGAAGTCAGTGGGCTTAATTTAGCCTGGTGTGTATTCACCATACTGTACAGAGGACATTTGGCCAGTTGTGTTAATGCAGAGATATTTGCATTTAAGATGTTTCTTAAAGGAATGAAGCCAATGAAGAATGGAGCTTTAGGATCTGCCTGAATCATTTGCAGAGGATGATATCAGCCAGATATAATCCATTGTTCTCAATTTTTAATTCATAGACATTAAGTCAAATAAGCTTGATTTAGTAAAGGTAGAGCAACAACCTTGGCTTAATCAAACCCTTTCATTGTGTCAACTTTCCTATAGGTAACTTTTTCATCATATTATGCCATAATATCAACAAACATTTGAGGGAATAGTCCTAAAGAATAAAATTGGATTGCAATTTATCTTTGTGAATACCAGAAGGAATTTCTAACAATATCGCAGAAGTACTCTTTTAGTAGTCATTGCAACTAACAATCACCCCTTATTTTTATCTAGGGAAGGATGGGACTGTAAACTACATATATTCTTTTTCAGAGAGCAGATTTTTAAAATGAAATGTCTGTTCACAAGACAGTCAGTGTATAAACTACTTTAAAAGAACCAAAACAAAATCCTGCAGTTACTGTAATTATATGGAGCATTTTACAAGCAACCAGGGACTTCTTTAGATAGATGAATGAAAAGTACTCGGTATCTAACACAGACTGCTTTTCGATCAAGCCTCTTATTTTCAAAATAGTACACTAGGACAAAGCCGTATTGGGATTTTTTAAAATCACTTTTGACCTCACTTGGAGCATTATGAAGGAGAAAAAATTTCAAAGGTTTCCCCCCAACAGGGAACTGAAGATTGTTATGTCCATTTCTGCTTAAGCATTGTTTAATTTTTTTACCCAAAATGTAGTTGAGCTATTCATGCTCTATTATTCCACATTTATCTGTAACTTCTTTTTGTAAAGTGCTCAGATATTTTTCATATAATGAAACACTCTCACAGACAGTGCATCAACTGTATTAAACAGGCCACCCACATTTATTCAGGTCTTTCAAGTCAGAAGTTATATTTGTGTAGAATTGTGTGGCTCCAAAAAAGGTCCAAAGTACAGTTGAAAATTTTATCATTAAAAGAGTTATCTTTTAAAATTATTACACATTTGTACTTAACTAGGACTTCTGTCTTAGAGTCAAAGGCTATTTGTCCTTTTTAATTCAGAAAAATGCTTCTTTCAGCAAATATGTTAATAGCATGTACAGGTGAAACTCAAAAAATTAGAATATCATGCAAAAGTTCATTTATTTCAGTAATGCAACTTAAAAGGTGAAACTAATATATGAGATAGACTCATTACATGAAAAGCAAGATAGTTCAAGTCGTGATTTGTCATAACTGAGATGATTATGGCTTACAGTTCATGAAAACCCCAAATCCACAATCTCAGAAAATTAGAATATTACATGCAATCAATAAAACAAGGATGGTACATAGAACAATATCGGACATCTTTAAAGAATATATGCATGCATATGTACTCAGTGCTTGGTTTGGGCCCCTTTTGCAGCAATTACTGCCTCAATATGGCGTGGCATGGAAGCTATTATCCTGTGGTACTGCTGAGGTGTTTTGGAAGACTTCAATAGCAGCCTTCAGCTCTTCTGCATTGTTCGGTCTCATGTCTCTCATCTTTCTCTTGGCAATGCCCCATAGATTCTCTATGGGGTTCAGGTCAGTTGAGTTTGTTGGCCAATCAAGCACAGTAATTCCACGTTCATTGAACAAGGTTTTGGTGCTTTTGGCAGTGTGGGCAGGTGCCAAGTCCTGCTGGAAAATGAAGTCAGTATCCCCATAAAGCTCATCTGCAGAAGGAAGCATGAAGTTCTCCAAAATTTCCTGGTAGACAGCTGCATTGACCCTGGACTTAATGAAGCACAGTGGACCAACACCAGCAGATGACATGGCTCCCCAAATCAACACAGACTGTGGAAACTTCACACTGGACTTGAAGCATCCTGTAGTGTGTGCCTCTCCATTCTTCTTCCAGACTCTGGGTCCTTGGTTTCCAAATGAGATGCAAAAGTTGCTCTCATCAGAAAAGAGGACTTTGGACCACTCAGCAACAGACCAGTTCTGTTTTTGTTTAGCCCTGGTAAGATGCTTCTGACATTGTTTGTTGTTTAGGAGTAGCTTGACAAGAAGAATATGACATTTGAAGCCCATGTCCAGGATCCGCCTGTGTGTGGTGGCTCTTGATGCACTGACTCCAGCCTCAGTCCACTCCTTGTGAAAGTCCCCAACACTTTTGAATGGTCTTTTCCTGACAATCCTCTGCAGGCTGCAGTCATCCCTGCTGCTTGTGCACCTTTTTCTTCCACACTTTTCCCTTCCACATAACTTTCTATTAATGTGCTTTGATACAGCACTTTGGGAACATCCAACTTCCTTTGCAATTACCTTTTGAGGCTTTTCCTCCTTATGGAGGATGTCAATGATGGTTTTCTGCACAACTGTCAGGTCAGCAGTCTTTTCCATGATTGCACTTCCTACTGAACCAGACTGAGAAACCATTTAAAGGCTCAGGAACCCTTTGCAGGTGTTATGGCTTAATTAGCTGATTAGAGTGGGACACTTTGAGCCTAGAATATTGAACCTTTTCCCAATCTTCTAATTTTCTGAGGATTTGGGGTTTTCATGAGCTGTAAGCCATAATCATCTCAATTATGACAAATCACAGCTTGAACTATCTTGCTTTACATGTAATGAGTCTATCTCATATATTAATTTCACCTTTTAAGTTGCATTACTAAAATAAATGAACTTTTGCACGGTATTCTAATTTTTTGTAGGACATACCTATTCTTGTCTACTCAGAAAGAAATCCCATTGTGTCCAGTGGAACTTACCTTCAAATGCATCTATTTGGAAGCAAGTCTTACTGAATCCAATAGAATTAAATGTTCACAAACATACCTGGAATCACACCATTATCTTCAGAGAATGTTCCATCCTTTTATTTAAAAAAGTACAACTCTCTTGAAATATTATTGTTACCAGTAGTATGTTAATATACATTAAGATTCATTTTGCATTGTTAAAAACAAAGGTCTCTGATATAAAGATTGTTTTTCTTCAAAAAAAAATGTCCCAACAGATCAAAATCTGCTGATGTTATTTCTGCTCTGATGTTTGTGTATGTCTGTTTGTGCCCTTTCTTATATCTTGGGTGCTCTGATGTGAATAATTTAGTTTGGGCTTGGCAATAGTATACAAAGGGAAGCAACATGTAACAAAAATAATTAAGATAAACCTACAAATAAAGTTATGGGTATATAATTTAGAATACTAGATAAAAAAAGCAAATCAAACAATTTAATTCAGACTATGTTTGGAAAAATATATTTTTGTACATGTGCTAAACAAGTTGTTCAAGCAATTTAAGTAGCCAGTAAATTGATAAATTATAAGAATTTAGTCCAATGCTCCATTTTAATTCAATGCTTTAATTTTAAAAGTAAGCCAATTTTTCTGCTTAGAATATACTACAATTGATTGAGAATGTTTAAAGTGCAGAATTTTTTAGCACATCCTTTTTTTTTTTTTTTACTGACCTATGAAAAGAATTACAAATTGGCATTACGGTCAGTTTTTCTTCCTAGGGAGAGGGGGATGAAATTATTGACATCTTAAATCTTTCTCTCTTCCCACCTCATATGACCAAATATATATTTTAACAAGCACTTTTGTGAATCAAGTAGTTGAGCTAAAAATGCCAATCTTGGAAGAATAACTGAAATGTGTTTGCTTGTCTCTCAGATAATGAATCCTTAAAAGGATTTTTTTTTAAATAAGCAAGCAAATTAAAATTTTGTTGATGTTTAGGCATTATGAAATGAGTAGAATAGAAGAGATGAAAAAAAATAAGACATCAAGAATGCAGTTGTATTTACCTCTTCCAATACTGAACTTTCCAGTTTAAAATAGTAATGATAGTTTATAAAATCATATGTCAAATATGGTCTTAAAAGCAAAGTTAAGTGATATGATAAATGAGCACGATAAAGTCGGGAAAAATATAGTACTTAGTTTTTCCACCAGAGTTTAAGATATATTACATACATACATAATATTTCCCAAACTTTACATCTTTTTAATAGCCAAGTTAGATATATAAATCCCAAAGCTAGGACACAACATCACTGTTTTATACAGCAACAACTATAACTGGCAAAGGAAAGAAAAAAAATCTTATTTGTAGAGGCTGCACACTATCCCATATAATCTATGATACAAGGAAGAACAATACACTAACAAATACCATGCTTATGAATTTGCAGCTTTCAAATTGCTTGGATACTCAGGTATCAAATAGCATAAATATGGAACTCCAGCTTTCGTTTTGCATAAGAAAACAGCTGTTGCATTTGGGGTGAGAGTAACATGAGAATGAGAATGCTGTTCAGGAATAAGTCTTGATTTTTTCAACAATTACCTCTGTCATATCTTCTTTTGTCTAAGCATCTCAGAAATATTTAAGTAGCACTGCTATGCCATTATGTTCCCATTATGTTTGGTGTTTCCTTTGTTGTTTTTCCCCCACCAATAACTTGACTGATAGCTATCAGAAATGAGATTAAGAAATCTGATGCTCGTAAAAGAAACCAGGTGAGCTTATGAGAAAAGACCAAAGTGCTATGCAAAGGTCAAATCTACTCCAAGCAGGAAGAAAGAAATGGTGTGTACAATTAAAGTGTGAACCCCAAACTCTGGGTTTGACTTTATTTGGTCCTTAATGATGATGCTGATTAAAATTATCACTAGCTGAACAAGGAAAAGTACAATAGATCTGTATTTTGGGCCTGAGAAAATTTATTTTATTTTTAACCACCTAAATTAAAATATTTTATTGGAACTGTTCTTCTCAATATCTACCAAGTTCTGTAATGAATACATGAACCAATGATATTGATTTATAGCGGAAAATTGAATTGGAATAATGCCTGAAATTGCTACTAGAAAAAATAATGATGTAGTTCTATTGGATAAAACTGATTGGGGGACATTGTGATGTCTCAACTGAGTAGGGTCAGATTTACTCTGTATGACCTACAGTTTTAGTAGTTTTGCCAAATTTATCTAAATTTCATACACAGACAGACAGACAGACAGAGAAACAGACATTTCTTAGAAGTCCAAACTATTTAAACTGAAACATTTGATGGAGAAGGGAAAAAAAACTCCAGTAAAGTAATATTAGTGTGTTTTTAAAGGTTAAATTTAAACTAAAACTTTGACATACAAACTTTTTATTGGCGTGTTTGAAAGTATTGATATAAGAGTTTCATAGCATGCATATCCTATACATTTTATATTTCTTAAATAATGAATGAATCAAAAAAAAATTAACAGCCTAATTTTAGCACACCCAAATTAATTTATTTGTGGAACTTTTCAAAGTAGACCCTTCCTCCTAAATTAATTTTTAACTCTTAAATTTAATTAGCATGAGGGTTACATGTTTGTTTTGTTTATCATTGTTAATTTTATGGAACAATGCTTTGTTCTTTTGGAAAGGGAACATTTGCACTTACAGAACAGAGCAGTGGAATTTCCCCCACGCACACAGATGTTTTTCTTCACATCTTTCTTTGTTGACAAAATTACAAAAGCAGGGGGAATCTACTGGGAGAAATTGTAAGCTTGATGGATGGGTAAGCATTCCCATGATTTCTGCTTTTCCTGCTAATGCTGTATCCAAATTATTCCTGTCCACCAAGTCTGCATTTCTTCTAATCTAGGGGGACATGTGGGGAAAAAAAGAGAGATCACCTTAGAGAACATCCCAAATAAAAATCATATTGCTTTTTGTAGGTAGGAAACAATTTTCTTTATGTCAATGTTGGAATCTCTCTTAATTATAATGAATCAGAAACACACATTCAAGACATTTAGTATTGCTATAAACTTGCCTTTTCATCTTTAATTTCTTCTGAAAGACACTTCAGAAATCTTGCTTCAAAAACACGCTCAAAGCATGATAAAAAACTGAAGAATGAGACTCTTGTGGAGGATGGAGCTTTGTTAATAACCTTCAAGTTGAAAGTCAATTAAAACACAACAACAACAAAAAAAGCAACAAATGGAATGAGACTAAACTAAAAGTCAGTAAAACACTATTTCTCCCATTTTAAATCATGAAAAAAATGTTCTATGCGTCTAATTGAAAAAGGGCTAATTTGTATTACATTCAGAATTACTGCTATGCAACATTTTTCATATACTTGGATTAAAAATGAATACATTTTAACAATTTGATTAATTTCACTGATCAAAATCAAAATTTTTAAAATATTCAGATAGAGTGTCCTGATTAGCACAGAAAATTAGGAAGCTAGTTAAGATGAAAAAATACGATGAAAATATAAATTGATTATGGATTCCATTTACTCTTGTTTTAATTCTTCTTTATTTTGCTTATACACAACATTCCTATAACACAGATGTTTGAATGCATCTGCAATAAACATTGCACTTACATAATGGTCTAAAATGATTATAAACTGCTTACTAAAAGATATTCCTAAATATTCTTTTACTTTTATTATGCTATGTTAAACCTTTGACTACTGTATTCAAGATTTCAAATTATACTTTGAATTCATGTTGAAATCATTTTGATGCACTTGAAAAATATATCAGTCAACAGGCTTTAAAATATTATGCTAATATATTTCTTCCTCAAATGTTTAAAAAATGGAAGAAATGCAACATATTAAAATAAGTTTTTAAAAGAAGAATGGAAGAAGAATTTTAAAAAATGAAACAATTTAATATAAAACAATACTGGTCGTTTTTCATACTATACTATACTTAATACCCTGATTTTTAACAGGTTAAAATCCTTTGATTTTGAAAAATTAATAGTTAGTGCCATTATGTTATTTTAATAAAAGCTAAGTTTGTTAAATGTTTTCCATAATTTGTCACCAAGCATTATTTTTCCCTTAAGAGTATATTTGTCTATCTAATTGTCTAAGCATCTTACATATATATTTTATATTACTGCCTACACACATACACATTTCCAGAAACCAAAAAGTAATCATGAATCATGATTTTTTTTTGTTCCAAATAGCAGAAAATTGAGATAAATTAAATTCAATGAAACATGTGGATTGCATGTAAAAAATGAATAAAACTTAATGGCAAAAATTTGTTTCATTGGTCTTATTATATCTCAATCCTAGCAACTAAGAAAATTCTTGATCTAATTTTTAAATAGTTTTCTTTAATGTTTTCTCATTTCAAAGAATGCACCTTTCAGTCCAACCATATTTAGGCTTAATCATTCTTCTTTTACTACATTTTTAACATACAACATATTTAGCTCAACCTACAAAATCAAACATGTAGCATTTTGAAGAATGTGTGATTTCTTTCAGAACTTGACAGAGTAACTAACCATAATATCACATTTAATTTGTTAATTCATGACTTCTACTTATCCTGTAATTTATTAAATCATACAATAAACGTGTACAGCTAATCAGGTGGGATCCCTCCCATTATTCAGCCATGATCTTTAGTCTATTTTTTCCTTCTTGATTATGAATGACAGTGACCTTTATCTAATTGAGTTAAGAACTGCTGATGCAAAAATATGCAAACTAAACATGTAAACTCCAAATTAACATACTCATTCTTTGCGGGGTGGGGATGGAATTACTGAGGAGGGAATCACTGATTTCATTTAAAGTACCAGAGGACAGAGAAGGGGAGAATATATAATAACAACAGTGAGCTTGGAAAAAGAGCTGCTCCACAACCTTAGATCTGTTTGAGGATACTTTATTGCACTTGGAAATGTAAATACCAATTTTTATGAAGCCATTTAGCATTTTATTGTGTTCACAGAAAATGATCACAGCACACAACCAGAAGAATTTCAGTTTTACAAGGATTTGGGAAATACTAGTTCACTGATATGACTCTGGTAGCATTTTTCTCCTCAGTTTATATATTTTCTTCTGCTAAAACAATCAATCCATTCAATGACCTATCATGTTCACAATGCTACCTTTGCTCCAGGTTTCCAATAGAAATTTGAAGAACCATCTACTGTGTGCATCAGGTTATTCAGCTATGTGCTTTCAAGTTAAAAGGATTTCAAGGTTCCATCTGATCATATTTAAAGATGAAATAATTTTATAATGATTATTTTCCAGACGGTCTTTGCAAGTTGCAACTAAAAGTGCTAAGAATACAAAGGCCACTTTATAAGAAAATACACCACATTTATCTTTTTTTTTTTTTTTTGGCCTCTTCATAAATATATTCTTTCCCTGGTTAAAAATAAATGAGCACGCGTTGACAATGCCGGTGACAAACTCAGCCACATGTGAAAACTGAACTGCAACCTCATATTCTAATCCAGATTTTCCGCTCTCTCACCATTCTTTACTATGAATAGTGTGAATTCAAGAAATGACCCTGCCTGTCAAGGTTTTATTGTTTTAAAAGATGCTGGGGCTGGTGGAAGTGGTTGACAAGAGCTTTATGAAAAACATCTATTAACACATTGCATTGACAGAAATAAAAATAGATATTTTTTTAAAAAATATATTATCCCGCAATACTTGATATTAGCATGTATTTTCTGAATAAACTACAGGGGTTGTCAGGCTGTTATTACTGAAAAAAAGGAGATTAATCTTGACAGATAATCAGTATTTTCACTGTCTAATACATGTTTATCGTACAGTGGTGACATCATTAAACTAAAAGCTCACTTACTATGATCTTTCTTAGGAAATTAAACAGGGTGATGAATCATGTACTTGTACATATACTTATAGTTACCTATACATGTTGTTTGTATATTCAGACAAGATACATACACAGGTAGCAATGACTGGTTTTTGTGCAATGTCAAAATACAAGTAAAATGAAATGTGTTTAAAATATAAAATGTATCTGAAGCACTAAGTAGCATTGTGTCCCTTTTATTAAAAAAAAATCAAGAATAATTATTCCTTTGTATTCCAGGTCTAATTTAATCAAGATCAAGAAATTTTAAATTTAGAATTTAGAACTATTAGAATAGTATGAAACAAAGGCTTTGCAAGTTTTTTAAAAAAATTGTTCCCAAATGTCCTTTTAAATTTGTGAGATTGCCACCTGACCTTGGAAAAGAAATAAATGCAATTAATAACTAACTTAATCACAAATGATTTATGCTACTGTAATTATTTTACACTACCTTTTCAACTACTTCTAGGCAAAATAGTTTAATCCAGTGTCATGTAATCATCATGATATTCATTCATGCTTAGCCACCAATCATTGTAGATTTCATTAGTCTATAACAGTAGAGTCCTCTGAATGTTCACTAAAGTGAGTGAGCTTACTAGTGTACGTGGTTAAATTCTAATTATTTTTAGTGACTAATTTTATCTCATAGTACAGGATCAAACTGAATTTATAATACAATAAGACAATGCAAAACATATCATTTTTGCATTAGATTATGGATAGCTTTAAATATTAAAGTTGGTGCCTATCATCTAGACAAAATTTAAATGGCTATTATATTCATTTTTAATTTGGAATATGTCTCCCACTGTTCAGTGGTTTTAATTCAGAGCTTGGCGTAAGATTCCTAAGATTGCAGGCTTTATGTTAAGCCTGCTGAAATGCTTGGCTTTTTGCCTGCTTAATACTATTGAATTATTTAAATTTTAATTAATATATAAAACTACATACAAAAAAACCCTACAGTAAATTGCATTTTAAAATAACAAGCATTTAAAAAATTGACATAAAAATAATTTTAAGAGGAATCATGGAAGAAATTAACATTGTTATTTATAAATATTTGTGAATTTCTATTGCAATCATTAAATACAATGTATGTTTATGTTTCTCATAAGTTGGCCTGTTAGAATGCAAATAATTGTAGAATATGTTGCTCAAAAATGATCAACGTGGAAGGACTAGTTTATATAATGATATACTGGAAAAAAATAATCTTAAAGACAAGACAGAAAAAAAGTCACAGACCTTCAAATTTCCATATTGCCTAAAAAGAAATGATATCGAAACAAGCTCCAAATCTATGTCTGTGTAAAACACAACAATATTTTAATCTTTTTCTGTTAAATTATTAATACTTCTGCCTTACTTTTTAATCCCAGAATGACAAATTGAAAACCTATATTTTATAAATATTGCTGTCTCTCACTTATATACATAAAAAGGGCATTCATGATAGAATGAATATAAAAAAAATGTTCTTCCATAGCAGCTGTTGGCAGCATAAATGCTGTGTGGGTCTTTACATGCCCTACTTTGCTCTCAACTATGTCAGAACTCCATATTCTTATTCTATCCATCAAAGTCAATATGAAAGCTCTGACTGCATTCATGGATCTAGTCCTCAGGATACCAATTATATGACTTTTTTTCCCTTAAATCTTTTTGCCCAGATAAATTGGTTGCATTATTTGGCAGAGGACAAGCTTGATTCCCTGAAGGACCAATTTTAGATTTTTGTAATTTATGATGTACCACTAAAATGTCTCATTTCTGAGCTTCTCTCTGCAACTCTTTGCTTATCTGGAATCTTCCCTCAGGAAAGCCAAGAGAAATTCTTGTAGTGGGACTCACAATTCTGACAGCATTTGAGAAATACAGAAGAGGAGGAATTGGGAGATAAAAGTCAGTTCAGCAACTACTTCAGAAACATCAGAATAGCTCAGTCCTTTTATCAACTGAGGATCCTTCCCTCAGAGCTACAATGACCTTAAAGGGGGAAAAAATCCTCCTACATATGCTTAATGCTACAGATCATCAATAAGTAGAATTTTATTGAAAATAACCAGGATTGCACTTGTCAAGTATATTTGAATGCAGACTTCATTTTTTTTCCCTTCGGATGTGAAGTGGATAATTTCCAAGAATTCCCAACTCAAACACCCATCTCGACTTTTCACACAACCAGGAACAACTTTAGCTTTTATTTTAGTTGAACCTAGCTTTACATCATAATTAGAGTGAAGTTCAACAATCCATTTTGAGACGTGATTGCATTTGACTTATTCAGAATTAACCAGGTGTAGAATTCATCCTAATTTGTCACATCAGAATACCAACAATTTTTAAAATATTTTTGAATATTGATAAATAATTGACTTTTCACTTTTATAATAGTAAAAATAGAAACTAAACTCAGAGAGAAATAAATTGAATGAATGATAAGTTCAAGGAATGAAAAAGTAAAGAGAAAGTAAGTTAACATAAAATATAAAGAAACGGCTTCTGAGTTTCTTTACAGCAGTTATAAATGCATTTGATAATTTTGCTCTTTTAGGTCCATTCTTTCCATATTATACCCTTCTAATTGTCAAAATGTAAATTGCAAGTACGTTTTTTCTATATATAACAAAAAGTTCATAAAATTGTCTGAAAATCAGCAAATGACCATATCATCGTAACAAATATTTATTTCCATCTGTAAAAAAGATAGTTGCCAATTAAGCAAATCCAAGATTTGTTACACTATTTTAAAAAAAATCACAAACATAACATGAAATCATGGTTTGTGTGATGTGCAAATGCAGCCTGATTCACACATAATGCTACCATATAATGCAATTTGTTTAATTTATATTCAGCACATCAAACAGATAACAACATTACAACTGTGTGTTATCTATGAATCAAGCTACCAAGTTTTAATTCCAGGAATGCCACAATTAGAGGCTCTTGAGAATGTAACATCCACTAAATACAACCACAGCTGTTGTTCTTGCTGTTGTTATTCCTACTATTATTGAGCTCACTAACACTTATGGGTCAAAGCCAGGGATGGGATCTGACCGGTATAACTACTGATTCAGTTGCTTTGCACGCGAGTTGCGTGAGTGCAATTTACGACCTGCTGAGCTGCCCACACAGCTGAGCAACACTGTGTGCAAGTGCGCAGTGGTTGGAAAAGCCCTTTTTTCCTGCTTTTTCAACCTCAGCTGTGTTGTGCAAAGCAGCTGTGATTGAAAAAGCAGGAAATAAAGGTCAGATAAGAGCCCGGGCAGGTAGGTGGGTCAGAACAGCAGCAGACATAGAACTGGTTCTGTCCGCTGCTCTTCATAACTACCAGTTCTACAAAAGTGGACAGAACTGGTAGAATACCACCCCTGGTAAAAGCAGAATTCAGACACATCACACTTAATGTAGTACAGATTCAGCGCTTGAAAGCTGTAGTTTAACTCAGGGACTGTTGTTTGGGCAATCAACCCTCATTGCAACTATTCAAACTGTTGCAATTGGGTGCCAAAAGGTGCTGTGTGTCAAGCCTAACATCTGTCAATATGACAGCTTCATGCTATGCCAACAAGGCCAGAGTGACAGCAATGGCTACTGAAAAACCCTTGATAGCTGTGAGCTGAAATTTTGCAGTGAGTTGAAATAACCGTTCTTTTTACAGCTAGATTCTTATCTTTGCTCTCCGTTTTAAAGAAATGCCGATCTTTGCCCTACTCAAGAAAAAGAGCTAAAGAGATCACTCTATAACTGTATATGCCTCTCACAACCACTTTGTAATTCTAACTTCTTTCCTATCTCTAAAATTCAAGATAACAATTTAAAAAATTAAATTCAGGAACAGAAACATCTCTAATTAAAAAGCCAGAATAAAAAAGAGATGCTTTAAGTCTTTGCCTAAACTTCAAAAAAGATGGGTCCAAAAAGAAGTCCAATTTATTTTATAGTTGACATCACTTCTTAGTGGCAGGACATGCAAAAATCTGCACCTAAGAATAATATATACATGCTGTGGCTATGACCGGAAATGAATCTGATGCTCAGCCATTAAAGATTTATATATAAAATAATAATCATCTTGACTTTGACTGGTAAAGTCACACATTTGTTGTGAAGGTAAGAACATGCTCCCATATGGGGAATTAATATATTTTAAAGAAGAGGGGGTTTTTTTTGTTTTTTTTTTAGAGTTTTAAGAGACTGTCATAGTTTAGATGTAAAGAAAAGCATGTAAAATGTCTATGGAGATTCTCAGTCATCTAGGTCATTTCAGAGCTGAAGAAGTTTCTTGGGTGAGAAGCAAAACGTCTTCAAAGAAAAAACAGAAAGTCCAGTTGCAGACTTGAATGTCTACAAATGAACAAACCCAAATATTACCAAGAACTCAACATTTCAACCCTGAGCTACAATTATTCTCTTCTATGGGAAAAATAGAATGCGAGCGAGGCATTCTGGGAGGAAGAAAAGATGTTGTCATTCTAAAAAAGAAAAAAAAATCAAATATTATCCACTTGTATCTCCAAACAATCCTCAACTGGGCAATCAAATGCTTATACTAACATGTCTCATCACATATGTTAGTGCAAGCAAATAATCTGTTTTTCCACAAAATATTAAGAAAGCCACCTTCTTTGAGAGGCTTGTAGAGGCTTCTCTAGAAATTTATGCAAGATTGTGCCTGCCTAGAAAACAGTTTCCTGAGATGGTGAATAAAGTGACTGTACTGCATATACGGATGTAGGAAAAGAAGCAATGCCAAAACTTCCAGAGGACATAGCTATTTTAATACAATTGAAGAACTTGTGCTTTGCTTAAACTCATATTCCCTATGAAAGACTCTTCCTGGATACTTTGCTCTGCCAAATGTAATATGCACAATCTTTGTAAAATAGAACTGTGCAATGAAAAATACTATTACTAAAGCTAAAGTTGAGAACTAATCATTCACTACATAAAGAGTCAATAGAAATCAAACACGGCGGAGTGGTTCATGTTAAGTTTATTTTGGTAAAGTCCCAATAATTCTCCTTTGATTCAGGAGTTAATGGCTTGAAAGTTGCCATTTGTTCCCACAGGACATGTACTATTATGCAAAATGATGTTAAATTTGCACATTAACTTCATTGTTGCATTCAGCAATTAAGCCCATTTGATGTGCCCACCAGTTTGAACATATAGAGCTGCTATTTTATGAAATAGATCTTGGTTAATTATAGTTAAATTATGAATAAATTCAATTTGATCGCCGCCGCCCCCCTCTCCAGCAAGGGAAATAGTGGTTTTTAATGTTATTCTCCACAGGTGAAGAAGCTAACTCCAACTTCTAATAATGCATTCACTGTTCAATTCAGTTATTGCATTGCCCTGTAACTTTCTGAATATTTGGTTTTCTCACAGATTCAGCCTGCTTTTTGCTAGCAGTATTATTATCTTGGCACACGGAGAAGTTGAAATAGCGGTTGCAGGATATAGTTTTGGATATTTCATTCACACCAGCATATGTTTATATAAGTCTCTGGGATTTCCTTGAAAATGTCACAACACTAACAGAGTGATAGGAATGAAATACTTTTGTGACAAATGCAATCCACTCAGAGAAAAATTTAAAAAAAAATAAAATAAAACTCTGACAGTGCAATAAAGGTTGAAATCGACCAGTAATTCTTACAAATCCATGGTGTAAGTTCTTTTTTTATTAATATTTTGGGGTTTCATTGCCTTAACTGGTATGTTCTTTTAAAACATAATCTTTACAAATCAGTCGTAATATCAATCAAGTTTCTGTTCAAAATCTTTGGAGACCTTGGTCAGCAGTAAAAACAATGAATATTCTCAATCTGTAGAATAAGCTTAGAAACTTTATACGGTTCTGCAACATAAGGGCTTTTTAGGGATTGCTGGATTATAACTCATATTATACCAATCACAGATCTTGCTGGCAAAGGCTGGTGGAATTTGAAGATAAAATTATCAGGAAAGCTACATGTTCCTCATTTCTGCACCGGTGTTTAAACACTGGCATATTTAATTACGAAGTAAAGGGGAACAAAACAGAGTCTTCTGCTCTTTTCACCATATATTTGTGACTGGTCAGTACAGTTTATGAAAAAGAACTGGATTGCTCTTTCAGAAATTAATCCTTGAGAATTTCATGTATCAGGGTACTACTAAGTGAATTTATGAATTGGCTGGCAGGTTTATTTTGAGTATCCCAGCTCTTTGTATCTTACTAGCATATTTGCTTTCAATTTCTTAGAGATGGAGATAAAAAACATGGAAAAATAAGCTATTTATTATGATTATGCAGAAGGAAAGTACATTTGTGACATTCTAATATGCCAATAAATTTGACTGAATACTGTATATCTTGCATTTTATAAAGAATCTAGGACTGCATTTTCATATGCTAATGTGAAATATTTATACTTCCCAATGATTAAAGAAAACAGCTTTGGAATCTAATTCCCTAAAGAAATTAATCTTTCCAACAGAACAATTGGGTGAATAGTCCAGAGTAACACAAGGAAACAGTCAAAAAGAAAATAATTATTATTTGAACTGGCCGTCTGTACTTGCCATGGCAGTATTGCCACTAACATGCCAAAGCAAAACCATAGATTTAGAGATTTAAAAAATGAAGGGAGGAAGTAAGGTCCATTTTCAGAATAACTCTGACAATTACAAAATATGAGATGACATAGCAGAAGCATGCATGTTTCAGAAGAAAGCAGCTGTTTGCATAAAATGTTAACTATTACCAGCACCGCAATAAAATTGTAAGAGGAAACAGATAAAGCCTCAGGATAATTTCTATCATTACCTAGCATTTTACATCCATTGAAGAATTCCAAACATATAAAGGGACATCGTCTTCCCCCCCCCCAAAAAAAATAATGTGTTAAAAAAAATGGTGAAGCTTCAAAGGCTGTCAGTGTTGAAATTAGTCAATTACAGATCTGATTCACATTTCAACCCCTTGAGGTATAAAGTAAGCTTTTTCTGCCCAGCAAACATTGTCAGTAGTCACTAGGATGAAAGAACTGAAGTTTGCACACTGATATTATAGTCATATCTATTTGGAGCACATGATAATGACTGGAGTTGTAAAATTAGAAGACAATATAATTAATTGTAGTAATGGATGAAAAACCAAACAGATTTTCATTTTAAGCTGGCATGGACTATATACCAATCATAGGTCTGTAGTCAGTTACATTCTTTGTTTGATGGAGTATTTTAACATTTCAACATTTAAAATAAGGCCTCAGATGTTCATATATGCTCTGCCTTGAGAAACACAAGAACTCAAAGGCTAGATCATACCAGGTTGAACATAGAAGAATTTAAAACACATTTACACTCTCTTATAGAATAAATTAAAGAAGGCCATTTGTCTGTATAGCTATCTCCATAAAATAGAAAATATCCTGATTTTTTTTTTTAAATGAATTATATACCAGCAGAATTACTACATTAACAAGGTGTGGCTAAAATATAGCAAAAGGAGCAAATTGCACTTGGTGGAAAATCCACTTGCTCTATAAATTTACACTTAATTCAATAGAAGTCAAGGGCATATGTTACTTGGAGGCTAGAGAAATGTGAAAATTGTCTCCAAGCAAAGCAGGTGACCAAAACCCAGATTATAAAGGCAAGAATCTTGCAAAGATTCTAGGTCAGATAGGTCCAATGAGTGATGTACCAACAAGGGTTTCTCTCAATTATGTAATACAAAATATTTTTTCCTACCTAAATTAGAAAAATATAAATATAAGAAAAAAATGAAGGAAAATTTCCACCATGGTTACACAAATGTATATCATCCTGGTGTGATTATCCATTTTAAGTTAAGTTATATGTGTGTGGCTATTTTTTTAAAATTAAGTCATGTTCAGAAGGTATTTTTGCACTTGACTTTAATTGTTAGGCCTTAGTCTTATCTAAAGAAATAACATAGATCCTGAAACATCAAATCTGTCCATTTCTAGGAGATATTCATTTTGGATCAATTACAAATCATGGAAGATTAAAGATGTATTACTGAATCTGAAGGTAGCAAATCTGAATACACATTCCAGAATATGTGTTTAAACCAATTGTTATGAAATTATTCTTAATAATGTGAATGAACATAGTTTATCATGTATCTTATTAGCTATGATGCCATGTACAGGTCTTAGAGGATGATGGAAACAAATGCACATTCCTTTTTTAAAAAAAGTTCTTTCAAAAACCCTTTCATATCTTTTTCATTTCTGCCCTATTTATAACTGGATTGTGCAATCTGAATTTATTGTTGAACTATATTTTGACCGTTGTTAACATTAATCTTCAGTATTACAGGAGTATGAGAGATACCAACTGGACTTCTTTTTAAGGTCATTGGTATACTTTGTTTTATGTTACAACTAATAACATTTATTATTATTGTTGTATGCATTGTTTGTCTGTATGTTTTGTTCTTTCATGGTAGCCTTTTTAAAAAGTTTCTGTACTAAACAATTCAAGATTGATCTAGCTGATCATAGAAAATGCTCAATTCTTCATTTTTTTTTTTTTTCTCACTAAAAACAAGCAGGAGGAAAATAGGTAAACCTCAATGATTTTAGTAGAATTTAATGCAAATTTTATGTTTGGGTTTGCAGCTGAAAGTTATACATAGATTCATACAATTCCATGTTGAAATGTCACTCATTTATAACACACAAATTGGGCACAGAAGTATCAATTAACAAATATAAATAATACATAAATAAAAGGCATAAATAAGTAAAATAAGTAAAAATAATAATTTGGCAGCTTTTTTGATTAATGGTTTTACTTCAAAATTCAAAAGCTGGAAACAGTTATTTCTAATAGTGAATAGTTCTGACATCATCTGAAGAGTTTCTATTGAACATTTTTTGCAAAAATTATTTCTTTTTTCTCCCTTTGCTTTAAGCAAACTGGTTTGCATACCAATAGGATTAACATGCTGCAGAAAAATGAACTCCATCTCTTCATAGCAGTAATAAGTGTGTACTGATTTCTTTATTGATGAAAAACAAGGGCCTTCTGTACATACCCCACCCTTTTCAAATCCTCAGATGCCTCAGTAGAACTTGGTCCACATTCAGCATCTGTTTTTGGGGATATTGGCTATTCCTGTAGATTAATCTACAAGAGCAAATAAATAACCATTCATGTGATATGAACAAAATATCCTTATTTAACTTCTAAATTCTAAAAATTGAAACTGCACAATTTTATCTACAAGTAACCCCAAAACCAACTCAGTGTGACTTGCCTCTTAGGAAAAATAGAAACAGGACCACATGGTAGACTGAATATTTATTTCAAAAAGCTCTCTTTCTGGTACTATATTGCCAGTTAGCAAAAAGGAGCACAAATGGACCTCTACTCTTCCAAATCCATTTATAGTTTTATTGGCAAAAATACTAAAGAATTACTGGATGGTATCATATATGCAATGTCCTAACTACAATCATGTACCCTTTAGACATATTTCTGTTTTTATCCCAGCAGACAGGACTGGTTCAATTGTGTTTCCTTACTATGCTGCTTGAGTTATACTCATCCCAAATGGTATTCCAGTTGCATTTAAGAGATAAATCCTAAATTCCACCCCAAAGTCCAAGAAACAATTCTGTTATCTGGCCAAATTACTTAAAAGCCTATATCTGCTATTATAGAAAGAAGCATTTTCTATGGCAGCCTAAGTTGAGATATTGCTAAGAAAAATAATGCCTGGGTTTTCATTTTGAATGATTACTATGTATTTGCTGTATTTGTGTATGTTGCCTATTTCACCTCCCATTTTGATGCTGTAAAACTACATCTAGCAATTCCACTGCTAGAACATTGGAATGTTATATTCCACCATAACTCTACAGAAGACCCATTTGGAATGAGGCCTGCAAGTTTAAAAAAGTGGGAAAACCAAAAGAAAAGATATCCCTATGAATGTTGTTGTGCCTTAAAAATTTTAACAGTTAGCTTGGCTCCAGGGAAAAATCACTTTAATAAGATCCAAGGCCAGAAACAAAGCTACTGAGAGTTTTGATTGGAATTGAGCCCTAGACCTTATTTAGAAAATGCCTTGAAAGAGGATTCTTTAAAAAAAAAAAGTTTCATTATGTGAGGATCAGAGTATATGCTTGGAAGTTTGAGGATTGCAATCGCAGCAGCATCAAGAGCTTCTCTGATAAGATCTCCCTGGCCATTGTGCCTCTGGATAATAGCTGGCCAAATCACCATTTAGGATAACAGCCACTTAAACATTTTCAACTGTGCACATTGGTAACAACAACATTGGCACCTCACTTTTAAGAGGCAAGGCAGAAAGCCAGGAGCATCCTCCTCCTTGTGCACTGCCCACTCAGAGAACTAGCAAGGAGAAGAGGCATTTCCACGACTTTACAACAATCAGACTTCCTACCTTTCTTTCCTTGCAAAGAGAGATGGAAGAAATGTCCTGCTTTAAAGAAAATTGTAGGGAAAAACCAGGCGGCAGTTGCAGTAAATTGAGTCCTTTCAGCCAGTGGATACCAGCTAGCGGAGTTCTGGGGGTGGGTGGGTGGAAAAATAGAATGGGAGGAGCAGCTGTGAACGAGTGACCTCCTGAAGCACAGCTTGCTTTGTGAAGCAAGCACTTGGGAGCCAGTGGCTCACATTTGCATGGATTAGCTGCACTCCAAGAGAGAGAGATTTAAATATATCTGGCAAAGTACCAAGAGTTGGAAGGGAAAGATGGTAAGGAGGAAGAAAGGAGGGGCAGGAGAGAGAGAAGGAAAGAGGGAAATAAAGAAGAAGGAAGGAAGGAAGGAAGGAAGGAAGGAAGGAAGGATACAGAAAGGCAGAAATTAGAGACCGGTGAGAGACGCACATGCAAACTGAACAAGTGGAAGAACCATAGCTCCCTCTTCATGTCATCTTGTAAGATAAGAAATGCTGTTACTAAGAGTTATTAAATGCAAACAGGGAGGAAAGTGAGTTACCCTTCTCCAAAGCTTTAGCTTCATCAGAAAAAAAAAAGGAAGAAGCAACAATTGGGAAACAATTTCTCAAACCTTTTGTCACTCACGGGGTGACTGAGGCTAATGGGAGCTGAGTGTCAAAACTTTGGGGAGCACCACGTTGCTTAACCCTGTGGAAGAATTATTATCTAAAACTGTGTATTTAACTTGATAATCCCTGAAACAGCCAGGTAAAGCTGATTGTTCCAGTTTCTGTATTTCAGGTGGATATTTAGTGGCAGCTTGCCAGATTGTCACTGAATCTCTATTTCCACACTCACTAACTGAGAGCAAGCCTCTTTGTGCTCAGCAGAGTTGTCTTTGGAGAAAATGTCTCAGCAATGGCATTGTGCTAACTGTAAGTGGCTTCAGCATTTTTCAATTAAGCCACACTTGGCTTGGTTCACGCAATATGCTAACCAATGATCCACATGTCGGCTAAATAGTTTGTGGGAGCCCAGCCATTGTATAGAAGAATTCGCTTCTGTTTTCTTATGAAAATTAATCCAGTTGTTGTTAAATAAGTGGGAGGTGTGACAATTCTATGTATTTCTTCAGTAGTAACTTATAAAAGATCTGCTTCAGCAGATGGCTTAAATCATAGACGTCTTACTTCATAGGCTGAGTAAGTTTTCTGAATAAATATGCACAGCATGGTACTAGTCATCTATAACGGGGAAGATTAAGTCAGAAACAAAATCCAATATCAAGTCAGGGTACAAGATCTGGGCTTCAAAACTCTGGAGAAACATTAGATGAGACCATGGAATTGAAGTTAGTATTGCTTTACTGCCATCTGATGGTCTTCTGGATTTTTGCAGCCCAGATCTGACAACTGCACATGTAGAACTTGTGAGAGCTTTTGAGACTGCTTTAGTCTGATGAAGGTTTAGATGAATCCTTGAAATAAATCAGATTCACAGTTGAACTGAGTAGCTATGAAGCACTTCTTAGATTTGGTGGCTTTTCTGCCGCTGTTACCGACAATTTGCAGCATTATAACTTTACTTACATACATGGTGAAACATTGGGAGGGGGGGGGAGTTAAGTAATATGCTTTAACATGGCTATTCATGTCAATGAGATTTTTGTGACATTAAGTTATCTATCAGAGTTCTGTGGACATAGCAGAGAGTAGTTGCATCCACTTTATTAGCTGTGCTCTGTTGCATTAATAGAAAGTTACACTTTTTTATTGGGTTCAGCTCAGCTCGCAGATGTCCAACCACAAGCTCAAAAGTCAACAGTCAGATCATTTGTCATACACTAAGTCTTACTTTTAAACTTTGCACAATATAGGTAAGAGTTCTATTTTTCAATAAGTTCTATTTTTCATCTTCTTTAATGAATAAGATGTTATGCATCCTGCCCAAACTGATGCCCACTGAGGCTAGTGTTAAAAAGGGGTCATTTCTCGGGAGTGCCAAGCTGGACCACCAGCTCTACAATTTCAGGGATTCTTTTACTCTGTACAATTCTAGGCTGGGTAGTGTGTCATTTTTTCTTCATCCTAGCTATCTACCAGAGTCTACCATTATAAGTCTACCATTATAAGAGAAGGCAGACTGAAGTCACAGATATAGCATCCAAATCCAAATCAGCATCCAAACCCAAAGCCATACGGATCTCTCATGCTCCAACAATCCAGCTTCGACATGTTCTCTTTATAAAAGGATTGGAGTGTAGCGTAGTTATAGCTGGTACAGGATCCCTTTGTCAGAGATCTTTTCTTAAGCATCGGCTCCCATTTGAATAAGCTCTTATATATCCCCTTCAGCCTATTATACATCTCTTCCTCTGATCTGGGAGCTACCCATCACTGCATTAACCCCAATACCAATTCTGACAATGAAACTCCAAGCTTTCTTCTTCCTTATTCTTTTTACTTTGTTGTCAGGTGAGCACTGAAGGAAGTAGAGCAAAGCTATCTGCTGCATCATTCAATGGAACAGAGAAGAGGAACCTTTAGATTTCCTGTCGTATCTTCAATGGATTGCACTCAAGAGAATATATTTTCTCACATTCCTTTTCTCCCTTTAAAGGGGTAAAAAAAGAGAGGAAACTTCAGGTTCAGGCAGACTTTCATTCATTTTATTGATGGAATGCTGGAATAAAATAAGCATCCACACTTCCAAAGTTTCCAAATTTGGAGAATATAATTCTATGCACATTCACATTCTCGACCATTCTTTGTTTTTCAAACACCATGTTACAACCTTATAAATACTAAAACAAAATGGCCTTAACCTAGAACATCTGTTCTCTTTCCTCCTTTGTCATTTTTCTTCTGCTCACTTTGGCCATAAACATCTAACAAATGGGAACGAGAAAGAGAGAGAGAGAGGGAGGGAGAGAGAGAGAGAGAGAGAGAGAGAGAGAATGAAATTGTAGAGCATGACGTATCATCTATCCTTAGGTACTTGTGTCCAACATGATCCAAATGCAAAAAGGCAGAACATGTGACATTGCATTGCATGATTTGTTGTTTTAGCATCTTTATGGCTAGCTATGGGCACTTATGGCCTTGCCTATATTCATTTCAAAATTTGCTTTATATATAAAGACACACACATACACATGTATTTATATCTCCCTTAAGTCTATCTCCTGTCTCCCTACTTTGAAGTATGGTTATAGTTTCTCACCTGAAATGGAGGCTGCCAACCCAGTTTTTAAAGTTGCTATTTATAATGGAAGGAAAACAGGAAACACCTTAATTTAAATCATATGCTTCCACTTAGGTAGAGAATGAATAGAGTAAAAAATATTTGCAGGATAAGTACAATACAACCTCATGTTTTTAGTGATACATCATCCATATCAGAAACAATTATATAATTCCATCATGAAGAAATATAAGTTCCTTAGAAATATTCACAGTGCTAAAAAAAAGTAACATCAGATAAACTACCAAATAAAGTGAGGAATATTTTAAATGTCATTATAATTATTATGACTAATAAATATGCATTCAATTTTCTCAAGAAGAAAAAGGAGAATGTAGGAGTGGAAACATATGATATCAAAGGCTGTAGGAATTGCCTCAAAATCTAATATACAATGTCTCTTAAATGCAAAAAAGAGGGAGTTGTTTTGATCACCACATCAGGCAATATTACTGTGATCATACAGAATCAATCCATATGTAATACATTATTTATTTATTTTTCTTTTGAATGTTATATTTTACTATTTGATTACTGCCTTGAGAATTCTTTTGGCAGACTGACAGTGTAACATTCATGGATAGTATAGGAAATATAAAAGGATGAATGTTTGTTGCTTTAATTCATTTACATTGTAATATTAATATTTATTAAGAATTCCATGGTTCTAAACTTTAGAACCCTCCAGAGGTCTTGCCAATGACAGGTAGAACATCTCTTTTAATATTTAATCTTATTTTACCGAATACAGAATCATAGATTTGGAAGGAACCTTGGAATTCTTTTAGTCTAACGTCCTGCTCAAGCTGGAGATGGACACCCCATACCATTCCAGATAAATGGCTGTCCAAACTCTTCTTTAAAACCGTTACTCATCCGTTACTTATTGTCTTGTCTGCAAGTGCCTTATAATATTATTATACTCCCACACTCTGTGACAGCCCTTCAAATATTGGAATTGGGTCATGACACCCTTAAACCTTTTGTTAGATTAAACATTCTCTGTTCCCACAATCATTCATTGTTTCGTTTAGCCTCCACTCCCTAATCACCTTGTAACTCTTCTTTGCACTATTTCTCGAGTTTCAGCACCTTTTCCTTATCTTGGTGACTAAAACTGGATGCAGTAGTCCAATGTGGCTTTACCAGACCAGTATAAAGTGGTACTAACACTTCATGTGATCTTGATGCTAACTTTCTCTTGATGCAGCCTAAGATCAATATTGTAAGCCCAGAGTTACCATGTGGCAAGATGAGTGGCTAATAAATTTAATAAATAAACAAACAAACAAACAAATACACACACACACACACACACACACACACAATATCTCCATGGTAAGGTTCAACAGTTGATCCATCCCTTTTTCATGCTGTAGGACCTTCAAAATCAGGAAGATGATTATGGACTTTCTTTTTTAGAAAGATAGAAGAAAGAAAGAAACCTTCAGTTTTCCACTTTCATTTTGGAGGCCCTTGCTTTTGGGGGTGTAGAAAGTTAGTATTCCCCTTCTCCTATAAGAATGGAATATTCTAGGAAATACTATTAAAAACGCAGGTTATTATACCTCCCTAGATGAGAAAAGAAGATACATGCTTTTGGAAAGCTGCCCCCACCTTTGTTAATAGCCCCAGAAAGGCTAGGCCAGTTTATCTACAACACAAAAGACCTTCAGTTGCAGGGTGATAGGATTAGCCCTTACTCAAAATTCAAACCAAGACAAAACCATTAAGCGTAAAAGAAATTGCCCAAATCCGCTTCTTTACATCACCCAGCAAGATTCAACCAAGCCTACAAAGCCTACAAGAGAACCTATAAAGTTACCCCTGCATGGCCCCATGGGAGTCTGACAACCAATCAGGGTACATTTCTTGCCACAGGAACAGGAAACAAGTTCAAAGTCCAACACAGGATATAAATCTCCTTGTTTCAACCATGTGCTTTTTTTTTTGTCCAGGACCTCAAACCCTGTGGTCCTGCTATCCACCATTAAACCATCCTTCCAAGCAGTCTCTATGTTTCCAGTGTCTTTCTTCCCACTTGGAACTGAACTGTATGTTTAAAAATATTGCAGAAAATTAAATAATCAGCCATAACTATTTCTGATATATAAGAAGTAGCTGAATTATCTCCTTGCTTTAATACAATATTTGTCTGTCTGGATTTAGTGAAATGAAAGGTAGCATTTAGTACTTTTCAGTCATCTTCCATTGTTCAGAATGATTGGATTGGATCTAGACCTTGCTGCATAAATAGAAGGGATATTTCAGTACAGAGAAATGGCAGTGTAATGCAGATTTGCTGAAAGAAAAAAAAAAAAAGAATTGCACTCTATCTCCCCCCCCCCAACCATTCACAGACATTCTCACTTGTCACTGTAAACAAAAGTCATTTACCAATCTGAACAGCAAATGTTCTAAGGTGTGCCTGAGCTACAGGAGGAGATGGAAATAATAAAACATAATAACTCCATGATTTTCTTCAGTAAAGATCTTCACTGTATAAATTCTAAGTCAAGGTCATCTTCTGGTATCTTTGTATATATGATTATGCAATTTTGAATGCAATAATATGGAAGTAGTTCCCTTCCTGGTGCTAACCAAGTTGAATCCTTCTTAGCTTTCTCAAGGTTAGCCAAGGTTTGCTAATGCTGTTCCAACTTCCAGAGTGATTATATGAACTATCAATTTCCTTTCACCGACATTTATAACATTTACATCTCAAGTCCTGATAATGAAGACTCTAATTCATTTTAGTAAATTCTGTACTGGCCTAATTCAACAGATACAGTGTCTTAAAGCGTGGAAAGGACTTGTATAGTATCTGCTTGTCTCATTGATATTAAATATGATATTCTCAGAAAACCCAAGGACAACCCTGTTTTAACATCACAAAACCACATACCAGCCCCAATTTTAAAGTTTTGGGGCTGACTGGACAAAGGTTTCATATTTACTTTCTCCCTCATTCATTTATTTTATGCTCATGTTCTTTCGGTGCTGCATATATTGAACCTTTACCTCATTGAATGGTAAAGTGTCTCTAGCAATGCAATCTTCAGAGATCCATTAGGGTCCTACACACCCATAATCATATACCCAGGTAATCTCACTCTCTAACAAAACAACTAAAGAGTTGTTGATGAAATCCATATGTGTAACAACAACCATTCTCCACCTTGAGGTTACCTAGCCAGGAGCTTGCTACAGGCTTTTGTGTTTTAATCTTCCTGGGAAAAGGACCAATGTAATTCTGGGGAAGAGAAGATGGAGTGAGACCTTGAAATATTCAAGAAGGACTGAATCAATCACATGCAAACTTTTCCATAGACTGGTACTGTAAATCAAACTGAGTTTGCTAGTTTATTTTCTTCTGTCCTTGAATGGACTCTGTGCCTTGCTGAAGTCCTCAAAGAAGTATTTCCGTTTTGGATGAAACTTTGAAACTTATATTGTATGTTATTATTTACAGTTGTGTCTTAGTGCACTAAATGCTATTTTAAACATATATTTTTCATACCAGTTTGTGTTTGCATTCACTCCAGCACTTCCCCTAGTTGAGTGTATCTGGCCTAACAAGCTGAATTGGGACCCAAAACAAACAATACCCCATCAGAAAAAATGATCAGGGCCTCAGTCATGTACCATATGTTTATTGCCTGAACTAGTTGTGTTTTTCCTCAGCTTCTTCCCCTTAGTTCCCCTTGGTGACTTGTATTTTCTTTACTCTCTGCTGACTTCAATGGGAATGCAGTTTTTCATAGGATCTGGATAAAGCAGGGTTATAGATCCTTATATTTGGATGAAATGACATAGAATTCCTCTTCAGAATGCCCATCTTGATATGTTTAAATCAGAAGAGAAAAATGGAAGGAAAACAGCATCCACATTTTTTTCTCCACTCTAAAAGCTTACACACTTAATGTTTTTTTTTAAAAAAACAACAACTGGGGAATGTATCTTTTTCCAAAACTAAGAGTATATTTTGCCTTGAAGTGATATGTGGAGCATATGCCACACCCTTCAATATGAGAGTGAACAAGGTAAAAAAAAATCTAAAGTGTACTTAAATTTAATTGAATAAATAACTGTTTATTCCTAATTTATTTAACAGGTGTCCCATTCTGGTAATTAAAATTGCAGCATGATAACATTTTGGAAAGACATTTCTAAGACTTGGGATGTGTATTAGGATTTTCTGGGTCACAGTTGGTAATATCAGCCAGCAATTTATTGGAACATATGAACCCCTGAGCCAGAAGCTGTTTATGTCAGAAGCTTTAGACATAGACATGCTAATATTTCCCTATTTTCTGGCCATCAATACGTAAACTATCAATCATGCATGTGCATTTAAAAAGACAAGAAGGAAGTATTGCAACTGATTTGGCCTTTCCATACTTCCTTGCATGTAAAACACATTATGAGACAATAAGCAGCTAATATTATGAATGGAATAAATATGGGTCATGTTTTGGATTAATACATGAGGAAATAAATTGTATTACAAAAATGAATTCAAGAGGAGAGAGAGAATGATAGAGAGGGGGGAGGGAAGGAGGGAGGAGAAAGAGAGAGTTAAAAAACTGGCAGTAAATAAAAAGTTGTGCGGCTTGTTCACACTTAGGGGATGATACAATTTGATGAACAGCTGTGATAGAACTTGGATCGCATGCATATGAAATGATTTTTTAAAAAAAAGCCAACGAAATTGTAGCAGAAATGGAATGCTAATTTATGGCACCAATTGAAGGAAACAGGGCAATATATCTGCATATAAATGGCTCCAACTAATGCTCTATGCTAACCCATTATCTCGCCAAAAGGAAACAAAACACATTTTTACTGTATTGAGCTTTCTTCAGTCTCATTAGTTACAAAGTAGACTTTAAAGAAAGCTTGAGTAGCATTTGAAATAAAAGAGCACTTTATCCTTACATAAAGGAAAAGATGATAAAAAAAGCATACTATAAACAGCATGATTAACCCCAAAGGTAAATGAGCTGAATCTCTGACTGCATTGGTAACTGAAATTCTGCTTTCCCCGACAACGTTAATCAACTCTAGAAAATTCAGTAATGATCATTGTTTGGTCTAACGCAGGGTTGATTTTTGATTTTTGTTTAGATGTCTGTATAAAAAGGCACTGGCTAATTTTAAAGAGAGATGATCATACATTTCTGAGTTGCTGAACTACCCTCAGACAACATAAAGATGTGTTTTACTACAATGAAGAAACCACATTTTTCCTCAATGTTGTCATCTATTTTGGGAAAACTTAGTCATTTCATGCACCATCCAACATACCCATGCAAATTATAAATTGCAGATTGGTTAAAATCATTTAAAAATGGTAAGCTGCTTGGAATACAAAGAAGGGGAAAGTCAGAGATTTGATATTGATCGATGTTATTTTTAGTTATTTTTTCTTTTTTAAATTTTTTTATAAATAATATACTAGAGATTTTGGCATTAGACTCAAAACATTATACTTTTTTAATATAATAAGAGTAACAATATACTGTGCTTGGAGCTCTTATAATGGTATATTGAATAATAATTGCGCAGATAGATGAGACACTGATGAGAGATAGATGAGAGAGTTGATTTGTGTGTGTGAGACAGAGAGAGAAGGAGGGAGGGAGGGGGAGAGAGAGAGAGAGAGACAGAGAGAGAGAGAGAGAGAATGTGTCAGTCTTATAATTAACATAGAAGAAATTATGGCATAACAAGCCTGATCATTGTTCCTTTTAGCTCAGTATTTTCTTCACTGATTCACAATAGACTGGAGAGAAGCTTTAACCCTCTGGACATCTTAGTTATCAGATCCTATAGTGTTTCTCAGCCAGTACAATCCAGCACCCCTAGAGGGACATCATTTTAAGGAAGGCTTTTCTAAAGCTTCAGCCAATAATCTTTTTCAGTTCCATTTGGAAGACCATAATTTTTTTCCAGTACAAAGCATGCAAGAGACTATAAGACAAAAAGCTGAATAAATAAATAAATATGCAATAAACATCTTCTGTACTTTGGAAATTTAACATTTAGATTTCAGATTTTTTAAAAGTCTATCATAAAAGAGATAGTGTCGGATTTTAATTTGATTTATGCAACACATTTCAGCTTAAATAGTATTAAAATGATACAGTTGTTATTTGCAGTGATTTATAAATTCAATCATAGTAAGAATTGTTTTGGTAAAAACATTTGATAAAAATCAGATTACCTCACTGAGAAAAAAAAAAAGAACCGATAATCTTCCTTTTCTATATCTTACACAATGGTCTGATAAATAAAAGTAAAACAAAATAATACATTTTGGAATCACATTGTTTACTTCACTTCAGGCAAAATAAATCAATGAAAACTCTTGTGAGTCATATAACTTTCTAGTTATAATCAGGGATTAAATTATTAAAACATATTTTCAATACATCCTTGGGTACTATTTTGAACTAGGTCTAGTTTATGATATCTAAAATGTATTTAAAAGAATTTGGAAAAGGACAGGAATATCTGTGTATGGAATAGACAATGTACTCTGGTTTGAACTGAAACAAAAAAAGCTTCACTTGAGATTTTTAAATCATATGTTAATAAATAAAACAAAATTTGAAACAGCTTAGATGTTTCATGTCTCACTGTCACAATTGTAACAACAACAACCTGATGATATTTTGCTTTTCACTGTGGGAAAAAAACAGGAGAAGAAAGAAAAAAAATTGATGTATATTATTTTAGTGAAATGTAGCCTACAGTATATGTCTAACAAATAATAAGTACATTCTAGGAGCCTAACCCTACCATGACTGATAAACTATGCTGATTGCTATCTACCTCTCAAATTGTAGAAAAATTGGTAAAAGGTATGTCTTTTAAAGTATTTTGAGAAAAACACACCTGGAAACAGTAGAAATCCAGCTCTGCTTTCAGCTGTTTAACCATCTGTAGAAACTGTTATTAGGAAAACCAAGCTGTTCACAAAAGGATCAGAGTTCCTTTCAGTTTCTTTAAATACCCTGAGTTGTTCTGTCAACAAATTGTTGGATTTAGAAACTAGTCTTTTTAAGATTTTTTTTAAGTTAGAACATTTATAAAGTTTCTGATTTGTTTTTTGTTTTTTTTTTTTTGTTTTTTTTTAATAATCTCCTTGGTCACAATGTCAAGAAAGTATTCCTAAGGCACCATGATTCAGTGTTGACTAAAGGGGGTTTGTTTATTGATTTATAATATTTGTAATGTTCTGTCCCTTAATTAGCATTCTTGAGATCCCCGCGCTTTGATTGGCCAAAGCACGGGGCACTCTGATCGGTCAGGCGAACCACGCCGATTGGCTCGCTAAGAATCTCCCGCGATTGGTCTATTCGAATCGCGGGAGATTCAAAGTGGTGCCATTGGCCGCGGCCGCCGCGGCTAAAGGAATAAAAGCCGCGAACCTTTTGCAAAGCGCGAGTTCGGTTCCTACTTTAATAAAAGAGCATGATTTTAAGTCACCGACTCCTGGCATCATTTTCGAGGACACGACATGTAAGCTGTCCCAATTAGTTGAAATTCAATGTGGAGGAGGTAAAACACAAGGCTCTTTATGAGTAAGCTACAAAGAAGATCATGAGTGCCTGCAGATTCAGTGCCTGCTGAACATAAAGGCTGCTCTGATGAAGTGGGATTGGGGAATATTGGAGGAGGAAATATTTTAGGAAGATGACAGATAAACAATGAGATGGCACTTGCTGGAGTACCTTATTAGTCCTGTAGAAACCAGCTCCCACATGTAACAAGACAAAGAAGAGAGCTGGTTCCTCAGGGTGGAAACCTTCCTCAGAGGAAAGGAAAGGAATTGCTAATATGCCCACATTTGAGGCTGAATTAATTATCAATACAAGAGCAGAAGAGCAGGTCTCATCTCCAGCTGTCCAAAGAATTTGCCTTCATGTTACACATTTTACTTTCAACATTATGTTGAGTTGATGAAGATTTTCAGTCATCTGGGTAGAGTTGTCTGCAAGTTGAGTTATGGCAACTGGACTCCTTCTTGGTTTGAAATATTTAGCTGCTTTTATCAAATAGCTTCTTCAGTTTGATGGATTATGTTGAGTTCTTGGTTTATTACTAACCAATCCATTCCCCACCTACTTTCTACTCTGGGTGAGATGTAACAAAGCAAAATAAAACAAGCAATTTTTTTTATCATCAATAGATGGCCCAGTTAAAAATATATTAAATAGTCCAAGCTTTCTTATCAATCAATCAAAGAAAGAAAAATATTTAGAATGGGTGATATGGGAAAGTATATATAGGTTTATATAGGATATTACCAGCATGGGGACCAAATGGGAGAGTTCCAGCTAGAGATGGCTGCTGGATTGATGTCTCCATCTCTTCACTCTTGCTCTCTGATTTCTACCAACTTTTTGGTTATCATATTTATGTATTCTTGTTGAGTTCCTTTTTCATTATTTTGTTCTAGTTTACCTCTGTTCATTTTCTTCTTCTTTTCATTATTGTAAGCCATCTAGAGTAGTCCCATGGTGAGATTAATAGCAAGTAAATTCAACAAATAAACAGATAAAAATTTGGCATATACCTAGAAGCCAACTAACATTTTGATTTTTTCCTGGTTTAGATAGAGCTTGGATTTCACAAAAATCCAAACTAATCAAGTTCTTGGTTCTAAATATAATTGTGTTGGAAAAAACCATAAGCCAATTGATAATTGGATTTTATCTTGGTTTTATTCAAACCAAACCAAAACAAACAAGAATGCAAACCAAACAAAAAATATAATTAGAGAGATTCTATGGGATCAGGAAAAGCTGAATATTATTTCATAAGCTTCTACACTAATGAATATATAAAAAAAGCTGGATTTTCACAAGATGAACATTTGTCTAATTAAATAAGCCCAAAATAGGCCACCTTAGAGAACAAAGTAGAAACCATATTGGATCAGATCAGTTTACATGTAAACAGGGAAAGCAGATACAGTTTGGTGGATCCATAAGAAATGTGAGTCTTTGGCAATGAGCTAACTTCAATATTTGTAGAATTCAAGGTATTTCCTGCAGCTTACATTAAGTTATACACAAGAATACAGGAGAGAGTTTCAGTACTTATGAAGTGATGAATGCTCGTCTCTCTACAGAGTTCAGGGAAATTTAGTGTGCTCAGTACATCCACATAGATATTCAGCAATCCCTGGAGATATTTTTTCTGCTAAGAATCTATTTTTAATAGGTTTGTAACAAACCGCTCAATAAACATTTAAGAACCTAGGAAAGATAGGAATGGTATACTTTAAAATTACTTTTGCTATCCAAAAGCAAATAACTTGATCAATATCAATAGAATTCCACAAAACAATATGACTGTAATGTTATATTTGCCCTCTCCTACTAATCCTACTAAAAAGCAATTCATATCATGGTATAAATGTGAGGCATTATTGCGGCACAAACACAAATACAGTATATAGTCTGTGGTCTACTTGTGCACCAAACTAATAGTAAACTAATGCATCTCGTATTAGAGTGCTGATGTATTCATTCTACCATATAAATGTTTCTACAGCTACTACCTAGGGGTGTTTGGCTTTCTATACCCTGATTTGAATTATCAGTTTGATTTGAATTTTTAATTTGAGTCAATCTGAATGTACAATTCAATTTTAAGTGTTAATTTCACATTTTTAATTGGAATTATCAAATTAATTCAGTCTGAAGATTCGTTTCAATAAAAAATTGTGTATGAGAGCTCATATATTAAACTCTAGTTTTGAAAACATAGAATTGTTTCTCTGTGTCATATAATATATGTGCATAATTTTGTATTTATTTAGTGTGGTGACCCTTCGAGAGCTGTACGCAATGAAATTTAATTGTAATGTATGTGGATTAATGTACATTTAAAATGACAATAACATTTTTCTAACTGAGGGTACAGGTTTCAGCTTCAAACAGCACATTAATCTGTCAATTTGATTTAAAAGAGAAAAATAGTATGAGTTGCCTTCAAACTGATGAACTGAATCTTGAATGAAAGCTTCATATATTCCTATTGTTGTTGCAATGTGGCTATCCTAAAGTGGCAAAAACGTTCAAATGATAGAGATGAGTTTCACCTGTTCACTAATGTTTACAAAACTGATATTAATGGAATTTACTATATGTGCTATGCAGATAATTGCATTGTGTAGATACTGTTCAATAAAAGTGACATTATAGCCTAATTGGCTGGGGATATTAGTCTTTCATAACCTCATGATCACCAGGTATGTGTCTAATATCACTCCTAAAATTCAAAACATCTGGAAGAAACTATAACTTGCTCAGTATTAAGTGACCTTACACAATCCTATAGAACTCTCAGTGAAAATAATCAGTCTAGCCCTGTTGCTATTAACATGCCGACCACAACATAAAGTACACGCACTGCTATGGGAAGCAGACTTGAGTCTGTCGCATGTGTGAGATCCAATCTTCCAAACCGAGTGAACTACTCTGTTCATCCGTTATGACAAGGCAGCTTTGTCGTAATTAGTGATTCAATGGCACGCTGGTGTTTTCTACCATTCGATCACAGGATACACATGTTAAAAAGATTTTACATGGGAAAAGAATGGAGAACAATCAGATTTGCAGCTGGGATGGGTTACCACCATAAATCCTTTTCCAGCTGGGAGCCCTAAGCCTTTCAGGGAGGCTAAAAGAAGAAAAATGACTAAGAGCACGGCAGGACTCCACCAAGCCACCCAACAACAGCACAGAAATGAATCTGATGGCACGTATAATGCTGGACGTAGTTAAGAAAATCCTGCTGAACCCCCGCTGGTGATCACTTTATATGGTGAAGCATAAGATGTGATTATGCAATGTTCTGCAACTCAGAAAATGGCTGATGAGTGAAAAATCTACTTTGCAGAGGACCTTAATGGAAAAGCAAGTGGAATTCTGTCACAGGATGTGTCCCAGAAAGACAACATAAGCATATCACTTTAGCTCACAAACTCGCTCCCTTTGTATTCCCTTAGCTTTGGTGTAGCTTTACAAGTGTTCTGACTTCTTTTTTTCTTTTTTTTTTCCACACTTCTAAAGCCTCCTTCCTAGAGATTCCTGTATAAGGAACTTTTCCAACAGGGATTCATTTGAATTTCAGAGAAAGAAGCAATAGCACAAATAATATTTTTTGTAACAGACAGGGGCTTTTCCCCATGTTTTACTCATTTTTTAAAAAATTACTATGCTTATCATGGTTCAACTTGTATAGGTATTTTTTAAAGTATTTGTTTCTTTGGTTGATTAGTTTAAAAGTAGTGTTTTTCAACTGGCTAGGGAATTCTGGGAGTTGATGTCTCACAAAATCTTAAAGTTGCTAAGGTTGAAAAGCATTGGTTTAGAGGAAGACAATACAGCTTGACGTACAACAGTTTACTTATTGATCATTCAAAGGTCCAACGGCACTGAAAAAAGTGACTTATGACTATTTTTCACACTTAATGACCATTGCAACATCCCCATGGTCACGTGATTTATTTTCAGAAGTTTGATAATTGGTTTATATTTATGGGAAGCCAGATACACATAACAACCATGTTACTAATTGAACAGTTGCAGTGATTTGCTTAACAGATGTGGCAAGAAAAATCATAAAATGGGACAAAATTTGCTTACCATAAGTTCTGGGCTCACTTGTGGTTGTAAGTCGAGGACTACCTGTAATATTTTACTATTATCTTTTTAAAAGTAATGAACTCTGTTTGCAGAACATTCCCAAAATAAAATAAAATAAAAATTAATGACACCAAGAGCTCTATGGATATTTTCATTGCCACCTAGTTCTCATACAAATAACTTTTTGATCTGTCTACAAAAACCTATTGGCAATTTATGTTGTTGTTTTTAATTATTCAATAGTATAGAAAATTAAAGAAAAATATGAAAGAAAAAAAATAGAAAAAAGTAAAGATGAGAAAACAGAATTGTGATTTCTGCCCTTCTTTCCAGCAAGTAGTTTCTTCTCTTTCTCTTTAACACTTTTTAATCTGCAAAACATCAGTTCAATCTTATCGTCTTTTCAATCAAATGTCCATATAAGGTTTCCAAACTTTAAAAATATATATATTTATCATTTCCAGGCCCCTAACCAGTTATTCAAATCTCAGAAGTGGAGTATGTAATGTTATAGTATGAATCAGTGGTAGAAAACAAAACTTTTTACTATCGGTTCTGTGGGCGTGGCTTGGTGGGTGTGGCTTTGGCTTGGTGAGTGTGGCTTGATGGGCATGTCAGGGGAAGGATACTATAAAATTCCATTCTCTCCCCACCACACTAACCTGCTTTCCACTTCTGCTCTCCTGTGCAGTGAAAGAAGACCCAGCCAATCAGCTGGGACTCGGGAGGCAGAGAATAGATGGGGGTGGGGCAGTAATATTCCAAACTACTCATAATTTCCGCTGCCGGTTCTCCAAATTACTCATAATTTCCACTGCCGGTTCTCCAGAACTGGTCAGAACCTGCTGAATACCACCTCTGGTATGGATCCAAATGACAAAGAGCCTGTAATTTTATAATTAGTCCCATTTCCATTTGAAGACACTGAAGCATTGCATTAAATGGAATGAAGGTTAAGCTCTGCTATTGTTGAAAGCATAGAAAGTGTAAACCATTGTTACAAGATCCACACATTTGAAAAATACAAGCAGATCATATTGGAAATCTTTTTTTTTTCCTGTTTCATTTAGAATGTATGAAAGATTTTAACTCTGATAAAAGCTATGGCAACAGTGCCACATAATACATTTGTACAGGTGAGCCATATTTTAACCTTAATCTGTAACCAGAATTATAATGCCACCTATTCCATCTCAAGTACATTTTGAGAACAGTTTATTTCTTTCTGTTCTGTCCACCCCACCCCCCCACCCCCCAAAAAAAGAATCTTAATGCATTTGCCTGTTAGGAGAAGCACTTATGTACTGTTGCTGAGCACATTAGTATGCCCTTGAAATTTATAGACTGATGCCATAAATACAGCTGCATTATTACACATTTGTCCCTCTCTCCTCCCTGTTACTGGGCTGGGGCACTGCAATCCAGAGAAATTAAGTTACCTTTATCGCCTAATGTGTTTATAAACAGGGATGGGCTGCTGGAGGTTTGCAGCGGTTCAGGAGAGCCCCTAGCGTAGATATTGTGCAGTTTGGAGAACCCCCAAATCCAATTCCTAGCTGCCAACACCCACCCCATCCTTTCCCTTCCAGGAATCCCCATGTGGTCCATTTTGGATGCAGATAAATGCAGGGCATGCATAGAGGCTCAGGGAGGGTGAAAAATGGGCCTCCTGAAAGTTTTGGAAGGCCGGAAATGGCTGCAGTCCTGGCTTCCAGAGAGCCTGCAGAGCCTGGGGAGGCCATTTTCCCCCTCCCGGAGGCTTGAGCCTGGGGAGGGAAAAAATGTTCCCCCACCATAGTGCAGGGGGCCAACTAGGCCATGCCCACCATGCCAAACCCATCCAGCAACCAGGCAGCGTACCTTTTGCTAAAAATTTTGAAGCCCACCCCTGCTTTTAAAATAAATAAATATAGGCAGCCTTCGTGAATTTTGGAAATTGCTTTACTGCAAATGTTGCATGTAATGAATAAAACAAGCACAAAAAAGTCGGGTTTTCTGTGTTTGTAGCCCTCCGTTTAATTCAATTCATATTGACTCATGTCTTTTTTTTTTTAGACATAAAAGATTGTTCTTAAGTTTTTCTTTCTAAAAGTAAAAGATTAAGTTTTGCTAAGTGGTTTGCAGCATCTAGCCTTGGTTGTTGTTCTTGAAGGAAAGCTAAGCAAGATCGCAACTAATTAGAACTTGAATGGGAAACCACCAGGAGATCCCATGGCTATAAGTTTAAATTCTGGAAATAGAAAAACTGTGCCAGGAGAAAGCAATGTCAAATCACTTTCTTATCATTGCAAAAATGGAGCAGTCAAGAGGAAGCTGTTGATTATATAACTGAACTAGACTCCTATAAATTTTATTATTAACAAAATAAAAGTAACTACATAACTAAATCAGAGAATATATTCCATGTTTTTGAAGTCATGTTTTAGTCAGCTTAGACTGAACTCTGGGCTTCAAAAGACATTCAAGAACAAAACTTGTTAACATAAAACAGAATTAACACTAAACAAAAAAATGCCCTCCTATTCTGTCCATTCGACATACCAACCAATTTGGTCTCTTTTTCAAAAGCAAATTGAAATGTTTATTCTGTCTACTATCAAAAGGAGGGCTGGCACATTATTTCTATTGGTGTGTTTCATCACAGTTGAATGGCATCATGATCACAACTTCTAATAAATGATGAAAAGCTGACTGGTTTTTCTTCTTCAGTTCTGTTGTTCTCTTGATGGAACATGTCGTGTCCTTGAAAATGATGCCAGGAGTCGGTGACTTCAAATCATGCTCTTTTATTAAAGTAGGAACCGAACTGGCGCTTTGCAAAAGGTTCGCGGCTTTTATTCTTTTAGCCGCGGCGGCTGCGGCCAATGGCACCACTTTGAATCTCCCACGATTCGAATAGACCAATCGCAGGAGATTCTTAGCGAGCCAATCGGCGCGGTTCGCCTGACCAATCAGAGTGCCCCGCGCTTTGGCCAATCAAAGTGCGGGGATCTCAAGAATGCTAATTAAGGGACAGAACACCCCTCCCCTCTTGGTTTAGTCCTTACGTCGCGTAGTCACGTAGGTAGGCGGGGCTCCGTCTGAGCCTACTGGACATGCGCAGCTAAGTCGTAGGTTGGATCCCGGCCAGTTCGGTCGGGATCTCTGTTGCTCCTGATGCCGTCGTGGGAACCGGCTGGTCGGTCGGGCCGGGCCACTCTCCGTAGCTCCCTCCTGGGCCTCCCAGGTTGGTTGAGCTGCAGGTTTCGCCGCTCCCGTTCAGTCTCCCCGAGTCGGTCGAGCTGGTCTGGCTGTCTCTTCCTGGCGAGGGGTTGTGCTGGCTGCTTTCTGGTAAGTATGGCTGGTTTATTCTTCTTTGGTTTTGGTCCCCTGGGTATTCCCTCCCCCCTTGGTTTGTGATGTGGGGGTCGGTTTCACCTGTTTATGTGTCGGTGGTCTCTTGGTTGGTAGTCCTCGACGTTAATTGGTCGATGTGGCGTTTCCAGGCTCGTCCGTCTGCTGTTTGTAGCCGGTACGAGTGTGGGCCTGTTATTTGTGTGATAACGGCCGGTACCCATAGTGGGTCTCCCGTCAGGTTTCTTGCGTATACGGGGTCGCCTGGTACGAAAGTTCGGTGTTTGCTGTTTGAGTCTGGGGGCTTCTCCGGGTTATACGTGGGGTGTAACCTGTCGAGTGGGGACCTTAATTTCCTCCCCATTAATAGTTCGGCTGGGCTCTTATTGGTTGTGGTATTTGGGGTTATGTGTTGGGTGAAGAGTAGTTTGTTTATTTTCTTCTGGATCTCCCTGTGGTCTATTTTCCGGATGGTTTTCTTAGTGAATTGCACCATCCGTTCTGCCCTACCGTTCGCCGCCGGGTGCGCCAGTGCTGTCAGCGCGTGGCGGATGCCCCTTTCTGCGAGGAATTTTTCGAATTCCAGCGAGGTGAATTGGGGCCCGTTGTCGGAAACGATGTCTGGGAGGCCGTGCGTTGCAAAGAGTTTGCAGAGTTCCTTGTTCACGGCCTCCGTGGTTGTCGTCTTCATGTTGCTTACCTTCTGGCCAGGGCTTTAGTCCTAACGATTCCAGGGTGCCCCTCGTGTAGTAGTTCCAGAACCTTCCCTTGTAGTTTTTCTGGAATGACCACCCTATCCCCCCATAGTATGCACCCTTTTAATAATGAGAGTTCCGTTTGCTGGTTTCGGAACGTTTTGACGGACTCGTCGTTGTCTCTTTCCGGCCACCCTTTCTCTACCCAATGCAACACCTGCGCCAGACGTTTGTCTTTATTAGTCTCTCGGGCAATGTCTGACGCGGTTATGGGCAGGTTGGGTAGAGTCTCTATGCTGAGGGTGGTCGTCGTGGGTGCTGGGTCGGTGTCAGGTTCCGGGAGCGACGAGTGGCTTAAGGCGTCTGCATGGGAGATCGTCTTACTCGGTCTGTGTATGAGTCCGTAGTTGTAGGCTGCCAGGAACTCGGACCACCTTGTCATTCGGGGAGACAGAATGTTCGGGGTGGCCCGGTTTCCTGCTAGGATTCCCAGCAGCGGCTTGTGGTCGGTTATGATGGTGAATGTCCGGCCGTAGAGGTACTCGTGGAATCTTTTTATGGCGGCAACAATAGCCAGAGCCTCTTTGTCCAGCTGGCTATAGTTCCGCTCCGGTTTGGTGAGGGTCCTTGAAAAGAACGCGATGGGCGCTTCTTTTCCGTCGGGGAGGGTATGGCTGAGGACAGCGCCGATGCCGAAGGGTGATGCATCGCATGTGACGGTCAGAGGTAGGGTCTCGTTATATTGTATAAGGATGGCGTCCGAAGTGAGGAGGTCCTTTGTTCTTTGGAAGGCGGCTTGCTCGCATTTCCCCCAAGTCCAAATCACCGCCTTGTCCAGGAGCCTATGCAAGGGCTCCGCCACCGTCGCCTTTTGGGGCAGGAAAACATTGTAAAAGTTAAGTAGCCCCAGGAATGCCTGTAGTTCCGTCTTCAACTTGGGTGTGGGGGCTTCTTTGATGGCCTTGATTTTTTGGTTTGTGGGGTGAATGCCGTGACGGTCCAGGAGGTATCCTCGGAATTCAACCCGTTCCGTGTATAATTGGCATTTCTCCCTCTTTACCTTGAGCCCGGTCTCTTTGAATTTGGTTAGGACCTCCCTTAGGCGACCCTCTAGTTCGGCTTGGTTGGTTGCCAACACTAGGACGTCGTCGAAGTAAGGTACCACCCCCTTGATGCCTTGCAATAGTCTTTCCATTAGGCTTTGGAATATTCCCGGTGCCACGCTGACTCCGAATTGGAGTCGGTTTCATTTAAATGCTCCCCGGTGGGTGACTATGGTTTGCGCTTCTGCCGTTTGCTCGTCGACTGGCAACTGTTGGTATGCCTGGGCGAGGTCAAGCTTGGCGAAAACCTTGCCCCCTCCCAGTAAGTGCAGTAGGTGTTGCACTACTGGGACGGGGTAGGCGCTTTGTTGCAGCGCGCCATTTAGGGTGGCCTTATAGTCCCCACAGATCCTTACCGACCCATCGGGCTTGATCGGGGTGACTATGGGGGTCTCCCACTGGGCGTGGTCTATTGGCTGTAGGACCCCTTGCTTGACGAGCTTGTCAATTTGCTCGTCTATCTTGGGTTTAAGTGCGAATGGCACCCGCCTTGGTTTCAGGTGTTTTGGGGGGACGTTTGGGTCTAGGCTGAATGATATAAGGGGCCCTCGGTACTTGCCTAGGTTTCCGTCGAAGACCTCTTGGAACTCCCAGGCCAGTTGTTGCTCCCAGCTGTCGTCGATGACGTGGTCGACTCCCGTGACTGCGATACCGAGCGGGGCGAACCATTGCAGTCCCAGTAGGCTTGGGCGGTCGCGGTCGATGATTGTCAGGGGAAGCCTTTTGGTGTGCCCTTTATATGTGATGTTGAAGTGTTTGGTTCCGACTACCGGGATGCGGTTTCCCTGGTAGTCCTTTACGATGAGTCTCTGGCTGTCTAGGTTCCTCCTTTGGATGGTAGGCACCAAGTGCTTTATTTCATGCCATGCTATCATGGAGAGGTAGGACCCGGAGTCCACCTCCATTTTGCATGGCTCCCCCTCGATGCCTACCTCCACGTGGACCTTCCGGGCATCATTGGTTATGGCGTGGCTGATGGTGACCGTCTGATGGGTCTCCTCTCTTCGCCGGTTGTCGCCGCCTTGCGAGGATCGTCCGTTCCGGTCCCATCTATTGTCCGAGGGGCGATCTCTGGTCTGGGGTGGTGTGCTCTCTCTCCTCCGGTCGCTCTGGTCCCATCGGGCTGGGCTGCGGTTCTTTTTAAGGCAGCAGACATGGGCGATGTGTCTCTTCTTGTCACAATGCCAGCAGATCGATTCGAAAAACTGGCATTCAGACCTGGGGTGGTCACCTCCGCAACCGGCACAGTTGGTCCTCGACTTACGACTCCGCCGGTTCCGTGGGTCGCGGCCTGTCTGGAGGCAATGAATTTCCTCCTCGTCATCGGAAGTGCCCGATGCCGAGTGGAAATAGCCCTGGTGGGTGGTCGTCTCGGGTTGGGCCTCGGCCAACCTTGCAGGGTTGTTGTTCCCGCTGCGGTCCCCAGTGTTCGGTCGGCGCATGCGGTCGGCGGACATTCGGGTCGCTTCGGCGGCTGCGGCTGCTGTGAGGATGTCTGCTAGGCTGATGTTGCCCTTGGCCATCAGCCGGCTCTGGAGGACGGGGTCCCACAACCCGAGCACGATTCTGTTTCGCAGGGCGTCATTCAGGTTGTCGAATTCGCACAGCCCCCCTAGGAGCTGTAGTTCGGCGACGAAGTCGCTGAAACTCTCACCCGACCGTTGGTCCCGACGGTAGAATTCATTGCGTCGGATTAGGATGGGTGCCTCTGGAGTGTAGTGCCGCCGAAGTATTGGCTCGAGGACGTCCCAATCCATCGCGGTCGCATCGGCGGGTTTGGCAAGCGCCTTGGCCATCTTGAAAACCTCGGTCCCGCAGTGGGTCAGGAAGACGGCGCGCTTCATGGGGCCGATGGCGTCCTTCAGATCGCTGCACTCGAGGAACATGCGGAATCGGTCGGAGTACGATTCCCAGTCCTCGGTGGCGGGGTTGAAGGGTGTGGGGGGTGCAATTTTCGCCATCGTGGTGGTTCATCTGGCTTCCGTCGGACATGTGGTTCGGTTCAGGGTCATAATCCCACCTTCGTCGCCAGTGTCGTGTCCTCGAAAATGATGCCAGGAGTCGGTGACTTCAAATCATGCTCTTTTATTAAAGTAGGAACCGAACTGGCACTTTGCAAAATGTTCGCAGCTTTTATTCTTTTAGCCGCGGCGGCCATGGCCAATGGCACTGCTTTGAATCTCCCGCGATTCAAATAGACCAATCGCGGGAGATTCTTAGTGAGCCAATCGGCGCGGATCGCCTGACCAATCAGAGTGCCCCGCGCTTTGGCCAATCAAAGCGCGGGGATCTCAAGAATGCTAATTAAGGGACAGAACAGAACACCTTGAGGCCTTTCTCTCTGTCTTGTTCTTCTGATTAGGAAGATTATCTTCTCCTTCTCATCTTCCAGAATACAAGTAAGATCAAATACATCAATAACTTGCCAGCCTTTAAACATTTCCATCATTGCCAAGCAACTCTCTAAAGCAGGGTACCCTAAGTATTGAAACGAGCATATGCTCTCAATTGAAACAAGCATATGCTCTCAATTCATAGGAAGGTGTGTGTGTGTGTGTGTGTGTGTGTTAGAGAGAGGGCGGGAGAAAGAGAGAGAGAGAAAGAGAGAGATTGATCTAGATCAAGGAAAGGAACAGGAAAGTTTGCTTCCATGTCTAAATGACTCTTCCTGGATCAGACAAAGGCCCTACTGATTTATTAAACCATATATAATCTGCCCTATTTTAAGAAAATCAATAAAAAAAATACAATGAACATAAGGTAAATCTCCAACTCATCATTTAAACTGAAGAAGAAAATAAAACAAGCAGTCCAATGTGATCATCTGAACTACGAAATACATATTCTTCTCTTCACAAATTTGGAAGGATGTGAACTACATGGGTGGGTGGGTGGGTGGCATACTTGGCACCTTTAAGACTTGTGGATTCAAGGTTGTACAACCCAAGGTTATATGCATGGAATTTTATTCTCTACTTTTCCACACACCCCCAAAAAGACAATTTCCTGCATGAAATTCTGCAGCACTCCTTTGACCTTAAGAATAGAGTAGAGCAGAGAAGAGCAGAGCAGAGTAGAGTAGAGTAGAGTAGAATAGAATTGTTTATTGGCAAAGTGTGATTGGACACACAAGGAATTTGTCTTGGTGCAAATGCTCTCAGTGTACGTAAAAGAAAAGTTACATTCATCACAAGTCAAGAATCATAAGATACAACACTTAATGATAGTCATAGGGTACAATAAGCAATCATATCATACTAAGAAATTGTCAATATCAATCATAAGGATACAAGTGACAAAGTTACAGTCCTACAGTCACAAGTGGGAGGGGATGGGTGATAAGGAGTGATGAGAAGATTAATAGTAATAGTAGTGCAGACTTTGTAAATATTTGGACAGTGTTGAGGGAATTATTTGTTTAGCAGAGAGATGGTGTTCAGGAAAAAACTGTCATTGTGTCTAGTTGTTCTGGTGTGCAGTGCTCTATAGCTTTGTTCTGAGGGAAGGAGTTGAAACAGTTTATGTCCGTGATGTGAGAGATCTGTAAATATTTTCACAGCCCTCTTTTTGACTCATGCAGTATACAGGTCCTCGATGGAAGGCAGGTTGGTAATAATTGTTTTTAGATCTTTAAGATGGTGAATCTTTCAGATGGAAGGCAAAACCCATTCTCCTCCTTCTAGATAATGACAGAATTCATAGTTCGATTTAGGTTGGAGAGGGCGGAGCTGGCGTTGCGATGATACGGCATGCGATCTTGGAGATCTGAGATCGCAGCCGATATATTTTCTCCTGGATGGTCCAGGTGGATCTAAACCATCCCAAAGAGATGGTGAATGTAAAGAGCACATCCTGTCGATCCCAGTGATATCGCAAAGTCCTTGGTAGATCCAGGAGAAGCTCTTTTTGCCAGTGGCAAAGAGGCAGCCATTAAAACTGCTGAAGTTGGAACAGCTCCTAAACGAAAGAGAACAGAAAGAGAGAGTGTGCCGGTTTGGTGAGAACATTTTAAGACTTGAAAGGACACCCTATCAATATAAGAAAAGGAACAAGACAAGGGGGGCCACAATCACCTCTGTTGTTTGTGTTAATTTTGGAAGTGCTAAACAGAAATACTAGAGATGAAAAGAATATAGAAGGGATGAAAATTAAAAAGGAAGAATTTAAGTGGCAAGCATTTGCAGATGATCTGGTTTTTATCTTAGAAGACCCACTAGAAACAGCATCAAAGTTGATAGAAAAGATAGAGACATATGGAAAGGTGGTTGGTTTGAAAATAAATAAAGATAAGACAAAGATCTTGACAAAGAATATGCTATCAAGACAAAAGGAAGAATTGCCAGACCTATTGAAAATTCAGGTCACGAATAAGATCAAGTGCTTGGGGATATACTTGACAGCAAGATGCAGTACACTAAAAGAGAATAATTATTTCAAACTTAAACAACAGATAGCGCTAGATTTGGCAAAATGGGAAAATTTACAATTGTCATTAATAGGGAGAATATCAACAATCAAAATGAATATATTACCCAGAATTTTATATTTGTTTCAAACAATTCCAATTAGGCTTGGAAAAGACTACTTTGAAGATTTAAATAAAATAATGTTGAAATATATATGGCAAGGTAAGAAAGTGAGAATAAAGTTAAAACTTTTGCAAGATGCTAGAATAAGAGGAGGATTTGGTTTGCCTAACTGGGAGTTGTATTACCAAACTACAAATCTGATGTGGGTTAAGGAATGGATAACATTAAGAAATATTAGATTGTTGACATTAGAAGGACATGACCTGTTGTTGGGGTGGCATGCATTTTTATAGTATAAAGGAACTAAAACACAGGGGTACTTTAGAAGACATTATATACTGGAGTCCCTGTGGTTAAATTGGGAGAAGATTAAAAGACAATGTTATTTGAAAATTCCAGTCTGGCTATCGACTATTGAAGCATTTTCTTATCCTATAATATACAAAAAGGAACAAACAGTTAGATATGGTGAAATATTGAATGAAAAGGGGGAACTTAAATCTATACAAAAACTAGAGGAACAAGGTATAAAGATGAATTGATTTTCATATGTGCAAATACATTCAAGGTATGATAAAGATTCTAAAACAGAAGGTTTCTATAATAAATTGACTGACTTTGATAAGATTTTGACAGGTACTGATGAAAAGGTGATTAAAAAATTGTATGGATATTTATTAGAAATTAAACTAGAAGAAGAACAAGTTAAAGAAACTATGATTGCTTGGGGGAAGAATTTTGGATATGGGATTGATCTAGAGAAATGGCAAAAAATGTGGTCTCAAAATTATAAAATGACAATGTCAACAGCACATAAAAAAAATTTGTATAAGATGTTTTACAAGTGGCACTTTCCCCCCACAAGAATAGTAAGAATATTCAAGAATAAATCTAAAAAATGTTGGAAATGTCATCAGATACCTGGCTCATATTACCATATGTGGTGGACTTGTGCGGATGCTAAAAAATACTGGACTAAAATCCACACGTAGTTGGAAAAAATGACAAAAAAGCATATAGACTTGAAACCAGAAATATTTTTATTGGAAATTTTACCTGAAATATATAGTAAAGACTTGAAATACCTGATTGTAAATGTATTAACAGTGGTTAGGATTGTATTTGCTAAAAACTGGAAAAATTAGAAAATACCATCACAGGAGGAAATCATTAAGAAAATATTGGAATGTGCTGAAATGAGTAGATTGACATTTGAAATTAGAGAACAAGATGATAAACAATTTTATACAATTTGGGATCTATTCTATCAATGGTTAGACAATAAAATATAGTAATGAAATATGTAGACTTTTAGAAAATAATAAATATATAAAGATGTATTCTTTTCTTATTATAGCTACAAAATGATTCTAGGATAGATCTGGGATGATAATATGAGTTGTCATAAAACAAGTTAAGTAAAATATCATTTTGGAAAACATGAATGAATAAAAGTATAGTCAAATGATTGATTAATAATGATATTAATGTATTTAATATATTGATTGAAAATACGAGATTATATACAATGTAATTATAATTGAAGACTATGAAATGGAAGCACAAAACAATTTGTAAACCCGCTGGCACACTGTATGTACACATATGGAAGATGATTTGATATTTTTATGCTTTGTTTGTTTATGTTTGTTTTAAAAACCAATAAAAATTTATTAAAAAGAAAAAAAAAAGAATTCATAGTTCGATTTAGTTTTACTCAATAGAGGAAACCCGGTGAAATTAAACAATGCTTTCCAAAAACACAAGCAAGAAAGGAAATCTCAGACTTTTTAAACTTGCTATAACCATAACTAAATAGACTACTTTTGCTTATTTTGGCACTGGGTCCTTTTATGGAGGCTGCAAGACTGGTTGTTGATTTAATTAGTCACCCCCCCCTTTCAACTTTTACCCTTTCCCCTTAAAAACTAAGCTCCCGAAAGCATCTGCAGCCGTCTTGTTTTGATTCCTTCTTTATCTTTATGGGGAAGATTAGGATCAGGACCTGTCCTGCTCCCACCCCTGCTGACCACAATCCATTTTAGAAAAGAGTGAGCAACGGCTGCAGCAGCCCAAGCGAAATTCCATATTGTGCTGGCAATTATCCATAGGATTTGAGGAGCAGAAAGCAAAAAATGCTAGCTTTCAGAGGACATCTGCTCTAAATAAAATGATGCCATAAATTTTAAAGACAACCATTGCCAGCTCTGTTGTTGTAAAGGCAAAATGTTTTGGCTTGTCAGAGCAGGTTTTCATGTTCATTCTCTTGCCAATGAAGTCAGTCATATTTATTTTTGGGCTCTCTTTATACACACCCTTTTCTCTCCCCTACCACCCCCTTTAATGAAATTAGCATGTAATGCTTTTGACGCCTGCATGTATCAACTTTCCTTCTTTGGGAAACATGTGAACATTATTAAAATACGTTTTCCATCTCTTTTCCAAAAGAACCTCCAAAGATAATCAGTGAAACTCAAACTGGGCAGGGGTATGTCTCCTCCAATTTTGATGCTATCTTGAGTTACATTGATTCTCTCTTTGCCTAAGGGCCTTAGTTCTTAGTTTACTTTATTGTCATTGCATCTTGTACAATGAAATCAAACACCATCTTCAGTGCACATCATGACCATGAAAATAAACACAAACATGCATCCATCACACTCCACACATTGAATTGAAAATCCCGACACCACACCAACACTGCACTATAAGGTAGAATTCAGAAGAGCTATTGCCCTGGGATAGAAGCTGTTTTTCAGCCTATTTGTCCTTGTATTTATTATTCTGTACTGTCTGCCAGATGGTAATAGTTCAAACAAAGGTTTCCCAGATGAGATGGATCTTTGAGAAAGTTTTGAACTTTCTTAAGGCAGTGGGAGTTATAAAGGTCTTCCAAAGAGGGGAGAGGGCAACCAATAATCTTCTGGGCAATGACATTAACCTCTGGAATGCTTTCCTATCTGCCACTGTGCAATTGGCAAACCATACAGAGGTGCAGTATGTTAAAATGCTCTCTATGGTGCAGTGGTAGAAGGTCACCAGCAGTTTCTCATTTTGTTTTCTGAGAAGCCTCTGGTAGTATAATCTTTGCTGGGCCCTGCAATGCGGGCAGCCCACGTCAGGTCCTCTTTTAGGGTAACACCCAGAAACTTAAAGCTGGGCACTTGCTCCACTCAGACTCCATTGATAAGCAAGGGCTGGATGTCTGATCTGTTCCTTCTATAGTCCACAATAAGCTCTTTGGTCTTATTGGTGTTGAGGACCAAGTTATTGTCTCCACATCACAAAAGCAACTGGTCCACCTCATCTCAGTAGGCAGACTCATCCTCCCCAGAGATGAGTCCCACCACTGTTGTATCATCTGCAAATTTAGTAATAGTATTACTAGCATGAGTGGGAATGCAGTCATGCACATAAAGAGTATAGAGTAAGGGACTCAATATGCAACCCTGTGGTGTACCAGTGTTAAGAATATAAAGTCTGTATACTTTGTTGTTATAATATTTATCTTTTATGAGGATTCTTATAATTTTGTATTGATTGCTTATATTAAATTGTTTTGCGCCATGGCAGAATAGTTTTTTGTGAGGTGGGCAAGCCATTCAAATTTAATTAATACTATTTAGTGCTCCCTTAAATATTAATGTTTGTCACGATTTTTGGTTTGAATTCCTATGTTTCATGAGAAAAGAAATATTAATAGTGAACTAACATTTAGGATAAAGAATTCTTACTTTGATATAAAATATAAGTGGGTGGCATTATATTTTGAAGTAATCATCAAGCTTTTTCAACAAGCTTTTGAAGTCAGAAGGTTAAAAAAAAACCCACTCATTACAAAGACCAGACTGATCATAACACATTTTTGCAGGCAATTTTTTTTAAAAAAACCTAAACTTATTTTATTTATGTGAGTGATATTTCTGAAATAAGGATGGTAGTCAGGGATACAATAACTTTTATCCAAGACATTTTACTATGTTTTTGAATGGAAGGTAAAGTGACCTTCACAATTCTTCTGCTGCATGAAATATTTTCATCTTAAATATCTGTATTGCTGATTTAAAGGTTAGCTCAATGAGAATTGGAACCCATCACTCAGGATGCTTTAACATTCAGCTTTGTTGATTCTTTCTCGGGTTCTTCCCCTTTACCATAAATCAATGGTCCAAATTCAAATTTTGCCATCCCATCCTTCCTCCTCTCAAAATAATTATTTGTTTTCTAGAATTATTAATCTTAGAACACTAAGTATTCTTTTTTATATATATATAACAGACTTTATTCAGTTTTTCACATTAAAAACAAAAATCTCTTTTTAGTGAACAACATATTTCCGGGTCATCATCTTTACATACAAATATGACAGAAATTATACATTGATATATGCATACTTAATTCTATTATTACCTTTTCCATTCCAAAGATAGGAGAGAAACAAACACATTAATTCTAGCCTCTTCATTAATTTCAATCAATTTTGTTTCAATTATTTCAAATATAATCCTTTAGTATTTGTTTTTAAACATAAAGATAAACTATGTGTTTGCCTAATAAATAGTAATAAAGTTTAATTCTAAATTCTTTCATTAATCTCAGTCTAAACATCTTTTTATTTCATTTCAATTATTTCAAATATAATCCTTAATATTTATTTTAAAAATAAAAATAAACAATATATATTTGCCTAATAGTGGTAATAATGAAGTTATCAATGTCTCTCCTTGCTTTTAATAATCTCTATTAAACTTATTATTTTAGCTGGTTCTTTAGTCTGTCATATTCCCTTTCCATTACACATTTTTTTATAAATTCTAAATTAATACAGATCTTAACACACCCACACAAAAAGAAAAAAGAACAAGTATAAGTTTCCCCTCTTTTACTATTTTGAGTGTGACACCTTAATGATTAGAATATACCTTTATTCCCTCATCTTAATTCCCAATAAACCATTAGTCATTACATCTTTTCAATTGGATTCCACAGCATATTTCCCCCCCTTTAATAAGAGTTATCAGTATCTATATTACCCTATTTTCTAAATATTTTTAATTGCAGAGATATTCTTATTACCCCTTGTCACCCTGCAGAATCCCCTTTTAAATTCATCAACCATTATCTCTGAAAAGGCAATTTCTTTTCAACATTTTAGTAGTTCTGTGTTTCTTTCTTTCACATGCCTGTTTCTTACTGCTTCTCCTCCCCCTCTTTTCCCCATGTCTTTTCTCATTCCAATTTATCGCTTTTTCAATGTCTTCCTTTCCCCTTTTCTGCTGAGTCTTTCTGCATTTCCTGCTTCACAAGTATTCCTTCTTTTAATTGTAAAGAAACAATTTTTTCAACATTTTACTAGTTCTGTGTTTCTTTCTTTCACATGCCTGTTTCTTACTGCTTCTCCTCCCCCTCTTTACCCCATAACTTTTCTCATTCCAATTTATCTCTTTCTTAATATCTTCCTTTCCCCTTTTCTGCTGAATCTTCCTGCCTTTTCTAACTTCACAGGTATTCCCTCTTTTAATTGCTTTCTTGAAATTCAACTTTTTAACCTTCCTTCTTTCCCCACTTTTTATAGCATTCTTTGTGTTAATTGTCTGTTTAAAATGTCTTCTCCTTGAGTCGATTCCTGCTCCTCTGAGAATCTTTCTTCTTGTTCTTCAATTGCCATTTCCATTTTTTCTAGCACAGAGCAAAGTGATTCACCTCTTTCCTGTAGTAATTCTCTCATATTTTTAAGTTCCATTTTTAATTCCTGAAGAGATATCATCATTCTTATATTTTATGATTGTTAAAGTCCAGAAAAAAAACAAAACACTTTTACTTTCTTTCTTCTTTCAGTTTTTTAAAGTTCTCTGCGGTATCTGCCATCCCGCATCTGATGGGCGGCTCATGATAGGGAGCGAAGGGAAGAGAAACGACAGGAAGCGAGGTTTCCTCTTGATGAGCGCGCCCCGAATGTCTTGGCACACGCTCTTTTATTGTGCTTTTTTACAAGAAAATGATTTAATCAAAAAGCTCAAGTCAAACATGGTAATCTCATCAGGATGTGCATGTTTACAAAGCTGCATACCGGACAGATTATTTACAAAGTGGATAAGCTTATTAACAAACATCTATCTCCTTGTCTCTTGTACGTGCCTTGCAAAGGTCACTGAAGAGACAGAAATTAATGCATGAATGCAAATGCATGAATGATACATAGTTGCAATGATACATAGTTGCAAGCACATGAATGATACATAATTACAACAGTTCTCAACTATTCCAGTCCAGGGTTTATACCAAAAACATCAGTCAGTCCCACAAACAATCTTTCCTTCCTTGCCTTTTCCTTTATTCTGGTTCTGCTTTCACTTTCTAAAATTCTTACTTTGTTTCAATATTTCTGTTATGTTATATCCATTCCAGTTCACTCAAAAACAATATGCTTTCCTTTTTATTTAAATTTTTATCAAAAGATGACACTCTCCATTATACAAAGTCTTCACTTTTCCCCCTATATTTTTATTTAAGGTTTTTCAAACCTCAATATTCCAACACAATCCAGTCTCCAATTTGTAAACTTTATTATTATTATTCTTTGACAATCTTAAATCCAGCTTTAGTTTTATACTTGTTTATTCCCAAATTATTTTAGTCCAATTTCATTAAAACTTTAATTCCAGCTTCTTCCTTTCCTGGTTCAAAGCCCCATTTAGCTGTCAAAAATATTTTTCTTTTTTTCTCTGTCCCTTTGTAATTTCGCCACTCACTTTTCTTTTCTTTAAAATTCTATGTTACCTTAATCCCGGGATACTTTTATTTGGTTATATTACCCAGTTGTCCCGGTTCAGATGTTATCCACCTCTTTCTTCCCTCCTGCACAAATCTTAGTCGAGCTGAGTCATTCTCTCCGGGATGGCCATTTTAGACCATTGCTGCAGTTGTCTTCGGGAGGAAAAAAAAACCAAGCCGGGGGGGGGAGTGCGGCTCCCCACAATCAGGCTTGCTGCTTCCTCTTACTCTGCTTCCCCTCCAAGGCAGTTTCAGCCCCTAATCAGGATGATTGGGGCTCTCCGACGAAAGAGCACGAAGAATAGCTGCAGAGAGTTACGATCTACTGTCCGTCGGCGAGGAGGCTCCGCCTTCTTCCTCAACACTAAGTATTCTTGTCTACTACTTGTCTACACGTTACTTCCAGTGGCCAATGCCAATGCTTTAGTTTAATTTTTATTATTTTTATTTTATTATTATTATTAAATTTGTATTGTGCCACGTCATTGATAAGATGGTTCTGATGGTTGAGTGAGAGTGGATGAAATAGGAATGCTCATATGCACATGTTTGGCAACATGTGCCTGTTCAGAATTGTGCCCTAAACAATTCTGATTCAGATTCAGAAGCACAAGGCATTTCTACAACTGATTCAATAGTCATTGTACTAGTTGCACACACACTAATCCATTAATGCTACTGAATAAATTTCAAGAGAGAGAAACACCAATGAAATGCATCTGCCCATTAGATTTTATGAGATTCAAAATCTTAGATAAGGTATCATTTAAATACCGAACATTAAATTGTCTTAGCTATTAATTTCTTGTTTTAGAAAGGCTTCAAGCTGATTTATGAGCACTTTGCTTCAGAGATTGAGAACAGAAAGAAAATGCATTAATTTTAACACCTGAGCTATAAATATATCTCAGGAACTAAGGGCAACAAATATCAGCTAAAAGTATGAGTGTCAATCTAAGAATAGCACTACTTTAATGTAAGTAATTGTCTAGGAGAGAGCCAGTTTGGTGTAATGGTTCATTAGGCTAGAAACTGGAAGATCATGAATTCTAGTCCTGTCTTTAAAAATGAAGTTGGCTAGATATCTTCAGCCAATACTGACTTGAAGGCAGCAAGATGGATGATAGATAAGATTAGATAGGTGGGTAGGTAGATAAATAGATAGATGGGTAAGTAGATAGATAGATAGATAGATAGATAGATAGATAGATAGATAGATAGATAGATAGACAGACAGACAGACAGACAGACAGACAGACAGACAGACAGACAGACAGATAGATAGATAGATAGATAGATAGATAGATAGATAGATAGATGTCTATATGTGATGTTGAATGAGTAGGGAAATTGGTGTACTATCTGATGCTCATGACCTAAGCTATTGGGGAAAAGTTAATGTCACAAGTATATATAACATAGCCATACACTGCTCTGGTTGGCAATAATAAGAAGGCAGAAGAAGAATATCATGGTTTCAAAATGTAAGGTACTGGTTTGGACAAAACTCAGCAGAACTTTTCCGTGTGACTGTTCTACCCACATCAAAGAGAAAAATGAATATCATTGATCTCAATGAGAAGATCTTTTGCCGTGATCCAACTCAGAATAAACCTTTATACCTGCTCTTTAATTAAGATCTATTTAGACAGTGTTAACACATGTAAAATAAATTTATGAGAAAGGCAAATAAGCCATAGGAATCCTCCTTCAAACATACTGTACTATTTTGCCTCTTCTGCCAGTAGGATGGACTTTATTAAATTCAGTCTTCCTTCTAGTCAGATTTGCTAGGTTAGGTTGAAGCGACTGAGGCAAAACAGCCATTTCTAACTTCTGTCATCAAGAAATATGCTTACTATTCCTTAGGAAGACTCAAAGGCTCATCCTGGCAAAATATAGACAGTCCTTGTACAACAACTACTTGCTCAGTGACTGTTTGAGCTTACAATATTATGGAATGAGTGGTAGATACTATTCTGTTGAAGAGGTGGGGTCTTCAACAGTTCTTGAAGATCCCAACTCTTGCAGCATCCCTGTGCTGTGACACCTTAGGAAGATTTCCAACTTTCTTTGCTAGAAAGGAAAATCCATGGAGAAAAAGGGAGGAAGTCATAAAGGATGACAATATGATGTAACAATTTAGCAACAATGTGGGATTTGCTTTGCAGCAACCAGAAATGCCAGAATTTCCATTGCTAAGCAGTGTGGCCACATGAGATCATGGTTTATAACTACCTCATTTGGCAATAAAAAGTCTGACCTTATTTAGTATCATTAATTGTAGACTATCTTTATTTTCTTCCCAATTGTAGCTATTTAACAAGAGCTATTTAACTCTCTCCCTTCAGAGTTTTGGAGGGCAAAACTAGAGAGTACAGTAGCCCCCAAACAGGGACCAATTCCATGGAGATAGGGTTTTTTTTGCAGACCAGAGGGGTGTGTGGTTTTGCACCACCAATGGTATATTTTATTCCAATCTGAGGGAAAAAACTCCTTTTTTAACACCTTTGAAAAAATATGCCCAATCAAAGAAAGGAATTTTATATAGCCTGCTTTAACTGAGACACAGTTATATGTACATTTATGCTATCATCTATGCTGAAGATATACTACTAAAAGGGTGCTATCATTGGAAAAGATGGTTAATTAGATTTACTAAGAGGATAAAATGTGTAACTTTTGTAATTTTGTATTATCATTTATGATCATAATAAATAGTCTTTGATGTTGTTATACTGAAGCTGCAGGAGTTGTAGTTGCATATTTTCTCAACTCTTGTTCAGTCGAGACAAATTCCTAATCTTATTTCTTCAAATTTGTCACGTTCCATTATGCCAATGTAGTTTTTCTCTAAATATGTTGATAACTTGGATAACAGATTTTTAAATTTATCTTTATACATTTATCTGTGTATTTTGGAGTTGTTCTTTTCACTTTATAAACTGTAGTCTCTCCCAGTCTTTCTACTTTCCTCAGAATTCTTGCAGTAAATTTCACTTTGATTACTACCCTGTCTTAAGTTTCTTTTTCTAATACATTTAACATTCCTAATCAATATCATCCCTTCTTTAAATATTGCAACCATATTTTCTGGCTTCAAGCCTGCTTTCCTGCAAGCATCAGATGATGTATACATTCATTGGTTATTTTGTGCCTGTACCATCTTCACTTTATTAAGTTCCATGTTCTTTATCTTACTTGTCTCTGCTGTTCCTGGAGAAGGAACTCCCAGCCCTCAACTCTTTTGGATTAACGTGGTTGACATTTTCAGGACAAATGTATCTCATTTAAAAGCTGTCCTTTTCCCTTTGCCTTTTCAATATCTTTATCGCCTCCAAAATACAATGAAGTTTCAATTTATAGACTGTCTTTCCTAAGAAACACTTTTAAGTTATATTTATAAAACAAAAGTGAGGGATATGGAAACCTGCTAATGTTTGAAAACAGAAAAATGTTTGATTTAACCTAAGATAGATTAAATCAAACATTTTTTTTCTGTCTGCAAACAGTAGCAGGTTTCTGCATCCTATAAATGTGTGTGTGTATACATATACACACACACATACATATACATATACACACACACGCAAATATGGAAAGTTTTAAGAGCAATAGTAAGAAGAACAGTAAGAACAAATGCAAAACAAAATAAAAAGGAAAAAAAAGGAATGAAAAAAGCTAAAAGTGCAAAAGGGGGAAAAGGAAAGTAGAAAAAGGAAATTGTAAAAAAGTTATAAAGGACTTCTAATTTTCAAAGCATTTATAAATACAATTATATTTTAACTTCTCTCTGTCTCTCTTAGATTAGATCATTTCTCTCTTCTTTCTACCCTTCTGACTAATCAGAAATTCATTTTAGTGCAAAAAAAATGAACAGCAATAAACATAGACATTGTCTTCAATCAAAGAAGTCAAACTGCAGCTATTTCAGCAAATTCTGTTATTCCTTCACTGTATTTCCATTTTTGGGCAAATAATAATCTCATGGCCATAATTATACATAAGCACAGCATTCTGTAGGTCTTTTCTGTGGACTGTTTATCCATCAGTTCCAAGAGAGAAAAGGGACTCTAAAATAAACATGTTTCTTCCTTTTTATTCTACAGCTGTATTCTTTAACCAAATAATAAAAAAGACACTTGTTAATAGTTTACTTTACTTCTGTTTAATTTTAATTCTGAAACACAAAATAAATATTTTTAATTATTATTTTTTTTAAAGTGATGAAGTGATTTTGTTGAATAGAGAAAGATGGATCCTTGGAATATCTTCTATTATTAAAAGGGTGCAGAAATCTCTTAAAGAATAATTCTGTTGATAGTTGATAGATAGTTGATCCTGTTGATCTTCATGGTCAAAATAATTTATACTTTCCTGTGCAAATCTGTAATGGAAAATCATACAAACCTTTAAGAATGTTTGATGCAGTTTGCTGGAGAACAGAGGGGAAAAAAATCTCCTGGACTGTTTTCCAACTAAAATATGATAAAACCAGAATTAATGCATACTGTCTTCTAGAAGCATAATATAACCATACCATTATGGACCAATTTGTACCACTGTACACAGAATTTACATGGCTATACACAATGTACACAGAATGTTTATACAAGATCTGCCATAAATCTTGCAGCCAACATGATTTTTTTATGATCCATCGGAAAACCAGTCATTTTTCATATCAAAACTCAAATTTTCCATATCACATTAGAGGAGGACAATTTTTTGGAAGAATTTTTATCTTTGTAATGAGAAATATTATTCTCTATTATAGAATAGGAAGTAGATGGCTCCATGGTTCAAGGAAGCAAGCATTACATCTAAAATCAAAAGAGAAAATGAGAGAGAGAGAAAGAAAGAAATGTTTTTAAATACTGAAAAAGAAATGTTGCATTACAGGTATGCCTTGACTTACAACCATTTGTTTAAGGATCCTTTAAAGTTACTTAGGGCCAATTTTCACTCTTACAACCATTGCAACATTCTCACGATCAGGTGATAAAAATTTGGCCACTTGGCAATTGACATGTATTTATGCATTGTTCTGGGTTCATGTGGATCCCATTTCCATCCTTCCCAACAGACATTTGATAAACAAAGACAATGGAGGAAGCTAGATTTGCTTAACAATCACGTGATTCAGTTAAGAACTGCATTGATTCAATTAACAACTATGACAAAAAAGACTGTAAAATGGGGCATTTAACTCACTTAATAAATGCCTTGCTTAGCAATGGAGATTTGGGGCTCAATTGTGGTCAGTTGAGGACTATCTTTGTTATGAATGTATGGAAAAATTACAAATATACACAAATATTCAAAGTACCCAAATTCAAAGGATCAGTATTTATGTATTTTAAAGATTGCAATAGCGTCACAAACCATCTATCAAACATAACATTATTACATCAAGTATTTATATTGAACTATTAACAAATTAAGCATAATCAAATATTTGGAGAATATTTATTTAATTTTTAAAAGAAATCTCTTGAACATTTGTTAATGAAAAACCAGGAGAAGGTAATAAAACCAACTACATGGAAATCTGTGTTTTAGACTGATTCCTTAAAAAACAAATGAAGAAGGGTGCCAGTAAGAGTTGCAGAAACAACAAAATCACTCAAACTTCACATTTAGAGGTAATCTAAATTTTTTTGGGGGGAAATCAGTAAAGGAAAAATCCTAAGAATCTGGATGAATTCAGATAAACCACTATTTGATGAATAGAAATCAAACATTTCATGATGATGACATGTCTATTTGATGACATCAATATTAAACAAAATGCCCACATTTGATATATTTTTACTTCATCTTTAAATGTGACATTAAAAATATATATCCAAGCTTGTGTGTAGTACTTCACATTTTTCTCACTCTTCCAGTAACAATTGCATCTAGTAAGACATCATTTGAAAATTACACTCTTCTGTGTCATGAGAAGATGTAGTGAACAACTAAAAATAAAATTGTGCAAGGGTTATCTATTGAGGCTTTCTAGTCTAAAAAGGTCCACAGTAGTTTTATAACAGAAAACTATAGCCGTGTCATTGAATTATTGATTTGCATTCTCTCAGAAGATCTTCAGATGAAGGTATATAAAGATAGAATCAAGGCTTAATCATGAACATATAGGATGAACAGAACTGAATTTTTTTTCTTATTTGCTTTTATTTCTGAGTTGTGATCATTGGACCTTCAAATTTTAATTGTGGGTCATGAGAAATTTTAAACTGAATATGTCTAAAATTGATAAATCACTCAATTGATCACCTGCATTAATCTTTAGGGGATGCCGAATAATTATCTTCCATGGGGTTTCCCAAACTCTAAACTTCTCCAAACTCTAAAACATTGTAAGGTTTTGTTTCAATGATTTCGAACAATTTAGAACAGGATTCTTGTCCTGCTATATCTCTTTATATAAAGTTTAAAAATGAGTGTTTTATCTATTTTTAATGGTCTTTCTGAAGTCAATGGTTGGGATTTGACAGAGTCAAAAGGGCATAGGCCACACAATATTTTGCCATTTCTTCACAATTTCTTTTTTTAAAGTCAGTATTTTGACCCATTGGTATTATTAGTTAGTTAGCTTCTCAAATGTTGTAAAAATGCTAGTAACACTATAATGTGAAGTGAGACCTGGAGTGATAATCAGTTTTTTATTGCACAGTAAATTTCTCTTCTGCTATTTTATAAATATATACTATTTATAAAAATAGCAAATGGGAAATCCCAGCTAAAGCAATGTTAATACTTAACTTTTAATGCTTATCAATTCACAATCCATTTTTTAGTCTTTAAGACTGTCTTGATTGCTTGTGACTACTGTGTTTCCCCAAAAGTAAGACCTGTTTTATTTTATATTCAGGCCCAAAATAAGCACCCAGTCTTATTTTCAGGGGATGTCTTATCCGAGGACCACCTTATCCAGGCCTCCCATGCCTGACACCTGTTTCATCGCTGCCCAACTTCTGTGGCCCCATGTTAGGTGGCCTATTGCACCAATGCCGCCACTCACAGCAGGAGGCTGTGTGGCCCATTGTGCCATTGCACACATGAGCAGCAGCATAGCAAGACATGCCACATGGTGTCCTGGCACGAACAGTGGCACCAGCAGAATGTACCAAATGGCCTCCTACCAGGAGAGGCAGAACAAGTGCAACATGCCATATGGCTTCCTGCAATGAGCAGAAGCACTGGTGGGACAAGCCATGTGGCATCTTGCCCTGAGCAGTGGCACCGGTTTGATGAGCTACAAATGCCATCTGGCTGTGAGTGGCTGCAAGTGGCCACAGAAGAAATTATAGAGTGAGTGACAGGAGTCGGGGCATGGGAAATCTGGCTGCAGCAGTCCTAACCTAAGTGGGTGTGGAACAGGGTTGGGATTCTACCAGTTCGGAGCAGTTCTGTAGAACCCGTTGTTATGATTCTGTGCTGTTCGGAGAACTGGCAAATCGTGCTACTGGCTGGCCCCTCCCCTCCCCTCCTGTTGGATTTCTGCTTTCTAGCTAATCTAAATCACTGTTGTACTGCTTTGCCTTCACCCAGGAATCTTCCCTGAGGCCCAGTCAGGGGTGGTATTCAGGGAGGTGGGGGGGTGGGGGAGAAGTGGCCTTGAGAGCAGAGCTGAATCTATCTTTAGGACTGAAGCTTCTATTTTTCAGTGCAGATTCAGACAGCTGATTGCAGAAAGGAAGATCTGTGAGTGAATCTGTGATTCTGCAAGCAACTCAATCTGCTTTGCCTGATATGGGGTAAAAGCTGCACACAGCCTGAAGATGGCGAGTAGGACCTCATCGATACATCGCCAAAATACTTTCACTCTTACATGGGAAAAGATTTGAACACACCAAAACCTGCATATATATGTGTATACACACACACACACACATATATAATTCAATATTTACATAAATATTTACAATATTTACATACAAGTCATGCCCAGACAGTCACGTGACCAAGCCACGGCCAGCCAGCAAGCCACACCGACCCAGTCACATGACCTTCAAGCCACACCCACAAATTAGGCCATGCCCACAGAACCAGTTGTTAAGAAATTAGAATCCCATCTCTGGTATGGGGGGCAACTCCACTCCTACCCTCAACCCTAGCTTGATTTTTTACGTATGTGCTTTGCCCCACCTCATACAACCAGATGGTGGGCAGGCTTATTTTGGGATAGGGCTTATATTAGGTACAGATGTGGAAAATCAGGCTAGGGCTTGATTTTGGGGTAGGTTGTATTTTGGGGAAAATACAGTACATCGACAAATCCTTTAGGCAACAATTTTTTAGTTTGTCTTCTTCCAAGGGCTGGGAGAGCAAGGTTGCCAAGTTGGTTTTTGTACCTAAAGCAGGACTTGAAATCAAGATTTCAGCACCTATTCTAGCATCTTAACCACCAAACCACATTGGCTTGCTTTGCAACCTATAGATGTCATCAACTTACTTTTGTATTTTTTTTCCTTCCTCCTCTTCAGCACAAAACATTTCCCAGCGTTTAGTCCACCTTAGAAAATAAAATTAAATGTTTGCTGTCTGTTCACCTCTGAATGTTTATTCTGATCAAATTCCCATGGTAGCAGTTTCCATGGTTCATTTTTTTTTTTTGGAAGAAAAGAATTACAGGATAGGGATTTATTTATTTGCTTTTTTTTTGTTTTCAATTAAATTACTTGTGGAAAGAATGATAGTTTTGCTGCCTGCAGATCAAGACAGGTTCAGCTATGCTTATGAGAAGATAGTTTTTCAGTAAGACACAGCTTGGAGTGTCAATTAATGCATGCCAGGCGGGGCAATTTCAAATAAAGCTAGTGTGTCATTTTCTGTTCTTGTTTCTAATCTAACACCCTTTTGTTGCCAAAGTCCCTTCTTCCCATCCAGCTCAATCTTCTGTTCTATTGATTCCAAATTTTGTAAATTCTGTAGCTTGAGTCTAACTAGTGCCTCTCTTATCCCCCTGTTGAATTTGGTCTGACTCTTTCCTGTCAGGCTTGGCTTGTTCCTTTCCTCTTCAATAGGATCAATCCATCTCCATTGGAAGTCTTTCTGACAAGGCTGGCTGGCTGGCTTTCTTCTCCTTTCTGCCAAGCAATGCTGACCTACTTCTTGTCTATTGTATAAAAACATCCTGATCTGTTCTGCCAGGATTGGCATGCTATACACTCTCCTCTTATTGCCTTTTCATACACTCCTTTTCCAGCCCATTCCAATCGTCTCTTCCACAAATCAACTGGCACTACTCCTATATTCATAGTCATAGAGGTAATAAGGGAACTTAACTTGGATTTTGGCTATGACTCTAAAAGGGATTCATAGAGGCAATGAATCGCAGGTTCTGAAACAAATTGATCAGGGGAATTGTGAACTCTAATCTCTTCCCCTTCTTCCTTTTTGGCTCCTTGCCTTTCAGCTACACAAACCAAATTCCTTAATTGGAAAGAAAATCAAGAACATTTGCAAAGGTGCTGTCTACAGTATTTATTCCATCTGATTCTTTAAATGACCCATTACCATATTTTAAAATATGAAATGTGATATTGCTTTTTTGTTTGTTTCTTTGTTTCATTTGTCAAACCATTGCTTTGGTAGATGCATCATACATTTTAACCAAAATGTTTCCACAAGTTACAGTGGGGTTAGGAAAAAAAAATCATAAATCTTTCATTTCTGAGTGACTGATGAAAAAGAAAAGGTCTGCAAAGCAATGAACACCTCTTCGGGTAAAAGATGAAAGTCCCATCAAAAAATAATTGATACTCTTGTGATCAGTGACAGCAAATTAAAAGCCTGTCTCTTATATGAAATCACTCTCTTGTGTGAGCTATGCAAAGGTTCAAAGTTGTAAAATATTTGTTTTGCAGGAGGTGATTCTCAAATCATATAACTGGCTGGCATGTAGCTTGCTCTTATTTTAGTTATTTATTTCTTCATGGACCTCCATTAGAATGGAAATTATCAGTTGCAACTTTTATATCTTTTCCCACTATTAATTACTTATGCCACATATTAAATCCTGCATGTTCTCTTGGTATGTTTTATGTGTGTGTATGTGTTTGAGAGAGGGAGGGAGAAAGAGAGAGACAGGCTTAAGAGAGATGGCATGCCTCTCTCTCTCTCTCTCTGTGTGTGTGTGTGTGTGTGTGTGTGTGTGGCTGTTGATGCTTTTGTGAAAACCATAAAGACCATGTTGAGGGCCCACAGGAATAATAAAATATTAATTTGATGGCAAAAAATTAAGTGCTTAAAGAAAGAAGCTGTTGTCTATCCCATGAGTAGCTTTTAAGACACTGATGCCAAGCTTCGAATGTGCCTATTTTTAGCTGAGCTAACCACATGTAATGGGATCTAAGTCACTGTCTGACTTCAATCAAAGATTTCACTGGTGAAAACCAATAATTTCTCCTTTCTGTCACAGTGTCAGCATTGAAACACTTTTAACAATAATATCTGGATGCGAACAAATGCCCTGCATTTCTGTGAACAATGCTGAAAAGTGTCTTGTTGCAAATTTTTATCCACCCTATGCATACGCATCAAGGTGATTTCTTATTAATAGCAGGAGACAGTTGTGTCACAACAGCACAGTCTGTGTTGTTCTGCTCAGAAAATGAACAAGTTGGTATATTGACGATGGTCATTCCCTTTTAGAAAATGAGGTTAGATCTTCAAAACATTCCCTTGGTGGTCCAGTAACACAATATATATATCCCCTAGATATAAAGGTCTAATAATAACTGCATCAGGAATCTATCTATCTATCTGTCTGTCTGTCTGTCTGTCTGCCCATCCATCCATCCATCTATCCATCCATCCATCCATCCATCCATCCATCCATCCATCCATCCATCCATCCATCCATCCATCCATCCATCCATCCATCCATCCATCTATCTATCTATCTATCTATCTATCTATCTATCTATCTATCTATCTATCTATCTATCTATCTATTTGTTAAGTTCATTGCTCTGCAATCCAACCATTAAAAGAAGTGGGGGAAAAAAACTCTCTTATGTCTCCTAGCTATGCATCAATGAAGCCAGTGGCCCACACTCTTCAGGAATTAAACAAGGAATGGATGTGCAGGAAGATTTGCTATTGATGTTAATGTATGTGCATCTAGTATTACATGTTTTTCTTGGAACAGGTTGAAAGGGAATTAAAAAATTAAAAAGCTGCGCTGGGCACCATAAGGATCTCTTCCTATACACAAAGTTTTCTGATCTGCTTGCCCAAGAGAGGTTTGTGTCCTTGAGCCTTTTGGAGGAAACTTTTTTTTAAGTGCAGATTTATTTGCAGCAGCTGAGTATTTGGCTCCAGAGGAATGCCATTTCCTTAAATACATGCCCCACTAAAATTAACAGGTAGCACGTTGCTTAAAATTTGTAACAGAACAGGAGTACATATTTGTTTTCTAGAAGCTAGGTCAAAAGTAATTTTTAAAGCTGACTTGGAATCTTGGATTACTTATTGATAACGAATTGTTAAAACTTCTCTCTATATGCACATGAAACATGCACATATATACATACATATTAGAAGAGAATAACAGAGTTAGAGGAGACCTTGGAAGTCTTCTTAATACTATTATATGCATGTACTTATGTGTGTATACATATTGTATATGAAGTGTGTGCATGTATGTGTATTTGTATGTATATGCAGAGGTGATATTTAGCAGGTTTTGACCAGTTATGGACAACTGGTAGCAGAAATTTTGAGTAGTTCAGAGAACCGGCAAATACCACCTCTGACTGGCCCTGCTCCCATCTATTCTCTGCCTCCTGAATCCCAGCTGATTGGCTGGGCCTTCTTTTGTTGCCCTGCACAGGACAATGGAGCTGGTTCGTGGGGGGTTCATTTGACATTTAAGTCTTCATGTTGTGTTTTAAATTGTAATTCAAATTAAGAGAGCTAGAGCCAGTCCAATGAATACTGTCAAGATTTAGTTTTATTAGTAGGATAATTGGCAACTATTTATATTTTTGAGGGGAGGGCTTTCATTGTACTTAGATTAGGTAAGGGCTTCTTTCTGAACAGCCATATATTAATTTACAATATCATTTGAGAAAAGATGGGTGATGCAGAACTCTGACATTAAGGAGTAAGATATAAAGAAATAAAAACATTAGCATTCTTTCAGCAGTAAAAATGGTGATACTATATTCATAACTATTTTGGGATAGTTTTCTAATATGTTTGAGCTGAAGGATCATATTCAAAAACAGCTGGTCTCAGTTGTTGAATCAAGCACAAATAAGGAGTAATGCAAATCCTTGAATCATAAATGAATGAATGAATAAATGTCAGTTATTGGTCAAGGTACATTACAACAATAATCAGAATAAGAACAATATCATGTGTTAACCACAATTAATCTATAGATATAAATTGAAATTATTGATGCGTATCTCCTTCACTGATTCCTACTGACATCATAACATGATCCTAGAGCTTGTCCTGGCCTCATGCCAGTTGTCCTTACAATTTACAACTTCCCCAGACAAAACCTACAGATTTGCTATTTCTTGGTAATGCTTAATTCGAGTGCTAACCAGCCTCATTCCTGCTTAAATTTTTTTAAGATCAGCTGAAGTCCACCATCTGCTGTGATATACAAACATGCAAAAGAAAACAGGAAGCAGGACAGAACCAGCACTAATCATGGACCAATGCGAGATTCAACTCTGCTTTTTATTTAATGCTTCCCGAGCTCATGAATCAACCTTTCCGCCATGTAGTTCCTCTACTTGCCTAAATTGAAGTAATTTGTTGAAAACTGCCAAAATAAACAAATAAACAAAGTTTATTCCAAGTTGAACTCTGTTCTGGATGAGATTATGGACATATCTGTATATAGGCAATCCTCAATATACAACCACAATTGAGCCCAAGATTTCTGATGCTAAGTGAGACAGTTGTTAAATGAGCTTCTGTTCTGGATGAAATTATGGACATATCTGTATACAGACAATCCTCAATTTACAACCACAATTGAGCCCAAGATTTCTGATGCTAAGTGAGACAGTTGTTAAATGAGCTTCACCCCATTTTATGACCTTTTTCGACACAATTGTTAAGTAAATCACTGCAGTTAGGAACATGGTCATTAAGTGAATCTGGTTGTGATGACCTGGGACATGGCACAAAAGCAACACCGTCAGATAATCAATAAGAGTCCTTTTATTAGCTCCAACTTTGCCCCCAATGTCCACGTTACCTTCTAGTTGGAGAAAACCTCTCCCAGGAACAGCCTTTGACTGCAGAGAATTAAGTCTAAAACAGGGTCAACACAAACTATAACTTTAAGTCCAATCAAGTCAAACTGAGGTAATTAATTTGGCAGGACAGGAGCAAGAATTCCAGATGTGAAGATATGGCAAAAATCACATGGTTGGGAAGACTCCAGGTTGGGAAGATGCCAGGAACACAGAAAAGCAATCACAACACAGAATAAAGTCACATTTGCTCCCAGCAGCTGCTGCAGTCAGCATTCAGTTTTTATAAATGTTTATCCCAGGTGTGGCTAATGAGGGAAATCAGGGCCCTTTCCTCCCCTGTAAGCCACGCAACTCATGTTGCTTTTTTCTCCATTCCTCCCTGCATGGCCTGGGATGAAAAGGGATGTGTGCCAGGGTGTTCTTCTGCACTCACTTTCTCTTTTCTATCTCTCCTATGCTCTTTCCAGCCGGATTTTGCCCTTCCCCAGCCTCTTCCATAGCCAACAAAGCCACACTCCCATTCCCTGTCATCTGTTCATCTTCCTCCTCAGATTCCGACTCTGACAGGAGCATGACACTGGTTTTCCCATTGAGTTTGCTGATCAGAAGATTGTAAAAGGTGATCACATGATCCTGGGGCACTGTAACCATCATAAATATGAGTCAGTTGCCAAGTGTCTAAATTTTGATCACCTGACCATGGGGTGTGCATATACAACAGTTTATGTGAGAAAAAAAATGGTCATAAGTCACTTTTCTCAATGCTGTTGTAATTTCCATCAGTCACTAAATGAATTGTTGTGAGTCAAGGAGTACCTGTACTTTCCATGATAAAAGTATGGAACTGACTTCCTGTTGAAGGGTCCTTGCCCTCTGAACATAGTTGTTTTCTTGCAGTCATGTCATTACCCAAATGCTATGATCTCCTTCCTTCATTTATTCTTTCTTCCATAGTCTAGCCTAAAATCCCGACATCTCTAGGAGGAGATTCTTTCCAAATATTAGTCAGACCCAATTGTTTAGTTCCGAAAATTAGAGGCTATTACCTGCTGAGATGCTATTAATATTTCCACTCAAACAGCCCTACAAATACTTTTTATAACTGAAAAATGGCAATAAATATTACTTATCCTTATAGTTAAAAAAAAATACAATGCTACCTCTGCACTGCCCACATGGCTTTAAATTAATCTTTTCAAATTTGTGTTCCTTATTCACCCTCAACAGCTGATGCCAAATAATCAGAAAGGAGTGAAACAATTAATTGCTGAGTAAGCCAACTATATTGTAGAATCTGCGTGGAAGTTTGCACTGTTTCGATATTTAGATTTTTATCTATATTTATAGCAATGTTTCATAATGTTGACAGGTTGAAGATACATTGGACATCAAGTCTTAGGATTGCCCAGCTAACATGGTACTTACCAGTTGACTGGGGAATTCTGGAAGTTGAAATCCACATGTCTTTAAATTGCCAGTGTTGAGAAGTATTGGTTTAAAGGGTAATCTGTGGCTTTTTAGGGATGCGGTGGCTCAGTGGCTAAGATCAGTGGCTTAGCTCAGTGGCTCAGTGGCTAAGATCAGTGGCTTAGCTCAGTGGCTAAGATCAGAAAGGTCAACAGTTATACGATTCAAATCCTTAGCAACCAGTAAAGGAGTGAGCTCCCATTACTTGTTCCAGTTTCTGCCAACCTAACAGTTTGAAAGCATGTAAAAATGCAAGTAGAAAAATTGTTGGGAAGGTAACAGCATTCTGTGTGCCTTTGGTGTTTAGTCATGCTGGCCACATGACCATGGAGACTTCTTCAGACAGCACTGGCACTTTGTAATGGAGATAAGCACCACCCCCTTGAGCTGGAAACAACTAGCATGTATGTGCGAGGGGAACTTTTACCTATAGCTTTAGGGCTGTAGGTGACTCCTGAATTCTTTTATTGTGAGCCCTGAAAACAATTCAGCCTTACTTAGTTTAATTTGGTGAAATCACTGTTAAAAAATAGTGGGACAATTTTCCACAATTTAAATGAAAAATGCAGACCTGCAAATAGTTTGAATAGTTCAAATACTTTTTAAAAAGAATCCAAGCTGGGAAATAATTTCATATTGAAAAAAATCTCCTCCAAATCATAATCATCTCATTCTTTGACCATTCACATGAGCTAACACCTCCAACTTTCAGTACAGAGAAGCCCTTGTTCTCACTAGCAAAATTAAAGGCTACTGAAGCTTGTAATATCTGTCTCTAATCTATAAAAAAACATTACATTTCAGTCATCAACATCCTGTTCACCATACCTAGGCAGAACATTTAGTAGTAGATTTTTGTTGCTATTGAAATATTCCCATCCATGCTACGAGTGGCCCTCGATTTATAACCACAACTTAGTCCAGAATTTATGTTACTAAGTGAGGAATTTCTTAAGTGAGTTTTGCCTCATGTTATAAATTTTCTTGCCACATTTGTTTGGTGAATCAGTGCAGTTGTTACATTAGTAACCTGGTTGTTAAATGAATTTGGCTTCCCCATTGACTTTGCTTGTCAGAAGATCACAAAAGATGATTGCATGACCCCAGGACACTGCAACTATCATAACTATGAACCACCCAAATGTAAAATCATGTGACAAAGGGGTTGCTGGAATGATTGTGTGTAAAATGGTCATAAGTCACTTTTTTTCAGTGCTGTAATAACTTTGAATGATTACTAAACAAACTGTTGTAAGTCAAGGACTACTTGTGTTTTAGGCTGAAACTGGAAAGTAAATTGTCATTATTTTCACTATCCTGTAAGAAAAGGATGGGAAAGAAGAGCTTTATTTTTAAATTAGCTTCCTATGAGATTAAAATTATGTCCAAATAACTGTGCTTCCATGATCTGGTGGTAGAAGTTCTATTTTTTTTCTTTTTTATAGATTTTAATTCAGATAACCAGTATCATTTCAACTTAAAAAAAAAAAAAAAACTGTTTCCAGGGCTCGACAAAACTCTGCTTCTAATGATAACAAGCAACTCCTAGGTAGTACAGCTGATGCTATTTGCATGAGCCCAGTGGTTTGATTCCCCACAAAGCAGTCCTTGTGATGTAAACAATCCCTGAAGCGCAATGGAACTTCCCAACTATATACTGGTTTACACTCTTCATGCTGAGAATTTCATCTGGTTGATAAAACACAGGCCACAGGGAACAGGCATAAACTCCCTTTGTGATATATGACAATTGGCTTTGTGCAGTGGTTAAGGTAATTTCGCTGTCAATTCCTCCTGTACAACCAATTAGTCCTTTTATTTGTCCTGATTGTTGTCCTGTTGAAAAGCAGGACAACAAAAACAGGTCTGTTCAGATTTCATACGTTGTAACCCTGGGCAGTATGTATGAAGGATTGCCTATTTAGATACTAGGAGGTCTATTTTCTGAGGATTTCTATCTTTATCATTTTCAGCCTTTCTGGTTTCCACAAACAGCATTAGCATTCTTCTAATGGTTTACCTCAGTAACTTTACGATCTGTGGACTTCAACTCCCAGAATTCTGCCAGTCAGCATGCTGGGATTGAGAAACACTAATGATCTCCTGCTTAAGAAGGGAGCTTGATTAGAAGACCTCCAAGGTCTTTTCAAGCTCCATTCTTATTCTGATTCTAATTCTAAATCAGAAAAATAGTTTGTTTCAGAGTAGTGATCTAGCATGTATAGTTGATTAACCTTACACGCAAGCCACAAACACACAGCAAGGTGGGCCAAAAATTGTGCAAGCCTTTCTTGCATACACAATTCAGTTTGTCATGAAAGCAAAATGGACAGTCTCTTTGTGCTTTTTAATTGTTTTAAATGGAGAGAAAAATGCATTTCCGCCCTTTAATTCCTTCAGAAGAGATGACATGTTTTATTTTAATCTTTCCACAGCTTTTTAAGGTCCCATTAGCATTCCCGCGAGATGTCAGGATGAGGTAGAGGCAGGCTAGGCTCATGTATTGAGTTACCACATCTGGAATTTCATCCACTTACAGGTAGCAGCGACTGCCAACAGTAGAACTGGGAGAACAGCCTGGAATTCGATCTCAATTAAAGCTACACAGCATCCACAGTTGGTGACTCCTGGGGGGGGGGGTTTCTCTTCTCTATCTGTTCCGAAAAACCACCAAGTGCCTCCAGCTGACAGCTTTTCAAAATAGTTACTTTTGGCGTCACTTCTATGGGCACAATATGTCCTGGATAATTTATTTCATCTTACGTGTTAGGCTATTTCTAATTAAATCTTTTGCTTCACGAAAGGGTAGCTTTCCCTGCTGTTGTGCCGGCAATAGACCAGCTATGGTGAGGTGGGAGAAAGGGGGCTCCATTTTGAAGATTTGATTCGGAATGGAGATGAGGGAATGACCTCTTTGAATGGAGTCAAATCAAAACTGCTGATATTGTATGCCTTCAAATTGATTTGGCAATGTGGAACGGAGTAATGTTCTGAATATGCACATAGGTTTTTCTTTTTCTTTAATGGAAACTGAGACTGGCTGAATCACTTCACACCTTTGATAATTCAAGCCAGATATTGGATAATTTGCACATCTGAATGTTGGAACAACGCAAAGGATGTCTGTACAACTTGACTGAAAATTGCATAGTAGACTTCTACCACAACCACAACCACTTTCAGGTTCTATTTATTTATTTATACATTTATACCAGCTATTTGCCAAATCATAGCTGTTTACATTCGAAGAACTCTGGCAATGTATTTGCTGATGTGATTCACTTTCCATTGGTAGATCCTGAAAAGCTTATGTAGCAGGGACAATAATGCTCAGATTAGAACCATATATCTGATGTTCCAGTTGGAGATGATTTGTAAGTGCATCCTTGAAGATTAAAGACTTCCATCTCTTTACTATATATGTATAAATATTGTATTCATATATTTGTATATATACAGTATAGTATTATATGTACGCCGTGGTTTTTAAAAATATATTATATTGTGTTCAAGTATACAGTATGTTCAAAAACATTCAGGCATTACCGTTTCAAGCAGAGGGAGGGAGGAATTCTGTGGCATAATAAAGTGTGGAGAAAGGAAAGGAAAATATGGATCTAGAGTCTGTCCTGGGAAGGCAAAAATATAAAAAGTTTCAGAAAATAAAAAAGGAGGGGGAGAAAACGGAATCACCTAGAAATACATTATTGTGTGCTTTGATAGCAACATTGGAAATAAATGAATATTGACCTTGACACGGTATATTGTGGGAACTACCCTCAAGTAGAAGAGTTTTCACCATCTTGCCAAGAAGAAAATATTTGCCAAGAAGCTGGGATTTTGGCAGCTGCTCAAGGAAATTGGATGCATCCAGATGGCTTTTGAGAATAACTTAAATTATTGTCCATAATGACTCTGTTCTATGAGATCATCAAGTGAGGGTCTGCTTAAGATCCCATGAACATTTGAGGTAAGGGAGACATAGGTCAGAAGACAGGCTCAGCTAAGGCTTCTGTCCTCTTGAATGCTCTCCCCCTGGAGATTTATTTGGTGTTGCACTTCTGGCCTTCCAAAAAACATACATTTCTAACCGGACTTTTGACAATATTAATGCCTAGTGGGGATGTCAGTCACCATCTGTTTTTATTTTGGGTTGTATTATTAGATGGCGTTTCATGTTGTGAGATGGCATTTTGAGTCTTGAACACCCTTCTGAGTCTTTTGATTGTGTTACAGTTGACGTAAATGAATAATGGCAGATGCATTGTCACGTGCTGTGGGGCCAACTGAAAATCAGCTATGCATGGGCAGTGCAGTGAAACAGCAGCATACCTTGTTTTTCAATTTCTACCCATGGTTTACAGCATCTCTATTTGCCATTTTGTGTTATTTTGGAATGGGCCTGTGACACGATAGGATGACAGATCAAAAAGTTAGGGCCTGGCTACATCAGAAAAGAATTGCTTCACTGTGATAATTTTTATATCTGTCTGTACTGGTCAGGGTTATTAGTTTCAATACCTGTTTTATGAACAAGGCAACACAAATGAAAGATCGGGGAAGAAATATTCACTACTCTTCTTGTCATCACAAAGTGCTCCACAGGAGAGTTGCTGAGGCTCAATAATGGATTTTAAAGAAATCAGCCCATGAGAATGCAATGATGTACTTGTGTGGGTAAATCTGTTTCCAAATTGTATGCATTTGTGCCTATTATAGCTATTGTGATCCCATAGTTTTATTATTTGGGGGAAGAACAGGAGACCTCAAAAAATTAAAATGTTTTCTCTTTTGGCTGAAATTGCACAAGGGCCTTCTCTTTCTCCTCCTCCTTAATTTTTAACCACAAACTAAGTTAAAACATTGTCAAGAACAGTTCCTGACAAAGATATTTTAGGTATTCCTGAGACAGCTACTCATTATATATCACATGACACATTTCAGGATTTTTGCACCTTAATAAAAAAACTGATCTGAGAAAGAACCAGTTTATTACAATAGGCTTTGTATCAGGCTCTAAAAACTTCATTGAGAATTTCAGGTAACTTTGCCAGAAATATAAAGACTTATGGAAATTGATTAGCTCTGAAGGAGAGGAAACTGAAGATATGATTGACATTGATTTGCTAGACTTCCTGCCTTAATGGTCAACATTTTCTGGAATCATCAAGAGTTAAAAAGCCAAGAAAGATTTTGTAAAGCTTATTATAAATTGCATTTTTAGGTACACTTGTGAAAAGAGGTAACAGCTGCATGTTTGCTACATAATCTATTAATTTCTGTATAGTAACCAAAAAATAACATATAAAAGACACCCCCATTCCTTAGTTATCTTTCTTTCCTTCATAATGTTTAGCAAAATAAAATGTAAATAATAAGAGTACTATCTTAGCAGGGAAGTCTGAATGAATGTTTAATGTCTATAGAACTGAATGTCTATTGGAGAATCTTAATAATCCAGGTCATGGTTATCCCAAAGGTGCTTTTTCCAAAAGGCAACTGGACTTTGTTTTGTTTTTTTTCCTTTGAAAACATTTCACTTCTCATCCAAGAAGCTTCTTCACTTCAAGTAAAACATTTTCAAAGAAAAAAAAAAAGCCAAGAAAAACTAATTGCCTTTTGGAAAAAGCACCTTTAGATACAGGGCTCCGTGTTTTACAAATGATATTTATCCCCACTGCTTTATGTTAAAGAATCAGTATGTGATTATGCTAATGGATAATTAAATTTCTCTCCATGTTATGCACACTGAAAAAAATATTTTCAGTCTATTAAAAGATAAACTTATGAGAGTATATTGCACTAAAATCATCTATGAAGACCAAAAAGGCAAACTTTGTTTTGAGTCAAGCATAATTTCTCTCTCCATGCTTTCCTTTGACAATAGTTATGAAGTGTTTTGACATTACCTTCTTCTAATATCTTTTTAGGAACTGTTACTGAAGTGTAGCAGAAAACCCTGGGATTACCTGTCCTATCTAACTGCTAACCAGGTTTAATCTACTTAGCCTTTCTGATCAGCAAATTCCAATTAAGTACAGCCACTTGCTCTCTGCTTTGCAAAAGCTATCATGCTAAAGCAGCCACAACTGTTTTAACATTTGAAAAACTTATTTCTAAAATGGAGTTTCATCATCAGCCAACGGGACCCCAGCATATTTATATGTAATACTCAGAAACACTCTTATCAAAGACTTAATATGAAACCATAAAACAGTCTTTTTCAATTTATTTATTTGTTAGATCTGTATCACGCTGTTTCTTTAACAGACAGCCTTAGCACAGATTTATGTTGAGTTTTGTCAGACTAACACTCTATGAAATAGACTTGTCAAATCTGGGTGTTTTCGTATTATTTGTTACTTCTGATAGATAACTTTTTGCTAACTTTTAATAGAACAACTGTATTAAAGTACTGTTTTTCTTTGCCACATAATTTTTGGGCACTCATCAAATACCTCCTTTTTATATTAGAATAGTAGGATGCAACCTATACATACCAGATCATATTAATACAACTTTATCTTCTTTTGAAGAGCGCAATATGTTTGCATATAGTAGTTTTGTGTGGTTGAGCCATGCTGACTTGATTAGGATTTTCCATTCGGTATTTAAATAGACTTTTTTTTTAAAAAAAAAACCAGTTCTTTAATTTATGGCACAAAACATTTGCATTGGGTTGTTTTTTGTTTTTGTTTTTTTGCGGGGGTGGTGGTGGTGGAAATAAAAATCGTTATAAAATTTACCCAGTAGCTTTTTAGCAAGACATTTTAAGATAAATTAAAAAGAGATTTATTTTTTTAAAAGGAAAGCCACAATGGATGACATGAAGATGTATGGAGATTTCCCATCTTCATTAGGCTAATTTTCTCAGAGTGGATGGAACATGCACACAAATTACATGCACTCTGCATTCCAGAGCCAGAAGTGTGGCAAGTCAGCAGAGATTGCACATAGAGCGAACAGTAGTAAAGCAAACAATGGATCTGTTTTCCAAGTTTGAATAAACCACAGGACTGGAAGCAGCAGGTTCTTTCCCAAATTTGCTACATGTGATTCACTTAAAGGAAGCTGAACTTTGAAACTTTTAGATCACAAAAGCTGGGAACTAAGGGTCAAAGCCATTGTTTTGTAAACAAAGCATGTGCTGCTCCGTATTCCATCTTGCTTTAATTGATCGCAGGCAGGCTAGGAGAAGTGTTTTGAGGAAGGAAATCCTGCTAGGCAGGATCGCATCTATAGCACGGGAAACTTGTGTTACGATTTTCTAGCCATCTAGCTTATTGAAGGTATAAAACACAGCAGATACATGCACACAATAATGTGAATATGTTTTTGAGTGTGCAAGTGTGGGTGTTACATATGCATCCGATTAATATTGGTTTTTGATTTACAGGAAATCTCCTTTGGAAATAGAACAATTTTGTTCCCAATATTTTCCAGAAGGAACCACCTAATGAATTGGGGATCAAGAGAAATGCTGCAGGTAAAGCTTTATTAAAAATTAAAAATGAATATGGAAGATGAATATGGCAAAAAAACATTGTGGCTGATATAATGCTAGAGGAGAATTTGGGATTTACACTGATTTACAATTGAAATTATTTTTAAAAGATAATGGAAAATTGATATTTAACACCTGATATATTGTTAAAGATGAATAAGGGTGTGTCAAATATATGTTGGCAATGTAAAGCAATGTGAAGGTACTTTTTATCATCTTTGGACATATAAGAAAGGTAAAAAATATTGGGACATTTTATTTTAATTTATAGAATTCTTAAAATAAATGTACAATTAAAACCAAATGTTTTTAGGTTTAATTGACAAACAAACAAACAAACAAAAAGAAAGCATGGGACTTTATTTTTATATATGATAATATCAACAAGATTTTTATGTACATAGAGATGGAAGGACTCACAAATTCCTACAACAGAAGAATGGATGATCAAGTTAACACAATTGGCCAATAAGCAAAATTGCTTTGATTAAAGAAAAGACTTTATCTACCTTTGAGCTTTTGCTAGAAACTGAAAGAAATGAAATTTTAACTTTGGGTTTTGACAATTAGAATTGTTTATGATTATATAATTACTGTGTGTTATAGTTAATTTTAGAGCAAAAGGTTATTGTATTTTATATTTTTACTGTACTGAATAAAATCAGAACTTAATCAGTTCTATATTTTCTTCTCTTTTTTTTGCAGTCCCATTTTTTTCCACTGTCACCCCCTTTTTCTGTTTCTCTGTATTTTATCTTCTTTTGAAACTTAATAAAGTTTTGTAAAAAGAAAAAAGAAAAGAAAGAGGGAGAGATGCTGTAGAAAATAAAATATAGGCTGAATAGTCAAGATCTTGTAGATGATCCAAACTCTGTCAAGGATCTTGGAGTACTCATCTCAAATGACCTAAGTGCTAGAGCCCACTGTAACTACACAGCCAAAAAGGCGTTAAGAGTTGTTAACCTAATTTTATGCAGCCTTTTCTCTGGTAATATTACACTAATAACTAGAGCATACAAAACATTTGCTAGACCAATACTCGAATACAGCTCATCAGTCTGGAACCCACTTTACGTATCTGATATTAACACAGTTGAGAAAGTCTAGAAATATTTCACAAGAAGAGTTCTCCACTCCTCTACTCGTTGCAGAATACCTTATGACACCAGACTTGAAATTCTAGACCTAGAAAACTTAGAACTAAGCTGCCTTCGGTCCAATCTAAATATAGTCTATAAAATCATATATTGCAATGTCCTACCTGTCAATGAATACTTCAGCTTCAACCATAACAACACTAGAGCAAACAATAGATAACAAACTCAAGGTTAATTGCACCAAACTTGATTGCAGGAAATATGACTTCAGCTACAGAGTGGTCAATGTCTGGAATACTCTACCTGACTCTGTGTTTTTTTCCCCAAACCCCAAAAAATTTAACCTTAGACAGTCTACCATTGACCTCACCCCTTTTCTAAGAGGTCTGTGGGGGGCGTGCATAGCGCACCAATGTGCTTACTGTTCCTATCCTATTGTTTCTTTTATTTATTTATTTTATTTCTTTTTATATGTATCCATGTATTCATAACTATGTTTTTACTTATACCTATTATCTTGTAAGCAATTGACAAATAAAAAAAAATAAAAAATAAAAAAATAAATAAAGGAAGGGGTGAGGTAAAAGGTGATTTTCCTCTAACTTCCATTGGGAAATTGCATGCATTCTCTAGAAAGAGTTCCTAGAAGACCAAGATACTTCACCAAGGAATTAGAACTAAAGGGGAAACACACACACACACACACACACACACACACACACACACATATATATATTTAAAAAACTAGAAACAATTTCTATGAAGGCTTCTCATCCCCAAAATTAATTAAAATTAATCATGAACATATTTAGAAATGTGAGAAGCTAATCACTCAAGCAGTCACTTCCTTGGTCCCCACTGCAGCCTAACCACATGTCCCAAACATGTTTCTGAAAAATACCAAAATGCCCCAGATATGTTCTTTGGGGTCTACAGGATTTCTAATCCATAACAGACAATTTAAGAAAAAGATTGAACAGTTATAATTTAGTGTATTCTTTGAAAGTCTATCCATAAGGTTGCAATTTTCACCACTGATTAGTTATTGGGCAAGAAACTTTTCTTTTTAGTTTTAGTTTTCCTAGTTTGCCTTCTGGTCAATGGATATTTTCCAAATAGCCTACCATTGTGACATCCACAGATCAAGCCTTCTTCTCAGCCTCCCAATGTGTCCTACTTTATGTTCCTGCATATTGCTTCAAAATGAAAATCAAATGGATAAATTGAAGGAGAAAAAATGAAACTTTCAAATAAAGTTTAGCTAATACTTGCAGTACTAAATAACAAATAGCTCCTAACTTCTCTGTCTGTCCGTGCATATATAAATGTCTAACAGATTAGCTCACTCACAGAATGCAAATCAAATCCCAAAGAAAAAGCAAATGGGATAAAGAAAAAAAAAGGGGGGGATCAATGTGTGCAGCAATGCAAAGCAGAACGTTAGACTTTACGTCCTAAACACAAGCCGGCTCATTGTTCCTGGAAGAAAGAAAACGGCTAATTCAGCACCTCCTAGATCGCTTCCCCGGAATGTTTTTTGGGGCTATTCTGTCTCACAGCATTAGGTTAAAATGCATGATTGCGAGGTAATGAAAGCAAACAGGAGACCTGCTGAGCAACTGAAATGGAAACCAAAACCGTTCTCTCGGAGAGTGCGGAGTTTGCAAATACCAGTAATCCCTCGCTGTGGTGAAACACCTTGACATTAAACCTAACTTTCTGTTCGGATATCTGTAATCAGTATGTTTAGGCTCTGAACAACAAAATTTGAAAAACAAAAGATAACAAAAATATGTGTAAGGACGTGAATAAAAGAAAGTGGGAGAAAACAACATGGATCCACCTCTTTCAGTAACAGATAGAACTTCACACTTTTCCCCTTTGGCTAGCTCATAATATAATCTGGCTTTACAGCCAGCTGTTTCTTCTACATTCTCAATAGGACTGAAGCCTAAAACCTTACCACATCAGCTGTAGAAAGCACATACACATAATAGCTGAGATCCTTTCCCCTTCCCTATTCACTGCCAAGTTGATTCCAATGATTTCAAAACTCATTGGATTTGCGAAGAAAAAGGAGACCATTTTAGAAACCTGCAAAATGTTAAGTTTTCTATCCAAATTTAGACAGTGTCAAGTTCAGTAAATAATAAGAGTTTTCAGATTGTAAATGAGGAAGTGGATAAAAACAGTAATATGACTGTGATGAGTACAGAAACCCTTTCCTCTTTTATTGGCCAATCAAAATTGTCATCCGGATATTTTTGATGCACACACATTAAACACAATTCTGGAGTTGCTTGTGTTTCATACAGGGGCACAGAAAAAGTTAGAAAAATATATTATAAATATTGGTCTAAACTATTTGAAATCCTCATTCAAATTTTAACACAAATTGACAAGCCATTGCTCTGGATAAAGTGTAGATTTCAGTATTGTGTAATAATACCTGACAATCTATAACTCTTGATGACTTGACAATCCTAGGCAATAGGATATAGCCCTGAGAAATATGCACAGCTTTAACACTTCATAATCAACATAGATTCATATTATCTGAAGCAGAACAATTAAATTCTGTAATAGCTTTATACCATCACTATCAACCTTGTTAACTCTCAAGACTCTTTTTCCTCTATGTATTCAAAATGGAGTGATTAATATATATATATATATATATATATATATATATATATATATATATATATATATATATATATATATCACTCTGAGAAGCACAGAGCTGAAGACACAAGCCTGAAGATGATGAATGAGACTTCATTGAAACGTTGCCTAGATACTTCCAATCTTACGCGGGAGAATATCCGAATAACCAAGGATCCACATACCCGTGAGAACCTCAGAAAACATATATATCTATATCTATATCTATATCTATATCTATATCTATATCTATATCTATATCTATATCTATATCTATATCTATATCTATATCTATATCTATATCTATATCTATCTATATCTATATCTATATCTATATCTATATCTATATCTATATCTATATCTATATCTATATCTATATCTATATCTATATCTATATCTATATCTATATCTATCTATCTATCTATCTATTCTTAAGTTTTCGCAGTTATCTATATGTATGGTATTCAGCTTTGTTCAGGTATTTTCCCACGACATTACAGTTGTGCTTTTAAAGTTGTAGCGACGTTTCGGCAGAATCTCATCTGCCATCATCAGGCTTGTGTATTGTGTTCATCTGTGAGTCAGGCTGAAGCATATATGTGTATGGTTTGTGTGTATGTGAGTATTTTTTTGAGATGAAGCATCAGAATTTCATTTTTTTAATATGTGCCAAGTGTGTTCACCAAAAAAAAAAAGATGTCAATAAACATTATCTTACCTTACATCTCCTCTCACTTCTTATCCTATCCTATCCTATATATGATGTGATATGATATAATATGATACAATTACATTGTATTATATTATTAACTTTAAAATAATTTGATCATAGTAGTCCCAACTTAAATCTATGTGTGAGTGACATCCTTTTCATCCTTCCGTGAAATCATAGAACCTCAACTGTTGCCTAGGCACACATTAAGCTCCCAAGATGATAGCGTATAATGCCACTCTTGCCCTGAAAATTAAACTGAAAAATATAAATGCTGGCTTCCAATTGTACAACATTTGTGTGAGTCTGAATGCTGAATCCAAATGTGGTGAGGAGTTTTTAGAGAGTTGTCATAGATTGTATTGTGGACACAAATATTCTTTTTCTAATGGTTTTAACAAGCCTCTGATTATTGAAAATGACATTTTCACATTGCCAGGACTTAATTCAATTTCTGCATTTCTAGGAATATTTTATTTTTTCAGTAAATCCTACCATATGCTACTAGGATTCCTGGATATGCATGCAGGCTTGGACAAGATTGATACTAAAACAGTTTATAACATAATGGGGAAATGTGCACAGCTTTAAAATCTGCATAAAGATTTGCACATGTAATTGGTCTTGAAGTAATCCGATCTCAGCCACATACTGTTACCTTGATTTAATTAAAATATATAGAAGCAGGATACTGATATAATGAGGTATAATTTAAGTTGCCTGGACTGTGCTTTTGTATCAGAGGCATTTTAACTCAGAAAGATTGAGGGAATATTGAAAATACACTGTTGGGGGCAGCGGCAAACACATTTTCCACCAGTCAGTCCATTTGAAAAGCCCTAATTTAATCATTCCTGTCCTTTGCATTTCATGTTTTTACATAATTCAAATGACAAGTTGAGCCAACCTTGCTAGTGCTTCCATGTAGATTATTCAAAGTCTCTTTTCAGTAGGCTGAACTCTTGAAAAACCAAATGAGAAAAAGGGATGAAAGATTCTATGAGAGAGAAAGAGAAAGAGAGAGAGAGAGAGAGAATAAAAAGGACATGAAAATAAAATGACTTGAAATGTTTCATATATACCAGATGTTATTTTCCTTTACGCTGAAGATTAAAACGAATATTCCATTATTTTTGTGGCAAGAAAAATGTCCATGTTACCAACAAGAACCTAATGAGGAGAAATGGATGATACAATTGGCCAAAGGCTATTCTGACCTCAAAGTCTCCGGCTGGTAGAATATTTTATGGAGGAATAATTGTATCTCAGAAACAAAAAAAATGATTATTTGGTTTTTCCACTCTTTTTTTTTTTTTTTGGTTCCCATTATCACTCATCCAGCAAACAAGCTGGATGAAACATTGTTAGACATTTTTAGAGTTAAGGGAAAATATTGGAATAATGCCAGGATCAAAATCTTTATGTGTGTGTTTGTTGTTGGGGGGGGGGGGGACAACTGAGGACAAGAAAGAAGTTAAATTCTAATTCATAAACATATAGTCTTTTTAAGCATAACTTACCTCACTAGGTGGCTGCAATTGGAGCAAATAATTTCAGGCATAAGTTCCTTGGGAAAATGGATGTGGAATAACGATAATAATAATGATGAGGTAAGGAATAAGAGCTTTTAAATTTTAGCTAATAATCATGTGTTCAACCTGTGCACTAGTCACTTACAAACCTTTCCCCCAGCAAATAGTTAATTAAGTTCATAGCAACTGAAACATTGATTAACTTTATTTTTTTGTTTGTTTGTTTGTTTGTTTGTTTATTTATTTATTTATTCTTTTATAAGTAATATCTGAATGGTGAACTGGATTTATTTTCTCTTACAACCTAGATGGAAAATATCAGCGCTATTTTATGTCTAAGTGGTAAAGCTGATGTTGTACTCAATACTAAATATTACCTTTGAATACTCAGCTAACCTAAGGATACAGTTGCTGTGAGCCTTATATCCTGGCAGAGTTACTGATGAGCCTTTCCTGTCTTACATCCAGATATTTTTTCCTGTAATATCTTTGAGAACAGTCAACATTGTTCTTAACATGTGCATCGCTATCAAGAGTGTGCTTGAGGCTCCACCATTTAAAAGGTAACAGATTTGCCATGACTGAGCAACCAATCACCTTTCTGTACAAATGGTACAAGGTTGATCGCAGGATACTTGAAATACAGAACACAGGAGCCCAAGGTTTACCACATGTACAGAGACTTTAGTTATGATGATGGTGGTGGTAGTAGGACATTGACATGAGAAAGATCACATACTTCTATAGACTTGTTTTATGTGATAGGGGAAAGAATTGGACTTGCTGTAAACAAATCTGTTAATGTACCAGTTGTTTACTCATTACATGCTAAACATTTCTACGAAGAGTGAGATCAAAGATATCTGCAAACATTTGTCTGAAAGTAGGACCATTTGAAGGTAGTAAATGATTGAATTCATAATTTGTCCCTAATCCATAATGATGTCAGTTGTCTACTCTGATTACATGTCACATACTAATATTCAGTTGGGGCCTGAATACAGCTCATCATACGATCTGGGATTCTCCTTTATTATAATTGAAGACTTGTGCTTGTATTATTTAAGCAAATCTAAATATAACTCCTCTTCAAACTTCATGGCTGAGCACATGGAGACCAGAAAGAAGGAACAGACCAGCCTTCTATCCACATCTATTCTGGGAAATATTTCAAAATGGAAAGCATGCCCAGTTGATTATCAGGGTCCATTCAGATAAGCATTTAAAGAAGGTTCCTGCTAATGTACAGTACATTAGACCATCTTCACATTCAGGTAGAAGATACTTACATGCACATTCTCATAAAGTTTTTCAGTATTTATGGGTTTACTAGAGTGGTAGGGGTAAAGTGTATGGCTAATGGGTTGGATTCAGAGATACAAATTTAATTCTTCCTCTACTGTGGATCCTTTGTGTGTCACTTTATCTAGAAAAGTATTTCTCAATCTTACCAATTTTAAAGTTTTGGACTTCAGCTCCCAAAATTCTGGGAGTTGAAGTTCATACTTTTTAAAGTCAGAAAGGCTGATAAATACTGTCCTACGACAGCATATATAAAAATTGTATTAAGGTAAAAGAGCAAAATCATAAATGAGCAAATAAATAATCCAGCTCTTTATAATCCATTACAGAAATGTTAATCTAATTATCCAGTAGAGCAGAGAAGAGGGTCTTGTGGGGTTTTTTTGGGTTTTTTTTTGAGGACTGATAATTTCTTGAGATAGAGAAATATTTATTTTATAGTCTGCTGTCTTTTAGTATTCTTATTATCTCAGATTTCTCTATATGTTATCTTAACTAAACCTTTAACCTTTTACATTGGTTGTCCTTCATAAGATAAGTTCATAAAGAAGTAGCTTCTTAGCTGGGAATAAACAGTCCACCAAAAATGAGTGAAACAAGGAAGTCAATTTAAAAATGCTGCCTGAAGAAAATATAGATTTTCATTCATAATGAGCCATTCCTCATGATGGAAGTGCAGCAAATTCTTGCCACCAATCACCACCAAACTAAAAAGCAAGCTCAGGTACTTTATTGCTTATTTCATTGCTTCAACAGAAAACACCCAAGATCATGGGTCAGAGTGAGAAAAGCAGACAACAATGCTTAGCTTTTAATGAATGGATAAACTATAATGAAAAGAGAATCAGTTTAGACCCAGCTGCCCTGTGGGCTACATGGTTTTCAAATAGCTTTCTGTCAGGAACTTTTCCTCAAATGTTTATATTATTTCAGCAATTACCTCTGGAAATATGATTGTTATAAATGTGTCCTACAATAAACAACCTATAACTGAAGTTATGGATTGTGCTTGCAAAATGTTTGTATTGCACTCACAAAGGCCAAAACACATGCCTGAGATCAGCTTCTTGCAAAAGATATTAAACCCTCTTTCAGTAAAAAAAATGGTTTAGTTCCCCTAACACATCTGGCTTTTGGATAAAGGCTACAATTGCTGCAGATGGAATTTTATGTATTAAGGGATTTATATGGTATTTTTAAAAAGTTATCAGTGACTTCTATTTAAGAATTCCATCCTGTAAGATATTTCTGATCCCCGGACTTATGCAAACAGCATGCAAACCATTAATCTTTGCTTTCCAGTCTTTCTATAATCAGCATCAAACAAAAGGAAATGAAGAAATTTACTAGGGAAAGAAATAATAACAATATTTTAGGTTATTATAGTGTTTACTTAAAATGTCATCTCTTTCATAGTTTTATTTATTGTAATATTTTAAATATAGTAACAGCACCCCAACAAAATCTTATTCCTATTGTAAAAAAATAATTAAACCTATCCCATTAAGTACATTTTTAAAATCCTATATATAGATACTTCTAAAAAAGTGTAATATTACAGGAGCATTATTATGACTATAGTTAGTCCTTGTTTAAGCAATCACAATTGAGACTAGCAACTCAGTTGTTAAACATAACAGTTGCTAAGTAAAACTGTGATGGTATGAATAATCTTACATCATCTTGGGAAGGCGGAGCTTCATTTCGGTGATACAGCTGCGATCTTGGGGTTCTGAGATCGCAGCCGATATTTTCACCCCTGGTCGGTCCCAATGGACCTAAACCATCCCGTAGAGACGGGGATTGAGAAGGGTACTGTCCCAGGATCCCAGAGATATCGCAAAATCTCTGGTTTGCTCTGGGAGAAGTCCTTTTGCTGGCGGTGGAGAGGCAGCCCCCATAGCTGTGGAAGTCGGGACAGCTCCGGAAAGAAAGTGGCTGGAAAGAAGTGTGTCGGCTGGGTGAGAAATTCCTTTTGTGTTGTAAATTCGCTGAGGTTTGAAAGGGCATCCTGAACAAAGAAGAAACCTGTGAGGCTTTTTTTTTTAACCAAAACTGTTTGAGCGGCGTTTTTTTAAAGTGATGTCAAATTGAGGCTTGGATTCTTTTTTCTTTTTCTTACTTTGTCTCTGGGGACTTAAGTGTGACTTTGTAGGTAACCGGATTGAATTTTCTCTTATATATATTTTTATGCTCCTTTTGATTTTTTTAATTTTTTATAGGATAGAGGCTCCCTTTAGCTATTTTCTTTTTTTTCTTTTTTTTGTATACATTATTCATTTTTTCTGGTTGGGGGGGGAAGAGCATTAAGAAACATTGCAACACTGCCAACTAGAGGTTGAAACTACTTTATTTGAATTGGAAAGAGTTGTAAGAAGACTCCTTCTCAAGGACATTTCAACGTGATAAGATAGAGGGAGAGCACAGCAAAATATTATTACAGGTGTTTTCCTGGACTCTTATCAATATTTCAACACTTGAGGTTTAGCTTTGAAGCTGCTGGAGAAGAGAGTCATAATAAGAGCCTTGGATAAATAAATAAAGTGCAGTGTGCTTATATATATATATATATATATATATATCTGGCATTCAGCTTTGTTCGGGTATTTTCCCACGTCATAATAGTGGTGCTTTTAAAGTTGTAGCAACGTTTCAGCAGAATCTCATCTGCCATCATCAGGCTTCTGTATGGTGTTTGTCTGTGAGTCAGACTTTTACAGTGGTTTCAGATTTAAATTTGGGGCAGCTTATTGCTGTGTCAGAATGGTTTTTTCTTCCTCCTGATTGGTTGAGAGTCTTGGTCTGTGTTTATTGGTCTTGGAGTTTGCTGTGTTCTGCTACTAATATCTTCCATTTACCCGAAGCCAAGCTGCACTAAAGGCCTCCAATAAAGTAACACAATGTTGCCAGCCAATCAAGATACAAAAAGAGCCCCCCCCAAAAAAAACAGACAGAAGATATTAGTAGCAGAACACAGCAAACTCCAAGACCAATAAACACAGACCAAGACTCTCAACCAATCAGGAGGAAGAAAAAACCATTCTGACACAGCAATAGGCTGCCCCAAATTTAAATCTGAAACCACTGTAAAAGTCTGACTCACAGACAAACACCATACAGAAGCCTGATGATGGCAGATGAGATTCTGCTGAAACGTTGCTACAACTTTAAAAGCACCACTGTTATGACGTGGGAAAATACCCGAACAAAGCTGAATGCCAGACATGTAAGTACCCGCGAAAACTTAAGAAAACATATATATATATATATATATATATCCCATTCACCAGCCTTTTTGTAAATTTCAATTCTAGTAATATTCTTATTTTTGCCTTTTATTTTAAAGGGAAAGTCTCAGAGTTTTTTTCTTTATTTTTCTTTTTTTCTCTTTATTTTTATTGGGACTTCTTTGCTTTTTCTATCCATGTTTTTGGACCACTTTGTTTTTCTTTTTTGATTATTGAGATTAAGGTGTGAAGAACCTGAAGGAATTTCTTTTTTTCTTTTGTTTTTTATTTGCTCTTAATCAATAATATCATTTTTGGGTTTGTTTGTTTTTTTCCTTTCTATTTTTCCTTTTTTATGGTGGACTACTTTGTAATTGGATTAGGGTCAAGAAGAACCTGAAGATTTCTCTTCTTTCTTTTTTCCTTTTTCTTCGTTGGTTTTGGATCTTTTACAATTGGATTTTTCCATTTTGGATTATAATTGACTATTCTACCAGTTGGATTAAAAGTCAAAAAGAATTTGAAGCTTTGGAGGCATTAAAATGAGCAGGAAACCAATACCAGTTGGCATTTCTACTTCTTCCTCTGCTTCCCCACCAGCTGGAGGACAACGTTTAATTCAGACAATGTTGAAGCAAAATAAAGAACAAGAAATAGTAACTTTACAGATGATTATGCAAGGAATCCAAGATCTCAAGATAAAATCAGACATCATTGAACAAAGAATAGAGAAGACTGATGAAAAAGTGGAAAATATTAAACAAATGATGGGGAAGTATGAGGAGAGATTCCAAAAAATTGAGGAAGAAGGGAAACAAAGAGAGGAGAAGATTGGAAATATTGACAGTAGATTAACAGAGGTTGAACAAGAAAAAAATGGGATGTTGAGGTGGGAGATGGAAAGGTCAAAATTTTATCTCAGATTTCAAAATATAGAAGAGGAAAAAGGAGAAAATTTGGCTGCGATAATGATAGAAATTTTGGCAGATGCTTTTGGAAATTACAGAGGTAAAGATGATGGATGGAGTAGATGAAGTATATCGAGTTTATACAAGATATGCGATGAGAAATAAATTACCAAAGGAAGTCCATTTTAGATTTACCAAAAAATCCATCAAAACACAAATATTACAAGTGGTAAGAGAGAAAACATTGAAATACAAAGGTAAAGAGATTGTGGTTTTCAAACAAATACCCAGAAGAGTGAGAGAGATGAGAAGAGAATATCGATTTCTGACCAAAATGCTACTGGAAAACGAAGTGAATTATTATAGATGGCTGATTCCAGAAGGATTAATGTTTACGTGGCAAGAGCAGAGACATAGAATTGATTCAATTGAGAAAGCAGAACTTTTCCATGCAGAATTTTTTGGAAGAAGAAGAGAGGAGGCAGAGAAAGAGGTCTCATTAATTGAGTTTCAAGAGGAACAACTGGAGACTGAAAAAGAGAAAGGAGCTGTAGGTGGACAGGTGGATAGCAAAGAACAGCGTGAAGTGAGATCTACGAGAGCTGTTAGACCTAAATATAAAGCATAATCATGGAAGAAAGAAAACTGATTACAATGAATATAAATGGACTTAATTCAGCTGTTAAAAGAAGGAAAACTTTTCATAAATTAGAGAAATTAAAATTTGATATAATTTGTCTACAAGAAGTTCATATTAAAAAACAATTGTTAGTACAGCCAAAATTGGGGAAAATATTTACTTTTTTGACTCAATGTAAGAAAACAGGAGTGGTTCTATATATTAAAGAGGCTATCCCAGCAAAACTGATCTACAATGATGAAGATGGAAGAGTATTAATGGTGGAAATAATGGACAATAATATAAAAATACTCTTGATTGCAATTTATGCTCCGAATGAAAAACAAGAAGAGTTTTATAAAAAGCTACACATGAAAATAACTGGACTGGACTATGTTAATATAATTATGATGGGAGACTTTAATGGAATTGTGGACAATAAATTGGACTATATAGCAACAACAACCAAGCAAAATAGAAAGGCTCTCCCTAAATCTTTTTTTAAAATGACAGACGAACTATCTTTAAAAGATATTTGGAGAGAAAGAAATGTTAAAGCTAAACAATATACTTTTTATTCAAATAGACATTTATCATGGTCCAGATTAGATATGATTTGGATATCAACAGAATTAATATCCAATATTCAAGAAACAAATATTGAAACAAGTACTTGGGCAGATCATAGCCCAATGATAATAAAATGGAAGGGACAAAAAAAAAAAGATCGAGATGGACATTAAATAATACTATTTTAAAGGAGAAAGATTTTATACAATGGATGGAGAAGGAATTGGCTTTTTTTTTCAGAGAAAATAAAAAAGAAGATACTTCAATGCAGAATGTTTGGGATACAATGAAGGCATATGCTAGAGGTCTGATAATAGATTATACAAGAAAAAAAGAATAATAGGAAAAGGCAAGCTTCTAAGGCCTTGGAAGATGAGTATAAAAGACTTGAAAAAGAATTACAGAAAATGCCACAGAAAAAAGATATCAAATTGAAGCTGGATGTAATTAAACATAAAATGGAATTAATAGAGAAAGAAGAATTGGCACAGAAAATGAGAAATTCTAAACAGAATTACTTTGAAGATGTGAATAAACCAGGTAGATGGCTAGCATGTAAATTGAGAAAAGAGAAGGAATCAAGAAAAATATTGAAGTTAATAGATGATCAAGGCCAAGTTTGTTATGGTAATAAGGAGAAAAAGGAAATTATTCGAGATTTTTATGGGCAACTATATAAACAAGAGAATATTGATGAGAAAAAAGTCAAACAATATTTACAGAATGCTAATTTACCGAAGATACCTAAAGAGACTGAAGAAATGTTAGAAAGCAATATAACAATGATGGAATTAAATGAAGCATTTAAGAGACAAAACAATGGGAAAGCACCGGGTCCAGATGGGCTTCCGGCAGAATTCTATAAAGCATTTCAAGAATCATTGAGTATCCCATTGTTAGAAGTCATGAATGAAGTTATGTTAAAGAAGATGATACCCAAAACATGGTCAGAGGCTTATATCACACTTATTCCAAAAGAAGAGGCTGACCCACTGCAAATTAAGAATTATAGACCTATTTCTTTATTGAATGCAGACTATAAAATCTTTGCTTCAATTTTAGCAGAAAGACTTAAAAAATATTTAAATAATTTTATTCACCCAGATCAAAATGGATTTCTGCCAAAGAGACAAATCAGAGACAATATGAGAGTAATCTTGGATACTTTGGAATACTATGAGGCTCATCCTGAAAAGCAAATGGCTTTGATATTTTTAGATGCTCAAAAGGCATTTGACAATGTGAATTGGAGATTTATGTTATTACTATTGGAACAGATGGGTTTTGCTAAAAAATTTATTCAAGCAATCGAAGCCATATATAATAAACAGACAGCAAAGGTAATGATGGAGGGAGAACTTACAGATTTTATTAATATAAGGAAAGGCACAAGACAAGGATGCCCCCTATCTCCTTTGCTATTTGTGTTGACCTTGGAAGTGTTGAATAGAAATATTAGGGATGATAAAAGCATAAAAGGAATGAAAATTAAGAAGGAAGAATTTAAACTACAAGCTTTTGCTCATGATTTAGCTTTTATTCTGGAAGACCCGTTAGAAACAGCTCCAAGGTTATTGGAAAAGATAGAGACATATGGTGAGATGGCTGGTTTGAAAATAAATAAAGATAAAACAAAGATTTTGACAAAGAACATGCTATTGAGACAAAGAGAAGAACTGGCAGATCTTTTGAAAATCCAAATTACAAATAAGGTTAAGTATCTGGGGATATATTTGACAGCAAGATATAGCACATTAAAAGAGAATAATTATATTAAACTCAAACAACAGATAGCTACAGATTTGAAGAAGTGGGAAAACTTGCAATTGTCATTAATAGGGAGAATTTCAACAATCAAGATGAATATTTTACCTAGAATTTTATTTTTGTTCCAAACAATACCAATTCGGCTTGGAAAAGACTATTTTGAAGATTTAAATAAAATCATGTTGAAGTTTATATGGCAAGGTAAAAAAGCGAGAATAAAGCTAAAGCTTTTGCAAGACGCTGGAATTTGAGGAGGTTTTGGCCTGCCTAATTGGGAATTGTATTATCAAGCTGCAAACTTGATGTGGGTCAAAGAATGGATAACATTAAGAAAGCATAGGTTGTTGACATTAGAAGGGCATGATTTGCTGTTGGGCTGGCATGCTTTTTTATGGTATAAGGGAACTAAAACACAGGGTTATTTTAGAAGACATTATATGCAGGAGTCTTTGTGGTTAAACTGGGAGAAGATAAAAAGACAATGTTATTTGAAAATTCCAGTTTGGTTATCGACTATTGAAGCATTTTCCTATCCTATAATTTATAAGAAGGAACAAACAGTTAGATATGGAGAACTCTTGGATGAAAACGGTGAACTTAAACCGATCCAAAACTTAGAGGAACAAGGTATAAGGATGAATTGGTTTTCATATGCGCAAATATATTCAAGGTATGATGAAGATTCTAAAACGGAGGGATTCTATGATAAGCAGACTGATTTAGATAAGATCTTGATGGGTACTGATGAGAAAGTGATTAAAAAATTATATGGTTATTTACTGGGAATGAAATTAGAGGAAGAACAAGTCAAAGAAACTATGATTGTTTGGGGGAAGAATTTTGGATATGGGATTGATCTAGAGAAATGGCAGAAATTGTGGTCTCAAAATTATAAAATGACAATGTCAACAGCATATAAAGAAAACTTGTATAAGATGTTTTACAGGTGGCACTTTCCCCCGACAAGAATAGCAAGAATGTTTAAGAACAAATCTGAAAAATGCTGGAAATGTCATCAGATACCCGGCTCATATTACCATATGTGGTGGACCTGTGAGGACGCTAAAAAATATTGGACTATAATTCGCATGTGGTTGGAAAAAATGACAAAGAAACACATAGACTTGAAACCAGAGATCTTCTTATTGGGAATTTTACCTGAAATATATAGTAAAGATTTGAAGTACCTGATTGTAAATGTATTAACAGCGGCTAGGATTGTATTTGCTAAAAATTGGAAGAATGAGAAAATACCATTACAGGAAGAAATTATTAAGAAAATATTGGAATGTGCTGAGATGAGTAGATTGACATTTGAAATTAGAGAGCAAGAGGATAAACAATTTTATGAAATTTGGGATCTTTTTTATCAATGGCTAGATGATAAAATACAATAATAGAATATTTAGAATGCTAGACAGTAAGGAATATCTTTATTTTGCTATTATTTTGTTATTTGACATTATATTTATAAAGGGTTTTTTAGGATTGATTTGATATGATTATATGATTTGTTATAGAGTAAACTGGTTTAAAGTTAGCTCATAAAGCATGAATGATTAAAAATATAGTCAAAAACTTCTTTTTTTTAGTGATATTAGGATATATAAGTTTGGATTGACAATATGATTTGTTATGTAACATAATTGTAATTGAGACTACAGAATGAATGCACAAAAATGATAACCAACTGACACACTGGATGTACATATGAGAGTTGATGTTTTTATGTTTTGTTTGTCTTGTTTGTTTGTGGAAAATTAATAAAATCTTTTTCAAAAAATAATAATCTTACACCATCTTTTCTTTGCTTTAAAGATCTTTTACTGTTGTAAATATAAGGACTGTTCATAAAGTTATTTTTTGTCACATTATAATTTCAGTCATTAAATGAAGTAGTCCTTGTTTAAGGTCTACAGATATGGTCTCAAAAACAAATATGGCTGATTTGTATGTTGTAAAAGACAAATAAAAATGCTGTAATGTCTGAACAGGACAGATTGAGGATTTTGGGCTACTTAAAAAAAGAAAGAGAAAACAAGAACTGCTTTGATATCAATGTAAATCAACTCCTTAATATTAATAAGCATTTTCCTTATTTTGATGGCCAACTAAAAAAGCAAGGATGTGAACTCACATGTTCTGGGACTAGTTTTCTCTATTTAAAAAAAAATTCAGTGGGATGAAAAAGTATGAATTAAATGCTGACATCCACCAAATAGATTTAGTCATCAACCAAAATAATTTGTTTGGTAAAAGAATCTTTAGGCCTTCAGAAATAACCAGTTTAAAGCCTACATCAGTTATACACTAAACTGCTTTAAATTCAATTAATTTGGGTTTTTTTTCTAAACAAATAAACTTTATAAGGGATAGGCTAAATAATATGCTGTTTAGTAAGGCTGAAATGAAGCTGATTTGTGAGAAGATCCAGTAAGTTGACATAGAACTGATGGTAAGATATTTTCACTTGTATTTTATTTTTTAAAACCATTCAAATCAAACTTGATATTTTTAAGAAATAATATTGGATCAGCAAGTTATCAGATTAATTTATGTCGGTATAGGTAAGCACACTTCCTCTTCTGGATTTTAAAACTTGACGTTATCTTAAGAGGAGTAACTTTTATGGTAATAACTTGAAAGTAATTTGCTAATTGAAAGAGAATTGAAGGAAGGCAGTTCACATTCTTCTGGGATTGGGACTCTAGTGGCAATTTTCAAGGTTACTTTCTCCTGATTAAAATCTCTGCAAAATCGTAATGAAGCAAAAACAGTCCCTCATTAAGGGAAAGAATAAGATCATTCCTGGCTTTCTCATCTGATGTTCTGCTGGTAGCAAAATTGTGCTGTAATGTGTTCCCAGCATTTCTTTTTCTTTTTTTTAAAAAAAACCCTAAACATTCACTGTAAGCACAGAGGAGCCATAATTATACCATATTTGATCCTTATCAAAGCAACTGATCCATGTATCGATTTACATAACAGAAAGCACATAAAACATGATTGCTTCTCACCTTTACTCTTCCCTGCTCAGAGGGAAATTTCCCTTTGCAGACTTCATTTGAATATAGAAATCTCCAGTTGAAATTTGTGATGTTAAACAAACCATACCCCTCATTCAACTTTTTAATTAAGGATTCAGTATTCTGTCCCTTTTCAGGCATTAAAATTCAGGTGCAGTCATTAATCTTTCTAAACGAATTCACCTGTGGCTAATACTGATGTATTTTCTATGAGGCTTGTCATGGACTGCATAATGCATGCATAACCACTCCACAGTTAATTACACAAGAGATTATCATTAATGTCACAAAGATAAAACTGTTCTAGAAGCATTACCAAGGGCTTTTTTCCCTTCTTAAAAAGCAATACCTTATTTTATCTTTGTTAACAACAATACGAGTGTTTAAGAAATAACAACAACAATAACAAAAGAATGACTTCACAGCACATGGAATGGTTCAGGGATCATCAAATCCTTCTTGACATGGTTAGGGACTACCACCACAGAACTATTTATAGAATAAATGAATTCATGCTGAAAGTTGCAATGGTATAAATAGTCACTCAACAAAATATCACAGGATAGAATACTCTTTTGCCACCAGTTACGCTCTTTTCCAGAATACTGTTGTTCCATCACTTTTCCCATCTTGGAACCTCTTTTCCTCAGCATTTCTGTCTGACTTATTGTGCCAAGAGGTATCTTTATTTCTTTCCAAGATTTTCTTTCTTTCTTTCTTCCTTCCTTCCTTTCTCCCTTCCTTCCTTCCTTTCTTCCTTTCTTTTTCTTCCTTCCATTCCTTTCCTTCGTTTCCCCCCTTTATTTGTTCATAAAAAACCCAAGCCTTCCTCCTGCTCTATTTTTCTCACAAAATCAACCCAATGATGGGGGCTGAACTGAGAAACAGTTACTGGCTCAAAGACACCCACCAGGCTTTCATTCCTAGGGTGGATCTAGAACTTACCATCTCCTGATTTTTGGGCCACTATCTTTTTTTTTCTTCAAGGTTTTTCTGATTTCCTTATATTTTGAGTTTTCTGTCAAACTCCAGAGGCCCCCCTCTTATGCATAAATATTAATATTTCATATGGAAAGTAACCTCACATTGGGAAGTATAATTTATATGATAGTGTCTATTACATACCTCAAGTAGCAGCTTTGTATTAATCTATCAGGTTTATATGAAATCCACAAAAAAAGTGACTCTGGGCACTGTAGAACATTTAACTATAATGCAAAGACACATAAAGATATTCATGTGTTTTTTTTTAAAGAAAACTATGAAAAACATAACAACAAGAGATGATGATGTCATTGTGGTAAGGAAGCCATTGCAAGATATCTCCTGTCTCTTGGAATTCTCAAGTCTAATGGCGGATTTAAGGGACCTGCAGATGTTAAGAGCCATGGATCTTACTTCACTGTTGTATGATTTTTTTTTAATTCACATCTCTCATTAACATTTCCGTTTTCATTTCCTTCAAGTCATATTTAATTTCCCCATGAACTCCAAAATCTCTTCCTTTCTGAACAAAATTCAGTCAGCATCTCTGCTGTTTCAAAGTAAAAATCACCCCTTACATTTTATCCCATCAAAATGGAATCATTTTCTGTCTGATTTTATTGGTCAGGAAAAAAAAAAAAAACCTCTTTCTTCTTGCACAGTATTCTGATTGGAATTTCATTAAGTACTGTTACATCTGTGACATCCCTCCTCATTCTAATAAAGATGTAATCTCTTAAGATGGTGCTGCAAAACTTGATCACTAGTCTTCTTCCTGACAAAGTGCACATGGACATCCCTTGGAACATTTCTTAATTTTACAAATCTACAAATTAAGCTCATAAACTTTATCAGTCTGTGCCCTTTTGTTATTTGTATGCGATTAAACCCAAAAGTGAACAGGAACTTAACAATCTTTTCTTTGATATCTTCCCCATTGTCCTCTCAAATTGCTCTAAATCTTATAACAAAGTTATAAAAATCTTTCTCTATATCTCTGTTTATAACTTTAGACTTGCTTTCAAAACTTACACTTTGTCATCAATTTGGTTGCATCTCCCGGCAATTGTCCTATACATTCTTCACTCTTCTTAACTTGTTCTTTCATATCCTTTTTTATTCCTGCAAATCTCTTTTCCATTTGTTTTTAAAAACTTCCATACTATTGGCAACTGTTTCAGTCACCCTCTTGCCTAACACATCAAATATTTTCTGCAATAAATCTGGCCCTTATCTGTGCGTTCTACTGAAGCTCTCCTTCCTTCTCCTATTTTTGCTGCTTTTACTGTGGTTGCCATTGAAATATTTATGGCCCCAAAGTGAAAATGTGTCAATTACTAGAATGAAAGTAAAGGCAATCCTCTCAACTTTTTTCTTGTTTTCCTGTTTTGCTTTCCTCCACTTTTAACATTTAGCCCTAATTAACTTTCCAAAGCTACAATCACATAATCTAGCTCATATTAGTCTTATTTTCTTATTGTGATGGTGTGAATGTGCAGGAGAGTGGGAATTTCTATGGTAACACAGAATTTCGTAGAGAGTGGTCTGGATTATGAGACTGCACAGTCTCCAGATCAATAGGGGAGGGAAGAAGAGATACAAGGTAAGCACACCCTAGAATCTCTCAGGCAGGGGTGGGATTCAAATTTTTTAACATCCAGTTCTGTGGGCGTGGCTTAGGTGGTAGGTGTAACTTGGTGGTCACATGACTGGGTGGACGTGGCCAACTCAATATCACTCACATCGAGGCACGCAACTCCTCGCCTGGCCTCTCATGACTGTGGGGATGCTGCAACAGTCATAAGTGTGAAAAATGGTCGTAAGTCACTTTTTTCAGTGCCATTGTAACTTTGAGTGGTCACTCCACACAAGCAAAGTACAAGCAAAGGAGGGGAAAAAAAAACTCCAGAGATGTTCCTGAGACAGGAAGTCTAGTCCTGCCAAGAATGTAATAAGGGTTAATGGAGAGGGAGTTTCTGTAAGCAACACCAGAATGTTTCCTTCCTGCCTTCCTTACAGGATTAGACCATTAATTTTTTCTAACAACTGGTTCCCTGAACTGCTTAGAATGTTAACAACTGGTTCTAGTGAATAGGTGCTGTTAAGTTCTGCGCATGGGCGCAAGGAACGGAGATGAGACGGTGAATAGTGAACTTCAACTTTTTATTAATCATTCTGAACAGAGCAAAAACCTAGGGCAGCAGCAGCCCTTTTATAGGCAAGCTGCTGATCTAGTAACCAATAAGAAACGTGGAGTGTTAACCCCCTTAACCAATGAGAGTGGCTCGTTAACAGCCAATCAGATTCTCCTGAACGGACCAATCCGATATCGCTATTATCGGCCAATCAGAAGTGCAGGACTAGAACCCTGCTATTTTCTAAAGGTTTTGATAAACTTTATTTAAGCGTTTTATTAGTTCATAACACCTCTTCCCCCTGGGTTCCATTTAGGGGGTGCGGTGACATAATCTCTGAGGTATGAAGGTTGTTTTGACTGTCTATTGGATTTACGCTGTCCCACCGGTTCTTGTCTGTAACCCTGTTTTGGCAGAACATTTTCGGGCAAGTCGGGTGCCGGTAGTTCCTCATTGGAAGACTGGGTGCCGCTAATGTTCTCGTCATTGTCCTCTGGCCTTTGCAGGCTTGTCTCTGTTGAAGTGTTCCTCTGTGGCGAGGCCACGCCCTTCCTTGATCCTTCTTCATTTGTTACGCCCGATTGCTGACTTCTTTCGTTCCTGCTTTCCGCCATCTCGAATTCGGTTTCTTCGACATCCCCTCCCCCCCTCAGTTTGGGAGTTACCGGAGTCACGGAAACTAGGTTGTAGCCTCGAGCGAAGCTGATCTATATGGCGTTTCCATATTTTTCCATCGCAGGTTTTCACCCAGTACGACCTGGGTCCAGTGGCTTGAATTACAGTTGCCTCGACCCATAACGGTTCACCAGAAAGGTTTCTGTAGAAACCTAAGTCGCCTATCTTGAACTCACAGCATTTTCCGCTAGATCCACAGGGTTTCTCTGGCTCGTAAGACAGGTGAAGCCGGTTGAGGTGGGAGCGGAGTTTGCATCCCATCAATAGTTCCGTGGAGTCTTGTTGGTGATGCTGTGCGGAGTGATGTGTTGGAGAAGGAGTATTCTGTTTATCTTATCTTCAATGTCCCCATAGTCTATTTTGTAGAGGGTTTTTTTAACAGACTGTACCATGTGCTCGGCTCTTCCTTTAGCCGCAGGGTGCACTGGCAAAGTTAGTGCATGGCAAATACCCCGGTCCGCTAAGTATTGTTCAAAAGGGAGCACGGTAAACTGGGGTCCGTTGTCGGATACCAGAATGTCTGGCAGTCCATGCGTCGCGAATAATCTGTTCAACTTCTGGATGACGGATTCGGTTGTGGTACTCTGTGGGAATAAACTTTGACTTCAGTAATGGGTAATGATTAGTCTAAGACCTTATACATACATGTCTGACTAAGGGTCACTGAGATAAGCAAGGAAATTACAAACAAACACCAGGAACAATTAAGCAGCTCAGACAATTGTAAACAGTTCTGTGTACGATATCTAATTATTGTAATCCACAATGTGAATGCTTTCTATGTACAAAATTCTCAATAAAAGGGAGCACTAGAATTTGCTCTAGACTCACATCCCGAGTACACCAGCCTCTGTGTCTCATTCTTTCCATGGGAGACCACCACAAGTGGTGACCCCGACATGATCCACTGTAGGTGGTACGTGTCCGGACCTCCGTGTTTCCTCGCCTGGAATAGATAAAGTACATACTTAACTATTGCTGGACAATAGGATTATTCAGGGAACATGGGGGGAAAACTCTCTCAGTCACAGGAACGGCATGTTAGTGAGCTGCTGAAGTTAGTCAGGACAAACTTCTTTATCTTTAAACCCTCTGGGGGGGGGGGAGCAAATAGTTCTTTCAAAAGATAATGTGAGAGAGCTGCTGCAAGAGATCTGGTGGCAATGTCCCTGGTATCCAGAGAAAGGCTCTTTAAAGTTAGACACATGGAGGAGAATTGGAACTATCCTTCATGAAGAGCCATGGGCAACAGCTGAAATTTTGATATTTTGGAAGATTGTTATGACTGCTTTAGAGACCCAGCAACAACCTCTTTTAAAAATTTTAGTAGAACCCCCTCCTTATAAAGGAATTGTATTGCACCCACCTTCTCCAAAACTGGAGTGTGCTTTATCATTTCCACAGCCTATGCCTGTGGATGAGAAAATCCAACCAAAAATGGGAAAAGTTCAAACCATGATGCATCAGGCTTTCAATGAGAGGAAATTAGAGTCTGATGAGATTACCCAGATGAATTTGTTTCCAGTCAATAGGCAAGTGGATACTCAAGGCAATCTGCAGACTGAATGGGTTCCGATTCCTTTAGCAGTTCTTAGGGAAATTAAAAAAGCAGTTAAAGATTATGGTATTCAAAGTCCTTTTACAAAGGGGCTTCTGACAAGTTTGGCTACCTCACGCATGATTCCTAGTGACTGGAAAGATTTAATGAGAATGATATTGAGCTCTACTCAGTATGTGACTCAGAATACCAAAGGGAAGCTGTCACTTGGGGAAGGAATTCGGGGGGGCTGTATATGCTGGACCAAATCTATGGGGCAGGCTTGTTTGAATCCACTGCTGATCAAGCTGCTAATTTGCCTGATCACGTATTTCCAGTGGTTATGGCAGCTGTCCTTGGGGTGTTGTCCCGCATCCAGGATGTGGGAACTCCAGCATGGTCTTTTTCTCAAATTAAGCAAACAGCATCTGAATCTTATAATGATTTTGTGGAAAGGCTGCAATTGGCTATTACCAGGCAAATCACTAATGAGGAAGCTGCAAAAGAACTTTTGCTGAAATTGGCAGTTGAAAATGCAAACGCTGACTGCAAGCGTATCTTACAGCCTTTGGTGGCTAGAGGTGAGGTTACTCTGGCTGATCTGTTAAAGGCATGTGCAGTGGTGGGTTCTCAGGCTTACAACATGGAGACTTTGGCTATGGCATTACAAAAAGGGCTGAAACCTACAGGGAATTGTTTTAATTGTGGAAAGCCTGGCCATTTTAAAACCCAGTGCCGTGCCTCAGGGGGGGGGGTGTCGGCATTTTGCTTCCTCCCCTTCTGCAGGTATGCCAAGACCGAAAGTTTGGTATAAGAGACTACCAGATTCAACGTGGAAAGGACCTGTCCCGCTGATAACTTAGGGCCGAGGATACGCTGCTGTTGAAGATGAGGGAACAGTTGTTTGGGTTCCTGCTCACTGTGTGCGTCCTTATCATCAGCCAAAGGGGCAAGGGGATGGATTTGGGAGAATGGAAAAGAAACACGTTGATCCAGGACATGGGGAAGCTAGCAAACCTTCATAATAAAACTGATTGTTGGGTATGTATGCACATGCCAACTCACAAAACATCAGGGCTTCCAATGGTTGCAGTACCTCTGGCCGAAGGTGACTGGTATAAGGGACAATGCTATGGTTGTTCAGGGATGTGGTCTAACAGTTGGACTACAAATAACATAAATACATTGCATCTTGGAAGTCAAATGCAAGAGGTGGCGGGTATCTGCTGGACTCACAATGAGACAGTAGAGAATATGACTTACTTGGGAACATATCCATTTTGTAACAAAACAATTGTTATTGGCAATGGAAGTCGGGTTTATCCAGATGACATGAAAACTAAAAATCTCACTTACTTTGTACATAATATTTCTAAATTTGATATCATATCTTTGATCAATGAAAATGGGTGTCCAATTATCCCTGCCACATGTTGTCCCATCATGATAGAAAACCAGCTGCCCAAATGTGCAAGTGGGAAATACGCACCACCGCCCACTTATTTGGCTATGTTAATGGAATCTTTTACACAATTAATCTATGCTGAACCAAATACGGTTGGTCATCTCCTGGGAGCAAATCTATGGTTGCTGTGTGAACGGATGGCCTATGATCGCATGCCAGCACAATGGAAAGGAGTCTGCACCTTTGGAAAAGTGATCCCATCTCATGTCATTTTAAAATCTTTGGGGACTGCTCATATCCGCAATGTGCGTTCCGCAATGGAAGTAAACTGTTTTGAATCATGACTACTGGACACAGATATCAAGGGGAGTTATTCCTCCTTTAGGAGTCATATGAACTATAAAGATTTGCATTGTTTAAACAATTGAACAGTTACTATGTTAAAACGCTAAAGCTACTTGAAGAAGAGCAAGGAAAAATCCTTGACTTTGTCCTGCAAACCAGATATGCGGTGGACACTATTTTGGCTGCGCAAGGGGGAGTTTGCGCTGTGATTCATACACATTGTTGCATGTATATCTCTGATTATTCTCCAAACATTACAGTTACTATACAGCATATGGAACAAACCCTGGATGAGAATCCATTACAATCGGAGGATGAGGGACTGGATGTGTGGTCTGCACTTTGGTCCTGGTTGCCAGATGGTTCATGGATTCGTCACCTAATTGTTGGAATGATATTGCTTTTTATACTTTCTCTTTGTGTATGCTGTTGTATCCAATGTCTCCCTGGACTTTTAGGAATGTGTCGGGTGAAGCCTACGGAAGGAGAACTGTTGTTGCAGATGGCGAAAAGCTACTGAGGCATCCGCGATCATCAAAAAACTAAAACAGGGGAGATGTGGGAATAAACTTTGACTTCAGTATTGGGTAATGATTAGTCTAAGACCTTATACATACATGTCTGCCTAAGGGTCACTGAGATAAGCAAGGAAATTAAAAACAAACACCAGGAACAATTAAGCAGCTCAGACAATTGTAAACAGTTTTGTGTGCTATATCTAATTATTGTAATCCACAATGTGAATGCTTACTATGTACGAAATTCTCAATAAAAGGGAGCACTAGAATTTGCTCTAGACTCCCATCCCGAGTACACCAGCCTCTGTGTCTCATTCTTTCCATGGGAGACCACCACAATACTCTTCATTTCTTGGATCTCGAGCCAGTTTGAATAGGCATCCACTGTTAGGAGGAACGTGTGTCCCTTAGTAGGTCCCGCAAAGTCAATATGGACGCAGGACCACGGTCCCCGGGGTGTTTCCCATTCTGTTGGAGTTGCTTTAGGTGGGGCATTGCTAACTTCCTGGCACTTATAACAAGTCTTTACCCAGGCTTCGATCTGTTTGTCGATGCCCGGCCACCACGCGTAGCTTCGTGCAAGCGCTTTCATATGCACGATGCCGGAGTGACCCTCATGTAGTGTCTTTAATACCGCTCATTGTAACCGCTCTGGCACGATGACTCTATCCCCACATAGGATGCAGCCTTTTTGTGAAAACAGTTCTGTTTGCCGGTTCTTGAAGGGGATGAAGTCATCAGGGGTTTGATCTACTGGCCATCCCCGTTCAACCCAGCTAAGAACTCGCGTTAAGATAGGATCGCGTTTTGTTTCGATCGCGATATCTCTAGCTGTTAGCGGCGGTGAATGTAGCATTTCAATCTGGAGCGTTGTAAGAGTTGGAGCTGGGTCGTCGACGGTTTCCGGAAATGGTGCATGGCTCAACGCGTCAGCGTGGGGAATGGCTTTCCCCAGACGGTGTTGCAGCTTATAACTGTATGCAGCCAAAAACTCCGACCAGCAAGTCATTCTAGGTGATAATATATAAGGGGTTGGCTTGTCTCCCGCTATAATCCCCAGCAAAGGTTTGTGGTCAGTAATAATAGTAAAAACTCGTCCATATACATATTCATGAAATCGTTTTACAGCAGATACAACAGCAAGAGCCTCTTTATCGATTTGACTATAGTTACATTCAGCCTTTGATAAAGTAGGCAATAGGGGCTTCACTACCATTTGGTAACACATGGCTCAAAATGGCTCCTACTCCAAATGGTGACGCATCACATGTGATTGTTAAAACAAAGTCTCGTTATACTGCATTAAAGCAGCATCTGAAGTTAATAGGTTTTTCACTTGTCAGAACGTGCGTGCCTCTCAGTGCCCCCAATCCCAGGTTGATTTTTTGTCGAGAAGCCAATGTAGGGGCTTGGCTACGGTCACTTTGTGGGGCAGGAAGATGTTGTAAAAATTAATAAGCCCCAGGAAAGCTTGGAGATCAGTCTTATTTCTTGGTCTTGGGGCGTTCTTGATTGCTCTTAACTTGCTATTGGTGGGGTGAATGCCTTGTTAATCGATTAGGTACCCCAGGAACTCTACTTTATCTGTACACAGTTGACATTTATTTTTTTTAACCTTAAGGCCGGAGCCTTTAAATTTCTGGAGAACCAGTCTAAGGTGCTCCTTTAGTATTTCTCTATTCGGGGTAGCAATTAAAACGTCATCAAAGTATGGTACAACCCCTTTTATTCCCTGTAATAGTCTCTCCATCAAGCTCTGAAAAATCCCTGGGGCTACGCTAACTCCGAATTGCAGTAGGTTGCACTTAAAAGCACCACGGTGCGTAATGATCGTTTGTGCCTCTGCTGTTTTTTTATCTACAGGCAGTTGTTGGTACGCTTGTGCTAAATCCAATTTAGCGAAGACTTTTCCACCCCCCAGGTAATGGAGGAGGTGTTGTAGCACCGGGACCGGGTAAGCGTTCTGTTGAAGGGCGTGATTCAGGGTGGCATGGTAGTCCCCACAAATCCTTAATGATCCATCCAGTTTGATGGGTGTTATGATTGGGGTTTCCCAAGGAGCATGGTCAGTTGGTTCTAAAATACCCTGGGCTATTAATTTATCAAGCTGCTCGTCAATCTTTGGTTTAAGGGCAAAATGTACTCTATGAGGCTTAAGGCGGATGGGGGCTACTTCAGGGTTAAATGATATCAGGGTCCCCTTGTACTCACCTAGTTTGTCTGCAAAGACGTCCTGGAATTCCTGGACGAGGGCCTCCTCCCAGTTGTCGCTGCTGGTCTGGTGAATGCCGGCTACCTCAATCCCAAGTGGAGCGAACCATTGAAGGCCTAACAAGCTAGGCCGATCACGGTCGACGACGGTCAATGGTAAAGATGCAGTACGATTTTTGAATGAGACCTGGACTGGCTGGATCCAATGACCGGAATTCGGTTTCCCTGATAGTCCTTGAGTATGATTCTTTGGATTCTGAGGTCTTGCCGTTTCAGGGTCTTCCAGGAAACCATCGAGAGGGATTATCCTGAATCGACTTCCATCATACAGGGCTGGTTTTCGATGGCGACCTTCACTCGGATCTTCTTTGCATTTAATGATGAGGCGTGACCAATCGTGATGGTTTGGTGTGCCTCTTCTCATTTCGTTGAATGGGCTAGTGGTTTATTTCTGTAGAAGTGGATGTTCCATTGGTGGTTCAAATGTTCCCGATTCACAGTATGACTTCCTGTGGTTTGGCGGTAGTTGGTCCCCCTCTGAAGTGGGATGGATCCTTGCTTGCTTCTACAGACCTTTCTGATGTGGCCTCTCTTCCCACAAACATGGCAGAGTGCGTCAAGGAATTTGCAGTCTGATCGTGGATGGTTTGCCCCACAACCTGCGCATTGATACTGCAGTCTCTGGTTACGCTGGTGGCGTTGGTCTCGTTCAGACCGGAGCTGGTTGACTTCTTCCTCATCACTTTCTGATGATGATTCGAGGTCCTCGTGGTGGGTTGCCATTGCATGTTCCTCAAGGCAAGGTGAGGTTTCGCCAGTGAGTTGCCGGAGCGGGGCGCTGGTGCGGCACATTTGGGCAGCCGACTTCCTGGTTGCTTCTGCTGCAGTAGCGTCAGCGATGGTATCTGCAAGGCTGATGTCGCCTTTCACCATCAGCTTACTTTGCACGTGAGGTGCATCTAATCCCAGAACTATTCAGTTTCAGAGCTTCTTTGAGGTCAGCAAACCCGCAGAGGCCTCCCAGGTTCCGGAGATCCACGATGAAACGCAACGCTTTCTCCTTTCCACTGGTCTCTCTGGTAAAATTCATGTCTTCGGACAAGTGTTGGTATGGTAGGTGCATAGTGGGTCCATAGGAGGGGCTCGAGGACGTCCCAGTCCATGGATTTCACCTCAGCCAGTTTCGCCAGTGCCTTAGCCATCTTAAAAATGGCAGGTCCGCAGTGAGTCAGGAATACCGCTCGCTTTTTTCCAGTAGTGGCATCCTTCAAGTTGTTGGTCTCCAGAAACATCTGGAACCGGTCCATGTATGAGTCCCAGTCTTCTTATGCTGGGTTGAATAGAGCGGGTGGTATGGTGCCGCTGGTCATGGTTTCCGCCGTTGATGCACCTTCAGCCACATGCTCTGTTTAGTGCTCTGTAGTGTTCAGTCAGCTCTGACGTCTCCATATCCCATCCTCATCGCCAGTGTTAAGTTCTGCGCATGGGTGCAAGGAACGGAGATGAGACGGTGAACAGTGAACTTCAACTCTTTATTAATCATTCTGAACAGAGCAAAAACCTAGGGCAGCAGCAGCCTTTTTATAGGCAAGCTGCTGATCTAGTAACCAATAAGAAACGTGGAGTGTTAACCCCCTTAACCAATGAGAGTGGCTTGTTAACAGCCAATCAGATTCTCCTGAACGGACTAATCCGATATCGCTATTATCGGCCAAACAGAAGTGCAGGATTAGAACCCTGCTATCTTGTAAAGGTTTTGATAAACTTTATTTAAGCGTTTTATGAGTTCATAACAGGTACGAACTGGTAGAATCCCACCCCTGCTCTCAGGCTTTATCTTGTAGCTTAAAAAGTTACACATTGGCAAGTTTTTATCTATTAGTTTTTATCTATTAAAAAAAGGATTGGACTCAATTGGATTTCACCATGTTTTCTTTGGGTTTATATCCAATCCCTTGACTCCGAAGCTGTTCAACTCACAATAAACCACAAGAAATTCAATTCCTGTGGTGTACTCATGAGGATCAGCTATCCAGAGCACAAGTGGGTGATTTCCTGATCTCTCCTTCTCTGGACAGAATTTCATTACCCAGAACATGTTGGCATAGCCATCAATATTCAGTGCAATGGTGTCTTAGCAATGCTCACAGGGATATCTCCCAAACCATGAGTTCTCACTCAGAAGCTGCATGGATAATAATTTATATAGGTAGTTTCATTATTTTTTTTCAAATAACTTTTGAAAATAGAGAAAAGGTATATTTAGCAATAGCAATAACACTTAGACTTATATACTGCTCCATAGTGCTTTACAGCCCTCTCTAAATGGTTTACAGAGTCTTCTTCTTTTGCTTTTCTGCTTACTTTCTCATGCCTCAGTTCTTCACCCCAACTGACAGTATTCAAATCTATTCTTCCTTCAGTTTTTTGCCCACCAAACTATCTTCCACCACTAAACTATCTTCCCTTTGCTGTATTTCTATTTTTCAAAAAGATGTAGTGATAGCAAAGAAAGATTGTCTATTCATCTCATAACAGAACATTTTATTTTATTTTTAATTTTATTTTTTTTCAAGTCTCTTCCTTTCCTAAGTCCATTCTATTTAGGCAAATTGAAAACTTCCAATATTTATTGAATTTTCTGTTCCTTTGACATCCACACCTGCCTTGCAGACATAATTTTCTATTGTAAGTGTGCATATCCCTGTAGGAAATGTGCAACGTTTTCTGTGTTTGAAATCTGAACAATGCAGGAAAACAAATCAGATATTCAAAGATAATTGAGTAACTTGCCCTTTCAAATTTAATATCGATATTGACCACAATCCAAACAATTAATAACAAACATCTCCTTTTCTGCTGCCATCCTGCTGTTTTAATCTAAAAATATGCAAATTGCAGGAGAAATGAAACAAAGTTTGTGAATTTTAATGTCCAATTATGTCTTTCTTTCTTTCTTTCTTTAACATTTTTTTTTCAGGTGTTAAGTGCCTTTCATGTTCAAACAAACTACTGCTAAAAACAGAAAAGCTGCTGAAATGTTAATCTGGCATTACATTGCACTATGGTGTTGTTTCTAAATAGGAATATTTGAAATACAAAGCTCTTTATCAACGAAGCATATTATTAGTCCTTCTAAATGGGTTCAGTTAACTCTGTAGATTTTTTTAAAAAAAGTTTTTATTTTTTAAGACCAGCATATATAAACAAAACATAAAAAAATAAAACCATCTTCCATTTTATATACATACAGTGTGTCAGTTGGTTACAAATCTTTTGTGCTATCCTTTTGTAGTCATTACTCACAGTTTGTATCAATTTTCACATTGTCAAACTAACATATGCTTATATACAGTATTTATCAGTTATTAATCATCCATGACTAAACTATTTATTCCATCATTTTATATGAGATATTCCAAATTTTATTTTAAAATTTATATTATATTTTCATCCAATGGTTATATATCAATCTATTAAACTTCTATTGCAAAATTATCTAGTCTATTACATTACCATGTCATTTCATCCAACCTTTGATAAAACAAATTCCCTATCATATAAAATTGTTTATCTTCTTGTACTCTAATTTCAAATGTCAATTTACTCATTTTAGCACAGTCCATAATTTTCTTAATAACTTCCTCCTGCATGGGTATTTTATCGTTTTTCCAATTCTTAGCAAATACAATTCTAGCCACTGTTAAAACATTTACAATCAAATATTTCAGCTCTTTGTTGTATATTTCCAGTATAATTCCCAATAAAAAGATCTCTCACTTAAAGTCTACATGTTGCTTTATAATTTTTCCAACCATGTGTGGATTTTAGTCCAATATTTTTTGGTGTCTGAGCATGTCCACCACATATGGTAATATGAACCAGATATCTGATGAAATTTCCAACATTTATCCGATTTATTCTTAAATATTCTTGCAAGTCTTGTCAGGGGTAGATGCCACCTGTAAAACATCTTATACAAATTTTCTTTATATGCAGTTGACATTGTCATTTTATAATTCTGAGACCACAATTTTTGCCATTTTTCTAAATCAATCCCATATCCAAAATTCTTCCCCCAAGCAATCATCTTTTCTTTAACTTGTTCCTCCTCCAATTTTAATACTAATAAGATAAGATAAGATAAGATAAGATAAGATAAGATAAGATAAGATAAGATAAGATAAGATATATTTATTGTCATTGTAGTCAGAACCTGAGAACAATGAAATAAGGTGCTCTTTCACAACATACAACTGAACAACATCAAAAACCATATACAAATAACAATGTAAAACAAATTAAAACAAACAACTGTTAAAAAAACTATACAACCGAGATATATATATGTTAAGACCACCAGATTCATAACTCTGCATTTAACCTGATCACAGCACTTGGGTAAAAGCTATGTTTAAATCTACTTGTCCTGGCTTTCAGCACTCTATATCGTCTTCCTGATGGTAGGATCTCAAACAACGAGTGGCCTGGATGTGAAGGGTCTCTCAAGATCTTTTGTATCTTCCTTCTACATCCCATGTTATACAAATCCTCCAATGAGGGAAGAGAACATCCGCTGATCTTTTGTGCCCATTTTATCACTCTTTGGAGTGCCCTTTTCTCCACCTCTGTACAACTGCTAAACCACACACAGAGGCAATCAATAAAATGCTCTTTATAGAGCTTCGATAAAAGGCAATCAACAGACTCTCTGGCAGTTGTTGTGATCTTAGAAGTCTTAAAAAATACAGTCGTTGATGAGCCTTTTTTTCTAGGGCTAAAGTATTTGCCCCCCATGTTCGATCTTGTTTCAGGGTGATACCTAGAAACTTACATTCTGCCACCTGTTCTACCAAAACACCATTGAGGTACAATGGCTGGATATCCGAACTGCTCTTCCTGTAATCCACTATGAATTCCTTCATCTTATTTATATTAAAAATAAGATTGTTTACTTTGCACCAGAGGGACAACTGATGAACTTCATCCCTGTAAGCAGACTCATCATTATCAGAAATGAGCACCACCAACGTTGTATCATCTGCAAACTTAATGATCTTATTACTCAGATGGATAGAGGTACAATCAGACGTATAAATAGTGAATAAAAGTGGACTCAATACACAGCCCTGTGGAGTGCCAGCATTGAGGATCTTCACAGAAGAGATTGTTAATTCATCCTAACCCTTTGTGAACAATGTGATAAAAAATTCAGAATCCATCAACATATAGAGTCCGGTAGCTTCAGATCTGTAAGTTTAGACATCAATCTGTGGGGTAATATTGTGTTGAAAGCAGAACTAAAATCAACAAATAATATTCTGACATACGTTCCTTTTTTCTCCAAATGAGATAGGGCAGTATGAAGAACAGTATTGACCATAAAGTAAATGCCCATAAAGTTTTAAATTACCTTTTCATCAGTACCAATCAAAATTTTATCTAAATCAGTCAACTTGTCATAAATACCTTCTGCTTTAGAGTCTTTATTAAACCTAGATTGTATTTGCAAATATGAAAACCAATTCATGTTTACACCTTGTTCTTCCAACACTTGCATAGATTTAAGTTCACCCTTTTCATTCAATATCTCACCATATCTAACTGTTTGTCCCTTTTTATATATTATTGGATGAGAAAAAGCTTCAACAGTAGATATCCATAATGGAATTTTTAAGTAGTATTGTCTTTTTATCTTCTCCCAATTCAAAAGCAATGCCTCTCGAATGTAATGTCTTTTAAAATACTCTGTGTTTTAGTTCCCTTGTATCAAAGGAAAGCATGCCATCCCAACAGCAAGTCATGCCCTTCTAAAGTCAATAGTCTACTGTTCCTTAGTGTTATCCATTCTTTTACTCACATCAAACTTGTCGCCTGGTAATACAACTCCCAATTGGGCAAGGCAAACCCTCCTCTTATTCTTGGATCTTGTAACAGTTTTAGTTTTATTCTTGCTTTTTTATCCTGCCAGATGTATTTCATCACAATTCTCTTTCCCTAGTCAAATTGGAATTTTCTGGAATAGATATAAAATTCTAGGCAATACATTCATCTTAATTGTAGATATTCTCCCAATCAATGATAATTGTAAATTTTCCCATTTTGTCAAATCTGTCGCAATCTGCTGTTTGAGTTTAAAATAATTGTCCTCCTTCAGTGTGCTACATCTTTCTTTCGTCTTGCTATCATATTCTTTGTTAATATCTTTGTTTTTTTGTTATTTATTTTCAAACCTGCTACTTTTCCATATTCTTCTATTTTTTTCTATTAATTTAGGTGCTATTTCCAATGGATCCTCTAATATGAATACTAGGTCATCTGCAAAGGCTTGCAACTTATACTCTTCCTTTTTGATTTTCATTCCTTTTATTTCTTTTTCTTCTCTAATATTCCTGTTCAGCACTTCCAATATTAACACAAACAGCAGAGGTGAGAATGGACGACCTTGCCTTGTGCCTTTTCTTATGTCTATAGATTCTGTTAGTTCTCCATTTACCATAACCTTTGCAGTTTGTTCATGGTATATTGCTTCAATGGCTTGGATAAATTTTTTACCAAAGCTCATTTGTAGCAATTGAAATAAAATAAATCACCAACTCACATTATCAAAGGCTTTTTGTGCATCTAAAAACATCAAGGCCATTTGCTTTTCAGGATGTGCCTCATAATATTTCAGAGTATCCAAAATAATTCTCACATTATCTTTGATTTGTCTCTTTAGCAGGAATCCATTTTGGTCAATATGAATAAAATTATTTAAATATCTTTTTAGTCTTTCTGCCAAAATTGAAGCAAAAATTTTCTAGTCTGTATTTAATAGGGATATAGGTCGATGTTGTAACTATGTATCATTCATGTGTTTGCAACATTGTATCATTCACGTGTAATCATTAACTTCTGTCTCTTCAGTGACCTTTGCAAGGCACGTACAAGGGACAAGGAGCTAGACGATTGTTAATAAGCTTATCCACATTGTAAATAATCTGTCCGGTATGCAGCTTTGTAAACATGCACATCCTGATGAGATTACCATGTTTGACTTGAGCTTTGATTAAATCATTTTCTTGTAAAAAAGCACAATAAAAGAGCGTGTGCCAAGACATTCGGGGCGCGCTCATCAACAGGAAACTTCGCTTCTTGTCATTTCTCTTCCCTTCACTCCCTTTCTTGAGCCGCCCATCAGATGCGGGATAGCAGATACCGCATTCTGGTGACCCCGACGTGACTCCCTAAGGGGGATACGTAGCGACGCGCCCATATCTTATCAGCTCAATGGGAGCTGTGCATCACCAGGCCTGAAGCGAATTGCACATCATCGGATCTGAAACACGGTCTTGACTTTCGTAAGTATGGGTGGAAACTTTTCTCAACAACAGACGCAGCATCTGAAGGAATTGAGGATGTTAGTCGCTTCTTCTTCTAAATACTCTGCTAATTTAAAGGGCTCGCCTGTAAAAATGAAACCTATTGCTACATTATTGGCTTATGTGTGGCAACATTGTCCTAATTATTCAGAGGAAGGGTCCTTAAAAATTTCCACTTGGCAAAAAATTGGTGAACATCTCCATAGTCCTCCTTGTGCACCTATTGGCATTTTGGTCACTTGGAGGAAAATTATGGAGGCTTTAATGGTCCATTACAAAATAGAAGCAGGGAGTGTGCTTGAATCTTCCCCGCTAAGTTATGATAACTTTTCAATTTTCCCTAACTCAGGCAGAAGCTGCTGCCATTATTCAACAATGCCCCACATGTAGTAAGCAAGGACATTCCATTCCCATAGGAGTAAATCCTAGAGGATTAAAAGCTTGTGAAATTTGGCAAATGGATGTAACTCAGTATCAAAACCTTTTGCCCCTTGGAAATATTTGCACGTTTCCATCGATACATATTCAGGGTTTATTCTGGCTACTCCTCAAAGGGGAGAAACTGTAAAACATGTCATCAATCATTCAATTCGTACCTTTGCCTCGCTGGGACATCCAAAAGAAATCAAAACTGACAATGGACCTGCCTATACAAGTTCTGCGTTCCAGGACTTCTGTAACAGATGGGATGTAACCCACAAGTTTGGGATTCCCTACAACAGCCAGGGGCAGGCTATTGTGGAACGAGCGAACTTGTCTCTGAAACGTGCTCTTGATCGATATTCGTTGCGGGAAAAACCCCTGAACCTCCCAGCATTGCAAAATTCTCTTAACATTTGTCTTTACATTTTAAACTTTCTTAATCTGACTGGCATTCGTCCCACTTCTGCTGCTTCGCGTCATTTTTCCTCCCCCTCACCCCCGCCTAACAGACCTCTGGTATATTATCACAGATTGCCAGATCCTGCCTGGCAGGGTCCTGCTGAGCTTCTCACTTGGGGATGAGGCTACGCTGCGATCTTACTGCCAGACAAAACCACTTGCTGGATCCCTGGTCGGGCAGTAAGACCCTATCATGGGAATTCCTCCGCTACATCTGTATCTTAAAAACTCTTCCTGATATTCTTGCCTATATCTTCTTTGCAATTTCTACCTTACTTCAACAAAACCTATGCTTCCTGTCAAAAGACTATTCGTGTTAAAACCATTTCATTAACAGAAGGCTATTATACTTGCTCCATGTGGGTACGTCATGAAAATGCTACCCGTAGTTTTCACTCTGTCACTTCTGTTTTATTTTAAAAAACACTCTACCACTCGCTCTTTTGTTCCTTCTTTACTCTTCCTATGGAAAGGAACCTTAAAATCTTTTCCTCTATTCAATCTAAAACATAGGGGGACCTAGATGTCCTTCTATTGTATTATGGGTTTCCCCACCCCAACTAACATCCTTGATGAATTACCAAATTAATCTTTATTGTCATTATTGTAATTATTATCCTTTTTCTACTAATTGCATTCCCTCCTCATTTCGCAAATGTTCTACAACTAACTTGTCCATAGCCCTCTCTCCTGCTTGTGATGTTTTTATATACCCGAACTCTGATCCTGTCAACAAACGACGCTTCAAAAGAACTGTCCATGACGATCTGCAGAGCTTCATAGAAGATATAATATTGCTTGGACTATAACTGACTTTCAAGGAGTTTGTTTAAGTTCTACATCCAATTTTTCTCGCATAGAAGACTTCTACCCACCACTTCAATTCGATTTGGCAGATGCACCCACACAACCAGGGGATATCCTGCAATCTACACCACTTCAGGGGGAACTTTAACATCACGCCTGAAAGGAATGTATTTTATCCCTGGCAATAATTTTGTTTGGACTTGTTCCACCGGTCTCATGGCATGTATCCACGGGGATGAAATTGTTAAACCCAAAACATTTTGCATTCAAGTATGGCTTGTGTGTATAACTCTGATGATTTTATATCCCTACAGGTATCCATGGAACACCCCCTTTTTTGCAAAATCGTAAAGATTTAGATCATTATTTTTTAAAACAAGGGGGATTGTGTGCTATGGTTAAAGAAGAATGTTGTCTTTATGCTGATAGCGGGGGGGGGGCTTGTTTTCTATTTCGCCATGGTTTACAACCTTTTTAACTGCATTGGCAGGATCATTAATAATCATTATATTGATATGTATTATAGGACCTTGTTGTTTTAATAGAATATTGCAATTTTTGAAAAATCAATTATCCTCCATAACTGCTTATGTTAATGTGCTATTGCAAGTTCATGTTATATCCTCAACACCGGATGAAAAAATGTCATTGCTGAGTTACCGCTCCTTGGACAACCCTGACGCTGACGGGTCGCACTCTTGCCTAGATGACGGGGACGGCGAACATTTCATAAAAATGGTTCCTGTCTTCTCGGATGAGGAAGAAGACTCGTCATAAATAATAAAAACAGAGGAGATGTTGTAACTATGTATCATCCATGTGTTTGCAACTATGTATCATTGCAACTATGTATCATTCATGTGTTTGCAACATTGTATCATTCACATGTAATCATTAACTTCTGTCTCTTCAGTGACCTTTGCAAGGCACGTACAAGGGACAAGGAGCTAGACGATTGTTAATAAGCTTATCCACATTGCAAATAATCTGTCCGGTTTGCAGCTTTGTAAACATGCACATCCTGATGAGATTACCATGTTTGACTTGAGCTTTGATTAAATCATTTTCTTGTAAAAAAGCACAATAAAAGAGTGTGTGCCAAGACATTCGGGGCACGCTCATCAAGAGGAAACTTCGCTTCCTGTTGTTTCTCTTCCCTTCGCTCCCTTTCATGAGACGCCCATCAGATGCGGGATGGCAGATACCGCAGGTCTATAATTTTTAACTTGCTGCAAGTCAGTATCCTCCTTCGGTATAAGTGTAATATATGCTTCTGTCCATGTTTTGGGTATTCTTTTTTTTAGCATAACTTCGTTTATGACTTCTAACCGATGAAGATTTAATGTTTCCTGAAAAGTCTTGTAAAATTACGCGGGCAAGCCATCTGGACCTGGTGCTTTTCCAACATTATGTTTTTTTAAGGCTTAGTCAACTCTGTAGATTAGATGCTGATGATCAACCTGCATCTCTTTTGCATGATACATACTCAGAACTAGTCTCATCATGAAACAGAGTGGGGCACCTGTCTTAGATGTCAAATGCCAAGGATATTGGGCTTACCTCACAATGTTAGTTTTATGATCAACATGATTAATTTTGGGGGCACTCCAAAACATTGATTCTCAAAGCAATTGTGTAGGCTGTATATCTGCAGCATGTTAAGGGAGAAAAAGAAATGAAACTGAGTAAGCCTTTAAAAACACTAAAAATTGTGATGAAAATGCAGCTACTAGGTCTTTAACTCTTCTGATTAAATGATGTAAAATTCCAGCCTGCTTTATTTCCCTGAGCTACTTTGTAATGTTCTTGCGTTCAGAGGATGAAGCCATCCCATTTGTCAGTGTTAAAGTAAATGCAGTCTGCTAATCCAGTTGACCAAGCAGTACTGTGATGGCAGATTTGGAATATCAAGTTTCAGGAGTTGGCTTTGTGCCAGGAGGGAGATTTTTAGTTAGCTAATATTTCATCTAGAAAATCTCTTTTTCAAACCTCCAGTAACATGGATGGTTACAGAAGAAACCAATAACTTATTTTCCTCTTGCTGATAATCCTCCATAACACAAAAGTGAATACTTTTACACAAATTGTTTTCACTACAAGAGAATGTTTCCAAAAGTAATTGTCACTCTAAAATGTCCTTGAATTGACTCCTGGTGACTATATAGGAGCATACATTTGCATTTTTCTTGGTTGTTTTATGGAAGTGATCCATCGTTGCCTTCTGTAATATGTTTCCACTTTCCAGTCTAGCTTACAGTCCTAATATTCACTACCATTTCCATAACCCGGAATGGGCTAATCAGATACTACAAGACATGCAGTTATCCCTATCTGCCATATTATTTGTCCAAGCAATCCACCAGTCATAATCTGGTGTTATTACCTAAGGTGGAGTCAGCTCTAATGCTTTAGAGATTATTACAATTTGCTTTTCAAAATCAATTGTCTCTCCCTTACAATTTCTGCTTACCCTGTAAGTTTCAACATAATGGAAACCATTCAACTGCCAACTATGAAATGGCATCATATGGATTGGACTTTGGAAATGTGCCTGTCTTGCCCCTGTACCTACCCTCTGAGAGGTGCAATGCAATAGTGGGATACAATTTTTTTTTTTTACTACCGGTTCTGTGGGTGTGGCTTGGTGGGCATGGCAGGGGAAGGATACTATAAAATCTCCAGTGAAAGATGGCATTTGCTGGTTCTCCAAACTACTCAAAATTTCTGCTACCTGTTCCCCAGAACTGGTCAAAACCTGCTGAATACCACCTCTGTTGCAATGGCTCCATGGCTTAAATGATGCAGGAAAAGGTCAATGCTCCATCAGTTTGAACCTTACTACCACATGACAGGATGAGCTTCTGTTACTTGTCCCAACTCCTGCCAAGTTTGAAAGTATGCAAATGCAAGTAGATAAATAAGATAACAGCGTTTAGTGTTTTGCTATATCCTCTGCATTGCAGGATGCTGTCATGCTGACTATGTTTTAGAAATTCTGTTTATATAAAGCACCACAGAGCAATGGAAAACATTACTTTAGCATGTACCCTATAAGTTTTTAGATGATCCTTAAAAATGTGTCATCCCCTTTCCCTTGACTCCAATTCTGGGTAAATTAGTGGTGTGCCTATTATTTGTTCTGTATTATTTATGTATTATTTGTTCTGAATGTGATAGGTGTTAACTCCACTATAGGATACTTGTTTTGTTCCTTTTGTTGTGTGTATCAGATTGGATTTAATTTTATACTGTCCAGAGTCTGTTTTGAATGATAAATTAGAATTAGCAATAAATATAAATAAATAAAATTAGAACAACAGTGACAGAATGGGTAAGGACATTTCTTGAAAACTAACTCAAGGCTTTGCAAGTGTATAACTCTTACTTTCAAAAAGATGTCTAAATGTGCAAAGGAAAACCTAGCCAGACTATGTGCCAAAAGCCTAAACCTTACTACCTTTTCCTTGATTCTTGGCTTATGTATTTTGCAATAATTCTTTTGCAGGAATCTAATCAAGGAAAATCACATCTTTCTAAATGAATTATCTTAATAAAGTATATTCACCAACACAGTTTTTGTAAAATTTCTCATTGCCTTAGTTCATTTAATTAGGTATTCAGCTTCAAGATTATATAATGCAGTATGAGAATTTTATATTGTTTAGACTTGAAACTAGAAGATTTATTGCTACGTTTGAGTGCATACTTCTCTTTGTAAGAGAACTGAATAAAACATGAAACAAAAAGCAGGAATAAAAATGACAGCCCACCTTTTGTTAGAGCATAGTGGTTGCCCTGTTTTAGTTTATCTGCTAAAAAAAATCTTTGCATTTGTCTCAAGAGCCTTCCCCACTTAAAAAAAAAAAGAGAGAGAGAGAGAGAAAGAAATAAAGTCACAAAGTAAAGACCAAATGGCAACAATCAAGAAAAGGCAAACCAAACTCCTATTGTGGATCAATTTTAAACAATAAAAAAATATTTACCAAAAAGTTGTGAAGGGGATATGAAGTGACAGGGCTGAAGTTTCAGACTGTCAGAAACATTGTCACGGAGTGTCTGCTTACTTAAAATGAGTTTTAGATCTTCAGGAACATATGATTTCAATCTTAAGATACTGAAGAAAGAGGGGGAAAGTCTGTTTTAGGAATTGCCATTAAGGAGCCCTGGAAAACTGATCAAATCTTCAGAAATTGATCTGTAAGTACCTTGAAAACAATGTGATACTTATCAGATGTCAGCATACATTTTTCAAGAAAAAAAAATTCTTGCCACAGTAAACATCTTTTTTAAAAAATAGGAAGCTCCCTTAATAGATTCTGGGAATTTTATAAGATATAGCATCCCTTAACATGGGCAAAGAATTTGACAAATTACCTCATGTTATGCTGACTAGCAAGCTAATTAAATTTGAGTTGGATGCCATGACAAGTGGATACATAGCTGGTTTGAAAATTGTCCTCGAAGGATGTTCAGAAAATTGGAGAGACATATCAACTGAATGCCATAAAGATAAATTCGGGATCTTCTACTTTTCAATATTTTTTATTAAATGTTTGGATAATTGATGGCAGGAATTTCTATTAAATTTGTAAATGATGAAACATTGGATAAGATAACTCATAACCCAATGGAAAGAAATAAAATGATTCTGATAGACTTGAGGAATTCAGTGAAAGTAATAGCATGAAATTTGAAATTAATAGCATGAAAGTTGTTCTCAGGAAACAAAAGCCAAATGAAGAACTATAAGAAGTGGGATATTTGGTTTAGTAATAATGTTTGTGAAAAAGTTTAGGCATAGTTGACTGCAAATAGAATCTTAGCCAATAGTATGGTCAAGTCAGATTGAAGATAAATTTATTTCTAGAATGCACCTGCAGAAGTAACATTTTGAAATCATACACATAATTCTACTCCATTGTGTTTTGCTCAAAGCTCATCCCGTGTCAAAATCTGCCCCCCATATTTTAATAGGAATTAATTAAAATCAGAATCAATTTTAAAAATAGGATAAAAAGATAAAGGAATGGTAACTCAAACCCCACAGAAACAGACATTGAAGCTCCTTGTTTTGCTTCACCTTGAAATATGATAACCGAAGAGACATATATGGTTTTTTCAAATGCAGGTAAGGCCATCACATAAAAGAAAGTCAATATTTTCTCTCATTGCCAAATGCAGGACATAGAATAATGGATCTCAAGTTATAAGGAGGAAAATTCTACCTACAACTGAGAAAACTTCCTAAAAGTAAGAGTGCTTTAATAGTGGAGCTAATTTCCCAAAGATATTGCTAAATGTTCCTTCCTCAGATATTTTCAGGTGGACTGAAAACAGTCATCTTCTAGGAATGTTTTAATTTGGATTATTGCCTTCAGCAGAGGTTTCAGTGAATTGAATAGGTCTTAAAAACAATTTTGCAAACAGGCTCTCCAACTGAACTTATACAAATACAATTTATACCATTTATTTATTTTCAAATTTGTATGGCCACCTCACAAAGAATGATTGAGCAATGTACAACAATGAAGTAAAATAACAAATATATAAAACTATAAAAAATATAAAACAATTACTTTGAATTTTCTTCTCACATTTCCTTCTTCTGCAACAGTCCTTTCTCTAAAGGCTGTGCATCTTTCTCCCCTTTCTCAGATGGTGTTTGCTCTTCCATCACAGGAAGTGTGTTCATGCATTTCTAACTACCTATTCATAAAATGGGAATTGACCACTGCAGCTTTCTGTTTTCATTCCAGAGTTCTAGGAACACTTCTGTGTGCAACCTAAAATATCAAAGCACCAGACAGAACCAAATGAGAACATCCATTTGTGTCCTCAATTGCTTTCATCTCTGACCATGCAGAGATTTGCAGATTCAGTTTATTCCTTTCCCATTTGTTTTTCTTTCTTGCACTTCTGCCTCCCTCACTTTTTGTCATAGCTTGCTGTAGGAAAAGACAATAAGAACTTACATCTTCTTTAGGATATGTAAGTTGGCCTGTTAAAAATGCTGGCCTGTCTCGGATAATATCTAGATCAGCTTTTGTTTGGGGCTTTTGTTTGCTAACTAGAAGCAATTTCTTGATTCTAGTTAGCAGCAAAATATCTACTGTACAATGAGCACATCAATGCATTTGAAAGCTTTCTCAGACAAGCGTTTAATGCATTTGCACAAGTTGTACTCCAGAGCTTCAAGGAGGGAAACACACAGGCTTCAGATCAACTGACAACACTCTGTGAAAGCCTACTTTGCATTTTTGGACATATGTTCAATTTCAGCTCATGAGCTAGCAACTTTCTGGCCTGATGCACTAGCTGCAAAAGGCTTCATTTTTCTTATTTATTGGTTCAGCAACATGTCTCATGGAGTATATTGCAAGATGTCATTCTAACAAGCATGTAAATAGGCTGTAGAATCAGAAGCAGATTTCACACAAGACAAGTTCCTCTCTTCTTTCCTTTCTATCAGTGGGTTTTAGTGCTAAATGCCCAGCGGGATCCATCTAGTTTACAAAGGCGTTGCCTTCTTACCCACAGTGTGTGCTCAAATATACCATCTCACACAGAGAGATTTTTTAGCCCTCTTTGCTTTTCTGGCTGCTCAGCTCATATTTGTCACAAGTTTGCAAAATCCTGTGTCTAAAGAAAGCAAAAGCACCATGTTCATCGCTAATCTCATTACAGTAACAGCAAGAGAACTAACACCCCAAAGTATCACTGGCAAGCCAGTGACTGTATAGACACACACTTCCATGCCATGCACAGCGTGATTCCCTTCAGAACATGCATAGCCATTGCCTCACTTCAACAATGGACAACGCCAAGTGTGTGTTTGTAATTCCTTGCTACTGAGCCCCTTTGGCTTTCTTTTAAATGGAACACAGCCACAAGGGAACAAAGTCACTGTCTCAGCTTCCATTCCAAAGGCCAGAGCTTTGCCAAGACACAAAATACTTTCCTTGCTTCATTTTCTCTCTGAACCTGAAAAGACCTGTCAAAAACTGACTTTTTCCTTCTTTTCCCCCTTTTGAAAAATGGAAAAAAAAAATTTTTTTTTTTTTAAAACTTATTCTTTGAATGCTTTACTATCTCTTTTTTTCTTTCTATTTTTTAAAGCTTACTATTGTCATGAGATGGTGGAGGCTGCTGTTATTGTTTTATTCTGTTGGTTCAAGGATCCTAGCTTTCAGAGGTTGCTATTATGCACTGAAAAGAAAGGGAATATCCTTTCACTTTAATACTTTAGATCAAAGGTAAAGAACAACTTTAGTTAAGTGCCTGCTTTTATGGGCAGACAAATGTTTGCACTGGTTTTTTTTATAGGGAACAATTTTGGAAAACTGCAAAAACTGAGCCAGGGTAAACTTTTGTCAAATGGCCTTCCCGTTAATTTAAGGGGGAAAAAAATGTAAAAAGGCTTTTGGGGAGCTTGGTGAATAAAAAAAAGCAAACCACTCCTAAGCTCCTTAACTATTTTAGAAATAAAATTTCTCTCTCTGCCCTCTTTGTCCTTTTCTGGGGAAAGCTGAATATTAACTGGACATTATTTCTAATTATCTCATCACACTATGAAAGTATTATCCGGAAAAAAAAAAACATTCAAATTCTTCCTCAACCGACTCTATGGCAGATTTTTGTTTCTTTAAAATCCAGATCTAAACTAGTGGGAAAAATGTTGTGTCAACATGGGACATTCCTTTTTGCTAGGTTATTGTGAGAAGAGAATTAAAATGGTATTGATCCTGTTCCAATGGGTATTTCAGAAGGTTGCAAGTATCAGGTGAACAGGTCATACTTCCTCACATGAACTAGCAAGTAGCCAGCCACAGAAGAATCAAATCAATATTCCTGCGTAATAAAAATCACATTCTAGTTCATCTCATGTTCTGTACTACATGCCAAGATTAAAATAGTACAACAGAGCCATTGTGGAACAGCAGTTATGTCAGAATTCCAGCAATCACTCTAATTAAATCATGATTCTTGAGCCAAACTTCAAAAAACTTCAAAGGATTCATTAGAGGAGACATACTGGCACTGCCCTGTATGAAGCCAACTCTGGCATATGTAATTTACAGTCACCTGTGACCCTGTTTCCCCTCTCCCCCCGGGTGTCTCATAAGCCAGATTCTCCAATTGAGCACATTCACAGATTGGGTGTCATCATTCATGTTCTCCAATTAAATATATCCACAGGCAAAAACTCTAGTATTTTAGTTACAATCTTTTAAAGATAAGAGTTAGAATGTACTTTCACTTTCAACTGTTGCACTGCTCTTCCAGATTTCCTTCCTTCTTCTCTTTTTTTAATGGCAACTACTAAAACAGGCATAGGAATGCTTTATGAGTTGACAGGTTACACTGCTGGACTAGACCTCAAAAGGCTATATATTTTTATCCTTCTTTAGCCATGAAGCTAAGGTGATTTTAGATCAGTCACCCTCTCTCAGTCCAACCCATCTCACAGAGGGTAACAGGGAAAATAGGAGATGATAATATTATATATAGTACCTTGACTTATACAAAATCCAGGCAGCATGTTTTTGGAGATTATTAGCATGCAGTTCAGGGGTGTCCCAAAGGAGCTTTTTTCAAGAGGCTGTTAAACATCATTGACGCCCCATTAATATTCATGTGTGTAACATGCAAAGTGAAGTCTGATGTCAGACTCCACTCATTGGTCCAGCCACTGATGGGAATATTGAAGTTCCGTCAGTGGCTGAAATGTTGGACAGCACCGGCTATAAAAGCTGGCGCCTGCTACAGCTTGCCGCTTTTCCCCCTATGTTTAAAATAAACAGTTTTCTGCAACTCCTATGGTCCTGCCTATTCCTTTTGTGCACCCACTTAACAGAGGTAACAGGACTTTCTTCTTTTTCTTTCAAGATGTTTTGCTCTGACATCTGAAGAAGCTTCTTGGATGAGAAGCAAAATGTTTTCGAAGAAAAACAAGAACGTCTTGAAAAAAAGCTTTTGGGAGGCAATTGGACTTTGTTTTTCCTTGAAGACATTTCGCTTCATGTCTAAAAAGCTTCTCCAGTTCTGAAGAACTGAAGAAGCTTTATGGATGAGAAGTAAAATATTGTCAAGGAAAAACAAAGTCCAGTTGCCTTTTGAAAAAGCACCTTTGGGACATATAAATCTAATAAATAAATGTACCACAAATAATGCACTCAGAAGTCAGCTAAACAATTATGTTGAAGCAATTATTCTTATTTATCTTGTTGAACAAGAGCTGTCAGCTCCTGTTTGAAAATGTCTACCCTTACATTTTAATGCTGAAAAGTATTTTGCGCAAGATAGTACCTTAGTCTTAATTTATGACTGGTTACTTTTGAATTGGAACATCTAGGAAGCACTTGCTACACAGTTTACATCCCTAATTTATACAGCTAAGACAAGAGTATGATGTACAACCTGCCACCCATTCTGCAACGTGCATTCTATTTATAATAATTGGGAATTATTTGACACATTTCTGTATTTAAACTTGACTTTGACAGAAATCAAAATCAGATTTCTGGTAAATGTGGGACAAGCTGCACAACTTTTTCAGAATAAACAAGTGGAATGTGTTCATAGGGGGAATTGGATTAGTTGACTGGATTGGTTGGCATGCTTCATTTCTCTTATTGGTGAAAATACATCAAAACAACCTTTTAAAAAATACTTTAATTTCTGAGATTTTTTTGCCCCAGCATCCAAAATGGAGAAAGGTTTTGCTTTGTTTGTTTCAGAGGTTGCAGCCTTGGGACCTATTATGAGACTGCATCCCATTTAGTTCTACTTATTGGAATAAATGTGTATGGGAATGTCTTACATGGTTCCCTAGAAATGTTTCTATGCCATTATAGGCCATTTGTGTTACTCTATGGGCTGTTCTGTAAATGGCAATATGCCTGGCATGAGCAACCCTGAACAGATATAACCCTAATAAGAAGTATGAAGTCCATCACTGATGTTGAGTGCAAGTAAGGACAATGCTAAAATCCTAAGAGGATATCTGAAAAGGATTACTCACTGCCTCAATCTCTTTTCTTGCCAGTACCACACAAATGAAGCCATCTCCTCCAGGACATCTGTGCATTTACTACAAATATCTGCTACAGGAAAAAAAAATTACTGCACTCAGTTGTATGTGCTCCAGTTTCTGTGGTATAACAAAGTTTGTGCATAGTTTCTTGGCTGCATAGAAATCATTGTCTTTACAGTCACACAGGTGAAGTTTTTTCTTTTTACAAATGACTATGCTGTCAATTCTTCAAAAAGACCTCGACTGTGTATCAGAATGGTAAAACAAATGGCAACTTCAAATCTCAACAAATAAATGCTCTGTCTTACATATTGGGAAAAAAAAACAGAAAATAAAATACAAGCTTGAATAGTCAAGACCTTGTTGATGATCCAAACTTTGTCAAGGACTTTGGAGTACTCATCTCTAATGATCTAAGTGCTAGAGTACACTTTAACTACACAGCCAAAAAGGCATTAAGAGTTGTTAACCTAATCCTATGTAGCTTTTTCTCTGATAATATCACACTACTAACTAGAGCATACAAAACATTTGCTAGACCAATACTTGAATACAGCTCTTCAGTCTGGAACCTGCATTACGTATCTGATATTAATACAGTTGAGAAAGTCCAGAAATATTTCACAAGAAGAGTTCTCCACTCCTCTTCTCATTGAAGAATACCTTATGACACCAGACTTGAAATTCTAGACCTAGAAAACCTAGAATTATGCTGCCTTCAGTCTAATCTAAGTATAACACATAACATTATATATTGCAATGTCCTACCTGTTAATTAATACTTCAGCTTCAACCATAACAATACAATACCATTGTATGGTACCAAAACCCTAGCCACTATAGAAAACCCCAGCCACAGAATTATCAGAGAAGCCATAGAGATTGAAGAAAGACCTGAAAGCATGAATAGAAGAGATGATTCCACTAGACTGTCAATTATTTGGAAGCCTGCACTTACAAACAAAATATCTCCACACAAAAGCCAGGCAAACACCTGGGCACAAACAGATCCCCCCGATATCTCCAGCTCAAACACACCCCAACCAGGCACCCAGATGAAACCTAGCTTCCTAATAAATGATAGCCGTCCATTTACTCGGAGCCAAGCTGCACTAAAAGCCTCCAATATAGGAACTACAATGTTGCCAGCCAATCAAGACAAAAAAAGCCACAAAACAGACAGAAGATATTAGAAACACCAATCAAGCAGAACACAGCAAACTCCAAGACCAATAAACATAGACCAAGACTCCCAACCAATCAGGATGAAGAAAAAAACCATTCTGGCACAGCAGTAGGTTAGCCCCAAATTTAAAACTGAAACTGCTGTGAAAGTCTGACTCACAGACGAACACAATACAGAAGCCTGATGATGGCTGATGAGATTCTGCCGAAACATTGCTACAACTTTAAAAGCACAACTATAATGATGTGGGAAAATACCTGAAAAAAACTGAATACATGTAAGTACCCGTGAAAACTTAAGAAAACATGAACACACACACACACACACACACACACAATGTGTATATATATATAATGTATATATATATAGGTCTAGGTGTGTTCGGGTCTTTTCCCATGTAAGATTAAGAGTATCTTGGTGAAGTTTTGGTGAGGTCGCACTCGCCATCCTCAGGCTGGTGCTTTCGGCCTCGTGCCAGTGCAAGCAGTGTGAGATTGGAGCTGCCATCTCTCTATAAATACCAGTGTGTGTGTGGGGGGGGGGGGGGGCTGGTGTGATGGGCTGGTTGTCTATTCTTTTCTTCCTCTTCCTCTTCCTCTCCATCTTCCTCTTTCTCCCTCTGTGTGTTCCTCTTCTTTTCCCTCTCCTCCTTCCATGTCTCCTTCCATCTCCATCTCTTTCTCTTTTGTTTATCTTTCCCTCCGCCTCTATCTTCCTCCCTCCCTCCCTCTGTGTGTGTGTGTGTGTGTCTTTGTGTGTGTGTGTGTGTGTGTGTGTGTTCCTCTCTCTCTCTCTGATCTCTGCTAACTACAGTCTATGTTCCACTTAAAACCAAAATTAAATGTTGGCATTGAGTTTGAAGAAAGAGGACCAAATTAGTTTTGGAGTATTAGATTTACTGCTACAATAAATTAATCCATTAACATTCTCTGGGTGGTGATGGAATAACATTCAAGATTGCCAAAATAAAATGAAAAAAAAAAATATTGTACCAAACATTGGTGTAGACTTGTTAACAAAGTAATATGAATACATAGAATTTGTGCTTATCAATCACTATTAGTTAGGCAATTCTTTCAGGTGTAGGAAAAAAGCATTTATAGAGATTATATCATTAAATTTCCCATTCATTTCCATTCAATATGTCCCCATATTGAAACAAAGCTGAAAAACCAAATACTATCACTGAGTTTGAGAAATACCAAGTTAGCAAGAAGGTACAGGCAGTCCTCAATTTACAACAGTTCATTTAGTGACCGTTTGAAGTTACAAACAACACTGGAAAAGTAACATGATTCTTTTTCACCTTTACAACTGTTGCAACATTCCCACGGTTACATGATCAAAATTCAGACACTTGGCAACTGACTCATATAGTTTCAGTGTCCTGAGGTCACATGATCACCTTTGGTGACCTTCTAACCAGGAAAATCAATGGAAAGCCAGATTCATTTAACAACCATATTACTAACTTAACAATTGCAGTGATTCACTTAATGACTGTAGCAAGAAAGTCATAAAATGGGGCAAAATTCACCTAACAACTCTCCCATTTGGCAACAGAAATGTTGAACTCAATTGTAGCCATCACTATTGTTCAGGAATACATGGAAACTCTTTGATACAGTTAAATTACATGCAAATATGTAATTTAGAAACATTGTAGGACTAAGTTTGTAAAAGTTTTCTGAACTCTGTTTTTTTTAATTATTAAACTAAAAATACTGGGGTTGTATTGTTATATCACATACTGATGTTTCTTTTAGATTCATGAGTATTTTATATTCATATTTGATATGAACAGGTAAGTTAAAATCTCAATGAAAGTCAAAACATTTTTATTCAGGGTTTTTTAAAGGATCCAAATATCTTTTTGGGAATTTTAAAAATGTGATAAATTCTCCAAAGAAGTGATACTTATGACATGCTCCTGAAAGGTTTCTTCTATTGGCTGCTAAATTTTTATCCATTACCCCTATAATATGTTGGTTGTCTAAACTTGTGATATTTAAATTGCTCAAACAAGAAGAGTTACAGTATGCCATGATCTCTTCTAAAGCATTACCCAATCATTGGTTCACAATCTTTCTGATACTGAACAATAGGTTAGACATAAACAAAATCTACATATTTAATTAGGACTGACATAAATAGAAAGATGTATTCATACACTAAGCAATATACAAAGAATGTAGTGTAAATAAATATGTTTGTATGTAAGTGCACATGGATATATCTGCATACAGTGCTATGGCTCTTGATAAGAAAAGAGAGGTATAGAAAATAAAGTTTAGAAGACAGGATTTAACTGTACAATAACTATGAAATTACAGTGTCATGTTTCTTTCATGCATTCAAACTCTCTCTGTCATCTGAAGTGTCTACCCTGCTGGGAAGCATCAATTTGTTTGCGGATTTTACTGAGAAACATTCAGTCACACCATTTATAGCTACTGGAGCCTGTAAAACTATTACAAAGATTTAAATGAATGACTCTAGAAATATTTTTCCCCAAAGCTTTTGAAAGTTTGTTGTATCCAGCCACATATTCTTATTTAATAAGAATTTTGCTCTGAGGGACCATTGTTGCTTACTGCTAGTTACTGCTGTTTATCATTTAAAAAAAAAAAAAAAAAAAAGCAGAAATGAGACTCCCAGAAATGCACACCATGTTTATGTCTTTTTATCCCTCCAGCAACTAACAAAGTAAACTATAACTAGTTTTAAGGCTACAGTGTTATAACTGAATTGCTGTTCTTTTTCACACTGCAGTAAATTTTATTAGACTGTGTGGAGATTTCTGTTCTGAAATTAATTAATACATACACAATTGCTTTAAGTAAGATACTATGTGTATGTGTGCATCTGTTTGCATTCAGCTGCAAAACAGAGTTAAATCTGCTACATTGCTGGTTACCTGAAGGCAAAGATTCCCATGAAAACCAAGGCAAACCAAAATGGCGTTTTATAACTTTTGATTTTTTACCATACAGAAAGCATTCCATTTCAACTAGAATTGCATCCAAGTTCATAAAAATTAATCAGTCACATGCAAATTAAACAGAAGCCATTACAAAATAATTTTCTCTCTTTCTCATAGACATGGAGACATAAATTAATGTGGTAATAATTTCTATTGTCTGATTTCTCAAAGACATGGCAAAATAATCAAAAAATCTGTTGCTCCAGAGAAGTGAGAGAATGTTTATCCCTTTGGTTTTTTTTTAAAAAAAATTAATATAATTGACTGATTTAACAATAAATGGACAAGCTAATATCCAGCAGCATAAAGCATGAAACATTTATTTACTTCTGAGTTATAAACCACCATATTACAGATACATGCACATGTTTAACAAATTAACAGAGTTGGAAGGGATTTTGTAGGTTATCTCGTCCAACCCCCCACTTAAGCAGGGAGCACATACCATCTAACTAATGGCAGTCCAATCTCTTCTTGAAAGCCTCCAGTGATGAAGCTCCCACAACTCCCAAAGGCAAGCTGTTCCATTGGTTCATTGTTCCAATGTCAGAAAATTTCACCTTATTTCTAGGTTGAATCTCTCCTCAATCAGTTTTCATCCATTATTCCTTGGAAAATGTTCAAGAAGGCTAGGCCAAATCACTCTCCATATGCTTTACCAGGTAAGCCAGGTAGGGAATATGACCAAATAAGCTAATTCTACTTTATTGCAAAGCTACATTAATCTGAAAGTAAAATTATAAAATATTTATGGTTTCATTTTAATACTGAAAGATGCCCAGGACTAAGAGGCAGATGGCATGGAGATAACCTTCAAAGTGACATAACATCGTTTATATTAGCAATGCAGAGTTTATGATTATATGTTTCCTCATTAAATCCATATCTGACTGCTGATTCATACGAAGCATATCTATATACTTCTAAAACCTTTGTTGTCATGATTTTAACTGGCTAAAAAGTGCATCATTTTTTAACCAAAGCACTTCAAATGGACTAACTTACTTGCGTTCAAAATCTAAGACCATATCTCCTGAGAGAATGAAGTTTCGGTAGGTTGTGGCTGCTTCAATGCTAACAGCTGCACTGGGCTTCTGGGTTGCTGCTGCAATCATGTGATCTTCATTTTCAACACTCTGACAGTCTTGCAAACCCTCACTCTACCCCCATCCCCATCTAGAAACAGTGCTTATGTGCCTTGTCAGAGTATTTGTAGCATGACTACTATTGTGAGACCACCTAGGAGCAAAACAGAGCACACAGAGAAGGTTTGTCTTTTAACAATGGTTTATATACAAGACAGCTATATACATAAATATACATGGTAGGCAAATACCTGGCAATCAATCACTCTTCTTTACTCTGTATGAAGAACCATAATGGAGACAGAACAAGGAGAGAGAGGTATGCCCTCTCATGGCCTTATTTATATATACAGCTTCTTAAAGTGGTAAAACCCTGTGGGACCCATCCTCAGTCTTAAAGCAGCAATAACCATACTGATTCATCCTCATTGCATCAGCCTTACAGCAACTGGGCAGCTATTAAATGCTAGAAGGGAGAAATATTTCATATGCTCTCTGACAGATTCCCCACAAAAAAAGTCAATGGGGAAGCTGGCTGAAAGTCAGAAGTCACTCATGCTCCCTTTGCATTTTGCCTGACCTTGGTTATTCTGTTTCTCTGTTTAGATAAGGAAATATCTCTGAAAAAAATTATCCAAAGAAACATAAGTTGTCTAGTTAAAACTGAAAATTGATTCTGCTTAAAAAAAAAAACATACCTGGACAATTTCGCAATTTATAATATCTAATACAATATACTATTATATTGTATACCACCCAGATCACATTTTGTAAATTGGGCAACAATATAAAGTACATATGATAAATAAACAAAAATATGATAAATCAATACTTACTCTTTTAATGGACCATTCCTATGTTGTGCTTGGAGTATTGTCATTATGTATTATTTTCTTAGGTAGGATTAGGAGGTATTTCTAGCTAGATGCATGCTTGTCAATAAACTGAATATTCTAGATATATTTAAGTCTAAATTTAAGCCTGGATGTGGTCCAAAACCATGCTTAGCTGTCCTGACTGATGATGTCTATTAGGAAAGATGCAAATGAATCCTGCCTTGTTGATAGTAGACCCCCTTATGTGGTCTTTGTCACCATGAACTATGGGATATGGCTGGAGAGATGCAATGATGAGAATTGGAAGCATTTTGTTACACAGATTCTGTTCCAATCTGCAGTTGTGCCATTAGAAATTTTCTGTTTGACCCATAATACTTGAATTGTTCAATTCACTAAATTCTATTCTTTTATCTCTGCACTTCAGTATCTGAAGGAGATCTACTATCATGCCACTTTGTAATACCGAATTGTGTTGTTCATTTCCCCCTGGAAATATTAGATAGTTACCTCTAAGCTCTCTAAAGAAAGTGATGAAGCAGATGAAAATCAGCAAACTGAAGATGAATCATAATAAGATGGAGATACTATAGACAAAAGATTCTCAAACTCAGGAATTATGAAAGTGATATCTACTGGAAGAAAAATCACTTTCTAGGAACTAGGGAAATACAGATGCCTTTCATGGCCAGGAATGATCAATGCTCTAAGAACCTCTTAGTTGGATTACGACAATGCACTTTGTGTGGATAAAGGCAATCAGAAAGCAACAATAGGAGCAGAATATAGCTGTCCAATTATTAAAAACTGGATGGTTCTATGGCATCATATAACATTGGAACTGAAAGTGCTACTTTGATTACCTGTCAACTATTATGCTCAATTTAAGGTTTTGAAATCTCCTCCACTACCATCAAGCTTGTGCATTAAAATCAACTGGAGAGGCAATACTTGTGGCCTCACTGATGGATTCTACTCACAGCACAATGGCTAGAAGTAGGGCTTGCCAGACCAATTTTCATCTAAGAGGTATTTGACCAGATTTCTCATTGGCTTCTTTCAGAAAATAACTGAAGACAAATTCGTTCAACCATACATTTGTATGGTGACACTATTCAACAGCCAGCCCTTCTTTTGTATACATCATCATTTTCTTTTCCTTCTTTTTTTGCTTTTTAGCATGAATTTAATTTTTATATTGATTAAGCATTGTTGGCTTATTATGGTTTCATTTGATATTGTTTTTATTAGCCTTTTGTCAGTTGTTCAGGGACCCTGTGGGAGGAGAAGGTCAGAAATGTAATATACTAAATAAGATTTAAAAAAAAAAATCAAGTGAACCTCATAATTTGATTTCATACAATTCATAACAAAGACTCCATGCCTAGCAAACTATTTCTTACTCTGACCAGGAAAAAAGCTTGCTCAATGCTTCTAAGTAAAGGCTACAATATAAAATCCTTTTTTAGTTCATGTATATTGTCAATAGGTTCTGTCAGTGTTCCAGATTTGTAATTTGGTAGGGCTTTCCTTCTTTTTTAACCATCTGACACTGTAGGTGTTAACAAGCTAAAGCGAACCATTGAGCAATCTGAACAATACACTTAAAGACTCAGCAAGTTAGTGAGGTCTCTGAGGTTGAACCATGTAAAAGTCAAGTAATTAAACACCAAGTACTTACTGTAAAGAAGAAGAAATAAAAAAAAAGAAGAACCGCTGGGAAAGTTTTGATTCCAAAGCTCTAATTTCACACACAGAAGATTTCAGTAGAAATAAAACCTTTATATTCCACTTGACTTGATCTGAAAGAACTGGATAAGAAAAAGAAAAGAAAAGATTAGGAACTCAATTCAATGGTCCCTTTCTACAATTGAGCTTTGGGAGGTGACAAACAGTTATGGGCAATTCACTCAGTAATCGTTCCTAAAATGGCATTTAGAGCTTCCCCCCAATTTGGCTCAACATCTATGGTGTCGTTATTTTCGTGACATACAAAGCCACATCCTTTCACGCTCTTGGCTAAAGAGTCAATGTTTTGAGTTCTAAGACATACCTTATTGAATACAGAGTTTGCAAATACTAGGACAATTTCATTTCATGCTGGAACATTTTTCTTTTGAAGGTCAATAAAAAAATCTGGGGTTTTTAAAAGGTGTTTTTACTTGTTTTCTTTTCTTGTGGTTTTTTTTTTTTTAGTGTCACCTAAAAGTAAACATTTATTATTTACTCGACCAAGTTTTCAGAGGGGAGGGGAGAAAGAAAATAATTTGGCAATGCCCATTATTTGATTGTCATATTTTTTTTAAGCCTAAGCAAGCTGCAGTGCATTTTCTTTTCATAACATGGAATGTTATATTTCCAGACACAGTTCAAGGTGTTATTATTTCTAAAGCTTCACAGATAATCCTCAATTTATGACCACAATTGAGACAGGAACTTCCATTGCTAAGTGATGCAGTAATTAAGTGACCCAGGCCCAATTTGGTAGCAATTGCTAAGCAAGTTATCATGGCCATTAAGCAAATCACAAAGTCATTAAGGAAATCCAGCTTGTCCTATAGACTTTGCTGTTTGGAAGCCCCCTGTGAAGGTCACAAATAACAATCATATGACCCTATCATAAATAATGTTGGTTGCCAATTATGATCACATAACTGCAGGAATGCTACAATAGTTGTAAGTACAAAGACTGGTAATGTCATTTTTCTCTCATTCAGTATTGTGGTAACTTCAAATGGTTGCTAAACAAACTGATAGTCACCAATTAAACTTTACCCTTAAATATAGCACATAGCAATACCACTTAGACTTATATACCATTTCATAGTGTTCTCTCTAAACAGTTTACAGAGTCAGACAACCTTGAGCCAGTCGAATCGAACGGTTGAACTTCTGGCAGCCAGCAGTCACCAGAAGTAACCTGCAATACTGCATCCTAACCACTGTCACCACAGCTCTTTAAAGTATTATGCTATCTACAAATCAAACGTAGCTTTTTTTCTATCTGAATTGCAGTGCTACACATGTTTAAGGTGACAGGTTTTTGTTACAGTTAAATCTGAACATTCCAGTTTGCTGACTTGAAATCTGAGTTATGTATTATTTTATCATAATTGATTAAAATATATTTTCTAGTCTCATGCAGCAGGACAGTTAGATGTTTCCAGATGTTTTTATATGACATATAGCCCACATTATTCGTTAGCACAGGAAGGTTTGTGTAGATCTAAGAAGACAATAGAAGACAGCATGCCTAGCAGGGTGAAAAAAGGTATTTGAGGCTCAAGATTTTACCTGCCTTTCACCCAGTGTAATACCTGTTCAGCATTTTGTGTTTGCTTGAGGTATGACTTGAGGTATGACTGAATAAAACCATAGAACCAATAACATTTTGCTAAGATGGTTAAAGTGTTGCATCAGAACAAGAGGATCTGGGATCTAGTCTATCTTCTGCTATGGAAGCTCACTTATTGACTTTGTTTCTCTCTCTGTCCATCCTTTCCTACAGCATTCTTACTGTAGGGAAAATTAGAAAGAGGAAGAACAATTTATAACCCCACCCCCCACAAAAAAAAAGACAGGATACAAATTGAACAAATAAGTGAACCAGTTTTCAAACTACCTGCAGTTGTCTCACTTCTGTGTAGCTGTCACTGCCTTGTTCTTATCTCTGGTGTTGCCTTCTCTACCATCCTTGTGCTCTACTTGAATGAAAGTTACCTAGTCCTTATAAATGTCAAGCATGCTACACAGCTACCTTAGATGGTCACCATAAATTTGGCAATGAGAGGCCTTTAGGTATCAAGATGTCTGTAGCTTCTTGGTGGTTGGCTATTTGATTCAATTTATATTTTCAAGGATAAATGCATACATGGATTGTGGTAAAGTAAAACTCTACACCCAGCATTGTTTCATGTGGAAGAATTATCTCTGGAAGGTTGAAAAATCCCACAAGACTTCTAAGGAGGAAAATAAACAGTGTGGTTCCCTTACTTTAAAAATATTCTGCCTGTTAAGGGAGGGGGGAAAAAGTGACAAAAATTGGGTTGGTAAGGGAGTGTACAGCATCCTACTGTTTTTTTTTTCATTATGATGAAATAGGGCGTTGGTACTTACCTGATATGCTCGTTCTCTGTGAGCTGTGAAGAGCATCCAGAAGTGGGAGGTGCTTCAGTCTCTTCTGGAAAGGCTGGGCTTAAAACTCTGGAACGCTCCTCCTCCATGGGACACCTCCTCAGCGTCCCCCAGTTTTGCGAAGACTGAGTGCCAAAGTCCGGGACTCATCACCTAATCTAGATCCCTGACTGGAATAGAACCCCACCAGATGGAAAGAAATGGGTGGGGCTGGATGCTCTTCACAGCTCACAGAGAACGGGCATATCAGGTAAGTACCAACGCCCTTTCTCCCATCAGCTGTTCAGAGCATCAAGAAGTGGGACATACCAAAGCTTGGCCTCTCCTTAGGGAGGGATTCCGTCTGGATCGAAATCCACTCCTAAACTCTGTGGAGCCTCTGCAGGACTCTTCTGCCAAATGAAGTGTCCGCTGAGGCGTAGACATCAATTTTATATTTCTTTTTTTTTTTTTTGGTAAAAGTTTTATTGATTTTAACAACAGACAAAAAACATATAAGACATAAAACATGACACAAAAAAAATAACAAATAACAAATAAAAAAATTATAACATTCTTCATAAATTTACAGTGTATCGGTTGGTTTACCACTCCCTTTTGTGCATCCATTTCATAGTCATCAGAATAATTATATTACATAATAACTAACATTATAAATCAACAATAAAATATCCCAATATCATTATTGAACAATCATTTGACTATAATTTTACTAATTCATACTTAAGCGAGATAACTATAATTAAGTTAAATTATTTTATGACAAATCATGAAATCATACCAAATCTATCTCAATAAAATATTCTTAAAAATGATCAAAACCAAGAAAAATTATATATTCATTATTTCCTAAATTTCTAAATATTCTATTATGCCAGATTCTGACAAAGAACATGTTATTAAGACAAAGAGAAGAGCTGGCAGATCTATTGAAAATTCAAGTTAGGAACAAAGTTAAATATTTGGGGATATATTTGACGTCAAGATGTACTACATTGAAAGAGAATAACTATATTAAGCTTAAACAGCAAATAGCATCCGACCTAAAAAATGGGAAAACCTACAATTGTCATTGATAGGTAGAATTTCAACAATCAAGATGAATATTTTACCCAGAATTTTATATTTGTTTCAAACAATACCAATTAGGTTAAGCAAGGATTTCTTCGAAGAATTAAATAAAATTGTGTTGAAGTATATATGGCAAGGCAAGAAAGCAAGAATAAAATTAAAACTTTTACAGGATGCTAGAATTAGAGGAGGATTTGGCCTTCCTAATTGGGAGTTGTATTATCAAGCTGCAAACTTAATGTGGGTTAAAGAATGGATAATGTTAAGAAAGACTAGATTGTTGACATTAGAAGGTCATGATTTATTATTGGGCTGGCATGCTTTTTTATGGTATAAGGGAACTAAATCACAGGGTTATTTTAGAAGGCATTATATACGGGAATCGTTATGGTTGAATTGGGAGAAAACTAAGAAACAATGTTATTTGAAAATTCCAGTTTGGTTATCAACTATTGAAGCTTTTTCGTATCCTATAACTTATAAGAAGGAACAAACAGTTAGATATGGGGAAATATTGGATGAAAAGGGTGAACTTAAAATGATGCAAAATTTAGAAGAACAAGGTATAAAGATGAATTGGTTTTCATATGTGCAAATACATGCAAGGTATCTTAAAGATTCTAAAACAGAAGGATTTTATGATAAATTGACTGACTTAGATAGGATTTTGACAGGTACTGATGAAAAATTGATTAAAAAACTATATAGTTATTTGTTGGAAATTAAATTAGAGGAAGAACAAGTTAAAGAAACAATGATTGCTTGAGGGAAGAATTTTGGATATGGGATTGATTTAGAGAAATGGCAAAAATTGTGGTCACAAAATTATAAAATGACAATGTCAACAGCATATAAAGAAAATTTGTATAAGATGCTTTTAGGTAGCATTTTTCCCTGACAAGAATAGCAAGAATGTTCAAAAATAAATCTGAAAAGTGCTGGAAATGTCATCAGATACCTGGCTCATATTACCATATGTGGTGGACTTGTGAGGAGGCCAGGAAATATTGGACTAGAATTCGCATATGGCTGGAAAAAATGATAAAGAAACACATAGATTTGAAACCAGAGATTTTTTTATTGGGAATCGTACCTGATATATATAATAAAAATTTAAAGTATCTGATTGTAAATGTATTAACAGCAGCTAGGATTGTATTTGCTAAACATTGGAAGAGTGAGAAAATACCATTAGAGGAAGAAATTATTAAGAAAATATTGGAATGTGCTGAAATGAGTAGATTGACATTTGAAATTAGAGAACAAGAAGATAAACAATTTTATGAAGTTTGGGATCTTTTTTATTAATGATCAATTTTATATTTCTGACAAAGGGAGATGGTGAAGCCCAAGTTGCTGCTCTGCAAATTTCATCTATGGAAGCCTGTGTGGCCCATGCTGCTGATGTTGCCGCACTTCTTGTTGAGTGGGCTACAATGCCCTTAGGAACTGAGATGGACTGGCATTCATAACTTTTAGCTATGGTGGCTCTCAACCATCCACTGATGGTCGTCGATAACACCTTTTGCCCTAAAGTGGATGGGTTGAAGGATAGGAATAGAGCCTCAGATTTTCGAAATGCCACCGTGTGGTCTAGATAGATGCTTAAGGCCCTTTGAACGTCAAGTCAATGCCATTGATGCCCCAGTCTATGAGATGGTTTTGGACAAAAATTTGGAAGCACCAAATCCTGTGCTCTGTGGAAGGCTGAATTTACTTTAGGAGTGAAAAATGGATCCAATCGGAGAATCACTCTGTCCGCATGAAACATGCACAGGTCCTTTCTCATTGACAGTGCTGCCAATTTGGAAATCCTCCTTGCTGATGTGATTGCAACTAGGAAGGCCACCTTATATGTCAGGAATTTAAGACTAGCGGTTCTTAAAGGCTCGAACAGGCCAGTTGTTGTGGTGGTCTCCCATGGAAAGAATGAGACACAAGCGTGTGTTCTCGGGATGGGAGCCCAGAGTAAATTCCAGTATTCCCTTTTATTGAGATTTTAGTACACAGTAAGCATAATCACATTGTGGATTACAATAATTAGATATAGCACAGGCTTGTTTACAGTTGTTTGAGCTGCTTAGTTGTTTCTAGTGTTTGCTTTTAATTTCTTTGCATTATCTCAGTGACCTTTAAGCAGGCATGTATGTATAAAGCATTAGATTAATCATTACCCAAGCCAAGCCAAAGTTTATTCCCACATCTCCCCTGCTTTAGTTTTTTGATGATCGCGGATGCCTCAATAGCTTTTCGCCATCTGCAACAGCAGTTCTCTTTCCGTAGGCTTCACCCGACAAATTCGTAAAAGTCCAGGGAGACATTGGATAATACAGCATGCACAAAGAGAAGGTATAAAAAGCAATATCACTCCAACAATTAGGTGATGAATCCATGACCCATTTGGCAACCAGGACCAAAGTGTAGACCACACGTCCAGTCCCTCACCCTCTCATTGTAATGGATTCTCCTTCAAGTTTTGTTCCATATGCTGTATAGTAGCTATAATGTTTGGAGAGTTATCAGAGATATACATGCAACAATGCATATGAATCACAGCGCAAACTCCCCTTTGCACAGCCAGAATAGTATCCACCGCATATCTAGTTTGAAGGACAAAGTCACTAATTTTTCCTTGCTCTTCTTCAAGCAGCCTTAGCGTTTTAATGGTGTCTTTAAACATAATAACTTCCAATTGTTTAAATAATGCAAATCTCTATAGTTCATCATGACTCCTAAAGGGGGAATAACTCCCCTTGATACCTGTGTCCAGTAGTCATGAGTCAGAACAGAGTTTACTTCCATTGCGGAACGCGCATTGCGGATATGAGCAGTCCCCAAAGATTTTGAAATGATATCAGATGAATGTAATGGGATTACTTTCCCAAAGGTGCAGACTCCTTTCCATTGTGCTGGCATGCGATCATAGGCCATCCGTTCACACAGCAACCATAAATTTGCTCCCAGGAGATGACCAACCTTATTTGGCTCAGCACAGATTAGTTTTGCAAAGGACTCCATTATAGCCAAATAAGTGGATGATGGTGCGTTAGTTCCATTCGCACATTTAGGCAACTGGTTGCTGTCCCCCATGGTGGGACAACATGTAGCAGGAATATATGGACATCCATTTTCATTGATCAAAGATGTAATAGAAAATCGAGAAATGTTATGTACAAAGTAAGTTAGATTTTTAGTTTTCATGTCATCCAGATAAACCCAACTTCCATTGCTAATTACAATTGTTTTGTTACAAAACGGATATGTTCCCAAGTAAGTCATATTCTCTATCATCTCATTGTGGGTCCAACAGATGCCCACCACCTTTTGGATCCAGCTTCCAAGGTGTAAGGTAGTCATGTTACTTGTAGTCAAACTGTTAGACAATGTCCCCGAAGAACCATAGCATTGTCCCTTATACCAGTCACCTTCGGCCAGAGGTACTACAACCATTGGAAGCCCTGATGTTTTGTGAGTTGGCATGTGCATATATACCCAACAATCAGTTTTGTTAAGAAGGTTTGCTATCTTCCCCATGTCCTGGATCAACATGTTTCTTTTCCATTCCCCCAAATCCACCCCCTTGTCCCTTTGGTTGATGATAAAGATGCAAACAGCGAGCAGGAACCCAAACAACTGTCCCCTCATCTTCAACGGCAGCATATCCTCAGCCCCAAGTTATCAGTGGGACAGGTCCTCTCCACATTGGATCTGGCAGTCTCCTATACCGAACTTTCGGTCTTGGTGCTCCTGCAGAAGGGGAGGAAGCAAAATGCCTACTGGCTGCCATAGCAGCGGGAGATCCTGTCAAGTTTAGAAAATTTAAAATATATAAGGTAATATTAAGAATGTTTTGTATGAAGGCAAACCATATCCATCCACTTCCCCCGTTTTTGTTTTTATATGAAGGAGCGCTTGTTTGAGTGTCTGATGAGTTCGTTCCACAATGGCCTGACTAGTGGAGTTGTAGGGAATGCCAAATTTATGTATAATTGACCATCAATGACAAAATTCCGCAAAGGCAGTGCTGACATAAGCAGGGCCATTATCAGTTTTTATCTCCATTGGTGGCCCCACATGTGTGAAGGTACGGAAACAATGGTTGACTACATGTTTTGTAGCCTCTCCTCATTGAGGTGTTGCCATAATAAATCCTGAATAGGTATCAATGGTGACATGCAGATGGTGCCATGGTTTGAAAGGAGGGTGTTGTGTGACATCCATCTGCCATAGCTGACAAGCAGATGTCCCCCAAGGATTTACTCCTTGAGGAAGAGCAGTGGATTGAGCAATGTGACTAGGACATTGCTGGAAAATTTACAGATATGTTTCGAAGCAACTGGAAACGAGGGTCACTGGGGGTATGCCAAGAAATCTTCCCTGGCCAATTTTCAAGAGCAATTTGCAATTCAATGGATTGACTATACCAAGTTTCCCACAAAATGTGGGAGATAGGTAAAAACAACTGAACTAGATCTATACCATATAAATGCATACTGCGATTTTGGCCTTTGATAATTAACTCACTATAAAGCATAGCCATAGTAGAAACTGTTTTTCTGGGAGTATTCTGCAAATGCAACCATTCAATGATATAAACCTGTGCCTCATTTAATTGAAATAAAGCTACCATAGGCAAGGCTGGAGTTTGTAAAATTGCCAAAGCAAATGGAGTGTCGGGAATGCATCGATCAACCCAACGCTGCGTTAAAGCTGCATTTACGTGTGCCAGTACCTCCCTTTGTTCTGCTGATAAGGTTATAGCAGAATCCGGTCTCGCGGATCCCTTTAGGGCCAAGAACAAGGGCTGGAGTACCGCTGTAGATAACCCCAGGTAGGGTCTAACTCAGTTAATTGTTCCTAGTATTTGTTGTAATTTTACTAGAGAAACCTTTTCCTCAATTTTGATTTCCGGAATGACCAGATGAGCATAGGTTGCAAGGACCTGATGCCCTAGGTAGGCATATGGCGTTTGACTTTGAATTTTTTCTGGGGCAATATGAAGTCCAAATTGCAATAATATATCTTTAAGGCAAGGTAACGCTGCCTTAACTGTTCCTGATGGGCCGGGAGCTGCAATTAAAATATCATCCATGTTATGGTAAACCTTCCACCCAGGATGGGAGGTTCTGAATGGAGCCAGAGCCATTCGAACATATGACTGGCACATCATTGGACTGTTTAACATTCCTTGTGGCAAAACCTTCCATTGGTAACGAAAGATAGGTGCGTTGTTATTCAACTCAGGTATGGTAAAGGCAAATAATTGTTTGTTATCTGCATGCAAAGGAATAGAAAAGAAGCAATCCCGCAAATCTAGTACAACTAGATCCCAATTGCGCGGGATCAGGTTCGGGTTAGGCAAGCCACATTGTAATGCTCCCATTGGTTGAAGGATGGCATTGACAGCTCTCAAATCATGTAAAAATCTCCATTTTCCACTTTACTTTTTGACAACAAACACCAGAGTATTATACGGACTAGAAGTTGGCTCAGTGTGTCCTAATTGTAGCTACTCAGCTACCAATTGATGTAAAGCTATAAGCTTTTCCTGTGGAAGTGGCCATTGGTCAATCCAAACTGGCAGAGAGGTTAACAATTGTAATTTTTTCATTATCCAATAACAATTTTTGTGCGGAACTGTGATAGTAAATCTCTGCCCCACAAGTTTATATGCAGAGGCAATACAAGAGGTTGAAACCTTGCGGTCTCACCAGTTGCTCTATGCAATGCCATCAACCAATGTACACTACTTCTTGCAAACTGCATACCACCTACTCCATGAACAGCTGGAGAGTCCTCAAGCACCCATTCATTTGGCCATTCATTTTGGCGTATCACAGAGACATCTGCTCCAGAATCTATAAGGCCAGAAAATGATTTTTCTTGAATTTCAATTGTCATTTTTGGTTGGTCTGTGGTCAAATTTTTTGTCAGCGCTAGTAATTCTGCAACAACTGGAGAACTGGCCATTTCAGTGGACCCAAAACTGCCAGTTCATGGGATCCCAATTAAAGGATTCATAGGAATGTATGGAAGCAATAATAACTGGGCAATAGAGTCACCGGCCATTAATGATGTAGGAGTATCAGTATACAATTGTATCTTAATAACCCCTTTATAATCTTGATCAATAATCCCTGGGATAACAAAAAACCCTTTTTTTGATGCAGAAGACCTGGGAAGTACCAATCCCATTGTTTTTTCTGGCAGTGGCCCATGCAAATGAGTGTCCTCAATGTACACTTGATTAGGAAAAGTCACATCAATTGAGTTCAACATTTTTAAACCCAAACCTGCACTCCTGGTAGTTGCAGGCGATGCTTTTGTGACAGCCTTGGGAGCGGGGCAAGCTGCACACCCCAAATTTAGTTTCCCGAATTTTGGTTCTGATCAAAGCGACATTGATTTGCCCAATGAAACCCTTTTTTACATTTCGGACAGACCGATTTTGGATGGATGTTCTTAATTTTGTTTTTGTTAAATGCCATCCCCCCCCCAGGAGATTGGCCCTGGGCTTTAAAATGGCCAGGCTTCCCACAATTAAAACAGTTCCCCATAGGTTTCATCCCTTTTTGTAATGCCATAGCTAAAGTCTCCATGTTGTAAGCCTGAGAACCCACCACTGCACATGCCTTTAACAGATCAGCCAGAGTAACCTCACCAAAGGCTGTAAGATACGCTTGCAGTCAGCGTTTGCATTTTCAACTGCCAATTTCAGCAAAAGTTCCTTTGCTGCTTCCTCATTAGAGATTTGCCGGGTAATAGCCAATTGTAGCCTTTCCACAAAAGCGTTATAAGACTCAGATGCTGTTTGCTTAATTTGAAAAAAAGACTGTGCTGGGGTTCCCACATCCTGGATGTGGGACAGCGCCCCAAGGACAGCTGCCATAACCAAGGGAAATACGTGATCAGGCAAATTAGTAGCTTGATCAGCAGTGAATTCAAACAAGCCTACCCCATAGATTTGGTCTGGTGTATACAGCCTCCCCCCCCCCAAATTCCATCCCCTAGTGACAGCTTCCCTTTGGTACTCTGAATCAAAAACCACATATTGAGTAGAGCTCAATATCATTCTCATTAAATCTTTCCAGTCATTAGGAATCATGCGTGAGGTAGCCAAACTTGTCAGGAGACCCTTTGTAAAAGGACTTTGAATACTGTAATCTTTAACTGCTTTCTTAATTTCCCTAAGTACTGCCAACGTAATTGGAACCCATTCAGCCTGCATGTTGCCTTGAGCATCCACTTGCCTATTAACTTGAAACAAATTCATCTGGGGAATCTCATCAGGCTCTAATTTCCCCTCATTGAAAGCCTGATGAATCATTGTTTGAACTTTTCCCATTTGTGGCTGGGTTTTATCCTCCACAGGCGTAGGCACTGTTGGAGGTGAGAAAGCATACTCCAGTTTTGGAGTTGGAGGGTGCAACACAACTCCTTTATAAGGAGGAGGTTCTACTAAAGATTTTAAAAGAGGTTGTTGCTGGGTCTCTAAAGCAGTCATAACAACCTTCCAATATATCAAAATTTCAGCTGTTGCCCGTGGTTCCTCATGAAGGATAGTTCCAATTTTCCTCCACATGTCTAACTTTAAAGATCCCCTCTCTGAGTACCAGGGGCATTGTTGCCAGATCTCTTGCAGCAGCTGTTTCACATTACTTTTTGAAAGAACTATTTGCTCCACCCCAGAGGGTTTAAAGATTAAGAAATTTGTCCTGACTAACTTCAGTAGCTCACTGACATGACATTCCTGTAGCTGAGAGAGTTTTCCCCCCATGTTCCCTGAAAAAAATCCTATTGTCCAGCAATAGTTAAGTATGTACTTTACCTATTCCAGGCGAGGAAACACGGAGGTCCGGACACGTACCACCTGCAGTGGATCACATCGGGGTCACCACTTGTGGTGGTCTCCCATGGAAAGAATGAGACACAAGCGTGTGTTCTCGGGATGGGAGCCCAGAGTAAATTCCAGTACTCCCTTTTATTGAGATTTTAGTACATAGTAAGCATAATCACATTGTGGATTACAATAATTAGATATAGCACAGGCTTGTTTACAGTAGTCTGAGCTGCTTAGTTGTTTCTAGTGTTTGCTTTTAATTCCCTTGCATTATCTCAGTGACCTTTAAGCAGGCATGTATGTATAAAGCATTAGATTAATCATTACCCAAGCCAAGCCAAAGTTTATTCCCACAAGTTGTAAGTGCAGTTAACACCTTATTGAGGTCCCAGGTTGGATAGCGGTGAATTACAGGAAGTCATAAGTTTGCAGCACCCTTAAGAAAGCTGTGGACATTTGGATAGTGCGCTATGGAATGGAGATCACCCAGGCTATCACCGAGGCTAAAGCTGCCACCTGTCTGTATAAAGTATTTGGAGATAGGCCCTTGGTCAATCCTTCCTGTAAAACATCCAATAATTGTCCTATTGATGGGACAGTTGGGTCAATCTTAGACCCCTGGCACCAGCGACAGAAGGCGGACCACGTGGCCTCGTATATATGATTTGTTCAGGACCATCTGGATGCTTGAATGGTGGCAATAGCATCCTCTGAAATCTGTTGGGCCCTTAAACGGCTCTGCTCAACATCCATACAGCTAGACTGAGCCATTGTGGGTTCGGGTGAAGTATGGGCCCTTGGGAGAGAGAAACTTTCGATGGTGGAATTTTCCAAGGTTGTTTTCTCGACAGGTCCTGTAAGTCTGCGAACCATGTTCGCCTGGGCCAGTAAGGGACAACCAATATCAATTCTGCTCGTTCCTCCAATAACTTCTGGATCAACCTGGGTATTACCAGGAATGGAGGAAACAAATATAGAAGTCTGGGAGGCCACTGACATCGCAGGGCATTGATGGCCTCCACACCCTGAGTTGGGTACGTTGAAATATACTGGGGCAATTGGGCGTTGAGAGGAGAGGCAAATAGATCAATCACCGGTTGCGCAAATCTCCGCACTGCTTCCCGGAAGACAGGCGGGTGTAGGTGCCACTCTGCCTGATCTGAGCCAGTCCGCTTGTGTGTTTAAGGCCCCTGCTATGTGTTCTACCTTGAGCGAACACAGATTGGCTTCGGCCCACTTGAACAACTTGGCCGTCTCCAGCATCAGAAGTTTGGAATGGGTACCCCCTGTCTGTTTACATGGGCCTTGGTTGTAATATTGTCTGTCAAGACCAGAACGTGGCGTGATTGGAAATAGTCCAAATTCCCTGTGCAGTGTGGGATTGGAAGTGAGCTCCCCAACCTACCAGGCTGGTGTCAGTTGTGATCGTTGCCCTGTAAGGTTCCTTGAAAGGACACCCCTTGTTTATCATTTTTTCCAACCACCAGCAGAGCGATCAGAGAACATTGTGTGGTACCTTTATCCGGACATTGGAAGTGGCTCTTCCAGATCACTGGAAAGGTAGCAGGAACCATTGCAGCTCTCTAGAATGGAATTGAGCCCAAGGCACAATGGAAATACAAGAAATCAGTTTCCCTAACAGTTGAGATAGCAACTGCCAGGGAAACCCTCTTTAAGGCTCTGGTCTCTCTTGCTAAAGACTGGATACTGTTTAACCTGTCCTGAGAGAGAAAGACGTTGCCCTCCACAGTATCTATCACTGCCCCTAAATGAACTAACCTAGTTGAGGGTTTCAAATAGCCTTTATCCAATTTATGGAAAAGCCATGACCCTGAAGGGTCTCCAGAGTAATCTTGGTATCCAATTTGGCTTGATGTCTGGAAGATGACAAAATTAAAATATCATCCAGATAACATTGTAAGCGAATAGATTTGATCCTGAGTGAGGCAGCCAAAGATGCGAGGACCTTGGTAAAAATCCTAGGGGCCGAAGCCAGGACAAATGGTAGGGTGCTATATTTGTAGTGCTGATCACAATAGCAAAATCTAAGATATTTGTAGTGAGCAGGTCTAATTGGTATGTGTAGATAAGCCTCTGTGAGATCTATAGAGGTCAGGACATCATTATCTCTGATGCTGAGCAGAATGGACTGGAGAGTAGTCATCTTGAATTTTTGATAAACCAATGATCTGTTCAGACGTTTGAGGTCCAGAATTGCCCTCCAGCCCCCCGAATTCTTTGGGACCACAAACAATAGAGAGTAACAGCCTTAACCCCACTGTTCAGATGGGACCTCTCTAATGGCCCAAATATGTAGAAGATGATTGATAGCCTCCTGCATCAACGCCCTCTTAATGGGATCCGTGGACCTAGGGCTCCTAATGAAAAAGTTTTGGGGGGATTGAAACTCTAGCACCAAACCAAACCTACTAGTGTCCTTGACCCACGCATCAGAGGTGGAGCTGTCCCATTGATCAGCAAACAATTTTAGCCACCCTCCAATGGGAACTGCTGTCAAGGACTCACTTGGGGCAACGAAAAATTCGGCCTCCGGTGCCTCTGGGGTTTCTTCTGTTTTGGCCTCCCCACTGACCTCTATTAGAAGATTCAGATCTATCCTGTCTAAAATTGGGCCTGTAGCCTGATCTTCTCTGAGATCTGATAGTAGGGCTGAAGGGAACCCCTTCGAAACAACTGGGGCGTTCTGTTTTCAGACCTCTGAAAAAGAGGGGGAAGCACTGTTTCCTTGTTTCTATTCTCTATAAGGAGGGGTTCCAAGACACTGCCAAATAATTTATCCCCCGATATTGGGGCTGATGCCAACTTGCATTTATGTTAGGTATCCGCCTGCCAATGCCTGAGCCAATGCTGATATGTGAGATCCTATGGCCCTAGACGAGAATTTGACTGCATTAAATGTGGCATCAGCAGAGAATTCTGCTGCTGCAATAATTTTAGCTATGTCCTGGTGGGCTCTGACATTTGACGCCGGCATTATATCCCTCAAGTGGAAGAGCCATCATAGGGAGGACCGTGTAAAAAAGGATGCCGCTGTAGCTGCCCTAATGGCCCAGGCGTCAGAAACCTGTGCCCTACGGAGTGCCAACTCTGCTCTCTTTTCTTCTGGTCTCAGGGCTTCCTCGGCCTCGTTGGGAAAGGTTGAAGAAGAGGCCAGTGCCACAATGTGCTTATCCACCTCCGGCATTTTGAGAAAATTTGAGAACTCTGGTGCCAAATTATAATATTGTTTATCGTACCCTGTTCGGGCTGGGTATGATGCTGCTGATGCCCATTGATTTTGTACTAATTCAGCAAACATATGAGGGACAGGAATAGTTTCTGCTGCATTAGCTGGTTGTGAGAATATTAGATCCTCGGATTCGTCCTGAGACCCCATTGACAATGGATGAGGGTTTGATGTGCCTAGTTTAGCAGTGTTCTTTGCCTTGAACAGTAAGGATTTAAAGAGGTGTGGGAGAAAAAGGTCAGAAAAGGTAGGTTGGTCCGGAATGAGGCCTTCATCGTCCAACATTCTCCATTCTAGTGGGTCAGACTCTGACAACCCCATCTGATGGATCAATCCCCCCCTCCATGGGAACATCCTGATCCTCAAATTCCACCTCCTCCAGAGGACCCTGGGCTGGTATGTTAGGTCCATCCATTGCCTCATTTCGATGGGGATAGTCTCAGGTAATCCCTCCTCCTGTCTTAGGCTGGCGACTGTAGGGGTGAAGGTTGCCTCTAGGATTAGCCAGGCAGTGCTCATTGGAGGAGATGTGCCTATGGGAGGTTGTCCAGAAACAGCCTGCCTGGGATGGGTAGATAAATCCAAGGGCCCCATCAATGGACTTGGGTCCTGATCAGATTGTTGTGTCATAGCCATCTTGTCTGCCTCCCTGGCTCATTTCTGCAATTGCCTTTCCAAAGCTAGGTGCTGTCTATAGGCATCCTTATCCACCGCCTTAGAGGCCTTTTTGGGGCCCACTGGCTTATCTCAGGACTTATTTGTCTTGGAGCGGAAAGCATTGTCACCTTCCATTGTGGATGACTGATTCTCTTGCCTCTGACTTTAATTTGTAATTTATTATTATTATTATTATTATTATTATTATTATTATTATTATTATTATTATTAATTGTACTTTGGGGTGATGCCTTCCCCTGTGGTTGAAAGTAGAACGCACCTCCAGGAGAGTAAGTCTATATATCTATATCTATATATACATGCCCATATACATATACATGTGCCTATATCTATATGTAAAATTGTGCATATGGTAAACAGTATCTAAGGATCCCCAGCAAGGGAAACCCCCAAGCGCTCCAAGCGAAAACTTTCTGGATCCCTAGTCCCCAACAAGGAAAACCAGCTATACAGGATCTGAGGTGGATTCTTTCCTGTCAAAACAAAACGTCCCACTGTTTAAAATGGCACTTGCGGCTTCACTCCAAAGAAATGAACCAAAGGCAATTGCAAGGAAATTCCTGTTTAATGACTAGCCTGTTTATCCAACATCGTCCAGACAAGGGAAAGCTAAACCCAGGGAGAATGAAGTGGGAAGGTACTGCCCCAGTCCCCAAAATGGGAAACCAGTGGGGAATGGCACCTGTGATATTTAGGCACGAACTTGAGCCAGCTGTTGAAAAACGCGGGAAGCCAGAATCTCTGCTGCTAATGTCTGAGAAGTCTAACAAGCCGCTGCTGCTGAGGCTTTAACTTGCGAGTTAAATGCTCCTGTCAGACGAAACGGCAAGACGAAGTGAGCCGCAGCTGTGAGCGCTCCACTACAATCACAGAGAAGATGATTGGAAAGTTAGATAAGGTAATTGCCTGAGGCACTTGCCTCAGGCTGCCTGTGGAGTGGCAGGCTCCACTAGTTACAAAGAAACTGTTTTTAAACTGATCGAGGCAATCCAATAGAGGCACAAGCCTGAAAAAGCCAAATTAAATGGGGAAGATTTTTACAAGATGAAACAACCCAAGAGCCAACCTGAATCAGAAACCCGTTCCAGTCAGGGAGTGCACAACCTCTTACCACAAAGGCTGAGCTAAAACTGGGGGACACTGAGGGGGTGTTCCGTGGATGAGGAGGAGCATCCCGGAGTTTTAAGCCCAGCCTTTCCAGAAGAGACTGAAGCACCTCCCACTCTGGATGCTCTGAACAGCTCATGTCCCATGGAGGAGGTGTCCCGTGGATGAGGAGGAGCATCCTGGAGTTTAAAGCCCAGCCTTTCCAGAAGAGACTGAAGCACCTCCCACTCTGGATCCTCTGAACAGCTCATGGGAGAACAGGGTCACACTGCCAGCTTGTTACAATGTGATGTGATGAAAATGATAGGGCATACTGCTTGCATCACTTTGTTACTGTTTTTCTTCCTTTCCATGAACCCTGTGGGTTTTGAGCTGAAGGGATGTCAACAAGCAACTGGAAGATTGCCCTTCTTAGTGATTAATCTGAAATGGGACTTGTTCTTAAATCTAAACATTTCTCAGGATGTTTGGAGCCCTCATGCAATGATCATGAGCAAAAAACGTTCATCACTAGATAACACTTTCTTTAGGGAAAGGTCCTACTATAATAGTATGTGAGAATGACCTTAGGACAAGGCTGTCAAAATCCCAGACTGTGGGCCAGAAGTATCATATGCTGGCCATGCCCATGTCCAGTTTAGCAAAGGAAAAAAAAGTTCTGATATGTCACGTGACACCACCATGACAATGTGAGTTTGACACCCCTTCTGTTATGGACTAAGCCAATGCATCAGTAACAAAAGCTTTACTTTAACAGCAGGCTCGTAATCCTGTACTTTTCATTGGCCCGCGAACAGAGAGTCATGATTGGTCATTTCTGGCCGGTCTGATTGGCTGTTAGCGGGTCTCTCTGATTGGACACTTGTTAGAGCGGTAAACTCAAATCATTGGTTGTTTTGACAGCAGCCAGCTCTATAAAAGAGCTGCTGCTGCCCAAGTATTTTGCTCTGTTCTGAAGTCACGAATAAAGAGTTGAAGTCACGGTTCGATGTCTCGTCTCCATTCCTTGAGCCCATGCTCAGGACTTAACACTGGCGACGAAGGTGGGATGCGGAGACGATAGAGCTGACTAAATACTCATCGAACAAGACAGAGCACGTGGCTGAGAGCGCACGGAACAAACGGCAGAATGACCAGCGGCGCCATACCACCCACTCCATTTAACCTGGCAAACGAAGACTAGGACTCGTATATAGACCATTTCCAGATGTTCCTGGAGACCAACAATCTGAAAAATGCTATGCCTGGCAAGAAATGAGCGGTGTTCCTGACCAACTGCGGCCCCGCCGTTTTTAAAATGGCTAAAGCACTTGCCAAACTGGCGGAAGTGAAGACCATGGATTGAGATAACCTCGCGCCAATCCTCCAGGCCCATTATGCACCCGCAGTACCTACATTGATACGAAGACACGAGTTTTACCAGAGGGACCAATGGAAGAACGAGAGCGTTGGGGACTTCATAGCCGACCTCCGGACCCTGGGAGGCCTCTGTGGTTTTGCAAACCTCGAGGAAGCCATGAGAGACAGCATAGTTCTGGGATTAGATGACCACACTTCGCAGAGTAAAATCATGGCAAAAAGAGACATCAGCCTTGCAGATGTCATCGCCGACGCTACTGCTGCAGAAGCAACCAGGAAGTCAGCCGCTCGAATGCGCCGAGCAAACGTACTGCACCGCCAACTCGCTAGCAATAGTCCGCTCTCCTCTGAGAGGCACGCTATTACTGCCCATCATGAAGACCTCGAGTCATCCTCAGACAGTGAGGAAGAGGAGGTCAACTAGCTCCACTCGGAACTAGAGCAAAGGAACCAGAGACTTCCGCGTCAATGTGCTGGTTGCGGGGCAAACCACCTGCAATCGGACTGCAAATTCCTCGATGCACTCTGCCGTTCCTGTGGGAAAAGAGGCCACATCTCGAAGGTCTGCAGAAGCAAGCGAGAGTCCAGTCTAAGCCGGAGGGAGAATAACCTCCACCAGGAGAAAGGCAAATCACCTGGAAATTGGGACCGTCTGAACCACCAATGGAACAACCACTACTACAGAAACCAAGCACCTGCTGCTTCAACGAGATGAGAAGAGGCACATCAAACTCTTACTATTGGCCATGCTTCATCGCTAGATGCAAGAAAGATCCGCGTAAGGGTCACTATTGAGAATTGACCATGCATGATGGAAGTCAATTCGGGGTCATCCCTATTGATGGTCTCCTGGAAAACCCTCAAACAGCTGATCCCTGCTATCTGTCGCCAGGACCTCAGCACTCAAAGAATCATCCTAAAAGACTACCAGGGAAACAGAATTCCAGTTGTCTGTTCCAGCCACGTCCAAGTCTCCTTCAAGGACCGCACCACGACGCTTCCCCTGACTGTCATCGATCATGACCGGCCCAGTTTGTTAGGGCTACAGTGGTTCGCCCCACTCGGAATTGAACTAGCTGGCATACACCAAACCGGAAGCAATGACTGGGAAGAGACCCTCACCCAGGAATTCCAGGATGTGTTCACAGGAACATTAGGCAAGTACAAAGGGACCCCTATATTGTTTAATCTCAGTCCCGATGTAGCTCCCATTCACCTTAAGCCTTGCCAAGTACCTTTTGCCCTCAAGCCAAAGATCGACAAGCAACTAGAAAAATTGATAGCCCAAGGTGTGTTGGAACCGATTGACCATGCCCGATGGGAAACTCCAATAGTAACACCCATCAAGCCAGATGGCTCATTAAGAATTTGTGGGGATTACAGGGCCACCCTAAATCATGTGCTTCAGCAGAGTGCTTACCCAGTACCGGTGGTCCAACACCTTCTTCACTCCCTGGGTGGTGGAAAAATATTTGCGAAATTGGACTTAGCTCAGGCATACCAACAGCTACCTGTAGATGCGATGACTGCAGAAGCCCAGACAATAGTTACACATAGAGGTGCCTTCAAGTGCAATAGACTCCAATTCGGAGTAAGCGTGGCGCCGGGCATTTTCCAAAGTTTGATGGAGAGGCTATTACAAGGCATAAAAGGCGTCGTGCCTTATTTTGACAACGTCTTAATAGCTGCCCCTACTAAAGAGTTATTAGGACAACGACTCAGAAGGGTTCTTCAAAAATTTAAAGACGCTGGCCTGAAGGTAAAAAGGGACAAGTGTCAACTTTGTATGGAGAGAGTGGAGTTCCTGGGATACCTTCTCGACAGACAGGGAATCCACCCCACCAAAAAAAAAAAACTAACTGCAATCAAAAACGCCCCAAGACTTAGAAATAAGACAGACCTCCAAGCCTTTCTGCAACTCATTAACTTTTATAACATCTTCTTGCCCCAGAAGGCGACTGTAGCTGAGCCCCTACATAGACTTCTTGACAAAAAGGCTTCCTGGGTCTGGGGATGCCGTGAAAAACGAGTATTTCAACAAGTAAAAGACGTCTTAACTTCTGATGCTGTATTGATACAATACAATGAGACTCTACTCTTAGCGGTTACCTGTGATGCCTCACCATTCAGAGTGGGAGCCATTTTAAGCCATGTCCTGCCAAACGGTAATGAGGCACCTATTGCGTTCTTTTCGAGAACTTTATATAAAACTGAAAGGAACTATAGCCAACTCAATAAAGAGGCTCTCGCCATTGTATCCGCAATTAAACCATGAATATGTGTATGGGAGACCCTTTGCCATAATTACAGACCACAAGCTGCTACTTGGCATTTTAGTGGGAAACAAACCAACTCTCCACATCTTATCACCAAGTATGACATGTTGGTCTGAGTTTTTAGCCGCCTACGATTACCAATTGCAACACCGCCCAGGGAAAACCATTCCCCACGCTGACGCTTTGAGCTGCTCTCCACTACCAATTGTCATAGATGACCCAGCTCCAACCCTAGCCGTATTGCAAATCGAAACTCTTAAATCACCACCGCTGACTGCTCGAGACATCGCCTCAGAAATGAAAAAGGACCCTTCTTTGGCACGAGTCCTCAGCTGGGTGGAATGGGGTTGGCCAGACAGTGCATCCAACAACACTTTCAGGCCATTCAGGAATCGACAGACAGAACTATTCTCCCAAAAGGGCTGCATCTTGTGGGGAGACAGAATTGTCATCCCTGAGAAATTGCAACATAAAATTTTAAAAATGTTGCACGATGGACATCCAGGCATCGTGCGGATGAAGGCATTGGCAAGGAATTATGCATGGTGGCCAGGTTTAGACAAGCAGATAGAGACCTGGGTGGCAACCTGCAGCAAATGCCAGGAGACTCGCTCTGCTCCTCCAAAAACACCCCAACTCAGTGGGAAACGCCTCGAGGTCCCTGGTCCCACATCCACATCGATTTTGTGGGACCCACAAGAGGATACACTTTCCTTCTAATCGTGGATGCCGATTCTAACTGGCTCGAGGTCCACAAAATGAAAAGCACCACCACGGAAGCGGTCATTAAAAAACTGAATAAGCTATTTGCTACCCACGGATTGCCGGATGTCCTGGTCTCCGATAATGGTCCCCAATTCACTGCCCTGGCATTCGAATAGTACCTAGCAGACCGAGGCATTCGCCATGCCTTAACATCGCCATCTCACCCTGCGGCCAATGGTAGGGCTGAGCGAATGGTTCAGTTTGTAAAGAAGACTTTACACAAAATGGACCACGGTGACATTGATGACAAGGTAACCCAGATGCTTCTCCTCCAACATATTACCCCAAGCAGCACCACAAACAGAACCCCAGCTAAACTCCTGATGGGCCGGAAACTTCGCTCACATCTCGATCGTCTCCACCCAGCTTACACACCTGAACAACCCCTGGGATCCAGCAGCAAGTGTTGATCATTCCAGGAAGGTGACCCCGTTTTTGCGAAAAACTTCTCAGGCAACCCATTGTGGGTCCCCGCTACCATAACGCAACTTATGGGACCCCGATCCTATCGTCTACAAATTGCAGATGGTAAAATGTGGAAGCGCCACATAGACCAGCTTCGATCCAGACTAGCACCTACTCCCATCTCATCTCCTGAATCTCCAACTGGGGGGGGAGGGACATCGAGCGGGCCGAAAAAGAAATAACAGATGATTTAACAATCGAAACCCAGCAGTCTATACAACCAACCATGGGATACTCACCGCCAGAAGGAGAACCAAGCCGGGGAGTGGCCTCAGCGCGTGACAGCACCATGATGGAAACAGATCCAGGGAACCCAGAGGACAGCATTGGTGAGAGCAGAGAGAATAGCCCAGAGCCATTCAACAAAACAGCGGGACCATTTTCATCACCCAGCTCAGCAAGCAGCCCACCGGAATCAGAGCCAGGACAGAAACCGGTGGAACAGCGCAGATCAAGCAAACAGGTGAAGCGACCTGCCTACTTACGAGAATACATCACCCCACCCCTCAGACAGAACCTAGGGGGGAGGGGTGTTATGGACTAAGCCAACGCATCAGTAACAACCCTAATAGCTTTACTTTAACAGCAGGCTCATAATCCTGCACTTCTCATTGGCCCGCGAACAGTGAGTCGTGATTGGTTGTTTCTGGCCAGTCTGATTGGCTGTTAGCGGGTCTCTCTGATTGGACGCTTGTTAGAGCGGTAAACTCAAATCATTGGTTGTTTTGACAGCAGCCATCTCTATAAAAGAGCTGCTGCTGCTCAAGTATTTTGCTCTGTCCTGAAGTCACGAATAAAGAGTTGAAGTCACAGTTCAATGTCTCGTCTCCGTTCCTTGCGCCCATGCTCAGGACTTAACACCTTCCTTAGGAGATAGAGAAGGAACAGAGATGCTACCTAGGAAATCATCTGATAAGAGAGGGTATAGCCCCCAGTTGCATAATGGCAGAAAAAGAGACTCAGAAAGCAAATCCTCTCTGACATCTCAGGCTATAAAAGAGATAATGGTAGATTTGTACTATCAAACTTGCAAGATTCTGTTCATGTAGCATGTAGTATCTACATGTAGTATATGTAGTATCTAATATAAAGTAGAATTAGATCATCTAGTTTTTGCTATCTGATCTACTGGATTTGATCTACTGCTATCTGATCTACTGGAAAGACTGACATCAACCAAGTGGTCCACCTATATTTGCATTATAGTATAGTAATGTGTAAAGCTTGATTTTCCAACATACAAATACACATGTTGTATTGAGTGAGAAACAGTAAGCCACTCACTGGTGTTCAGTAAAAGATCTGCCTGTTAGATAGCAGTTGACTATTAGCTATTAGTTATACCATGCTTCTTAAAGTTATTGTATTCCTATCTCTGCATTGTTTTGGATTCACTTTTTAATGCTTATGGTATTTTAAAATTGAAGTGGTTTAAATGTTTTATAAATAAAGAGGGAGGAAAAAGACAGGCATAGATTTGGAAAGTGTAGAATACCTGGACCTCAGACAGAGAAAGTATCTTGAGTTAGTCTAACCCTAACATGTACTAAGTAGCATTACTGGATCATGACTATAGATAAATGATTTATTATACTGTATATTCCAATGATTGCATGATAAGCATGCTCCAAAATTTTTTGCAATGAACAAATTTGTTTGAATTAATTTGTTTAAATTTAGCTCTACCTACTAAACTCTAAATGTGCTCATGCTTATATTAGAAATGTAAAAAAAAACGTGAATTATCAGAGGAATTTTAAATATAGCTACAGTTGCTGGAGTTAAATAAATAGATCTTTTATTCTTAGACTTTCTCATGTATGTTCTAATCTCTGATGGTTAAATTCTTGAGAGGAAATATAGTATTTAACAAGTTCTTTCTTTCTTTCTTTCTTTCTTTCTTTCTTTCTTTCTTTCTTTCTTTCTTTCTTTCTTTCTTTCTTTCTCTCTCTCTCTCCCTCTCTCTCTCTCTCTCTCTCTCTCTCTCTCTCTCTCTCTCTCTCTCTCTCTCTCTCTCTCTCTCTCGTTTTCCTATACACTTCAATATTGATATAATTATAAGGCATTCAGAAAGTGAATAGTGGCTTGGGAATAGAAGAGATTAGTTCTTAGTACTGTATGTTATGTTTTGATAGCTGAATTTAAGCTATTAAATATATAAAATAAGCTGATTCATTATATAAAAGGGATCAGAAAAAGGTTAACTTTGCCAAAAGGAAATTAAAAAGAAAAAGGGGATGTAGAAGGCATTATGAAAATTGAAGGTGCGTCTAAATCAAATAGGAGGAAAAAGAATGTGCAGCTACATCATTGATCTCAAGGGCTTCCAGCTGAGTTTGATGGTGAATTGTACAAATCCTTTATGCCTTAGTCAGATAAGTTACAGCTTGGCCTGGCAACACCCATTTGTATCTTTGTAATCTCAAAATCTAACTATTATTAAGATCCACCATCACAAGACTGTTCAATATATCTGTATAAAAGTTGCAAAATGTTCCTGAAATGGGGAAAAACAAAACAAAACATGAAGTTAGTCATATTTGAGCTTTGGAGATCAGTAAATTGGATACCATGGAGCACACACAACTTTATAAATAATAGATCCACATTAAAATATTACCCTTTGTAATTTACTACATCATCTACTGCAGATGTTTTGAATAAGGCATCCTTATAAACACCAAATGATATGTCAGTAATGTGGGATAGTGAAAGTTTTACTTGGTATTTAGGATGCTAAATGATCTACATTTGAATAAGATAACTTGAGAATATTCTGCTGCCCCTTCCTGTCATGAATCAATTTAAAAAAAAAAACCAGTTATAAACAAATGGTACTGACAGAGAAGCACGTAAAGATGTCAGGCCAAATCCTGAGTGAGAAAATAAAAAGTCTGGCAGTGAAAAGCAGACACCTCCAAGGCTAATTTCTATATGGAAGAACATCTGCAAATCAGCTACTACAACAGGAAAAACCTCTCCTAGGTCCTCACAAAAGGCATTGTTTTGAGTCATGGTCCCTCAAGAACTTAAAATTTGGATAGTATATATTGTAAGTGCTCCTACTAAATTCGTAAACAATTAAAAATCTTAAATATGTGAAGTCTGAAAGGTAACATAGGCAAGTGGTACAATAGTGTCAGACTAATCTTATGGAGTCCTTCAAGGACTCTTTCGAAAGATGACTCAGTTACAGTAATGGCCTCATCAGTGCATTTTGCAGAAATTGCAATTTTCGAGTCTTCAAGGACTATCCCAGGAGCATGTTCTACAATCCTTGAAGATTTGGGTATTGTGTAATTAACCAACCATATGGATAATTATTAATTATTATGGATTTACCTAGTCCGGCTATTCCTCTCTAATCTGCAAATGCATTCTGGGCCATCCATATAACCTGGTGGCACATTGGTTAGAATGCAGTACTGCAGGATACTTCTGCTGACTGCTGGCTGCCAGCAGTTTGGCAGTTTCGAGTTTCACCAGGCTCAAAGTTGACTCAGCCTTCCATCCTTCCAAGGTCAATAAAATGAGGACACAGATTGTTGGAGGCAATATGCTGACACTGTAAGCCATTTAGATAGGGCTATAAAACACTGTGAAGTGGTATATAAGTCTAAATGCTATTGCTATTGGGGCCGAAGTGAAAGAGACATATCCAAGATTATGCTTGCTTTGCAGGGGAGTGCATCCTAATCTAGAGATTGATTCGGTTCCTAGACCTGCTAGCAATCATTCCACAGAAGTCTCCATCTTATGGGGATTTAATTTCTGTTCTTTTCAAGTCTCAGATGGATGCAAAGAGAAAGTAAGACAATGACAAGTCTAAAATTCTTTTAGGTTATGAGACAAAACTAACATAATATGTATGAGGAGAATTCAAAGAAAGGATGCTTACCTTGAAATTATGCCAGCAGTGAGAGCTTCTCACTTGAAGAATTTGGAGGCCTGAATGCCAGGAAGAGGATAAGACAGACCATAGGTCAAATATAAATGCCTTGGAAGATAGTATAAAAGCCAAGCGGAAGGTCTCTTTAGAAGGAAAAGGAACTTGTAGCAAGGGTATTGTTAGAAAAGAGGTTGGAAGAAGTAAAGTTGTATCCAACCAGTGAAGACATCTGAAGTATGTTTTTATATAGCCAGGGTTCAGGTTATGCTTAATAAGGGGAGTTACAGTAATACCATTCCTCTTGGAATGGTATTACAAAGACCATGCTGACCTCTGCTGCTCATTCTTTTTAGCTGATAATGGGAGATAGGCTTGGCCCTCTGTCCTTAGAATTAGTGCATCTACCCTGGGAATCAGTTATATGGAATAAGAGCCATTCTTCTAGATGGCTAACATTGCATCTATTGCATCCTTAAATGTAGGCTGAGAATCAATTAGGTTCTCATCTTGGCAATAGTAGAGTACTCCACAGTATGTTCAATTGTTTGTTTTTGTTCTGTGGATTTCAAAGTGAAGACTGGAAAGATGAAGTCCAGGAACAATTTTAAGCCCCCCTTAATTAGATAAGATCAAAGATTTAAAAACTATAAAGTTTTAAACAATGTGTATATCATGCTCAGAGGTGGTATTCAGCAGGTTCTGACCAGTTCTGAAGAACCAGTAGCAGAAATTTTTAGTAGTTCAGAGAACCAACAAACACCACCTCTGACTGGAGATTTTACAGTATCCTTTCCCTGCCACGCCCACAGAACTGGTAGAAAAAAAAATGAATTCCACCACTGATCATGATGTGTGTCACTCTGTTGTAGTTGTTAAGATATCAGGCTAGAAATCAGAAGACACTGCGTTCAGGAACAAAACCAGTTGGGTGACCTAGCTCTGTCTTTCAGCCCTAGAAAAAGGAAAAGACAAATTACTTCTGAAAAGCTTTGCCAAAAAAACCCAAACCCTGCAGAGACGTGCGCAACAATCTTCAAAAGTCAACATTGAGTCTAAAATATGGGAGGAAAAAAAAAATCCACAAACCGTAATGCTAGTCTGGAGTAACCACAGAATCTTGAAAACTAGGGAAGGAATTTTCAACTTTTAGTTACATTGAATTCCTTAAGACAATCAAACGAAGTAATTTGAAAACCTTTATCCCTGCTTCTGCTCCACCTGGACTAAGTTGCCATTTGTGAGATAAACTGTCAGCTAACTTATCCACTAGCTTTTATGTCTGTTCTACTTGGTTTCAAGCACCCTATCCAGGTAATTGACCAAGTAGCATATCATAATTTATGGTCTCAAAATCTGCTGACGAATCTTAAAAAAAAACAAAACAAAACTGTATTCTCCCTGTTTTTTCTTAGAACAGATCTCTGTCAGGCCACCAAGTACTTGCCCAGAATAGATCCAGATAATCTTCACCTTCCCAAATCAAATAATACTGATTTATCACCAATCTCTTAAGCATCTTTAGTTTCAACTCTAAAACAGAACATTCAAATAACTTGAAGCAAAACAAATTATTATTACTTCAATCAAATTTAAGCTGCAACTGAGCCTATCAAACAAAGGTAATTGAAATAAAGGAGGACTGTAGGCACACATACAACATCTACATCTATATACATCTATATATATATATATCTATACACACACACACACACACACACACACACACATAAACAGATATTCTGCGATCTCCAGAAATTAAAATTACATTTAATGTACATACTGAGCTTTTGTCAGCCTCTGCTGACATCATCAGAGTTTTAAGCTAATATATCTATATCTATATCTATATCTATATCTATATCTATATCTATATCTATATCTATATCTATATCTATATCTATATCTATATCTATATCTATATCTATATCTATATCTATATCTATATCATCTATGGTATTCAGCTTTGTTCGGGTAGACAGACGAACACAATACAGAAGCCTGATGATGGCAGATGAGATTCTGCCGAAGCATTGATACAACTTTAAAAGCACAACTACAATGACATGGGAAAATACCCGAACAAAGCTGAATACCATACATGTAAGTACCTGCGAAAACTTAAGAAAACAAATATCTATATCTATATCTATATCTATATCTATATCTATATCTATATCTATATCTATATCTATATCTATATCTATATCTATATCTATATCCATATCCATATCCATATCCATATCCATATCCATATCTATCTATCTATCTATATCTATCTATCTATCTATCTATCTATCTATCTATCTATCTATCTATCTATCTATCTATGGTATTCAGCTTTGTTCGGGTATTTTCCCACATCATTATAGTTGTGCTTTTAAAGTTGTAGCAACGTTTTGGCAGAATCTCATCTGCCATCATCAGACTTCTGTATTGTGTTCATCTGTGAATCAGACTTCCACAGCCGTTTCAGTTTTAAATTTGGGGCTAGCCTACTCCTGTGCCAGAATGGTTTTTTTCTTCATCCTGATTGGTTGGGAGTCTTGGTCTGTGTTTATTGGTCTTGGAGTATGCTGTGTTCTGCTTGATGGGTGTTTCTTATATCTTCTGTCTGTTTTGTGGCTTTTTTTGTCTTGATTGGCTAGCAACATTGTGTTCCTGGATTGGACAAAGACACAAGCAAATTGAAGGAGCCCCTATGGGATCACCACTGTCACCCGTCATTGTAAACCTGTCCAAGGAAGAATTTGAATCCAGAGCCCTAGCTAATGCCACCCACAAACCCAAACTATGGTTAAGATGACACGTTTGTGATTTGGCCTCATGGAAAAGAAAACCTAAACAATTTCCTAACACACCTAAATAGTACAAACCCCAAAATCAAGTTCACCATGGAAATGGAAACAAACAAACAACTACCATTCCTAGATGTACTAATCTACAAAAAAACAGATGGCACACTAGGACACACCATATACCAGAAGAAAACACACACCAACCACTATCTCAATGCTCAATCCCACCACCACCCAGCACAGATAAACTCCATGGCCAAAACACTAATCGCCAGAACCAAATGCCTGGTAGACAAGACACACATAAAGACTGAACTATGCACCCTGACTAAAGTATTGACAGCTAACGGCTTCCACAAAAGCAAAATCACCGGCTTGATCCACAAAAACACACTGAGACATAATGGAGACATAGAAGATGAACAAACTTATGGAACAGCTATCCTGCCCTATTTAAGAGGTACTACAGACAAAATCAGTAAGATACTACATAAGTATCACATCAAGACTGCCTTCAAAACAGACAGAAAAATAGCAGCCATCCTAAGAAACTCCAAAGATAAAACTGACCTGGAAAACCAAGGCAAATATGAAGTCCCCTGTGCATCATGCCCTGCCACATACAGACAGACCAATAGAAGAATAAGTACCCACCTAGACGAACACAAACATGCAGTAAAAAAGCTGGAACACACTTCCTCACTAGTCCAACACATGAAAGCCACAGGTCATAGCATCGACTTCAATGGCACCAAAACCCTTGCCACTAAAGAAAACCCCAGCTACAGAATTATCAGAGAAGCCATAGAGATTGAAAAAAGACCTGAAAGCATGAATAGAAGAGATGACTCCATCAGACTGTCAATTATCTGGAAGCCTGCACTCTCAAACAAAAAAAATCTACACACCACAAGCCAGGCAAACACCTGGGCACAAACAGACTCCCCCTGATACCTCCAGCTCAAACACACCCCAACCAGCCACCCAGATGAAACCTAGCTTCCGAATAAATGATAGCCCTCCGTTCACTCGGAGCCAAGCCACACTAAAAGCCTCCAATACAGGAAACACAATGTTGCCAGTCAATCAAGACAAAAATAGCCACAAAACAAACAGAAGATATTAGAAACACCAACCAAGCAGAACACAGCAAACTCCAAGACCAATAAACACAGACCAAGACTCTCAACCAATCAGGATGAAGAAAAAAACCATTCTGGCACAGCAGTAGGCTAGCCCCAAATTTAAAACAGAAACGGCTGTGAAAGTCTGACTCACAGACGAATACTATACAGAAGCCTGATGATGGAAGATGAGGTTCTGCTGAAACATTGCTAGAACTTTAAAAGCACAACTATAATGATGTGGGAAAATACCCGAACAAAGTTGAATACCATACACACACATACACGCACACACATATGCACACACACACACACACACATATATACATACATACATAATGGTGGAATACAAATAGCTGCAATATATATGACATTACATTCCAGCTATTTGTATTGTACCATTTTTAATGAGCCAAGGATGATAAACATATCTGAGCTATCTATGTGGATCATGATAACTTGATAGTAAGAGGTTTTCCTTATAGAATACAGTACAGGTAGTCTTCCACTTACCAAAATTTTTGTTGTTAAGTAAGTGAGTTTTGCTCCAGTTTATGACTTTTCTTTCCACAGTTGTTAAGTGAATCACTGCATTTAATAAGTTAGTAACTGGTTGTTACGTGAATCCAGCTTCCCCATTGACTTTGCTTTGTCAGAAGGTCACAAAAGGGAATCACATGATCCCAGGACACTGCAACCACAATATATATGAATCCGTTGGCAAGCACCTGAATTTTGATCATGTGACCACAGGGATGCTGCAATGGTCATGAGTGTGAAAAATGGTCACATTTTTCAGTGCTGTTGTAACTTTGAACAATCACTAAATGAACTGTTGTAAGTCGAGGTCTACCTTGTATTCAGGTCACAGATCTGGTAAAAGTTTTGCCTATGACTTTCAAGTTTACCTTCCTATAGGCTGGTATAATTGAATGAGCTTATTAGGAAGTCTGTTCACGTCTCATATCCAGATTCGGTATACACAAAGTGAGGATTTGCTCCATTTTTTTCAGCATCTGGGATCTGTGCAAGAATGCAGTCTTTCTGTTGTTAAATTCAGGAAACTGATCTGATTGGCTGCTCCAAGCTAAAGCCCCTGGCATTTGCAGTCTTGATTAAGAGGTTACATATGTCCCATGTTTGCTGTAACAGCTGTTAGATATTAAGAGTGTTGGATTACATATGTTGAACAAGGGTAAGGACTTATACTTTCTATAGCTGGCAGCCTTTTTTCCCCCTCGCACTTTCGTAAGTCTTGCTCAGAGATATTTTATTTTATTAGATATTCATATGTCATCTAACTTAAATTGATCTCACTGTTCTTTTTATCCAGTTGCTCATTATGTGGGATATTCTTGTATGAAGTGATGGGTGTAGTTTATGTGCTTCAAGTATTTTCTCTGTCTTGTGTGGTTGGTGTTAAGTCTGGAGCATGGGTGCGAATAATGGAGACGAGCCGGTAGAAACAGTGAACTTCAAACTCTTTATTTACATGGTGTGACAGCTCAAATTGGAGGGCTGCTATAGCCTTCCTTGTATAGGCAACTTATTAATTATTCAACCAATAGCAATCCTGGAGTGTGAGCCCCGTTAACCAATGAGAATGGCCTGTTAATGGCCAATCAGATGCTCCTGAACGGACCAATCCGATCCTGCCATTAACAGCCAATCAGAAGTGCAGGGCCAGAACCCTTGCATTTGACTTCAAGCTCAAGATAACTTTATTTGGCATTATTCATTCACAACACCCCTTTCCCCTGGCTTCTGCCCATGGGGCACGGTTACATAGTCCTTGAGGTAGGATGGTTGTTTTATCAGTCTTTTTGATTTTCGCAAAGTGCCTGGTGGTTGGCTGCACTTCTGTTGAGGTTGATCATTGCTTAACGGTGGGGGTGCCTCTGGTTCCGAGTTCGTGCTCCTGTTGTCACCGATATCACTGGCCACTTACTGAGGTGAACTCACTCCGGTCCCCGGTTCCTGTTCCTGCGTTTCAGTTCCGTTTTCAGTCCCTTCAAAAGGTTTTCCTCTAGTTGCAATTCGTTTTCCTCTGTATCTCCCCCCCCTCAGTTTGGTCATAAGGGAGTTCGGAATTGCGTGACGGTAGCCGTGATCGTAGTTGATCTATGTGGCGCTTCCAAAGTCTATCGTCAGGGCACTGAACGAGGTATGATCTTGGACCGGTTACGTGGATTACGGTTGCTTCTATCCACAGCAGATCACCTGATAGGTTTTTAGCGAATACTAAATCGCCTACCTGGAAGGTACAGCATCGGCCGCTGGATCTGAGTGGCTTTTCTGGTTTGTAGGCTGGGTGTAACCGATCGAGGTGGGAGCGGAATTTTCATCCCATTAGCAGCTCAGCGGGAGTTTTGTTGGTGATGCTGTGAGGTGTGATGTTCTGTAGGAAAAGGATTCGGTTGATTTTCTCATCGATGTTTTTGTAGTCTATCTTTTGTAGAGTCCTTTTGACGAATTGTACCATGCGCTCAGCCCTACCGTTGGCTGCAGGGTGCGCAGGCGAAGTAAGTGCATGTCGGATACCGTGGTCAGCCAGGTACTGTTCAAAAGACAGCGCGGTAAATTGGGGCCCGTTGTCGGATACCAGAACGTCTGGTAATCCGTGGGTTGCAAACAGTCTTTCCAGTCTTTTGATGACTGCTTTGGTGGTCGTATTCCTCATTCAGTGAATCTTGAGCCAATTCGAGTAGGTGTCAATGGTAAGCAAAAACGTGTGGCCTTTGGTCGGCCCAGCAAAGTCCAGATGGATGCGGGACCAGGGTCACCGCGGCGTCTCCCATTCAGTTGGGGTTGCCTTTGGTGGAGTGTTGCTTACTTCTTGGCATCTCTGGCAAGTTTTAACCCACGATTCGATTTGTCTGTCGATGCCTGGCCACCATGCGTAGCTTCATGCAAGGCCCTTCATTCGCACGATGCCAGGGTGGCCATCGTGCAAGGTTCTTAGCAGTGCCTGTTGGAGTCGTTCTGGGATAACGACTCTATCGCCCCAGATGATACAGCCCTTCTGCGAGAACAACTCTGTTTGATGGCTTTTGAATGCTGCAAAGTCGTCTGGTACTTGGTCCAATGGCCATCCACGTTCCACCCATGTGAGGACTCGTGCTAAGATGGGGTCGCGTTTTGTTTCTCTCACGATGTCACGGGCAGTTAATGGCGGCATATGGAGTGTCTCGATCTGCAAAATTGTCATCATTGGTGCAGGATCGTTGATGGTTTCAGGGAGCAGTGCACGGCTCAACGCGTCAGCGTGGGGAATGGCTTTACCGGGACAATATTTTAGGTGATAATTGTAGGCAGCCAAGAATTCTGACCAGCGGGTCATCCTGGGAGAAAATATGTAGGGAGTTGGCTTGTCCCCAGCGATGATCCCCAGCAATGGTTTGTGGTCAGTTACAATGGTAAAAGCCCGGCCGTACACACATTCATGGAATCTTTTAACAGCTGATACAATTGCCAGGGCCTCTTTATCGATCTGGCTGTAATTTTGCTCAGTTTTCGAGAGCATTTTTGAAAAGTAAGCAACAGGGGCTTCTCTACCATTAGGTAATACATGACTCAAAATGGCGCCCACTCTAAAAGGCGATGCATCACATGTGATATTTAACGGCAAGGTCTCATTGTACTGCATTAGTACGGCGTCAGAAGTCAGTAGTTGTTTTACATTACGGAACGCCTGCTCTTCTCTGTGACCACATACCCAAATTGCTTTTTTATTGAGTAGGTGATGTAAAGTTTCAGCGACAGTCGCCTTGTGTGGCAAGAATACATTATAGAAATTGATGAGGCCTAAGAACGCCTGGAGGTCGGCTTTGTTCCGGGGTCTGGGAACGTTTTTTATTGCTCTCAATTTGCTATCGGTAGGTTGAATACCCTGACTGTCAATTAAGTACTCTCAGAATTCAACACGATCTGTACACAGTTTGCACTTATTTTTTTTCACTTTCAGGCCTGCTTCTTGGAATTTTTGTAAAACCAGTCTTAAACGATTCCATAAAATTTTTGGAATGGGGGCAGCAATGAGCACATCGTCAAAATAGGGGACAACGCCTTTGATCCCCTGCAATAGTCTCTCCATTAGGCTCTGAAAGATCCTGGGGCTACACTGACTCCGAATTGAAGCCGCGTACACTTAAAGGCACCTCAGTGTGTTATGATAGTCTGTGCCTGTGCTGTTTTTTCATCAACCGGCAGTTGCTCATAAGCCTGAGCTAAGTCTAGTTTAGCGAAGACTTTTCTGCCCCCCAGGGAATGGAGGAGGTGTTGCACCACCGGCACTGGATATGGATTTTGTTGCGGGGAGTGGTTTAGGGTGGCTCGATAGTCCCCACAAATTCTAATGGAGCTGTCCAGCCTAATTGGGGTCACGATTGGTGTTTCCCATGGGGAGTGGTCGGTTGGCTTTAAAACTCCCTGGGCTATCAACTTATCAAGCTGTTCATCGATTTTTGGCTTTAGAGCGAACGGGACTCGACGAGGCTTAAGGCGGATGGGAGCTATTTTTGGATTAAGGCTAAAGGATATCGGGATCCCCTTGTACTCGCCTAGCTTTTCTGCGAAGACGTCCCTGAATTCGTGGGCGAGGTCTTCTTCCCAGTCACTGCCGCCGATTCGGTTAATGCCTGCCACTTCAATGCCGAGTGGTGCAAACCATTGCAGGCCTAACAGGCTAGGCCGGTCCTTGTCGATCACCGTCAGGGGTAAGTACGCCCTGCAGTTCTTGAATGCACCCCGGACTCTACTGGATCCTACGATTGGAATCCAGTTCCCCTGGTAGTCCTTTAACATGAGCCGTTGGAATTGAAGGTCTTGGCGCCGGATAGTGAGGATGATTGCTTGAGGGTCTTCCAGGAGACCATTGACAGAGATGGCCCTGAGTCAACTTCCATTTGGCAAGGTTGATTTTCGATGTCCCCTTTGACCCGAATTTTCTTAGCATCTAGTGAAGAGGCATGGCCGATAGTGAGTGTTTGTTGGGCCTCTTCCCGTCTCGTTAGGTGATTCACGGGTTGGTTTCTGTAGGAGTGGTTTGCTGGTTCTCGCCTTACAGGGCGATTCCCTGTCGATTGGCGGATAGTGGTACCCTTTGCAGTCTGGCTGGGTCCAAGGAGACTTCTGCAGACCCGTCCGATGTGACCTCGTTTCCCGCACTCGTGGCAGAGCCCGTCACAGAATTTGCAATCGGAGCGGTAATGGTTGGGGCCACAGCCAGCGCATGGTTGCTGGGACTTCGGGTAATGGTCCCGATCGGACCGCAGGCGATGGACCTCTTCTTCGTCGCTGTCTGACGATGAAGAGAAGTCCTCATGGTGGGTCGTCTGCAGCTGCCCTTCTGCTTTAGGTGAAACTTCGTTGTCCGGTTGGTGTGCTGGAGCGCAATTTCGGCGTAGTTGGGCAGCTGACTTCTTGGTCGCCTCCGCTGCTGTAGCTTCAGCTATGGCGTCTTTAAGGGTGATGTCGCCCTTTGCCATTATTTTGCTCTGTACGTTTAGAGCGTCTAACCCGAGAACTACTCAAAGCCTCCTCTAGGTCGCTGAAATCGCAAAGGCCTCCCAAGTTCCGGAGGTCTGCAACGAAATCGGCAACGCTTTCTCCTTTCCACTGGTTTCTTTGATAGAACTCGTGTCGTCTTATGAGCGTTTGAACGGTCGGTGTGTAGTGGGCCCTTAGTAGCGGTTCAAGGACGTCCCAGTCCATGGCCTTCACTTCAGCCGGTTTCGCTAATGCCTTAGCCATTTTGAATACCGTTGGGCCGCAGTGCATTAGGAATACCACCCGTTTCTTCCCGGTTGTGGCATCCTTCAGATTATTCGTTTCCAAAAACATTTGGAAACAGTCCATGTAGGACTCCCAGTCCTCTTGAGCTGGATCGAACGGAGCGGGTGATACTGCGCCGCCGGACATGGTTCTGCTGTTGTGCGCTTCAGCCACGTGCTTAGTCGTTGGCTCTGATGTCATCCAATCCCACCCTCATCGCCAGTGTTAAGTCTTGAGCATGGGTGCGAATAATGGAGATGAGCCGATAGAAACAGTGAACTTCAAACTCTTTATTTACATGTTGTGACAGCTCAAACTGGAGGGCTGCTATAGCCTTCCTTATATAGGCAACTTATTAACTATTCAACCAATAGCAATCCTGGAGCGCTAGCCCCGTTAACCAATGAGAATGGCCTGTTAATGGCCAATCAGATGCTCCTGAACAGACCAATCCGATCCTGCCATTAACAGCCAATCAGAAGTGCAGGGCCAGAACCCTGCACTTGACTTCAAGCTCAAGATAACTTTATTTGGCATTATTCATTCACAACAGTTGGCTTACCAGAATTGTTAAGGAAAAACATTTTAAAGAGATTCAGAAATGAGGGTGAATCACCTCAGAAAATAACCTCTGAGGAATCCACAAAAAACCTCAGTCTTTTTTTAACAATGTAATTTCCTAATATTTAAACTTGGATAACTTCACTGAGTAAATTTGAGGTGTAGGCAATAACCCATTTCAAATGATGGAAAGAAAAACAGGACATTTAAAGGCAGAACTTGAAATTCCAAAGTAATTGTACAGTTATTGTTCTTTGTAGCAATTCAGAACTTAGAATCTACCCTTGAATAAGATTCAAACCTCAAAGAATAAGAATAGTTTCTTAGAAATGAGCACTCTCCAAATATCTATAAATGATATTTTTAAAGAATTTCAATATTTTTAAAGAATTTTATATCCAGTCTATCAGCATATAGGGCAGTCTGAAGTTTGAAATCCACCCTGATTAATCTGAAATATAATAAAATATCAGATTGCAGAAAAAAAAGTTATCTGTTTATTAAAAGATCTTTCAAGTACATTTGGAAAACATATCTAGTAAACATGGAATATTAATTAACTTATCCACACCTGTTTTCATCAATCATCTTACATGCTGTACATAGACTTGTTCTTTTTCTTTTTCCCTTTCTTTTTTAAAAATCTCTTGAGAACTTAACACCTACACTACATTTAGACAAAGATGGGAGTGTAAATGTATTGGATCATTTAGCTTTTCTAGGTTCTTGTAGGTATTGTTCTTTATATTCCGTCCATTGCTGAAACTGTAGATTAGTGCAAAAAAATAAAAATCACATCTGATTAAAGCATTAAGGTTGTGGAATCCTTTCCTCACTTTGGGATTATTTGACTTCACATTTAATTGATTCAAGCTTTCCTTCTCTGCCAAGAATTTGTCTCATCTACTTGATGACTCCAGCAGCAGAATATCTTTTAAACTATGACTTAGTTAACCTGTTTTATTCTTTTGCTTTATTTCCTTTATGAGATTAATTTTATTTGAATTATTTTAAGTTGCCTTGTAAGATGGAAGTAGATTGGAAGATGGTGTTCTTTTTAAAATGTGTTTTTTAAATAAAATAAAATTACTGAAATTAATTACTGAAAGCAAGTCTCCAGTTTCATAGACTACATTGGTGACTGAAACAAATACATTTTTTGTTGAAAATGATTTCTACAGCTATCAAAGTTATCTCTATAGTGTTCATAATATTAAGGCTCAATTGCATGTGGAAAACACTTGATGCTATGGGTAGTTGATAACATGGGTAGGTGAGAAAAAAGATGCATGCATGTATCAACACGTGTGTGTGATCATTTTCAGAAGGTTGCTATTATGATCATACAAATGAGTCACTCTAAATAACTACTGGTATTGAAGATGATAATGGCATAACATTTCATGGCTGAGATTTTACAATCACATGCTCCATTATTATCTAAAAATAACATTTTAACAAGTGTCCTAATGTTTTTGGTATGCTCTATTTTACACTATGAGAGGTCATTGATGCTCTCTGAGCTTAGCTGTTTTCTTGCAGATATTTCATCACCCAAACTAGGTAATATCATCGAGATAGTAAGGAGTGGGTTTGGCTTTGAGTTTATATTCTACTGGTAGTGACTTGCCCTTGACATTGGTGCAAGTGGTCATAAAGATTCTTTGATTGGGTTGTTTACTATTGGCTTGTTTGGCAGTTCCTTGATTGGGGTATTGTTTACTTGATTGTTGGTTAGCAATTAACTACAAGATTAACATCAGAACAGATGAGTGTGAGTGGCAAAGTGGCCTAGAGGTGAAGATTGTTGCCTTCCACATGAAAGGTTCAGAGTTCAATCTTATGCAGCAGCAGACATTTCTCTATTACAGCGCAAAGAAAAAAAAATCTGCTGTGAACTTCACATAGGCATCAGGAAAGGAATCCTGTCAGTAAATGCACAGCTCCACTCACTTGCCCCAACTCCAACCCAAAACAAGGAATGAAAGGGTTGTAAAAAGAAAAGAAAAAATCAGTTGAAATTTGTTAGGGATAATATTGTTTACCCTAACTGGTTTAGGTAAAATAATAAATATGTTATCATGGTTTGTTAGTTAAAGTGTCTGTAACTTTAACTGTAAGAATGTAATTAAGGGAGTGGTTGTAAAAGCACCATAAAAGAAGCAAGGCAGGGCAGCTTGCTCTCTCTGGCTTGATGATCCCTAATTACTGGATAGACTGAAGACAGCGTTTTCCCCCTACTGGAATGGGAGAGAGAAAGGACTGTTGATTTATCAACTGTGAGAGGACTGATTTATTGTAAGTGAACTGACATTGGATATTCTACACGGACTTTGCTAATTGAATATCCTTGAATGGACTGACTAAAAACGATACATGACTAATGGACTGTTATTTTGACTATGCTATAAACTCTAAGTGGAATAAACTATATTTTTGATAACACAAATGTATCTGTTATTTTTACTGTATGTTAACTAACATACAAACTTATCTCACACATTTATATGCATGCCTATCTGACTAACGCTGCACATTCTGTTTAGCTTGTCTCCTTAGCCCTGGTTGGGGAACCCAGGCTTAATAAAATTTATCAGTGCCTGAACAAAACTGATAAATCTTTTCACAATTTCTGCTTTTTCCTATACATATTTTTCATCCAGCAAGCAAACTTAGGTTTTTTTTAAGCAGTAGTTTGATTATTGAAGCTAAATAATGGAGTCTTAAATGCATTTGCTGACCAAACTAGAAAATATATTTTCTGCTTGTATGCTTGTTTTAGGGCAATGATTATAATGATCTAACTTCAGAACTAGAGGTAAAAGTTTGCACTTCAAAAGTGTTATAGAAAAGATAAAATCAGGACTCTAAGAACTTTAAATTCCTCTGCAGTATTATTTCTCATAACTTGGAAAAGGGGGGAAAACCTTTCAGGAGTTAGAAAGAAAAAAGAAGGGAGGGGTATCCTTTGCTTTTTAAATGAGTTCAGCTGCAGACAATGTCATAGCCTACAGCTTCCAGTTAAGAAAATAACCTAACAGTGAGGCATATCTACATTATCAGTGCATAGAATACTGCTCTTATCCTCGTCTGCAGCATTATTCTTTGATCTTCTGCTATTTTTGTTAGCCCTCCACTTGGTTAAAATATATCCACTGTTTTGAAAGTTTTTATTGCTTAAGAGGATCTAGGGCAGTGATTCCCAAACTTTTTCAGTCCACCGCCCCCTTGGTGCTATAAACTCATCCTCAGTGCCCCTCACCCAGGGGTGAGATTCAAATTTCTGTGGGCATGGTCTAATTTGAGGGTGTAACTTGCTAGTCATGTGACTGGGTGGGCGTGGTTTGCTGGACACATGACTGGCTGGCGTGGCTTGCTGGCTGGGCATGGCTTGCTGGTCACATGACTGGGTAGGTGTGATTTGGTGGTCATGTGACTGGGTGGGCATGGCCAGGTAACTTGCAAAGCAAATACAAGTGGTCCTCACTTCATGGCCATTTGTTTAGCAAGTGTTCTAATTTATGACTGGCCTCCCCAGAGCTACTTGACCTGTTTTTGGAGTTTTGACAGCACACACATACCACACACACTCCCTTCTAATCCTGCTGGAGCAGGTCATTGCACTAGATTCGGCAAAGCATCTTTCATTAGATTCTAGTAGTGAATAAACTCTAATCAGTTTCTTTGCCGATTCTTGTTGATTTGTTTTATTTGCATCTCTTTATTTTATGTTGCTGAATTGCATTGACATGTGTGTCCCTTCTTGTGCAGAACCCAGAAGCTTTTGTGATTCTTTGCAGCAAAAATTTCTGACCTCTGGCTTTGCTTTACTTTTCAAACATGCCGACACTGCTGCATTCTAGGTGCCGGCGCTACAGGTCCACCCCATTGAGCCCACTGCACTGGAGGGACCTGCCCAAGCAAGTCAAGTCAATGGGGTGAGTCTGAGAAAGGGAAAGAGAGAGAAAGAAAAGAGAGACAGGGAAAAAAGAAAAGAAGGAGAAAAGGGAAAGAAAGAAAAAGGGACAAAGAAAGAGGGGGGATGGAAGGAAGGGACAGAAAGAAAAAGAAATAAAAAAGGAGGGAGGGAGGAGAAAGATAATGAGATATCTATTCTAGTCCAATCACCTGCTCTAGCAGGTTTAGAAGAGTGTGTGTGTGTGTGTGTTCTCCTTGTAATTTACCAGTACATTTTGGTTTTGGCTTCTTCAGAATTGGCACTGTAATACATTGGGGAAAAGTAAGTTTTAGGGTGGAGATCTGGTCCAATGGATCCTGTTTAAAGCCTCAACAAAATGTGAGAGCTTCCTGATAGTCTTGATCATGTTTTGTCCACAAAACCTTTAATAGAAGCCAAAGATGTTTCAATGTGCTGGCAAGTCTAAACTAGGCCTCATTTCAATCTGATGCATCAGGTCTCTCTCTCTCTCTCCCCCTCCCTCCCTCCCAGACTGGCTTTGCTCTACTTTCCCAATGTGCCTCTGGGGCTGGCGCTTTGAACATGGATGGATGGATGGATAGAGAGAGAGAAAAACAGAGAGAGGCAGGTAGGTAGGTAGATAGATTGGTAGATAGATATATTGGTAGTCAGGTAGGTAGACAGGCAGACCTTTTGGGTGAATGTATGGATAGGTAGGTACGTAGGTACGTAGGTCAGTAGATTGGTAGATAAGTAGGTAGGTAGATAGATAGATCTATATTGGTAGATAAGTACGTAGACAGAAAGACGGGTAGGTAGGTAGGAAGGAAGGCAGGTAGGCAGACAGACATTTTGGATGGATGGATGGATAGATAGATAGATAGATAGATAGATAGATAGATAGATAGATAGATAGATAGATAGATCGATCTATATTGGTAGATAGGTAGATAGATAGAAAGACAGGCAGGCAGAGAGGTAGGTAGATTGGTAGATAGGTAGATTGGTAGATTGGTAGATAGGTAGGTAGACAGAAAGACAGGCAGGCAGAGAGGTAGGCAGGCAGGCAGGCAGGCAGGCAGACAGGCAGAACTTTTGGATGTATATATGTATGTATGTATGTATATATGTATGTATATATGTATGTATGTATGTATGGACGGACAGACAGAAAGAAAGAATGCGACAATGGTGGCACTTTGAGAAAGTAGAACAAAGCCAGAGTGGGAATTGAAGTCCACACAAGTTGCCAAGGTTGAGAAACATGGGCTGAATATATCAACCCAGCCATTCTGGTTTAGAGTTTATCATGCTGTTTGATTCCGGCTTAGTCAATGAATAAACCATGGCTAAGATCTTCCTGCTCCTTAATGCAGCTGCCCCTCTGCCCCTTCTCCAGCCCCCTTTGGCATCCAATTTTGCAATGCTAACCTCCCCAGGGCAGCGATGCAGCCGATCTCATCCTCTTTGCTTAAACCCAAGGTCCACTTCCATCAGGCCAAGCAAGGGTAGGTACTCTGCACACGCTCAAAGACTCCCAACTTCAGTGAAGCATTCTGTCCATCTTTATGCTCTGCCTGGGAGGAGGAAGGCGTGCAGAAGCAGCCCAGACTGGTGGAGGCAGAGGGAACGATTGCTTGGAAAGTAAGCAAGCGAGCAAGCACATGTCTCAGTCGGAAGAACTGGGCTGCAGAGGGAGGCTAGATTCTAGGTCTGCGATGGCCACGTAGAGCTGAACCGAACCAAGCCACATGCCTTGGAAAGCTGCAGCTACACCCACCCACATCCTGCGCGCAAGCCTGGCTGGCTGGAGAGGCGGAGGCCGGGCTGGCGCTGTGCACTCCCTTGTTCTCCTCCAGAGAAGAGGCCCCTAACGCTGGACCATCCACCCCTTCCACTGCGCACCTTGGGAGGGTTTTGCTTTGGGTCTTCTAGTGCGCCTCCATCACTTCCACCGGAGAGGGCAGCCTGCAAGCTAAGGCACCCTCTTTCTGCCACCTCCCACCTCTCTCCCCCCAGGCTTGGCAAGGGTCACCGTGCGCGGGTTCCACATTCGAGGCGCTGGTTATGGAGCGATGAAACAGTCAATGGGCTGCATGGCCAGCAGTCAGTGAGCCTGCAGGGCCGATGTTTCGAATGCCCCCTCTGCCACCTCTTAGCACCCTCTCTGCCAGCCCCCTTGCCTCTTAGCACCTCCCTAAGGCATGCTACCACTCCCCAGGGAGCAGTACCACCTACTTTGGGAACCACTAATCTAGGGTAACCAGGCAGAAATAATTAGAATGACCCCCATGTGGCAATGGAACCTTACTACAATAAAATTAGCATTTAATTGAAGATAAACCAGGGGCAGAAATATTTTTTCTAAAGAGAAAACAAAAGTGAGCAGAGTTCATTGGAGTTGATCGGTGGTACAAAGTTTGTGAATTAAAATTCACTTTTCTAAATGTTTAGAGACATAAATGAATGGCTTTGAATAAAGATGCCAAGCTGGTCCTTGGAAACTACTGGGAGCTTTGCCATTGACTTGAATAGAGCCAGGCATCCTCAAATGATATCTTTATTCACATGTCACTGGGGATATCCTCAACTTACAAATTGGGGCTAATTTGATGGAATTCATACTCCATGTTGGCTGTATCAGAAAATCAAAGCAGAGGGGAACATGATGTCTAATAGTGATAACAATCAACTTACCTTTTTTGACAGTCGGTATGCAAATTAGGGGAAGGCAGCATGAGGCATTCCATATGCTGCATCTTTCACAGCCTGGTCAAGGATGATGGAAATTGCTCTAAAACAATTGGCAGCAATCTAGATTATAAAGACATTTCTCTTTTTATCATACTGTAGCTAGCTATTTCCAGCTGGACATGTGACTATTTCACATGTTTTATATACAAAATGACTACAAACTGATTCCAATCATCTTTTGATTTGAAATGTTGGTCCGAAAACAGTACTAATTTGATCTTATGAACTGATATTCTTAATAAAACTATATGGAAATTAGTCCATGGTTAGTCCATGAATATGGAAGCATTAACCATATATAGTAACAAACCATCTATTTTTCTCTCTCCCTCTCATCTGCCTAACTTTCTACTTGCTTACAGAGGTGGTATTCAGCAGGTTCTGGCCAATTCTGGAGAACCGGTAGTGGTAATTTTGAATAGTTTGGAGAACTGGCAAATACCACCTCTGACTGGCTCCGCCCCCATCTATTCTCTGCCTCCCAGTCCTAGCTGATCGACTGGGTCTTCTTTTGTTGTCCTGTACAAGAAAACAGAACTGGAAAGCAGGTTAATGGGATGGAGAGGGAATGGGATTTTGCAGTAACCATCCCTAGGAGGGGGAGGGAATGAAGATTTTACAGTATCCTTCCCTGCCATGCCCACTAAGCCACCCCCACCAAGCCACATCATGCCCACCAAGCCACACCCACAGAACTGGTAGTAAAAAAAATTGCTTGTTTACCTGCCTATCTGTTAATGATTTCTGTTAATAAACTTCAAGATATGTCAGCATGCTAAATATTTTCCAAATGGAAGAGTTATTAAAGCAGTTTTTAAAAATCTTTGATAAATCAATGGTAAAGAGAATGTTGTATTTGACAAAAAAGCAATCTTGTTCTTGAGGTTAAGATACCTCACCATGGATATAGATGCTTCTAAAATAAAATAATAATAAAACTTGTTTTTCATAGATTTCTAATTATCTAATTAGTAGCAATGATTTCCAAGGTTCTTTAATATACTAGTTACAACTCTTCTAATATTTAATATGATCATGCTTTTTAGTTATATCTTTTTCACTGGTAGGCAATTTAAATGAGCTTTTTCTAAGAGACAGACTCAAAAGATTATATTTATCCATGAAATGGTTGAAAGAATATATATGAGTTACTTTAATTATAATTCATTATATTTGTATGGAAGTAACTGGGAGAGAAACAGGAAATGTAATCTAACAGTGCACTCATATATAGTAAATATTCATTGAAAAGTAATTTTGCCAATTCCCAAAATAATAACCCAGAATTGCACTATTAGGATATCTAATGTTAAGAACTTTAGGAGCTGACAAATTCACAAGTAAAAATAAGATACAATGAAAAATCCTTTCTTGCCCCTATATCTATGGAAGAAATTATTCCAGAGTTATGAAGGTTTCCTGTTTGTAGCTGTTCCCATCACTTATGTTGGATCAATTTACAAGATTAATTTTACAATTACGAATTACTGAGAGAAGAAGAACCATGTTATGTAACTTCTGAATTTCAAAGCAAATAAGTCAGCAATAAGGTTTTGTTCCTAAACTCCACCTGTGATCAAAAGTCCAGGAGTTAGTCTCATCTAAAGTGGTTTATAAGCCTTAAAAAGCAAACGAACAATTTTCATTTGATTAGCAATTCTAGACATTCACTTTTTAATTTATTTATAATTTCATTTCAATTTTTATCTTACAACCATATGTACTAGCAACATAATTCAAGTCCCAAATGTGGATTGGTGCAGAAAGAAAATAACTGCTAACCTACATCCTTTCAAGAATAAAATGTAAAGAAAAGATATTTCTATTTCAAGAGTTGACTCACTTGACTCAATAGTCTGTTGACTAGACTTAACATTTGGAAAAATTTACTATAGCTACAGAAATAACTCAGTAGAAGTTGTGTTTGTTCCTGATTGCTCCTGAATGTAGATACTATATTTATTAGTATGAAAGAGTAGGTTTTACTCCTATGTAATTTAGCTATAAAATGAGAAAGATGGATCAGATTCATGAATAAGAGAAAGTGGCAGATTTTTTTTAATTCAGTTTTTCATTTTGTGGAAAAATTGTTCTAAATTAGCATCATCTTTCTTTCAGAGATATACAATATATATTGTATATTTTTGTGACCATAGTGCTCTATTTCAGGTGTATAATTTAATTAGAGAGTTGATTTCTCAAAATGAATGGAATAATTTGAACAAGTCCACTCTCATCCCTTGGCCCACCTGATTAGTGATTAAACCATGCCCTGTGTGATTAGATTATAGCTGATCAATAAAGAGCTAAACAGAAATTAGTTTACTTTACCAATTGTAAATAACCTGTACAAAAAAATAAGATTTGATTTGATTTTTCATTCTAGTTTTGGCCTGCATTTTTTCCCCTTGATATTCTGCCACATAGCATCTTCCATTGTTCCCTCTCATATCAAAATCAGGATGTAATTGTCCCTTTCCATCCTCTGCATATAGTCTTTAATTTATCACCATTTATTCTGTGGCTATTCAAAGTTACCACGGTGCTGAACAAAGGGACTTGTGTCCCATGCCCAAAGATAGGTTTGTTGCAGTGACCTCAATAATCAAAATTTAGATGCTTGGCTGTCTGCCCACATGGCCATAATTCCCTCCACCTGACAATCTTATTGTTATTCATTTATTTAATTTGTATCCTTTTTTATGTTTACAAAAAATTCAAGTTTGGTAACATAATCCAACATATCTTCCTCCTCCTATTTTTCTCACAACAAGAATCCTTTGAGGTGGGTTGGGCTGAGAGAGGTTAACTGGCCCAAGAATACTCAGCTAGATTTTATGACTAAAATGGAACTTGAACTCATGGTCTCTTGCTTTCTAGCCTGGTGCCTTAACCTCCCTGCCACGCCATGCTCTGCCAACCTAGGTGAACTTCACATTCTTTTTGCTCTTCCTGCTGCTAAAAGGCTACTCCAAAGTTGCACCAAGCCAAAAAGTCTCTTTGTGCCATGCTCCTGGCCAGGCTGGGGCTGGGTTTTGCATTGCAAATAGAAAAAGAAAGAACAAGCACCAGAGCAAAAGAGAATTATTTGACAGATTTGGATCAGGGGCAGTGTTTCTTTCTCTTTCGACTGCAAAGATGACTAACAAGCAGGTATTGGAGCATATAACATCAGACGTGTCACTGGAAGGCAAAACCACCAAACAATGTCTCAATTACTTTGACCATGTCATGCAGGGAAATTCACTGGACAAAGCAACTATGCTTGGAAGTAAAGGAAACCAGGCTGCCAAAGAACACAGTGGATGGATACCATCAAAGCTAACACCAACCCTAACCCTAACACCATAGAACAACTCAAACAGTTGTAGTGTTAGATTAGAAGAAGTGGAGAACCTGGCCCAAAGAAACACTAAAAGTTGAACATGACTAAATGGATAACCTTCCTTCCTTCCTTCCTTCCTTCCTTCCTTCCTTCCTTCCTTCCTTCCTTCCTTCCTTCCCTCCCTCCCTCCCTCCTTCCTTTTCTCAGCCTCAATCCAGCCTAGCAGCCAAGTCAGACATGATTTGCCAGATGGAATGAAACAATGTACTATGGCCAATTTGCCATGGCCAACACATCATGGTCAATTCACCGAGGCCAACTCACCATGGCCAACTTGCCCCGGCTAACCTGCCCTGGCCAAATTACAACTCACCAAGGGACAACTGACCACAGGATAACTTGCTGAAGGAGAATTCAACAGTTCAACTTAATTATTTTAAATAATTTAAACATAATTTTAATTCATGTTTCATTTTGTCCCTCCTTCTGTATCATTTTTTAATGATTCTATTCCACCATTTCTTTGATATTAGTATTACTTTTGACTCATGGCAAATTGTCCCACAGTGAGCTGCCCATGTTGGCTTGTGGTCAGTTGGCCATGGTGAGTTGGATATGCTGACATCATACACCCCTTGGCAGGTATCTCACTAATGCAGAGTGGCAAGCGTAACTGTGGAACTGGGCTGAAATAAAACAACTTCCATGGATATGGTAAGCATTACCAGAACCATATGACAGTGTTAAGTGTGGAGCATGGGTGCGAAGAATGGAGACGAGCCGGTGAAACAGTGAACTTCAACTCTTTATTTACATGGTGTGACAGCTCAAACTGGATGGCTGCTATAGCCTTCCTTATATAGGCAACTTATTAACTATTCAACCAATGAAAACCTGGGAGCGCTAGCTCCGTTGACCAATGAGAACGGCTCGTTAACGGCCAATCAGACTCTCCTGAACGGACCAATCTGATCTCACCATTTAACAGCCAATCAGAAGTGCAGGGCCAGGTAGGACGGTTGTTTTGTTAGTCTTTTTGATTTTCGTTGTGCACCCGGTATTTGGCTGCATTCTTGTTGAAGTAGGGCATTGTTTGGCGAAAGGGATGTCTCTGATTCTGAGTTCGCATTTTCATTGTCACCAACATCTTTGGTATCACCCTGAGGTGAACTCACTCCCATCCCTGATTTCTGTTCTCATGTTTCCGTTCCGCTATCGTTCCCTTCAAAAAGTTTTTCTGCTAATTAAAGTTCATCTTCCTTTGTATCTCCCCCCCCCCCCCAGTTTGGTTATTAGGGGACTCGGAGATCCCTGACTGCAGCCTTGATCGTAGTTGATCAATATGGCACTTCCATAGTCTATCATCACGGCATTGTACAAGGTATGATCTCGGGCCGGTTACATGGACCACAGTCGCTTCTACCCACAACTGGTCGCCCGATAAATTTTTAGCAAACACCAAGTCGCCTACCTGGAAGGTACGGCATCGGACACTGGATCTGAGTGGTTTCTCCGGTTCGTACGCTGGGTGTAACCGGTCGAGGTGGGAGCGGAGCTTTCGTCCCATTAGCAGCTCGGCGGGAGTTTTGTTGGTGACGCTGTGCGGAGTGATATGCTGTAAAAAGAGGATTTGGTTTATCTTTTCTTCAATGTTGTCATAGTCCACTTTCTGTAGCGTTTTCTTGATGAATTGTACCATGTGCTCGGCCCTTCCGTTGGCTGCAGGATGCGCAGGCAAAGTCAGCGCATGTCGAATACCGCGGTCCACCAGGTACTGTTCAAAGGACAGCGTGGTAAATTGGCGCCTGTTGTGGGATACCAGAACGTCTGGTAATCCGTGGGTTGCAAACAGTCTTTCTTGTTTCTTAATGACTGCTTTGGTTGTTGTGTTCCTCATTCGGTGGATTTCGAGCCAGTTCGAGTAGGCGTCCACGGTTAACAAGAAGGTGTGGCCTTTGGTCGGCCCAGCAAAATCCAGATAGATACGGGATCAGGGTCCCTGCGGTGTTTCCCATTCAGTTGGGATTGCCTTTGGTGGGGCATTGCTTACTTCCTGGCATCTATGACAAGCCTTGACCCAAGTCTCAATTTGCTTGTCGATGCCTGGCCACCACATGTAGCTTTGTGCGAGGGCTTTCATGCGCACGATGCCAGGGTGGCCATCGTGCAAGGTTCTCAGTACTGCTTGTTGGAGTCATTCTGGGATAACGACTCTATCGCCCCAGATGATGCAGCCCTTTTGAGAAAACAATTCTGTTTGTCGACTTTTGAATGGTGTGAAGACGTCTGATACTTGGTCCAATGGCCATCCGCGTTCCACCCAAGTGAGGACTCGTGCTAAGGTGGGGTCGCATTTTGTTTCTCTCGCGATATAATGGGCGGTTAATGGCAGTGTACAAAGTGCCTCAATCTGCAACGTTGTCACTGTTGGCGGGGGGTCGTCAATAGTCTCTGGAAGTCTCTGGAAGCGGAGCCGTGTACATTTAAAGGCACCTCGGTGCGTCACGATCGTCTGTGCCTGTACCATTTTTTCATCAACTGGCAGTTGTTGATATGCCTGAGCTAAATCTAGTTTACCGAAGACTTTTCCGCCCCCCAGGGAATGGAGGAGGTGTTGCACCACTGGCACCGGATATGCGTTTTGCTGCAGGGCGTGGTTCAGGGTGGCTCGGTAGTCTCCACAAATTCTAATCGGAACATCCGGCTTAATGGGTGTCACAATTGGGGTCTCCCAGGGAGAATGATCGGTTGGCTCTAACACTCCCTGGGCTATTAACTTATCAAGCTGTTCATCGATTTTCGGTTTTAGGGCAAATGTAACTCGACAAGGCTTAAGGCGGATGGGAGCTATTTTTGGATTAAGGTTAAATGATATTGTGGTCCCCTTATACTCACCTAGCTTTTCTGCGAAGACGTCCCTGAATTCATGGACGAGGTCCTCCTCCCAGTCACTGCTGCCGATTCAGTTAATGCCTGCCCCTTCAATGCCGAGTGGCACGAACCATTGGAGGCCTAACAGGCTAGGCCGGTCCTTGTCGATCACAGTCAGGGGTAAGTATGCTGTGCAGTTTTTGAATGAGACCCGGACTCGACTAGATCCTATGACTGGAATCCTATTCCCCTGATAGTCTTTAAGTATGAGTCTTTGGGAATAAAGGTCTTGGTGCCGGATAGTAGGGATGAGTTGCTTGAGGGTCTTCCAGGAGACCATTGAGAGAGACGTTTCCGAGTCGACTTCCATTTGGCAGGGCTGATTTTCGATGGCCACTTTAATTCAGATTTTCTTGGCATCCAATGAAGAGGCATGACCAATAGTGATAGTTTGGTGAGCCTCTTCTCGCTTTGTTGGGCGATTTATGGTTCAGTTTCTGTAGGAGTGGTTTACTGGTTCTCACCTTACAGGACGGTTTCCTGTCGATTGGCAATAGTTAGCCCCCTTCGAGGTCTGGCTGGGTCCTAGGAGGCTTCTACAGACTCGTCCGATATGGCCTCATTTCCCGCACTCATGGCAGAACACGTCACGGAATTTGCATTCGGACCGGGAATGGTTGGCCGCACAGCCAGCGCATGGGTGTTGGGACTTCGGGTAATGGTCCCGATCGGACCGCAGTCGATGGACCGCTTCTTCGTTGCTGTCTGACGACAAAGAGAGATCCTCGTGGTGCGCCGTCAAAAGCTGTCCTTCTGAATTAGGTGAAATGTCACCGGTCGGTTGGTGTACCGGAGCGCGGTTGCGGCGCAGTTGGGCAGCCGCCTTCCTGGTTGCTTCTGCTGCAGTAGCATCAGTGATGGCATCGGCAAGGCTAATGTCGCCTTTCGCATTAGCTTGCTCTGCACGTTTAGCGCATCTAATCCCAGAACCATTCGGTCTCTCAAAGCCTCTTCCAGGTCGGCGAACCCACAGAGGCCTCCCAAGTTTTGGAGGTCTGCAATGAAATCAGCAATGCTCTCTCCTTTCCGCTGGTTTCTTTGGTAGAACTCGTGCCGCCATACGAGCATTGGTATGGTCGGTGCATAGTGGGCCCTCATTCGGGATTCAAGGACATCCCAGTCCATAGCCTTCACTTCAGCCAGTTTTGCTAGTGCCTTGGCCATCTTGAATACGGTCAGCGCGCAATGCATTAGGAATACCGCCGGTTTCTTCCCAGTTGTGGCATCCTTCAAATTATTGGTTTCCAAGAACATTTGGAAACGATCCATGTAGGACTCCCAGTCTTCTTGCGCTGGGTTGAATGGAGTGGGTGGTATGATGCTGCCGGACATGGTTCCGCCATTGTGCGTTTTCAGCCACTTGCTCGGTTATCTTTTTCGTTGTTCAGTCAGCTCTGACGTCTCCACATCCCATCCTCATCGCCAGTGTTAAGTGTGGAGCATTGGTGCGAAGAATGGAGACGAGCCAGTGAAACAGTGAACTTCAACTCTTTATTTACATGGTGTGACAGCTCAAACTGGATGGCTGCTATAGCCTTCCTTATATAGGCAACTTATTAACTATTCAACCAATGAAAACCTGGGAGCGCTAGCTCCGTTGATCAATGAGAACAGTTCGTTAACGGCCAATCAGACTCTTCTGAACGGACCAATCTGATGTCGCTATTTAACAGCCAATCAGAAGTGCAGGGCCAGAACCCTGCACTTGACTTCAAGCTCTAGATAACTTTATTACACATTTATTCATTCACAACAGACAGGATGCAGGTTGAGCAAAAGGGCAGAGATGGAGGAGAGATGGGGGGCATTGGAGGCAGTCTCTTATGAGGTTTGGGACTGGGAGGAACCATGTCTGGAATGGTTAAGCTACTCACTTAATGACCCATAAATCTCAGTTTACAATGGCAATGGAAATAACTGGGTTGCCATGCTAAGCAATGCATTCTGTCACTTTGTGACCACGTCATTCAGTTATGGAAATTCTGGTGAAGTGTGTGTGTGTACACACACACACACACACACACACACACACCCCTTCTTTGATGATTACTAAATTGTTCTTCCTTTAATCGGTTGCAACTAGAGAACCTGAAGGTTGAGTACTGTTTTGTTTTTGTTCCTAAACCCACAGAAATGGAAATTTTGGCCTTTCCCTCCCCTGTCGCCTTACTTGTCAGTCAACCTTAATTGCCATTTTTGTAATACCATTTTTTTTTTAAATTAAAGGAATGTGAGAACTCTGGTGTCTTGCCTCAAAGGCTTACACTTTCTTATTATTATTTCACATAAGACGAGGAGGAGGAGGAGAAGGAAATTATTTTTCTCCCTCACAGAACTGTGTCCTACATTTTAAAAATATCAAGCCAAGCTTTTAAGGATTACCAGTATTCCAATTTTTATGAGCTTTTGCATTATTGTTTTTCCCACTCAATGTTTTCCTCATGCGCGAGCAAGCAGCATGTTTCTGGCTGCAACAAAACTCCCATCTTGCTAGCAATATTCCTTAGATATGTTCCTAGGCATTAAATTTGATTTTAAAGTCAGACATTGGGATTTTTGCAATATTGTAATCCTAAACACACACACCCTGTTTGCGGCCAAAGGCAACACATTAAAAAGAATGATGTTGCCTAATAGCTGCCTGCTTCTGCTGTTGTGAGAATTAATTATGGTTTTCAAAGGGTTGTTGAGAACTATAATTAAGACAGAAACAGAAATGTCAAAATAGTATTATTATGGGTTTCTAATTTATTAGAAGGCTATCAATAGACTGAATTTTTTTCCAGTAGAATTTCATAGAACTAGCATAGGTTCTCTTGCTTTTCCAGTTAATCTTCTGTAGGCCTTTCATCCAGAAATGATTTTTTTTTTTAAATTGTGTCTTCCTTAGTGTCAATCTTGCCACTGTGGTGTACAAGAATGGGGACAGTACCTAATGGCATGATTAATTGACAAATTTTCTTGTATGATATTTTCTTGCCAATGCACAAAGAGGATATTGCCTCAAAAGTGAACTTTGTATGGATCAACTTAAATGGAGCAGTCATATAAGTGAAGCCAGGGTATATATATATTGAAGATATATAAGCAGTCCTTATCAGCAATTCAAGGGAAAAAAGAATATCAATAAGGCTTCATTTTGTTTAAAAATATAAAAACCAAATAAATGAATTAAAAGAACTTTAATTAAAATATTTATTTAAAAAAACAAGCCAATTCAAAAACTCTGGAGAGATTTCAAAAAATGCCAACTTACAAAAGCAATATTAATAATTAGCAGTTATGTCACATTCTGGCATTTTTATTTATTGAAGAGGTCTTTTAGGCCCCTTTATAGGAGAAAGTGTTCTCAGGACAGCATTCAGACATAATCCAATGATCACAAATAATAAAATATAATTAAAGTATGTCATGAATTGGAAACCAACTCACACAAGGCAAAACAAAAAAAAGCAAATCAGATTTTTAACTATCGGTTTAAAATACTCATCAGCTTAGCATACAATTATTACTTTTTTTTTTAAGGAAGGCAAATTAGGGTCCCAAATTAAAGGTCAGAAAATAATACTCTAAAAGCAATTATCTAAATGCCATCAGCATTTGGACAAAGAAGAAATAATAATCTACACTCAAAAGCCATTTTAAAGACATATTACTTGTCAGGGATTTCTGCCAAACTTGCCTCACTGCTTAGTGGTGATAGATCAAGTTCCTTAATGCCATTGGTGCACAACTACTAATGTTTAAAATGGCTTTTTTGTTAGATTTTTTTTCTTTAACCAGTAAACAGTTCACAACTACCATATTTTTCAGTGTATAAGACACATTTCTTCCCCAAAGTGGGTGGAAATATCTGTGCCTCTTATAAAGGCACAGATATAAAGGCACAGTTACTGAAGCCATCAGCCCCCATACTTCAGCCTCTGCTTCCCAGCAGTTTGCCTCTTTGCAGCAAACAGCAAACAGCCTGGTCAGCTTGAACACAGCCTGATTTAGCACAAGGAGCTGATTGTTCATTGGATCGGCCTCCCGACAATCAGCTGTTTTAAGCTGCAGGGATTGCCATCTCCTATTTCCTATTGCCACCTCCATGCACCCCATTTTCGGCCTCCATACCTTGTTTTTGGCCTCTGCATGCCCCATTTTTGGCTCATTCCAAGTGGCGGCGATCAGAATGGGCTGAAAATGATGTACACAGAGTTTAGTTTAGTTCAGTTCATTGTCATTGCACCTCATACAACAAAACCAAACACCATCTTCAGTGCACATCATGACCATGAAAATAAACACAAGCACACATCCTTCACCCTCCACACATTGAATTGAAAACCCCTGACATTGCACCAACACTGCACTATACAGTAGAATTCAACAGAGCTACTGCCCTGGGATAGAAATTGTTTTTCAGCCTATTGGTCCTTGTTTTTAATATTCTGTAGTTAAAAAAAGGGTGAGATGGATCTTTGAGAATGTTTTGAACTTTCTCAAGGCAGTGGGAGCTATAAAGCTCTTCCAAAGAGGGGAGAAGGCAACTGTTAAGTCTGGAGCATGGGTGCGAATAATGGAGATGAGCCGGTAGAAACAGTGAACTTCAAACTCTTTATTTACATGGTGTGACAGCTCAAACTGGATGGCTGCTATAGCCTTCCTTATATAGGCAACTTATTAACTATTCAACCAATAGCAATTCGGGAGCACTAGCTCCATTAACCAATGAGAATGGCCTGTTAATGGCCAATTAGATGCTCCTGAATGGACCAATCTGATCTTGCCATTAACAGCCAATCAGAAATGCAGGGCCAGGACCCTGCACTTGACTTCAAGCCCAAGATAACTTTATTTAACATTCATTCACAACACCCCTTACCTCCGGCTTCTGCTTACGGGGCGCGGTCACATAGTCCTTGAGGTAGGATGGTTGTTTTATTAGTCTTTTTGATTTTTGCTGTGTGCCTGGCATTTGGCTGCACTCTTGTTGAGGTAGATCGTTGTTTAGCGAAAGGGGTGCCTCTGGTTCAGAGTTCGTGTTTCTGTTGTCACCAATATCTTCGGTAAATCCCTGAGGTGAACTCACTCCCATCCCTGGTTCCTGTTCCTGCATTTCAGTTCCACTATCATTCCTTCAAAAAGATTTTGCTCTAGTTGAAATTCGTCTTCCTCTGTATCTCCCCCCCCCCAGTTTGGTTACAAGGGAGTTCGGAATTGCCTGGCTGCAGCCGCAATCGTAGTTGATCTATATGGTGCTTCCAAAGTCTATCGTCAGGGCACTGTACAAGGTATGATCTTGGGCTGGTTAGGCGGATTATGGTCGCTTCTACCCACAGCGGATCGCCTGATAAGTTTTTAGCGATTACTAAATCGCCTACCTGGAAGGTACGGCATCGGCCGCTGGATCCAAGAGGTTTTTCTGGTTCATAGGCTGGGTGTAACTGGTCGAGGTGGGAGCGGAGCTTTCATCCCATTAGCACCTCAGCGGGAGTTTTGTTGGTGACGCTGTGAGGTGTGATGTGCTGTAGGAAAAGGATTTGGTTGATTTTCTCGTCGATTTTGTTGTAGTCTATTTTTTGTAGTGTTTTCTTGACAAATTGTACCATGCGCTCAGCCCTACTGTTGGCCACAGGGTGCGAAGGCGAAGTGTGCGCATGTCGGATACCGCGGTCAGCCAGGTACTGTTCAAAAGACAGCGTGGTAAATTGGGGCCCGTTGTCGGATACCAGAACGTCTGGTAATCCGTGGGTTGCAAACAGTCTTTCCAGTCTTTTGATGACCGCTTCGGTGGTCGTGTTCCTCATTCGGTGAATCTCGAGCCAATTCGAGTAGGCGTCAACGGTTAACAAGAATGTGTGGCCTTTGGTCAGCCCAGCAAAATCTAGATGGATACGGGACCAGGGTCCCCGCGGCATCTCCCATTCGGTTGGGGTTGCCTTTGGTGGAGCGTTGCTTACTTCTTGGCATCTCTGGCAAGTTTTGACCCATTATTCGATTTGTCTGTCTATGCCTGGCCACTACGCATAGCTACGTGCGAGGCCTTTCATGCGCACGATGCCAGGGTGGCCATCGCACAAGGTTCTTAACAATGCCTGTTGGAGTCATTCTGGGATAACGACTCTATCACCACAGATGATACAGCCCTTTTGCGAGAACAACTCTGTTTGATGACTTTTGAGTGGTGAAAAGTCGTCTGGAACTTGGTCCAATGGCCATCCGTGTTCCACCCATGTGAGGACTCATGCTAAGATGGGGTTGTGTTTGGTTCTCTCGTGATATCACAGGCAGTTAATGGCGGTGTATGGAGTGTCTCGATCTGCAACGTTGTCATCGTTGGTGTAGGATCGTTGATGGTTTCTGGGAACGGTGCACGGCTCAACCGTCGGCATGGTGAATGGCTTTACTGGGGCAGTATTGTAGCTGATAATTGTAGGCAGCCAAGAATTCTGACCAGCGGGTCATCCTGGGAAAAAGTATGTAGGGAATTGGCTTATCCCCAGCGATTATCCCCAGCAACGGTTTGTGGTCAGTTACTATAGTAAAAGCCCGGCCGTACACGTACTCATGGAATCTTTTAACAGCTGATACAATTGCCAGGGCTTCTTTATCGATCTGGCTATAATTTCGCTCGGTTTTCGAGAGTGTTTTTGAAAAATAAGCAACAGGGGCTTCGCAATACATGGCTCAAAATGGCGCCCACTCCAAAAGGCGATGCATCACATGTGATATTCAACGGTAAAGTTTCATTGTACTGCATTAGTACAGCGTCAGAAGTCAGTAGTTTTTTTTACATTACGGAATGCCTGCTCTTCTCTGTGATCCCATACCCAAATTGCTTTTTTATCTGGTAGGTGATGTAAAGGTTCAGCAACAGTCGCCTTGTGCGGCAAGAATACGTTATAGAAATTGATGAGGCCTAAAAACACCTGGAGGTCGGCTTTGTTCCGGGGTCTGGGAGCATTTTTTATTGCTCTCAATTTGCTATCGGTAGGGTGAATACCCTGACTGTCAATCAAGTACCCTAAGAATTCAACACGGTCTGTACACAGCTTGCACTTATTTTTCTTCACCTTCAGGCCTGCTTCTTGAAATTTTTGTAAAACCAGTCTTAAACGATCCTGTAAAATTTTTGGAGTGGGGGCAGCAATAAGCACATTGTCAAAGTAGGGGACAATGCCTTTGATCCCCTGCAAGAGTCTTTCCATTAGGCTCTGAAAGATCCCCGGGGCTACACTGACTCCGAATTGGAGCCGCGTACACTTAAAGGCACCTCGGTGTGTTACGATAGTCTGCCTGTGCCGTTTTTTTTGTCAACCGGCAGTTGCTGATAAGCCTGAGCTAAATCTAGTTTAGCGAAGACTTTTCTGCCCCCCAGGGAATGGAGGAGGTGTTGCACCACCGGCACCGGATATGGATTTTGTTGCAGGGTGTGGCTTAGGGTGGCTCGGTAGTCCCCACAAATTCTAATGGAGCCATTGGTGTCATGATTGGGGTTTCCCCTGGGGAGTGATCGGTTGGCTTTAACACTCCCTGGGCTATCAACTTATCAAGCTGTTAGTCGATTTTCGGCTTTAGCGTGAAGGAAACTAGACGAGGCTTAAGGTGGATGGGAGCTATTTTTGGATTAAGGCTAAAGGATATCGGGGTCCCCTTGTACTCGCCTAGCTTTTCCACGAAGATGTCCTTGAACTTGTGGGCGAGGTCCTCCTCCCAGTCACTGCTGTCGATTTGGTTAATGCCTGCCACTTCAATGCCGAGTGGTGCAAACCATTGCAGGCCTAACAGGCTAGGCCGGTTCTTGTCAATCACCCTCAGGGGTAAGTATGCTGTGCGGTTCTTGAATGAAACCCGGACTCCACTGGATCCTACGACTGGAATCTGGTTCCCCTGGTAGTCCTTTATCACGAGCCTTTGGAATTGAAGTTCTTGGCACCGGATAGTAGGGATGAGTTGCTTGAGGGTCTTCCAAGAGACCATTGAAAGAGATGATCCTGAGTCAACTTCCATTTGGCAAGGCTGATTTTCGATGTCCACTTTAACTCCAATTTTCTTGGCATCCAGTGAAGAGGCGTGGCCGATAGTGAGTGTTTGGTGAGCCTCTTCTCGTCTCGTTAGGTGATTCACGGGTCGATTTCTGTAGGAATGGTTTTCTGGTTCTCACCTTACAGGAAAGTTTCCTGTCGATTGGTGAAGATTGGTCCCCTTCGAGGTCTGGCTGGGTCCGAGGAGACTTCTGCAGACCCATCCAATATGGCCTCATTTCCCGCTCTCGTGGCAGAGCGTCACGGAATTTGCAATCAGAATGGTAATGGTTGGCCCCACAGCCAGTGCACGGTTGCTGGAATTTCGGGTAATGGTCCCGATCGGACCACAGTCAATGGACCTCTTCTTCGTCGCTGTCTGGTGACGAAGAGAGGTCCTCATGGTGGGCCATCGAAAGCTGTCCTTCCGACTTAGGTGAAAGTTTGCCGGCTGGTTGGTGTGTCGGAGTGAGATTTCGGCGAAGTTCAGCCGCTGACATCTTGGTCGCCTCCGCTGCCAATCTCAGCGATGGCATTGGCAAGGCTAATGTCGCCCTTAGCCATTATTTTGCTCTGCACGCTTTGAGCATCTAATCCTAGAACTACTCGGTCTCTCAAGGCCTCCTCTAGGTCGGCGAAATTGCAGAAGCCTCCCAAGTTTTGGAGGTCCGCAATGAAATCGGCAACGCTTTCTCCTTTCCGCTCGTTCCTTTGGTAGAACTCGTGCCATCTTATGAGCATTGGAACGGTCGGTGCATAGTGAGCCCTTAGTAGCGGTTCAAGGACGTCCCAGTCCATGGCCTTTACTTCAGCTGGTTTCGCTAGCGCCTTGGCCATTTTGAATACGGTCGGCCCACAGTGCGTCAGGAATACCGCCCGTTTCTTCCTGGTTGTGGCATCCTTCAGATTATTCATTTCCAAAAACATTTGGAAATGGTCCATGTAGGACTCCCAGTCCTCTTGAGCTGGATCAAACGGAGCGGGTGGTACTACGTTGCCGGACATGGTTCCGCCGTTGTGTGTTTCAGCCAAGTGCTTGGTTGTCTTCGGTGTTGTTTTGGTTGGCTCTGACGTCATCCAATCCCATCCTCATCGCCAGTGTTAAGTCTGGAGCATGGGTGCGAATAATGGAGATGAGCCAGTATAAACAGTGAACTTCAAACTCTTTATTTACATGGTGTGACAGCTCAAACTGGAGTGCTGCTATAGCCTTCCTTATATAGGCAACTTATTAACTATTCAACCAATAGCAATCCGGGATTGCTAGCTCCGTTAACCAATGGGAATGGCCTGTTAATGGCCAATCAGATGCTCCTGAATGGACAAATCTGATCTTGTCATTAACAGCCAATCAGAAGTGCAGGGCCAGAACCCTGTACTTGACTTCAAGCTCAAGATAACTTTATTTAACATTCATTCACAACAACAACCAATGATCTTCTGAGCAATGACATTAACCCTCTGGAGTGCTGTCCTATCTGCCACTGTGCAATTGGCAAATTATACAGAGGTGCAGCAGTAAGTTAAGATATTCACTATGGTGCAGTAGTAGAAGGTCACCAGCATTCAGTTGTTGTTTTCTGTGAAGTCTCAGGTAGTATAATCTGTGCTGGGCCCTTTTGACTAGTGCTGCAATGTGAGCACCCCAGGTCAGATCCTCTTTTAGGATAAGACCCAGAAAGTTAAAACTGGCCACTTGCTCCATTCGGTCTCCACTGATAAGCAAGGGCTGGATGTCTGATCTGTTCCTTCTATAGTCCATAATAAGCTCCTTGGTCTTATTGGTGTTGAGGACCAAGTTATTGTCTCCACACCATGAAAGCAACTAGTCTACCTCATCTCAGTAGGCAGTTTTATCCCCCCTGGAGATGAGTCCCACCACTATTGTATCATCTGCAAATTTAGTAATAGTATTACTAGCATGCGTGAGAATGCAGTCATGCAAATAAAGAGAATAGAGTAAGGACTCAACATACAATCCTGTGGTGTACCAGTGTTAAGAATAAGAGCTGAAAAGGTATGATTACCTAATCTGACCCTCTGTGAGTGGCCCGACAGGAAATCCATAATCCAAAGTCAGATTGAATAAGAAAAAAACAAAAATGGGGTGCACGGAGGCTGAAAACGGGATGTACGGAAGCCACAAATTAGGTGCAGAGGCCAAAAATGTGGCACCATATCTGGGGTTGCTTCAATGTTACTTCCTAAATGAACAATCAAAAGGCATTAAATGAAGGCAAACTGCAATAGAATTAGGCATGGTGGCAGGTATAGCATGAAAGGATCTGTTCAGATATCAGCACATTCTTCCTGGTTTTCATCAGAAAAAACAACATTGCAGCATTGTGTTTTGCATTATGCATATGATGTAACACATGCAAAAATGCATGGATCTTGTGTAATAATGTCATAAAATTGTTTGCATCATTCTGACACCTCTTATCTGATTGGCTGGAGGTGTGTTCTGTTCAGATGGGGGCTTGGTTGTGCTCAGGTTAGTCTTAGTTGTTGGGGGATTTGAGCTGGTGAGCTGTGATCCTCCTGTTTGGCTTCGAGTTCGTGGTCCTCGTGTGCCATCTGTTTTTTTGTAGATTAGTACATCTAAGAATCTACAAAAAACATCTACAAAAAACAGATGGCACACTAGAACCCACCGTATACCAGAAGAAAACACACACTAACTGCTACCTCAATGCCCAATCCCACCACCACCCAGCACAGATAAACTCCGTGGCTAAAACACTAATTACTAGAACCAAATGCCTGGCAGATAAGACACACATTAAGACTGAACTATGCACCTTGACTAAAGTACTGACAGCCAACGGCTTCCACAAAAGCAAAATCACCGGCTTGATCCACAAAAACACACTGAGACATAATAGAGACCCAGAAGATGAACAGATCTATGGAACAGCTGTCCTGCCCTACATAAGAGATACTACAGACAAAATTAGAAAGATACTGCACAAGCATCACATCAAGACTACCTTCAAAACAGGCAGAAAAATAGCAGCCATCCTTAGAAATCCCAAAGATAAAATTGACCTGGAAAACCAAGGCATATACGAATTCCCCTGTGCATCATGCCCGGCCACATACATTGGACAGACCAAGAGAAGAATAAGTACCCACCTGGATGAACACAAAAATGCAGTCAAAAAGCTGGAACAAACTTCCTCACTAGTCCAATACATGGAAGCCATAGGTCATAGCATCAACTTCAATGGCACCAAAACCCTAGCCACTATAGAAAACCCCAGCCACAGAATCATCAGAGAAGCCATAGAGATTGAAAAAAGGCCTGAAAGCATGAATAGAAGAGATTATTCCACCAGGCTGTCAATCATTTGGAAGCCTGCACTCACAAACAAAAAAATCTCCACACCACAAGCCAGGCAAACACCTGGGGACATACAGATCCCCCCTGATACCTCCAGCTCAAACACACCCCAACCAGGCACCCAGATGAAACCCAGCTTCCTAACTAATGATAGCCGTCCATTTACCCGGAGCCAAGCTGCACTAAAGGCCTCCAATACAGGAAGACAATGTTGCTAGCCAGTCAAGATACAAAAACAGACAGAAGTTATTAGAAACACCAATCAAGCAGAAGACAGCAAACTCCAAGACCAATAAACACAGACCAAGACTCCCAACCAATCAGGATGAAGAAAAAACTATTCTGGCACAGCAATAGGTTGACCCAAATTTAAATCTGAAACCACTGTAAAAGTCTGACTCACAGGTGAACACTATACAGAAGCCTGATGATGGCAGATGAGATTCTGCCGAAACGCTGCTACAACTTTAAAAGCACAACTATAATGATATTGGAAAATACCCGAACAAAGTTAAATACCATACATGTAAGTTCCCATGAAAACTTAAGAAAACATATATACATACAGCATATACATACATACATACATACATATATACATACATATAATATTACTGTGGATACACACACACACACACACACACACACAGAGAGAGAGAGAGAGAGAGTTATATTTATCAGAAACTTAGCCCACCATGCTTTAGCCTTCCTTGACTCCATTTGAGTAATTCAAGAGTGCTAAGGCAGTAGACTACAGTTTTGCAGCATTCGTTATCTGACTTTGCTAAGATAATGACTATTAAACATTTTATTTTTCCTGGCTGCCTTTCTACTTCTCTGACAAAATCGTTTAGTGAGCCATTGAAAATATATTGTGAGATGATAGTACCACACAAAAAAAGAAATGTTCTTGATATTCCAGCTTGGCCTAGGACCAATGTACTTCTGGTCTGTGCTGCTCTGGTATTGGTGCTACTTTGCGACATTCTAAATGATTAGTAAATACCTCAGACCAAATTGTAGCACATTGAAAACTTAATCTGCCACTGTGTACAATGCTCTGTTAACTCCACCCATTACATTTTTCTTTTCTTTTCTATTGTACTGCCAGCTATTGGCTTTTAAAAATAATTTCTTGATACAATAAATTTATGTTTACTGTTTGACATATTGGCTACTAGGTGGCACCAAAAAATAAAAAGCTTGGTACCCCTTGGGCTCTATCTAGTGGTCATCAGTGCTTGTGCAGCAAGATGTAATCAATGAATTAGTGCTGCTGAAAGACGAGAATTGAGACAGAGATTTAGCCACAGTTGTTAACCGCAGTTATTAAGTTAGTAACCTGGTTGTGAAGTAATCTGGCTTCCCCATTGACTTTGCTTGTAAAAGGGGATCACATGACCCTGGAACACTACAACCATCACAAATATGAACCATTCATATTCATAAATATGAACCAGTTGCCAAGCATCTGATCACATGATCAGGGGGATGCTGAAATAGCCATAAGTGTGAAAAATGGTCCTAAGTCATAATTTTAACTTTGAATGGTCACTAAATGAAGTGCTGTAAATTGAAGACTATCTGTACTAGATTTTCTATAATTACTAAAATTACTCCCAAAAGTCAGTTCTAGTAAAATCTGTATTATATTTTAATTTCTTTTATTTTTCTAAGCACTTAAGTCCAATGTTTTAGTAAATTAGAAAACCTTCAGTGATTTTATTTATTTCAATCTTGAATGTATATTTCAGGCTATGCAAGACATGTCTTTCCCTTTAAATCTACTGAAATATATATATTTCCTGTGGGAAATTCTATGGAATCTATTGTGTATGTACCATAGTTAATAAAGTATGAGCTTGAGGTAAAGTGCAGGGTTCTGGCCCTGCACTTCTGATTGGCTGTTAGGCGGCCAGATCGGATTGGTTAGTTCTGAGGAATCAGATTGGCCCTTAACAGAGGATTATTATTGGTTAAAAGAGCTAGCGTTCATAGCTCGCTATTGGACAATTCTTACAAGGGTTGCCTATATAAGGCAGAGTTCACTGTTGTTGTTTTGAGAAGTCACTATGCTAATAAAGAGCTGAAAGTCACTATTCTGAGGCTGTCTCCATTTACTCCGACCCATGTCCAAGTACTTAACACTGGTGACGAGGGTGGGATGTGGAGACGTCTGAACTGAAGAAGCCAGGAAGCGATACTGAGCACGTGATAAGACGACGCCAACAACGGAACCATGTCCGGCAGCATCATACCACCCCCTCCGTTTGATCCGAACCAAGAGGATTGGGAATCCTACATGGATCACTTCCAAATGTTTCTCGAGATGAATAACTTGAAGGACGCTACACCAGCAAAGAAGCGGGCACTGTTCCAGCTGTATTTAAGATGGCTAAAGCACTTGCCAAACCTCGAGAAGTGAAAGCCATGAGCTGGGACAACCTCGAACCCATCCTGAGAGACCATTACGCGCCAACCGTGCCTACACTCATGAGACGCCATGAGTTTTATCAAAGAAACCAACAAAAAGGGGAAAGCGTGGCCGTTTTTGTGGTGGACCTCCGAAATTTAGGGGGTCTCTGCAGGTTCGCCGATTTAGAAGAGGCACTAAGAGATCGAGTAATTCTGGGATTAGATGCACTAGGCGTGCAAAGCAAGCTGATGGCGAAAGGCGACATCAGCCTTGCTTATGCCATCGCCGAAGCCAGGGCTGCGGAGGTGACTAAAAAGTCGGCTGCACATCTACGGTGAGGCTGCACTCCGGTAACACTACCGACCAGCGAAATCTTACCCAACTCAGAAGGGCAGCTCTCAACAACACACCACGAGGAACTCTCTTCATCGTCAGACAGAGACGAAGAAGGGGTCCATCGACTGTGGTACAACCGGGACCCTCGCCCGAAGCCCTTACGCCCTTGCGCTGGCTATGGAGCAAACCATGCCAGGGCCGAATGCAAATTCCGTGACGCATTCTGCCATGAGTGCGGGAAACGAGGCCACATCGGCCGGGTCTGCCGCAGCTTACCAGGACCCAGCCAGGCCTCAAAAGGGGCCAACTATCGCCAATCGACAGGAAACCGTCCTGTAAGGCGAGAGCCAGTAAACCACTCCTACAGAAATCGAGCTTTACAAAAAGAAGAGGCTCACCATACTATCACTATAGGTCACACCTCAGTTTTGGACACTAAGAAAATTCGAGTCACGGTAGCCATCGAGAACCAGCCTTGCCACATGGAGGTCGACTCGGGATCGTCCCTCTTGATGGTGTCTTGGAAGACACTCAAGCAACTCATCCCCACAATTCAACGCCAAGACCTCCATTTTCAACACTTCATCCTCAAGGACTACCAAGGAAATCGAATCCCCATTGTCGGGTCCTGCCAAGTCCGAGTCTCCTTCAAGAAGCATACAGCGTACTTACCTCTAACGATCATCAATAGAGATAGGCCTAGTCTATTAGGCGTCCAATGGTTCGTTCCACTCGGCATTGAAGTGGCCGGCATGAACCGAGTTGGTGGTTGTGAGTGGGAGAAAGACCTTATCTCTGAATTCAGCGACGTCTTCATGGACAGCTTAGGCGAGTACAAGGGGACCCCAATCTCATTTAGTCTAGATCAAAAGGTAGCCCCCATTTGCTTGAAGCTCCGTCGAGTTCCATTCGCTCTTCAAGCAAAGATCGACGAACAACTCGACAAGCTAATTGCTCAAGGGGTGTTGAAGCCCATCGATCACTCTCCATGGGAAACTCCTATTGTAACACCCATTCAGCCAGACGGGTCAATCTAAATTTGTGGGGACTACTGGGCCACTTTAAACCACGCCCTACAGCAGAATGCATATCCAGTTCCGGTGGTGCAGCACCTCCTCCATTCCTTGGGGGGCGGAAAGGTTTTTGCTAAATTAGATTTAGCTCAAGCTTTTCAACAACTACCAGTGGATGAAAAAACGGCCCAAGCCCAAACAATTGTAACGCACAGAGGTGCCTTTAAATGTACCCGATTGCAATTTGGAGTTCGTGTAGCCCCGGAGATCTTCCAGAGCCTCATGGAAAGGTTATTACAAGGAATCAAGGGCGTGGTTCCTTATTTTGATGATGTATTAATTGCAGCCCCTACCAAAAAAATCTTGCAGGATCGTTTGAAATGCGTTCTTAAAAAATTCCAAGAGGCTAGACTTAAGGTGAAAAAAAAATAAATGTCACTTATATACTGACAATGTTGAGTTTCTAGGATACCGAATTGATAGCCAGGGCATTCATCCTACCGAGAGTAAATTAAAAGCGATCAAAAACGCTCCCAGACCACGCAACAAGGCTGATCTCCAGGCGTTCTTAGGCCTCATTAATTTCTATAATGTGTTTTTACCGGACAAAGCAACTGTCGCTGAACTGTTACACTGATTATTATATAAGAAAGCATTGTGGGTATGGGGTTACCGGGAAGAGCAAGTGTTCCAGAATTTTAAAAAAACTGCTCACATCTGACTCTGTACTTATGCAGTATAACGAGACTTTGCCGTGAGTTATAACCTGCAATGCATCGCCTTTCGGGGTGGGTGCCATTTTGAGCCACGTACTGCCTAATGGGAATGAAGCCCCTGTTGCATACTTTTCGAAGACTCTTTCACAAGCAGAGCGGAACTATGGACAAATTGATAAAGAAGCTCTTGCAATCATTTCAGCTGTAAAGAAATTTCATGAATATGTGTATGGAAAGACATTTACCATTATAACTGACCAAAAAACGTTGCTAGGGATAATAGCCGGGGACAAGCCAACCCCCTACATATTATCCCCTACAATGACCCGATGGTCAAAATTCCTAGCTTCTTATAATTATCGCCTGCAATATCGCCCGGGGAAAGCCATTCCCCACGCCGACGCATTAAGCTGAGCACCGCTTCCAGAGACTCTCAACGATCCGGCACCAACAGCAACTACGTTGCAGATCAAAACACTCAACTTGCCGCCTATGACCGCCCGAGACATCGCAAGAGAAACCAAACGAGACCACACCCTAGCTCGAGTCCTAAGCTGGGTAGAACGCAGATGGCCATTGGACCAAGTACCAGATGACTTCGCACCATTTAAATCTCGACAGACTGAACTTTTTTCCCAAAAAGGCTGTATCATCTGGGACGATAGAGTTGTTGTCCCAGAACGACTCCAGAAGACGCTGCTACGAATTCTGCACGAGGGCCACCCCGGCATTGTGCGGATGAAAGCGCTTGGACGAAGCTACGCATGGTGGCCGGGCATGGACCGCAAATCGAGCAGTGGGTCAAAGCGTGTGCCAATTGCCAACAAATCAGCAACACCCCACCAAAAACCATGCCTACTGAATGTGAGACGCCACGTGGACCCTGGTCCAGAATCCACCTGGATTTCGTGGGGCCAACCAAGGGCTATACCTTCCTGATGACAGTCGACGCATACTCCAATTGGTTAGAAATTCATCGTATGACGGCTACAACTTCCGAGGCAGTGATCAAGATCCTAAACAGACTCTTTGCAACCCACAGATTGCCTGACGTCCTGGTGTCCGATAACGGGCCACAGTTTACGGCACTAATGTTCGAGCAGTACCTCGCTGACCGCGGCATCTGCCATGCGCTCACCTCGCCTGTGCACCCTGCGACCAATGGCCGAGTGGAACGCATGGTCCAATTTGTTAAAAAGACTTTTCAAAAAGTGGACTATGACAATATCGATGACAAGGTCAACCAAATTCTCTTTTTGCAACACATAACTCCACATAGCGTCACCGGCAGAACTCCCACCGAACTACTGATGGGACGAAGACTCTGCTCCCACCTCGACAGTTGCACCCTGCTTACGAACCGGAAAAGCCAATAGGATCCAGCGGCTGCTGTTGCACCTTCCAGGTAGGAGACCTCGTTTACACATGAAACTTATTGGGCGATCCGTTATGGATAGAGGCAACAGTAGTACGAGTGACCGGCCCCAAATCCTATGTAGTGAAATGCTGTGACAATAGACTGTGGAAACGGCATATCAACCAATTACGGTCACGACTCAACGGCCAGTCAACAACTCCCCCATGACCAAACCGAGGGGGGGGAGGTACAGAAGAAGATGACGTTCCAGGGAACCTGCTCGAAGGGAGCGATGAACTAAGTGATACTCAGGAAATGGAGCAGGAAGGAGAATCGTTTGCACCGCAAGAAATTGCACCTGAGCAAGAAGCAGATCCACTGCCAAACAACAATCTACCTCAATAGGATTGCAACCAACCAGTCCAATGAAAATCCGAAAGACTCAAAAGACAACCGTCCTATTTATAGGACTATATAACTACACCGTAATTAAGAAGCCAGGGGGAAGGGGTGTTGTGTATGTACCATAGTTAATAAAGTATGAGCTTGAGGTAAAGTGCAGGGTTCTGGCCCTGCACTTCTGATTGGCTGTTAGGCGGCCAATCGGATTGGTTAGTTCTGAGGAATCCGATTGGCCCTTAACAGAGGATTCTTATTGGTTAAAAGAGCTAGCGTTTATAGCTCGCTATTAGACAATTCTTACAAGGGTTGCCTATATAAGGCAGAGTTCACTGTTGTTGTTTTGAGAAGTCACTATGCTAATAAAGAGCTGAAAGTCACTATTCTGAGGCTGTCTCCATTTACTCCGACCCATGTCCAAGTACTTAACAGAATCTGGAAGAATTACAACAGATCAGTGCCATTCTGTGATTTCTGGATATTTTTTTAAAAAGATCTTTTTAGTAACTATTATATACTGTAAATTGGGTGGCTCTATATGAAGCACCTGCAGCAATGTCTATTTTCAATTTTCAATATTTAAAATTAAGAAGTGACTTTTTTCATAACTTATTTTTTTCAATTAAATTTTATTTTTCCTCCATTTTTGTGATATTATTCTGTTTCCTAGGAGAGGAAGAGAACGCTGATATCTTACATGCCATGACGCTTTGTGACTATGACTATGTGGCAATGCTTAGATAGTACTTCTATCTAACATAGCTTTTTATCCACCAGAAAGACAGCAGGGCATGATCCTATCTCTCTCACACAATGGAGGTTGGGGGTAGAATATCATGTGAGTTTCCCCTTGCAAATTAAGTGATGGTGACATAAACTACAAAGTCATTATTCCAGGGGAAGAGAAGGAGTAGGGTATGAAGTTTCAAAGGGTTCTAAGAGAAGAAATCTGTGATGCAATGGGCTCAGCCAGGCCTCACTACAGGTATTTATCCTATGTAAACCAAGTCGCAGAGATAGGCAGATGTGTTTGGAAGTAGGAAATACAATTTTGAATCACAGAAAATATTTACACTTCTTTAGGTTTTGATTCCTTTCAGCTATTGGATTGTATGCTATTTTGATTTCGTAGTTGTTACAGGAGAGCTCTGTAAAACAGCAGAAAGTCTACCCTCCAAAGAAAAGGAAATAAAAAGGCATAAATATGGAAAACCATGCAACCAGAGAGAGAGAGAGAGAGAGAGAGAGAAATTCAATCTATTTTGGACACCAGCATTTATTCAAGGGTTGAAATACTATACCCTCTTTTTATCTATCTCAGAAAGAGATTTAGGGACACATTTTATGAGATGGTAAAAGCAACAAGTATGGCTTTAAAGCAACTTGCCGTGGGAAAGAGGATAGACAAGTGAAGGGAGTAGATTAATAGCATTTTGCCTCTTGCTATCTGTTCTCTACCATTCCTTCTGTAATGGGTTTCGAGGAAGCTTAAGGCCCTTCGGTACCAGGAATTAGGGATTCCATATGAAATGGGGAAAGATGAAAAGCAAGTCATTCAGCAAAACTGCCATCTGATCAGCTTTGCAAAGCTGATCCCGACATTAGCACTGCCATTTCATGAAGTTTCTAGCAACAACAACACCAAAATAAGCTCATAAAATGCATAGCTGTAGGTTAATTGTCTAATGTCCTGCTCAGGAGGGTGGGAAAAAAACGCTTTTGCTTCTTTTGAAAGAGTTGAAAAAGAAAGTGGAAAGATTTCAAGGCCAATGTCCTGAAAACAGAAGATAAGTTAATATGGGTTATTTGGAAGGAAGCACAATATTTTGGATAAAATACCAATCTTTGCCTTCAGTTCGTTTAATTAGGTCTAGCGATTGGTTTGTATTCAGGCATCTCTCAGTTTCTTATTTTTGTAAAACTTCCTACTTTGTGTCACCAAATTTATTTTAAAATTGGTAGTGATATTTCTAATATATCTTAATGCACATTTCTCTTGCTCTCCTATGCACCCAGATACACAGACAGATAATTGTTTTGATCTATACAGATTTTCCAATTTCCCCAGATATAATGCATTTTTGTATCCCCCCCTTAAACATACATATGTTTCTGCAGACTTTCTTCCTAATATTCATTTTTTTTATTTTTGTTTTGAAAAATAATGAAGAACATTGTAGTGATGGAATAAAAGTGACTTTTCAATGATAACTGTTAGTTCATGCATTGGATTCATAATAAAAATCACTTAGGTTTTTTTTTGCCAAAAATAAACACCACCCCCACATCTTTATTCCTATTTCCATCAGTTATATATAACAGCCAAACTGTTAATTCACATTATCATGTTGAAAGGTGTCAAAATGCCTTTCTTTCGAGGATTCGATTTTCCCGCTGGGAGAGCTCCAGCACAAGGATATGGACAACTGCTTGAAAGCTGGATCTTTTTATTTTTCAGGAAGGTGGAGAACAGCGAGAAGTCTGTGTTCCTGGGCTAGCTGGCTTCTCATTGTTAACCCCTGGTTTTTTATACCCTTTTCTCCCTTTGTAAGTTGATTTTGTGTGAGTGTTTGTATTTGTGCCTAATGTTTCAAATCCTGTTTGAGTTTGTCTTTATTTCCGTTGGAGGGCAAACTCCACGGGGTGCGGAAGGCAAACTCCACGGGGTGGCCAGATTGTATTATTGGTTTTCTGTAATCTGTTTTAGCTTTAAGATAGTTTTTCATATTTTTTCTGTGGCAATCTCCTGTCTGTCCCTTTTGTAATTTATATTTTGTGTCTTTTGTCTGTTTGTTTTGCTTATTCGGTATGTCCTGTGTTTGTAAGGGTTTTCTTAATTATCTTTTGTTTCCTTTTCCTATTTGTCTAGTGTTAAGTACTGAGCGTGGGTGCGAAGAATGGAGACGAGCCGGTAAATTAGTGAACTTCAAAACTCTTTATTAACATAGTGTGATAGCTCAGCTCAATGGCTGTAATGGGCCTCCTTATATAGGCAACTTATTAACTATTCAACCAATGAAAACTTGGGAGCGCTAGCTCCGTAAACCAATGGGAGAGGCTCATTAATGGCCAATCAGATTCACCTGAACGGACCAATCTGATGTCGCCATTAACGGCCAATCAGAAGTGCAGGACCAGAACCCTGCACTTGACTTCAAGCTCTTGATAACTTTATTAACACATTTATTCATTCACAACACCCCTTCCCCCCGGGTTCCGTTTACGGGGTGCGGTTACGTAGTCCTTGAGGTAGGCCAGTTGTTTTGTTCGTCTATTTGATTTTTGTATTGCACCCGGTATTTGGCTGCAATCATGTTGAGGTAGGATGTTATCTGGCGAAAGGGGTGACTCTAACTCTGAGTTCGAATTTTCGTTGTCCACAACATCTTCAGTATCACCATGAGGCGAACTTACTCCCATCCCCAATTCTTCTTCACATGTTTCCATTCCGCCGTCGTTTCTATTCATTAAAACTTTCTGCTATTCCAAGTTCATCTTCCTCTGTATCCCCTCCCCCCTCAGTTTGGATATCAGGGGACTCGGAGATTCCTGACTGTAGCCTTGATCGTAGCTGATCAATGTGACACTTCCATAGTCTATTATCGTGACATTCCATGAAGTACAATCTGGGGCTGGTTACTTGGACCACAGTCGCCTTGACCCACAACGGATTGCCTGATAAGTTCTTAGCGAATATTAAGTCACCTACCTGGAAGGTATGGCATTGCCCGCTGGATCCGTGTGGTTTCTCAGGTTCGTACGATGGGTGTAGTCGGTCAAGGTGGGAACGGAGCTTCCGCCCCATTAGCAATTCAGTGGGAGTTTTGTTGATGACGCTGTGTGGAGTGATATGCTGCAGGAGGAGTATCCGGTTTATTTTTTCCTCAATATTGTCATAGTCCATTTTGTGTAGTGTTTTCTTGATGAATTGTACCATGCGCTCGGCCCTTCCGTTGGCCGCAGGATGCACCGCCAAAGTCAGCGTATGGCGAATACCACAGTCCACCAGGTACTGCTCAAAGGACAACGCAGTAAATTGGGGTCCGTTATCGGACACCAGAACGTCTGGTAATCCATGTGTTGTAAATAGGCTGTCTAGTTTCTTGATGACCGCTTCGGTTGTTGTATTCCTCATTTTGTAGATTTCGAGCCAGTTTGAATAGGCATCTACTATTAGCAAGAATATGTGGCCTTTGGTAGGTCCTGCAAAGTCCAGATGAATACGGGACCAGGGCCCCCGTGGTGTTTCCCATTTGGTTGGGGTCGCTTTAGGTGGGGCGTTGCTTACTTCCTGGCATTTGTGACAAGCTTTGACCCACGTCTCGATTTGCTTGTCGATGCCCGGCCACCATGCGTAGCTACGTGCGAGGGCTTTCATGCGCACGATGCCAGGGTGGCCATCGTGCAAGGTTCTTAGTACCGCTCATTGTAACCGCTCTGGGACAACAACTCTATCTCCCCAGATAATGCAGCCTTTCTGTGAGAACAATTCCATTTGTCAACTCTTGAATGGGGTGTAGTGATCAGGTATCTGGTCCAATGGCCATCCGCGCTCGACCCAACTGAGAACTCATGCTAAGGTGTGGTCGCGTCTCATTTCTATCATGATATCTCGGGCTGTTAATGGTGGTGTCCGAAGTGTCTCGATCTGCAATGTTGTCACCGTAGGTGCGGGGTCATCCATGGTCTCTGAAAGCGGTGCTCGGCTCAATGCGTCGGCGTGGGGAATGGCCTTCCCCGGGTGGTGTTGCAGCCGATAATTATAGGCAGCCAAGAATTCTGACCAGCGAGTCATTCTGGGAAATAATATATAGGGGGTTGGTTTATCTCCTGCTATTATTCCCAGTAAAGGTTTGTGGTCAGTCACTATAGTAAAGACTTGGCCGTACACATACACATGAAATCTCTTGACAGCAGACACAATGGCAAGGGCTTCTTTATCAATCTGACTATAATTGCGTTCTGCTTTTGAAAGCGTCTTGGAAAAATAAGCAACAGGGGCTTCACTACCGTTTGGCAAAACGTGGCTCAAAATGGCGCCTACTCTGAAAGGCGATACATCACACGTGATCGTTAATGGCAGAGTCTCATTGTACTGCATTAGTACAGCATCAGAAGTCAATAAATTTTTTTTCATTTTGAAACACCTGCTCTTCTCTATGTCCCCATACCCAGATTGCTTTCTTGTCCAGTAAATGATGTAGGGGTTCGGCTACGGTTGCTTTGTGCGGCAGGAAAACATTCTAAAAATTGATAAGGCCTAGAAATGCCTGGAGGTCGGCCTTATTTTGGGGTCTTGGGGCGTTCTTGATTGCTCTTTGGAAGAAGGGAGAACAGACTATTTGGTTTTTCAATAACAGGGAAGCAGTTATCAGTCAATTTCTACTCTCTTCCTATCATATCCAAAAGTTTCTTTTCTTTTTTCTTTTAATGACCCTGCAATCCAAGACTCTTCAAACTTGGCAAGTTTAAGACTTGTGGACTCTTAACTCCCAGAATTCCTGAGCTAACATGACTGGAAGAGGAATGCAGGGACTTGAAGTCCAGAAGTCTTAAATCTGTCAAGTTTGAACGCCCCTACTGTAATCCCTTGCAATGGAGTGGAGTTGGGAAGACTGAATGCAGCTCCAGCATTTACTAGCCAGGTGCTCTTCCTGATGTCTATGCAGAGTTTGCAACATTCATTGTACCCAAAAGAAAGAAATATCTGCCACTACCTACCTCCTGATTGTGAGGTGTGTGTGTGTGTGTGTGTGTTTGTGTGTATACACTCATACTGAAGAAAGGAAACACATATTACTGAACCAATGCACTCACAAAAGGAAAAAAAAATGCTTAAAAATCATTGAAACAATCAGGAAGGATTCAGAAATGGCACAGGGGCTAAGGATCAGATAGATGGATAATTGAGAGAACAGTATAGTTTTCACATTGCCAAACTGACTACAAGAAGGCTTCCCTTTGTGTAGATCATGCATGAATGTGGAATATGTTAAGGCTAATGAGTATAATTATTAAGCTAGTTAAATATGGGATGGATAGCACAACAATTAACTCAATACAAATCTGGCTCAAATATCTGGCTTAAAAAAAAAAATCAATGGATCCTCCTCAGTTGGAACGTAGTCCCAAATGGACTGCCATAAAGTTCAATTCTAAACCCTACACAATTGATTAATGTCTCAGAAAACCAAACATTTATCAAACGTGCAGATTACACAAAGTTGATAGGGTTGTGATGTAAAACGTACAATTGTATGCACTAAAATTTAAAGATTGAAATTTAGAAAGGGACACTTGCAAAGTTCTTCTTTGACACTGGTGGAAAGAATGGAATATACTGTAGGTCACCTAGCTTGTTAACAGTAGTCATGAAAAAGATCTTGGAATAATAATTGTTTGGAAACTGGATACCAGTGAGCAATGCAGGATGGATGTGAAAAAGGAAAACATGACTTTAAGCTGCATCAATAGAAGTATAGTTTCCAAACATAAGGGACCACCTTTCCCAATAATATTCTGCTCGGCTTTTACATACCATATTTTTCACACTATAAGATGCACCTGACCATAAGATGCATCTAGGTTTAGAGGAGGAAAACAAGAAAAAAGAATCAGATGGAGTCTGAGAGGACCACAGATAGATGTTCTCTCATGTGCCAGCTCTGCCTATTAATTCCTGCACTGTGGAAAAGAGACAGAAGAGGTAGGCAATAACAAAGACAGAAGAGGTGGGGTTCAGCACTGTAAAGGGATCCTGCTGCTGTGGCCCAGCTGCTATTCACCAAAGAACTAGCACCATGACTTTTTTTGAGCAGGGGGGATGTATTTTATGGAGCAAAAAATACAGTATATTAGTCAGCCTGGTAAGATAATTCTGGCACACCCAAATGAAGTAACTACATTTTAAAGTTATATTAACACCATGTTACAAATCTTCCCTGTTGCCTTTATAGCCCAAGAAACAAGGGAGGGTCCCATCTGAGATATTTTCCATAGTCATGTTCCTTCTGTGGGCTAATCTACCTCTTATCTGACCATTGCCATGACTGAAGCTCTTCCTTCTGTATCTCAAGAACATTTACACATGAAATTACAATTAGAGTGGTCCTTAAGTTCATTGTTAAGTGCGACTATAGCTCTGGGATAAAAACTATTCAGAAAACATGTGGTCCAAATTTTAATTGTTCTGTATCTTCTGCCAGTTCATAAAGATTGTAAGCAGGATGGGAAGAGTCTCTGAGGATGTTGTGCAACTTTCTCAAACAGCAAGATGCAAAGATGTCATCCAGGACTGGTAGTTGGAGCCCAGTGATATTCTGGGCAGTTTTAATGATTCTCTGTAGAGCTTTTTTGTCCGCTACAGAGCTGCTCCCATACCATACAAGAATGCAGTATGTCAGGACACTCTCAATGGTGCTGCGGTAGTAGAACAGAAGTAGATACTGAGATAGATTTATCTTCCTCTGCATTCTCAGGAAGTACAACCTCTTCTGTGCCTTCTTTACAAGCATGTTAGCATTTATAGTCCATGAGAGGTCCTCCGAGATATAAGTGCCCAGAAATTTAAAACTACCAACCCTCTCCACCTCCTCACCATTTATGTACAATGGTAAATGTAAAAGTATTTGGCCTTCTCATTGGTTACCTCACATAATGGAACTTACTACTCCAGAGGTACAACTGTCTCTTTCATTTATGGCATTCCAGGAGATGTCCTTTATTAATTATATTGTGGGTTTTTAATTGTATTAATTATTGGATGCTTCTTTCAGATTACTTGAAAATCTTGACCTTTTGGAACATTTTAAAAATCTGGCTCTTTATCCAGTCCCCAGATTATAATTGAAATATAATAATATTGCAATAAATAATTAATAAAAACTAAGGGAAGCCACTGTTTTATGTTACATTGTATTAGGCAGATGCCATCTAGAACAGGGGTCTCCAACCTTGGCACCTTTAAGACTTGTGGACTTCAACTCCCAGAGTTCCTCAGCCAGCAAAGTTCTGGGAGTTGAAGTCCACAAGTCTTAAAGGTGCCAAGGTTGGAGACCTCTGATCTAGAGCACCTTCTGCACTGCTGGACTCTACAATTTAAGAAAAGTTCTGAGAAACTGGAACATATTCAGAAAAGAGAATGATGAGGAGACTGCAGACTAAGTCTCATGAGAATACAGTACAGGTAGTCCTCAATGTATGACCACAATTGAGATCAAAATTTCTATTGCTAAGCAAGACAGTTGTTAAGTTAGTCACGTGGTTAAGTGAATTTGACTTCCTCTTTGACGTTACTTGTCAGAAGGTTGCAAAAGGTGATCGCATGATCTCTGGATATTGCAACCATCATAAATATAAACCAGTTGCCAATCATTCAAATTTTGATTACATGGATGGGGGAATGCTGCAATGATCATGTGAAAAACGATCCTAAGTCACTTTTTTCAGTGCTGTTGTAAGTTCAAATGGTCAGGAAACAAACTGTTGTAAGTCGAGGACTACCTATAAAGGAACTGGGAAAGCTTATCCTTAAGAATAAAAGATGAGAATGGCTGTTTGGATAAATCACTAAATAAGGGCTTGTAATACAAACTTTGCATGTATGTATATTCATGATATGAAACTGCTCTTTGTATCTGAAAGGAAATTACACAGTATCCAAAATCTGTTTCAGATTAATAATATTTTTTTTGTTTTAATTTTTGTAAGTTTAATCAGTTTTTATATTTGTAATGTATGATGCAGAGTTGCCTTGATGCAGAGTTGCCTTAAGCTCTGAGATGGGCAGCAAATAGATTTGATAAATGAATAAATAATAAGTGTAGGTCATGGAATATAGTATTTGACCAACAGGAAAATGAATTGCATTTGAAGGGTAAAGGAAAAATCCTTCCTAAGTGTAAGAACAGAGAGATGTTTGATTTCACATTTGTTCGAAGTAGAAACTAAGCAGCTATCTATCTTGAATATTTATATGGATTTGTGATTGAGCAGAATGTTAGATTTGGTGGCCGAAATAATCCCTTTCTATAATTTTAGGATTCTTTCTAATTCCAGACATGATTCTAAACTCCTGATTTTACTGACAGTTGGACAGTCCTTTCTCTCAAAATTATGAATTCAGAAAAATGGGATTTTTTAAAAGAATTGCTAGTTTGTTCCCATGCCAATTGAAGCTACAAATATTTATATTTGCATCATCCATATAATCTATCTTGATGTTGATGTTAATCTTTAGAAATTTGATGCATCAATTTATTAAAAAAATAAATAAACAAAGGACAGAAGGCAACTTAGTATTCATATTTTTTTGAGGAGAGAACTGGGAAATGAAGCTTTATTTGAGGCTTCTCTTTGAGGCAGCGATGAGATGCATTGTACTCAAACTTCAGGTCTCTCCTGAAGTTAAATCCATGCAATCCTTCATTTTAGAACGACATCTAAATAATTTTAGAATAAAATATTTTAGGGGGGAAAAATCAAAGTTATTATTGGAGAATATTATTATTGGAGTTTTTGGAGTTATTACTGGAGGAGATGAATTAAAAATACTCTAGTGCCATATGACAGCCTACTAGATCCCAAAACAACTTGCAATCTTTTAGTAATTTTAATAATTAACAGCTAAGAATCATCATTAGGTTGCGTCTACTCAAATTATTGCTTCTAGATATCCCTGCTACATGAGTACTTTTAGTTTAATAGAAGAGGCACCTAATATATTTAATTCTTTTAAAACAGGGGTGTCAAACTCAGCTTCATTGAGAGCTGCATCAGGGTTATGTTTTACCTTGGGGGAGGACAGGGTGGACATGGCCAGTTTGACATAATTCATGTTGGGGGCAAATGTCATCACATGTAGGTGGAACTGTGGGAATGTTCCTGCAGCCCTCTGCCAGCAAAAATAGAGGTCATGGCACCCCCAGGCTCTGTTTCTGCTGACAGAGGCTCCGTGAGGTATTTTGCTGTTTCCAAGGTGGCCCTGTGGGCCAGATCTAAGCACCCCACTGGTTGGATCCAGCCACAGGCCTTGAGTTTGACACCCCTATTTTAAAAGATTGGTATGACCATCCATCTTGAAATAACTCTGGACAATTCACAAAAGCAATAAAACTATAAAAACCTTTATAAGCCTACAAAATATATTAAAAATCCAATGCCTCAAAAGGCCATAATGCATAAAGAACCACCCATCATTCTACTTCTACCTGACCCTATCTTAAGGAACACCCTCCTCCAGCAATCCAACCTCCAGCCTTGACCTTCTGGAACATTCTTAAAATCTGGCTCTTTACTCAGGCATTGTTCTTTTGGTTTAGTCAGGAGGGAAGTTTTGATAATCTTGAGTCCAATGTAGCACATGGGGGGAGATAGAAAATTAGGGCTTATTTCTAAGTAGAAAAGTTGGGCTGTGTTGCAATTGATTTGGCAACTACAACACAGACCCAGAAATACGTAACATTCTAGTTTTTATACCTGTCCCATTTACTTACTAATCTGATCTGCATTTGCAGAGCCGACAGGAATATTATGAAATATCCTGATCTTGAAACAATTATAGGATTATTGTGAGCTATTGAAGAAGAAGAAAAAGAATTTTCAGCAGTAGAAGGGGAAAAAGTAACCAGGGCAGAAATATTTTGGGATGGTTCTCTTATTACAGCATCATAAAAATGATGAGACCACTGATTATAACACTGCCAGGAAAAAACCAGACAGCTGGAAAATCTTGATGATATAACACAACAGTCTTTTATTCTATCTTTCTTTTATCCCCTTCTCTGGACTTTTTAAAAATTTCAGTTGTTGTGAAAATGTACACCAACAAAACTATATTGCAACACATTGTAAACCAATACGGTATTCCAATTAAGGACTTCAATGAATGAAACTAATAATCTATTTCAATACCAAAACAAAGATATCAGAATTGTTCTGTCATCACAACACATTACTGTATGAGCAGTTTGGCATGCAGCTAAACCCACCTATCCTCTAATAAAACAGATTGTGTGGGTAGATCTGAATGCTTTATTGAAAGAACAGGATATAGTAAAACAGGAGAAAATAGGGATACATGCAATGAGAACCAAAAACAAGATAGGCAGTATTGAATTGCTGTTGAACATTACAATTAATAAATACAAGTAATTTAAATCTCACCACCGATGCTCTGTGTGTGGAATGTGGGCTTGTCCTTGGATGACCATGTGCCACAGATTAAGATGGATTCTTCTTTGTGCTTCTGTCTTCTCCAAATCTAAAGGAAATAGAGTATGGCTTCTGAGCAGGCACTTATTTTGGGAGTGTGGGCTGATGGGTAAAGAGCTTGGGTCAGCTTCAAACAATATACTCTCTCCAGCCACTAGATAGACCCAGAGAGCAAATATAAAAGTTATACGCTGGGGCATGACAAGAATTATTCAATAGACAAACATATTTTGCTCCTTCCTCATATCTTCTATTAACAGCAATAGAGAAGGAAAACATATTACTGAAAATGTGATGAACCTGGTTTCTGATGAGGTGTTTATAATATACTTTCCATCTGAGCTCCTCTTTTCTAAACCCAAAGGTGACTTACAAAATTTACATATGAGCCTCTCAGTTGTCTGTATGTGTAGAGACACATATATCACCACAAAGCTCCTAGACAATTCATCAGAAGAAATTTTGTTGTATTTATGTGTTTCTTATGGTTACCATAAAATGGGGTGCAAAAAGGCATGGTTTTCTGCCACCTGTTGGTTATCTGGAGTTTTGCAGCTCAGCTGAGTATCAGGAGAAAGATAAAAAGGGACAGGTATTTTCCAGACAGACAACAATTCTTAACCTTTTGAGATCAAGAAACAAACACCACCAGGACTACTGCAACTAAATAGCTATAGGGTACAATAACAGAAACCCTAAAACTTGACAGACTTTCTCTCTGCTCCTTTTTGTATGAAAAGGACATACATAGTTCGAATTATACTGATTTTGTTGTTCACCCCGTTTTCCTTCCCAGGGCTAAGTAGATGTTTATCTAACTGTTCTTGCTTTCGATTTTCAAGGTTAGCTCCACAGTCCTCTACAATTTTCTGTGAGAGGTCTTGAAAATTATATCCCTTTCTGGCAGGATGAATTGCCTTCATAGTCTCAAGGTTAAAGGGGTTTTGCTTTGTTTTTCTACATGCCAGAACCGGGTTTGGTATCATGTGGACCCTGAGTAGCTCCATGTCTAATGAAAACACCTATATATAGACATGTCTTCCTAAGAGCTGAAAATATACAAAAGTGAAAATGTCAAGCAATGCTGGAAGAGGTTCTGGAGTTGGTCTGTACAGTAAAGGCTGGATATACTGTTTGTATCAAGAAAAATATGGATGAGGAATATGCACACTTGAAGAACTGACAGGAACAAGCAAGTTCAAGAGAGAGGTCGCTTAAACAGAGAAAGGACTGCAACGTTTGGAAAATATCAGCAAAGTTAGCTTGACAAATATATTAGAATTTTGCAATCCCAAGAAATATTTGTATTTTCACCTCCCTGCCAATGTTATAAACATCAAGGAGGGGAAAAAATTAAATAGATAAGTAACTTTTTAAAAGCTCTGCTTGGAATTTTCTGCATAGAAATGTATTTGCTAAGGCAACATTACTTTATCTATTAAATACACACACACACACACACACACACACCAATGCACATTGTCTACTTAAATGTACCAAATCCATAAATACATAATTTAGAGAAGAACAATGTCTGTATATCTGGAAGATAGCTGTCCTGATACTCAGCTGATAGAAGGAAAGAGATGAGCTGCAAAACTTCAGATAACCAATAGGTGGCAGAAAATCAAGACTCTTTGCTACCATCTCATTTTACCTGGATTCTTGCACCCCATTTTATGGTAACCATAAGCAACATAGGAAAGGATTATAAAACAAAACTCCTCCACTGACATCCTTTTATGCAAATCTTGCTGCTGCTCCTCCCACTGCCAATATTAATAAGGCAAGCAAAAGAAATGCAAATATAGTACTGATCCTGTGGATTTGTGGGAAATGTTTGGGATGGTATCTAGTATGTCCCCTGATTAATTTGGGAACAGGGGGAATTATTTTTAAAAAGGCTGATATCCAGTTTGATGAAAAAACAGTGAAACATATAACTCCTTTATCATTCTTTGTGAGCCAGAAGGCAAAATTCTTTCTCCCAAGCTAAGGTATCATCTAAAGAACAGTGCGTATTAAAAACTGTGAAGCTCAGGTTCCATCTGCCTCCTTTATTTAGTTTTGATTCTGATGGTTTCCAAAATCCTGCTGTGCCAAGAATGGGGTGTTTTCCCATTTCAAGCACACAAAATAAACTGTGATTCTTTTTTTCTTTTTTTTCCAGAGCTCCTTAATCTCTGGCACATTTTAAATTCTTCCTCAAGGAAGGCCATCCTCTTTGAGATGGGAAAAAACAACAACAAAAAAACAGTAAAGCATCTCTGAACAGAAGGACCAGATGGCTCTTCCTGGTAACAGATCCCTCTTTATTTTTAACAGAATCAATAGTTATTTGCAAGGAACTGAGCCTGTAATACGAGAGCGAAAACATCAAACTCCTGATTTTGAGCAGCTGCAAAAGCCAGAGTCTGGTGCTATTTCCCTCCTCTAACTGAAGAACCAGCAACGTTTGTGAGGTCAATGAAAGTGACCTTTTTCCCTGTTGGCAAACCATACTCCACAAATTCATCAATATGATATTCTCCTTTTGCCTCACCTCCACAAACCCTCCCCAGCAACCGATTGAAGCTAATCACACAAGAACCAGCTAATGCAGCCATATAACAATAACAATAACAATAACAATAACAATAACAATAACAACAACAACAACAACAACAATAATAATAATAATAATAATAACAACAACAATAACAACAACACTAATATTAATACTAATAATACTACTAATAATAATAATAATAATAATGTGAATTTTATAATTGGTCTAGAGTCAAATACATTCCTTTGTTCAGATCAAAAGAGAATAAAGCATCTTCTCTTGCCCGCTCTCCCTGAGTAAATAATGAAGTAACTGTTAAGTCCTGGGCATGGGTACAAGGAACGGAGATGAGACATCGGACGGTGACTTCAACTCTTTATTAACAAGAAAGAACAGAGCAAAATATCTGGGCAGCAGTAGCTCTTTTATAGAGCTTGCTGCCATCAAAACAACCAATGAACTGAGTCTATTGCTTTCACAAGCGTCCAATCAGGGGGTCCCATTAACAGCCAATCAGACTGGCCAAAACCGACCAATCACGACTCGCTATCTACGGGCCAATGAGAAGTGCAAGATTACAAGCCTGCTGTAAGACAAAGCTGTTGAGGGTTGTATCGCTGCGTTGGCTTAATCCATAACACCCCTCCCCCCTTGGTTCCATCTGAGGGGTGGGGTGATGTATTCTTGCAAGTAGGCAGGCCGCTTCACCTGTCTGCTCGACCTGCGCTGTTCCACCAGGTTCTGTCCCGGTTCTGGTTCTGGTTCTGGTTCCGGTGGGTTGCTAGCTAGGTTGGATGGCAAAGATTGTGGTCCCGGGCTGCTTTTGTCAGCGCTGTCTTCCGGGTTCCCTGGATCCGCTTCCATAACGGTGCTCTCATGTGGCGAAGCCGCTCCCTGGCTCAGTTCTCCCTCAGATGGTGAGTATCCCCTGGGCTGTTGGGTTTCGATTTCTTCTTCATCCTCCTCAATGTTCCTTCCCCCCCCCCAGCTAGAGGTTCCGGCACTAATCTGAAACAGAGTTGGTCTATGTGGTGTTTCCACATCTTACCATCTGCCATTTGTAGGCGATAGGATCGGGGTCTTGTAAGTTGCGTTATTGTCGCAGGGACCCACAATGGGTCACCCGAGAAGTTTTTTGCAAACACAAGGTCCACTTCCTGGAATGCCTGACACTTGCTACTGGATCCCGGGGGTTGTTCTGGTGTGTAGTTTGGGTGGAGGCGATCGAGATGAGAGCGAAGTTTCCGGCCCATCAGGAGTTCAACTGGGGTTTTCTTCGTGGTGCTGTTTGGAGTTATGTGTTGGAGAAGAAGCATTTGGTTTATTTTGTTGTCAATGTCGCCATGGTCCATTTTGTGCAGGGTTTGTTTTACAAATTGAACCATTTGCTCAGCCCTACCATTGGCCGCAGGGTGAGCTGGCAATGTTAAAGCATGGCGGATGCCCCGATCTGCCAGGTATTGTTCGAATGGCAGGGCCGTGAATTGGGGGCCATTATCTGAGACGAGGACATCGGGAAGTCCGTGGGTAGCGAATAGTTTATTCAGTTTTTTTGTGACTGCGTCTGTGGTGGTGCTTTTCATTTTGTGGACTTCAAGCCAGTTTGAATAGGCATCCACTGTTAGGAGGAAAGTGTGTCCTTTTGTGGTTCCTGCAAAATCGATGTGGATATGGGACCAAGGACCTCGAGGCGTTTCCCACTGAGTTGGGGGAGTCTTTGGAGGAGTGGAGCGAGTCTCCTGGCATTTACTGCATTTTGCTACCTAGGTTTCTATCTGTTTATCTAAACCAGGCCACCATGTGTAACTCCTGGCTAATGCCTTCATCCGCACGATGCCTGGATGTCCATCGTGAAGCATTTTCAATACCCTATATTGCAATTTCTCCGGGACTATGACTCTGTCTCCCCACACTATGCAACCTTTCTGGGAGAATAGTTCTGTTTGACGATTCCTAAATGGCTTGAACGTGTCATTGGTTGCACTGACCAGCCAACCCCATTCTACCCAGGTGAGGACTCGTGCCAAAACAGTGTCCTTTTTTGTCTCTAAGGCTATGTCTCGAGTGGTTAGTGGTGGCGATTTGAGGGTTTCGATTTGTAATACGGTTACGGTTGCAGCAGGGTCCTCTATAATGTCTGGTAGTGGAGAGTGGCTCAAAGCGTCAGCGTGGGGAATGGTTTTCCCCGGGCGATGTTGCAATCGGTAATCGTAGGCGGCTAAAAATTCTGACCAACGTGTCATTTTTGGTGATAAGATATGGGGTGTTGGTTTGTTTCCCGCCAAAATACCAAGTAGCAGCTTGTAGTCTGTAATTATGGTAAAGGGTCTCCCATATACATATTCATGGAGGCGTTTAATTGCAGATACAATAGCAAGGGCCTCTTTATCAAGTTGACAATAGTTCCTTTTGGTTTTAGACAAAGTTCTCAAAAAGAACGCAATGGGTGCCTCATTTCCATTTGGTAGGACATGGCTTAAGATGGCTCCTACTCCAAATGGTGAGGCATCACAGGTAACCATCAAAGAGAGAGTCTGGTTGTATTGCATTAATACAGCATCGGAGGTTAAAAGGTTTTTTATCTCTTTGAACGCTTTCTCTTCCCGCTGTCCCCAAACCCAAGAAGCCTTTTTATCGAGAAATCTATGTAGGGGCTTGGCTACGGTTGCCTTCTGGGGCAAGAAAATGTTATAAAAGTTAATGAGTCCCAGAAAGTCTTGGAGGTCTGTCTTATTCCTAGGTCTCGGAGCTTTTTTGATTGTGGTTAGTTTTTTTTCGGTGGGGTGGATTCCCTATCTGTTGAGAAGGTATCCCAGGAACTCCACTCTCTCCGTACAAAGTTGACACTTGTCTCGTTTTACCTTAAGACCCGCGTCTTTGAATTTTTGCAGGACTTTTCTGAGTCGTTGTTCTAATAACTCTTTAGTGGGGGCAGCTATTAGGACATCATCAAAATAAGGCACGACGCCTTTTATGCTTTGTAATAGTCTCTCCATTAAACTTTGGAAAATGCCCGGCGCCACGTTTACTCTGAATTGGAGTCTATTGCACTTGAAGGCGCCTCTATGTGTAACTATTGTCTGGGCTTCTGCAGTTGCTGCGTCTGCAGGTAGTTGCTGGTACGCCTAAGCTAAGTCCAATTTCGCAAATATCTTTCTGCCACCCAGGGAATGAAGAAGATGTTGAACCACTGGTACTGGATAAGTGCTCTGTTGAAGAGCATGATTTAGGGTGGTCCGATAGTCCCCGCAAATTCTTAATGAACCATCTGGCTTCATGGGCGTTACTATCGGGGTTTCCCAGTGGGCATGGTCAATCAGTTCCAATATGCCCTGGGCTATCAGCTTATCTAGCTGCTCGTCGATCTTCAGTTTTAAGGCAAAAGGTACTCGACGGGGCTTAAGCCGAATGGGAGCTACATCGGGGCTGAGATTAAATGATATAGGGGTCCCCTTGTACTTGCCTAATGTTCCTGTGAACATGTCCTGGAACTCCTGGATGAGAGTCTCTTCCCAGTCATCATTTCTGGTATGGTGTATGCCGGCTAGTTCAATTCTGAGTGGGGTGAACCACTGTAACCCTAACAAGCTGGGTCAGTCACGATCAACGACAGTCAGGGGAAGCATTGCTGTGCAGTCCTTAAAGGATACTTGGACGTTGCTGGAACCGACAACTGGGATTCTGTTTCCCTGGTAGTCTTTCAGAATGATTCACTGCGTGCTGAGGTCCTGGCAGCAAATGGCGGGGATCAGCTGTTTGAGGGTTTTCCAGAATACCATCGATAGAATCCCGAATCAACTTCCATCACGCACGGTCAATTCTCAATAGTAACCCTTACGCGGATCTTTCTTGCATCGAATGATGAAGCGTGGCTGATGATAATGGTTTGGTGGGCCTCTTCTCGTCTCATTGAGGAGGCAGGTGCTTGATTTCTGTAGTAGTAGTGGTTGTTCCAATGGTGGTTCAGACGGTCCCAGTTCTCAGGAGGTTTGCTTATCTCCCGACAGAGGTTGTTCTCCCTTTGGTTGGGACTGGACTCTTGTCTGCTTCTGCAGACCTTCACGATGTGGCCTTTTTTTTCTGCAGTTATGGCAGAGTGCGTCGAGGAATTTGCAGTGGTGGTTTGCCCCGCAACCCGCACATTGGCATGGACATCTCTGGTTCCTTTGCTCTCATTCCGAGTGGAGCCGGTTGACCTCCTCTTCATCACTGTCTGAGGATGACTCGAGGTCTTCTTGGTGGGTAGTGGTAGCGTGTTTCTCAGTGGCGAGTGGGATTTCGTTGGCGAGTTGGCAAAGCGGTGTGTTCGCTTGGCGCTTTCGAGCAGCTGACTTCCTGGTTGCTTCTGTGGCAGTAGCATTGGCGATGACATCTGTAAGGCTGATGTCACTTTTTGCCATCAGCTTACTCTGCACATTTAAACCCAGAACTAAATGGTCTCTTAGGTCTTCCTCTAAGTTTGCAAAACTACAAAGGCCTCCTAGGTTCTGGAGGTCCGCTATGAAATTACCAATGTTCTCATCCTTCCGTTGGTCCCTCTGGTAAAATTCATGTCTTCGTATCAGTGTTGGTACTCCGGGTGCATAATGGGCCCGGAGAATTGGAGCGAGGGTGTCCCAATCCATGGTCTTCACTTCTGCCGGTTTTGCCAGTGCTTTAGCCATTTTGAAAACGGCGGGGCCGCAATGAGTCAGGAACACCACTCGTTTCTTGCCAGGCGTAGCATCTTTTAAATTGTTGGTCTCCAGGAGCATCTGGAAGCGATCTATATATGAGTCCCAGTCTTCAGTTGCTGGGTCGAATGGAGCGGGTGGTATGGCGCCGCTGGTCATCTTGCCATCTGTTGCATGCGCTGTTTCGCCACGTGTTCTGTCTTTTTCGATGTGTTCTAGTCAGCTCTATCATCTCCGCATCCCATCCTCATTGCCACTGTTAAGTCCTGGGCATGGGCGCAAGGAACGGAGACGAGACATTGGACGGTGACTTCAACTCTTTATTAACAAGAAAGAATGGAGCAAAATATCTGGGCAGCAGTAGCTCTTTTATAGAGCTTGCTGCCATCAAAACAACCAATGAACTGAGTCTATTGCTTTCACAAGCGTCCAATCAGGGGGTCCCGTTAACAGCCAATCAGACTGGCCAAAACCGACCAATCATGACTCGCTATCTGCGGGCCAATGAGAAGTGCAGGATTACAAGTCTGCTGTAAGACGAAGCTGTTGAGGGTTGTATCGCTGCATTGGCTTAGTCCATAACAGTAACAATCAATTGCTAGTGGAGTTTTGAAGGGGCTACACATAAATTGGGTGAGTTTCCCATTTCTCTCCCACCCCCCACCTTTTCATGTCATCCTTTTAAAGGAGACATCATGGAATCCCATGCAAAAGGCTAATTAGTTACACAGGAATGTTACTTCCTAAATATAATTTACGATCTATTTGGCCTAGATCACTCACATGACAACAGTGTATTTAGCACTGATGGCCACACCTTACAAAGCTTCCAATCCCTTTTTGGGGGAAAAGCGGCCACATTATTCATTCCTGCCTGTGTTGCATCTTCCCTTAAGAGGGGTTTCATGTGCATGACCCTCATTAAAATACTGCTTCTGCAAAAGAACTGCCAGAAGACATGCAGGATTCAATTATTTCATAGATGTAATATCCATTTTTATAACACAGAGGAAACAAAAAGAATGCAAACTGATCCCTGCTAATAGATGAGTATTTCTCTCCTCCCCCTTCCAAGCAGCTTCAAGCCTTGAGGGTTAAAATTCTCTGGGATTCATTATGTTTGCTGGAATTGCTGATAGAGAGAATAATGATTTCTGTCTAATAGGGGAGACTATTTGGCAAGTTTTAGATGAAACAATGAAATCCAGTCCCGTAGAGGGTTGTTGGCTTTAGAGCCAGGAAAAATATATCAGTAATTTTCCATTTTAATTTTTGTTAGTTCGCTCTTACAGCTTTTCTCCAGGATTTTAAAAATATATTGATAGTGATCAATTCATCAGCCTTTTCTTAAAAAGAGGGATGCAGATTTTTATTTGGTTGAAAATGAGTTTTGAAGCAATTTGAAACTTCTCTTCCTCTCTTTCCTCAAATCCTAGACTGATACTGAACAATGACTGCATTAGATTATTGCTTTTCTTTAGAAGAATTTGCTTTCTTTCAAATGGATCTCCATTGTCAGAGTATCTGCTGAATTGTTTCTCCAAAGAACTCAACTGTGCAAATAAATGGACAGCTCTGGAATGCCGTGTTTTTTTCCAATTTGAAGAAGATTTCTCCTTGTTTGTTTGTTTTTGATGCATTTAAAATGGCACTGTTATATTTATTTCAATAGGATGATGCCATTTTAGACTGAAGCTTTCTGAATTTTGTTCAAGTAAAAAAAAAAAATTGTTTATCCTGCTTATGAGAACTAATATTGTTGTACTCTGAGCAATCAAAACTATTTCCACCCTGTAGTTAAAGCCTGAAATCAGACTCAGTTTAATCCAAATAAAGGATATTCTCCCAAATCACCCTAAGCATACTAACTATAACTCAGTAGGGCTTTGAAGTTGTTCCCTTCTGTTGATTTACTCATTAATCAGAACTGGATTTCACAAACCTCGAATTAGTTCAGGCATTCAAGTTAGTCTGCATTTGCTTTGAGTAGTAGCTAGTCACATTTTGTAATTCAAAAACAGAAGAGAAAAGACATAGTGACTCAGTGTCACTTTGTCTCAGGAACTAGTGGCATGTTCTACCCACCCATCTTGACTTAGTACAGGATTAAATCCAGTCAGAATATGCAGATTCAGATTTCTGGATGATGATAAACCAAGCAATGCTGTGGACAATGAGGTTCTTGAGATCAACAAATTAGAAGTCATATAGTATACCATGAGTTGAATGAATGAATGAATCAATGAATGAAACTGTGATCCCATGACCAGCTTAATAATAGAGCCAACTCAGTGCTTTGCATATTATTATACTTTATTTGAATATATGTGTTCCATCTTTGGATGAGAGATAAGTAACCTATTCCTTAACTCAAATGGATAAACTCAAAGCTGTTTTTCCAATAGTATCTGAATTTCACTCAACTGTTCCTATATTCCAAAATGACAGCATGTTTATGTTGCTCCTCATACTAATAAAAGGAACCACCAAATATATTTCTATTCCTTCCTGAGAACTGAAAGCAAATTGGAATGAATCCAAATAAACATTAAGATCTGTTGGGATTATGCTTTGGTCTCTCCTGTAGTCAAAATATAGCAATTTCAGGAAGGAGGAAATAGCACTCTTCCCTAGGCGAAACATATCTGGTTCCAAGTTGCCTAGCATTTATAGAGTAAAACCATTCAATGATTAAACTACCATCAAATCATCAGCATGTTAATTCTTTTTAGTTCTGAAAATGGTTTAATATAACAGAATATCCAATGTTTATTGTTTTTCCCTGCTGTTGTTTTTAATATTGTTATTTGAATGGTTTGCTTTTATTATGACTTCAGAGTTTTCCACCCTGGAGTCCTTTGGAAGAAAGGGTAGCATACAAATAACAATAATCCAGAAAATAATTCTTGATTAGTTGGTCTAAGATTGCCAAGAGTGTTATCACTCTAATGAATGGTATATTGGACAAACATGACTGTTAGGTTTTCATAGGAATGTCCGCAAAAATCCTAATCGGCACCTTTGCTTTTTCACCTCCAGAGGGCAGTCAGTTAGAATCCTAATCCACCATAGATAAAAAAGAATAACTTGAATGTCTTTTGTGGCAACCCCATCCGCTCTTGAATCTAGCCCAGATGCTTTGCTGTCGAGAGCATCTGCCGAGTTCTACTTCACAAAAAGTATTTTCTTCATTGGGATACAAGCCATGTGCTTCAGGGTATAATGTGTCATGTAAAACAAGCCTCATCAATGTGAAAACATAAGAGGAATCTTTGGAGTTATGCAAACTTGTTGAATGCACTTTTTTTTCTTTTTGTTCTCAGAAAGACTATCTGTACTATTTTTCTCTCTATCACTTTCTGCCTCATACATGTGAGATGCACAATCATAATATTTAAGAAAAAACAATTAGCAGCCAAGGTTAATAATACTTATCACTGTTCATAAGAGAGAGGTGAGTAGTTTCACCTGAGTGAGTGGCTTCAGGCAGTTCAGCTAATACCCTCCATCTCATGGAACACCAGGATGGTTCACCTCACCTGGTGGCTTCACTTCAAAGACTGTGGTTTGTGCTGGAGATGTGCTGGATATCCTCAGAAACTTCTTCACCTTGACTGAAGTGAAGCAGCACAGTAGCTCTGCTCTTTAGAAGAAACAATACAAAACATTTGTTTTTGTTTTGTTATGGTAGCTTTCCTTGGGTGCTTTCCTTGGAGTTTCATCAAAGCATCATGCTTTTTGAAGCTCTTTACATGCTTCTTTTCAAGTGGGCTCAGTAATGAATAAGACGTCCATTCAGAACTGAGGAAGAATTCTGTATTGAGGGAACTTTGGGAACTGGTTCCAAAGATAGGCTCCTCAATAGGGCTTTTACAGAAATCTAGTGTGGAAGTTGTAATGATCTGCTATTACAGCACAGCCAGATTCACTGCAGACTTCCCAGTATAAAGGAAATGAGGCAGAACAAAATAGTAGAAGGTGCTCCAAGCCACTGAGGATACTTGAGCTCCAATATCACTTCCAAGTCTTGCACATTTAAATTGAAATTGAAATGTCTTCCAGCAAGATGTTCCATGCCTCATATTCTAAATACTTTCCAGCAAAAACCCTGAAAAAACACATCAGCCTTGGAGGGAGCCAAAAAATCTTGCTTGGTAGGGAATTCCTTAGAGTAAGGCCTGGATGAATCAAGATCTCTGTTTCCCTCCTTTAATTGTCCTGAGTCAACAAACAGTGCCTCCAAAGTTTATATTAAAGAATGGGCAGATTCCTAGGGATGAAAATAATCTTTTAAAAAAAATTGGATTTTGAGTCTCCTGGCTTGATTCTGGTTTCTGAATGAACCTAGAATGCAACCTTTTTGAAATAAAATGTGTCAATAGAAATTTCTCTTTTCATTTGACTTAAATATTCAACATTAGCTGTTCTGCATTCAATTCATATGTATCCATAGGTTTTATTAGACTTTTTGAAATGTGCATTACACTGTGCCTAAATTTCTTCAACATTGCAATTGCATACAATTAGCCTCCTTGGGTCTCCTAATGACAGATGGTGAATCATCCAAACTGTGGTCTCCAAAAAAAGCAACATTTTCCCTTTTGCATGCTTTTTATTTCTTTATTGCTGTTGCTTTACTACCAATTTTATTCTGTTACATGACAGCTGAATTTATCTCACCTTATTTCTTGGCTAAAATGTTAGCACTGCATGAGGTCTGGTATAGAAATCTAGTAGTGGTAAGTGGTTGCAAACTATATGATGTACACATCCAGCATCAGGAAATCATATTTTCTCAGCCCACTGTCTGATGCTCCTGAAATAAGGACTGAGAGAAAGCTAAGCTTTCTTTTGATAAGAAAAAAGACAGGTTACATTGTTCACTAAGGTAAAATCAACAGGTGTGGAGTCACAAACACCACTTTTCCCCCCTCCAGTGTTAATCTTCTAGAATGGCATCTCTATTGGGAAATGTTTATTGCTAAGTATCTCATAGAGCAGATTAGATTTTAAAGCTAAGAAAGATACACTGAAAGTTGCCTTTGCGTAAGAAACTTCTGTTTTCTACATTATTTTCAGGGAGATTTATAATTTCTTTTCACTTTATTTGCATTAACTGAAATGGCACAAAGTCCAGGTGAATTCGAGAGCAGGGTCCACGTGGTGTCTCCCATTCAGTAGGCATGGCTTTTGGTGGGGCGTTGCTGACTTCTTGGCATTTGGGACAAGCTTTAACCCACTGTTCGATTTGCTTGTCAATGCCCGGCCACCATGCGTAGCTTCGTGCAAGGGCTTTCATTTGCACGATGCCGGGGTGGCCATCGTGCAAAGTTCTCAGCAGCGCTTTCCGGAGCCGTTCTGGGATAACGACTCTATCGCCCCAGATGACACAGCCTTTCTGGGAGAAGAGTTCGGTCTGTCGAGACTTGAATGGTGTGAAGTCATCTGGTAATTGGTCCAATGGCCATCTGTATTCTACCCAGCCTAGGACTCGTGCTAGGGTGTGGTCGCATTTGGTTTCTCTCGCGATGTCTCGAGCAGTCAGTGGTGGCGAGTTGAGTGCCTCGATTTGCAACGTGGTTACCGTTGGTGCCGGATCGTCGAGAGTTTCTGGAAGCGGTGCTCGGCTCAATGCGTCGGCGTGGGGAATGGCTTTCCCCGGGTGGTATTTCAGCCGATAGTTATAAGCAGCTAAGAATTCTGACCATCGGGTCATCCTAGGGGATAATATGTAGGGAGTCGGCTTATCTCCGGCTATTATCCCTAGCAACGGTTTGTGGTCAGTCAAAATAGTAAAAACCCTGCCATACACGTATTCGTGAAATCTTTTCACAGCTGAGACGATTGCGAGGGCTTCTTTATCAATTTGTCCAAAGTTCCGCTCCATTTTTGAAAGAGTCTTTGAAAAATATGCAACAGGAGCTTCGTTCCCATTAGGCAGTACGTGGCTCAAAATGGCGCCCATCCCGAAAGGCGATGCATCACAGGTTATAACTAAGGCAAAGTCTCATTATACTGCATGAGTACAGAGTCAGAAGTGAGCAGTTTTTTAACATTTCGGAACGCCTGTTCTTCACGGTAACCCCATAACCAATTTGCTTTTTTATCTAACAATCGGTGTAACGGTTCAGCGACAGTTGCTTTGTGCGGTAAAAATACATTATAGAAATTGATGAGGCCTAGGAACGCCTGGAGATCGGCCTTGTTTCATGGCCTGGGAGCGTTTTTGATCGCTTTTAATTTACTTTCGGTAGGGTGAATGCCCTGGCTATCAATCAGGTACCCTAAAAACTCAACACTGTCAGTACACAGTTTACATTTGTTTTTTTTAATCTTAAAACCGGCTTCTTGGAATATTTTTAGGACTAATTTTAACCGGTCCTGTAAGATCTTTTTGGTAGGGGCTGCAATTAATACATCGTCAAAATAGAGGACCACGCCCTTAATTCCTTGCAATAACCTTTCCATAAGACTCTGAAATATTCCTGGGGCTACACTAACTCCGAATTGCAGCCGGGTACATTTAAAGGCACCTTGGTGCATCACAATAGTTTGGGCCTGTGCCGTTTTTTTCATCTATTGGTAATTGCTGATATGCCTGAGCTAAATCCAATTTAGCGAAAACTTTCCCACCCCCCAGGGAATGGAGGAGGTGCTGCACCACCGGAACTGGATACGCATTCTGCTGTAGGGCGTGTTTCAAGGTGGCCCGGTAGTCCCCACAAATTCAGATTGATCCATCTGGCTTAATGGGTGTTACAATAGGGGTTTCCCACGGGGAGTGATCGATGAGCTCCAACACCCCCTGAGCTATCAGTTTGTCGAGTTGTTCGTCGATTTTCGATTTTAAGGCAAATGGAACTCGACGGGGCTTCAAGCGAATGGGAGCTACTTTTGGATCTAGGCTGAATGAGATCGGGGTCCCCTTATACGCACCTAAGCTGTCCGCAAAGACGTCCCTGAACTCAGAGATAAGGTCTTCCTCCCAGTCATAGCCACCGACTCGGTTTATGCCAGCCACTTCAATGCCAAGTGGCGTGAACCATTGGAGGCCCAGTAGGCCAGGCCTATCTCTATTGATGACCGATAAAGGTAAGTATGCTGTGTGCTTCTTGAAGGAGACTTGGACTCAGCAGGACCTGATGATGGGGATTCGATTCCCCTGGTAGTCCTTGAGGATGAAGCATTGGAAATGGAGATCTTGGCGTTGAATTGTGGGGATGAGTTGCTTGAGTGTCTTCCAAGACACCATTGAGAGGGACGATCTCGAGTCGACCTCCATGTGGCAAGGCTGGTTTTTGATGGCTACCGTGACTCGGATTTTCTTAGTGTCCAAGGTTGAGGCATGACCAATAGTAATAGTATGGTGAGCCTCTTCTCTCTGCAAAGCTTGATTTCTGTAGGAGTGGTTTAGTGGCGCTCGCCTTACAGTTTCCTGTTGATTGGTGATAGTTAGCCCCTTTTGAGGCCTGGCTGGGTCCTGGCAATCTGCGGCAGACCCATCCGATGTGGCCTCGTTTCCCGCACTCATGGCAGAGCGCGTCGCGGAATTTGCATTCGGACCTGGCATTGTTGGCTCCACATCCAGCGCAAGGGCGTACGGGCTTCGGGTAGTGGTCCCGGTCGGACCGCAGTCGATGGACCCCTTCTTTGTTGCTGTCTGACGACGAAGAGAGGTCCTCGTGGTGCGTTGTCACGAGCTGCCCTTCTGAACTAGGTGAGATTTCGCTGGCCGGTGGTGGTACTGGAGTGCGGTTTCGGTGTAGTTGTGCAGCCGACTTCTTGGTTGCCTCTGCTGCGGTAGCATCGGCGATGGCGTCGGCAAGGCTGATGTCACCTTTTGCCATCAGCTTGCTTTGGACGCCTGGCGCATCTAATCCCAGAACTATGCGATCTCTTAGTGCTTCTTCTAGATCGGTGAATCCGCAGAGGCCTCGCAAATTTCGGAGGTCTGCCATGAAATCGGCCACACTTTCTCTTTTTCGCTGGCTTCTTTGATAAAACTCGTGGCGTCTCACGAGCGTAGGCACGGTCGGAGCGTAATGGCCTCGCAGGATAGGTTCGAGGTCGTCCCAATCCATGGCTTTTACTTCTCAGGGTTTGGCTAGTGCTTTAGCCATCTTAAATACGGTTGGACCGCAATGCGTTAGGAACACTGCCCATTTCTTTCCTGGTGTGGTGTCCTTTAAGTTGTTCGTCTCAAGGAACATTTGGAAACGATCCATGTAGGACTCCCAGTCCTCTTGTGTTGGATCGAACAGAGCGGGTGGTACGATACCGCTGGACATGGTTCCATTGTTGGCGCTGTCTGTCACGTGCTCGGTGTTTCTTCTTGGTTCCGTTGGTTCAGATGTCTCCATATCCCACCCTTGTCGCCCGTGTTAAGTTTGAGCATGGGCGAGAAAGAATGGAAACAAGCCTCTGAATGGTGAACTTCAGCTCTTTATTTACATCGTGACTTGCTTCATTTAACAGCAGTAAAACCCGCCTTATATAGGCAAACCTTGTAACGTTTAACCAATAACAAGCTAGGAACACTAGCTTTTATAACTAATAAGAACTCTCTGTTAAGGGCCAATCAGATTCCCCAGAATGGGCCAATCCGGTCCAGCCGCTTAACAGCCAATCAGAAGTGCAGGGCCAGAACCTTGCACTTACTCCAAGCTCACACTTTATTATCATATTGCATACACAACAGTACACATATTTGCATTTAGCAATCTACCAGAAACATTCAAAAGATAAAGAAAATTTATCTAATATATGGATATTGTGTTTCTTAAGATTCTAAAACATCATCAGCATTATCAGCAACATGTATATAATATAGAGTGGGCATACCTTGTAGCAGTCTATTCCAGGGGTCCCCAACCCATGGACCATGGCCTACTACTGGGCCATCACCTATTCAGAACTGGGTCGCATGAGCACTGGGCTAGTATGCATTCATGCAAGCATCTTGATTTGTGTGAGTAGTGAGCCAGCGTGTATGCACACACATGCACAGCTCAACTTTCACAAGTTGAGTTGTATATTATGCATATGCATGTCAGCCCACCACTCTTGCAACCTGGTTCCCCTCTTCCCCCCTACCCAGTCAAGCCATAAAGCTGTAAAGATTGGGGATAGCTGGTCTATAAAATATCTATCTTCCACAGCATTACTGTTGTGTATGCAATATAATTAATAAAATATGAGCTTGGAGTTAAGTGCAGGGTTCTGACCCTGCACTTCTGATTGGCTGTTAAGCAGCTGGACTGGATTGGCCCGTTCCAGGGAATCCGATTGGCCCTTAACAGAAAGTTCTTATTGGTTATAAGAGCTAGCGTTTCTAGCTCTTATTGGTTAAACGTTACAAGGTTTGCCTATATAAGGCGGGTTTTACTGCTGTTAAAGCAAGCAAGTCACGATGTAAATAAAGAGCTGAAGTTCACCATTCAGAGGCTTGTCTCCATTCTTTCTCGCCCATGCTTAAACTTAACAATTACAATCCATAATGATTTCTCTCAGTGTAAACATGTAGCTATAAACCTAATGCTCTTTTCTACTTCATCCCTTATGTTCCAGTGAACAGTGGCCAGAATGAAAATGGCATCTTCTGCTTTATTGGCCAACTCTGGAGAGATTTCATTTTTAAGCCAAAGCAATGTTCATTTGGAAAACAAGCCCATCACAGCTCTCTGGAAATTTGCAGCCTTTACAACACAGCTCAAAAGTTCTTGCTCTAAGACAGGAATATTTCTAACTCAGTGGTGGTATTCAGCCTGTTCGCACTGGATTGGGCAAACCGGTAGCAAGGATTTGGCATGGGTCACTGAACTGGTAGTAAGTTCTGGCTGGCCACGCCCTCAACCTGGTCACCCTCTTGCTTGATGCTTGTTAGGAATAACATTGGTTACCTAACTTAGTTTGGGTAAAATAATATATATAAACTATGTTAGTGAGTTTAAGTGTGTATATCACTTTAACTGTTAAAACATGTATTTTGGGTGCAGTTGTAAAATCACCATAAGAGGGAGCAAGAGAGCTCACTGTCTGCTGGCTTTTACTGGATAGCTGACAATGGTGGATTGATGGTGATAACTGCGTGTTTTTCCCTGCTATTGCTGAGAGAAGAAAAGAGGTTTGATTTTCTTCATATCTCTAACTGCAAAAGTTACTGGACTGATTATTTGTAAGTTTACTGACCTCTTTTTCAACACTGGACTTTGAAACTGATTAATCCCCGGATGGACTGAACTAGTGTATGACATATGGACTGTTTGACTATGCTATAACTCTTGCTGGAATAAAAAACTATTTAATTTGCACAGTGTATCTGTTTTACTGAGTGTAAGCTGCAACAATGTTTATCTCACATATTTGCCTGACTGACTGACTGCCGTGCAGATTCTGCTAGGGTGTATCCCTAACAATGCTCACTTCACCCCACCTGCCTGATGGTCACCTAAGGTATTTCTTTCTTTTTTTCCCCCTCCTGACAATCAGCTGTACATATGATTAGCTATGCGGAGATTCCCCTTGCTGAGGCCCAGGAAGGCAAAAATTGGAGGGGAGGCTGAGCCAACCCTCCAGAGGCTCTTCTGAGGCCAGGAAGCTCCCAAAACAGAGCATGGAGGGGCACACAGCACCTGCTCTGTTTCTTTTTTCCCTGAGCCTTAGGGGAGCAAAAACACCCCCCCTAGAGGCTCCTCTGAGGCCCAGAAGGCCCCAAAAATGGGTGGGGAGGGTGGCTGCAAAAAAGCAAAAAAAAAAAAAAAAGCCACACCCACCCAGTCACATGGCCACGCCTACCAAGCCACACCCACAGAACCAGTAGTAAAAAAAATTGAATCCCATCACTGTTCTAATTCCATCCTCCATATCTGTACTCGATTATGTAGACAGTCCCAATGCATAAATAAGGTGTAATATAGTTGGAAAATAAGCCCCCAACTTATAAGTTACAACAGCACTGAAAAAAGTGACTTTTAACTAGGGATGGGATCCGACTGGTATAACTACAGGTTCTGTTGCTCTGTGTTGCACACACATGGGCGAGTTGCGCGAGTGCAATTTACGACCTGCTGAGTTGCTCGGACAGCTGAGCAGCGCTGCATGCAAATGTGCAGCAGTTGCGAAAGCCCCTTTTTCCTGCTTTTTCAACCATAGCTGTGTTGCGCAAAGCAGCTGCGATTGAAAAAGCAGGAAATAAAAGTCAGGTAAGAGCCCGGGTGGGTGAGTGGGCCAAAAGAGCAGCAGACATTGAACTAGTTCTATGTATGCTCTCTGTCTGCTGCTCTTCAGAACTATTGGTTCTACAGAGGTGGACAGAACCAGTAGAATCCCTTCCCTGCTTTTAACTGTTTTTCACACATATGATACTGTAGCATCCAGCATTTCAAGGTTGTGTCATCAAAATTCAGATGTTTGGCAACTGACTCATATTTACGAGAGATGCATGTGATCAACTTTTGCAACCTTCTGACAAGCAAAAAGTAACTGAGGAAGCCAGATTCACCTAACAACCGTGTTACTAACTTAACAACTGCAGTGATTCGCTTAACAACTCTGGGATCAAAGGTCATAAAATGGGGCAAAACTCACCTAACAACTGTCTCTCTTAAAAATAGAAATTTTGGGCTCAATTGTCAGTGTAAGTCAAGAGCTACATGTTTGCCATTTAATTTGCCTATTGAAATGCACTTCAAAAATTGTCACAAGTGCATTATTTTATCCTCACAAACTCCAGATCATAACCTGAATGATTGAAAAGACCCGGAGCTATATTTAGACACTGAGTAAATGTATGTTTCATATATATTGTGAAAAGATGAGGGACTTTCAGAATCATTCAATGGAACAAATGACACTATTATGTTCTGTATTTCTCCTTAAATAATATTTACAATCCATATTTTAGAAGACCGAATAAGATCTAAATCGTTTCTTTCATATCACGTCTGTGGACAGCATCAATACACTACTTCTCTGAGAACTATTAGCAACAGCTTACAAAAGCTCTATTGATTTAGAGTTTCTTTTTTTAGCTAGATGTTTGGTTAGAGACCACTCATGCGAAACACATGAATAAAAGTCAGAAATCATATTTGCATATAAAAACTTGGTAAAGGATGCCAGAACCACTTAGATCTGATGTTTTGCATTTTTAAGATTAACTATTTTGTATTTTTAATCATGACAGTTTTTATATATTTGTTGCTTTATATTGTACAATGCCCAGAATCATTCTTTGTGACATGGGCAGTTACATAAATCTGATAAATAAATAAGAAAGCTAAAATGTAGAAAAGGCTCATTTAAGCCAAACCTTGAGTCTTAGTGGCTTCATGATAGTAAACATTGTTTGTTTGTGACAACTACAGTAGTTTTTTATTGCCGTATTCTTCCCAATTTGTCTATTGGCTTGGCATCTCCTAGTGGTCTTCCATCCAAATAGCAATCAGATTCAACCCTTCTTCAATATTTTGATCACCCAAACACAGCTATGTCAGGCTACCTAGCAATAGTAATAACATTTAGACTTATATACAACTTCATAGCGCTTTATAACCCTCTCTAAGCAGTTTGCAGAGTCAGCATATTGCCCCCAACAATCTGAATCCTTCTTTTACAAACCTAGGAAGGATTGAAAGCTGAATCAACCTTGAGCCAATCAGAACTGAACTGCTGGAGGTCAGCAGAATTAGCTTGCAATACTGCATTCTAGCCACTGTGCTGCTTAGGTTACATGAATACTCTTTTCAAACTTATTTAAAGAAAGGTTCCATATAACCCCTATCATACACTTTGGTTCCTGCCAACCCAACAGTTCAAAAGCAGGTGACTGCAAGTAGATAAATGGGTACCAGTTTGATGGGCAATTTCACAGGGACGTGAAAGGAGCCCCCAACTGGGTGTCCTCCATTCAATGGTGATGTCACCAGCAAATCCTTTCCTCCCAGAAGCACTTCAGTGCTTCCAATACAGAAGTAGTGGTAGCACTGCGTGAATGGAATACATCATCTGTAATTTAAAACAATAATGCAAACAACAAATGAACCCATTGCTCTTTCAAGATCCTATCACTCTGATTTCATTATTCTGTTCTTTCTTACAAAAAAGATGACTTTATGAGTTAGTTCATGCCTTTCAAATGAAACTGAGGTTGGGGTGCCTGATACTGGATTATCTGTTATAGTGTTATCAGTGCAATGAACTGGGATAAACTGGGATGTAGATGTGCAGAGGTAGGAATGTAATCCAAAGCACATTTATTGGTAATGGTAAGTTGTGGGTGTGAGTATAACTGGGAACTATAAGCTGTGTTCCTTTTTATGTGTACATGAAATACAGAAGATACATTAAGAAGGGACAGATCTTTGATGATTTGCCATTTTGACCTCAATAGCCCCCACTACCACCACACGAGTGCATAGACACAGAGATCCCTGCCTTATCTCCAGAGTCTAGATAACACATCTCTGGTTAACACAACATATTCCTGTAACAATGAGAATGTCTTTCCAAGTCAAGATAAATATTGCCAACCATCTCTGCCACTCCTACTAGTATGCCATCTAATTCAGTGACTTTCTTTGAAGAGGCAGAAAAACACCTAAGCCCAATAGGGAAAGTCAAGGGTCATTCTTCCGTGAACATGTTATTATTATTTTTATCCCACCTTTATAAGTAAGTCAAGGTGGCCAATATACCTAATACTCATCCTCCCCCTATTTCTCCTCCAGCAACAATCCTGTGAAGTGGATTGGGCTGAGATAGAGTAACTGACACAAAGTCATCCACTGGCTTTCATGCCTCAAGTTGGACTAGAACTGATGGGCTCCTGGTTTCTCGGCCAGCATCTCCACCACTGCTCTAAATTGTCTCTCTATTCTTCAGGTTAAATCTTCAAGCGGAGCTTGGTATACCAGACAAGAGCATACTTTCTGAGCAGTTTTTGAAAATTTATATTTTAATGGATACTAGAATCTGGCATATCTTATTTACAATTTTGTGCTGGATAGTATGAAATTTCCTAGTCTGGACTTTCTTCCTGTCTGCTATCTTTGCTTTAAAATAGATGCAGGGGAAGTTTATTATTTTTTTTAAATGTATTGCATGGAAATTTTGACGGTACAGTATGAAGTTGAAACTTGGCAAGCTTAATATTTTTCAAAGTGTCACGGTCCTTGCTATTTTCATCCAAGGAAGAAAGGGAGGGAGGGAGGGAGGAATAAAATCCCAGTGTCATCAAATCTTGATTTCCAATTCAAATTAACCAAGATTGATTCAGACAAGCTCCCTTCCTCCCTATACTTGATAGGTATCAATGAAACAGTTACTATGTGCTCGTTTATACTATGCACCCAACTTGCAGCTGTTTGATTAGAAATCAGTGACTTAAATGCTATTGGTAATGGTGAAATCTGAGGAAATGTAGGGGTTATGTGTGGCGTCTGGTATCTTGTAAGACTTCATGAAGAACTTTGAAGTCTGATGTGTTGATCAATTGTCAAGGTAATCATAAATCCACATGATCAAAAGGGTAGTTTATAGAAGGGAACGCAAACATTTCAGGACTTATCTGATATGATATCTTACAATTTACTAGAACTCTTGCCTTTTGTGGCCATATTTTTCTCAATATAATTCAGCAGCTGTTTATTTTTATTATAGTACTACTGAATTTAATACCATTCCTGCAAGTCTGTCCTTGCTGGGCAGATTCTTTATCTATCCCGACATAACTTGTGCTGTGCAAAAATTCTTGCTTTGGCTGGTCCTTTCACTTCTAAGATACTTTTAAAGAGAGAATTAAGAAAATGTCTGGAGAGTCAATATAGCTTTTTAAAAAGCTTCAGATATTGATCTGCACCAGCTCTTTTACTGAGGGTATCATTGCTTTTAAAAAATTTATATTGTTTGAAAAACTGCCTGCACCACCTGAAGAAAACTGCCCAGGCATTAAGAAAAAGTATCAGACATTGTTTAAGAAAGCTATCACTGTCATTTAGTTTTAAACAGCTAAAGAGACAAACCTTTTTGTGAAAGTGGTGCTATTTTTATTGCATTATGTTCCACAATTTGCACTCTGAAGGAAAATATACACAGGGCTTAAAGAACGTATATATTTTGGTTCGTATTAATCTGGTAGTCCTTGACTTTCAACCACTTGTTTAGCAACTCTTTGAAGATACAAAAAAAAAAGTGACTTATAATCAGTCCTTGCACTTACAACCATTTAACTCAGTCACACGATTAAAATTTGGATGCTTGATAACCAGCATGTATTTACAATGGATTCCTGGGTCACACAATCACTATTTGTAACCTTCCTAGTTTCTAACAAATAGAACCAATGGGATAACTTGGAGTGGCTTAATGACCTCAAGATTCATTTAACAACTGAAGTAATTCACTTACCAACTTTAAAAAAGGTTGTAAAATAAAATTACAATTTACTTAAAAAACGGGCTTGCTTATCAATGAAAATTCTCATCTTAACAGATGTAGGTTGATGGCTTACATATATATATATATATATATATATATATATATATATATATATATATATATATATATATATGCATATTGGTTAAGATTGAAAATAAACATTTATTAATTCCATTTTAACTGCTCACATTTTATATTTAATGGTTTTCAAGCTTTTGTTTCCTTGGGCTTGCTTTTGCGTTGAAGAGCAATATATAAATAAAATTGGAGCTTGCAGCAATCAGGCCGTTCTGGCTCAAAATTATGATTTTTTTTGTGTTACTGATTTATCTTACTTTTCTGTATTGTAATTCTCTGGTTATATATATTTGAATAAATAAAAAAAAAAAAAAATATTAAGGAATTGGACAAAGATAATTTTTTCATCTCTTTTCTTCATTTCATTTCTCTACCCCTTCTTTAAATCCTCTAGCATTCTCATCCTCTCAAATTTCAATGTAACTGGTTGTTCTTCCCTATTGATTGATCAGACAGAAGAATCTCCATCTGGAACCCTTGTGGCTGTTTAGCCAAATGGCCTTCTTCTATGCATGTTATCGATGGATGGATGTATTTAGTTGATCGAGGAAAGACTGGTGTCTTCTCTTAAGAACCTAAATATTTAATGATGTACCAATGCCTTTCTGTCTTTAAGCTTTCCCCATGCTCCTTTGCAAAGTTGAGCAATGCACACACACACACACAGAGTCAGTCATCTAGGTCATGGTTGCCCCAAAGGTGCTTTTTTAAGAGGCAACTGGACATCATTGTTTTTCTTTGAAGATGTTTAGCTTCTCATCCAAGAACTTTCTTCAACTCTGACTGAATGCTGGAGGAATGGAAGGATTTATATTCTTATGCCTTTGTGTAAAATTTGGGAAAATGATTCCTGCCTTTGGATCTTTCTACCTTATAACCAGATAGCTCACTAAATATACACTTTATTCAAACTTAAAACACGTGTTTTTTTTTTTTTTTAATGCTTTGGGTATTGTGCAATGGCACCTTTGTAATATCATTAAATCAGCCCCCCTTTTTCAGGTTTTTAGACAAAAAAGAAGATGCAAGGATCTTATTAATTTTCATAAGTAGACCCTTTAAAGCAGATGCATCATGTAGCAAGTTCATATGTAAGTGGAGGGAGGGTGTTCCTGATTTTTCAGAAAGCCTAAAGTGTTGTGTGGCTGTTTGTGCAAGGTTTGGAGCACTTCTGAATCTTTTGTGAAACATCACAGTGTTAGTAGATAAATCTTCTTTAAGAATGTGATGCATGAAATTCAAATAATTTCATTAAACGAGAGACATTTCTTTCATGAGTGAAAATTTTATTTTCCATGACACATGTGCCAAGCTAGGCAACATCTGGGCTACATATGCAATGAAAAGGGGAAGTATTAATGAAATGTAGAATTGCTCACATTTAAATCTGAAGGAAAAGAGACGATAATTATCCATTAACAAAAGTACCTCGGGCTTGTTTCTTTCATTCATGTCACACCTTTGAAAAACCCTTGTTAGAAATTAAAAGAGCAGCAACTTGAAAATGATAATGAAACTGGTTCAGAAATAGCACATTAATGTTATTTCACTGAAATGATCATATTAACAGAAATAATCTTATCACTAATAACACAAATCTTAAAATGTGGTGGTGATTTAGAAGAAGTTGCTGAACATAATAGGAGCTTTTCCAATTCTTTTCTAAAGCTTCAATTGTGGAATCTGGAGCATTTCTGGATACAGATTGTATCACTTCAACTACCTGGAATAAAAGAAATACTGGGCTTGTAGAAATCCTGCTAAATAGAAATGCTTCCAGTAGGTTGACTAACCTGTTTGTCCCAACAAATAAACAATGAAAGAGAAATTGGTCTCTGGATTTATGAAGCAGGAGATGGAGGAATAGCTTGCCTTAGAGTAAAGGTTACAGTAGTATTCCATACTAGCAGGCTTGTAGGCCTGCGTTCCTATTGGTCCGGAAAAGCCGGGCGGTGATTGGACAGTTTAAGCAATCCTGATTGGTTCGTATACGGACTGCCACGATTGGGTAAAACCAAGCGCGACAAGCTCAAAAGCATGTCAGGTTGCCTAGCCGCGGCCAGCTCTATAAAAAGGGCTGCTGCGGCTAGGGTTGGTGTCTCAGTATCTGATTTCCTAATAAAGAGCTGTTGTTACTACCTCGAGTCCTGACTCTCCTTGGGACCCACTGCCCAGACTTAACACTGGTGACGAGGATGGGATACTGAGAAAACAGAGCTGACTAAAAAGTGGCAGATAGCGCATAGAAGACCAGCAAAATGGCCAGTGGCGTCGTGCCACCCACACCATTCAATCTGGCCAGCGAGGACTGGGAGTCCTACATTGATCGTTTCCAAATGTTCTGGGAATCCAACAACCTGAAAGACACCACCGGCAGCAAGAAGCGAGCAGTCTTTCTGACACACTGTGGGCCCTCCATTGTTAAAATGGCCAAAGCACTCGCGAAACCCTCAGAAGTCAAGATGATGGATTGGGATACCCTAGCTCCCATCCTCTGGAACCACTATGCTCCGGCGGTGCCGACTCTCATCCATAGGCATGACTTTTACCAGAGAGATCAGCGTGAGGGCGAGAGCATCGGAGAATTCGTAGCTGACCTGAGAGACCTAGGAGGCCTGTGCAGATTCGCCAATCTAGATGAGGCTATGCGAGACCAAATTGTCCTCGGCCTGAAAGACCCAACTCTCCAGAGCAGACTGATGGCTAAAGGAGACATCTCCCTCTCCAATGCTGTAGCCAAAGCCACCACAGCCGAGGCCACCTGTAAGTCAGCAGCGCGAATGCCGCGTTCCAACGCCACTGACCGCCAACCCACCAGCGAGACGACAACCGCATCAGAGAAACACGCAGCATCCACCCACCATGGCGACATCGAATCCCCTTCTGACAGTGAAGAGGAAGAAATTCACAGACTTCAGTCGGAACGCGAGCGACGAGACCGGCTCGGTCGTAAGTCGAGTTACCAATGCGCCAGCTGCAGAGGAAATCACCCACCTTCCAAATGCAAGTTCCTAGATGCTGTCTGCCGCTTTTGCAAAAAACGAGGGCATATCGCCAAGATATGCCGCAACAAACGAAATGTTAGCCCCCAATGATGGGGAAACAGCCCAAGAAGAATAGATGGCACCCCCACCATAAACCGGGACTGCCATAATGACAGCTGATGGAACTGAGACAGCTGACCCAGGAAATTCATTGATGTACCCAAAAGAGAAGAAACACACCAAACAGTCATCATCGGCCACGCATCATCAATAGATGCACGAAATATACGTGTAGAGGTCACCATCGAGAATCAACCTTGCACCATGGAGGTAGACTCCAGCTCTTCCCTTTCTATGATCTCCTGGAGGACCATAAAATGACTGATTCCCAGCATCTGCCGCTAAGAGCTAAGCGACCAGAAACTAATATTAAGAGACGATCAAGGTAACCGCATTCTGGTCGCGGGCACTGGACATTTTAAAGTTTCTTTCAAGAACCACACCACCATCCTACCACTCACAATCATCGATAAAGACCGACCCAGCCTACTCGGGTTGCAGTGGTTCACACCATTAGGGATCGAAATGGCAGGCATCAACCACACAGAAGATGAAGACTGGGAAGCAGCACTCGTTCGGGACTTCCAAGAAGTCTTCAGTGAAAATCTAGGCAAGTACAAAAGGTCCCCTATCTCCTTTAATCTTAGCCCTGACATCTCTCCCATCCATCTCAAACAGCGCCGAATGCCTTTTGCACTCAAGCCTAAAATAGACGAACAATTAGACAAACTAATAGCGCAAGGCATATTAGAACCCATCGACCATGCCCATTGGGAGACTCCAATTGTCACCCCCATCAAACCAGATGGCTCCCTGAGAATTTGTGGATACTACAAGGCCACCCTCAACCATGCATTGCAGCAGAGTGCCTACCCGGTGCTGGTGGTCCAACATCTCCTACACTCACTAGGGGGTGGCAGAATATTTGCAAAGCTCGACCTGGCACAAGCTTATCAACAACTGCCAGTCGATGATGAAACCACTGAAGCCCAAACTATAGTGACACATAGAGGGGCGTTCAAATGTAACCGGCTCCAGTTTGGGGTCAGCGTCGCACTGGGGATTTTTCAAAGTCTAATGGAGAGGTTGCTGCAGGGAATTAAAGGAGTTGTGCCCTATTTTGATGACGTTTTAGTAGCAGCCCCTACCAAAAAACAATTGGAAAAATGACTGAGGGCGGTCCTACAGAAATTCAAAGACGTTGGCCTCAAGGTGAAAAAGGAAAAGTGCCAATTATGTACTGAAAGGGTTGAATTTCTTGGATACCTCCTTGACAAGCAGGGAATTCACCCCACAGACAAAAAATTGAAAGCCATCAAAAACGCCCCCAGACCAAAGAACAAAATGGACCTCCAAGCCTTCCTCAGACTCATTAATTTCTATAACATTTTCCTACCCCAGAAAGTGACTGTCGCGGAACCCTTGCATTGACTCCTTGATAAAAAGGATTCCTGGCTATGGGGATGGAGAGAAGAGTATGCTTTCCACCAAATAAAAAACCTTTTGACTTCAGACGCAGTCCTTATTCAATATAATGAAACACTACCACTGACTGTTACTTGCGACGTATCGCCTTTCGGTGTTGGCGCCATCCTGAGCCACGTAGCCCCCATTGCTTTCTTTTCCAGAATCTTGTCCAAGCCAGAGAGGAACTATTGCCAGCTGGACAAAGAAGCCCTCACCATCGTTTCTGCAGTAAAGAGATTCCATGAATATATTTATGGTAGGACATTTTCCATTATTACAGACCATAAGTCCCTACTTGGCATATTGGCGGGTGACAAATGCACTCCATACATCTTGTCACCCAGAATTTCTTGCCTCTTATAATTACAAATTGATATATCGCCCAGGCAAGACTATCTTGCACGCCAATGCTTTAAGCCGTTCCCCCTTGCCAGACTTGCAAGATGACCCAGCACCCACATTACCAGTCTTGCAAATTGAAACTATACTCATGCCACCAGTCACCGTGCAAGACATCACACACGAAACTAAAAGGGACAAACACTTGGCGCGAGTTCTCATCTGGGTGGAGAGGGGATGGCCAGAAACCGAGCCAAATGAACTTTTTAAACCATTTAAAAACCGGCAAACTGAACTCTTTTCGCAAAAAGGTTGCGTGTTGTGGGGAGACCGGGTAGTAATACCAGAGACACTACAGAAAAAAGTTTTAGACTTGCTACATGAAGGGCACCCCGGTATTGTGCACATGAAAGCCCTGGCCAGGAGCTATGCTTGGTGGCCAGGCATGGACAAGCAAAATGAAATCTGGGTTGCCACTTGTAACATGCCAAGAGACTCACTCGGCTCCTCCAAAAGCCCCACCATTAGAATAGGAAACATCCAGAGACCCTTGGTCGCGCATCCATATTGACTTCGCAGGGCCAACCAAGGGCCATACCTTCTTAATCACTATTGATGCTTATTCCAATTGGCTCGAGGTGAGCACAATGAAGACAACCACCATGGAAGTTGTCATCAAAAAATTAAATAGACTTTTCGCCACGCATGGTCTGCCAGATGTCATAGTATCTGACAATGGGCCACAATTTACCGCCTTGGCTTTCGAGCAATACTTGGCAGATCGCAGCATCCGACATGCATTGACATCGCCAGCTCACCTGGCGGAGAACGCATGGTTCAATTTACAAAAAAAACACTGCACAAAATGGAACATGGCAACATTCACGAGAAAATCACCAAGATGCTTCTCCTACAGCTTATCACACTGAATACCACTACCAACAAGACCCCTGCAGAACTTCTAATGGGCAGAAAACTCAGGTCACCTCTAGACTGCCTGCACCCTGCTTACACCCTAGATAAACCCATTGGTTCCAGCAGCAAGTACCGCACTTTCAAGGTAGGAGACACTGTTTTTGCCAAAAACTTCACAGGGGACCCAATTTGGATCCCTGCAAAAATCACTCAAATCACAGGCCCCCACTCCTACTGGCTTGAGACCACCGATGGGAGGTTGTGGAAACATCACATTGACCAGCTAAGATTCAGGCTGGCCACTTCCCCCTCATAGACTCTAACCAAGAAATCAAATGGGGGGGGGGGGAACCTCAAGTGCGGAAAAAGAACAAACACCTGTGCAAGCAGAACACCCCCCACAAACATTAAATAAAAACCAACAATATTTACCAGCCAGAAGGGAGTCATGGCAGACGGGTACTTCGCCTGGGAGCAGCAGCCGGACAAGCTCTACCAGCCCAGAGAACCCAGGTGGGACCAGCAGAGTAAACGACTCAACCAACCCGGAATCACCAGGTGGGAGTCGCAGCTATAGGACCGGCTCACCCTTCTAGGCTGTTCCATCTAGCAGCTTGAGAACGACGTGGAGCCCATCCGAACCCAATGGAGAACAGAGACTTTGTGAACTGCGCAAGTCTAGTAGGCAGGTACGAAGACCTGCCTACTTCCATGACTATGTTACCCCACCCCTTGGACAGAACCAAGAGGGAGGGGTGTTCCATACTAGCAGACTTGTAGGCCTGTGTTCCTGTTGGTCCGGAAAAGCCAGGCCGTGATTGGACAGTTTAAGCAATTCTGATTGGTTTGTATACGGACTGCCGCGATTGGGTAAAACCAAGCGCAGCAAGCTCAAAAGCATGTCATAGGCTGCCTAGCTGCAGCCAGTTCGATAAAAAGGGCTGCTGCGGCTAGGGTCGGTGTCTCAGTATCTGATTTCCTAATAAAGAGCTGTTGTTACTATTAAGCCTGGGTTCTCCAACCAGGATTAAGGAGACAAGCTAAACAGAATGTGCAGCGTTAGTCAGATAGGCACACAGATAAATGAGTGAGATATGTTTGTATGTTTGTTAACATACAGTAAAAATAACAGATACGCTTGTGCTATCAAAAGATAGTTTATTCCATTTAGTGTTTATAGCATAGTCAAAATAACAGTCCATTAGTCATGTATCGTTTTAGTCAGTCCATTCAAGGATATTCAGTTAGCAAAGTCCATGTAGAATATCCAATGTCAGTTCACTTACAATATAAATCAGTCCTTTATCTCTCTCCCGTTCCAGTAGGGAAAAACGCAGTCTTCATCCAATAATTAGGGATCATCAAGCCAGAGAGAGCAAGCTGACGTTCCTTGCTTCTTTTATGGTGCTTTCACAACCACTCCCTTAATTACATTCCTACAGTTAAAGTTGCAGACACTTTAACTAATAAACCATGATAACCTATTTATTATTTTACCTAAACCAGTTAGGGTAAACAATGTTATCCCTAACATTCTCCCCTTTTAGGAAAATAATAATAATATAACTAATAACTATTTACATCTTTAAATCATATTTGTTACATCTCTTTAAACTTAATTACTCCTTGAGCTTTTGTAAATTGGTCTGCAATGTTTTCTTCTGTCATGCAATATTCCAATTTAATTAGCCCATTCTTTACAGATTCTCTAACATTTAAGTATCTTAAATCAGTATGCTTTGAACTAGTTTTTACAACAATATTAGTAGCTAACTTTATGGCTGCCTGGTTGTCCTCGTACACAATAATGGAATCTTTAACAGTTATACCCATGTCTAATAATAACTGTTTGTACAAAATTAAGTCAGTACATAGTAATGACAGACATGAAAATTCCGCTTCCATCGTGGACAAGCTGATATGCTGTTGTCTGATTGACCTCCACCCTATTAGTGTCTTACCAAATAATATAGCCATCCCAGATGTTGATTTTCTAGTGTTTATGTCAGTTGCAAAACTTGCATCTGCATAGGCACTAAGACTCAAATCACCCTTTGGTTCTATATACAATGCATGGTTCATTGTTCCTTTAAGATATCTTAAAATTCTCTTTAATGATTGCCAATGACATTGATGTGGATCTGAATTAAAACGTGCCAGCTGATTAACACTATAAGCTATCTCTGGCCTTGACCAATTGTTTATATATGATAAGCTACCAATCAAAGATTGATATATAGACTTATCAAATTTGGGACTTTGATCATCAGTTTTGCAAACTTTCTGACTCATTGGAGTCTTTGCCGGTTTACAAAGTTCCATTTTATACGTTTTAATTAATTTGCAAATTTTATCTTCTTGAGATATCTTAAATCCATTTTTTGTTTTGTTAATTGTCAATCCTAGATACTTTTTAATTTCACCTAAATGCTTTAATTTTATCTTTTTGGCTAATAATGATATAATCTCATTAGCTTCATTGTTAGTCTTAGTTATCAAAGCAATATCATCTGTAAATAATAACAATAATGACACTGTTCCATTATTTTCTCTTTTAAACACACATGGATCTGCTAAACCAGATTTAAAACCTTTCACAATATATTGGTTCCACTCAAAGTCAGATTGTTTCAACCCGTAAAGACTCTTTTTGAGTTTCCAACAATCATTACTATTTACTTTATTGTCTTTTATAATAACTGGCTTTTTCAAATATATAGTGTGCTGCAATGGTGCATGTAGATAAGCAGTTTATACATCTAAATGGTTATGACATAGTTTTTCTTAGCTGCCCACATTGAAGCTTCTCTCAAAGATGTTGCCTTAAGACTTGGTGCAAAAACTTCATCGTAATCAGATGCAGTTTGATTAAATCCTTGAGCTACCAACCTAGCTTTATGGGTAACCGTCCCATCATTTCCAGTTTTTACTTTAAATATCCATTTGTACCCAATGGATTTTTCTCCTGGAGGTAATATGGCATCTTCATATACTTTCATTACCTTTAATGAATTTAGTTCTTTTTCCATTGCCTTTTGCCAATTCTCCTGATCCTTAGCAGGATACATCCTAAGTTCATCTACACTAGTTGGAACTTTAGTTATTGGCAAACTATACTTGCTTGATACTTATCAGGTGGTCTAGTTACACATGTAGTATGTCTAGGTCTTACAGGTCTTACAGGTGGACTTTCATTTATTAACTCTTCTTGATTATCTAACTCTTCCTGATCAACTGTTTCCTCTTGTTCTGGTCCTATTTGCTCTTTGTGGACTTCTTCTTTAATTGGAATCTGTCGTGTCCGCAAAAGACGCCAGGAGTCGGTGACTTAGTTTAAAGCTCTTTATTTTAAAGTTGAGAACCGAACCGGCGAAAAGGAAAAAGCCCGCGGCTTTTATCCTTTTCGCTGCGGTGGCCGCGGCCAATGGCAGCGTTTCAAGTCTCCCGCTCTTGGAGTGAGACAATCACGGGAGACTTTCAACGGGCCAATCGGCGCGGCTCGCCTGGCCAATTAGAAATCCCCGCGCTTTAGCCAATCAAAGCGCGGGGATTTCGAGGATGTAAATTAGGGACAGAACACCCCTCCCCTCTTGGTACAGTCTTTACGTTGCGTAGTCACGTAGGTAGGCGGGGCTCCGTCTAGTCCTACTTGACCTGCGCAACTCAGTTGCAAGCTGGATTTCGACCGGAGCGGTCGAGTTTTTGGCCGCTCCCTCTTCTGTGCGAACCGGTTGGATGATCGGGCCGGTTCTTTCTCCGTGGCTCCCACCTGGGCCTTCCGGGTTGGTTGAGCTACGGGTCTCGTCGCTCCCGCTTGGTCTTTCCGAGTCGGTTGAGCTGGCTTGGTGTTTCTTCTCCGGTGGGGGATCGCGATGGCTGCGTTCCGGTAAGTACTGCTGGTTTATTTTTTCTTGCGTTTGTTTATTTGGGTATTCCCTCCCCCCTTGGTTCGTTTCTTGGGGGGTGGATTCTGTTGCCGACCGTGACCTGAGTTGGTCAATGTGTCGTTTCCAGGCTCGCCCATCTGTGGTTTGGAGCCGGTATGAGCGCGGGCCTGTGATTTGGGTGATGACGGCTGGGATCCATAGAGGGTCCCCTGTCAGGTTTTTCGCATACACGAGGTCTCCGGGTGCGAATGTTCGGTATTTTGAACTTGAGTCTGGGGGCCGCTCCGGGTTATATGTTGGGTGTAACCTGTCGAGTGGGGACCTCAGCTTCCTACCCATTAGTAACTCGGCTGGGCTTTTGTTGGTAGTGGTGTTCGGGGTGATGTGTTGTATAAAGAGGAGTCTGTTAATTTTGTCTTGGATCTCCCCGTGGTCCATTTTCCGGATGGGTTTTTTGGTAAATTGTACCATCCGTTCCGCCCTACCGTTCGCCGCCGGATGCGCCGGTGCTGTTAATGCGTGGCGGATGCCCCTCTCCGCCAGGAATCTCTCGAAGTCGAGGGAAGTAAACTGGGGCCCGTTGTCGGAAACGACGATGTCTGGGAGGCCGTGTGTTGCAAAGAGTTTGCAAAGTTCTTTGATTACGGCCTCTGTGGTGGTAGATTTCATGTCGCTTACCTCCAACCAGTTGGAGTAAGCGTCAACTGTTATTAGAAAGGTATGCCCATTTGTGGGACTGGCAAAGTCCAAATGGATTCTGGACCAGGGCCCCCTCGGTGTTTCCCACTCTAGGATGGGTGCTGCGGGTGGGCTGGGTCTAGTCTCCTGGCATCGCTGGCACCTAGCTACCCAGGCCTCTATTTGTTTGTCCATCCCTGGCCACCAAGCGTAACTTCTGGCCAGGGCTTTAGTTCTGACGATGCCAGGATGCCCCTCATGCAACAATTCTAAGACCCTCCTTTGCAGCCTGTCCGGGATGACCACCCTGTCACCCCATAAGATACACCCCTTAAGTAGCGAGAGTTCGGTTTGGCGGTTTTTACATGTCTTAATGGATTCATCATTGTCCCTTTCTGGCCAACCTTTTTCCACCCAATGCAAAACCCGCGCCAGACGCCTGTCTTTAATAGTCTCCTGGGCAATGTCTGACGCGGTTATGGGCAGGTTGGGCAGGTTTTCGATGTTCAGGGTGTTTGTCGTTGGTGCTGGGTCAGGGTCGGAGTCTGGTAACGGTGAGCGGCTTAAAGCGTCCGCGTGCGAAATCTTCTTACCCGGCTTGTGTATTAGTTCGTAGCTGTAGGCTGCCAGGAACTCGGACCACCTTGTCATCCGGGGAGACAGAATGTTCGGGGTGGCTCGATTTCCTGCAAGGATGCCCAGCAACGGCTTATGGTCTGTCACAATGGTAAAAGGGCGGCTGTAAAGGTATTCGTGGAACCGCTTAACGGCGGCAACTATAGCCAAGGCTTCTTTGTCCAGCTGGCTATAGTTCCGCTCTGGCTTGGTTAGGGTCCTGGAAAAGAATGCGATGGGTGCTTCTTTTCCGTCCGGAAGGGTATGGCTGAGGACAGCGCCGACGCCGAAAGGTGATGCGTCGCAAGTGACGGCCAGGGGCAATGTTTCGCTGAATTGGATCAGGACGGAGTCGGAGGTGAGGAGGTCTTTGGTTTTTTGGAAGGCGGCTTGCTCCCGTTTCCCCCAAGTCCAGGTTGCCGCCTTATCCAGGAGCCTATGCAAAGGCTCCGCCGCCGTTGTCTTTTGGGGTAGGAAAACATTATAAAAGTTCAGCAACCCCAAGAAAGCCTGTAGTTCCATCTTAGACCTAGGGGTGGGGGCTTCTTTGATAGCTTTTACTTTTTTACTTGTGGGGTGAATGCCGTGCCGGTCTAGAAGGTAGCCCAAGAATTCCACTCGCTCCGTGCACAGTTGGCATTTCTCCCTTTTTACTTTAAGTCCCGTTTCTTTAAATTTGGTTAAGACCTCTCTGAGTTGGTTTTCTAATTCGGCTTCGTTTGGCGCTGCTACTAATACGTCATCGAAATAGGGCACCACCCCCTTGATGCCCTGCAGCAAACGTTCCATCAGGCTCTGAAAGATGCCTGGTGCCACGCTGACTCCGAATTGGAGTCGGTTGCACTTGAAAGCCCCCCGATGTGTAACGATGGTCTGGGCTTCTGCTGTTTTTTCGTCGACCGGCAACTGTTGGTATGCCTGGGTGAGATCGAGCTTGGCAAAGACCCTGCCCCCTCCCAGTGAGTGCAGTAGGTGTTGCACGATTGGGACGGGGTAAGCGCTTTGTTGCAGCGCGCCCTTTAGGGTGGCCTTATAGTCCCCACAAATTCTCACTGACCCGTCTGGCTTGACCGGGGTCACTATTGGGGTCTCCCATCTGGCATGGTTTATAGGTTGTAACACCCCCTGTTTGACGAGCTTGTCAATCTGCTCGTCAATCCTAGGTTTTAGGGCGAATGGTACCCGCCTAGGTTTTAGTCGCTTGGGGGGGACGCTTGGGTCTAGATCAAAAGAGATAAGGGGCCCCTGGTACTTGCCCAGGCTTCCGTCGAAGACCTCCCGGAACTCCTGGGCTAGCCGCTGTTCCCAGCCGTCGTCGGTGACGTGGTTGACTCCCGTGAGGGCGATGTCGAGCGGGGCGAACCATTGTAAGCCCAGCAGGCTTGGGCGGTCGCGATCGACGATTGTGAGTGGGAGTTGTTCAGTGCGGCCCTTGTATGTCACATTAAAGTTCTTGGTGCCCACTACCGGGACGCGGTTTCCCTGGTAGTCTTTTATAATAAGTCTTTGGGCGTTTATGTTTCTCCTATGGAGGGTGGGCACTAACCGTTTTATCTCGTGCAATGCAATCATGGAGAGGTAGGACCCGGAGTCCACCTCCATTTTGCATGGTTGTCCTTCAATATGGACCTCTACGTGTACCTTTCTGGCGCCGTCGGAGATGGCGTGGCCGATGGTTACCGTCTGGTGGGTTTCTTCCTTGCGCCGGTTGTCGCCGCCTCTCGATGGTCGCTGGATTCGGTCCCACCGGCTGTCTGATTGGCGATCTCTGGTCCTGGGCGGTGGGCTTTCTCTCTTACAATCGTGTTGGTCCCATCTGGGTGGACTGCGAGTCTTCTTTTGGTGGCAAACCCGGGCGATGTGTCCCCTTTTATCACAATGCCGACAGATAGAGTCAAAAAATCGGCATTCTGATCTGGGGTGGTCGCCGCCACAGCCGGCACAGTTGGTCCTCGACCTACGACCTCTCCGGTTCCGTTGGTCGCCGCGCCCCGTCTGGACTCGATGTATGTCTTCTTCGTCTTCGGACGTGCTGGATGTAGAATGGAAATCTCCGTAGTGTGCGGTCGTTTCGTTTTTTGGGTCGGCCGACCTCGCTGGGTTGTTGTTTCCGCCCTTTGCGTCTGGTTTTCGCATGCTGTCAGCGGAAGTGCGGGTCGCTTCTGCGGCTGCGGCTGCGGTGAGGGCGTCTGCTAGGCTGATGTCGCCCTTAGCCATAAGCCGGCTCTGGAGTGCAGGGTCCCATAGGCCGAGTACGAATCGGTCTCTTAGAAGGCTATTCAGGCCGTCAAATTCGCAGAGTCCTCCCAGGCGCCGCAGCTCGGCGACGAAGTCGCTCAGTTTTTCGCCTGGTTTCTGGTCCCGCCGGTAGAATTCGTTGCGCCGGATCAGGATTGGGACCTCGGGGGCGTAATGTCGCTGAAGGATAGGTTCGAGGACGTCCCAATCCATGGCGGTTGCGTCGGCCGGCTTGGCCAATGCTTTGGCCATCTGGAATACTTCGGTTCCGCAATGCATAAGGAAAACGGCGCGTTTTAGCGGGCCCGGGGCGTCCTTCATTCCGGTGCACTCAAGGTACATGCAGAATCGGTCTGAGAAAGATTCCCAGTCCTCGGTGGCGGGGTTGAAGGGGGCGGGCGGTGCGATTTTCGCCATGTCGGTGCTAAGTCTGGCTCTTGTCGGACACGGGGTTCGGTTCAGGGTCTGGATCCCATCCTCGTCGCCAGTGTCGTGTCCGCAAAAGACGCCAGGAGTCGGTGACTTAGTTTAAAGCTCTTTATTTTAAAGTTGAGAACCGAACCGGCGAAAAGGAAAAAGCCCGCGGCTTTTATTCTTTTCGCCGCGGCGGCCGCGGCCAATGGCAGCATTTCAAGTCTCCCGCTCTTGGAGTGAGCCAATCACAGGAGACTTTCAACGGGCCAATCGGCGCGGCTCACCTGGCCAATTAGAAATCCCCGCGCTTTAGCCAATCAAAGCGCGGGGATTTCGAGTATGTAAATTAGGGACAGAACAGAATCTTCTTATAATTAGTCTGATCTTTCTGCCTTTTGTGGGGTTCAATAATTACTTCATTATTTAAATCTTGCTCTAATCTATTCCATCCTACATGTTCTAGGAATTTAGCACTAGCACTGTTGTAAACTCTAGATGTACCTGATTCCCAGAATCTATAAGATCTATGATTAGATTCATATCCTACAAAAAATAATCTTTTAGCTCTATGCTGTCCTTTTTGTCTAAGTTGTGAAGGGATATGCACCCATGCTGGTGCTCCAAATGTGTACATGTAACTTAAATCAGGTTTTGTACCATGCCACAGTGTGAACAGTGTGAATTCACCTGTTGTTGAATTAACAACATTATTTAATATATGATTACCACACATTATTGCTTCTCCCCACAAATTGTCAGGTAATCCTGAATCAGACAACATAGTACGTGCCATTGACTGCAGTGTTTGGCCTCATCTCTCTATAAAGGCATTATGTTGTGGCCTATATGGTGCAGACTTTTTATGTTGAATACCTAACATCCTAAGTCTATTTTGGAATTTATTATTTGTAAATTCCGCACCATTATTTGTTATAAGAGTTACTAATTTCTTTTTAGTTTTCCTTTCTGCAAATTTTATCCAATTAAAGATATTTAGATACGTTTCAGTTTTGCTCTTCATTAAATAGCAAAACCCATATCTAGAATAATGGTCCATTATACTTAGTATGTATCGAGCTCCTCCTACACTTGGTTTTTTCGGACCTATTAAATCAGCAAATACTACTTCTAAAGGCTCTTTGGTAGTAAATCCATCAACTCTATTAGCCGGTATGACCCTGCTTTTGCTTTGATTACAAATAGAACATTGCAAATACCTATTACAAGGTTTCAAACTTATTCCTTTAGATAATTCAACAGTTTTCTTGAGCATTTTAAAATTTAAATGTCCTAGCCGTCAGTGTAACAAGTGAATACATTCATCATGAGGTTTCTTATTATCATAAACCGTGTTAGCCACCTCTAAACCATTATCATTTAAAACATATAATTCACCTCTTAAAGATGCAGTAATTTTCTTATCTTCTTTTTCAATTATGCAGTTATCTCCTTTAAAGGTAACTACATATCCTAGTTTAACCAAAATTCTAACTGAAATTAAATTAAACTTAAGTTGTGGTACATATAACATTTTTACATTCTCTTTTATGAAAGAACAATATGTTATACCTTGACCTTTAGCTTTCAATTTCCAGCCATTTGCTAACGATATCTGCTGTGTACTCTTGGACATTTTAATAAAATTTCTGTTATCATTTGTTATACAGTGGGATGCTCCACTGTCAACCATCCATAAATTATTTTTTACAGCTCCGTTAATATACATGGCTAACTCTAAATTTTTATTTTTATTTTGGTTACTTTTAGTATTCTGGCCAGCATTTTGGCGTTTTGCTTTTTTACAAAATCTTGCCAAATGTCCTCTTCCTCCACAATTAAAACACTTTTTAATTGCATATGCAGTAGGAGATTCATTATCTTCTTTTTGAGGTTGCTCCCTCCTTAACTAATCTCTTTCAAGTCTTCTTCTTGCCTCTTCAATCAATCTGCCAGTTATATCAGTTAAAGTGAGATTTCCTTGGGCAAAACTTCAAGGGAAGTGATGTAGTTATCATAACTTTCATCAAGTGATGATAGAATTATATAGACTTGGTGTAGTTCAGAGAAAATAAGCTCTTTCTCGTGCAGTTCTTGAAAAATGCTTTGCATAGAATTCAAATGACTAAGCATATCACCATTCTTCTGGAGATGTGTCCTGAAAAGCTTCCGTGTTAGATTTATGTGAGCACCAACGTTATCTCGGACATAAATCCTCTTCAGATTCTGCCAACACCCAACAGCCGTTTGCTCTCCACGGATATGAACAAGTTGCTGGTCTGTTAATGTTAATCCTATTATGCAAATAGCTTGTTCATTCTTTTGTATAAATTCTTCTATCTTTTGTCTATCTTCCTCAATCTCTGGAGTCCATTCCTCTACGTTTGGTGGATTTTCAATTATGTTCTACAGACCCTCTCTTCGTAGAAATAGACTACATTTCAGAGACCATGATACATAGTTTGTTCCATCCAGCTTGGATATAAGGGACAAACTTAGTAGATTGACTTGTGCCATGTTTTCTTATATGGATATAAAACTATAATTAATAAAACACAGCTGTCTGTTTACTGTAACGTGTAACAACACAAACTCTCACTTTTTACATAAATCTGTTTTATCCTAGTTAAACTGACTTTGCAGCCTCTGGGCCCATCACCAGTGTTATGCCTGGGCCCATAACCAGTGTTATGAAGACAAGCTAAACAGAATGTGCAGTGTTAGTCAGATAGGCACACAGATAAATGAGTGAGATAAGCTTGTATGTTTGTTAACATACAGTAAAAATAACAGATACGCTTGTGCTATCAAAAGATATTTTATTCCATTTAGAATTTATAGCATAGTCAAAATAACAGTCCATTAGTCATGTATCGTTTTAGTCAGTCCATTCAAGGATATTCAGTTAGCAAAGTCCGTGTAGAATATCCAATGTCAGTTCACTTACAATATAAATCAGTCCTTTATCTCTCTCCCTTTCCAGTAGGGAAAAACGCAGTCTTCATCCAATAATTAGGGATCATCAAGCCAGAGAGAGCAAGCTGACGTTCCTTGCTTCTTTGGTGCTTTCACAACCACTCCCTTAATTACATTCCTACAGTTAAAGTTGCAGACACTTTAACTAATAAACCATGATAACATATTTATTATTTTACCTAAACCAGTTAGGGTAAACAATGTTATCCCTAACAGTTACTACCTCGAGTCCTGACTCTCCTTGGGACCCACCGTCCAGACTTAACAAGTAGTAACTAGTAGGAATGTGGTCAGAGGCTCTAACTTGCCCATTGCATGAAAAGGAAGTAGCTTAATGACTACCCAAACTTGCAGGTTTGGATCACCAGTCAGACGTATGGGTAGCTCTGCAGTTATAAGCAAGGATGGGCTTCAAAAATTTTACCAATGGGTTCTCTGCCTGATAGCTGGTGGGCATGGCCATGGTGGGCATAGCCTAGTCAGCCTCCTGCACTATGTGGGGGGTGTTTTTGCCCTCCCTGGATTCCAGAGGCTTTCTTTGAGCCTCCAGGAGAGTGAAAATGGCCTCCCCGGGCTCTAGAGGCTCTCTGAAAGCCAGAAACGGGACCATTTCCAATCTTCCCAAACTTCCGGGAGGCCTGTTTTTAGTCCTTCCTGATCCTCTGCACACACCCTGCACTTATCTACATCCAAAATGGGCCGTGTGGGAATGGAATGGTGGGGTGGAGTAGGGTGGGCGGGGCAAGCCAGGATTAGCATTTGGGGGTTCTCCGATCTGTACCAAATCTTAGCTAGGGGGTTTCACAAACCCCTGCAAACCTCCAGCAGCCCACCCCTGGTTATAACAGCAAGTGAGACCGCCAAGTGGTATAGTCATAAAGCACAATCTTATATGACCGCATTGCTTAAGGATGGCATCCCAGGAGTCCCAGGTGTTGCTGTTAACCAAATCTTCTGTTAATAACAGAAGATTCACATTGATCTAAGTTACTTTTGGCTTGGTCCTTTCCAACTCCAAGTGAAAGACTGCCTTCTCTTCAGCTACCCACCATTGCCATTTTGGTTACCTTGCTGCTCTTTCCTTGCTCACCCTGCCACCCTCACCACCCATGCTGTCCCTAGATAACCTATGCCATCTTCTTCCTGTCTCTGCTAATGAGGCATGCCCAGCCTGAACTTTTGCAAGGCAACCGTCAGAAGGGCAAAGATGTTTTCCCCCTGATTGTGCCTGCCCTTTGTTCCAATCACAGGTGGCCTTGTTAGGACCAGGAGTGACAAGTTCAGCATGCACAAGACGGCAAGGCAGGCAGGAGATGACAAACAGAGGGCATCCCAAAGGTGGAGGAGGACATATAGGCAGGTGGAGGGATTTAAAACACTCCCACAGTTTTTAAGTGCTACCAAGTGTCCAAGTGCAGGATAACAGAGTTGGGAGGGACCTTGGAGGTATTCTAGTCCAAATCCCTGCTCAGGCAGGAAGCAGGGCTGGACTGATACCGTTTTGTACCGTTTCAGGTGAACTGTGTGTTAATTTTACATCTGGTCCATGAACTGGTATTTACCAATGACTGGCTGGTCCTGCCCACCTGACCCCACTTCATGCCTCTGAGAAGTCTCCACATGGTCCATTTTGGATCCCAGGTAAGTGCAGGGCTCATGTGGAGCCTCAGGGAAGGTGGAAAATGGACCTCCCAGAGGCTTCAGAGACCTCTGGAGCCTGGGGAGGCTGTTTTTGTGTTCTTGGAGGTTCGAGGAAAGCCTCCAGAGCCCAGGGAGGGCAAAAACAGCCCCGCCTGCTGTGGTGCAGGAGGCTGACTAGGCCACGCCCACCATGGCCCTGCCAACCCAGCAACTGGGGAGAGAACCGGTTGCTAAATTTTGTGAAGCCCACCCCTGGCAGGAAGCCCTAATATCATTTCAGAAAATGGTGAAGTGTCAACAACAATGAAGAAAGACAGTGAAGGACAGTTGGGGTGACAAGGCTGGCAAGGCTAGCAGGACCAGCAAGAGCAAATCTGTCAAGGACTAATAGGCAACAGGTAGCAAGTCTGCCAGGGGCAACAGAGCCAGCAAATGCAAGATTGCCAAAAGGGGAGAGATGGAGAGGATATAGGCAAGCAGAAGAAGTGGCTTTAAGCACCTCTGTAATTATAGGCTTTAGGGGCCTCTCAACCCAAATATTGCTCACATTGACTGCAGGAGCACTTTAACTTCTAGCAATTAAGTGTATCAGTCATCAGGAATCGTGGTGGCACAGTGGTAGGAATACAGCACTCCAGGCTACTTCTGCTGACTGCTGTTTGTCTGCAATTTGGCAGTTCAAATCTCAGCAGGCTCAGAGTTGACTCAGCCTTCCATCCTTCCGAGGTCAGTAAAATAAGGATCCAGATTGTTGGGGCAAGATGCTGAATCTGGAAACCGCTTAGAGAGGGATGTAAAGCACTGTGAAGCGGTATATAAGTCTAAGTGCTTTTTTCTACTGCTATCACCATAACTTCAAACAATCATTGAATGAGTGATGCTTGGATTACCTGCATTTACATTTTAAGCCTAAGTGCATTAGAATTTATCTCTCCTGAGGTCCAAAGTTCAATAGTTTCAAGTAACATAAGAGTTTCTAAGACTGGAAATCTTTAGTACATTATAAAGCTTTTCTTTCTTTCTTTCTTTCTTTCTTTCTTTCTTTCTTTCTTTCTTTCTTTCTTTCTTTCTTTCTTTCTTTCTTTCTTAACAAATTTAATGGCCGCCCAACTCACACACTGACTCCAGGTGGCCTACAATATTCCTTGCCCATAGGACTTGACAATATATTCCTTGAGATACGACTATTTCAATTATTATTCTGAATTATTTCAGATGTTACAGCTTGCTGTCATGCTTCTTTGAGAAGCTTTGTTTCTGGAATCCTCCAGTGATGTGAAAGCTGGAGTCATCTGATTTATAATTTGGACCAACCCATCAGCTTGCTATTATTTCTTCCTTTGATGATAAAGAGATGGAACAGCAGATTAAGAAACTGGAAATTCTATTGACACTTAGAAAATGTATCCAGCTGGCAATATCCAGCTTAGCCTGTTAATGCTCTTTGTCAGACTTTTATGTAAATAACACTCCTAATCATATTGTCCAGGGATATGATATCATTGAGCAAGGGATTCATTTTCCATCTCACTTGGTACTGTTAATATGTATATTGGAGAAGATGGTGCCTCAATGACTGAGTTAAAAAAAAAATGCAGAAAATAGGTCCATTATTAATTAGAACTAGGAATATGCCTACTGCAAAATGTGTTTTGAATTTATATATAAAGTATTCTCCAGAAATTTCATTTTGATTTGGCAGGATCAAGTTTTCTATGCTCAAGGTGCCATTTGGAAATACAGATAGTCTTTGACTTAAGACCACAATTAAGACCAAAATTTTCTGGTCATAAGTCATTTTTTTCAGTGCCATTGTAACTTTGAATGGTCACTAAATGAACTTTTGTAAGTTGAGGACTACCTGAATAGACAAATCAATTTGACCAATATTCTTCTGTAACTGTTCTGACCCACGCCCTTTTCCGACAAATCAAACACAATTCAAAAGGACCAAAAACCTTGTAATGCTTTTACAAAATAATTAGCTGTGATAAGCATAGCTCTTGCCAAACTGTGTGAAGCTTGCCAAAAGATAACAGACAAGAAATAATTTGCAATATAAAAATGTTCAAATACAAACTCAGAATACTGGAATTTCCACGAGGCTGTTGTTTCAAAACATCTTTGCCTTCTGCAAAGGTTTGTTTCACAGCTGGTTTTTATCTTCTTGACGGAAGGACCATTACCTTACAGCCTTACTCCTGAGTCGCCTGTGCTGCTGTAATTGTTCTTTCCTCCGAGCAATCCTTCATGCACATGAACTTAGCACAGGCACCTCAGGTATCTCCTCATCACTGCTGTCAGCCCTCACAATCTCTGAAGGCAGCAGCCCACTCCCTCGTGGTCCTGGCCCCTCTTCTGAGTCCTCACTCTCCTCAGCCATTTGCATCTGCTGCCAGCAAACACTAACTCTTCAACAAATTGAAAGAGAACTAATGTAGTAAGTCAACTGAGAATTGAGATGACCTCATTCTTCTTTCCCTGTCACTTTATGCTTCTTGTCCAATTTGAAATATTATTAGTCAATGTCTTACAGATGAATAGTGATCTTTAATATTTCCCCCCTTCTTTTGAAGCCATTTTATTGCATTTCATCTTTGTGAAGATGCTTCCACATGTAGTCTTTCTCGAGGGGCAGGAGCAGCTCTGAAGAGTGAAGGAGTAGAGTGAAGGAGCTAGATTGATCCAAGTTGTGTAACAATAGTTATGCTTCTTTTCCATAGTCTTTCAACATTTTGACCAAGATTTGTATGCACCATTTAAAATTTGTATTTGTATGCACCATTTAAAATGTATCTTCCCCTGTCTTTGACCTTAGCCAACAACTCAACGTGCAACCATAGACATAGCTATTTCCAAAGGGATATGGTTGCAAAAGTTAGATGCCGTTGTTTTTCAGATGCAAATGCAACAGAGAAATTGTAGTTTTGTAGCCAGGAAATCATCATCTTCTTTTAAAGATCCCATAAACTCTTGTGAGGTGAAGTCTGGACAACTGAATGGAGCTGAGTTTATTGGCCGGATGCCCTTCTAGTCGCCAATGTAGAATTATATTCAGCAGATATATTCTCAGTGTGCCCATACCTAGGATCAAACTCACAGCCTTCTGATTATGAGGCAGGACCACTACCTCTAGGCCACGGGCCACTCCTTTTGTAGCCAGGAAATAACCTTCCATAATAACTCCTGAATCAGACAAATATTAGAATATGTTAAAAAAGAATTGTGATGTTTTAATTTTGGTGTAGAACAGATGAGCAATAATTTTTGTTCCTTCAGAACAGCTTTAGCACTAAATGATATTCTTTATATCATTTCTGCTGCACTTTCCTGTAAGTCACCACAATGAACACCAGTTGGCTCTGAGTTTTTTTTTTCCAGATTGACAAGTTGTAACTACCTGTGAGGGGTTGGGAAATGGAGCTGTATTATTAAACCTTGCATAGAAATGCCTGAGAAAAATGTTGGAGCTTTCAAGAAGACATTGGATGCTGAAGGAGAAAAAAAGAACAATTCTATTTTTCTTCTAAAATTTTTCACATTCATATTTTGAAGGTAAAGGAAGAGACTTTGAGGGGAAAAATGGCTTTCCATGTTGCAAGTACGATTTCATTTCTCTTCCAGGTTTACAACATTTTTTATTTTTTTATTTTTGGTGCCAAATGTTACACTGGTTCTTTGAGGTGCATATCAGGGATTTTTTTCAAAGAAACCAAAAGACAAAGAAATAAACAAGTCCAAGGCAAACCCAATTTGGTTCATATTTCATCATTAAGATTAAATTAAATCATTTTACTTACTAATGTATTGTTTGGGATACTAAGATGATGGCATATTAAATAAATGAATAAACGAATAAATAAATCTTTAGGGGAGTCCCCATTTGTTGTATTATGCCCTAGAATCCAGTGCCAACTTCTGGAGGGATTTGTTGGGTGCAGGCTACCTTTGCCCTTATTTGTAATGGCCATAAAGGTAAAAGTTCCCCTTGCACATATGTGCTAGTTGTTTCCGACTCTAGGGGGCAGTGCTCATCTCCATTTCAAAGCGGAAGAGCCAGCGCTGTCCAAAGATGCCTCCATGGTCATGTGGCCAGCATGACTACATAGCGCAGGTACACGGAACACTGTTACCTTCCTAGCAAAGGTGGTCCCTATTTTTCTACTTGCATTTTTACATGCTTTCAAATTGCTAGGTTGGCAGAAGCTGAGACAAGTAACAGGAGCTCACTCTGTTATGCTGTGCTAGGGATTCAAACCGCTGAACTGCCGATCTTTCTGATTGACAAGCTCAGCATCTTAGCCACTGAGCCACCGCGTCCCTGCAGTAATGACCATACACATACTTTAATTTATAGCAAAACATAGCAAAACATAGCATAACATTATTTTATACTGTAATGTGTAGAACCCATCACTTCCCAAAGCCTAAGTTATTCTCCTACATACCCATGGATCTGATGCATGGGTGGCATAAACTGACTGACAGACTGAATGAATTGTTCTCTCCTTTCACTGTTGTGTATAACTGCTGGCATTTGCAAGGTGACACAAAATGGCATTTAGCTGGGTACTTGAAGAATCTGGAGTGTTTGATTAATATAGCCCACTTGTGTTTTAACATCTAATGCTGAAGTATAACCACTTCACTCCAATGTTTTGGGTGTCAGAGTGCATGAAGCATCACTGCTTGGCTGTGAAAGAGTACCAGCTGGGGATGAGTGAATTATTAGCATTGGGCATAGATCCAGTGCTTGACATTTTGCTCATTAGAAAGTCTATTGTAATTAATGTAATTGAGATCTATTGGGTGTGCCATTGATGGATATGCTTGTCTCTAGAGTACTTTGTTGTCTTCCAGGAAATTCATTGGTGAGAAAATGATGTATGCGGTGTATTAGCTACATAGAAGCAGATCCTCTAGAGACAAAGATTTCTTGTTATAGTGGGCTTTGTCTCAGCAGAGGGACAGATGATAGCCTTGGAATGCTGCTTATCTGCACTTACTATAGAAGTGGCTTTAAAAAAGAAAGAAAGAAAGAAAGAAAGAAAGAAAGAAAGAAAGAAAGAAAGAAAGAAAGAAGAGAGAGAGAGAGAGAGAGAGAGAGAGAGAGAGAGAGAGAGAGAGAGAGAGAAAGAAAGAAAGAAAGAAAGAAAGAAAGAAAGAAAGAAAGAAAGAAAGAAAGAAAGAAAGAAAGAAAGAAAAAGAAAATACATGTTAATCCATTTAAATGAAAGGCACATTTGAGAACAGTTCCCTGCACATCCCTGAAAAATATCCAGAAGAAGTGCTGTTTTAAAGAGATATGCATCATGTTTCAGATACATGTGCCATTTGTGCTTGATGGCCCGTGTTCCTTTTTTGCTTTTAATTGTAACCTACTTGACACAGAAGTGCAACACTGCTTCAGGCACCCTGTAGATATTGATGGATGGCAATCCCAAAAATCCAGTCAAACACAAATGAGATTGCAGTGATGGAAAACTCAGTCAGATGTTTGATTACAAGAATACTCTGGATCACGAGCATTATATTTTATGTAATATGTTGATGCCATGCAGTTCTGGTGCTGGGTTTCATGTTAACCAGTTTCATGTTAAATAATTGCACATACAAACATATATCCAACTATATTTTAATTGATAGAAATACAGAGTTGGAAGAGGCCATTTAAGCCTCAGAATATAACTTACAGTTAAATTAGACGACCAACTTTCTCAGTGAAAATGAAATTTTGCCCTATATAAATGAAATGCTTTTTATTTAAAGGTAGAGATAGATAAAAATAACTGTGAGAAATAAAATATCGTGAGCAAGTCACACAAAAAATGACTTTAATAGAACTGCTTTGTATTGCAATAATACTTGCACATAGTACATTTTTGTTAGAAAACCCTGGCAATATTGTTGTCCTGTGATTAGGGAATGATATTAAACAAAGCATATACACATTGTACCATAAAATTTTAAAGAATTAATAGTGTTAGATTATGTAGAAAAGGCCATAAAAATGCTATAGATTAATAATATGGCAAGCCTTGCTCTACCAGAAGTTTCACTGGTACAAAATATAGTAGCTCAGGGAATCTTGGGCACCCAAAGAATGACACATGAAATACCTCTGCTGTGCAACCTGCATTGGATGCTGGTTTCCAAGGTCCTTTCCAACTCTGTTATTCTGTATTCCTGCTTCCAGGTCCAATTCAAGGTGTTGGTTATAACCAGAGGTGATATTAAGCAGATTGTGACCAGTTCTGGAGAATCGGTAATGGAAATTTTGAGTACTTCAGAGAACTGGCAAATACCACCTCTGACTGGCCCAGCCTCCATCTATTCTCTGCCTCCTGAGTCCCAGCTGATCGGCTGGGTCTTCTTTTGTTGCCCTACACAGGAGAACAGCGCTGGAAAGCAGGTTAGTGGGGTGGGGAGGGAATGGGGATTTTGCAGTAAGCCACGCCCACAGAACTGGTAGTAAAAAAAATTAAATCCACCACTGGTTATGACCTTTAAAACCCTACATGGCACAGATTTTCATCCCACTATACCAGCCTATCCCACCTGGTCAGGTAGGGAAGGTATTTTGTGGACCATATCAGCCAAAGCATTCCAACCAGTGAGGTTCAGGAAAGCGCCTTCTCTTCTATTGCCTGTATCCTGTGAAACATACTCCTACAAAAGTGAGATGGCGAGGAAGGCGGAGCTTCGTTCCGGCGATACAGCTGCGATCTCGGGGCTCTGAGATCGCAGCCGATATTTTCGCCCCTGGTCGGTCCTAATGGACCTAAACCGTCCCGTAGAGACGGTGATCGTGAAGGGCATTGTTCCAGGATCCCAGAGATATCGCAAAATCTCTGGTTTGATCCGGAAGAAGCCCTTTTGCTGGCGGCGGAGAGGCAGCCTCCATAGCTGCTGAAGTCGGGACAGCTCCGAAAAGAAAGTGATTGGAGTGAAGTGTGTCGGCTGGGTGAGAAAAACTCTTTTGTGCTGTAAATTTGCTAAGGTTGGAAAGTTCATTCGATATAAAGAAGAAAGCTGTGAGATTTTTTTTTTGACTGAAATTGTTTTGAGCGGCGTTTTTTAAAGTGATGTCAAATTGAGGCTTGGCTTTTTTTTTTTTTCTTTATACTTTTTGGGAAAGATTTTACTGTGACTTTGTAGGTAACCGGATTGAATTTTCTCTTATATATATTTTTATGCTTCCTTTGATTTTATGCTTCTTTTGATCTTTTAATTTTCTTTAGGATAGAGGCTCCCTTTGGCTATTTTTTCTTTTTTTTTCTGTATATATTATTCCTTTTTTCTGGCGGGCGGGGAGAAAGAGCATTAAGAAACTTTGTAACACTGCCAACTAGAGGCTTGAAAGTATCTTTATGTGAATTGGAGAGAACTGCAAAAAGACCTCATCTCAAGGACTTTTTAATGTGATAAGATAGAGGGAGAGCACAGTAAAATATTATTGCAGGTGCTTTCCTGGACTGTTATCAACAATACTTGAGGTTTGGCTTTGAAGCTGCTGGAGAAGAGAGTCATAACAAGAGCCTTGGATAAATAACAAAGTGCAGTGTGTTTTCTTATATATACCCCATTCGCTAGCCTTCTTCTAAATTTTAATTTTAGGAATATTTTATTTTTGCCTTTTATTTTAAAGGGAAAGCCTCAGAGTTTTTTCTTCTTTATTTTTCTTTTCTTTTTTATTGGGACCTTTTTGCTTTTCATATTTATGTTTTTGGACTACTTTGTTGTTGAGGTTGTTTTTTTTTTCTTTTTTTTGGATTATTGAGACTTTTTAATTGGATTAAGGTGTGAAGAATCTGAAGGAACTTTTTGTTTTCTTTTTGTTTTGTTTTTTCTCTTTTTGCTTTTTCTTTTTTCCTTTTTCTTTTGCTCTTAATCAGTATTATTATTTTTGGATTTTTTTGTTTTCTCCTTTCTATTTTTTCCTTTTTTATGGTGGACTATCTCATAATTGGATTAGGGTCTAGAAGAACCTGAAGATCTTTCTTCTTCTTTTTTTCCTGTTTCTTCTGTGGTTTCGTGTTTTTTACTATTGGAGTTCTTCATTTTGGATTATAATTGGCTGCTCTACCAGTTGGATTAAAAGTCAAGAAGAATTTGAAGTTTTGGAAACATTGAAATGAGCAGGAAACCAATACCATCTGGCATTTCTGCTTCTACCTCTGCTTCCCCACCAGTTGGAGGACAACGTTTAATTCAGACAATGTTGAAGCAAGATAAGGAACAAGAAAAAATAACTTTACAGATGATTATGCAAGGAATCCAAGATCTCAAGACAAAATCAGATATCATTGAACAAAGAACAGGAAATATTGAACAAAGAACAGAAAATATTGAACAAAGAATAGAAAAGATTGAACAAAGAGCAGAAAATATTGAACAAAGAGCAGGAAATATTGAACAAAGAGCAGAAAATATTGAACAAAGAATAGAGAAGACTGATGAAAAAGTGGAAAATATTAAACAAATGATGGTTAAGTATGAGGAGAGATTCCAAAAAATTGAGGAAGAAGGAAAACAAAGAGAGAAGAAGATTGGAAATATTGACAGCAGACTAACAGCGGTTGAACAAGAAAAAGGTGGGATGTTGAGGTGGGAGATGGAAAGGTCAGAATTTTACCTCAGATTTCAAAATATAGAAGAGGAAAAAGGAGAAAATTTGGCAGCGGTAATGATAGAAATTTTGGCAGATGTTTTGGAAATTACAGAGGAAAAGATGATGGATGGAATAGATGAGATATATCGAGTCTATACAAGATATGCGATGAGAAATAAATTACCCAGGGAAGTCCATATTAGATTTTCCAAAAAATCCATTAAAACGCAAATATTACAAGTAGTAAGAGAGAAAACACTGAAATACAAGGGTAAAGAGGTTGTGGTTTTAAAACAAATACCCAGAAGAGTGAGAGAGATGAGAAGAGAATATCGATTTCTGACCAAAATACTATTGGAAAATGAAGTGAATTATAGATGGCTGATTCCAGAAGGACTAGTGTTTGGGTGGCAAGAGCAAAGATATAGAATTGATTCAATTGAGAAAGCAGAACTTTTTCATGCAGAATTCTTTGGAGGAAGAAGAGAGGGAATAGAGAAAGAGGCTTTATCAATTGAGTTTCAAGATGAACAACTGGAGACTGAAAAAGAGAAAGGAGCAGCAGGGGGACAGATGGATAATAAAGAACAGCGTGAAGTGAGATCCACGAGAGCTGTTAGACCTAAATATAAAGCATAATTATGGAGGAAAAAAAACTGATTACAATGAATATAAATGGACTTAATTCAGCTGTTAAAAGAAGGAAAACTTTTCATAAATTAGAGAAATTAAAATTTGATATAATTTGTTTACAAGAAGTTCACATTTAAAAACAACATGAACAATTGTTATTACAGCCAAAATTAGGGAAAATATTTACCTCTTTGACTCAATGTAAGAAAAGAGGTGTGGTTTTATACATTAAAGAGGCTATTCCAGCAAAATTGATTTACACGGATGAAGATGGAAGAGTATTAATGGTAGAAATAATGGACAATAATATAAAAATACTCCTGATTGCAATTTATGCTCCGAATGATAAACAAGAAGAGTTTTATAAAAAGCTACATATGAAAATAATTGGACTGGACTATATTAATATAATTATGATGGGAGATTTTAATGGAATTGTGGACAATAAACTGGACTATATAGCAACAACAACAAAGCAAAATAGAAAGGCTCTCCCAAGGTCCTTCTTTAAAATGATAGATGAATTAACTTTAAAAGATATTTGGAGAGAAAGAAATGTTAAAGCTAAACAATATACTTTTTATTCAAATAGACATTTATCATGGTCCAGATTAGATATGATTTGGATCTCAACAGAACTAATATCTAATATTAAAGAAACAAATATTGAAACAAGTACCTGGGCAGATCATAGCCCAATGACAATTAAATGGAAGGGACAAAAAAAAAGATCGAGATGGACATTAAATAATACTATTTTAAAGGAGAAAGATTTTACACAATGGATGGAGAAGGAATTGGCTTTTTTCTTCAGAGAAAATAAAAAAGAAGATACTTCAACCCAAAATGTGTGGGACACAATGAAGGCATACGCTAGAGGTTTGATAATAGATTATACAAGAAAAAAGAATATTAGGAAAAGGCAAGCTTCTAAGGCCTTGGAAGATGAGTATAAAATTCTTGAAAAAGAATTACAGAAAATGCCACAGAAAAAGGATATTAAATTGAAGCTGGATGTAATCAAACATAAAATGGAATTAATAGAGAAAGAAGAACTGGCACAGAAAATTAGAAACTCCAAACAGAATTATTTTGAAGATGCAAATAAACCAGGTAGATGGCTAGCATATAAATTGAGAAAAGAGAAGGAATCAAGAAAAATATTGAAGTTAATAGATGAACAAGGCCAAGTTTGTTATGGGAATAAGGAGAAAAAAGAAATTATTCGAGATTTTTATGGACAATTATATAAACAGGAAAATATTGATGAAGAAAAAGTCAAACAGTATTTACAGGAAGCTAATTTACCAAAGATACCTAAAGAGACTGAAGAAATGCTAGAAAGCAATATAACAATGATGGAACTAAATGAAGCATTTAAGAGACAAAATAATGGGAAAGCTCCGGGTCCAGATGGGCTTCCAGTAGAATTTTATAAAACATTTCAAGAATTATTGAGCATCCCATTGTTAGAAGTTATGAATGAAGTTATGATAAAAAAGATGATACCCAAAACATGGTCAGAGGCTTATATTACACTTATACCAAAGGAAGAGACTGATTCATTGCAAATTAAGAATTATAGACCTATTTCTTTATTGAATGCAGACTATAAAATCTTTGCTTCAATCTTAGCAGAAAGACTTAAAAAATATTTAAATAATTTTATTCACTCAGATCAAAATGGATTTCTGCCAAAGAGACAAATTAGAGACAATATGAGAGTAATCTTGGACACTTTGGAATACTATGAGGCTCATCCTGAAAAGCAAATGGCTTTGATATTCCTAGATGCTCAAAAAGCATTTGATAACGTGAACTGGAGATTTATGTTATTATTATTGGAGCAGATGGGTTTCGCTAAAAAATTTATTCAAGCAATAGAAGCTATATATAATAAACAGACAGCAAGGGTAATGATGGAGGGAGAACTTACAGATTTTATTAATATAAGGAAAGGCACAAGACAAGGATGCCCCCTATCTCCTTTGCTATTTGTGTTGACCTTGGAAGTGTTGAATAGAAATATTAGGGATGATAAAAGCATAAAAGGAATGAAAATTAAGAAGGAAGAATTTAAGCTACAAGCTTTTGCTGATGACTTAGCTTTTATTTTGGAAGATCCGCTAGAAACAGCTCCAAAGTTACTGGAAAGGATAGAGGCATATGGAGAGGTGGCTGGTTTGAAAATAAATAAAGACAAAACAAAGATTTTGACAAAGAATATGCTATTGAGACAGAGAGAAGAATTGGCAGATCTTTTGAAAATTCAAGTTACAAATAAGGTTAAGTATCTGGGGATATATTTGACAACAAGATGTAGCACATTAAAGGAGAATAATTATATTAAACTTAAACAACAGATAACTACAGATTTGAAGAAGTGGGAAAACTTGCAATTGTCATTAATAGGGAGAATTTCAACAATTAAGATGAATATCTTACCTAGAATTTTATTTTTGTTTCAAACAATACCAATTAGGCTTGGAAAAGACTATTTTGAAGATTTAAATAAAATTATGTTGAAGTTTATATGGCAAGGTAAAAAAGCGAGAATAAAGCTAAAGCTTTTGCAAGATGCTAGAATTAGAGGAGGTTTTGGTCTGCCTAATTGGGAATTGTATTATCAAGCTGCAAGTTTGATGTGGGTCAAAGAATGGATAACATTAAGGAAACATAGGTTGTTGACATTAGAAGGGCATGACTTGCTGTTGGGTTGGCATGCTTTTTTATGGTATAAGGGAACTAAAACACAGGGTTATTTTAGAAGACATTATGTACGGGAGTCTTTGTGGTTAAATTGGGAGAAGATAAAAAGACAATGTTATTTGAAAATTCCAGTTTGGTTATCGATCATTGAAGCATTTTCCTATCCTATAATCTACAAGAAGGAACAAACAGTTAGATATGGGGAACTTTTGGATGAAAAGGGTGAACTTAAATCGATCCAAAACTTAGAGGAACAAGGTATAAGGATGAATTGGTTTTCATATGCACAAATACACTCAAGGTATGATGAAGATTCTAAAACGGAGGGATTTTATGATAAACAGACTGATTTAGATAAGATCTTGATGGGTACTGATGAGAAGGTGATTAAAAAACTATATGGTTATTTACTGGGAATGAAATTAGAGGAAGAACAAGTCAAAGAAACTATGATTGTTTGGGGGAAGAATTTTGGATATGGGATTGATTTAGAGAAATGGCAGAAATTGTGGTCTCAAAATTATAAAATGACAATGTCAACAGCATATAAAGAAAACTTGTATAAGATGTTTTACAGGTGGCATTTTCCTCCGACAAGAATAGCAAGAATGTTTAAGAACAAATCTGAAAAATGCTGGAAATGTCATCAGATACCCGGCTCGTATTACCATATGTGGTGGACTTGTGAGGATGCTAGAAAATATTGGACTATAATTCGCATGTGGTTGGAAAAAATGACAAAGAAACATATTGATTTGAAACCAGAGATCTTCTTATTGGGAATTTTACCTGATATATATAGTAAAGATTTGAAATACTTGATTGTAAATGTATTAACAGCGGCCAGGATTGTATTTGCTAAAAATTGGAAGAATGAGAAAATACCATTACAGGAAGAAATTATTAAGAAAATATTGGAATGTGCTGAGATGAGTAGATTGACATTTGAAATTAGAGAGCAAGAGGATAAACAATTTTACGAAATTTGGGATCTTTTTTATAAATGGCTAGATGATAAAATATGATAATAGAATATTTAGAATGCTAGATAGTAAGGAATATCTTTATTTTGCTATTATTTTGCTATTTGATATTATATTTATAAAGGATTTTTTAGGATTGATTTGATATGACTAGATGATTTGTTATAGAGTAAACTGGTTTAAAGTATTGTTAGCTCATTAAGCATGAATGATTAAAAATATAGTCAAAAACTTCTTTTTTTAGTGATATTAGGATATATAAGTTTGGATTGACAATATGAGTTGTTATGTAATGTAATTGTAATTTGAGACAACAGAATGAATGCACAAAAATGATGAACCAACTGACACACTGGATGTACATATAAGAGTGGATGTTTTTATGTTTTGTTTGTCTTGTTTGTTTGTAGAAAATTAATAAAAACTTTTTTCAAAAAAAAAAAAGTGAGATGGCCACCCTCTCTCCTGGCCTTCCATAAAAATGTAAAAACATAGATCTGCACCTTTGCTTCCGTTGAATGGATGAGCACGCAGCTGTGGAGTAGTTTGGTGCCCTGAAAGCCAAGCCCCTGCCTTTTAACAAATTCTTAACATCTACTCTCTTTCCTCTTTTAAATTTAAAAAAAAATATATATATTACACTTTTAATATTTTATTGTACATTGCCCAGAGTGCCTCTGTGAGGGAGAGGGGTGGTTCATAAGTAAGTAAGTAAGTAAGTAAGTAAGTAAGTAAGTAAGTAAGTAAATAAATAAATAAATAAATAAATAAATAAATAAATAAATAAATAAATAAATCTTTAAATGTGTGTGGGGATAGCTAAATGATAGAAGTAATTTGGAATTTTTTGACAGGGTTAAAACGTTTTGATTCAATTGAGGACTTCAAATATGGCAGCATTCATGGCTGGGGTTAAACCTTATTTAGAAGGCCTGATAAAACAGAGTTCCTATTTAGACTTCCTTGACTTGCTAAATTAAGCCACATTACCTTGAACTGTTGTGTTGAAGATCCAACTGAGTTAGCTTGCTCAGATGGGTAGATGCTCTGATCCATCAGAAAGTCTCCTACATTAGCATAGAAGCTTCTTTTATCTAAAACTAAATAAGATGGCTACTTGCCTTGTACCTCAGAGAGAAATGCTGATTCAGCATTTTTTTTTTTAAAGAAAAGCATTGACTTGAAGTCTCCTTTCAAGCCAGTCAGAGCCAAACCATATGGTATGTGTTGACTTAAATGGTCTTTTAAAGACAGGATTCAGAGAATTAGAAAATATGGGGCCTTCTGGTTACAAACCTGTATTCATTTTGAAAGGGCACTAAAGCAATGCCCACCTAAAAATGTCCTGTTATCATTAATTTCAAGCAGTGGTCAATTTTACTTTTTAAAAAAAAAACTTTTGGGACTGTCCATTTTTATATCACTTAGCTTATGCACCAGACAAAATGTTACTTTATGGCTTTTGGCTGTCTATTATTGAATTCTTAAACAATCATATTTTTTTCTTAAACAATCATTTTTTATTTTTATTTTTATTTTGTCAAGCAATTATAAGATAACAGGTATAAGTATAAACTTAGTTATGAATACAGGAAATGGATACATATAAAAATATATCATCATATTCTGTGAAACTGGCTCTCAAACTCTGATTCTTCACTATTTTGACATGAGTTGCAAGTATGATCAGCACAGGTTTTTTTTTTTTTTTTAAACTATAATGTTTGTAGGTAAGTAGTGTGCCTTCACATGAAGGTTGATTCATAGCCCCTACCTGGACTAGTTGCTGCAGTTTTCTTGGCAAGATTTCTCGAAAAATCAGGCTATTTGTGGGACCTCATGTCCCTGAGGTTACCTGCCTGTCTCACTAGATCAGATAGGATAGGTGTGGTCCTAATTTCTTACTTGAAATAGTGTCTTCTAGTGGCACCTAGAAAGATTACCTTTTCCATGGCTGTCCCTATCTTATGGAATACCCTCTAAGTACATTTTTTTAAAAAAATGGCTCACACAGAGGCCATTCAGTTCAACTTTCTTTTCTTCTAAAAGGAATACCATGAGTTACAAAACAGCCTTTCTTTCATTATTCACACTCATTCAGAAAGTCACTTTGGCTTTTTGTCTAAGAATGGCTGGATTGTAAAAAAGGGAGATAGCAAAAATGAAAAGTCCGGAACTGCTTTACTTTAGGAAAGAAATTCATGTTGTTTAAAATGGTGAAGGTTTTTATAATTCACTACAAAATAATAAAAAGCTGCACAAAAATATTTTTTAAATTAGAAAGTAATACTTCATCTCAAAAGGCAACAGAAATATATCATTTTTAAGAATATCATTGTTAAGAATTGTAGAAAGTTAGCACATACCCCTCTTAGAAGAATGAAATATTTTATGAAATATTAAAAAGGCAGAGTATTATATTTCTCTAAAGGAGAAACATGTTCCTAAAGGCGGAAATTCAGAGCCTCAGCTCCCTGCTCCCAAGCAGATACTAAGCTGAGGCCAGCCTTTAGAAATGCAGATTTGGTAATCCATTACTCCCAGCAGCAAGGTCTGTAGTTTTAGCCCTCAGCCCCTTTATTGCATCAGCACACTTCAACCAAACTTGACTTCAAGACAAACATGACCCCAAATGGCCCTCTGGGAGTCTGACAGCAACCAATAGAATACATGCCTTTGTCACAGGAACAGGAAGTTCAAGGGCAAGGCCCAAGAGAGGATATAAATACCTCTTTCTCTCTCTCCTCCATGTAGGCAGCTGCACCAGGACCTCAAACCAATGTGGTCCTGTTTATCAATAAACCATCTTTCAATCAGCTTCCATGTTTCCAGTGTCTTTATCCCCACTTGGAACTGAACCAGATGGGTATTACCTAATAACCAGCCTCTTACCTATCTTCAAGTAAAGAAAAACTCTTTTGTCTGCGAGAGAAATTTCAGTAACAGGAGAATTACTATGGGAGAAGAAAGTTCATACTTGGTCTTTAAGCAAGAGCAGACATTATATACTTGGGATGTGGAATCTCTGGTCTATAAAGTGGCATTCTCTGAACTTGATAGTTTTCTTGCAGGTGTTTCATTATCAAACTAAATAACATCATCACTGTACTGAGGATGTTACCTAGTTTGATAATAAAATGTCTGCAAGAAAACCTCCAAGTTCAGAGTGTATTAAGCATCCCTCAGTTTAACCCTGAGTTACAAATATTTACTTTTATCAGTCTTTAAAGTCTGTAGTAAAGTCCCTCTCTTCATTCCCTCATCTTCCCACTGATGTCTTTTTTTTTTTTTTCTATAATTTTGCCAGGGCTAGATGGGCCTTGACTTACATTGTAGTAGAAGCAGCAAGTTGTAAATAAAGGAGTTAATTTATCCTTCAACAATAATGTAACAGCTGCCTCTGTTAATAACTTCTATAATATACATTCTGGAAAAAAATATTATGAATGTATGTGTATCCATTTATCCATAAATACAAACATTGTATTGGTCAAGATACCTTGTTCTTTCAGAAGTCATATCATCCTTGAGTGGTGAGATTTCTTTCATGTTTGCTACTTTTCTTTATATGTTTGCTACTTTCTTTATATGAAATGTAATTGTGCACTCTTTTCTATATGTTTTCTTCTTTACTTTTTGGTTTCTGGCTGTATCTGAAGATTATTGGTACTATTTATATCCAAGTGTTATATTTACATGTGTTCAAGGACAGACCAATGCATTTCACTCTGCACTAGTTACATGATGACACTTTAAGAGAAAATAATATAGGATTGACTCTTTGATATTTCTTGAAGGAAAAAAAAAAACTTTCTGGACTGTTTTGTGATTGTTATTGCCTGAAATTCCCATGATTTTCTCTTTGTTGTGGATCTTCTTAATAGAACAAGAGTTCTCACCACCAATATCAGAATAAAGCCATATTGTTATGCTTAGCAAAGCTGCAGAATAATTTAGCTTCATAAATAAGACTGTTCTTTAAGAATTATGTTGAGCTTTCAAATTCATTTCCGCACCGCAATGAAAACTTGGCATTCAAATATGTAACAGAGTATTAATTTGTTATTTTAGTTTTTTGTCCTACTTAATAATGAGGAAAATAATATTGATTTTGGATACAATCATGAAAGAATGATGATTAAAAAATTATAGAAATGTTTGTTCCCAGAAAGGTTTTTATAATACTTACGAATTTTGAACCTGTGATTTTTTTATTACTCACAAATAATTACCATATACTGTGACACAGCAATAAATTAGGAAATTGGCCTCATGCCTCGTGGAGCACCCAGATCAAACCTCAATTTGCTTGTAAAATAGAACTCAGGGTTTTACACAATTTATGATGGCAGGAAACATACAATATTTTTTTCCTTTTGCCCTTCACGTTTTACTTCACTGGTTATAAGACTAGCCTGGTTGTGAAGCTATTTATAATGTTAACAGTTAAAGCACTAACCTGACCAGTAAGATCTAGTCAAAGAATGATCTAAAAAAATAGGGTATGAATGTAGCACTTCTTTCAGTACTTATGCATCAGAGATGTTCTTTGAAGTTCTCCAAATACATTGCTGCAGTACTTTGAATATAAAACTTAGTCCTTTTTTTTTTAATTTATGGTTTAGCTGCACTGTCCAGTTGCCCCATCACTGGATCTGGCCAGCAACCATTTTTGGAGAGCACAAAAGGATAATGTTGAGTGGTGTAGTGGCCAAACAATGGAGCTCTCACCTCACAATCAGGAGGCCGTGAGTACAATCCTAGGTAGAGGCAGATATTTCTCTCTCTGGGCACAATGAAAATGTATCTGCTGAATATAACTCCACATTCATAACAGGAAGGGCATCCGGCCAGTGAACACTCGGCTTCATTCAGTTGCCTAGACCCCACCCTACAAGGAATTATGGTGTCATTAAAAGAAGATGACAAAGGGATAATGTTTCCCTTTATTATTCCTCCATTTTCCTTAAAAATAATATCTAGATACAATTTTCTGCTTCATTTCCAAAGTGGAGTTTTCTACTTTGGGTCCTCAAGTGCTCTTGTACATTCCAAATTCCATATTTCAGTTGTTTCAGTGGCTACCTTGTAGAGGCTTAAACATCCTCTGAATTGAATAGTGCTATTGGGAAAGCTACAATAGCACAACCATTTTATCAGTGCTTTATAAATAGAAGATTTCTGGATCAAAGCCAGTCAGGAACTTATTATGATTACTATTTTTCTTTCTCTCAGTTACCTACTGTTCCCTCTGTGTGAGTTATTTTTTAAAAAAATAAATCCATTGTTTCATTGTTTTTCTGTGGGTTTTTTTTTTTTTTTTTTTTAAATAGCAGTGTCTCATCTCCAGCTCTCAAATAGTCCATAGGTTATTTGAAACTGAAAAAGGTGAATTTTTTTTTCTCAGATTGTAAAAGGAAGAAGACTTGGCTTCTTAAGGTTGAGTTGAATGTTTTATACTTTTTCATTACATGAGGCACATGATTTCCTGTTAAAAATAAAATTTGCATTTTGGAGGTGTTGAGGTAATTCCCCGTTAGGAGAATGAGTGCACACAGGGAAACGTAGTGAGAGTAGTGAAGAATAACACACAACTAGCACACAGATACACTGTATAGTAAAATGTAGGTTTTTTTTTTCTTCCAATAAATGTTTAAGCAAAGTCCAAACAAGCAGTTCAAGTCATTCACGGTTAAAGCAGTCAGTTTTCAGTCCAGGGATAATCCAAATAACAAAGTCCAATATTAAAAACAGTTCAGTAACAGATTTACATCAACTCCAAGAATAACAGACAGTAGGGATGGCAACACTCTCCAGAACAGAACAGAACAGGACTAAGCAACCCAGGTTTCTGGCTCCATCTTATTGCCATTTGATGAACCACACCCAATTACAGTTTTAGCATTCTCTTAAAGAGACAGTATTAAAATGTCTATCCTAGTTTATGTTTTCCAACCCAGCTATTAGGTGACTTACATTCCTAACATTCTCTCCTTTGGGTAGGACAATATATACAACCTTACATTCTAAGTCCATAATCCTCACAGCAAGCCTTATGCTTTACAGAGCCTTGGGCTTTTGTAAAATGATCTGTGATGTTATTTTCTGACATGCAGTATTACAGCTTAATCATCTTACTTTGCACACATTGTCTCACATTTAAATATCTTAAATCTGTGTGTTTTGTTCTTGTTTTAACAGCAATATTTGAAGCCATCTGTATTGCTGATTGGTTGTCTTCATAAACAACAATAGAATCCGTTACATCAAATCCCATATCAATTAATAGTTGCTTATAACAAATTAAATCTGTACATAATAAAGACAAACATGAGAATTCAGCCTCTATTGTTGACAAACTTAAATGTTTTTGTCAAATAGACCTCCATCCAATCAACACCTTTCCTAATAATACTACAGTACCTGATGTAGATTTACGTGTATTTATGTCTGTAGCAAAACTTGCATCGGCATATGCAGTTAAACTCAATTCATCTTTAGGGTCCAAATACAATGCATAATGCATTGTTTGTTTCAGATATCTTAACACACACTTAGCAGCTTGCTAGTGCCTTTCAGTTGGCTCAGCATTAAATCTCGCTAACTGGTTAACACCTATATCTGGCCTTGACCAATTACTGAGATAAGATAAACTACCAGTCAAGGACTGATAAATGTTCTTATCAAAAACAGGACGTTGAACATCACTATGGCTAAACTCCTGGCTCATTGGTGTTTTAGCTGGTTTACAAAGTTTCATTTTAAAACTTTTTAGTAATTGGTTAATTTTATCTGCCTGTGAGATTTTATATCCTCCCCTAGTTTTATCTATTTTTAAGCCAAGATGTTGTTTAATTTCACCTAACTGTTTTATCTTAAATTTCTTCTCTAACAATTAAATTATTTTAGTAGCTTCTTGTTTGGTTTTGGTGATTAATGCTATGTCATCAGTAAACAATAGCAACAATGAACTTACACCATTACTTTACTTTTTACTTTTTAAACAAACATGGATCAGCCATGTTACATAACCTAACTTAGTTAATTCTTTAACTATACACTGGTTCCACTCATATCCTGATTGTTTTAAGCCATAAAGACTCTTTTTCAATCTCCAGCAGTCAGTTGTATTATCATTTTTGATACCTAAAGGTTTCTTTAAATATATAGTGTGTTGCAATGGTGCATGCAGATAAACGGTCTCTACATCTAAATGTTTTATAATGTATTTCTCTTTAGCTGCCCACACTAAAGCTGCCCTTAATGTAGTAGCCATCAGACTAGGTCAAACACCTCATCATAGTCATTTGCTGTCTGATTGAATCCTTGTGCTACTAACCTGGCTTTATGGGTAACAGTCCCATCTACACTTGTCTTAAGTTTATAAACCCATTTACACCCTATGGCATGTTTACCAGATGGTAACTTAACATTTTCATATACCTCCAACTTTTTTAATTATTCCAGTTCCTTATCCATTGCTTCCTGCTAAGCAGCCTGATCCTTAGCAGGATATAGTTTCAGTTCACTATAGTTACCAGGAACTGTGGTGTACAACACTAGCCTGATATCTATCAGGTGGTCGTGTTACTCAGGTTGAAAGTCTAGGTAATACAGAGCTTACTGGTGGACTCTCCTGTTCCACCTGCTCCTGTTCTCCTACTTCCTCCTGTTCTTCCTCTTTAATGGCTATTTGTGGTTTACTAATTTCATCTCTAGGGACTATTTGGGTTTCAATAATAATATCATTGCTGGATTTCTTTTCCAGTTTATTCCACTCAACGTGTTCAAAAAATTTAGCACTAGCGCTACAATAAACATGAGTTGTGCCTTGATCCCAGAATCTAAACGATCTATGGTTGGCTTTTTAACCTATGAAAAATAATTTCCTTGCTCTATGTTGCCCTTTCAGTCTTACTTGTGAGGGAATATGCACCCTTGCTGGAGCTCCAAATGTGTGTAGGTAACTTAAATTTGGTTTTCTGCCGTGCCAACGAGTGAATGGCAATTCTCCAGTTGTTGTGTTAACTACATTGTTTAAAGCATGGTTTAAAACTACACATTATGGCTTCACCCCACAGTGTTTCAGGCAAACCTGAATCAGATAACATAGTGTGAGCCATGGCTTGTAATGTTTTCCCTCTTCATTCTACAAACGAGTTATGTTGTGGACTGTAAGGTGCAGAATATTTATGCTCGATACCAGTTTCAACATAGTTTGGAATCTCTTGTTAATCAATTCATTATCAGTAAGTAACTGAAGTAATTATTTTACTCCTCATTTTTCTCTCAGCAAATCTTAGCCACTTAAAGAAATGTTGGAATGTTTCTGTTTTGTTTTTCATGAGATAGCAGAAACCGTACCGTGAGTCCATTATACCCAAAACATAGCAGCACCTCCCAAACTGGGTTTCTTAGGACCAATTGTGTCAGCAAACATAACCTCTAAAGGTTCTTTGGTCTTAAAACTGTTCAATCTATTTGCTGGAATAACTTTGCTTTTTTCTCTTGGCTACAAACATTACAGTTTAAATATTTCCTACAGGGTTTTAATTTTACTCCCTCTGACAATTCAACAGTTTGTTTGAACATTTTGAAATTAATGTGCCCCAGACGTCTATGCAGTAAATGTATACATTCATCATGTGGCTTAACATTGTTATAAACTGAGTTAGCCATCTGCAACTGGTCATCATGTATCACATATAAATCATTCTCTAAAGTAGCAGTAACACTTTTACCCTCTTTCTCTATTATATAGTTATCTCCCTTAAAGGTTACTACATAACCAATATTAACTAAAGCCCTTACTGATAGCAAAATTAAATTTCAGTTTAGGAACATATAACATAGTTAAATGCTCATTTACACAAAAACAATATGCAGTACCTTCACCAGAAGCATTCATCTTCCATTTATTTGCCAATGATACATGTTGCTTACTCATAGACATTGTTACAAACCTCTCTCTAACTTTAGTAATGCATTATGATGCTCCACTATCAACAACCCACAAATCATGGTTTACAGTTGAATTGCTAGACATAGCTGAACTAACATTCTTCTTGGCCTTCTGATGATTACCAGTATTCTGTTGTTTTCCTTTCTTACAGAATCTAGCTATATGTCCCCTAGCCCCACAAGAAAAACATTTCCTACCAGTATAGGCGGTTGAATACAAATCATCTTCTTGTGGTTGTTTCTTCCTCAGTTGATCCCTATCCAGCTGTCTCCTTGCCTCTTCTAACAACCTTCTGGTTATGTCAGTCAATGTCAGTTCATCTTTGGTCAGGACTTCCAGTGAAGATACGTAATCATCATAACTTTCATCCAATGAGGAAAGAATGATGTAAACTTGATGCAGCCCTGAAAATATCAGTTCCTTTTCATGTAGTTCTTGAAAAGTTCTTTTCATGAAGTTCAAATGAGCTAACATATCTCCTCCTTTCAGAAGACATGCTCTAAACAGTTTATGTATAAGATGTATGTGCACATCTACACTTTCATGAACATAAATCCTCTTCAAATTCTCCCAACACTTAGCAGCAGACTCTTCTCCACGAATATCGACTAGCTGCTGCTCACTCAGTGTTAGTTCAATTATATAAAGAGCTTGTTCGTTGTTCTGTTTAAAGTTAGCTAGCTTCTTGGCATCATCCTCATCACCTGGATCCCAAGTATTTATATCCGTTGGATCTTGAAGTGCATTCCATAACCCTTCTCTACACAGAAGTAGACTGCACTTCATAGACCAGGAAACATAGTTTGTTCCATCCAACTGGGTTATCAGTGATAGACTTGTTGATGGATCTTGTGCCATCTTTACCAGGATAGTAACCCACAATTAAACTGTGAATAGCTGTCTGTATACAGTATTGTGCATTCACACCAACTCTCAGTTATCTGAGCCTGGTATGGCCTGGGCCCATAACCAGTGTTGAGGTAATTCCCCGTTAGGAGAATGAGCACACACAGGGAGACATAATGAGAGTCGTGAAGAATAACACACAACTAGCACACAGATACACTGTATAGTAAAATGTAGGTTTTTATTTCCAAGAAACCTTTAAACAAAGTCCAAACAAGCAGTCCAAGTCATTCACGGTTAAAGCAGTCAGTTTTCAGTCCAGGGATAATCCAAATAACAAAGTCCAGTATTAAAAACAGTTCAGTAAAAGATTTACATCAACTCCAAGAATTACAGTCAGTAGGGATGGCAACACTCTCCAGAACAGAACAGAACAGGATTAAGCAATCCAGGTTTCTGGCTCCATCTTATGGCCATTTGAGGAACTACACCCAATTACAGTTTTAGCATTCTCTTAAAGAGACAGTATTAAAATGTCTATCCTGGTTTATATATTTTCCAACCCAACTATTAGGTGACTTACATTCCTAACGGGGGGGAGGGGGGAACCTGTCATATTATGAGAAAGGTGAAGAACTAATTACCACAGTTTTTTTTTAAGTGTCCTCTGCTTTATAAATAAAGGTGTGTGGAGAGATGTCAACATAACGCATAAGGGTTTTTAAAAGACTTTTTAAATCCCACCCTTTATATTTTTAGAAATAACTCAAGGTGACCAACATAACTAATATCCATCCCTCCTCCTATTTTGTTTCTACCAACAACCCTCAATTGGGCTAAGAGAGGATTTTTCATGCCTAGGATAAAACTAGAACTCACAGTCTTCTGGTTTTTAGCCTGGATACCTGAACTACTACATTAAACTGGCTCTCAGAGTTTAATGTTAATTCAAATGGATACAAGTAGAGCTTACATCTTCAGTTTTCCCCCCATTCATTATATTGAAAAGAGAACATGTGCATATGTTCTTCCCCATTTAAATGAAAGGGGATGTCCTGTAATGGTAGGCTGTATAATGGAAAATCATCACCTTGGAATTATGCTAGCAATAGCTATGCAAAATCTATTTTTAAAAAACTTCTAATGATTAAAGAGTAGACATCATGCTAAACACTGAACTTGCAATTCCGATAACTTGTCACCACCCCGCCTTCAGTTGCAGCTGCCATTAACCTCCAAGGAGAAGCTTTCATTAACATCAGTGAGGCTTCCAGAGTTAAAAGCAATTTTCATTACAGCTAAGTTTGGAAAATAAAGTGATGAAGTATCTCCTCCATATGCTGTATGTCTGTGGAGATCTGGAGCATGTGAACGTACATGAAGGAGTTGGCCAAACCATTGGGCACTACAGATTACAAGCCTGCACTTAATTTAATGTCACATTCATCTTATTTTTATATCAGCAGAGAGTGCGCTTCTTCTTTCCTTTCCCATCCATAGAGATAACATACAACATCAATACAATTAGTTTTACAGGATAGATCTATTGATGCATCCTTCTGGATTCAGTAAAATGAAAACAGGTTGCATATTGCTCAGCAATGGAAATAATATTTTCAGATATGTAGTTGAAAATTTGGTGTATTCTATATTCACCTTGTTTTATAGTGCAACTTACTGAAGTAAATATTGGAAGAAAGTTAGTTTACAGGTTTGAAGTCTGGTTAAGAAAACCGCTCACTGGAAAACACTAAAACTAATGCAGCACCCCACGTATAGACCCTTAGATAATAACTATTTACAACTGTAACACAGGAATACCATTAATTCCTGACCTGAGTGGATATGTCAGAAATTACCATAATCATCATTATAAGATTGTGATGCTTGATTTGGCTTGGTGATGAATCACGTGGCCAAAACACTATATAGACCTCAATTTACAACCGCAATTGAGCCCAAAATTTCTGTTCTAAGTTAAATGAATTTTGCAACTTTTCTTGCCATTGTTGTTAAGTGAATCATTACAGTTGTTAAGTTAGTGACATGGTTGTTAAACAAATCTGGTTTGCTTGTTGAAAATAGCAAAATCTGGTCACATGATCCCAGGAAAATTGCAATGATCCCATTGTGCAATGGTCATAACTGTGAAAAATAAGTCACTTTTCCAGGGCCATAGTAACTTTGAATAGTCACTAAATGATCTGCTATAAATCAAGGACTACCTATACCATGTTTCTCACATAATAAGGCCGGGCCTTATTTTTTTTTGACCCCCCCAAAAATGGCTAGGATGTCTTTTCGGGGGTGACCTAATTCCCACCCTTGCATCCTCACCACCAGCCGCTCCTAACAGGTGATCATGGCGAAGCGTGGATCTCCCTACTCCCATCTTTGCTGCAGAAACCTTTGGCACCCGCCGCTGTTGCTTCCCCTTCTGCCCATTCTGCCAAGTTTGGAGCTGCCGCTTCCGTGTTTGGAGTGCCGCCGCCATTTGGGGCTCCAAACAGCGGCAGTGCTCCAAACACAGAAGTGGCAGCTCCAAACATGATGGTGGGCGATCTTTTTATTTTGGTCCACATGAAGCTCAGAGCGAGCAAGAGAGGGAGACTGTGATGCCTCCATCTGAAATGGCAACCTCACTAGTGGATCACAATGTAGCTGGAAGCCCGAATCGGTGGGAAACGGTGGTGATATTTTTGGAGCCCTTGCTGCTTTCTGGCTCTTTAGCAACCGGCTTCGCCTTTGGAACACTGCTACTGTTTGGAGCTCCAAATGGCGGTGGATGCTGTGGACATTAAGAAGATTTAAAACTATTATTTAGGGAAGATGACATAAGATTATTTGGAAGACATCTGGAAAGAAGTGACCCTTCCTAATTTAGTTTTCCTGAACAGCAAGATTAAATATGTATTGCCAATTATATTACCAGGTAATCCAACAGCCACTGAAAGTGCATAATGAATATCAAGTAGAGATCAAACTAAGCAGCCATTCTAAACAATTATCTACCTATCATCACAGATGTCTCTCTCCAGTTGCAAGATCTATTTAAAACAAAAATATAATCTCTAGTGATGACAAAGTTTTGAAATCCACTAAATCTCAAACATTATCTCAGTGTCTGAGTATAATAACAGACATTTGGGCAAACACATATTGAAAAACTTTGTGACAAATTCTGAAAAATCTGTTTCTTGTGGGATGGTAGTCAATGAATGTAATTATATAGATACATGTATCTGTCCAAATTCAGTGCAATGTCCAATGCACACAAAGTAATCAACAATTAATTAGATACTATAAGAATTGTGTGTATAAGATATGATTTGATTGTACAGGTTTGGCTCTTAAATACATGCCACATTTTTAAAAAATAATAAAGGTAGTAGATTTTCCAAGTAATAGTGTCAGCATGAAGCACTATTTCCTTCTTTCCCAGAATTAGATTCTATAGGAGTATCTCTGAAATTAAATTTAGACCCCAAGAGCTTGAATGTGTACAGTTATACACCAGATTAGCAGCTAGAATTTGCAGAAAGTCAGGCATTTTGAAACCAATTTAATTACATCAGGGAGCTAAACAGAATTTCCCCCTTTCTCTTGGTCTTATTGCTATGGCGACTGAAGATTACACAGAAGATTCAAGTAGAAGTTACTGTTTCGTGTACAGGGAAAAACAACTTGAGTTAGAGCAAGCATTGATTAAACTCTAGGCTGATTATATTCTATTATACATTTGTAGGCACAGTACAATACATGGGAAGGAATTATTGAAGAAACCTCAAGTATTCATATTTTTGGGGTGGAGAAGTACCTAAACCTCTAAGCTTATTAAAATGAGAGTCAGTTTGGTGTATGCTATGAGGCTAGAAACCAGGAGACTGTGAGTTCTAGTGTCATCTTGGGCCAGCTGGGTGACTTTGGGTCTGTCTGTCATCCTAGTGTGATGACCTGTATTCTCTCAAAAACCCAAAACCCAAAACATACATTAAAGTCCAGTAAGGCCTTCAACTTAACTTCACTGTTTTATTAGGCACAGTTTAAAGTTACAAAAGTAAATAATGAGGCAAAAAGAAAACCAAAACAAACTGCATTGATGACAGTTCCGAAGCCAAGATAATTAATCATAAACTCCAGGAAAATAACTGAGGAGAGTCCATGGGAAGAACGCCAGCAAAGATAAACCTCTTTCAAAGTAAACACTAAACTTTGACTCCAGCAATTCTAACTGCGTAGTTACAAACTTATATACATAGCTCCCAGCTGCAAGCCATGAGAAGGATCATGGTAATCTCCTCTTGAGTAGACCTCACTTTTCCCTGATCCTCTACTCCCTGAATGACCTAGGATGGATGGGGGTTGGGCCTACATAGTGTGTTCATGGTGAATACATTTTGGATTGCAGTTCTGAATCTGGATCATCAATGATGGAAAAAAGCATGGTTGGGAAAAATAGAGGGAAGTAAAACAAAAAGACATTGGAAGCAATATCTTAATGCAGGGGTCCCCCAGCCCCAGTGCATGGACTGGCATTGGGCCACAGCATGCCAGAAATCAGGCCCTGCAAACAAACAAAGTTCTATCCATGGGATGCGGGCAACATAGTCTATGGAAATACCTCTTTCTATGGAACTGGTCCCTGGAGGTTGGAGGCTGCTGGCTTAATGGAGGAGCTGATATCGCAGTGGAGTTCCTAGGGAGAACATCAATATCCTAACCCTAACCTTTGGACCTAAACTGTCTTGGAGAGATGATGATCAAGGAGGGGACACTCTGCTGATGCCAGGGATACTGCAATATCCCTGGTAGATCCAGAGATAGCCTCTCTAGCCAATGTGAAAAGAAAGTGGTCATTGAACTGCTACAAAGCTGGGACAATTTCCAGTGGAAAGAAGGAAAGAGGAAGTGTGTTTGAATTAGGTGAGAACTTTCAAACTTTTTGAATAACAAAGAAAGAGTCTCCTGAAAAGAAAAGGGTGTAGAGAAAGCCAGAACTAAAGGGTGGACGGTATTTAAATCCCCCCTGGAAGAAAGTGGTATGGAATGCTGTTTCTGGCACAAATAAAAAGAGGAAGCCATTAATTATTGAACAAAGAATAAGAACTCTTTACAATTATTTTTGAAATTGGACTGGACTGGATTAATATCCCTGGAGGTTAGAGGCCACTGGCTTAATGATCTTGTCACTTGAATTATGCAATTCTGTATTATGATAGGTAAATATTCATATGCAGGATTTCAAATAGGAATTTCAATGTCCATAATTTAAGCTAGGTCCAAACTTTTCCCTCTTTTTTTAGAGATTCTTAATGATTTCCCTCATCACACCATGGTCCTTTCCAAAATAACTTTTTACCATGGCTGTCAAAAAATTCCACTGATGCACATTTGCAAATGAATTCATTAGAGGACTGTTTTAGGTTAAATCTGCAGTCCTCTATCCTTCTTTAAATAATTACTTAAAAGTGACATGTAAACACATGTTCTCTCTCCCCCCCCCATCTATCTATCTATCTATCTATCTATCTATCTATCTATCTATCTATCTATCTATCTATAAATATAAAACAAACTATTCCAAAAAATACTTGTAAAAATACAAGTTAACAGATAACAGATAATCAGAGTTGGAAGGGACCTTGTAGGTCATCTAATCCAACCCCCTGCTCAAGCGGGAGACCCTACACCATTTCTGACAATGGCAGTCCAATCTCTTCTTGAAAGTCTCAAGTCATGGTGCTCCCACAACTTCCAAGAGCAAGCTGTTCCATTGGTTGATTGTTCTCACTGTCAGAAAGTTTCTCTTTATTTCCAGGTGAAATCTCTTCTTGTTCAGTTTCCATCCATTATTCCTTGTCTGGCCTACAGGCGCTTTCCTCCCTGTGGCAGCCCTCAAATATTGGTAGACCGCTATCATGTCTCCCCTGGTCCTTCTCTTTACTAGACTAGCCAAGCCCAGTTCCTGCAACCATTCATTGTATGTTTTAGCCTCCAGTCCCCTAATCATCCTGGTTGCTCTTCTCTGTACTTTTTCTAGAGTCTCAACATCTTTTTTATAATGTGGTGACCAAAACTGGATGCAGTACTCTAGGTGTGGTCTTACTAAGGCTTTATAGAGTGGTATTAGTACTTGCCTTGATCATGATTGTATCCCTCTGTTAATACAATTTAGGATTGCATTAGCTTTTTTGACTGCTGCTGCACACTGCTGGCTCATATTTAGCTGGTTATCCACTAAGATTCCAAGATCCCTCTCACAGTTACTGTTATTGAGCCTGATTTCACCCAGTTCCAGATATACTGTAAAATATGTGTGTTTACACACACATACACACACAAATGCATACACACACATACAAAGAGATGCAAAATTTTACACAATAGACATATATTATAGACAGATGTGTGCAGAATTTGTTCAATCCCAGTCAGACTTTAATTCATGGAGTGGGCAGGTTATTATTACAGTTTTAATTAAACCATTTGACTACATACTAATCAGAGATATCAACAAAATATGGTAAAAAAATCAAGACATTGTCCATGACAATACAGTTTAATTATGTGTGACATACGCAAAAAAAAGGAAAAGCTCCAATTTTAACTTTTTGGCTTTGATGGATGTGGATACCTTGCAAACATCAGTTGCTGCTACAAACAAATGAGTACAACATATTTCCATACAAATACTTTCAAACTCTGCTGAAATCATTTGTTGAAAATAACACCAGGAAAGGGGACATTTTCTTATCCTGTCAAATAGATTCACAAAGTGTATCCTTTTGGCTGAGCTTCACCAAAGAGCAGGTTGGCCATTTCCCTCCCTAGATATTAATTTTAACTAACCAGCAAGATACATCAAAATCTTTACATCCATTAGTGGAACATTTCTATCTAAAAAGTTATGCTCTTTTTTTTTTTGGCATCACATTTATTCTTTCCACTTAATTATAAAAACCTGCAATTTACATTCTTATAGAAAGGTGAGGACAATTTCAAATGTTCTTTAAGATCACTGCTGCCATTAATTTATCTTGGGATGCTGTGATGCTTTGCATGTTTTGTGCCACCGTGTTCCAATTACAATGTACGTAATACCTTAGAAATTGACAGGAAAGGAGGCCATAATGTTATCAGGCAAAGATTCACCCTTCAGCAAGTAAGCTTATATATATGAAAAACATTATGCAAATTAATTTTCCATGCAGAGCTGCAGTCCAAAAGGTCTCCTTAGTGGAAAATGAGGATCAATATTTCTGAGAAAAAAGCAAATTGAATCACAGCACTGCTTCAATTTTTAATGGTCTTAATGTTGAAGATAAATAGCAAAATTGTTTCAGATTGTTTATTGCTGGATGTTCTAATTTCTATGCCTCTTCTTTATTTTATTATTTTTTTTTTAGAACCATTTATTGCTGACATCAGTGCCACACAGCAATTTAGGCTGAATGAGAGAATGTCGTACATGCAAAGAAAAAGTAGCACAGGCAGCAAATCTTTTAACCATCCATTTATCTAAATTTCCAGAATGATAGATGCCCCATTAAACTAATTATAACTGAATTTATACGGATACTAATGTCTTCCATTGTTATGCAGAGCTCTGCCATGACATTCACATTATAATAATGTGCCAATTTACATACAAAGTGATTATTGGAACAATTTGCAATTACTAGCATTACAGGATTGATTATTCTATCAGAAATCTCTTTCTACAAAACCTTTTCCTTGAGTATGCTCCATCGACATAAGATCACACTTGAGGAATCTGCTAGCAATGATGTCGGCAGAATGAAATTAAACCCAGTACTGTTACATTGAAAGAAGGGTCAATTCTTTCACATCCATGTCCTGAACTGCAGATATTGTGGATGCCAGTCAAATTGGAAAGATGCGTTCAGGACAGCTGTCTCCAAAAATACCATAGGGTTGCAACTCCAAACAATCTCAGTTGCACCTCCCAAAACTGAATTATATCAAGTTGAATACAAGGGGGGGGGGGGGTTGGGGGGTTGGGGCAGCGAAGTGCTGAATTTTTTAAAAATATTAAAAAATAATTCATACTAGAAAAAAGGAGGGTACTAGGTCAGAAAGCCAAATATATGCTTTTCTGGTCAAGATGATGGCATGACGATCTTACCTAAATTCTTCACTTGAATAAGATTATTATTCATTTACTTTCTAAATCCATTGTTTTCTGAACTTAATGAATCATTCCAAATTATTACCACATCTAGAAAACCAAATGCTTCTACAGAGGGAAAAGGGCATATTGCATCCTTTCTATATTGATCCATTGTTTCAAAAACAGGATTGTAGGCGATGTATCTCCCCTGCTTCAGGAATTGTCATCTCTCTTTGTTGATGGCAAGGGTTAATTTCCTGAAAATGAATCTGGCTTAGTGATAAGTAAATAGGCAGCTATTTATTTCAGATATCTGGAATGTTA